>JACCIE010000023.1:1403340-2806680 GCA_018906755.1 Sycophaga agraensis
ATACGAAATCTTAGCAATCTAGAGAGTAAATGAGGCAAGGAAGAATAGGTGAAGAGAGAAGTCTTTTAAACCGAACAAAAGCTCTAAACACCGGTAGGTTGTATAAGTTATGTTCCATTTTATATTTTAATAAATTAAAGAGAAGTTCCAGATCATGAGTGGTAAGATTGTTCGAGGGGCGAGGGCTCTTAAGACGAATCTACATACTAGTGTTTTTGGGCATAGGGAGAAGGGGATTTCTGTTGCTTCCACGTATATGATTCTATTAGTACCCTGGCATTAGTACTGAGGCATTTCTGCACATAATACGTTAAATTTTATATTCTGTAGGCAGATTATGTACTATGTGATGCCCATATTGTACCTCTAGGAATCTACGGTAATGGGGCATAATATGTTAAAAATTATGTTGAAATTATGCTAAGAATGATTAGGACTTATAACGAGACTTATAACCTGAAATCCTTCTAATACAGATATTGTCAGGTTTAATCAAAGCTCACTGTACGAGAATGCCCACTCGAACGGTGTGCAAATGAAATTAAAAGTTTCATCTAAAACTTTATTTAACGATACAAGCTCAAGGGCCGCTCAGGGAGAGAGATAGATAAATTTTATTTGTAAATGTCTTATGAAATATTGCACAAAATACATGTTTATCAACGCAACACCTTAAGTCTACTTATATATAATCACAGTATCACAGCCTTAGTCAAATCGCAGGTGAAGCGCAGTTTTGGCATATATATAACTTGAATTTCCTTATTATCTACCAGTCGAGTCGCACACATACACACATTGTCACAATGAATACAAGTATGGCAGTATATATGTATGATGAATATAATGAGATGAGATCACGAACATCCGCATACAGTGAATGAAATGAATATATTTACAATATGAAGTGACAGGATGAATACACACTACATACAACTAATTTAGAGCGCAAATTAAAATAAGATTAAGAGAACGACTAACTAGAAAAATCTAATGTAATGTACCGACCCCTCAAATGCTCCATCACTAGCTTCCTGAAGCGAGAAAGAGAGGGCGCATTCCTAATACAGGATGGCAGTCCGTTCCAAAGATGAGCGCCTTGAACAGAGAAAGATCTAATTCCCATCTCGGTACGCATCCGAGGAACAGAAATCTCTTTAGGTTCACCCCTGACCAGCTGATGGTATGCATAAGGAGGTGAATGCAATATTCCCTCTAACTGTCTACTTCCATCCAGGCCAATCGGATCCTGAAGAGGGTGATATGATCATCCAATTTTGCACCCATCACATACCGCACACACGAATTCTGTGAGCGTTGTAGTCTTGACCTTAACTCAAGGGACGCATCTAAGTAAACAGTACAACAATAGTTAAAATGCCAAAAGACCATTGAACGCACCAGTCTAGCACGAAGAGCCTCCGTGGTGTTCTGACCAAAAAAACGTAAGCTATATAAAACCTGGTAAATTCTTTTGCAGGTCAATTTAATGTGTGGTCTCCAGGTAAGACCTGTGTTTAACACAACACGAAGGCTTCTTACAGTCTCAGACAAAGACACGACGGTCCCCTCCGAGAGTTCAAGAGAATTGAACCCAGCCGACTCAATATCGAAAAGGAATCTGCGAGTTCCAAAAAGAATCGCAGACGTCTTTCCAACATTGAGCCTCAAGGACGCAGATGAGGCCCAGTCCGAGACTGCTCGGGCCGCGGCTATAACGTGTCTGGCTCCTAAGGGTATCCCTAGAAAAACTATGGTAAACTTGGAGGTCGTCAGTATATGTCTTACACCCATAGAGCCAAGGGCAAGACTAAGGTTATTAATGTAAAGGCAATACACACAGGTCCTAAAACATAACCCCGAGGAACACCAAGCGTGGTGCCTCTCCTAGACAAGTATGCCCATATCCACATTAGCATCCCTCGCGATAAGCCTATTCGCTTCATACAGTTCAATAGACGAGTGGGACATATAGTGTCAAACGCTTTGCTAAAGTCAAATAGTAACAGTAACGCCACCAATGGCACTATATGAGCCTTATTCCACACCTCAAGGAAGCGTCTACTTTCAAGCCTTGTTGTACTACTAGGCGCGTATACTTCAAGCCTTGTTGTACTAGGCGCACTAAAAACGGACCTATAACCAGAAGAACCTCAACAACTACACTATGCGGAATGCCATCCTCATCAACTGGTTGCGATGTGAAGTTAGATATTGACAGTTCAATATCATTATTATTTATATCTTTAAGTCGAAAAATACCATCAGCAGCAGAGTTGAGTACGATATGTATCCAGTTGTCGTCGATGGTATTTGTCACAGACACCTGCGCAAAGTGAGTATTAAGCTTATCCAGCATGAACCCATGCAAAGACCCACTTGTTCATGGTAGCAAACCTAGGTTTCATAACTCACGCCAGATTGCGCTGGAATTTTGAGAGTTGAACAGGCGATTATAAACGTATTTAGTCCTCGCCTGATCTATCTAGAGAGAGAGAGAGAGAGAGATGAGACAATACTCTGGATACATTAGGTATTTAATGTTCAGATCAGTCTCTTTGTTTACTCGGTCTTCAAGAGTCACGTGCGCACTTATTTCTCGTATATACACATATACTACTAGTATTTAAAACTTTAACGGTCAATACTCTTAGTATTAAAGCGGTTTTTTATATACGAATACAATTTTTTCATTCATTAACTATTAAAATAATATACAATCCTTCAATAACTTATATTATTGATATCGTGAATTTGAGGTTATGAATTATCTGTAGTATAAAGCATTTCACATAATATGGGCGTATTATGCTAAAAAAATCTGGGCAGAAGTTAGTCGCAAGGCTATAATTTATGGTTAATTTCCTACCAGGATAGTGGATCTTCTGAGTCCTGTTGCTGCTTGCAGGATCCAGCGCTGAGTAACCTCTCGTGAGTTGAGAAGGGATTTGTTTTCGGTAGCATGCAGAATGTTATTGAAGGTGTCTAAAACAAGGGCTTTGTAAATCAGCAACAGAGATTGAGGGTGTCCTCCCCATCAGGTCATGCACAGGGAGTGTATGATATTGATTGGAGGTGTTAATTTTCTATAAAGTGAATAAAGGTGTGAGGACCAGGGTAACTTTGAGTCAAGATTAACACCTACGAATTTAGTCGATGGAGAGCGCTCAATCCTGGTATCGTTCAGTGTAATGCTAAGAGTAGAGGTGTCAAAGTGTTTTCTGATAAAGTCTATAAATTTGGTCTTCTCGGGTATGATAGATAAGCCTACAGAATGAAGATATCCTGATATTCTGTAAAGATATGAGGCGTCCACACACGCGCGCGCGCGCGTACACGCACCTCCACACGCAACGCCGAAGGAGAATGTGATCGGCAGCCAGTTTTCATAAAAGGCTTGGCGCGAGCCCAACAGACGCTTCAGGCTTTTTTCCGGGCAGCCCCCGTAGAATGGCGAGGCCCGGGTCGACCAAGGAGCGTCCGGGCGGCGGCCGTTTGCGTAGGTCAGAGGAGACGAGAGAAACGCGAAGAGATCCGCTCCGACTACCGATGCGAACGCCTCGTGCTCCCGCCAGTGACGTTGTTGATAGTTTAAGCATATAGCGCCTTTTCGTTATTTCACTCCTCCGCACCTTAATTCTGCGCCCGTACGCCCGAAATCCCAAAGATACGATATCGCAATTATATTATATTATATTTGCAATTGTTATAAGTTGGATTTTAGATGTTCGCTGGTGAAGAGGTTGTACTCAAAGGGACTGCTGCAGCAACCTTACGGAACACTTCTGAGGGCTTTAAATGGGCTTTTAATTTCTCCATTAAAATTAAACGAGGTGGATCTTTCAGATGAAAGATTGCTATTAAATTCACAAGTCTGTCTAGGGAGCCCTAAGTCTCGTAACATGTAAGCGAGAGTACCGGGATCAAGCTCGTCAAAGGCGGATTTAACGTCAAGGAAGACTGCTACGGTGAATTCGTTTTTAGCGAAAAAAGAGTAGGTGTTAGTGGTTTGAATCATACGATTATCCAAACAGGATTTGCCTCCTCAAAACCATCCTTTCCATAATCTTCAGCAGCGATTGAATGAGAAATATGGATCGAAAATTGCCTGAGGTTGTTTTAAGGAAGGTAGGACTACCCAAATTCACTACTGAAACGTCACAATCAATTAAAACGTTCATAAGCTTGTCGTCAGAGGAGTAGAGAGAGTTGGTGGCCCATTCTGAATTATGTCAATTAAAGTAAATTTTATTACCCATAGTTTATTATAAAGAGTTCAAAAGGTTATCGAAATGTACGTATGAGAAAAGTTGGACGGCTTGGATTCAAGAGTGTTAAAGACGTTATAGGTTGAGACCGGAGAGAATTTGAGTGATTTGGAAATGGCTAAGGCCATCTGTCCTCTCGGACGATCGTTACTGAGAAAATAGAAATCATTGATCTGTCGTAGATCGCCCGGTTTCAGCCATCTTTTGAATAACAAGAGGGTATCGAAATTGACCACCAAAGAGATAATAGAGGATTTGCACTCTTTGAAGAACAGTCAGTTCCACTGCAAAATTCGGAGAAAATTAGCGGAGCTATTGCTAGAAAAGTAGACAGAACGAAGTTGATTATAAATAGACTGTTATTAAAAAGACTTGCCCCTTATAAGAGGCCATTATATCTTCGGTCGACCGTAAAAAGAGAGTTGAGAATTCGAAAGAAGGTAGAAAAGGAATTATCAATATTCAAGAGTGATGAGTGCCCTTTAAGTTGCCAGTGGGTTGATTTTTTCTGATTGTTAAAGTTTTCCTCTGCAATGAGACAATCGCTATTTTTTTGACCGAATACACAAATTAAATTTTAGGAGGATCACCGGTGTTATGGCGGGAAAAATTAAGGGATTCATTACTGCTTGTAAGCGACTTTTGAAGCCAGTCCCAAACCTTTTTTTGCTTTGCTTTCGATGGTTTTCTCTAGATTGCTGCTATGGAGTTGGGACATATCGAGCTTGTCCGTAAAGGGGTTAGGAACGCTCATGTTGGGAGGGTGGAAATGTATCGAACATGAAAAAGTCTGTGTTATGCAAAAGTACCGAATGCGCAGAAGCGATGACAGCCGAACACGGTTGAGCGCGGCCGAGTTGAAAATAAGTACATTGACGTTGTGAACCACCCGTATACTTGCAGTAGTGCAAAAATCGCATGGAGCGTTACCGCTGGATTATTATACCATATAATAATTATTAGTTGTTGAGTCGGTAAGTATATTACATAGGTTGCGCTTCCGTATTCTGCAGATATCGAAAATAGCATCTGGGTCATATAATTACACGCGAACTTTGTGAAAATAATAAAACCACCTTCTCCGTTCATATACGAATAAAACATTTAATAAAATATACATAAGTAAAATTTTTGTGATTTGCAAAAAATCACTAATTTTAATTTTAATAATAATAGTTAATTTTAATTATACTACATACTATGCTCGATTTTTTTTGCTATTTTATATTAATGTTTTTGGATGCGCGTCCTTTGTAACATACTACTGACTCAATAACAAATTATTATCGTATAATCGCGTGAATAATTCGTTTAGCGCGTTTAGCGTGATTCGTTTAGCGTTATTCTCGCATTAATAGCGTGAATAATTCGTTTTTCATGCAACTCTTCGAAAACCGGTTTCATATCCGTTGCGGAGGGATTAGGAGGATCGGTTCTAAGTGATTCCTGGCTCAAATTTAGCGGTGAGCGATCATGCAATGAAAGACAACTAGAGGCCGCCCCTCTATGCCATCCCACATGGGCAGCTCGTGCTGTGATTCGCTCGATAGAATAGCTCAAGTAAAAGCCGTAAAAAATAAAACTCGAATTCAATTATTGAGAAACCATTTAAAAGGGCCCGATGATCTATGTAGCGCAAAGAACGCGAAAGATAACTTAAAAAATAAAGACATAATAAGCCTGTATTATGTGTTCAGGCTCGTGGTAAAGAACCTTTTCGTCACGGTGGTCCAAATGGTAGCTCTTCCGATAGCTCGTAACTTACAATCCCATAAATAAACCATTTGTCTTTAATGCACAAATCCCCATTTTCCAATCTTTTCGGATTCCGACTCCGAACCTCGGAGACTGCGACACATCTAATCCACGCAGGCTTTTTCGAACATTAGAAGTTGAAACTTGGAACCATAAAGGTATATATGTGTGTATATACATATATATATATATATAGACTAGACTATATATGTATACCGGGACTAGATCATCGATATATATGAATAGAAAAATTGTCAAAGCCTGCATGCTCAAGCTAAATTTGATGCGCTGCTGGCGTTGTAGCAATACGCACCCTCGCGGATAAAATTGTAATTTGTCCTACTTGAGAGGAAATGAAGGAGAAAAAAAGGAGCTCACGTGGCAAGCATACTCTTGCTTCATGCAACTGTACATGGCTCAGCCAATAGCTTGCGTCGATCCGTTGGACTATCAAATGCTTTTATCCACCATGGTACGGTGACCTGACATGCGTGAAAACTTTTCAACTCTTGAAAAATATAATAAAATCATAAATATTTGTAATAAGAACATGTACATTAAAAATATAGTAAAAAGGTTAAAACTTTTTATTTTTAGTATCAGAATAATGATATTGCTTCTCCAGATTTCCTCCTATATCTAGCTTATAACTTTTATCCATAAATTCAAAATATTGTAAAGTATTTGTTACGTCCTGCGTAACGCTTCCATATTTTCAATTAATCAAGCGCCCATACCACCCGCTGCGTTTACGACCGGGCCGGTGCACGTGCACCGCCGAGCCCCTTTTCACACTCCTCAAGTAGGCCCACAGAACGGCCTTTCATAAATACAATAGTTTGAAATACTTATTCTTCGTAGTAGACAAACCATTATATCAAAAACCGTATACACAGTTTAATAGAAAATAATTTTCCCTTTCAGAAAAGACCACATACGATAGAAAGATATAATACAAGTAAATGCAAAAAATAAGAGAAACACTAATAATAGTCCAATCAGCACCATCCGAAATCGAGACAACTCTATTAAAAGAGAACCGAACTGATACGCAAATTATGTAACGACCGATACCTCCGATTATAGCGAATTGTAATAATAAGAGAAAGAGCTCAAAAGAGATTTCTCCCAAAACGGCCGCCCTGCATGTACAGTAGACGGCACTCTCGTTTCCCTTACCACTGCCTTCCTCCTCTCCCTCACACCCAGCGGAGAGAAACTCACGCCCTGATTTGCTGCCCTTCGCCCCCGCTAGCGACTTTTCCAAGAAACCTACAGCGCTGCTAGTTTCCAACGGCGGCTGGCCCTATAAAACCCATTGCGTAACCCACGAAAAATCAGAATGCTCCGTTCTTTTGACTAGGAACATTCCTAACCCGAAATTCACTGGTCAGAGAAAGGAATATTCTCGCTTTTCTCCTTACCTTTTTGCTGCTATATTGCTGTAAGATTTACCCAAGTTTTTGGGTGCCTTTGTGAAAGGCACCCTTGCTCATTATATTGAGCAAACTGGTTAGTTCCCGCCTAACGAGGACTACGGCCTTTCGTCGTGAATACTCTTGCGATAAGGACTAACTGATTCTTCCTACCTTTACTGTACTGGTTCGTTCTGGAGACCCGTCCTAGTAGCCGGTTTATCAAAGGACAGTAGACCTCTTGTCTTAGCCCTTGCTAAGTCAGTTAGCCAGGAGATTCTTTCCAGGGGCCTGATTTGATAAAGGATAGTAGGTTTCTGATCTTAAACTTTGTTAAATCAGTTATACATCCAGTGCATTCTTCTCCTCCCGGTAACTTGATCTGGTAAGGGACAGTAGACCTCTGGTCTTAAATCTTGCCAGGTTAGCTACCCGGGAAATCCCTCCCAATAGTGTGATCTAGTAAGGGACAGTAGACCTTTGGTCTTAAACTATGTTAGATTGGTTATACCCCTAGTTTGATTTGATAAGGGACAGTAGGCCTCTGGCCTTAAAGTTCGTCAAATTGACTATTCGCGTTCTCGCCACCCGGATAGAAGAATCAAAGTAAGGGTTAAGTTAATTTTATTCGACACCTACTTATTCATTTCTTGAATATGAAGCTGCGAGTTAAATATTATAAATTATAACGTATCGTTATATATCTAAAGCGTAACGCGAACCACCGTATCAAACTTATCAGAACCGCGAACCATTCTTAAAATCTTTGTAAAAGCCGCACCATGGAAACTCAATAAAATACACAATTCAATTTAATCTTTCTTCTTTGTCATTTAAAAAAACTCCTACCATATAAGCTGTAAAGCTTTCCCGGTTAAATAAAGAGAGGGCAATGTCTCGGGAAAATCCATAGGCCCTCGCCTTGGAGATAATTCCGACAAGGTACACCATAAAAAGTGGTTACCCTCTTTCGGCCCTGTTCCCAGGCTATTGGGCGCAAGCCTAAGCCAAAAATCGGCAAAAGCCACACTCAGTCTTCCACCGAGGTGTGAGCAGTGTCGCGTTCTCGACGTAATATTTTTCGGTTCGGCGTAAGAGCTCGCGCTTAACTTAAATAATTATTTTTGTCGCCGGACGTGACAATTAATTATTTTTAATTGTAGTTGTTCTATATTAATTAAGAAAAATATATTAACATATTAAAATGGAAGGCTACGTGCAAGACTAATATTAAAGTAACAATAATATTTAACATAATAAAAATAATTTAGAAAACTTTACGAGATAATTTTGATTTAAAAAAAGAATGGAAACAATTTGGTTCTTTCATAATACAATACATTGTTATCATAATTAGAATAAACTATTCAAATAGAAGATCGTAAGTCCTATGATATGCATTGTTTTGTATATACACAATTTTAATGTTTTCATGGTCCCTCAACGGTTGTGAATGAATGCCATCATTACAATAATAATTCACTAGAAAATGAAAACGGACATTATATTTTAATTTTAAATACATGTGTAATACAAGATACTTTGCCAAAGGTATAAAGTTTCACAATAGAAACCTGTAGGCTTGATGGATCAGAAAATAATGTAGCATCGGTAGCTGGTAGTCACAGTGGATTTAATTGAAATTGAGGTGATCTAGGATCTACTCACTCGGTGCAAGTGCTCTGAAAGATCCAATACTATTTCGGTAGAAAACTTCTACCTTCTTGCTGACGAATAATGTGACCTATTTGTTTAATCAGCACCTTATAACTGAGTTAGAGAAATATGGGATTGAACACGTCACGATTCCCTAGTATACTCCCTAAGGCAACCCGGTGGAACGGGTTAACTGAAAGCGGAATAATTCCAGCGAAAATAATGAGAGTTCTAGAACTCCCATTCGGCGATAAAAGAGTAATAGCGTGATACCCTACCGATAAAAAAATGCGTTACCTAGTACGCGCACTGGGAAAGCCTACTTAATTTCATTTGCGATAAGGCTGTGTAACAGCATGACAGGTTTGAGGAATCTCGATATAAATTATTTACACAATCCAGAACTGCAGAATACGCGGGCGACAAGTTACCAACTGATTTTTATATTAAGCCGCTTAGTATAGTAAAGCCGCTACTGACGCTGCTCTACCCCCAACGTTATCTAATGAAAATCAATAGAGAACTCAGGACAATCAACATATAGGTGCTGAAATGGGCTTATCTCACCACCGACGAGTCTTTCTTCCAGCCAACCGCCGCCGGACAAGAGCGCCATGCTCCTCGGTTAGCTTTCAGCTGCATGACCACAACTAGCAGGTTCCACTTCATCGGCTGCAAATACCTTCTTCTCCGTGCCCTCCTTCTCAGTCCTCACTAAAGGAGGATAGCTGTGAGACCACTACCGGAAGCGGTCGCAAGCTTCGTCCAGTAGAGCCATCCACAAAATAAACTCTTCAGCAACGCACGATCTTGTAAGGTGTCTCCACCACACAGATAAGAACCCCTATTCAGACTTGCGTACTGGATATACGTGATACGTCATGCGAACGCACGCACTGAGCTCAACCACATGCCTTGGAACACGCCTCATTCTGTCAGGCTCACGCGACCTTGGTCACACCCGTTCTCTTGGCTCCCTAGCTACCATTTTTCGGGCGCTAACCGAGCAACCCCGAAATTTCGTAAGGAAAAATAAATAAAGTAAACTGAAGTTGAGAGTTAAACTCTTTATTTATAAGAATTATTGAACTCTTTATTTGTTTGCGTCTTCTTACATAGTACATATAATCTCCAAACCCCGCGTTTAGGGCGGTTCGAACAAGTCAATGATGAAAACAAAATGAGAAATACATGCGCGTTTGGCAAAAAATGCTTTTGATATTTTTTAATAATTAATATCAAGTCAATCGATCATTAATATGAATTTCAATCTGTTCCAATATAGACTTTTTGGATGCCATATATACTAAATACAAAAGTATTTGTAACTTAATTAATTGTATACACACACATAGACAATGCGACATCCCTAATGTTCACTTGTTTCCGATTCTGTAAAAACCTCAGTATAATTGCAGATTATAGTTTTTTCGCTATAATTTTAAAAGTGACTATGAAATAATTAATATTTGATTACATTGTTACGAATGAAAGGTAAGAAACCTTTCGAGAGATGTTGGTTCAACTGTTCAATTAAAAACGTGACTTGTTGCCTAACATTGTTTATTTAAAAGTCTTTTTATTTTATAAATATAAATATGATTACACAATATATTTATGATAATAAAACTGAACTAAGTTCAAATGATCCCGCTGAAAACTGGGAGCTCAATAACACGCACACCACACAAAGTATGTTTTATTTCGGGTGTTGCAGACATGCCTTTAGTCTTTTTGCTCACCTCCCACGCCTATCTATAACCTATTTGTAGCTGTATTGCTGTATGACGTTTGCTTATTGCCACCTTTTATAATTTTTGACACGACACACACGGTGAAAGGCGTACGCCTGAGGCAGCGGATTACGAGCTGGGCAGTTGAAGATCTTATTTTAGGTTGGTTGATTATAAAAAACGCCGGATATGGCAAAAAAATATCCGATTTTATGATCTTGTTTTAAAACAATAATTTTGCACATTATAAGTTATTCAATGTAAGCTGTTTCATTGGGTGTTCCATAAAATCTTGATTCTGGAACCCTTCGAGGAATAAGAGAGCTTATATACAATAGAAGGAGACAGAGACACTAATCTTGACTCACGAACACGACCCTCGTCACAGCTATACATCTTGCAGGACTGCGCCTTCTTCAATTCGTTAGACCACAAAGTGGTGCTCTATCCCCTCACTGAACGAAAAGAACATCAAAAGTTTAGGACACCAAATCAATTAAGTAGGTTTAATTTATTTCAATTTGCATGACTCTATTTTTATTATATACTTTGTTAGGTATTGACTTTTTATTTTGGTCGTATCCTAAAAGTTATTCCTTCTGCAGGTTATGTTATTAAATGCTTGCGGTGATTCAAAGTCGCATAAAGAAAAAGCAAGTGTAACTTGTAAGAGTATATATTAAATTGTATTGCGCTACAAAAGAAGTTAAAAAAATGTATTACTACATATTTTTTTATTTCTTAAAACTAATACTTTATTAATTGCATTATTAACGTTTTGTAATAAAATTTAAGATTCAAGCAGCCTTTTAATTAGCATATGAATTTTATTTAAGGGAAACAGTTGATTTGTTATAATACTTCTAATACTTAACTTTTTGAGATTATAAGATTAATTGCACTATATTTCAAATAAAAGTAGAAATCTGTGAATTATGATTGTTAATAATTGAATAATTTACATCTTGCACTTTATATACTTATTCTATAAAGAGCTTTTCTTAACTTTTTAATTAACCATATGTTGCTAATGTTCATGAATAGATACTTTAAAAATAGCTCCTTACACTGAAATATTACATGATCTTGAAATATGAAATTTATAATTAATTATTGTTATTCTTATAGTTATTATTATATTGAGTTAACCATATATTTCTAAGTTATGTTAATATTATTTTTTTTTAAACACGTGTTCTGGACAGGATTTTAAATTCATTTTTTAATTAAAATATCAATTTATTTAAATTAATATATTAATTAGTATAAGCTCCAAAAATAAATTAAGAAATAATAATAAGCTTTGCATACATATACAAAAAAAAATTATTTTTTATTAATACATTACTTTAATAAAAATGTAAAATTTACATTTTGCACTTTTAGGAAAAATAGAATGGGATTAACAATCAGTGGTATGCTGACCCGCCTTTTTGGCAAAAGACAAGTACGTATTCTGATGGTAGGTCTTGATGCAGCAGGTAAAACAACAATACTATATAAACTAAAACTCGGCGAGATCGTAACAACTATACCAACAATTGGTTTTAATGTTGAGACTGTCGAGTATAAGAATATTTGCTTCACAGTTTGGGATGTGGGTGGTCAGGATAAGATTCGTCCACTATGGAGGCATTATTTTCAAAACACCCAAGGTTTAATTTTTGTTGTGGACAGTAATGATCGTGAACGTATAGCTGAAGCTGAACGAGAACTTGCTAATATGTTAAAAGAGGATGAATTAAGAGATGCTGTTCTTTTAGTGTTTGCTAATAAGCAAGATTTACCTAATGCAATGTCAGCTGGAGAATTAACAGATAAATTAGGTCTGAATTCTTTACGAGGAAGACACTGGTACATCCAGAGTGCCTGTGCCACTCAAGGACATGGGTTGTATGAAGGTCTTGAATGGTTAAGCAACGAACTTGCTAAGAAGTGATGAGATGCAGATTTGCTCTTGATCGGTATGTGTGTGTAATTTTGAAGATTCCCTCAAGTGAGGGACACTTTTTTAATAAAAACAAGTGCAGTGTGGATTTGAAGGTCTTTTAATGCAGAAAAAAGAAAAAATGCTAGATGAATCATTTTTAAATTAAACATTTTAAATTTTAAAGCGTTTTTAATTACTATACACAAATTCAAAAGGCCTATAAATTAATGAAACTTCTGTAACTATCATCTTTAGTTATATAGTTTATTAATGTTCCACAAATATTAAGTTGTTAGTTTTAAAAGTATAATTTTCAATAGAACTTTTATTGTGCAATAATATATTCTGAAGAATATTTGAGTACTGTACAATGTAATTAATAGTTAAGAAATTCATTTATTATCTATAATATATTGTTAAATTAAAACATAATTTCATTTTCATTTTGTAATTTGTAATAAATTGAGAAATTTATATTAATTATAAATTAATTAAAATTAGTCCAAAATTATTTTTTACATAAAAAAATACAAGAAAATTCAAATAATTTAAATGATTGCAAAAAATTTAAACTTTTATACTTGTGTTTAACTGTAATTTACATAGCTCATAGTTTTTGGAAATTCTAAAGTATAAAGATTTGATATAGTTAATAAATTATAATATTTTTCAGATGTGTATTAATGTGTAATGAAAGTAATTAATAAAAAAATGGTTATGTGTCAAAATTCAAACAGAAATTATAGCATTGTAGCTTTGAATGATCATCATTACTTTTTGTAATTCTGGCATACTTTAAAAGTATGAGAATCTTGTTAGTGAAGTTGTTATTACTTTTTTTCATTTTTTCTCTGAAACTTTATTTTTTATTTCAATATTAGAGAAATAAATACATATGGGATATAAATATACATTAAGGAGATTTTTTCTCCTGCAAAATCCACATAATAATTTTTTAAATGAGAATAAGTGTTTGTACATTAAGAAAAAATTAGTCCATAAGTAAAATGTATTGATAATGTGAAAATGGGCAGGCATTACTGTCAAAGTATCTTACATTAGCTTGAAAGTGAATAAATCGATTTACAAATTCTCATCTAATGTTATTCATTGATTACATATTTGTTACCTATATTTTTTTATAAATTTTAGATTTATATTTAATATTATATTAAATTTAATGTGTAAATCTAATATATATATATATATATATATATATATATATATATATATAAAGCATTAGGATTTCTTTATTTAAAATATTTCTGCTAAAACAATTTCATTTATTCCTGTCTTAGGATTATTTATTTTTAAATTTTTTTAAAATATGCATGCATTATTGTTAATGATGCATAATAGTGTATGAGGTAAATAAAAATCGATATATACATTTTAATATTGCTATAAAAATATCATTCAATAAAATTGTTTCATGTTACATTTCTAATGAAAAAGTTAATATTTGAGAATTTTATTTTAAACTATCAATACTTTTGCTTTAAAGATCAAAAAAATTTAAAAGACGCAACATTTACCATTGACGAGGATGTTTTTGATGTTTCCGATTTAGGTATAAAATCTGGAGGATATGCAATGAGAAGTGATGTGAATCACTTATACAATTTGTCTATGGTTTTGACTCATTTCTGAACTAGTATATTGTTTTAAAAGATACACGATTAAGATATTACATTTTTTAGCAGATATACGTTCAAGATGGCTACGATTAATTTTAAATTATTTATTGTTAATAGCTTTTATCAACTAAACGTGAATTCATTGACAATTTAAAATATTAACTTTATTAAAGGCGTAAAAGAGACGCAATTAAATTAGAAATCAATCGATTATTTATCATGAGCTCCTTTCAGTTGATCAGATGGTTGATTCTTAAGTCTACAATGAGCAAAAAGTGAGGTTACGCCAGGCATTTGCTCCTATTCCCCGTATTTTCTCTACCAATCCTTTCGCCTTTTCAGTCAGAATTTTTATATGACACTTATTCTCATTATAACTTCCCATCTTGTCACCAAAGTATGCGCCCTCGTTTACCATCCCTATTGCGTCTCCTTGCCAGAAAAACTTAGCATTTCCTCCTCCTGCCTTTCTAAACTCCATGACTTCTGATTTTTCTGCATTCAACGCCAGGCCCCTTGTCTCCACAAATGTACCAAACTTTTCTTCGCAAACTTTACTTTGTGATCATCATTTTTAACCCACCTTCGTCCCTCGCCAACAGCACCATATCATCTGCATATGATATGGACCACACTTTTCTTTCCAATGATCAGCCTTCCTTGTATTTTTGTCATTTCTTCCTCAAAATTACTAAAAACTATGTTAAACGATAATGGGCTCAGAGGACATCCCTACCTATTTCTGTTTGCTGTCTTTCCTCCTATCTCTTTTTTATATTTTTTCAGACTCCATTTTGTTACCTTGTATATCCTCTCTATCCTATCTCTTAAATTCTGACCGACTTCTGTCTTCTTTAACCTTTTCCATATTGCTCTCCTGCTCAAATTTTATTTCTTTTGTCTAAATCCCATTTGCGTTTGATTTATTACTCCTTTCTCGTCAATTTCTTTCTGTTGTCTACTTCTTAATATGACTGCATATATCTTATAACCTGTATCCATCAGCGTTATTCCCCTATAATTGCTTTTCTTTCCTTTTTTGTATATTGGTTGTTCCTACTCCTCATTCCTCTGGCAACCTTTCCTATCTCCAATTTCTATTTACTACTAGTATTATTAAGGGTTTGGCAACTGTAGTTTCAACTTATTTAGAGACTTCCACTATATTTGCAACATGCTGACTCTATAAAGACTCGAGTTCCATATTCTTGTAAATCATGATCGGGTAAGACTAGATTTTCTCCATTGTTGGTTGGTCGTTGGAAGTAAAGTTAATGCTCCTCGTCGTTCACGGCGGTATATGTGTTCCGAAATTAGAACTTAAAATTTGAACTTTAGAATTTGCAAGACGTTTTTTGAGATTCTATTTCCGTTATACAGACATATATGATTAAGCTTAAGCTCTCCAATTGTAGAGCTTCTAAATTTGACACTTATATACGGATTGAAACGAGGAGCCCATTTGGTATAAAGATATTTATACAAACTGCCTGATGAGTTACATGTAATTCGAATTAGTTCGAGTACTTATTGCGTTGTTTTAATTATATAAAAAACACAAGAACTAAACAATCTTACGTCGCAATTAGAAACGTAGTTTAGCAAGCATTAACTAAATACTTCGACGCGCAATCTTTTCAAGAGTTTCCCGCTCGCTCTTCAATTCATATACATACGTGGAATTTTACTTAACTCAAATAATTTGTAACAACTTTCTGAATTGTACTCCTCCATCGGGCAGACTTATCACGTAATTAAATAGCTCCTGGGGTGAGAGAAAACTAGAGGATCGCGTGAGCGCATAGGCGAAACTTGTAGATTTTAAATCAAACTTGTTTAGAAATGGTCAATGATAAGTTTACGTGCGTTCGTTCTGTTACTTAGATATTAATATTTAAATTAATTCGGAAACAGTGTGTACAAGAAATTAGCGATCATTAAACCCACATAGGCAAAAAAGAAAAGGGTCCTTGTTTTACGATTTTGTACCAAACACCATGCGAACTCCAAAAGTCTGGGCAAAAAATAAAAAAGCGATAGGTACAAATGAATTAAACATTTTTTGTAAACGTCAAAACTAGTTTAATAGTTTAATGTAATTGCATAAAATTACCAATATAATTGATAAATATATGTAAAATTAGGCCTTATACATTTCATGCTCAATCTCATCTTACACGTCATTTTTTTCTGCTGAATAATTTTTGTAGACATGTTTCAATTGTACAAACTGACCTAAACACATATTTACGAATCAAATATAGCGATCACTATATGGTTGTTCGGGAGGAAAGGAGGTAGCAGTCTAGTTTTATATATATATGTATAAATAAATAAACGAGGTAGGATGTTCAGCGTTTAATCTGTATATATTTCACTTAACATTCTAGGAAATACGTAGGTACGCCAATGATTTGTACACAATGTAAAGATAGTGCGACTGAGGCCTAAGAAGGCTAAATGGCAAGTGAAGCCTTGAAGGGCATTGAGGTAGGTGCTTGGCTCCTTCCTGGCCCCCCTAAGCTAAGACTTACATGTCTCGAGCCATAGCTCGCGTGAGGTTAAACCGAGGGTTAAACAGCCTCGGGCTATCCAGGATAACCCGAGCTGAGGGTATACAGCCACAGACCCACCAAGTGAGTCCGCGCTGGGCGACAAGTAGCAAAGGCGTGGATTTCCCGCGAATGGAAAAACCCGAGGGCCCGCCTGCCGGGTTCATCGACCCAAGCTTCTAACTCGCGCGCACAATTATGCTTGCGTCATCTTGCGTACAAGCTTTTCGTCAACGATACAAATATGTACACTAGGCTCACATAACAAGCCGTCGCAAATAAAAATGAATCTGTACAATAATGTGATTTAAACAAATCGCCCCTTAACAATTGGGCGCCGAGGGTGCAATTTTAGCCGCAACAATGGTAGAGAAATGAAAAAAAATTTTTTTTAAAATCTTGATCAAAAATGTAATTTATTTATGTTTAATTTAAATAATTTAATGATGATTAATTATATAGTTGTTGAAAGTTCCTTCCCTTTTTGAGCATCGCTGCTATGAACTGAGTAACATCGAGCAGAGAGAGGTAGGGAGACTCCCAGAGAGATTGTTATTGTTAAGATATAAAGTATTGAAAACATCTAAGTGGCAATTATTTCGAGTCGCTCTTTTTCTTCATATCGCTTTACGCGGTATGAAAGATTGACAATTATTTAATTTTGTTGATTACGATGTCGATAATTATTATTTCAATGCATCGATATTTATTATTACGTTTTCAAACCAGTTAAATTAGATGAAAAAATTTAAAATCACGAAAAACAATGCGAAAAAAATTACATCCAGAAAATGTTAACTCATTATAAACATTTAAATGTGTATATTTAAAAAAATTCTTTTTTACGTACATTGCATAAGTTAAATTTTGAATATTATTTTATAATATTCTGTTCAATGTGTTGGAAATCAATTTGAATTGAAGTATAAATTCATTGACATTTTTATGGCTTAAAAATGTTCAATTGTAGTCTTTAAGAATATAAGTGTATATTTACGCTTACTATAAAATTAATAATATTTAAATCACTATTTTAAAAATAAAGAAATAGGATAATTGTACGAAAAAATCAAGAAGCTATTTGTACATAGTTCGAAACTATATAGAATTATTATTTGTAAAGCAGCATATAACATAGATAGTTGAGACAATTAGATTTATACGAATGAAAAAGTTTGTTACAACTGTTGTAAAATATATGCCATTTAGGTAAATACTTGAATTTTAAAGTGATATTTGACAGCTTATATTTGCTACTAATAAGCTCAGCATAATTCATATTCCGTCTCAGTCAATTATTAAATTTTTCTCTTAATACTAACAGCTAACAATAACTTGTAAATTATAAAAATCACTCTAATAATTTTAATCCTTAGTATAAAACTTCAAACTCTAGATATTTTTTACTTTTATGAAAAAATTTTTTTATATTGTAAAAAACGAGATCTTAAGAATGAGAGAAAATGATTAAGTGATTTTTAAATCCCTTACGAGATTTTAAAATGATTAAAATTTAAAAAGTCTACTAAAAGTATTCTAAAAGTATACTATTATAGCCAAGCCTTAGTCTGAATACATTCTTTACATTTTTGTTTCTTGAGGCTCAGTTTTTTTCAATAAAGTCAGAAGACATTCAAGAAGAAGCAAGAGTTGGAAAGAGTGAGCCAGCAAGCCGACCTTGACGAGCAGTTGGTCACTTGGTCGCTGCGCTTACCTCTGCGACTCGCACTATCTAGGTAGCGAGAGGAGCGCCTTCAATAACGCAACGAGTCATCGCTGGTCATCGCTGCCGCGCATCGACGGAGAACGTTAGGTTGCGTTAGATCCGGCCTGCCGTCCGACTCTCGCTCGAGTCGCTATCAGTCGCTATATTTGTGCTCGCAGATTCGGCACGAGTCCTTGTACAGCAAATAAACGTAATTTCACCGACTCCGTGTTGATCATTTTCTCCTCGCCTCTTTCATTCGAACCAGGGAGAACGTCGCCTACAGATTCATCTGCTGCCTTAACTTCCAAATATATTAATATATATATATTGCGAAATGATGATAATGATTGTATAAAATTCACGTATAGCATGTAAAAATGTTATACACAAAATCGATGTATGATTTTCTTTCTACCGATCAGTAAAATTCTAAAGCTAGCATAATTAGTTTATAAGACTAATATTGCATTTTACGTCCTTCTTGCATTGTTTCTCTAATCCATAACAACGATATTATTATTTCTTAAAAAGGTAAGTACCTGTTATATTTATGTTATTAAAGTAGAATGTAATTTAAACTGTTTTGTTATTTGGAAATCCTAACTTGTCACAAGTATTAATTACTTAGTCATATGATATCTATATATTTATATTTAATTGTATAAAAATACAATAAACTTGATTGCAAACAACCGATCTGTTACTTTAAATCATAAATAATAATTTTTTACTGGTGATTTGTTACCATCGTAATAGATGTGACATCAAACAAATCCTATAAAAGTTACAATATAATGCATGCACTGCATTTACTATGATATAGCCCCTATGATAATTTAAATAGTATGTTGCCATTATAGTTGTTTTCATTTTGATTCTTATTTCAGAAATTATGAAATTTTTCATTTATAATTTATCATAAAATATCAGTAGATATTGTATTAAATAATTACAAAATAATTCTGATAATTATTGAATGTAATTTATTTAAAAACTTGTGTAAAAAATATCTACAAAATTGTACAATAACATAAATATTCACTTTGTTAGTTCTTAGATGACTCACACTTTTAAAAATATTGGAATCTTCATAAAGTAATTAATGCATTAATTTTTATTAAGATTTCTTTTATATCTATAAATGAAATGTATACCTAGTTATATATTTAAAAATTTTTAGAGTACATGCGGATCAAAACAGAAGGGATATAATATTATCTTTATTTTAAAAATTAACCACATCTGCTATCTTCACAATGTTCATCAGTTCGCAATTATTCTTGCTTAAATTTTATTTTTATGCTATAACAATTGAATTGATAGATTTATATTATTTATATTAAAAAAAAGGTAGGAGCATCATGGTTTAGAATTTTAAATTAAATTTATGTTTGTAATAGTTAAATAAACATAATTTATTGGTGTGTATTTAATTTTCATAACTAATTACAGTAGTTGTATTCATAGTTAGTCAAATGTCCAAAATAATTAATACAATCATCTTAATTTAGAGCTCTCTACAACAAATATATGTTTTTCAAGAAAAATTGTAAAACAGAAATAATAACAAACAATTATTTTAATTAAATATATAAACTTTTTGAATGTTCAAGTATTTCTTGATACAAATAAAAAGAATTTATTAAAACTATATAAAGAAAATAATAAGTTTAGTTGCAGTATATCAAATTATTAACAAAAAATTTTTGCTTATCTATAATCTTTTAAAATCATAAGTTTTGTATTTCTTTACAACAATCGTTTATTTACACATGAAGTTATTAATAACATTCAGAAAGCATATATTATTTTTGTATATAATAAATAAATGTATGCATGAAAATTGTTTTCCCAAAAAAGTTATTTGACATACAATATCTAATGTATGAATAAGTTGCACAGACAGATATTGAAATTGTAGCAATGTATTGTAATTGTTATATGGAAGATAACTTTTCAATATAAAAAATAATCTATTCAATTAAAATCAATGTTGATGATATCATCGTTTATGGAACAACTACCAATTTTCAAAAATACCATTCTGATTAAAATTATAATTTTATAATTACTGTAAATTAGATAATGGTCACAAGGCACTTTGAAGAAGATTATATGTACCGGTTACATCTAATTTTTTGGCAATACTAATATATAATACAAAAAATAATATAAAATTGCAATTACAATTACATTGCAGTTTAATTTTTAGATTAGAATAAAGTCTCTATTTATCATCATTCTGTTGACCTATGCATACCTGTGATTAGAAATCATTGTATTGTAATCAAAGTATGTACTGGAAAAAGTTATGAGATCTTATATTTTGTATTAAAAATTGGGTTGTACCAGTGTTTAAATCAGAATTAATGATAAAATAGTTTCAAGAGAACAAAATTTCGTTAAATGATCACTGATAGAAATTACACCCAATAGTATTTTCATCATTAACAGTTGAATGATGTTTAAAAACTTAGTAATATCCAAATACCAAAATGTTTAAGAATAAAAGGTTCAAAATAATCTTATGTATGACACTATTTTCGACAATAAAGTTAGTGTTTTATTTTTTCAAACAAAGAAAAATCTAACTGCAGAAGATCTACGAGATTATTTTTCACTTTTTCACACGTCATTTCTACATCTTACAAATTGCAATGTATTTTTCTGCGCCATCAATTTCTAAACTGGAATCATTCAGAAAATTTTATATAGTAACAGAGAATTATCTATCGTTACGTCACTTTCTTATGATTTCTTAGAGTTAATATTTCCTGTGGTACCTTTGATATAAATATGTTTCACCAGGAAATGAAAATCTGTCTGAATCAGCTATTTTCCCTTTATCCATCTGCCAAAATAAAATTTAGCTACGCAACTCTCGATTTAACCTATGAAGCTGACTTTACAGAAATTACTTAAGAGAGTATGACGGATCGCTAAGCAGGTTTATAAAAATTATATGATCTGAAATTCGTTCTTAGTAGGTGGTTTGTCTCGAATCAGTACCTTGTTAAGAAATCGAAAGATACTTGAATTTATTTTTTGGACCAACCGTAAGTTTGAATTTTGCCTAGCGCCGGGAATTGGCTCTCAAGTATGTGACTAGTGGCGTGTGTCTGAAGATCGGAACTGCGTAGTATTTGGCCACAATTGTCGCAAACCTCAAGACCTTTGGTGCAGTCTGTGCCGGCACAAGTTTCTCGTCTATGAACTTCGAAGAGCTCGCGCTGTTTGTGTATGTCTGGCAGTAGAACAAGCAGTTCTGCGAATAATCGTTGGAATGCTTCTGAACCCATAACTGTACGGCATTGCCTGGTAAAATTACAGTAGCAATATTCAATCATAAAATAATCTAAGGCACAGATTATAATTTGTTATTTATTAAAATTTTCTTTAAATTTAAATGGATTAAACATATATTTACTTATAATATTCATCAGCATCACAAACACCTGTCCGAAAGAGACCGCTGAGGTATCGAAACGCCTTGAGTTCTTCGCTTTCCTCGGAACCAAAGCAGCTGTTAAACTCAGCAATGAGGCGTTGGTTACGTCGTTGGAAATCTTTGGGTGGGAGATAAGAGGAACCATGTTTTTGCTGATCTCCCTCGTCAGGTACAATTGTATAACTCTCGCCTGAGCTGTTGGTGAAAGTAAGGCCATTTAATCGATTAAGAAAACCGGGTGGTGGTCCCAAACCAGGTGGAGGACTCGAGAGACCAGGTGGTCGACTTCCGGTTCGCCTCAGAGCAGGGAAATCTTCATCCTTACATTTAAGGCTGCTAGCAGTGTTAGTTTCAGAACTATACAAATACTCTATTAGTAATTTCTAATAATGATAAAAAACGATAATCGATATCATTCACTTGAATAGTAATTAAAGAAAGATTTAACGAGCATTGTTAATAAAAAATAATATACAAAAAAGCATAGTAAAATATATGGTAAGACGTATATTTATTTTGTTAATGCTATAAAAATATTTAAATAACTATTCTAAATCACCTTAAATTATTATTGTTCGTTATATTAAGGCCGTCAATTTTCAGTTCGGATCGCATGCATAATGCAGTAGCGGAGACTGTACCAGCAACCTCGAATTTATTATTTAATCCTTCATCAGCAGTTCTGCCATTGTAACTCTGTTCTAAGTTTTGTTTTATTTTGCTTTTATCTGTTTTACTAGATTCAGATTCTTTGTCTTTATTATTCTGTTCAGATGTTTTGAGAAAGTTAGTTTTTTTTTGACTACTTTCTATTGTAGTCTTGTTCGTTTTTGAAGACGAATTGGATTTGTTACTGGAAATATTTCCATTACTAGGTACACCCTGTACTTGCAGTTGTTTCATTTTTTTCTTCTTTGCTTTGCCTTTTGTTGCATCAGTTGCTAGGGATGATGCATTCTAATAAAAAATGTTCTTATTAATCAATTTTCAAACATATAATTATATAAAATATGATTATTCTGATAAAAAATATTTTAATAAAAAATAAATCAAAACAAGATTATTATATTAAACATAAAAATCTGTAATAGTATTAACTATAAGATATCCCATTTGTAATTTAATTAACAGCTTCAATATTGTTTAACAATAAAATGGAAGTATACTAATATAAAATTATAGAATAACTATAAGCAACATCAATTCCATTAGTTAGCACTTGACTAACTGTTTCGTAAAGTCTGTATGTTAAAATAGTATTACTTACAGCTACCCAGGCAGAATTAATGGGAGTAGCTGCATTGGTTTGAGCTCCCTTACCACCTTTAAAGGATTTGGAAAGACTTGGGAAATCTTCACCAGAGCGGAGAGGAGGTGGCGAAGGCGCCAAAGGTAGTGGCGCAATTTTCTCTCTACGAGGTGTCACCGTCGGTTTTACACATGTGACTTTTGTCCAAGATTGATTAGTCGTAGACGTGGTAGCATTGGCACCGCTGGCCTTACCTAATGCTGGAAAATCGCTGTCGCGAGACGAACCCGGTTTTATGCGCAAATTCGTACCCGAAAGTCTCGTTGTCACCGTTCCGTTTGGCCTGTAAAAGTTTATTTACTCTTATTTGATTATTACCCAATCTTAATAATTATTAAGATGAAAAGAACTAAATAAGCCTGCAAATCTTTAAATTCTATTCAATTTGTATATTAAAAATATAAGAATAGATATACAAATAAAGAATTAAATAAATCTTAATTTTAATTCACAAACCTATGATTGACATGAATGGAGAGATTAGGAGTGACTCCTTGTTGTTTTCCATTGGCTACAGTTTTATTAGAACTTGATAGACTGAAATTTAGAGTTTTGGAAATGCTGGATTCGGAAGCGGATCCCACATTTGGACCTGAAGAATCGGGTCCGAGGGCTGGGAAATTTTGATCGTAGTTACCCTGACTAAGATGGCCAGAAATCGTTAGATTACCGCGCCCCTTAGAATGACTAAGATTTGGCACAGGGTGAGGTGCTACAGCACTACCCAACGTTGGGAATTGTTCGGTGCTCTGTACATCTACTAATGGCTGACGAATAAACGTGGGTTCCGGTTCTGGATCTGCTGCCTCAGCTTGCTGATACGGATGGAGCTGACCTCTTGAAAAGTTGGCGTTACCATCGTATCCTCCGTGTTCTCGCGAGATCCTCGTAGTACCTAAAACACAAAATTCTTCAATTTGATATTTTTGCTAGATTTAAAAAAATTGCAAAATATTTATACATTTAATATTTATAAGTTGAATTTAAAATTAATAAACTAATAATTATTGTTATTTATCGTAACACAAAAGCATTTTATTCAATTAAAATTATATAAATATTTTAACGAAATTTGACTTTGAAATCAAATCATTGTACACAAGAGGTTTTTGTAAATTTTTCCAAGCAACATAAAGTGATCTATTTGTTATAGAAAGATTATATAAATTAAAAAAATATTGCTTTTCATTTTTGAAAATTTCAAACAGATATTAACCTGGTGGTCCTCTTCTAGTTCTAAGTTCACCTCTAGGTGCTAGAGTGAACTCAAGTTCTAGAGTTCTAGCTTGCTTGGTAGCAGCCTTGCCAAGCTGTTTTCCATGAATATTAGCTTTATGTGCCTTTAAATCAATATCCGTTCGGAAAACGCTTGTAAACTGTTCATCAGCACAATCACCCTCTTCGCAAAGATGATGCTCTTGTCTAAAATGCTCTCGAAGAAAGTAATATGAATTGTAGTACTGATGGAGTCCATCTGCATCGCAAAAATGACAAAAAAGATGATCTCGACGAAGATGACGGTATAGCTCATCATTATCCATATAACGCTGTCCACAAAATTGACAAAGTGGATGTCCTTTATGACTCTTGTCATCTATATCACCCTTGCGTCTATGTCGCGACAACTCTGGTTTTGTGTAACTCTGTCGTTCATGAGAGAAAATCTACAAAATTTTATTTAAAAAAATATTTATATTTTCAATTTTTATGCATATGATTAACAAATATTCAATAAGAAACCAATTTTAACTTAGTTAAATTTTATTATCCAATAACAAACAACAATAGTTAGAAAAACATACTTCAGTAAATTCCATTGACAGTTTTTATTAATCTATATGTTTAAATTAGCATACTATAAGATTGTACATAATATTTTTTATTGCGATTTTACATAATATTTAAAAAAACTTTTTTGCAGAATTTAGGACAGTTTATGTCAGTATACTGTATATTAAAATACCTTAAAAAATATTTCTAGAAATGCTTAATTGTTAAATTTATGACATATTTGGGAATAAGATGGTTAATGATATTAGAAAAATATAATTTTGTAATTTTTTTCAATGTGGTAAAAATTTAACATTTCATTGAAATTTGTACTATATTTACATTTAGGTTTTTTAGATAAATTTAACTAATGGTTTTATTTCTTTTCATACAATTTTATGCAATAAATCATTGAATAAGTAAATAATAAATAATATTGAATAAGTATATAATTTATCATTAAATACTATCATTTTTTAAAAATAACAGAATATTAAATTAACTGTGTTGAAGAATAAATCAAAGTTTTTTTAGCGAATACATAAAAAAGTAAGCTGAAGAAAGTCTGAATAACTTATTTTTGAATGTGAAAAATACATATAAGTAAATTAATTATAGCCATAATAAAATTTCAAAACTTTATTTTTTACTTCATTATTTTATCTATCATCATAAGAATTTTATTCTTATCTATTCAAATTCATTAAAATAATGAAGCATGTTTAGTAGTTATTTTAATTTTCACAAAAAAATGTTGTTGAAAAAACAAAAAGGTTTTCATGGTTTATTATAAAACGAAATATTGTTATTAAAAATATAGTATTATTTTAATTTTTTAAAAACTTACTTTTAAGTTATCCACACAGAGATCACAATAATATAAATTGTGTTTTCGTTTAACATGCTCACTGAGATTATTGAATGAACTGAATTCTTCATTGTTTGCACATAGGTTACATGTGTGGGCTAACAGTTTTATAAATTTATTCTGGACTTCAACATTTTCAAAGTATATACTATACTTAGTATTCAACAAATTTCCCTTCTTCAAAAAACGAAAAGGCTTAATCATTGCAGTAAATACAACTTTTGGCAAATCTTGTCTACAGATTGGACATTCATTTTGTTGGCACAATACTCTCATACGTGTACTGCATTCATAACAAACTGCATGCTCACACATTCCAATACTGTAGTATTCTGCATTTTTATAACAAACAGGACAACTTGAATTACTGTTATCATTAATCCCTGACATTTTCAAAACTGTTAAATTACTGAAATTTAAGTAAAATAAATAAATTAATCATATATTTTTATTATATAAAAGCAAATGGAGTAACGAAGAGTAAAATTAATGTTTAATTTAACTAATATTTTTAAACTTATTAATTATACTTTTTTAATAAATTCAATATACTTAAATAGACATTTTTTATCATGGTTTATAAAAAAGGTTAGTCTTAATATATATTACATGGAAAAATGATATCAGCTAACTATACTGTTTATATCACTTTTCTTATATAACCATGGTGCAAAATAAAGCAAATCTAAAAGATTTCAAGTGAATATAGAATTATATCAAAGTAATATTTGTACCTTTTTAGTAAATTCTTCCCCTTTTTCTATGAACTTAGCTACCAGATGTTCATGTACTTTTTGGTTATCAATAATGTTTTTCAAAGTTAGATCTATAAGTTTATTCTTTGTCAATCAGAATCCATATTGCATTAAAATAAATGTATTATGAAGGACCTATAAAAAGTTTAATAAGATAAGCTAATATTGGCATTGAGCTAATATTTCAGATAGAAATATCAGAAATAGTATATGACCACATGTATATGGTACAGGCTGCAGCTAGAACAGCATAAGGTAGTCTCTACTTCTGTAGTATCAGACGATATGTATATAGTACATTTGTTAGTTAGAGGTGGTTAGAGAGTAAGATGGAACGAAGATGAAAGAGTGAATGACATGAAAAGTAAAAAGAGGTTACCGATTCATTAGCAATGCCTGTAACGTGTCGTACGTATATCTTTAGTAGACAGAATAGTAATATCTGAATAAAAACTTTCTATTATATTTTTTTTGATGGACTTTTTCACACCAATATTTTTTTTGTCAACAAATGTATGAAAACTTCAGCTTTTGTGAATTATATGATAGAACTTCAATCGTAAAGGCGATTAAATGAAAGGAAAACACGAGTTCTACTGTCTAATGATCATGAACTGGAAAATCATTTTTCTGTTAAACTCGGTAGATTTCTAAGTTAGCGATTGAGTAGTTGTTTACTCAACCAGTGATAAAACAGATAAGTCTCAGAAACGAAACATAATAGGCAAATCGAGAGGAAAATATTAAAATAAAATAATAATTTGAGTCCATTTGTATTTTTATAACTTTTTATTTTAATTGCTTATTATGTAGAGTGACTTTATTATAACAATTACTTAAATTCTTTTATACTTACAAAACTGAATTCTAAATAAAAATGTAGAAGCATACGATTGTCGAGACAGTGAAAATTATATTTTATACAAAATACAAAATTATGTTGCGCAGAATGAAGCAACCGAATAATTTTATTTAATTTTAAAATAATTTTGATTAGTGTTTCAAAAAATTTCATTTAGTTTTTTTTTATTTTGATAACTACTTTCAATTCATAACATTCAAAATTTGTTTCAATTTATACCTAATCATATCTACAACTTTTCTACACCTCTGATAAGATATACTTCTATATATTCTTATATACGGAGAGGGAAACACTGGGAAACACAGGATTGACCACAGCGACACTAGTTCTAAAATATAGTGGGCTGCAACGGTACTAAAATGAGTCTATTTTATCGATACGACAGGATCGTATCTAGTAAAATTAGATTAGAACCCCTTAAAATAAATGGGTACATGATTTGGATTTTAAGACCTGATGGAAATATTTTGCATTTTATATAACGATAATTTTAATTTATTTTTTTGGCCTTTTCATATAATTTGAATACTACATGGTTTCTTTAATATAAACAAAATAAATATTATTTGTTTATTTTTCTCTTGTATTTTATTAGTAAAGTTACGTTTGTGTCAATTACAGTTATTTAAGAATCACCGTCTATAAAATCATAGTCTAAGTGAATGTAATTCAACGGTTAAGCCATGCCTTCGTCATTCATCATTTATTATACATAATGATAAGCTAACATTCATGCAAAGGTTTGAATGCAGGCGATGATAGAGAATTGAACTGTATATCTAGCATGTTTCCAAATTCATGGCGTTTCTTTAGAAGGTCTAAAGTCCGTGGTATTTTGTACATAAAAGTTTTTTATTTTTGAAATCGGTAGACTTTCTTTTCTTTCGACTTTTCGCATGGTCAGGCTCAAGTAAAATTGTAAAAAACTGGATCAAATTAAAAAAGGATTTATAAAGGATTAAGAAGGTGTTTATTTGAATTCGAAAGAGTACGCAAGATGCGTCGTGTCTCCTTTTTAAGCGGTGGCTTTTGATTTTTTAATCTCGCAGGCCAAGTAGCATCGCTTACTTTTCGAAATCAAATTAATCCATTCTAATTTGTTACATTTTTTGTCAATTTTAATCGAGTCTAATTATACGAAAACTCCACTGATTTAATAAATAAAAAAACTTTTGTGTATGAATTTCCACAATCTTTAAACTCTCAAAGGAACGCCATGGATTTAGAAACATGCTGATAAACGTAAAATGACTATGAAGATAAAGAAAGTGAAATAAGAGTAAACATTTTTTGATAAATTTAGACTCAAATTTAATTTTAATCTATACTCTACATAATAGGCGAGGGGCTGCTCACTCTGAGTATGGAAGTAAAACTTTGAAATCCTCTTAAGTACTTGTTGCGAAGCACTCTGTGGCTCCTTGCGCTACCACCGCCAGGTGTCGAGCCGCATCCTTTCCCGCAATCGCCTTGACATCTCCTCTGTTTCTATATAAGACAGCTCGAGTTCTCTCCCCGACAGTGTTTAAGGCATGGATTGCCAACGATGCTTTAGTGACGAGTCCAGTTGGCAATCCTGGGACGAAACGGTCCACCTGGACCGCGTACGGTTAACTAAGCCCGACCTCACTCCTACCCTATCGCTCTATCGTCATTCCAGATTCGCCAAATACCCTTTTGCACTCCCTACACTCTTTCGAACTTATTCGCATCGAATTTCAAACGAATTTTGGAAGTAAATTAGCCTGCCGGGCGCAGTGGCATTAGAAGTGCGGCAACCGCCGCGCCGCGCCGTTGGCGAGCAAGCGAGCGAGCGGTGGGGGGAGTAAAAGAGTATACGGAAGGACACGCAGAGGCTTTCGGGAGTATATCAATTTATCAAAAAAGTACACAGCTCTCTCGGTTCTGGCACATGTTTAATATTTATTTATAAATATTATTTAAGTAACTTTTTAACTAATAACAATAATTATTATTTATCTTTTAATTTAATTTAAACAAAACCCAAAGATTAATTATATTTAATAAAAACTGTATTTGTCTCTGATGAGTACGATCGAGTTTTAGCATTTAATTAACATCACTGTTATGGCCACTGAGTAGATTAAGAATAAGATTAGAAAATAATAATAATTATTTAATAATAAATATTGAACATGTGTCAGAGCCTTGTCTGACGACGGTTGCCGCGCTCTCTCTTTATTGCACCCGGCTCGAGTTTCTCAGAGCAGTGATGCCAGAAAACCAAGGCTTTTCGTGTCTGTGCAAAGGCGACTCTGCGCTGATAGGCGGAGAACTCGCGCGCACTTTAAAGCGGCTTATGCAGATCGGAGCGAAGAGGAAAATCGGAAATACGCGTACTCCGCATGACACGCTTGAAAATTCTATATTAACATTTTTTTATGAAAATAAATGTTATTTTCGGACTAATTGGTTGTTTTATACAATATTATTCAATAATATTAATAAAAATTTGTTATAGATATTTATACATCTTTTATAATTAAGAGAGTAATAAAGTTCGTTAATAAGTCAGCAAAGTTAATCTATGTCAAAGTTTCTGTTGTTAAATAAATAGTAAATAATGCACTCTATCAGCGCAGTACAGTTAATTCATTCAGCATTCGAGCTTCAAAGTACAGCTAATTTTGTTTAGACACACATAACTCGTGAATGCGCGAGGAGCCTACAAAGATCTGCACATCCCTGCATAACGTGTTGAGCGCCTCTAATGGAAATAATGATCAACTACGATTTGCTCACCTTTACCGTCAATTATAATCATAATGCAGTTTTTTACTATGTAATTTTTCTCCATGAATCGTCCTCGTTAAAACGCAGGAAAAATTTCGAAATAAATATTACTCGATCAATCTTGCATTTCTATATGATGAGCTACTATCATATTTCTCGTATGCTATCTGGACATTGTAATAAATATTTTTTGAGTTGTATTTCAAAGTTACTAGTTTTTATGATGCAGGTAACGTTTGAGGTTCGATTTTTGTTCAATTATTATCGCAGTTTATGAAGCTACGTTTATTTATATGGTAGTGACCCAATGTGCAGAAAAATTTAAGAATTATTTTAACATAATTTTTATTTACAATAAATATTTTTACGACCCGTAAGTTGTGGAGAAACATTCTATCCGATTATAAATTTCTAAATTGATTGCGGCGGCCTTCAAAACAAAAGTTATCATCGAAAATGCAACGAAGGTCGACTTGAGCTATTATAACGATTTCTTGATGATTTTCACCAATTGCCAATAGGCTATAATATAGTCGTAGATTTATCACAATTATAGTAGTAAATAATAAAAGAACAAAAAGTGTAAGAATAAGAGCATTGGCCATTGAATCGAATTTATGAATGTTACGTTGGCAAGGGTTCGGTTTCGGCTCGCAGTTCGGCTACGATTCTAAGCGTCTGCCGAGTCTTCGGCGAATCAGCGAGCTTCTCAAGTCTCAATCCCCTCCCCCATTCGCCGCAAACGCAACACGCGTCGCCATTTTCCATTAATACGTGCACGAATGCATGTGTACGGTAGTGTGAAAGTGAATACGCAAAATCAAAGAACTACATGATTTGTCCTCTTTTTTTGAGACGAGAATCGGTTATATTTCGGAGATATCCGGGATTTCGGCCGCCGGGAAGTCAGTTTCGTTTGCACTCGCTTTATTCTAAAAGACCGAAAGGAAGCCGCAAAAGAGCGGTGGATTGCTCTGCGTCCCGGACACTGTGACGAGGAACGGCTTCTTCAAACTTACGCGTGCCGTCTCCATTTCTACCGTACTCACGCCAGTATACGCATTACGCACTTCCTCCTATTCTCTCTGGGTGTCTGCGTATGCAAGAATATGCCACGAGCTTCCTAAGAGTCTAAGAAATAATAATTATCAGCCGATGAGTACTTTGAGCCAAATGTTCAACGTGAGTCCTATTTAGCTAGAATCATTCGCCACCTTCCTTCCCAAGATTTCCGTTACAGCGCTTTATTTCTTGACTCTTTTGATTAGGTGTCTGCCTCTTTAGCCGCGCAACAAGAAAAATGGTCGACCAGTTTTCTAAGCATTTCTATCTGTTACATATTAATCGTTCGTTGTTACTAAATTTCATTAGCTTTTATACGAGCTTACAAACATAACAATTTATGTTAGTAGATTGACATTTTTATTTTTGTTAGAAGCAATTTGTTACTTCCTCTATAACAGCTATAAAACTTAAGAAGTTTATAGATTCATCGCATGAAAGCTTAATTTTTTATAATTGTACAAAATTGCAATTTCCTCTTGTTTATACAAACTTTCATTCTTTTTTCAGAATTGTATCTTAAAATAAATATTATGACTTTGAAGACATGTAGGTAGTGCATGAAAATATTTCAAATTACATTTATGGTAAGAATTTGAATTCATAACATTTTGTCTTTATGCAAGAATTTACTCTAATTTTTAACTAATTTAATGTCAATGCATATGATTAGCAGTATTAGCCACAGATTAAATTTTTTTTAGATTAAGTAACTTTCTACAAAATAAGTTCATATAGTATTTAATAATATTCATTTGTATTGATTCATATTATAATGATTATATAAGTTAAATATTTTACATATCCATAGCAGTAAAAAAGATATGTTCAACAAAATCTAATTGTTTTTTTGTTTATTTAATATATTAGAAACGATAGTAATGCTTTTGAAAACCTTCAATTATTTTCTTAAATAACAATTAGAAATTTTCTTTTATATTTTAATCAAAGTACATTTTTATACATATTTATAAAATTTAATGATATAGAATCATTTTTCATTAATCTCAAAATATTTAATTTTTTAAACAATAACATTAATTATATAGGTACATGAGTAAGCTATTCAAAGTAATGTGAAATTTGTTATATTTTTTATGATTCGTTCTTTTAAATTTACAGAAAAGCACTGTTGGTCAGATATGTCAGTTCATTATAAATTCAAGTCCACATTGGACTTTGATACAGTTTCATTTGATGGCTTACATATATCTGTAGCTGATTTGAAGAAAGCTATTTTTCATCAAAAACGTATTGGCAAGAATACAGACTTTGATTTGCAGATAACAAATGCACAAACAAAAGAAGGTAAGCTTTATATAAAAATTGTTAAAATTAAAATTAGTAATAAAATATAAATTTTTTATAAAGTATTGATTAAAAGATATGATGTTATTTAACATAAATAAAATTAGTCAATTTCATTTCCAGATTACACAGATGATAATGCTTTAATTGCCAAAAATACAAGTTTAATTGTTGCTAGAGTACCATTAACAGTGCAACAGAAGCGTACTTGGGATCGAACAGATACACCAGCTTTTACCAATTCTAAAGATGAAACTAATCTGGGAAGGTCTGTGGATCTTACAAGATTAGATGGATCAGAAGAGGATAAGATTAGAGCTATGATGACCCAATCGACACAAGATTATGATCCTTCAAAGTAAGTTACTTACAATTCAAGCTTAATAATTTTTATAATTTAATAACTTTTTATTTAGGATGTTTATTAATAAAAAAACTATTAAAAATGAATTAATATGGATTCTAATTACTTTTAGTTATATGAAAATTCGTGGATCTAACCAAACTGGTGAAGTACCTCCTAATTATCGTTGTTATAAGTGCCATCAACCTGGACATTGGATAAAAAATTGCCCACTTGGTGTCAGTCAAGAACCAATTGAGATTAAAAAGAGCACTGGTATACCTAGAAGTTTTATGGTCCCAGTTGATGGACCATCTGTTCCTGGAGCAATGATGACTCCTGGTGGAACATATGCTGTTCCTGCCATTGATCAGTAAGTAATTCTGTATTATAATTTACAATGTTTTGTTACAAAGGAAATTTAGGTGTAATAAACTTGAAAGCATAAAATGTAATTAAATTTTCTATTTTGTATCATTAATAATATGCCATATTTTATGCCACAATAATATTTATTTGATATTCTATAAATAAAGACTTGTTATGTTGTCTTTATGTAATGAATTTTAATAATAATTAACATTTGTAATAATTAGTATATTGCAAAAGAATCCTGAATCTCAACAATACCAAGCCATGTATCTAATGTGTAATTGATTAACAAAATTTTATCATTTTTTAATATTTATTTCTACTTTCTGTATAACTTCTTAAATTAATCTGCTTTCTATAGAGATATAGTATTTATAACTTATTATAGCAAATCTTGTAAGTTATAAATTCATGTGGAATGCAGATATCAGATATAGAAGAAAATAAGTAAATTTACACAATAGATTTTTAAATGATTGTTTTTTCTCTGATAATTAAATATTTTGTACATTTCAAACAAAAGTCTACATTTCATTTTCCAGATGTTTTGTTTTTAAAATTGTTTCTTTTTACTCCTATAATTTGAGGAACAAACAATGGAATTAAGTCAATAGTTAGAAAGAATATCAATAAGAATTTAACATCACTACAATCAAAGTATTTCTGGTTTAATATTTTTTTACATTTTAGCCAAGCTTACAAAGAAGGAAAAAAGGAGAAACCACCTTTTGCCCAAGATCCTGAACCTGTCATTGAAAAACCTGAAATACCAGAAGACTTACTTTGCAATATTTGCAAGGATCTTCTTACTGATGCTGTCATGATTCCATGCTGTGGAAATTCATTTTGCGATGAATGTAAGTAAAATTTACTTTTAAATCTTTGAGATTATAGAAAATTTAATAAATATAAGCTAAAAATGATCATATAAATTAAATTAAATTAAATTAAAGACTGTATAATTACGTGTTATATAAATGAGTTATAATAAATGAAACTTGTAAATTCTAAGGTATCCGAACGTTCCTGCTTGAGTCAGAAGAGCATGAGTGTCCAGATTGTAATGAAAAAGATGTATCACCGGAATCGTTGATTCCCAATCGTTATTTACGCAATGCTGTGCTTAATTTCAAAAATGAAACTGGTTACGCGAAACGACCGACGTACAAGCTACCTCCACCTCAACCTACTCTTAGTCAAAAGTTGGCGGCAGCAGCGCCTGTGATAATCAATGCTGAACCCACAATATCTGAAAAGTTGCTAGCGACGCCTAGCATGACAGCAGTGACTCCTGCAGGTGTCGTTACTATTCTGCGTAATTCCAGTCAAGCAGCATTAGGTGCTGATGGTGAGGCCAAAGAAGCAGATAAGCCTACTGGCAAGGTCTCACCGTCTTACGAAAAAGCTACTTTAAACTCTACTGGTAAATAAATATTAGAAATATTAGAGAATAGGATCAAATTTATAAAGATTTTATTTAAATTTATAAGATCAAATTTATAAAAACTGCAAATGGCTATGAATTTATTCTTAAAAACAGAGATGTATTGTTTGTTTTTGAGTTTAATTAAAGTTCATTTGTTAAAAAAATATTTTAAAGGTATGGTGGAATCGATTCTAGAATCCGATGGACATAGCGACATCGTTACAAAATTAGCAACGGATGATGAGACTGAGGTGCCACCACCTCCAGGTACAGAACCTCCACTTTTACCAAAGCGTTCAACTGATCAATCATGGCATGACTCGACTAATGAAGCTAGAGACGATGAATACTCGAATTCGTATTCAAGGGAGCGTCGTAGGAGTTTCAGCAGAGATAATCATCGAGACAGGTTAACCAATAATAAACCTTTCTATTTTTTTTATTGTTTAATTTTATTTAAATAAACATAATTAACAATATGTAACGAGGAATTTTATTACAAAAGGAGACGCATTTAAAAAGTAGTTTTTAACGTTATACCATTTGATGTTTTCAGAAATGCTTCCTTTCATAGTAGAGTAGAAAATAATATGAGACCTCCAACACGAAGAAGATCTTTGTCACCTCGGAATACCCAGCATTCTGAATACTTGATGCATCAGAATCAGTCACATAATAAAAATTACCAAGGTCACGTAACTGGTGACAATCGTTACCATACAACTGCTATGCATTATGATCCCAGTTTGAGAAGATCAACAGAAGATAGAGCTGGAACGCCTACTGTAAGTTACTATTTACAATTCATTACTCTAATTATTGTAATTCAATTTGTTTTAAATAAAGTTACTAACGATATTTATAATAATAGTTGTTTTAAAATCTCACAAATTCAGTCAAAAATCGGTAATTTTTTTTCACTGCTTTTCAGCAAATGATTAGTTTTCTTTGAAAATGAAGAATATTAATAAAGTATAGAAGACCATGTTAGTTATACTTTTTTCTTTATCTTAAGGTGGATGAACCTCATTTACATGCTTCAAACCATGGGCAACCATCGCTCCTACCGTATCCTCCAGGCGAGGATCGTGTTCCCCCCGCTAGTTACAGTGGCGTCCCTGCTGCAGGTCCACCGCCACCTGCTGCTGGTCATAATCCGCCCCTCTTACCCGACCCATATATGGCTCCTCCACGTATGCCTCTTTATCCAACTCATCAGCCAGCTCCTGCTGCTCACGGCTACGGACCACCGCCACCGCCACCGCAGCGGTATGATAACAGACCACCGTATCAGCAACAACCAGGCTACAGGCCTACACAGCCGCCTAGAAACTATGTTGGCGGGCCATCTAGACCAATGCGTGGTATGCATAACAGTAAGTTCCCTTCTTTTTTTGGCTTTATTCTTATAGTATGTAAATTGTCTTTTTTATTCGTTTACTTTGGTTTCCATTTTTTATCTATTGGTGTTGAATAATTTATTAATGTAGTATATTGATTTGCAAATTAATAAATTATGTGATTTGTATATTGACTGTTTATAACTGAATGTAGATCTAAAAACTTGTGGCATGAATAAGGTGAACTGTTACTAAAAATATTAAAATTGTTTTTTTAAATAATTAAATATTCTAAGATTCATATTTTTACGTCTATTAAACTTTTACGTTTAATTCACGTTTAAATTTATATATTTTGAATTTACATTTGTTCAAGATTTATAACTCTATGATATAAAATAGATGTCTTCGTGTAGAATAAAGTTCTACAAATTGTAGGTTGTACTTGATATTAAAAAATAACATCATTTTTTATTTGTACAAAATTGCTACTAATAAAAAGATATCTCTAACTATAGTTGAATAATAGGCTAATGTTGCTATTTTAAATTAAATATACCATTAGAATTTCTTTAATAAACTTTTAAACATTAGGATTATAGTTTTATATATTATTCTCCATGAATCTTCATGACCTTGATTCCAGATTTACTGAAAATATTGCAAAAATATAATTGTTCATACAATTATATAATTAAACATATAGTACAATTTTTTTATTGAGTATTTATTAACTAAAAGTATATGGTTTTGACTTTATCCATAGTATTTTAATTAAAAAAAATTTAGCAAAAACTCCTTTTTATATTTGATTTTTATGTATTAATCTTTTATTGCATAGAAAACATATTTTTATGATGTATATTTTTTATATGTTATATATTCTGTTATATGTTTATCTTTTTACCTAGACTTCTATTTTTTTTATATCTATTGTGTATTCAATACTGAGACAATATGGGAAACATAATCCTTATTATTTCATTGCTTTTATTTAACTTTATGATAAATAAGAAGAGAAAGATGCTTTTTAGATTTTGAATTATATCTAATATTTTATTCCTTTATAGCCATACAAAAGTTATAGGTAAACCAAAAAGTGAAAAAAACTAAAGACAGACATTGCAGACATGTTAATAACTTAAATTATCTATAATTTTTTATAAGTATATGCTTTTAATAACAAAAGTATTAAGGCATTTTCAATGTTTTAATTGTTCATCTGACTGATAATACTAAAAATCAATTTGTGATGTTAGCTTATCAGTTGATTTGGAAACATTTGACTGTACAGTTTGAGTAAAAGTTTATACAAAAATGTTTTGTTGCTTTTAATTTGCATATTGAATTGTGCAATATTTGGGTATGACTGTTATGCAAAATTAGTGCTGATGTTCTGTAAAATTCATATTATTAACAAAAGTATTTTTTTTCCTTTTTTTATGCAACAAACAGGATACAGGTCACAGATACGAACCAAATGGGACTTACAAGGTTTTTATTTTTATAAAATATTGTTTTAGAGATGTTAAATATATTTTATACAATTTAAAATATTAAATGAGGCTTCTTATGTGTCAAATAAACAATTCTTCAATTTGAAGATTAGTTTTTTTTAATATTACATAGTTTTTTATGTTAAAATATTTAAAAAAACAAACATACAACTAAAAAAGTCCTCATGGAATATTAACACTATATTGCAGTTAAATGAAAGTAATTATTAAAAAAAATCTTTTGTAGAATAATTATTTAAATCATTGAAATGATTTATTTTACTCTGGCTGTACAGCTTTACTTGTGCTGCTAATCGTAATCTTTCTTACTGGTGGTACACTTATTAGACTTAATATTTTAGTTATAAATAAAAAATGGATCATTTAATAAAAATTAATGAATAACATTTTTATTGAAATTCAAATAATGCCCAAGTTAATAAATATGCATTACATTTAAAGTCATATACTTTCACTGGGTTTTATTTGGAATGCCTTTGGTTGCTTTAGATTAAAAGAACGAAATTTTAAAGTTGATACTAACTTTACTTTTAAAATAATGATCATTTTTATATGTTAATAATTTAATGATGTATACTGTACTGTTTTTGAACTAATTCAATCGAAACTATTAAAAACTACTAATCTACTCTTTAACTGTAATAATATTCTTTTTTGCAAGTCATTATTAGTCACAAATAAGAAGTCTTGTATTGCCATGTAAATGAATATAATTATAATTTGTTTGGTTACTGTCATTTTGTATATAAAAATATTAATAATTGAAATCATTCCGAGATTCAATTATAATAGGTCGATGTTAATATCTAGTCGTTTGTAGTGAATTATAGAGGGATGCAACCTCCACCTCCAGGGATGAGTCGAAATATTCACAATGGCACTCCTGGGTAAGTTAAACTAGAAGTATTTTATATATTTTTTCGTTGACTACGTCTGTCCAAATATTTCGTTAGCCTATAAATATGAAGTATACAACTATCATATGTGTACAACTCAATGTACATAAATTTAAATAAATTAAAATGATATATTTTATAAATATAGATTACAGTAATAAAGGAACTGCTTTATTTCATAGAGTAATAGACGATCCACTGGAGGCTTTTCAAAGGATGCTGCGAGAAAAAGACGAACGAGATCGACGAATGGGCAAGCATCGTAGACGCTCACGATCACCACGTTCTCGCTCTCGCAGCTACTCACGTTCGAGGTCTCGCTCTTTCGGTAGGCGGTCATCGCCTTCAAGACCTAGCAGATCTCGTTCACCTCCACCTAAAAGACGTTCGTCTCGATCACCGCCCCCGTCTCACAGGGCACGCAGTCGTACACCAAAGAAACGTAGGTCGCGAAGCGGAAGTTTCTCAATAAGCAGGTTAGTACATTCGTTTTGCATTAATCTTGATTTTTGTTTAATAATATAACACGAGTAAATGATATATAAAAAGTTTATTACGCAAATCATAAATTGTTAATGATAAATATAATTTCTTATTCCTGTGCTTATATCAGTACTACGATGATAATTTTACTTAATAAATTTGATGTTGATTTGATCATAATTAATTTACACAAAATGATTTAATTCTGCTAAAAGTCAATTGTAAAAATATGCTACTAAGCTTAGTTCTTTTGAGTTCATAGTAACATTCAAAGCACAATTAAAAATTTTTTGTAATAAAAAAGTGAATTCAATTAACTCTATCAAGTATGTGATAATTTGATATTCATTGATAAATATGTTATATTTTTAATTATTGATTGATCCAAACTGGAGATTAGATAATGATAGGAGCATATTTTTATAAAATAGCATAAATCATTCGTGATAAATTGAAATAGGTTTTATTGGAAAACTGTGAAGGTATCGTAGATCTGTCGAAATCATCATAATAATGACTTAGTTGACAATGATGATTTTTTTACTCTGGAAATCCAAGTTTTATTATCTCTGGCTTCAATTTTTTTGTATTTATATTTTATAGATCTCGATCGTACTCTCGCAGCCAGTCTCCGAGAGGATCTCTTCCGCGCGAAAGAGATCGGGATCGAAAAGTCAAACGACCTCGAGATGCGCCGGCTCCATACAGGTCACCGGCTCGATCGCCTCTGAGGTATGTAAAACATCGTTTGTAGAGATGGAATTAGCGTTTTCTAATTCGAGGATAGTTTTTACAATGAGGCTACACCCAATGAATCGTTTATTATGATCTAAGAACTCATAGTTGTTTATTGCATTGCAGTTTTGTTTTTTGTTGGGTTTTAGTTTTGAATTTATACCAATAACTACTGATAGAATTATTTAAAAATTACGAAAATGAAATATTGAGCTTATAATTAAAATTTTAAGAAGTACGTATTATTAAAAATTATTATATCTAAAAAATATGTTACGTCGTCGTAACAAATTATATGAAATATAGTGCATTGAAACACATGCAACAATGCATAAAACTCGTTTGAGGTATAATGCTATACAATTAAGAGACGCAAAAATAAGTTAGACTAATGTGAGTGATCTGCTTGTCTGCTACAGATATCACAAGGAGCGCGATCGAGAAAGGGAGCGACCACGATCACGTGAATCGTACAGTAGTTACTACAATGATACGGCTGCGCCAGCACCTCTTGTGCACGACTATTCGGCAGCCGGTCCTCCGTATCGCGATACGCGATCTGAGCGCCCGTCACGGTACGTTAGCCGGGGTCCTAATCTGACCGTTAGTCAGTCTCCGCTGACGGCTTCGGGTTTATTGCCACCGCCACCGGGCCTGCTAGTCGCACCCCCGCAAGTTACGGCCCCAGTGGCCCCGCCGTTACCGCAGCAACAGCCATCACAAGGGGCACCGATTGTGCAGGCCCCCACGGCGCCAGGACATCATCTGCCGACACCGGACAGGAAAGATTATTATGATTCCTATAACAGGTATTTTCGCCACAATAGTACTTTCATTCACGTATGCGCCGTTAAGGTCGGGCCACCCTACGACGGCCCTAGTGCGCGTATCCAATCGCCGACCTATGCATATATACATATAAATTTAAATACATATACGATTACATGAGGAAGCACATGCTTGAGAGTTCACTTATTTTCTACGCGCTTATGTAGATTATGATGTGTATATGCAGTAATGTATACTGCATGTCATGGCAGGCGTTATATCGCACGTGTACAAAGATTAAACAGGATAGTCGAACAACCCGGAGAACAAAAGACGCTCTTGTGAATAAAATATTCATTTTTTGCTCCATTTAATTAAAGAACTGTAGTTCGTGGATGTTATAATTAAAAGGTAGGTAGTGCTAGAGTTGATGGTGTTTTGTTCTTCGAAGTTCCTCTATTCTATTCATGATACTAACAACAAACTGTATTTATGTGTCCCAAGTGCAATAAGTAATGCAATAAATGCGTTGGAAGTGATAAATCCTGCGATAAACATTCGTATATCACATAGTTTTAAGTGAAAGACACCAAGTGTCCAAGTGTTGATAAGCAAAACTCAATAATTTAGTAATGATGAACTTGTATAACTTGTTTAGTGTTTATATTTAATTGTTATGCACTTTTGAATAGTGAACCGATTATAGAAAATTTATGGAAGTTTCATACATGTACCTGATGATCCAAGCATATTTGTGATATTTTTTGTGGCGCATAATTCGATTTCAAGCTTAATGGTGGAATTTCTTAAGAATATTGTCATTTGATTATGTTCTAATCATAAAATTTTTAGTCGATTATAAACATAATTAAATCATTTCACATAATTTAATTATAAAGTATTACTAAAATACTTAAAACTAATTTCATATATTCAATTCGGAATTATGCAGGATATCAATGTATTCATGTTATGGTAAGAACGCGAAAAAGTAATAGTTTAGGTTGTAGATTACTGTGTACCCGAGACAATATACTATTTATTAAAATACAAGATTTGAAAGAAGTTCCATCCGTTTAATGTTAAATAAAATTTATATTGTAGTAAGACAACCACGATAAGACTGAAATTGTTCCACTTGATGTATCGATGCGTTTATGATAAACAAAAAGAAACGACAAAAAATAAGACATTTTAGTTTTAATTATTAATTACGTATAAGTTAGAACAAAAAACTATGCTTGAAAAAAGGAAAATGAAGATAAAAATGAGGATGAAATATTCGGTTACTTGCGAAACTGCTTCTCATGTAATTTAGTATGTGTATGCAGTCCATATGTAGATGCATATATTAATTTTTATCCACTTGTAAATCTTCCCATGATATCTATTTATTGTAATAATCAGTGATGGAAAGAAAAATGGATAACCAGAACAACAAAAACATGAATAGTTAACTATAATGTCCGTGTGTTTTGTTGAGTTTGAGTTTACATTTATTCAATGTTAACAACATATTTTTGAAACAATATATAAATATGTTTCAATATTATTCTCTTAAATGTAAATATTGAAAATAGCTTAGAAATCGTCTTATATCATTTTTAAAATAAGATATTTAATTTATTAAAAATATTGAATAAGTCAAACCGTCTGTTGATAACAACCTTTGAAGAAGTTCTATTATTACGCCACAGACTATTGATTGGTTGTTCTAACAGTTCATCTTATAATCAAGACTTAAATTCAGGTGAGCTAAAATTAATCCTTTCACTTATAAATTCATAATTTCCGGAAAAGGCAATCAAGTTTTATTATTGTTACTGATTCTATTAAAAATATTTTCTTTTTTAATATAATTAGCTTTAGTTATTGAAACATTGAATTCAATTGTAAGTACAATGATAATTGTAGTTCAAAAATGTTATTAGTTTGTGACGTTCAGCTGGGGACCGAACGAGCACACCCGTAACTTTCGTTGCCAACAAATGTTCCTTTTTTTGTTGCCTGCGCTTGAGGGCAGTAGCAAGGACATGGTCGGGGCGATTCTTTTCGTTTGGTCCTTTATTTGAAATTAGACTGGAGGGAACTCATGATAATCCCGTAAGTACGGAGATGGGGAGGATATTAGGTATAATGGAGTTTAGATACTCTAGAAATATTTAAAGAAAAAGAGAGTTGTTAATTGTTATATTTTCCCTTACTTTTATTAGAGGATTCTCATGTAGACTTCTCGTCGATCTCTCTCTCTCTCTCTCTCTCTCTCTCTCTTGTCCCGGTTGGCTGTTGTAAGTCTTTGGGTCTCAGCAGAGGTTTTGGGAGGCCTAGAGGGCGGTGGCCTTTCTGCTTATTGGGCCTCCTTGGTCTTCCGGGGATAAATTGGTGTTTTCCAGGCACTCCCAGGTTTACTGAGGGACCTATTGGGACTTCCGGGTCCCTCCCCTGTGGGAGTGGTGAGTGTGAAAGTGCAAAGGTGCGCTTGGAGATGGCAAGGCAAGGATGGTTTGGTAAAGTTTAGTAGGGAGATAGATAGATAGATAGATAGATAGATAATTAGATAATTTATTTGTAAATTTTTACAAAAATATATTTGTAACGCGTATCACGAGTGCTAAACGGCGCTAGTTGGGATGGTTCCTAGATCCATGATCCAACCCCAAAATAAACAAAATGCTCGATGGGTTGTCACAGAGTTCTCTTTCAAGTACTCGGCTCACCAACGTCACGTCAGCAGTCGGTACCTACTCTCTAACCTAAAGAATGAATATTCACTTATTCAACATTAATATTCATTTATAGTCAACGTTATAAGTCTTCCACGTCGAATAAGAGAATATTCACCCATATAATAAGTGAATAATATTTACGTATATAAAATGTGCTAGATTATCCCTTTAAAATAAGTGAAAATCAACTTATGATTAAGAGGAAGAAGGCAAATCATTATAATTGTGCATTCAAAGTGTACAGTAGAATTCAAATAATATAACAAAATTATATTTATAAATTTAAAAATATTATTTATTAAAATAAATATAATAACTTTAACATATTATTAACTTATATTAACTTAAATACATTATTTAATTTTTCATTTTAATCATTCATCCTGGTTAATTTTGTCTATGTCAATAGAATATAAATTAATATGCAACAAAGCAATTGTAATTGTACCCAATTTTTTTACTATTCTGTAAACATATGCTTCCATAAAAATGAAGAAGTTTTGTAGTAGTTTAGCGTATTGTAGATTAAATGCAAACAACGTTTTAAGTTTTAAACAACAAATCAAATGTAGCTATAAAATCAGATTTATCATTTATATATTAGATTTATATATATATATTGGGTTGTTTGAGGAGAAATTCTAAGTTTTAAGTTGAAAAATTCGCTGAAAGAAAATAGAGATCATCCAACTTATAATGTTTAGAGTACAATTCTGCTATACAATTTTGTTTTCTGTCTACGAGCGAATGGTCCCCAGGTATGAAGTTATTCGTTTTCTTCAAGAAAACTGACTTAAGAGAATTTTTAGGGATGGATGCTACTGTAAAATTCAATTTTGAATGTGGGAAGCTAATATCATTTAATACTATTACATTGATACTATTCAACAACGCAGTTCCATTAAATTTAGTGTGCGCAATGAAATTTCTGCTACCGAAACATTTACAATATTACAGAAGACCCTCCGTGAGCAACTTCTATCGAAAACAAGAGTTTATGAGAAATATAAAATGTTCCAAGAGGGCCGAAAAAGCTTTGAAGATGAGGAATGACTAGGATGACCATCAACATCAACTGATGAGCTATAAATCAACAAAATTCAAGAGTTAGTACCAAAAAATTGTCGATTAACAGTACCACACCTAACTGCCCTTTGTGGAATATCGGAAGAATCAGTGGAAAGCATTTTGAGTGACAATTTGAGTGTCGGAAAAGTGAAATCTAAATTGATACTAAAAATGCTCAGTTTCATGGAAAAAATAGCGCGGCGTTGAAGTGTGTGAATAAAATGCATGATTACGGGAGATGAGACTTGGAATTACGCTTACGATCTGGAAACAGCCAATCAATCAGGAGAATACTGTGCCAAAGATAAGCGCAGATCGAAAAATCCACGTCAAAACATGTCCAAAATGAAGGTCATATTGACACCTTTTTGGTATGGTGCATTATTAATTCCTTCCAATCGGCCAAACTGTCAACAAAGAATACTATTTGAATGTTAGATGTTGTTTGCATAATACTGCGCGTCAAAAAAGACCAAATTTGTGGAGAAAAAATTCTTGATTTTTTGCATCACGATAACGCAAACTCACACTGCACTTGTAATTAAGGATCATTTCGCCAGAATCGTATTCGCCTGACTTAACACCATGTGATTACTGGATATTCGATAAACTCAAGAGACCACTCTATGGACGCCGTATTGAATGGGTAGAAGAGATAGACAACGAAACTAAGAAAGAATTGAAGGCTATACCGGAAGAGAACTTTGCAACATGTTTTAAAAATTGAAAAAATGTTAGCATATGTTCATTGCATCCAGAGGGGACTACTTTGAGAGGGGTGAAATGAATATAGAAGAATAATTCAAGATTTTTTGATTTATAAACAAATTCCCGGTATTTTTTTCCTAGAGGTATATACAGCCTGCCAGAAAAATGTTGTCTCTAGCTATACCACTCGATAGCTAATCGAATTCTATGACAAAGTCTTGCCAGGCGCTAACCTCTCAGATGCACCCCCGCGAAGATATGGGCGATTAAAAAACTGCTTAAATCCCGCCTCTGCGACAACGAAACCAGCCCCTCGCGGTCGCGGCTTAACGAATAGACGCGCGAGAGGGATAAATAGGCCGGAGCATAGCGAAGGGAAAGAGGGCCGCGCGGGCATGGGCTCCTCCCTGTAGCCATAGAAGAATCCTATTCGTCAATCGTCAAGATTAAAAAATCAGCGAAGGGGTGAGGGGGACGGTTGCCGCGCGAGTCTGCCAGCGAGCCTATACCCTCTCCCCCCTCGTGCAATATTGACAAGTGCCAGCGAGATTTGGATTGTCTTCGCTCGGATTTTTTAAACAGCCTTGTCGAAGGATGCGATTTAGAAAAAATGTGGTTTTCAATATACACCGCCATCTCGCGGATACGATTAAAACACTCAACATAGGATCCAATAGCTCAATGCGTACACGCGTCTGTATTCGTACAAGATTTGTATATAGCAAAGACGTAAAACTTTTGACTAGAGTGGTGCAAAATGTTGCCAGTTAAAGGTGGTTAATGCAGACACTCGCACGCCGCCTGATGTGCAAATAGGGTATTTAGCATCAGGTTCGCAGAATAACTCTTTGTTTCTGCAGTCACGATGAATAAGCTTGCAGCGTATTTAATTAAATTTGCCGTTATTGTACAACTTTAAAATCTAAACCATTCACTGATGCGACAATTCGACTATAATATTCAATATTCAACGCGATCTCGCGGATACGATTGAAACACTCTACTTGGGATCGCATAACTCAATACGCGAACGTATCTGTATTCGTTGGTCGATGTATGCCATTTGCACGAAATTTCTACTTAGGGTTTCTACATTTATATTTATATATGGTCTATCTCAATATATTTTTATGATCTTTGTTACTTTAAATGCGTAATCAAAGGATGCAGGTTAAGGGGGTAACCCAATGTGACGGCCTAAAAAACGGCCTATTTTTAAAGATTTTATTCTCGAAGACCAAAAAAGATAATTCAATGAATCTTTTTTTCACTAAAAGCGACACTCATATAGATTTAAAAAAAATTATTTCGACGTAGGAAGTTATTTACTGTTACCTTTATTAATTATTAAACAAAGTAGTTTACAAAAAAGGTAGTCTGCTGGCGTTGGTAATTTCGGCTCTCCCAGATGTCTGAAATGGAAAAGTACACGTTTTTTGCACGGTAAATCGGATAAAATTGTAACTTGCAATCAAAATTTCAACAAGATTGAGGTTCGGGCGATAGCCATGCCAATGCTGAATAACGTGTAAAAATTTGGAATCGATTCGCTGAACCGTTTTTCTTAAATCACCAACGCCACGCGCAAAAATGTTGTTTTGAGAAAAACGCATTTAAAGTTTTCGTACGGGAAAAATTTATGAAAATCTACCTTTTTCATAAGTCTGCAATACCTGGACCATACAGTGTCCTTTTCTCTTCATCAAAATTCTCTTCTTCAGCAGCTCTGGCTTCTCGTCTCGCAATCCTGGCCGCTTTGGATGCGAAAGTGCTCCGGCCGTCCGACAGCTTTGCTTCAATTTGTCTGCGTCGAATCAAATCTACTTCGTTGTTTTCAGCTGCAGATGTACTTTCGTTTGACGAATGCGTCAAAGTTGAGGATACTTTATTTAATTCGAGCATTTTTTTGTATGCTTCTTTAAAGGTATCTAGATTTAATGGAATATAATTTAGTTTATAATATTGGAATATTTCATAGGTGAAAAGGTGCTAAATAGAATATAAGAAAAAAATAAATATATTTAGAATAATATTTAATAATTCATTCTTACCAGCACGTCCTACTATTTTTACATTGTAACACAACCAGTCTTCTGGTGCTGGTAACTGGTTTTTTAAATAGTCATCTAATTCGTCGAAAGGTAATTCCGGATACCACGTCATGCATCTTTTTGTTTTACTGTTGTAAAACAACCATGATCCTAATATTATATCTACTTTTTTAACAGTAGATTTTCTACCTCTGTTAAAAAATTCGATGACATAGTACGTATGTATTTTCTTAATCGTTTCCATTCTAGCTAAAACTAAAAGATATATTTTGTAATTCAAAATATAATTTATTCTCAGAATTGTTATGCTTGTAAGGTTATGATAAAATGCACATATTAAAATAATTTCATTTTTGATAATCTTTTCTAATAAAATTATTACTTACCAGTTTAATTCTGATAGATGTGAAAAAAATAATTTACAATTAAAATTATATATAATTATCCTCTTTTTGCTAATCAAATCAAAATGTTTCACCATTCACTCAATCAAAATTTTTCACCATTTCTCATACTTTCAAATGTTTCAATTGTGACAATTATGCCATCGATGTATTCTATCGTGATGAATCGTGTGTATAATAGAGCCAGCTATTATTGTCATGTTACAGAAGTAGAAGCTAAGCTAAGTTCAGATTATAGTTATAAGCTAGGTATAACCAAGCATGGCAACACAAAAAAGTTAAAGGATGATTATTGAGGTTATTCAATATCAATAATGCTAGTCAATTATAGCTTACACATTTTATTATGCATATACGCGCGGTTATATATGCATAGACACAGTTTAGATAAAAAACAAATACAAAATTATTGATATAAAATATTCTTAAGATACTTATCCGGATTTATTCAGTCAGATAAGTATATATTTTTATTTAAAATATTCTCCATCACCAAAAAACTGTGTTCTTTGTGGAACCTTTTTTCTGTTACAGCTACCTGAAATGTTTTATAATGAAAGGATTAAACCACCTTTGAAGTATCATTTCATTGAATTGATGTGGTAATTTATTTCATTGAATGAATGTGAGAATACATTAGATTTCATGATGTTAAAATACGTTGTTGTTTTAAAATCAAATTGAATAGTATGTTGTATTCGTTCACAATAAAATAATAGAGTATTCAGTGCAGCATAGGAATGACGAATACACGTTCTTCATCATTTGGTGAAAAATTTAAGCATATTTTAATCATCTTTATAGAAATATTTTCAATTGAAGAATATTTTATTTGGTCAGAAGTTTTCTTTTCTACTTCGAAACAATTAAATGTTTGTGAATTATATGGGATACTATAAATTGGTTTTTTAATTTTATAGTCTTTATATTCTAATATTATTAAATCATTAATTAAAACAAATTTATGAATATTTATAATATGGCTATCATTAAGTAGAGCAGTGTTATCTGGATCCTTAAGAGAATAAAAATGCCTCTTGAATCTTATTGATGTAATCTGATTATTCTTACTACATTTTATAATTGATAACTTTGGTGTTAATTCAGATACTTGACAAATAGTTTCTCTTTCTGTATGCAACCTCCTACAGTATTGAGCCAGGGTTCGATGAGGCGAAAATAATAGAAGTTTAATTGCTCCTAACATACTTTCATATGGGAAAGCATCGAAAGTACTTAAACTTCCTTGAATGTTTTCAACGTCATCAGGTAAATGAATTAAATTATGGATGTTCAGCGTAACAAATGTTTTACCATATAAAATAATACTATTTTCAACAAATCTTGTTAATAGTTTTCTTGCTGTGCTAATTAATTCAGTGGTACAATGGTCTGACAGTATTCTACATGCTATATGAAGTAGTAACATGTGCTCATAATATTCATCTTTCATTATTTTTTTAAAAATGATAGGAGATAGATAAAGAAGAAAAAATCTCAATTCTGTTGCTTTATATTTATCCCAATGTTCTGTAGGTCTCAATTTTCTATTAAATTCTTTAGGTATGCAATGTTTAATAATTAGTGATCTACGATTTAATTCTATCTTCTGCATAGAGCTAAGTTTAAAAGGACCATTTTCTTTCATTAAAAACGAAAGCAGCCTAGATGTAGCTCCTAAATAAAGAAGATGCATTGGATCTAGCACAAATTTACTCACTAAATTTTGTTCTGGAATTATGGTTAAAAGTGGAGAAAAATTATTGTGATGATCCAAGTCACTAAATTTCCTAAAGCTGTCATCTGATCTTTTTGGACAATCAGTATCAAGAAAAACAACAGTGCCATCAATTTTCTCTCCTTTAATGATGCATCTTTCACAACCATTAAAGGAAGTATGACCTTTGATACTTTTTAAAAAGGATCGAGCAGGTGCATCACAAATGAAGCATCTTACCAGTATTGAATACTGTTTATCTCTAATAGATATACCATTTTTAAGCAAGGTATTTAATTCAATAATGAATAATTCCAAGAATTCTTCTAAGGATTTTGGTTTGCCTTCACCATAAAAAAGAGCTACAGGAAAAGGTTTATAAATGTCAATTTTGTTATGTACTTTACATAAAATGGGCCATAAGGATTTTGCACTAGACTTGAATAATTTTACACCATCTATATTGAAATTTAGTTCTATAATTTCAGAATGTAAAGCTGTATTAATACAATACTGTAATCCTTTCGTTAATCCTAAGTAAACAAATTCACCTGTCAAATTAGACGTATCGTTCATGTTAATAATTTTATATTGAGCACGGTTACTACACAAAAACGTTTTAGAACATTTTGGTAATTCCGGTATTAGTCTTTTCCTTAAAATACATAACAGACCATCTAATTGATTATTTGGAATTCTTGATTTAATTGCCCATTCCTTTAACTCTACAATTTCTGGAATTCCATTTTCATCATTAACTACTTCCTCATTTAGTGTAGATGAATATGTTTCAGAAGGTAGAGGATTTTCTGCACAAGAGTCTGAATCTGTAGCAAGAGTGTCTGATTCTATATTTAATGATTCTATACTATTAACATTAATATCCTCTTGATTACAGGCTATCACATCTCCTATACTACAATCAGTCTCATTGGTACTCATACAACTTTTAAAAACATCATCTGAGCCTTTATATCGTTTGGTATTATTCTCACTTTCCGAGCTGTCAATTATTTCACTAATAACAATTCTATTTAGTTTAGATAAACGATATTTTCTCACGCGTTTATTACTCGTTTTTGAACCAGAATCACTCATTTTTATAATTATTAATGTAAATGTACTAAACCTTTTTATATATAATACAATATTGAGATTTTATTATTTACAATTTAATTATCTTGTAAAAAGTAATTTTTAATTGTAGGTTATACGTTAAATTTAATTCGGTATTATTTTGCAAGCAATAAAGTAGCTATTAAGTAGCCATTAATCTTACCCTTCCTACTTTATCTATTTTATAGGTATTAAAGGTATATCAAAGTCAAAATCATTTTCAATTCCTAGTTTCTGGGTATTTAATAGTCTACGATTTGAATTGCTATACTTTAGATAATTTAATATGCTATGAAGTAGCCATATATTTGGTATTTTTAAATATAGTATTTTTTGTCTAGTATTCCTAGCTATAAACTAGACTTTTGCCTATTAAAAATAGTCGAATTTCTACCAGGGGATAAGTTGCTTCTATTTCGTTGTTCTTTTTGCTTATGGCATATACAAGTTTCATTGTACCGTTGTTGTCTGATTGAAATAACATTGCGGCGATTCCTTTTGAAGATGCGTCTGTGTGTAATTCAGTTTTATCTGCTTTTGGGTTGTATATTAATAACATAGGTTTTGAAGATAATTTTGTTCTTAGATCTTGAAATGCGCTTTCTGCTTCTTTCTTCCATTCGAATTTAATGTCCTTTTTCGTTAAGTGTGTGAGTGGATTTGCTATTTCCGCGAATCGTGGGATAAATCGCCTGAAAAAACTTGCTAAGCCTAAGAATCTGCGAACTTCATGCAGGTTCTGTGGTCTAGGGAAGTCTCTTATCGCATTTGTTTTGTCTGTTCCTGGTGTAATATGACCTTTTCCGATGTGAAAACCTAAAAATTCTATGCTTTTCATTCCAAATTTGCATTTCTTTAAATTAAGTGTTAATCCGGCTTCTTTTATTAATTTTAAAACATATTCTAGATTTTTCATTAGTTCGTTCCAATCTTTTCCGGTCACACAGGAGTCGTCAAAGTATGTTACGGCTACTCGTCGCTTATGGGCCGACTGTAGTGCTGCTCGCATTACTTTTGCGAAATACAGAGGTGCATTCACAAGTCCGAACATTGCTCTTGTAAATTCTCCTGTTTGATTCTCTGTAATGAATGCAGTTTTTTCTTTTGCGCTTTGTGACAGAGGTACTTGAAGATATCCTTGCGCAAGGTCGAGTACAGCGAATCTATTGGCATTGCATAAAATTTCTAGAAAGTCGTCAAAATGTGGTATTGGGAAGCTTAATCTTTTCGTATTTTTATTTAATCTTTTGTAATCAACTACCATTCGCGGACTACCGTCTTTTTTGCGTACTATAAATGCAGGGCTTGCAAATTGTGATTTTGTTTCCGTGATTATTCCAGCTTGCTTTCCTTCGGTAACGATTTTATCTAAATCGGCCTTGTCTCTAGCGTTAAGTTTATATGGTTTCCCGGCATATGGTCTGCATCCTTCTTCTAATTCTATGTCCATTTCCAATATCTTCGTGCAACCTAATTCCCATGACGTTTTAGCTATACTTTCGCGATTGTCGCATAACATTTTGATTAATTGCTGTTTTTCGTCCTTTGTGATATCATCTTCAACACGTACTTCATCATAAGTGATTTGATCGCTACGTCCTTTCAAGTATTGGAGCTTCTTCTAATCGCAAAATTCTTTCGCTTCTAATTTCTCCTCTATTTAAGCTTTCTTTATTTTTCTCAAGGTTTATAAACGGGATTGTTAAATCATTTTGCGCTATTTTGACGTTAATAAAATTAATCGATTCTGGCTCTAGGATTTGATTTTCGCGTACTATTATATTAAATTTTTCTGACCGGTTTATTGCTTCTATTTTGTCTAATTGGGAAAAATGTAATTCGTTTCCTACTCGCGTATAGCTAATATCGCTAGCTTCTGTAAAAGTTCTGCCTAATATGATGTCAACGCCTTGAACATCATCTGGAACTATTTTAAATTGTATTATTTTAGGTAATAGTTTCTCTAATGTCATTTCTTCCTCGATAAAACCTATTGATTTTACTATATTTTTCCCAAACCCTTCTAGGACGGATTCCGTTCTAATAACGTGAAATCCACCGCGTAGCACAAATGATGCCTTGACTGTGCAAATCGATGCACCCATATCAATTTGTGCTAGCGTTTCTATCCCGCGCACTTGAATTTTTCTTAGAAATTTTTCGATTGCTGATCCAGGCTGAAGGCCATCGATCATGTTAATTTCTTCAATTGTTGGTCCTTGATTTTTCACGGGCGCATAACATTTAGACGCTATATGTCCGATTTTGCCAGATTTATTACATTTTAGTAATTGTAATTTTAACGATGCGACTTCGTCTCCTTGATCGGCCATTTTCCACTTTTACTTCCGAGGTATTCGCTTTACTCGATATTATTTCACTAAGTTCACGTTTTTATCAACAAATTATATTTACTTATCGCCCTTGTTTAATGTTTTGTTTTCACTTTTCGTTCACGGTTTTTATAATTCACTTTTTCACCTTAAAGATTGTTTTGCTGTCCGGTTCACTGTTTATTTAAACTTTTGTTTCACTATCTGAGTCACTATATATTTTTAAACACTTTTGTTCACGATCTATTTCTTGATTTGTTACACTTTTCTGTTCACAATCCCACTTCTGACTGTTAGAGGTGTTTCTCTTTTTAGGTCAGGATGCTTAAATAAGAATAAGCAACTTTTATTTAACAAAAACAGTTTATTTCCTTAAACAATATTTATACACAATGTTAGGGAAAACTTAAGGAAAATACGCGTCATAAATAAATATTAGGAAAAATTTACAGAAAATACGCGTTGTAAATAACCGTAGCGTAATAACAGAAGTAGATTGCCGAAAAAGGGATTAGCAGTTCTAGGTAGAAAACTAGACTGCACAAGCGCAGCAAACGGTTACTCGAAATGCATACCGTTAGAGATAAAGTGATTAGCGTAGGTAAGAAGGATCGAGTAGGAGAAAAGGCTAGAGAAGAGAATAAGGGAGAGTCCGAGTTAGGCATCAAAAGAGAAAGGATCGAGAGATCGTGGCGCGTGTGCGCAGAATATTTAGAAGTAATTTCGAAATAAGATAATTGATGTATATTGTAACAAGTAATATTAAGTGTATAAATATTGTTTAAGGAAATAAACTGTTTTTGTTAAATAAAAGTTGCTTATTCTTATTTAAGCATCCTGACCTAAAAAGAGAAACACCTCTAACATACTTTTTATTATCTGTATCCAAACAGCGATTCTTAAAGTTACTGCTATATTTGTTTTCATCCGCATTAATTTGATTACTATCCTCTATGGTTAGATTTTCTTTTTCTTTTGCAAGCACCTCATGCATTATAATTTTTGACTTGTTCTTTTTATTTGATGTCTGAGCTTCATTTACTAAATGAGATACCGCGATATCTCTTTGCAAGAGTGACTGTCTATAATTTTGAACATGGATTCTGGGAGTATGTCCCAAAAATCCAGATAGTTTTTCGATTTCGATTTCGTTTATACCTTTTTCCATTCCGGTTGTCGCAACCTGCTTCCTAAACAAGGTTCCTCTAAGTGTTGAAGGGTTTTGTGCTCCCCAGCATTCCAAAAATCTATTCATTGATGAACAGGCCGATACATATTTAAAATCATCTGTGACATCGGGAAAAATTGAAAATATATAAGGATTATTTTTATTTATTTTAACATTCTTTCGAAGTTTAATCAGCAATTTTAAATAATCGTGTATTTCTGATTTATATACTATTGGAACGGGCTTGCTTCTATTTCCTCTAACCTGAATTCTATAATTATTGTTACATAACTGTGCAGCGTTAAAATCTTCTGTACACAATTTTTCGATTTCGCCTGCTCATCTGCAATTACTCACATGCAAAAACGAAACCAAGGAATTTCTTAATTGCTTATAGCTTTTTTCTGAAACAGATTTACACAATGAGTTGTATGATAAAACCATTTCATTTTCCAAATATTTTCTCAAACATTTCATGTCATCTTGTGTCGACAGATCTACAATTTTATTTCTTTTGTTTCGTGCTTGCGTTTCAGCGATAGTGTTGCCGATGCTGCAATGCCATAGTACACTTACTTTTTTAAGAAAAGCATCGATTTCTGAACGCTTCTTATTCTCTTCTTCGCCCAACAACACATGATAAATATTTGCAACACTTTTCACCAAGAATGACAAGTCATTAGCTGTGGACGATGATCTTAGTGTCTTAGTTATAGGATCCTGCTTTCCCAAAATTTTGCAACATTCAATAAATTCATCGTAGTGTTTTTCATGAAAAATATCGGCAAAGTCATTTATATTATTATTAAGTAATTTCATTTGAATTTTTAGACGGCCTAGTCTTCTTAAATTCGCTCTAATCTTATCATGATGATGAGGCATCGTCTCATGTTTTGACGATTCTGCATTCAACCATAAAATTATTGCATGATCGTATCGAATTTGAGTGAGCACATTATCAGATTCTCGCATTTTTGATATAATTTTAATTGAACCCTCCGTAGCAATATCGTGATATTCACCCATTAAGGCTCTTGAACTGGATTTAACAATGTGTCGATTCAGAAATGATTTTCCGGTGCACTTACTAACATGTTTATGAATGGACGTTAATGATAGCGATTTACGACACTTTATACAAGTACCATATTGAGCAACAGTATTTCGAGTTTCCTTTTGAGGCCTCCTCGACACAATATATTCGGAAACATCAGCTGTCTGCAAATTATTTAAGTAACTTCCTTTATTTCTCAAATAGTCGATAATTGCATTTCGTTTCAATTGATTTTTAGTTTCTCTTTTTCCTTTAACTTGTTCCTTTTTCGGTATTGCCATTAATTTTTCAATTAAAACTTCTTCAGAGTGACACGATTCAAAATGCTCTACTAGTTTTGCAAAATGAATTTTAATATTTTGATTTTTAGTCTTATTCCTCTTTTGAATGCAATATAAACAGCAGTATTTTTTAGTTCCATCCTTGCTAGACTTTAGTACTTCATTGTTTTTATTTTTTAGAACCGGTCCCACAGAATTTAAGTTAACCGATATATCGAGGTCACTTACATGGTCTTCAAACGTTATATCCTTCTTTTCATTCATCGATGTAGATTTACTTTGTAAACTTTTTCTCGGAGGCTCATTATTGTTTGACTTACAGCTTATTATGCTTTCATTCTCGCAGCTAGATAGATCACTTTCAATAGGATCGAATACTGATCCAGATGTTACACTTTCAGATTCAGAAGTGTCTTCATCTACATATTTTAAAATATAAAAATTTAATACAGAACTATTGCAATGTAGATTATTAGACTGAAAAATATTAATTAAAATAAACAATAAAATATACCTATAAAAAGTTTTCTCTTTCTGTTTGACTTTATTTCCATTGTCGAATTGTTGTGTTGAAATTTCTTGAAAAATTATTCTTATAAAGTTAACAAAAATTAAAAATGATTCACAAATATATGGAAAATCTTAATGAGATAAAATTTTCTGAGTGAGTATATAAAAATGTATGATTTTTCAATTGATCTTATTTTCAAGATGAATGATGATGATCAACTTCGTTTACAAGAACCGTGTATTCACAAAGAATTAATAGTCGTAACTCAGCTTGAAAATATAATTCTCTGCTGTCAATTCAATCATATATTAATCGAGTACATCTGAACATAATAAAATCATAATTAGAATAGAAATTCATTACTCCTTAATATTTTAAAAACAAGTAGAACTAAATGATGAGTATTATAACGTTCAACAGTGCGAAAAACATTAAAACAAACAACTTTGAAACGTTCAAGTATTAATTGTATAAAGATATAAAAAGTTTTGGTATGATTGATTATAAATCGATTGCATCTAATCATTCAATGTTTTATAAGTAAGTGTAACTAAGTAAGGCCATAATAATGTGCAATAGTAAAATGTGTAAAACAAACAATTTTATAGTATGATTGTACATAATAAAACAAAAATTAAAACGTCATTTTCTTAAATTTGTTTTTTAACAAATTAATCTAGATGTTTGATGCAAATGAAACATACCTGGGAAAACAGCTGAAGTTAAAACCATCGAAATTCCACGAGGGGTACACATTGACTTTGTTTCCAAGAACTTTGTATGCACAAAGAACTAATAGTTTAAACTCAGCTTAAAAGCATTCTCTGTAGAAATCATGTATTCTATTAAAAACTTCTTTTTTCTAATTTTTCATTTAATAAGTAGTAAAATAGTTCAATACTTTTTAATAACTGAAAGTGTTTCGGAAATATCGAGCGGATTCACAACACCGGCGAATGTAAAAGCCGGTCACGATACCTACAGTAGTATACTAAACTGTATATTTAGGCATACTCTCGGAGTAGGCACATTGACCGGGTAGGCACATTGACATACACCCCGACTGGTCTCTTACAACTAATGCAGCTGTGAATTATCTGGGTCGCGCCTAACACCAAGCTCATTTTCTGGAAACACATGTACCGCAAAACTGAAACGTAAACTATTATCTAATACTATTAAAAGGACATGGTTTCTTTCAAAGCTGTCTTCAGAAAATGGGGAGGATTCGATCGAGAAGCAATATGCATGTATTACACTCACGGTCGAGACGATGCTTACTAGACCTTCCTTAAAATAATTGGGTTGTTGTTTCGTGACCAAAAGACTTGTCGGAGAATTATATCCTTTCTGTGGTATAATGGATAGCATACGTCTGATGTATTACGCAACGGTTCCGTGGCGTATCTCTTCCACCGAAAAAGTAGGTGGAGTTTTAGCGTTTAGGTTGAGCTGTAGCTTGGAGTCTGAACTGAGCACAGGAGGAGGATCCTATCGTACATAAAAAAATTATTATTATTATTAGGATTTATCCTAAAATCCCAGCTATTCATTAACATTATATAATCAAACCCGCATCATTTTCTTAAATGATTTCTGTTAAACAGATGAGCTGATCTGCTCAAATTAAATTTGAAGGTAAAGAAAATCGACTATTAAATAATTATTTAACCCATGATAAACAGGCATTTCAAGTCATGAAAATTATTATTAATAATTTTTGCACAGATTAAGTAGAAAAAATGTGGCCTATGAAATATAATGAAGCTTTTTAAAACAATGTTACATAATGTTATAATGACAGTAACAAATTTGTTGAAAAGTGTTTATCGCACACCATCATACTACTGATTACTCGTATTTACTTGGAATATATATTTTATATATTAAGTCCTTGAATAAGTTTTCGCTATTTTTTCGTGAAAATTAATGCTTCATTTAAAGTATGTGGTAAAAAACTTGTCACTTAAAGTATTACCCATCACTAGCCACTACTTTCTCCCATCTTTCTAGCAGCATATGAATTCCTCGACGGAAAAACGATCGTCTTTTCAGGTGATCCAAGAATCGATCTATTTTTCGCTATCTTCATAAGAATGGAGGCACTGCTCAGCCAGGCCATGTGGCATCGAACAGAATAGGTTATAATTGGAAGGGGCTATGTTCGGTGAATACGACGGGTGAGGTAGGACTTCCCATTTAAGCGTTTTTAAGTAGGTTTTCACCAGTTTTGCAATATGTGGCCGAGCGTTGCCATGTAACAAAATCACCTTTTTGTGTCTCTGCTCGTATAGCGGTCGTTTTTCCTTTAGGGTTGGTCTCAAACGCATCAATTGTAGTCGATAGCGATCTTCCGTAATAGTTTCGTTAGGTTTGAGCAGTTCATAATAAATTATACCCTGCTGATCCCACCAAATGCAGAGGATAAGCTTCGAACCATGGATGTTTGACTTTGCGGTCGATGTTGATGCATGGCCGGGCTTACCCCACGATCTTTTACGCTTAGGGTTATCGTACTGTATCCACTTTACATCATCAGTCACGATATGATGCAAACCACCTTTTCTTTTCTGCCGGTGAAGCAACAGTTCACATGTGAGAAAACGCTGTTCGACGTCGATCAACTTCAACTCACACAGCACCCAATGTCCTTGCTTCTGGATCATTCATAATGCTTTCAAATGTTTCGAAACTGCTGTGCCATCTACTCGTAATGATTTTACAAGTTTAGCTAGCATCTCATATGGGTTTTCATTAAGTAACTCTTCCAATTCTTCGTCTTCAAACTTTTTCGGTGCGCCAGAGCGATGTTTATCTCCAGGATCAAAATCATTATTCTTGAAGCGCCGAAAGCAGTCTCTGCATGTCGTTTCCGACAGAGTATGCTCACCGTAAGTCTCAAGAAGAATTCTGCATGCTTCAGCTGCAGATTTCTTTTGAATAAAATAGTGTAATAAAATTCCCCGCAAATACTATTTACTTGGCACAAAACTCGACATTTTTAGAACCAAGTAATAAAATGTTGTTTACACTGTGGAGAACTAATATACACTGAACTTCAAGCTTAAAGATAGTACTTCCTTGTAAATATATTACTGTCTGAAATTACATGCTCATAGTTCTAGTGCATGCCATCTTTTGGAAACAGCGGGAACTTATTCATGTTCCCAATACATTTCTTGATAATATCTAAAGTTATTATTCATAAAATACTCAACATATGTGGGTGATAAGTCAAGATCTATTTCTCATATAGAAACTCCTCAAACTACCGAAATTAATATAGATAGCGATTCGAATCCAAGATAGCAAAACTGATTGTTTTTTATGAATCAGCATATCTTAATGAAGCTCCGTATCATATTCTAGTTCCTATCTATGCAAATATTAGAACTCCTCAAATAGCCCAATTCCAATATATATATATATATATATACATTATTAAATTATCCAAAACTATAAAAAAATCAGGAGTGCTATTATTAGTAGCATAAGTACACGGAGAGAAGTTTGCACGTTAAAAACCAGCACTACTTTGAAATAGAATCCTGTTTTCTAGTGCTAGAATACTATTTTCTGATGTTAGAATGCTTTATTTTATGTCTAGTACGTAAATTTAAGGTGCTAATGATACCATACTTTATGTTGGTACTGCACCCGTAAGTTTACTATACTAGAAGTTCATATGACAGTGCTATAGCATTGAAATTTCAGCTACTGACTCTACTTAAAACGGTTTTTTACCCTTCTAGAATCTAAAGTGAAGGCGCTGCTTGCAGCAGTGAGCAGTGTTTACATAGCTATAGCAGAATCTGTCTATAGCATTGAGCAGTGTTTGCCGGCTTCTGCGAGGGCTTCTGCGTATAACCTTATGTTTTTTCAATATGGATATATGTGTCCAAAATATTTTAAATGATTGGGGATTCAGTGAGGTTATTAATTTATTTAATCATCGTCAATATTTAAAATATATGCCACTGTTACAAATAGGTCAAAACTTTAACACTGTTCGTAGCAACTGTGATTATAAAGTAGAATTAAGTTTATCTTCATTATTTAATTTGGTAAATGTTTATGTGTTACGACTTACTAATATCAGGTTAGTCGATGAACCTAATATTAATAAGTCAGTATACACATGATGAACTCTTACCAAATTATTTAATGAATATTAAACTTAATTCTACTCTTTAGTTATATGCTTATATACTTAGATATATACATATGAGTGTGGGGGGGGGGGTATATACATGCAGACGGATTTTTCGATTAGAAGTAGAACGGGAAAAAAAATTTTAGTGCAATCTCCGAGTTTATAGATGGCGCTATCTTAATTTTCAATGCTTGGCTTTTAAATTTTGCGTTCTACTAGTAGAACCGAGTTTTAGGGTTCAAACTTCTCTGCGTGTAGTATTATTATCAAGACATATTATATATGGTTGCACTGCATTTTTTTATTTCTTTCTTTTTTTTCGAGCGTATGGTTCATTAGTTCCTTTCTATAACAAAAGTATTACAGTTTTATATCAACGCAATATATATACTTCATTTCAATAAAGTTATGATGCAGAAGTTTTTTACAGGCATGATTTGTATAAACTCTTCTCTCTAAAACTGAAAGAGTGAATATTCACTTATTGAACGTTAACATTCACTTATGCCAGAAGTTATAAATCTTCCACGTCGAATAAGTGAATATTCAATGTTACAATAAGTGAATTTTTACACGTATTTAAAACGTTCGGTATTATCACGTTGAAATGAGTGAACTATATTCTTGCAATTTAACTTACAATTAAGAATTAGGTTATGTTAACTACAAACATTTCTAATGTTACAAACATTAGAAATGCTTGTCGTTTGAAATAAAATCATTAAATATTTATAATTAAATATTATTTATTTTAGTGAATAACAAAAATAAATTTTCTTATTTTAGAACAATTTGTACTTATAATGATTAATATTAGTTATCACTATTATTTATGTCTTCTAAATTTATGGAACATAAATTTGCGTCTAACGAGGTTATAGTAGTTGTACCAAAGTTTTTGTAATTTTATAAATGTACGCTTCTATAAAAGTATAAAAATTAATCAATGAATTAGCATATTCTATATTGAACACATAAAATGTTTTAAATAATAAATCTAAAGTAGCACGTGGAAAATTTAACCTCAAATATCGTAGTAACTTTCCTAGTCTGACAATGAATGCAGTGTGTAGTCAAAGTATACTATAATATACCCACGCTGCACGCTGAGAACGTTTGACACATTACGTACGTTGACACCTATACTCTGTGGTCTAATGCTCAACAGTGACCTTTTGTTTTCACTTATTGTCACGTGACAGGAATCTCTAAAATTTTATGGAACTAATTTTCACTTACTTAAAAGTGAGAAATACGTTCTTGTACCAAATACGTGAATATTTCATTTATTTACATTTAGAGAGTTCCAAATGATTATTCGTATGTAGCGGTATACATTTTTTGCCTTCATTTTTCAATTTTTGACCTTTACCTTTCACACTAATTCTTGTGCCATTTGAAACTGGTAATAATTCTGTTAAAAGCAAAATAGCTTTAAAGTTATCTGTAAATATTTTTAAAAATAATTAAAAGAATATTAAACTTTAATTTAGGACCGATAAATTTACCATTATTATTAATAGATAATTTTTTTATTAATTCTGGTCGGCAAAAGTCAGTAATTTAGTATTCGTTGAGTGTAAAGAGTTGGAAATTTTATTAAAAGATTGTCACCACGACCAGGAAACATTAATTCAAATTCTTGATCGATCTAGTTACATAATGATATAATAATGATATAATATAATATAACATTATGATATAATAATAAAACATAGAAATATGTGCCTGGAGCAGGTGGCTATTTGACAGGAAGACTTCGTGAGTCGTCGGTATAACGGGCAGTGGAGATGCGATTACGGATTGAGATGTAGCTGCAATAAATGTTGAAAAGCAGAGGGGCGGGCTTGAGCCTTACGGCACCCCGACGGAGATAGGATGAGGTTTGAGAGATAAGATTCAAAAGAGGCCGTCATGCCAGACTCCATCGAACGCCTGTTGGACGTCTAGCAGAAGCATGTCAGAGAACCATCTCTTGTTAAAACTATTACAGAGGAGTTCGGTAACGCGTTCGGTAACGATCTTTTTCGTGTAGGAATTCTGTCAAAATGGGAGAACCATACCAATTGTCTGTATAAACAATGTGACCTTTGTGAAAATATGGCTTTAGAAAATGAGCTTACAATATCACCTGAAATACTTAGGTCAAAATGTTCATATTCAATATTTTGACCTGTATAGATAAGAAAATTTAAAATAAATCCAGTTTTACAGTCAACAATTTCAAATATTTTTATACCAAATCGATGTCGTTTTAGGGGTAAATATTGTTTGAAAGATAGCCGCCCTTTCCATAGTACAAGACTTTCATCGATGCATAATTTTCGTACTGGATCTAAAATACTTGAAAACTTCATTTTCAAATAATCTATAACAGGCTTCAATTTTCTCAGTGTGTGTGTTCGAATTGTTATTGTCTTCAAAATGTAAGAAACGGAGTATTTGGAGATAGCGATTACGAGTCATCGTTTAATGAAATATTGGTGTAGCTTACATTGGGTTAGTGCTCCAATAATCTTCAAGACAGCCTTTTCGAATGTGACCCATAAGAATAGTCAAAGCAACAAATTTTAGAAGGTCATCTGGTGTAACGTCTGACCATTTTACCATTTTAACCTGCTCTCCTAATGGATTTTGTTCCTGATAACGAGTCGTTTCTGTGCATATCAACGTAAGAAGGTAATCATCAAAAAAATACTTGGAATAATGAACAGGGTCATTTCCCTGTAAATGTATACCCTCCCGAATACCAGTTCTAGAAGTAAAGCTTTCTACTTTTCAATAAATTTTGGTGACCTATTTGGTTTGAGCCTGTGCAGCGTTTTATATGTTTACATAAGTGAACTTTCACATAAAAGCCTTTACATTGATAGCATATTGCATACATCGAAACAGTCTTATTGGGCATATTTTGCCTTGGACGTCTTGCTGCTATAAACTCATCATCCAAATTTGCCTTTAAGTTGTGCTTTTGCATACCAAAATTTCTAAGAAGGCTAAATATTTCATTTCGATACATCTGCATTTCATCTAATTTTTTAGTTTTTACGCGTTTCGAGGACTCCCTGTCTCCTCGTCGCCTTCTTTTGGAGTTTGGGTAATCGGACCGGCCGGAACACACTATCTTTCGATAGCGCTGAGCTCGCGGACCCGTCGGAGTCACCCGAACTTCCTCTTCCCCCCCTACACCGGCCAATTGTCTCAATGTTGATGTTCCATATCAGCGAGTAGGACTCTCACTTCTCGCCGCTCCTCACAACATATAACCGGATTCTCCCATGCTCTGATCTGCCTCGCGCCCGACATCCTCTGAAGACGCGTCTTTATGGGTAAGGCAATCTATGTTGCCATTGCTGGCATGCATTTCCCTGTTATGGGCAAGGGCTTGTGCCCTTAATGCCCCGTTGTCCCATTTGTCCACTCTGAATAAGTAGCCATCGTTGTGATTGACGTTGTCTATCTTCCTACCGCACAAGACATGGGCGAAGCAGAAAGGACATCCTGTGAACACTGCTAAAGCAGGAGCAGAGCACGTTTCCGCGACTCTGGGGATGACGTCCTCCACTTCACCGAATGCCATGCTGAGTAGGTTGATTACACGCCGCTCCAACAACGGGCTGACTTTTTTCTCGGCGTTCTTCCAGGCCGCATGCATCTTTTCCTTCTTTATAATTAGGCATACTGACCTTAAGAAACGCTTGTTCTGAGTATTCTGCAGGAACCCCAGCACCCTCAGAGGCTCCCGACCTCTACGCCGAGCAAGCAAGAGGGCGCGATTCGCCTTCATACTACCCTGCGCCCCTCGCCCCCCGGGTACGCCAGCAGCCTCCGAGTTCTCAAAAACCCGGGCTCCCGATTTGCTGTCACTGGGTGGTTCGAAGTGCCGTCGGCCTTCGAATGTAATGTCACGTTGGTCGTGTAAGTTGGCGACCACCTGCAGGCACGATAGGTGTAGTTGGAGGTCTTCATCCCCACCTACTTGCATCAATGCCACCAACTTGCTGTGGTATATGTCATTTACGTCCTGCCCAACGGTTGGTTCTTTGCGGGAACTGTTGGTTAGCCCGTTTGTCAACAGGGGTAGGACGGTTGCTTGTGTAGAAGACTCCTCCGGTGAAACTATCCCTACGGTTCCAATATGGGCAACGGTTTCCGGGAACGTGTTAGGAAGTAATTTGTCGACTGCCTCGGCAGTCTGGTTACACATGCCAATCTCTGGAATAATACCTCCATCCATCCATCAAGGCTGGGAGGCTTACCTTGGCCGTCGGCGGAGTCCTCGCAGGCTGCTCCTCTCCTGTCCCCTCTCGGCTCGGCAACGACGGGGCTCGGCGGTGCTACGCACCCTCGTCCTGGGCACGGCTCGGGTCGGGGGCGGCTCGCAAAAACTTCTCTCGCAAAATCGCGGGCGCAGGAGTCGGCCTCGGGACGTGCTCAAAGCCAAAGCCAAAACTGAAGCTTTTCCTACCAAAATACTCGAACACGCCCGATTGCCGCGGCCCCTGCGATATGAATATTACAGTACACCGTTCTTACAAAGTTTAGAAAACTTATTAAAAAGTGAAGACATACGAGACATACATTCTTGATGTATAAGGACAGTCTTTCCTGTTTTAACTTCTTTGATTTTGCCACGGCCTTGAGGCAAGCTAGGATATTAAGTATGGTGACTACCTCTACCTTCTTTACGTTAGAAGAATTTTGGATTTGCCTCTGGATCGTGCGAGGGCAATTTAGCGTTTGCCAGTGGATTATCACTGGCACAATAACGCCTAATGACGCGGCCTGGGCGCGTGCTCGTTTTTTTAGATAGACGGGATTTTTACCGCTTTTTTATGAAGGGGGTCGTAAAATAGCCCTGACCTTCCACTAAAAAGAGTTTTTTTTTGAAAAACAAGGGAAAATACTAATTAATTATCGTATTTTTTTTTATATATGGGTATTACGGGGATATGTAGCGATGTAATTATTCCGCGTCGCGAGATTTGTTTTCGGCCCTTGATATCCCGGACGAGCCCCCAAAAATTCTATGTGACGTCCACGTCGCGGTTTGACCTAGTGGCGTTTGCTGCAGCTTCTCCGCTACGGAGCTTGCTGCGCTGTGTCTCCTTTTTCGGCCCACTCGCGAGAGCACTAGCCGAGGGTGGAGACTCGGGCCGTAAATAGTCCTCGCGCTTTAATATGCGGGAAACGGTGTCTTATATGTATTGGAAGAGAATACGGTTGCTGTCCTCTTGTTTATTGCAGAAACCATGAGACTATTCATGGTTTCTACACAGAGTAGCAGGGAATAGTAAGGAAATAGTAACACGCCCCTCCTTAGAACGATTACTAGGAATTTAGAATAAATGATCCAGTGATTATCCGGTGGAGTATTACATAGGATAAGGATATATAATGAATGCATATTTGAACTTAAATCTAATTTTGTTGTGGTAGCAGGTTAATGGTGACAGTTGTCGTGAGGTCGTCTTCTTCAATTCTCTACCAATTTTCTCTCTTATTTTTACGCACCCGATCCGTGGTGATTATGATTCGATACAGAAGAACACTGACTTCTTCCTTACGATTGGTTTTTGTTCTGGTTCTTCTTTTCCTCCTTTTTCGATGTGTATTTCGCGGGCGACATTGTTTAGTAAGCCGCCACTTTCGACTGGGAACATAATATGATCTCGGAGTTCGTTCAGGTCTTTTTGGGTATAGATTCCGCTTGTGGCTAGTTCAGCAGGGCTGACGTATTTCCATGTCGAGTTTAATTGTGGGTTAATGTGATTGGTGCTATTGCAGGAGTGGACCTCGGTACGATGCTATACCAACCATTATTAATCTGGAACTGGACCGGGACGATAGGGTTGCAAGTGATCTCGGTCCCAATTTCTTTTACTAGATGGGTCTTGGGTGTTAGGAAATAAGTTCTATTTTCCTTGTTTACTTTTAGTTCGGCATAGCAGCGAGCGTCACTACCAGTATACATTTTATAATGTGTATAACTTCTCCGGCAATTATGGCCATATAGCCAGGTCCTTCTATTAAGCGAATTGGTCGGAGGCTTGAGTTGCTATAGCGAGAGAATTTCGAGAGTTTGTCGTTCGATGCGGCATCTCTGGATTATTACTTCTTTATAGAGGTTCCTAATTTAGTTTAATGTCTTTCTTGACGTATACAAATTTCGAGTTAACGTATGAAAATATATCCAGGTTATTTACATTTAAATTATTCCGCGAGGCGAAGGATTCGCCTTTTCTCGATTCAAAGATTAACAGTTTGGGGTGCTCTGTTCTAATAACGGTATAGCCACAGACCGTTTCTTTTGTTTTTGCGGCGAGAGTGAATGTAATATCGAAGGTCGAAAACGAATAAACGATTGACTGATAATGATATTCATTATCATTAATTTTATTAGCTAGACCGAATATAGGACTCCGAAGGTATTAAATCCGCAGTTATCAACTGGTATCGTTTTCCAAAAAGTATATCCTCCTTCTGGATCTACGCAAGACCCGTTATACGGTCGGGTCGTTTAACCACTGGTTAAACTTCCGGTATTAATTAGGAAGGGAAAGGAGAAGGAAAAAATAAAATAACCAATGTTTGAGCCAATTACCAGAAATGTATTTGGCTCTAAAAGGGGGAGGAAAAACCGCCGAAGCGGTAAAAAAACCTTCCCCGAAGAAATAATACAGATAAAAGGAAGGGCGCTACTAAGCGCGATAGAAATAATTTGCCCGCGACTTATTGTCGACGAGAAGTCGTCGCCGATGACTCCTACACTTCCGGTGACTACACCCTGAACTATTACAGAGTCCCAGATGCCGTAGGCGTCGGCATACGCTGCGCCGTAACATTTGCCTTCAGTATCTACGTAACCTGTTAACGAGACCGGGTACGTAGTGGTGGTGTTTTGGCGTATCCCACGTATTATTTGGCGATTACCGAGATTTATCATGCCCGTTGCTTGTAAATCTTGGTAATTTTTTTCACTTATCTTTTGGATGAATTTGGCTTCTCCTATTCCAACCAGAGATAGGTGTGAGAACATCCGGCAACGATAAGCAGTGCGCCGAATTTCGATTTTACATTGAATAACTTCGGTAATGTAGAATTTATTAATTTGTAATAATTGATTATATTGTTGCGTGATGTTCACACTATCGGGTGGTATTTTGCACGGCCTCATGTGCAACAATGATACAGTTGATATATTTATGGATGGGGCTCCACAATCATATCCGATAATCCCTTGGATAGCTGTGATTAATGAGAAGAAGATTGCGTAAGGCAGCATCTGTATACAAATTCATAATACTTACTAAATTATATGCAGTAAATTTTCTGGAAGACAACAACAACGATATTCACTTTTCGATGAAGGTTATGCCGGTACAATTCAGCACGTGTGCCGAATTCAGCAGCGTGGTGCGACGCTACCAGTGGTGCTTCTTATATTTTCTCTTGTTTCGCGCATGCGCGATGGCCAACTAGTATACTAAGCACAATACTTTTCCTAAATATTACAATACTTTATAGCATATATTTCAATATTTTAGAGCAGTAATTCCAGTAAAGTATTGTGAATTTTGAAATCTTCTAATATTTACTATACTCTATCGTAAATTACGTTATGAATGTTGGTACTTTGTAATACTCGTATTTGTGTTTTGTGCTATTTGAAGTAGCATATTTTACTGTAACATCTAGTAAAATTTCTAATTTTTACAGTCTGCGATCACTTTACCCCAAAAGTATAGTAATTTTTACAAAGATTATATTAGTCTTTACTATACATATTCTCTCCGTGTACCGAGGTAAATTTTTACCCTTCTTTTTGTGTTGTTGTTATGCTTCTTTTTTAGTTTTATTAATTATTTTTATTTTTAGGAATACGACCGCTTTTTTTTCTATTCATCTTTACTTATCTGGACATTTCTTTTTCATCTTGATTTTGATTTCATAGTTAATGTGGGAAATTCTTAGTCGATTGGCGTGAATTTTCGTTTTCTTATTATCTTGAATGTTATGTTATATTTTCCTATAATTTCCAGGACTTTATGTAGACCGGTGTATCAGTCACCGAATATCCCTGATTTAGGACCCTTAAGTAAAAAAACGTAATTGCCAATTTGATAGTTTTTCTGGTTAATGTTTTGGTCATAATATTTTTTTGACCGGTGTTTAGAGTTTATCAGGTTGTCATATACTAGACCCCTGATTCCAGTTACCCCTGAGCTAGTTTTCCGAATATTACTTCATATGGAGTGTGTTTGATACTTTCTTGTACACAAGTATTATAATTCAACATGGCTATCTTGACCCATTGGTCCCATTCATTGTCTTTGTCCAGGTATTGTTTAAAAAAATTTTTGAATGATGTGAGCGTTTGAGGGATCCTTTTGATTGAGGATGAAAGGCCGTGGTTTTTATTTGTTTAATTTTGAATCTTTTGAAGATTCGTTGTAATAGGCTACTAAGGAAGTTTCTTCCTTGATCGGTTAGAATTATCTTAGGAGATCCGAAGATGCAAATGAATCTTTTTATAAATGCGTTCGCTATGGTAGTGGCCAGTGCATTGAGGAGCGGGACTGCTATACAGTATTTTGATAACTGGTCTTGCATGGTTAGTATGTATTCGTTGTTATTCTTTGTGATGGGTAAGGGTCCTACTATGTCTAGGGTGATTTTAGCGAATACTGTCCCTGGTGTATTTGTGATAGCCACACGGAGAAAAATTTTTAGGTTATTTTCACTAGATTTTTTGTTAAAAATTACTATAATATATAGTAACGAGAAGACAAACTTGTACTTTGGTAATGTCACGTCCGACAACGATAATAGTAATTTAAATTAAGTGATATTCTATTAAGTGATGATGAGTATGGGATAATTTACACAAACAGTATAGTAATTTTTCATCCATCCATTGCTAATTTTTATTTTTCTTGTTGTATAATAATTAATATGATCTGTAGAATTTAATATTAAAATTTTCTTAAATAATTTTTGTCAAATACAAAAAGTTTTTTTAATTATAACTATATTTTTATTAATTTATCGCAAATTATCGAGTAAGATTATTTTTAAATCTGAATTATTATAAATTAAATTAAATCTAATCTAACTTCATTTATATACATACACTTACATTATTTTGCACTTACATTATAACGCACGCTACACTTACATTTCTTTACAGAGAAAAGATTACGTTGCTCTTATATACTAACTGAGGTTATGTCTCGTCACTTGCGAGATATGAAAATGAAGGAATCGCCATCTATTGTTTAATAAAATAAAATAAAAAAACTATTTTATTACTTCTTTTATTAAAATATTAAGTATAAATATTTATTTTATGCAGTATTTTTTCACTTACTCATAATTATCAAATTAATTTAATGTTGTAAATAAAACAAGTAAATAATAATTAATTTCTTAAAATAATTTTATTTAAGCAAGTAGGTCCTAAATCTATTACAATATATTACATCCACGTTTTTGAAATATAATGGAATGAATCTGATAATTCAGTTATGCATGTTACAATACAATTAAGAATGTCATTTTCTCTTAACAAATTGTAATTAAAATTCATGATATCATAAATTTTGTATGCTTGTAAATGCTGGCTTAAAAAACAATCATTTAATTTTTGTGATACAATTACATAATTTGATTCTTTTAATATTATTTCGCATACTTTATGAAACTGGGGTGTTGTCTCAGAGAAAATAACTAAAACAGTACCTTTTTTATACATTTCCCCATATAATAAAGATATTTAACACTTATGATTGAATCTAAAGCTGAAATATTAAGCAAATAAAAAAATTTCTCATAAGATATTAATTGGTTTACAGGCATATTCTTATGTATATTTGATACAAAAATAGGAGAGGCAATACTGTTTTTAATAAACCTATAATTTAAAAAAAGCTGATGTTTAATTGCTATTGTTCTGCTAATATTTAGACGACTTGCAGTACATTTAGAAATTTGCTTACTCTCTTGGTTTTTACTTTCAAATTTAAGACATGAAAGTTGCCATAGAGGGCCAAATTGCAACATACATCGAGGATAATGTAAAAGAAAATGATGTTTTGGCTTTAAACTATTAAGCAATAAAGTAGTTAGTAAAGACAAGTATTCATAAATAACTGTTTCGAGGAGATTATGAGTCGTAAAATGCATACTCGTACTTGACAAAATAATTACAATTTCTCTCAAAGTTAGAAATAAATTCCAGTACTCATTATCTTCTCGAACTAATACACCTACAATTAGATTTAAATTTTTAACTAAACAGAACATTTCTGATGATGACATTATAATGCAACCTTTCTTTATAGAATTTTCATTCAGCTGAGGAGGTTTATTTAAGTTATATTTAGATCCGTAATCGAACCCTCTTAACCTTAAGTTTAACTCTTCTAAACTAAAAATTTTTTTATCATAAATAAAATATTTTAAAACGAGTGCCACATCATAACGACAGATGCCTTCTAACAAGTCATGCATTGCATTCACTAGAAAATTTTTTGATGAATGAAAATTATTGATTTTGTGCAAAATACATTTTTCCTTAATTCCTGTTACATATGAATCATTTAACTGTAATAAAGAATCATAATTATCTACAGTTCGTAGCTTACAATCTTTTTCTCTGAAAATTGTCATTTTCTCGGATTGGATTATTAAACAATGTTGGCAAAATGCATTAGCCTTAAAACTCTCTAAAAGTCCTAAAATAGCATGTAAAGCTAGATTGTCGCCAACAAATAATACAACCTCAAAATATATTTTTTTTGAACTAGAAGCTACATTTACATCTATACCATATTCGTTTAAATAATTTAATTCTTCTACTGCTTTCATAAAAATAATGTCATTTTTTTAATTTTCTCTGTCTAAGGTATTAAATAGTATAAACAAAAATATATTTTCTATTTTTGCTTGGTATTGAGGAGGTAATACTGGCACACTTTCATACACTGCACCGCTTTTCGCCAATCCTTTGTGAGAACCAAGAGGATTGTTATTTTCATAATCGTCGTAGTACATAATTAGCGGAAACACTGTTTTATTTTTGAAAGTTTTAGAACGATTTTGCTAGTACTGAGCTTGAATTAAATTTGTTACAATATTAGTATTTAAATTTAGATCATTTATGTGAGCTATTGTTTGGTCATATACATCCGGTAATTGAAAAAAAAGTTGCAGAACCTTACGCAGAGGAATAAATTGGGCATTTACTGGTACGTAATATAACTTCTGTTTCTGCGCGTCTTATATTTATATTTATTAGTTGGAATTTTCTGTATTTTCCCATTCGAGTCTACAGACCACCTTAGACAATATTATATTATATTCAATAGTAACGCTAAAACAAGTTCATACGCGTAGTATAGGAATAAGCAGGTCTGCACAATAAGCCTTCAGCGCCCTAAAGGATTCATGCTAATCACCTTTACTCGCCGATACAACGTTACCAATCCTTTATGGTAAAGGTATTAAAGGGAGACTTCTTGGAATTTCGGAAGGTTTCCCCCTTCCTTACTCTACCTGCAAGCATCATGTAATTCGATAAATAATAATAGTTAGTTCTTCACACATAGTCAAGCAATTCATACACGCTTGAATCTACCGTCGCGCAGTTACCCCGTTGTAATCTACTCACCTTTTATTTGCGAAATTGTACGAATAAATTGTTATTCTAGTTTAAAATTTAAAAACTTTAGTGAATTTTATTCCTCACCTCAAAACATGGTCCTTCGAGCCGGATCCTAATACTGGCTGAGATTGTTGTTCTAAGTTGTATGTTACCTCCTGAGATAGCTCCATAACATCAGACTCTACAAATTGCTGGATAGGGACGTCTTTGGAGCTCTTAGTTCCTGATAGTGAAGTAAATTTGGTAACATCAATGTATTTGTGTGTTATCAAACTTGCAGAAAGCGCTGATATCTTATTCTCTAAAGTATGCATGAATGGCTGCATTACTGTGTCTAAATACTTGTCTTCTAAATTGTCTTTAGGAGCTACTACCGTCCTAAGTAAGCTAGTAACTTTGTTTGATACTCCCCTTGTTATTGATTTAATTGCGGGATCTTCATCATATCGGTTCATCGATATCTTTGTGATAAAAAACGGACATATGATCTCGAGATCTATTTTCCTCCAAAACTGGTAAGGGTTTTGGTGAAAAAGAACCTTATAAGTTTTAAGTTCCATGGTTGTCTGGACTCCGTTTTTAAACAAAGATACCAGTTCATCTTTGTCTATGAAGTATGCCAGATTAGAGATTTGGGCCTTTTTCTTTAGATATATAATCTCAAGAAAAGATGAACTTTCCATATTGTTGTAGATGTTTTGTTCATCGTCGGGTACCTTCTCATATGAACTAATTTTGTCTTTGTCAATTTCTCTTTTATACGTTTCCATTGGTACTATCCCATGTTGGTCTTGGATTGATTTTAGAGTCTTTGACACATCGAGTGGTGGCACCATCTTACTTATCCTACTCATGAGTTTCTCCTCTTTGCTCATGGACTCTCCACTTTGTGTCTTACATCCTAATGTTTCTCTCTCGTAAAAATGTTGTTCGTTAAGGTTACTAACCGGGCAATCTATATTACATGTATCATCTATGTCCATATTCTCTTCGGAGACTGTTTGACAGGGAAGTTTTTCTTCTAATTTGTTATCCTCGATCATTGAAGATTCCGATGTCTTTGACCCACTTACACTGTCTTGATTATCAAGATATGCCTTTACTAATTTCATTAGGGATTGGAGGCTTTGTTCATACAGTGTTGAATCACTCAATCTGAGCTCACTATTGTAGCAAGGAATATATTTAGAATAACTCTTGCATATCTGTTCTTTTATGCAAACCAAGAAAATATTGGGATCTGTCTGCAAATATGAGGTTTTTATCTTGGTGATTTCTAACATATTTTGAAGTTCAATCTTTTCTATAGCATGGGCCCATATAACATCTTGAAGCAAAAGTGACACCGCAGGATAGTTCTTTACAGCTTCTTCTTTGGTCTTAAACATTTTAAGGATCTCATTCATAAATGTAGTATCTCTATTGGGATAGACTCTTCCGGATCCTCACTACAAAAACTTAAAGTAGGTTAAGTAAAGTAAAACGTAAGTAAGTTAGTTTAAAATTTAAAAACTTTAGTGAATTTTATTCCTCACCTCAAAACACTTCAATACACCGTTGTTTTTTTTTAATTCTTGTCTTTCTCCTAAATTATAACTTTCTGGACAAATAAAAGTTTTTAATTTTGAAAATCTAGCAAAACGCTTTTGCTCGGACTGAAAATTTGACAAAGATGTTAAAATATTTTGAAAGATTATTGGAACTTTAGAACTACCCTGGTAGAAACATAAATTGGGTTTCTGCCGAGTTTGTAACCAGAATTTTTCGAACTGGCTGAGTTCTGCTCTAAATTCTCGTCGGAAACCCAATTACCTGGCGACGTATTCTCGCCGAGTTCTGGCCGGGAACCCGGTCTGCAGACAAAGTATATATATAGATATAAGCTCTTATGTAGTAGGTCAATGAGTATGAGAGGGACAGAAAGAGAAACTGCGAAAACAGGCATGCACGTGGTAGCGCCCGATGGCAACTACGCAAGTATTTACTATTGCACATAGTTGAGTCTAGAGAATAGCGTGAACTGTAGACTAACTACAGTATAGAATAGACGCAGAGGTCAGTACGTCGACTTATAGGTTACAGTGAATCAAAACAAATTAACATTTTTAGGCTATTTAGATATTATTTAAATATTTTTTACTAATACATAGTCGTACGTATATACATATTCACAGTGTTTAATAAGTTTAATAAATAATATAATAAATAACAATAAATAAAATAACTTCATTTTAAGATTCAGTCGAGGTTTCAGTGCTATTTTTCTTTAGCTCCCATTTTCTGACATTACAAAGAACATCACTGAGTCCTTGAATTAAATCGGCAACCGTTGTTTCTAAATTTTTTTTACTCCTTTTGGATGTTATAATTGCTAAAAAAATATAAAAATTGATAATTAATCAAGTGATAACCAATTTTTAAAAAATTTGCAAGTGCTTATTTTTACATACCATCAGCATATTTACAGAATTCAGTTGGTTTAAACAAACTTTTGTCACCTGTCTTTTTAACAGCCGTAAATTGTAAAGCAAGTTCTTTAGTCAAGTATTTTTTAATCATATTGACGAAAGATTTGGTAATTGTTAATTTTCTGTCTACCAGGAATTTTAAATCATAGCACTGCAACATAAATATTTGAAGTTATTAATATTTTGTTTAGGTATGGTAAGCAAGTATGAGTGTTGCAATATATTATTTATTACTTACAAAATCCTGTTTAAAGAACTCATTCGTTTTTAGTTTGCTTTCGAATGATTGAAATTCACTCATCGTCCTAAATGGTATAATGCAATCATATTGTTTTTCAAAGTCAGATGGTCCAGATGTGGACATGGAAACCACTTTTTTATTTTTTAAATACGTGGTGAGGTCATCAATCCGACGATTAAGTGAACTAATTTCACTTTTTATTTCATTTTTTATTTCATTGTTTTGTTTTTCTATTTTCAGCATTAAATCTAATATTATTTTGAAACGTGGATCATCTATAAAATTAGAAAAAGTAGATTTAATTACAATAAATGTATTATATTATTTCATATTTTAATTTTGTAGTATTTTCAGTAATTTATATAAACTTTTATTTATTATTATTAGTACCAATACCTGGGCATGTTGACATCATAGTACTACTTGATTTTAAAAAACTGCTTGCAGCATTAGGACTAGATACCTCAAAGCTCGTCATAGTAATATCCTGCTCATTATAGGCTTTGAACTTCCACAGAACACTGCAACTGAAAATGGCTTGTATAAATCAAGTTTTGTATAAACTTTACATAAAATAGGCCACACAGTTTGACTACTCGATTTAAAGGGAGTAAAACCATCCACATTTATAATCGATTCTATTTTGTTATCTTCGTATAAGTTAATGTTTATAATTTTTTGTAATTGGCTTGAGATGCCAAAGTAATAAAATTCACCATTAGTGTCATTATTAGCTGCCATAGTTTCTATTTCGAATTCTTCACTGCATTTTAGCAGTGTTTTAGTGCATCGAGGGATATTTGGTATAAGTCTTTTTTTTAAAATTTGCAATAACTCATTTGCACTAGAGTGAGGAATATTTTTTCTAATAATCCATTCTCGGATTTCTTGTATTTCCTCTGCAGATTCACTTCCTATTATTGAAGACTGACAGCTAGTCGTAGAATTGTCCGAATTTCTTGAATCGTCACAAGTGTCACAATCACTTTGATTACTGCTAGAATAGGTATTATCATTTTCACTCGTAGGTGATGAATAACTGCATTCTGATTCTGAGCTTAAACAAACTTTTTCAATGCAACCTTTCAAATTATTTGATAAAGACCTTAATTTTAAGGCTTTTTTTCTTTCGTTATAATTTCTTTTCCTACTCATTTTAAAAAATTTTTTAACAGTTTAATTAAAAAACCAACGTTTTTAAAAAAATGTTTAGCTTACAAGTATTGAAGGTTTTTATAAATAAGGTGTTATTAAACAAGGTTTATATACAAAAATATCAAAATGCTTCTAATATTTATTCAGTGCTAGTATAGACTGTTCACTGCGAAAGCTCTCGCTCAAGAGAACTTATTCTGTACGATATTACCAGTGCTCGGAAAAAGGAAAAACAAGCTAGTAGAGGGAAGGGATATTTTTATGATAGGTTAAACAAAGAAAATAAGGACTGAACAGAGGTCTAAAGGACTGAGGAGGACTGCAGAGGTTCTAGTCGGCATCTGGTAGCGGCGGCATTTACAACGAGTGCATTTACCTGGGCGCAGGCCTTGTCATAAAAGTCCATCGGACTCACAGCATTCTTGAAAATATGCTTATTCTCAACAACAAGATTAGAAGTTAATAGCTTCTACTCGCATCTGCTATTTAGACGATTCGGGACGGTATCGCACATATGTAGTATACCTATATATATATAGAGCAGAATCGGGGCAGAATTTCTCGGCGGATTCTGCTTGCGTGGCGAGAAAATCTGCTCTGATTTCTACCAGGGTATCCTTATTTTCAATATTTAAGCAAACTTCATCTTCCAATAATTTAAAAATTTTTGGGTTGTGCCATGGGTTTTATAGGGCTAGTCGCCGCTGGAAACTAGCAGCGCCGCAGATTTTTTGGAAAAGTCGCGAACGGGAGCGAAGGGCAGCGAATCAGGGCGTGAGTTTCACTCCGCTGGATCCTAGCCGCCGCTTTCCCGGCGCAGCGGAGGCTAGAACGTAACAATAGTATAGAAAGACGAATGTATTCTGTAAGCTGGGGTGCGAAGACTCCGCAGTCTGTGACGAAGGCTTCGATCGAGTAGATCTCGTTCGACAGCACCTTGTAAATCCCTTTTTCGTTTTCTTTTAATAAATAAAGTTAAGAGTGTGTGATTCAAAATTCTGTGCACTTTTTATATACATTTTAACCACGTTCCTACTAAATAAAACACCTTCAATCTCAAAGGAGTTGTTCTGGTAGACAATTTCAGGATAATGCCCATCATTCAAAGGAGAAAAGAATTCGTGATCATATGAAGCTACAAGACATATGCATATCATCTTCAACTATCTGTATGGTGTTTGGACAATCCCTAGATAAAGTGAATAAACAAACAGGCCGGTGCCTTAGATTGTGATATCGCGAATACATTATCAGCTTGTAGTTTACTCCGTCCATTTACGCGCTACTTTTTCATTGTCTCCTACACTCCTTTCCATGTATTCTCTCACTTATACTCATTCTGTTTCTACAGTGATATCATCACAACTTATGTATTTTAAGTAAAATTAAATGAACTAGGAAATAAAATTATAATTGAAAACACTGCTTTTATAGACAAAACATTTAATTATATAAAATAATGTAAATGAAAACTCAAACTCAAACTTTTGTAATACAATTGTTGCAACTATATTAATCACGATATTGCGAGATTATATTTTGAAAATTACGTTATTGCAAATGAAGTTTATAAATTATATTTTAATGCGAAAAACGATATTGTTTCTATATATTTACGTTTTATATTTTTTTATTTACAAGCGAAAAAAAAATTTTTATTTAATTTTGCTACTTTTAGTGTTTACCGACAATTTGTAATGTAAGTGTTCGATTCATGTCAACTATATTTAAAAAATATATTCTTCTAAAACAAAGTTTTGTCAAAATTCTTGATAAAGCATCCAATAATCCTGGGATATATGAATTTGCAGTATGAAAAATCTGGTGATATTGTTTTTTCTCATCCATATTATACAATAATAATTAGATATATTTTCACCGATCAGGGTTTAATTGATTAACATCATTTATATTTCAAATTATTATTTATTTTTTTAATAATAATATTTAAAAAAGTTAAAAACTTTTAAACAGCATTTACGTCGGCTTTTATTAATAACTAATAATGATTATTATTATATGACTATGAAAAATTAGAATATGTTGCATGTTTAAGACTAATGAAAATAATTATTTTTTATATTTTTCAAACTACTTTATTGTTTGATTTTGATCAATCAATTTTTCATTTATTAATCTATCAAAAGTGACACAAGAGTTTATAAAAACTTTACATGTATTATTGTATATTGTACACAAACTTTAAAATTGAAAAATATAGAAAAAGGAAGTATTTATTTGTAATTTAATTAACTAACTTTTTAAGCGATGTATGTATAATTACGCAAAACCCGCCTATAACGCATTTTATTTACACATAGTATGTAATTATAAATTTTATCTGGAATACAATAGATTCGAATCGTTCAATTTAATCTTTTGAAAATATATGAATCTCTAAAATACTATTAAAAGATTTATATTCGAATGTTAGCATTGACTTTTATAAATAGCTGGATTAAAAACTTTTCAGAAAGAAACTTAATAACAACTGTTCAAACTTTACACTTTAATGCTAACTTAAAAATTATATTGTAATAACTAAGATAGAATAAATATGATGGATCACAAATTTATTAAAATATCATAAATTATAAACTACTATAAGTACTATTGGTAAAAAGTAGAAGATATATTGTTTTAGTTACAATACAATTTGATTAATGATGTATGAAAAAGGTAATGGATTAGTCGGCTCGGTCACATGATGACACGGCTCTTACACTTGCCGAATGCTTTATACATATCTATATTTATATGCAGCACGATTTTCTACTATAGCTTTTTGATTTCGACTTTGCTTCGACTGTACTTATTTAAATATTATTAGAAATTGTATACATTTTAGCAGCACTTGCTTTCATTTCAATACTTCTCAAAAGATTTTGAGCCTCTTCGATGATTATTTTTTTCTTAATCAATTCATTAATTAGAATGTAAATTATATTGTAAATTTATTTTAAAACGATTTGAATTTTTTGAATTCAATAAACTACTTTAATAAATATTTTAAATCCATCATATTGTATAAAAGTATACTTCTACATTTATAAATTTTTAATAAAAAAGAATAAAATTAAGTAATACATTACATTTAATTTTATTGCCATTATGAGAAATGAAAGTTAATTTTAGTACTATTTATTTTTTAATTATACAGAGGTAAGGCAATTATTTTTTAAATGTTTGGGAGTTTATGAATCATCTATTGATGTAATGTTGTTATATTATCAACAAAAGTGTAATAATATACAACAATTCTTAATCGGTATTAAATCTTAATTGTGTATGTACAATATAAAAAATTTGTAGTAAAGGAAATTGAAATCGTTTTTTTTGATAATTAAATATAATTTATATAAATATACATTTAATCAAAAAACAAAACTACATTTATCAAAATTTTACTATGGTACGATTTTTTATTGTATAAATATTAATATACTTATGATTTTTAAATACATGTAATTCTTAAAATACTAGTAAGTATTATTATAACTAAGCTAATTGTAAGTTCCAGATCTAAATAAGAAGAATACGGAAAGAGTGGAGTAATTATAATTGTTTTCTAAATCTGGAAGATATATTTCTGCTCGCATGCTGATTTTTTTTAAACTGTTATTTTCCTGGTATAGGACAGATGTTATATAACGTTTAGGTTAGGCATTTTGTTAAACTGAAAATGGAAAAAAATAAACACGTAATCTAACGTTTACGCTTGCTGTTTCTGACGTTTAAAATCAAGAGTTAGGTGTTCGGAGTACCCGAGTATAAGGTCCAGATACTGCGCACTGTAGTTTTTCGTATCTAAATGTACAATATATCCCTGTTACGTATATGTAATTTAACGTGCCCGGGTGCTCAGTCTATTTCTGTTGGGTCTGCAAGTGTTCGAGGTACGAAACACGACGGTATGCATTATTTGAACTTTATCGTCGAGTACCCCGAACACCTAGACACCTAACAGGGACAGATTATACACCTGAACTCCAAAAAGTACAGTGTGCACTACTTGGACCTCATCTCCGGGTACCCCGAACGCCTAGACTCATAACAGGGACAGATCTTTTCACTTGGACATGATAATAAACCAATTTTCAGATTTGAAAAAAAATAATAGTAGTCAAATCGGAAGAATATGGGACGCAAGAATTTTACAGTCCAATTTGGTTAATTTCGCCATCGTTTTAACTGCCTTATAAAATGGAACCTTTGTCTTAAAGGAAGAAAACTTCATGCAGCATCTAATCGATCGAATTAATCGTTTTATTATTCAGTAGTTATCGTTTCGGCACACAAAAAATAAACACGTCATCCAGAGTTCACGCAGGCTCTTTTAGGCATTTTCAAAATAAGATATCTTTCAAAATCTATAAAATGATAAGCTTTTTCTCGACAGAATTTTACGAGAACGAATATTTCGCTCGAATGCCTGTTTTTACGATTTATCTAACATAAGTGCGCACCGTGAATTTTCCGTAGTGTTCCGTATCTCGAACATCTGAATTCCTAATAGGAGCAGATTGTCCATCTAGACATAAAAACAAATTGCACACCTGAACACGGAAAACTACGGTGCATACTACTTGGTTCTCGTCTGTAGGAACGCTGAGCAGCTACCGTTTGCTTCGAAATGCCTAAAAGAGCAATAATGAAAGCCAAAAACGTGTTTATTTTTTTCTGTTTACGCAGATTAAAAAATGCCTTAACTAAGAGGTACATTGAATGCTACAGTATGTGTCAAGAATAGGGTAAAATTGCAGTTTTTTAAAAGAAGCTTCAACGTGCGAGCAGAAATGTGTATTCCATGTTACTACAATCGCTGTAATTACCATTCCATTTTTTAGCGGGCACGTATTGTTATTTGCATTATTTCTATTATCACACAAATATTATAGTAATATTTGTTATTATATCTTGCAGACAGCTATGAAAAAATATATCAACAAATTTGTATTAAATTTTACACATCCCGTTATTACTTGTAAATCAAGCTTGTAAATCAGTTGAATTAAATTATTTTTAATATCGAATTTTATAATTATACTAAACGAAATATTTTTTTTTCCTTGATATAATGATCTTACTTACGAGAACTTCTATTAAGTATCTTGAATAGTATTTTTAGTTCCCTAGTACGTAGGTTTCGGTCCTGAATTACTATATATTTTTATTGTACATGAATAATTACTCTAATTTATTGTCAGTGATAATTAACTTCATTTTAAAACGGACTCAGATTTTTTAAGAAAAATATACATATAAATATATAGTCATAAACGTAAGTACTTTAGGAATCATTTTAACAAATTTTTCAATGTTTAGTGAATCTAAACTAACGGAAATAGATGGATCGTTTTAAAGTTTTGAAAATATTTGTATTTTATTTTTGAAAGCAAAAAACAAAACTTTTTATTTATTTTTTTTGTTTTTTTTTTAATTACGCTCTGTTTTACATGAGACTGATATAAGCAAATTTTGAAAAATATTTTATAAAGCTTAGCACAAGAGTTTAAATTGCATTTTTTTTAATTCAATAATTTTTTTATCGATGGAGAGTCAATACCCATTCTACACAGGCGTACTCTGTATAATAATATTTTACAATACAAGAATATTCTACAATATGTTTTTTAAGTGTAGTACATGAGCATATTCTATCATTTAAAACTGTATATAATAATATTATACGAGAACTTCCTATTTGTAAATATAGTCAGTACTATGTAAGCCGTCTAAAATTTTGGCAACAGAATATAGAATATCGTTTATCTGAAGAAGAAGCAATAAATCAACAAATTAAAAATTTACGAAGAAATATATTAGGAATAAGAGGAATTAAATGTAAAATTTCGTTATCTTTTTATTGTGCCCCTTTTTAATCGGTTACAATAATAATAATTTTACTTGTCATAATCTTGAAAAGCCTACTTTTCAAAGTAATTACAGTTAATGCTTCTCTGGTAGAATTGTTGAGCATAAAATGGCAGAAATTAAGCTGAATTTTAGGCCGGATGGGCATCGTATGGACAATATTATACTTATAATTATCGCTATCTGACGACATAATTATGAGCAAAAAAATTCTATTTTATGCCCAACGTTATGATGAAGTAGGAAATAAAGAATATATCTCTCTAGTGTTACTAGATTATACTATATTCTACATTCTATGGTTGTAAGTCAGAAAGTCAGGTTTACTGCGTTAACTTCAATGAACTTCTTCGTGCTTTTCGTATATGCATATTTTGTATTCATTTACACTTGTTTACATTGCTTAATATGTTACTCAATACCGTTAGAAAATCCTCAGACAACCCTATTTTCAAGTCTATTCAAGTAAAATCTTCAAGCCTATTTTAGCTGTTGAATTTGTGATTATAACTAAAAATATGATAAGCCGTAGAATATTATGAAAAACCATGTAATGTAAGCTATTTTACTTTGAACATTACTATGTAGAATATTTACCAGTTATGATCTTGCATTATTCAGTAAGCTTAAATTTTCATTTTTCTTTGTTAACTATTGAATTTTGAACAGAAGTAAGCTGTATTATATTTTTTACTTTTTATCAAGATTATTTATGAGCAAATACAAATTTAATTACATAAAAAAGAGATAAACATACCAATACGTTAAGTATTTATTTATAGGCATTTTAGGATTATGTTGGGCATGTATCAAACATTCAGTATGAGATTGGCATAATTATCATCCCTTTTCTGTTCATCATTATGCCCAAGGTGGCGGTCATAAATATGGACACTCGCCTATACTTTAGGTCGAACCACCAGGGTTACTTTTTAAATTTTACCGACTCAGGTGACATGCAAGTTGTAGCTTCGTAAATAAAGGTAGTTCCAAATATCTTAAATATAAATCTTCAGGAAGAGAGTACAATGGAAAGGCAATAAAATTTTTTGTAAAATTATTTGGTAATAGAAAATGCTTTTTTCGATAAATTATCGTCAGAAACTTACATTTTAAGTATTTGCAAGTTCATCATCGCTCGATTTACCGTGCAACTAATTTTTTTTATTCAGAGAATGAGAGTTTTTACAGAGTGGTTGCTTAAAATGAATGTATACTATTATGTTGGAAATTATGGTGTAGGTATAGAGTATACCAATAACGATACCTTTACAGTATTACATATTATTGTGAAGTGTTTTATTATGAACGCTCGTGATTTTAATATACAATTTTCAAAAAATATTGTAAAGGATATCTTGTGCAGTAAAATACTTTTGTGTACAGTACAAAACATATACTATGTTCTGATTGATTAGATTTTTAATGATTTATATATTCAAAAATATATGTTAATATATTGGAAGCTATGAATTAAATATAAAACCTTATTTAGTTATATTTGAAGAATTTTTTTAAGATTTTATTGCCAACGTTTTTGTTCTTGAAATTAAAAAAAGTACACTCAAGCATATGTACGTAAGCATTGATATTAATTTCCAAAATATGTCAAATTTTTCTAACTTTTTTTCTTTAGAATCTATCATAAAAATTAGTAGAACATTTTGAATACTATGTTTTTAACTAAAAACATACACAGTGATCAAAATGAAAAATTGTGTTAATATTATAAACTAAGGCATCGAGTTTTGATAAGATTTTTCAAATAATAAACAATAAAGGTTTGTTTTCCACGCTCCAGTTTCTGAGTAGAATAAAATAATTAAATTGTGCTATACTTCTAAGAATCGATGTAAGATAACTCAAAATCCGATATTAATTTAATAATGGAATTTACATTAGCGTATTTATACCAAAAAATAATTTGCAAATAAATAATTGAATTATCGTTTCATAATTTGAATTAAATTTAAATATTATCTAATAAAATATAATGAGAATGCTATATTTTATAAGAATATTGTGTACTCCGTAATGTAGCTCAAGTAGTATGATAATTGCAAAATAATGCGAAAAAATTTCGCATTTAAAATGCGAAAAGTGAATGAGACGAAACCGGAATTTATAAAACTTTACAAATATTCAATATGTTAAGATTAGCTCAACGTTGAATGAAGATCTAAAGGAAGTTCTATACTCTTTCTCTTCGATTTTGAAGCTACAACGACTGAAAATCATTGTGATAAGAAACATGGCCACACCGACGATTACGTATGCAGACTCGAATTTGCAGTCATTTCCCGCCACTAAGTTCGTGAAGTCCATAATCAACTAACCTAATTCTTGGTGTTACTTATCTGTTAATAGGTACACTGGAGTTCAACCATCGAGATTTAACAAGAGATTTGAGGATGTCGCACCGCCAGGTACCGAAGGTTATTATGATCTCCCACCTCCTGGTATCGATCATGTTGAGAGACCCGGATTATCAAAAGATCGCGCATCTTCTAAGGACAAAGATACTGACAGGTATTGATTTGTTGATTATTTGTTGATTGGTTTATTTCGTTTTATATTCAAATTTACTAGCAGTAGTAAAGTTAGTACTTGCAAATTTAACATTAAATACTAATCATTTTAATGATGTATTAAAAATGAAATATTTCTTTTAATGAATTGTTACAAATGGAATTAAATTTTTAAAGTATTTTCATTGATATGATGAATCTCGAACTAAATAATAATTTTTTATTTAATAAACATATGGAAATAAAGTTTGGAGAATTTGAGTTGAATTTATAACGTATAATTTTTTTCATTATTCTAATAATATAACTATAATGATATAACTAACGGTACATCGGTTGTTTAAATAATTAATTACATAATAACGAAAACTTGGTGACAATGTGATAATTAAATCACTTTATGATTGGTAACCAAACAAATGCAATCTATCAAAAAATATTAAAATATATCAAAACGCCCGCTGGCCATTAAACAGAACATATGAGTAACAGTATGCGATGATTAGTTGGTATATTCGCTATATCACCGTACTTAGTTATCTGTTGTATAATTTCTGTTTTATGCTGCATTATAAACAAATCCATAAAAATATAAAATAATTGACATTTTATTATTTTAATTTAGTGTACTAAATAAATAACCTACATTTATTTTAGTTATTATATTACATTCTATAATCTTTTGAATTATATAACATCTTTGCCGATTAGTTTCGTTCCTTTTAGTATTCTTAGCATAAAAGTGTATTCAATTTTGAATTCGTTGATTTTTCGATTGGGCTAATCAAAATTCTCAGTAAATGCATCTACTGAGATTAGAAAACATTAAAATGAATTAACCAAAATTAGCCCATGAAGTTGAATCAAAATGATGAATCGTTCGTCGAGATGTCTACTTCTCACTCTCAGCGGTCGAAATATTATGTCTGGAATACTATACTTGTTAATCACTTGACTGAAAATCGCGAAAGAGCCAAAATGACGTCATCTCAGGCAGCACCGAAAACGGTACGGCATTCTACTAATTTCATCAAAAATAGAGATTGATATACCAGCAAAATGAGCATCAAGCTCATCTAAGAGAATTCATAAAAGGTCCCCCAAGTGTATGCAAAAATAATCCTTAGTAGTTTTAGAAGGAACCGTATAACCTTAATTATTAGCAAATTGGTAAGTTTAGCAATTCAGCACATATATTTGTTGTGGATAAAGGGTGGTATGAACATTTTATTTAAGTCATCTTGAAAAATGTTCTCAGCAGTTAAAATGCGAAAATCAAAATTTATTGGAAAGCATTGTAGGTCGTTATCTTTATAATTACAGCCCAAAAGAGTGCAACAGCATTTGAAGTTTGAGTTTCGACTAATGGCTTTTTTTCATTCCAAATACAAGCATATACGAGAGCATATATAACTTGTGATATTAGTCTACAAAAACCGAGTGCAAAAAAATCAAATGAGCAGCTTCCTCGGAAATGATTGGAAGGTAGAGTCTAAAATTTGTAATTCACAAGTGTCTACAATAATCTAATTACTGAACATATTATTCTAAGGAGTGAGAGCGTTATTGGCATCCTGGCGAATAAGTCAACAATCAACAAGTTTTTGTTTCAGTGCATCAAAGCCATTGAATAGCTCAGAAATAGTGCTTTGGAGATTGTTTTCGAATTCTCAAAAATTCTGTAAAAAGGTGTAACTAATTTTTAGGTCATTCTAGTGCAAAGAAGTTTATTAACTTGTTCATTACTAGAAGTGATAGGCCAAGTTTGAGATGATATACCATTAGTTTGAGTAGGACTAGTTCAGTACTGCATATCAGATGAAGGTGTTTAATACTGAGTAAATGCAGTACTTGCAACAAATAGCAGAATTTAAGTTTGATCGAAAAGGATTGGCACAGTCAAATTATATAGACAGAGAGTTATTATACAAACTATTTCAATAGTTTATATATAAAATATGATAAGCAATGTAGTGTAATTCAAATCAAGAGAAAAAAATAAATCAATATCAGCTCTAATTATGTGTAAGACACGATTAACAAACATTTTTATCCTTTATTTTGCAAATTGGATTCTTCAGCTGAGAACAGGTGCTTCAAAGCAGAATTTACTGTTTTATCCATGCATTTCAAAACCCGTTACTTATGTAACTTAGTTGTCTGTGTAATACTTCTGTTAGCAATACATTAATCAATTACACATGTGTGTATCGTAGTCTTGTGCAAGGCGAAAACTTATCTTTCCAGCGTGATAATCATTTTTTTCAAGGGGAGTCGAGCCTGGAGTACTGGGTTGGATCGTAGTGGGTTACTTATCCTCCCCGCGCGAGCCAATTGGTTACACTTACTTTCTTCAATGTATTTTAATACAGTTTAATTTACAACATTTATTGATAGTTTTGATTTTCCTTATGTTTGTGAAAAATCATTGGATTTGAAAGTTGAATGCACTATTGTGATAGAAATGTCATGAACTGCACGTTCTCGAAATAAACAGAATGTTGGAAAATTGAAACATCATTGTAAATATTTAAATAAATATTATTGAGAGATGATTAATTGAAAAATTACTAATATAATCAGTATATAATAAAAATAATATTACTAAATAGTATTTAGTTTAATATGACCAATACAGGTGACGAATACAATTAGTCGATATAACATGACATTATTAAATTAAACAGAAAAAAATAAAAACATAACTTAGCATTGATATGTGTTTTTTTCACGCACTTTGAAGCAAGAGATATAAGCATATATTTTCTTCACTTAACTTGACTTAACATTTAGCAATCTTTGCTAGCACTGATTTAATAAAAAGGGAAAAAATCTGAATGACCGAAATCTAGTCTAGTCTCTCATTCAAAGACGCGAGTTTCGTCTCGGTCACCAATTTTCAGTACATTTTCAATTTAAAAAATAAAATGTTTTAAGAACTAAATTACCTTTAGAAGGATTTTAATTTGTATAAATAATTCTTCCCTGGAACTTTATAGTTAAATAAAACCTAAGAGTTTATACTAGTCTATGTATGCTTATTGAACTCTAATGTATTTTTTTATAAATATTTAGTTTGGAGTTTATTTTAGTCCAATTGATGAGAGAATTTCGTTCTAAAAGGGTTTAAATTGTAGGAATTCGTCTCATTTGTTAAATCCAAATTTATCTATTTTTTATTTAATTTTAAGTGCAAAATACGTAATATCACATAAGAATTTTGTTGATCACGAAGAAAGAACTTAATAAATTAACTTATTAAATTTAATTTAACTAAAATAGGAGTCTGCATAGTACCAGACAATAAAAGTAAAGTTAGTAGGTGTTACAAAATGAAGGTTGGAATATCAGTTTATTAAAGGCAATACTTTTATTTGTTTGATATTTTATAGGTACAAAGAGGATCGAGAAAAACATAGAGGTGAAGACAAGGGAAGAAATCGGAGTGAGCGGGAAAGACGAGATCGTGACAGGGATTATGATTATGATAAGGACACTCATCGGCATGAGCGGTACGATCGACATTCGGTTGATAGGAAACGAAGTAAGCGTAGCTCTTCGCCATACTCTTCGCGATATCGCAATGACGCCAAAGATTCCAGCCCAGAACGACCACGAAAGCGAGATCGAGAACACGAAGATAAGACCGAGGACCGTAAGAAGGAAAAAAAAATTAAGGAAAAGAAGAAGAAAAAAGACAGCGAGGAGAAAGAAAAACGCAAGAAAAAGAAGAAGGAGAAGAAGGCGTTGATCCAGAAAGAAGCAGCTGCGGCAGCAGTTGCAGCTGCGGCTGCAGCTGCCGCCGACGCCGTCGACCCTGGTCTCTCCCTTATCAAAGTTAAAGAGGAGCCGCGCTCAGGCGATGAAGCCGCCAGCGTGCCACCCACGCAACTGAAATCTGTGGAGTCATCAACGTCCCTTCCGGGACCAGACCTAGGGTTTCTTGCCGTAAAGCAGGAACCACCAGACAAGTCGGTTGAGGAGGCCGCACAGAAAGCAGCATTGCAGTCATCACAGTTTCTTCCTGTACCGGCACCACTGGCCGAGTCTGAGGGCCATTCACCAGCACCACCAACCACCGTGGAAGAACCGTGCGAAGCGAAGGAGGACCTCTACGCTGGCCTTCAGCAACCCACGGAACGCGAGGGTGCGACCACGCCGCTCCCTGAGGGTTTGATCCCCTGCATTCTCAGCCTCAAGAAAGAACTACTTGATGAGCAGGAAGCCGGAATCGCAGACCACGAAGGCTCTTCCGAGGCTCCCCTGGCTTCCGTCGCTCTCTCGCCGCGCTTGAAGTCAGAACCGACAACCTCGCCGCCTCCGCCCATTTCTCCCAAAAAGGAGGAGTTCCTCGCGCCCCTTCCAGAGCTTTCCAAGTGGGAGCGCGATGAGAACTCAGAGAAGCTCGACGAAAGCCTGCATTACTCCCCTGAACCCGAGGATTCCAAGACGCCTAAGGTCGTAACGACGGAGGTCCTTAAGCGCGCGGAGAACGCCATTTTCCAGAAGGCCATCAATGCTATCCGGCCGATCGAGATCAAGAAGATCAGCGAGAGTAGGAAGGTTCTATATCAGAACCCCGAGCCGAAGGTGACGGCCCTGCCGGTGCGCGGGACGTCCCGCTTACCTGATGGCCTGCCTTCTCTCGCTCAACTCCTCGAGCCCGAGATTGAACGGGAGACGCGCAAAAGCGTCAACGTTACCCTCAACGTCGGAAAGAACGAGCGTAACGTTGAGATATCAACGGAACTCATCAAGAAGTCCAAGGCCGAACGGCCTAAATTCAAGGGGCTTCAGCTCTCGCCGACCCGACTCTCGGTCAAGGAGCGTCTCGGCGACAAGATAGAGGATGAGGTTAAGCTCGCCAGTATCAAGTGTGTCGTCGACCAGCGCCGTGAGGTCGTCAAAGCTGAGGCTGCACCCGCGAGAAACCGCTCGCCTCGTCATCTCCAGTCCAAGGATCGCCGCGTCTCGGTCGCCCTCGATACACCTATTATACCTAACCCAGAGCGCAAGGTCTTCGTTGAAGACAGGAAGCGCGAAAGGCCGAGACCCGAGGCTAGACAGCCCGAGGTAACTGTACTCACGGTAATTAAATATCAAATATTTATTCTTTGGCAGCGTCAGTGTGGTGATTTATTGCCCTGCCCAGCATCATAGACTTGTTCATGTTCGAATTTGTTACTCAATTTTTTCTTACTCAATCTTCAAGTAAAGCAAAACATTCAAATGATTGTAAATTTATTTTAAAATATAAATAATACAAAGTTATAAAAAGCATTTAAAAAAATAAGTCTATCTTCTAATTTAAACACTATTTAAGTATGCGGATAATTGTGAAACTTCATTTCATAATGGAGCTCACAAGCTTTTAAAAATGTCAACAACATCAACGCGTTGTCATCTTTATATCAATTCATTTTAAATAACTTATTAGCAAGATTATTACTTTATTTTCTAGTTTCTTTTTAGTGTTATTTTTGACTTCTTATTGATGCCAATTTTTCAAAAACTATCACAATCGATTTGGATTACTGTGTGTTGCATAATAAACAAATTAACTTACCAGCATTTAAATAGTGTCTAGCCAATATATTCTTAAGTAAATATAAGTTTTCTATTATATTACACCAAGATACATTTGCTACAATATCTTGGTTAACTTAAAAGTACACAAATGAATAAAAAATTATTTAGAAAAGCGTTAATATCTTCTCTCATTCTCGAAAAATGCGATATAAACTTATTTCTTATTCTAAAAAGTAGGAATTGTGATCAGTTTAAATATTTATTTGGTTGATAATACCTGTTTTTAATTTAGTATTTTTTTATACGGAAATTGTAAAATAACTTCTTAGTTAGAAAATAAATAATTTAATTTTGTAAATATTTGTTATCTTATGCTATTGTCAAATATTAAATTGCCATTGGACACAATTTTATGTTTCATAAATAAACTTCTTGCATGTTCGTAATACTTTAATGTTTTCAAGTACGGTTTTTTAATTTAGTATTCAATATTTCCATTTTAAGAGAATGAATTTTATATTACAAAACAAATTTTAAATTAAATATTTTTTGCTTAATTTCTTTCTAATAAGTGGATTATATCAAAGAATTAAAATGCTTTATTTTAATTGATTACGCATGTAAAGAACATTGTCAATGTACTGTCAAAGGTCACTATCTATCGCAAATTAATTATACTATTGATTTAAGGAGCCGATACGAATACATGATAGATCAGATATCCGGAAAACAGAAAGGATAACAAGAACGCCGCCGCCCCCAGTGACCGCTATTAAGCCACGCAAGGAGGAGGAGGATGACAAAGATGACCGCAAAAAGGATAAAAAGTCGAGGGACGATAAGAAACGTAAGAAGGAGCATCGCAGTCGCAGCAAGTCACGTGATCGAAAGAAGCGCAAAGATAAGAAACACAAGAAGGAGCGGGATAGAACTCTGGAGAGACGGCAAAAGCACAGCAAAGAAAAGGAAACTGTAAAGGAGAAGTCCGGTGACGAGGATAAAGAGGTGCCTGAGGTACAGACTGGCGAAAACTGGAAAAAGCAGCGACGTAACCCGAGGCTAGTCTCCGACCGTAAGCGGAGTATTCTCGACGAATCGAGCTTTGAGCCTGACTATTCGGCATCAGACTCCGAGTCCGAAGAGGATGATAGATCGACACTCATTGCTACCAAAAGAGCGAAGTTAGAGGACAACAGTGTAAATGTTGAAACCGAAATTAAAAACAAAAAGAGACCAAAGGTAAATTTTTGTCATAGTAATAATTTTATTATCTCTTCGATCAGCGCAAGTCATAAAACTAAATGAGAATTTGTGAAAAATGTTTATTATAATGGTTATATTTTTGTCTAAATTGTATTTCCGAACATAAAGAAATTTTGGAATTTGTTTTTTTTTCGCTTTCTATAAAACTTCATTATTAACTAAAACTAAATTTTATTTTTTATTTAACTTTAGCCAAGTAGTTCAGAAGATGAAGATTCAAGCAGTACCGATAGTTCGTCAACAGATTCGGATAGTTCAGTAGAATCGCACAGAAAGAAGAAAAAGAAACACAAGAAAAGGAAGAAACGCAAGTCGAAAAAAGATAGCAGTTCTGATTCAGACATCTACACCGACTCGTCAGATTCGAGTTCAGAGGAAGAAAAACACCGTAAGAAAAAGAAGTCTAAGAACAAAAGTAAACAAGCAAAGAAGAAGAAGAAGTCAAAACATAAATGACGATATTAAATGTGAAAACGAAAGATTGCGACAATGATCTCTGTGAAAGGATTCGCAAAAAAACAATAGAAATGAGTGATGAATAATGAAATAAAAATGATTCTGAATTTTTACTTTTACTATGCGCGATGTATGAACTCTTATTAGGCGCTTTATCGTAGGATTGTCGAGACTGTCTTAATCTGTATAATACGTATGGCGACTGATTCTGTCTGTAGAAAAGAAGGCAAAGTTTTTTATGAAATAGGATTTAATGTTGTTTTTAATATTAAATTGTAATTTCACAATTAATGTCGAATATGTATACAAAAAAACATATGTGTATACGTATATGAACTATGCATACAATGAAAATAAATGAATTGTTTAAAAAAGAACTTTGTATACGTCATAGTGTACAAGAAAAGAGTTACAAAATAAAGCCAATTTCTTGGTTAATACTGAGCTAACTTATTTATTGCATCACGATATAACTGAAAAATTTAAGATTAATCATTCTATTTTATCAACTTTTTTTGTATGTTTTAAAACATAACACCTCACAATACAAGACATCACACTATTCATTTCATTAAGCGCCTTTTATCTCTTTAAATGTTTCAACAATACAAAATAATAGTGGCAGTTCTTTTGTTTTCTCTGTTTCTAGAACTCCCAAATCTTTAGTAATAAAAGTTCTATCAAGCGGTTGCTTAGATAATTCAGATTCTGAAATGTAAAGCACTTTAAATAAATGAATTGAAATATAAAATCATACAATATAACTTATTATTATCTGTTTAATTTACCTGTAATAAGTACACTAGAAGTATACTTGTATTCCATCCAATCCAAATATTCTCTAATCAGTTCATTTAAAATCAAAACTTCATTTGGATTTTTTGGTTGTTTGGCTCTAGCAGATCTATTAGAACCCTCTAGTAATTTCATAATTTTAGTACTTATTTCTGCTTTTATTTTACCAAGTTCTCCATCAGCTTGTAAAGAGCTTCTGACAGCTATTTTTAGATGTAAAGATAATTATTTATTAATCGATTTATTGTCTTTAAAAATGTTATGTATTTAACAATAAAAATAAATCAATTGGATTAAATGCACAATGTACAATGAAATTAACAACTGTTATTAAAATTGTACAACACAAGTTAAATTAAATGTTTTCCGAAAATTGATAAATAAATATTACGATTACATGCAAGATCTATTTTATGAAAACTTTAATATGTAAATTTTTATTTTTTTTAATAAAAATACGAAGTATTATGTAACTAAAAAAGTTGAGAGTAATAAACGATAATTACAAATAAACTTACCATCTATTAAATCCTTAACGGTACTCATAATTGAATAGTCCGTTATCAAAACAAAAAGGACACCTAGACTGCTTTGGAGTAACCGCCGGTATAGCAACAAGAAACAAACATAACCTTACCTTATGCAAGGCGGGAAAACGTTTTACAACTGTCATTTTTAAAAAAGGAATATATTTTAGAATTCATTTAAATTCATGTATCAATACATTTTTTGTTTCTCATTTATATGGTAAGAAATAGTAACCAATAATTTATAAATTATTAGCATTTTTTTATATTACAAGTCTAGATAAACTGTATATTAATATTTATGTCAATATTTATAAAGAATTCTCTCGGAAGAATTCTAATCGGTTTGAGTCCATGAATTAAATAAGAGTCATTTATCAAAAACGTAATTAAGTTTTGGAAACATGATATTATTTAGTATTTGAATGAACTCAAGTGATTTCTTAAAACAATTCTTGTAGTTTTTATTTTAATGTCATATCACTTTATGTGTGCTGTATAAAAATTTTCTATATTTTTACTTTTCGGTGCTTTGAGCTACAACGTATTATTAATCTATATGGTATACATCAAATACAACTTTAGTACTTAATATATTCAAGCTACTTTTAATTTTATTTAATTTAACTTTTCAAGCTTTAATGATACTTTATAGATAATTTCAAGAAATATACAACTACAATTGTTGCATTTAATTCTTCAAAGCCTAATGTTACACTTATCAGTATGATTATTATATAAAGAGAATTAATTTTAAGTTTTACCTGAAAATGGTTTATTTACATTAATAAATTCTGAAAAAATTTATGTTGATTGATTAATTAACAAAAAAATGCACGTAATATTTATAAATGTAAGATATACTCAAGCAATTTAAAAGTTAAGATAGTTAATTACACACATTATTATATAATGCAAAATTTTTGTTAAATACTTTATTAATTTATCGTCACAAAATAATATAAGATCGAAATGTAAATTGCCTTTTAAAATTTGTATTACTTGTTACTATTGGTAATCTAATTCTAAAAATAAATTTATTGAAAAAAATATTAATTACTGAGTAAGGAAAGTAGGTAGATTAAGTTCTCGGTTCAGTTTGTCATCCGCGTTGTAATAAATTTAGATACTTTTAATTTATAAGAATATTCAATATTAAATTCTTAATTGAATTTTACGTAAATATTAAATGGATATTAAGAATAGTATCACGATGGTAATTATTTATATTGTTTGAAGATCACATTTGCAGGTAGTTCAATTGGTCAGATTCCAGATGTCTGTTTGTAGTCGCCATGATGTAACAATAATATTTTATAAAATAATGAGTAAAATAATAAAAAATGATTCAATGTAATCGACAGTCGACCAGATTTTTAAGATGGAAATTGAAACTTATAAACGTTAAGAGGGTACCTCTTATTTACAAGTACATTCTTGAGGAGATATTATACTACAGTTTATACTATAGTTAATAACAATATTCTTTCTTTATAAAGAACATCAAGAACGTAAGTAGGATTTATATAAGATATTTTATAAAAATTCCTCATACAAACTTTTGAATCAGTAAATGTCTTATACCTAAAAACAAAGATAACTATGCATAACAAATAAAAAAACTTAATAATAATAGACACTTAATATAACAAAAACAATAATTATATTATCAATAATCTTAAGATCCATTACTATTTCTTGAATTTGAACAAGACGAGTTATTCTGGGGTTTTTAGTTAACATGAAAAGCTTATGTTGCAATGTTATTAGATTTTAAAGCGGCCTTTGATATAGTGGACAAGAAAAATCTGTTATTCTTATGTGTGATACAGCATACGGATTATGGTACACAGAAAGAACTAATGCAAAGGAAGACAATAGTAGAGACCATTTATAAATGAAAATTAGACACAGAAATCTAAACAAGAAGATAAAAAATTAACGAGTTAAAATACAATTAGAAGTATAAAAAGATAAGACAGGAACGTGAATAAAGTATGATTATCAGAGCAAGAGTAAGTTGAAATTTTGAAAATTAAAATAAGTACTAAGCAAAGAATAAACCATGTAAAGAATAATATCAATTAAATTGGGGAATATTTGAACAATTAGAAGAATGCTAGAAAACAGTTTAAAGGATAGAAAAATTCCAAGGGGAAAAATATAACGGATTCTACCACGTAACGCGAGGGTTAGAAAACAAACAGATTATATAGACACACTTGAAAAATAGAAAGTCAAACAGCAAATAAAAAATAATTATAAGTATGGGTAATAAATAGAAAAATAGCAGAAAAAGGGAGATGCCAAGAAATAAAGTATTATCATACATATAATATTGTATAGTACACGTGTAAATTATTTTTAGTTCTTATTATAACTTATTAATAAATTAGAAATTGTGCATAAACATTTTTTCAAAAATAAATGCAGAAAGCGCTACAAGATGATGGACTTTTACAAAGAAAGTTCAAATCCACATGGCAAAATGTATTTAAAAAAATTCTATTATAATATTAATTTTAAATATTTTGCTTTAATACTTTATTTTTAATACAACAAAAATTTTATAAACAGTATTTCTATACACTGTTGCATAAAAAAATCAGTTAGGAAAATGTTAATCCCGAGGTTTATTCCCTACCCGCAGAGAGTTACTATCTTATTGAAAAATTTTATTTGTTTAAAAATAAAAATTATGTGGATGATACGGACTGTAAGAAAACAACAATATTTTTTATTAATAGGAAATAATGTTTATTATACAGTGTACATATTTATTAACTTCATTTATTTTATTTCTGTTATAAATTTTATATTAATAATTATATTATGTTTGCCGAGCGACGAATGCCTTAATCAATGTGCGCTTAGACTATAACAATCTCCATAAAAAGTATAGAAACTTCTGGTTATCTTTTTTTTTTCATTTTAGATTTTTTAATCCCTCTTAACGCGGTCGATGTTTCGACCTTACCATCAAAGGATCGCCAAAATATGTCGCGCTGAAAATGGCATATGATCGTTCGGCATATAAATAATAGTAGTGTCAAAGTTAAAGTAATTGGCGGTTTATTTTTTTTAATATCTTTCGCGCGTTTTTTTCTGTCTCTCGTTCTTTCAAAAACTTTTGCCCTCTCACTCCCTTTCATTTTGAAAATTTTTCATCGTTTACACTCCTCGCTGTCCGTCTATATTGGGTAACTGTGTAACATTCACATTTTTATGTCAATCATTATTTCTGTCTCTCTTTTTTCCTTTTATTCTTCACGATCAGAACTAAAATTATTTAGTTCACTGATGCGACCCATTATCATAATTCGGTTATTGGGCCTGTATTTTTGTTGTTTAGTAGGAAATACAGGATTTTTCAACCTATATGTGGCAGAATATAACGTACATAAGAAGATTGGTATGCATGACCTATATTATTGTAGTCAGTACTTGCTAATAGTGGATTGACAATTAAATAAAAATAATACTAAATTACAAAATATTTGAACGACTAAATGATTATTATGCATACAATATTCATTAAATTAAAAGACAAGACAGAATAAATGTTATTTAATTATTAGATGCAATACAAACCGAAATATGAAACTTTTTATGATTGTATGAAAACTGTTATAGTTTTCAACAATAAATAAGACTTTTTACCTTTTAGTTGGAAGAGCAGACTCTTAAAAATTAAAACTTAAATAATCTATTAAAAACAGGATTAAAAGACAACAATTATAATTACTGTACTACTTATTAAACTACTGAATAATAATATTTCACTCTCCATAAAAATACTATAGTATTCTAAGGATTTTAATAAATGAAATATGATAATTTTTTAAAAATCTTTATCTTTTTAATATTTGGTTTCAGCCTTTCAAAAATATATTTTTTCTTCAATTTGATAACATAAGAGACTATTTTTCTCTTCCAATCAAAACGTATCAAAAAAGTATGCATCCGTAAAGTTAAGCAAATTTTATGGACCCTTATTATAAAAATAATGGTTGCATGTATGTCGGATTTAAAGATGTTTTTCGATATGGCTTAGAGTATTGAGTTGAAAATATTCAATTATCAATCGCTAAGAGAGAAACTGCCCACTGTGTAAATTTCATTGGCGGTCTTTTGTTCTGCCACATTTAAAAAAACAAATTATCAAATTGAATACCCTGGGATTATTTTAATTTGTTATTCATTTTGTGAGATAAATTGGTCTCTACATTTGGGAATAATTCGTATAATTTTTGGTCACTGGGAACCAATTGTCATAGTCGAGGTACTATCTCGGAAAAAGGACATCGCTATCAGTAGTTTATATCAAGAGAGACTCTATATATAATTTTAATCAGACATTGATGTATCGAGTCTTCAAGAATTCTATGATAATTATACATTGAACCTCGTTTGCCTTATAGCTTCTCGGATTGTGTAGAAATTGGAATAGAACTACAAGATAACAAAAAAAAACGAGGAACTAAAAACTCAGACTAATAACCTCTTGTAGTTAAAGTCAACTACGGTTTTTTATTTATTATCTGAAATTCTTTCCGCGAAAAATACGTCACCATAGAGTTAGTATCTATTATCATTACTGTTACAATATATGAGTTACAATATAAATAATGTCGTTATAATATATTTATAATAATTACCATTTGCTTACTAGCATTTTTCTTTCTTAATCCCTTTCATTAGACATTGATACTATGTAAATGGTAGAATTTCATTTCTAATGACCATATTCACATGTTAGTTTAGATTTGTATGCTTCACTTTTTCTTTCATTTTAAATGAACAGTCTGTTGCGAGTACCAAGTGGAACAAGCAATGTCATGCACAAATAATTTCACGTTTCGTACGATTAAACTTTGTTTTGTAGGGCGCCAAAGCGGAAAAATGCTCGATTACGCGGAGGTGACGAAAGCCTCCCCGTAACTTACTACTTCTTACGCAATTTACTTTCAATAATTAATTTTTACTTCTTCTCTATTAGTCTTTGTGAGTGAGGGTGTTATTATAAAGGACTCTTAAATAATCTCATAATTTGATCGGATATATGAATTTCAAGGATTTACTGAAGTCCTCGTCTTCGATTTCTCATTAAAAAAATTGATCGAAGTATTGTACGAAATAAACCGCCGTAAAAACATCCTCACAGGAAGTATCAGTGCTGTTCCTGCAAAATTTCCCTCTAGTAAAACCTGTTGGCTTATATTTTTAATTCCCTGTACAATGCGCAAACTGCAGAATTAATAATTCGTCTCTCACTCTCTCTTTTTCACTCTCTCTTTCTCTCTCGCTTTCTCGCTATCGCTCTTTCTATTTCTCGCGTACACTCTTTCTTACTCTCTAACATACATTTCTATTTTGTTCTTTCACGCTCAATCAATTTAGTCCAAGAATTCTTTTTGATCGCAGGTCACCGCGACATTGTATCGATTCACGGGACACTGTTCATCTTGAGGTTCATCTGCATTACATGTCGTGCATTACTAAACATTTTCATTCGCATTTAAATGTATAATAATCTAGCCTGCTAACGTAAGTTAATGAAGTATAGTTTCATTTTTTTTTTCATGTAGTTTGTCTATATCGTTTATCTTTGTATAATATGAAACGACATCGCTGTCTCGTAGACTATAATAACCGTAAATATAAATAGCAATTCTTTTATTCTTTCATTATAATAATTGTAATAAAAACTAGAGTGTTAAATAAAGACTCGTAATAATAATAATAATAATAATAATAATAATAATAATAATAGTAATAATAATATTAGCAATAATAGTAATAGTAATAATACTAATAATAATATTGTCGCTTTAATAACTTTTCACGCGTGTATGATTACCGCGACTTTCAATTTCCATTATACAATAGTGTAAACGTCATCGAATAAAATCTTTTTGTTTAACGTTTCTTTTATGTTAGAAATATAATTGTAATATATTATTTTTAAACATGTGAATTTTTTGAGTCTTAATGATAGCTTGAATGTAATAGAAAAAGACGAATTTTGCGAAACCATTTATCGAGCGACTACCAACAGCTTAAAATATTTGTAAGCGTCTCTCTTTAAAAAAAATATGTGTACTTAGTATGCTTTGTGCTCAATTCCTATGTTACTTGCTTTCGCTTTATCTTTATTTTATTTAATCATTTCTCGTTTTATTTTTTGTTTCACATTACATTTTATTTCTCGGCAGCGCAGTATATCGGATATATATATATCACATACATTATTGTATGTAAATAAGCATACTGTGTTTTTAAAGCCACTTTGCCGCTTTAATAATACCAAGTGTACTGCATATTTCAAAATATAAAATGAAATGGCATTGATGTGATGCAAAAAGTAATACTTTTTTCTAATAAGATATTGTCTGTAAGCTTAGTTCAGATTTTGCATATATTTTTTATTTTATTGGTAACTAAGTTAATTTTACACACCTTTCAATTTATTCCATTGAAAAAGATTGTGTTTATAATATTATTCTAATATTTTAACGAATCTGATAAAAAATAAACGCTGTCATTATATCTGTTGAAAGTCCCATGAAAAATAGATCGATTTGAAGTTTGCTTTGATATAATTATTTTATAGTTTTCCCTCATTTAATTTTTATCACATTCGTTTTTAATTTAGTAAAGTATCATATTTGATCTACTGCGAAAGATTTTTAATACAGATCAGAGCCTAATTTATAACTAATGAGGATCGCTAATGATAGCTAAAGTTTATGAAAATTGTTAATATTTAAGTAATAATTTCTACGCTGGCATCTTCATCGCGGACATGCAAAATATAATGCCTATTAAGGTAACAAAGCCTTTCAAAGCATCTCAATGCTTGGCGATCGCTCAAAAACTCCTCGTAATGTACAAACGTGAATTGTTCAACAAAATGTATTTCGCAATTTTCATCTCGCAGAATATCAAGTTGTTAAATGATGACGGAATACAATGAAAGACGCAATAATTGCGCGTTAAGATTAAAGTCGTATTTGGTTACAATGATATTAAAATAAAATGTCTCGTATGTAATTTGCGTTTCGCATGCGCCACTTCTAAATGTTACACTGGCACATACTGATATGCTAAAATCTCAAATCTCAATCTTGCTCCTCCACCTTCATTCAACAATTCTCAAGAGTTATTCAGCGCATCGGTGGATGGGCCATACCGAACAATCGTCGATAGCCGCACAATCAACGTTCTCTCAGTCTTTGAAAACAAAGCTTGGGTTTGAATAAAAAAGTATGGACGCACATTTGGAATTTTTTTGAATGGAAACCAACTATCGGAGTAAAAACATTCGGTTACAAAGGCAGTGCAAAATAGTTAAAAAGATGTTAGCTTGATTGGCTTGAGGATATAGTGTAGGGGCTTGTCTCCTTCACCGATGGCCGAAACCGCAAGGTACGTGCGATGTCAATCACCGCCGTAGCACGCAGGCTATTCTTTCCGAAAAATGCACCCAGTGATCGTAGCGATGCGTCTTCGCTTTTACATTAGTCTACTATTATTTATACAATTTTCTTTATTTCTCGTATGTATAATTCAATATATTTGTATATATTACCTCGTACTAAGATATAATTTTAAATAATGACTCAATGAATCCTTTCACGCGCCCTCTGCCTCTCTCCCCCGCTCAGCGTGTTTACCGTTACTAAAGATTAATACTGTTGTCCTTGCGATAGGTGGGTGTGAGTATGCGTATTGTTCAGGCCGATCGGGATAGATAGGCGAGCGTGGATCTCGATTCGCTCAATCGTCCGTGCAGTCCGGGCCGTCGCGTCCGAGGCAGATGGTCGGGCCGCGGCCGCCTCTGCAGATCCCCGTCCCTCGGCGCGGCTCGAGTCCCGAGGCAGCCGCGCTTCCCCGGACAAGCCGAGCGGGGCTTCGGGCCGACCGGACGCGGAGCCGACCACTGCCGCGGCGAGCGCCGAGGACGTGGGCCATTAGAAAAATATTGCACGATTTAGTCTGCGCCCGAGGACAGGCCGCGGCGGCTTCTCGCGCGGAAGGAGAGCCAAGAAGCCCGGGTCCTCTTCCCTGCACCTGAAAGGCATCGGCCGAGCCCGGGCCCTGGGCTCCTCGACAATCCGACCTACAATCCCAAGTGCAAGAATACTCCGGCGCCGTCCTCGGCCGTCCCCGGACGCAGCGAGCTCGAAAGGAAGTAACCAATTTCTCGGGGCTGTCCGCCAGTTGGGGAAGAGACACTCGGCTCCCGAGAAGCCGAGAGCAAAGCCGCGCGTCTCTGGCCACTGTTTGATTATACTACGCAACATTAGTCGTCCCGAGCGTCCCGCTTGAACGAAAAGCCACGGCCTCGACAAAGGAACGAAAGGGCCGCCCAAGGCCTCGGGCTAAAGAACCAAAGTCCATCCTCCAAATGAACGACAAAGTCGGCAAACGTGGCTCTTGGTACCGGCGTCTCATTCGAATTGCTCTCGCTCCTCGCGCTCCCATTCGCAGTAATCACGTGCATTCTCATTCTCTCTCTTTCTTTCGCTCCCTATCGCTCTCTCACAAAGGCTACAGAGGATCGTCGTGTCTTTCTTCCTTCCATCGCCTGTCCTGCGCACCTCGATATATTTATATTAGTATTTATACGGCCGCGCGCGCTCGTGCAGTCTTGCCTGCACAGCTGTAAGATGATGGCCGCGCGCTCGCTTTCCCCTTAATCCTACGCTGGCGCAGTCACGGGGAGGATAGTCGCAGGGATTAAGCATGCTCCGATCACCGCTACAATATAGAGTAGTAGTAGAATGGCGCTGGCCGATGCGTCAGCTGCGCGCTTCTGTCTGTATATACGTATAAGAACCGAAAGGACAGCGAGACGCCGCACCGCGGGGTTGAGTGCGCCCGTGCGAGGGTACGCGAGCCAATCCCACGTGGGATCGGCGGCGGCGGGCGGCCGATCGCTCGGGCCCCGCCGCCCCCCGCCCTAGTAGTTTAGTAATTGACGGTAAGACTTTTAGAAAATCGTTTTCCCCGGGGCGCCGTCCGGCCGGCCCGGCCAAAAATACCTCTCTCGCGGCAAAGCCGTCTCCGGCGTGCCCTGGACCCCCTCGGCGCCTCGCCCTTCAATTTACAATTAATTTTAGAGTCCACTTTCAGTTTATCATGTATATATGCGCATATATATATATACACATGTGCACGTATGCACACAAACGCACATATACATATATATATATACATGCATAAATATTATAAGACGCCGCTCTTACGCACTAGCTTCCGCCCCTTCTTCCTTCGTTATCTTTAAAAATTTCTTTGGCGATTAATTATTTAAAATATTTCTTGCTTAATATTTATCATTAGAGTTATGTCAATTACATTATTATTATTATTTGTTATTATTTTTTTATTTTTTACTATTATTACTACTGTTATTATCTTTACTACTATTATTACTATTATTATCACTACTTCACCTATATCGTTACCACTATCATTAGTATTATTGTTATTGTTGTTGTTGTTGTTGTTGTTGTTGTTATTATTATTATTATTATTATTATTATTTTAAACTGTTATTATTTTCATTTTTTAATTATTATTAGTGCCACTCAGAATCAGCCTTGTAATCAGCACTACAGCGGTCGTTACGATTCATAATTTATATGCATGAGAACTATATCCTGTATTACAGACTAGCGGAATATCTTAACAGCTTCATCAATACATCAGCAGCAGAATATTATGTGTATTCTCTGATATTTACTCTTTCTTAAAATTTAAGTACGCAGCTAGGAATAAGTATAATCATTTCTGTTGCGTTTCATATTAAATATGTACCTACTTGCTTTGTAATATAGCTTTTCAGATTCGAACCTAGTTTAGGAAATATAATTCATTACTGCGTCTTATTATCTGATTCCTCGATTTTTTTGAAATCAATATTGTAGGATTTTATGCTTGCAACTTCTTACAAAACTATTGCAATATTATTGAAATACTATTGAAATCATTGTACGTTTTTGTTATGAAAAAATATACAATACAAATGTAACAACTCAATACGATTTTTTATTATTTTAAGGTATCAAGTTTTATTTGTCAAAGCTATCACGTAGCTAAATACTCAGTACCCAATTTTTCTTTCCAGATAATTCGGATAACAGTGTCAGTATGAACATAACATGCTGTATGGTGCATTTGTCCATTTCTGCATTAGAATGGAAAGACTGTTGAAGATTACGCTGCCCAATAAAATTGCATTTACTTGGGTTTAATAAGATAAAAATAGCTTTAATAATTATTTCAAGAGCCAATCGCGATTTAATATCAAATCGAATTTGTATCTAAGCAACTGCTTAATGTGGGATTAAATACACTTACATTTTTTACTTGCTCTATAAGAGTGTGTAAAAACTTCGACATACTGTAGCAGGTTAAAATAATTGGTTGCACAATCAAAACAAACGAGCCTGAAAGTAGCTTTAAAGCCAGGTAAGTCAAAATTGGTCCCGGGAAGTGATCGCATAAACTGGGTAAGTGCTTCTAAAAGCTCAAGAGATATGTGACTCCTTCCGACGTTCGCGAGATTCAGTAATTGATATCAATATATTTCGATCAAATTTAATGATTCATCGCAATTTCTAATATACTGTTTTTAGCAATTGATGTGGGCAGCTTAGTAATCTTTCTCATAGAAATTCTATTGGAGAACAAAGTATTGTAATAATTATCAATAAGCGTTTGAAATTGATTATTTTTTTTATATAGACGGCAGTCTTACTCACCGACAAGAAAGTCTTGCAAACGTCGTTCAAGATGCAAAGGTTACAGTATTATAGTACCGCCTTAGTACGCTAACACGTGGTATCCCACATATGTACATTTGAACTTACGTGGCTGAATCATGTTGATGTTTTAAAAATACTCTTTGCTTTCGTGTGCGAGATATCGATTACTAATGAGTAGTACTAAAAAAGTTTTTTTACCTTGATTCTGCTCGTTCATTATCCTACTTGATAGAAAAGGATTAAGATCCAGTAATGGATGTCAATCGTTGTATATATTTTTGTAGGAGAACATAAAAACATATGAATTCTTACTATCGCGCAGAGAAGTTATTCTATCTTTATAGAAATTATTATATCCATTGAAAATTAGCTCTTAGAATAATAAAAATTCGAGATCGCTTGAAAGCTGTATGAAATTGGTATTTGGTACATTTATTGATGCAGTTGATCTATTAATATTAATTAATTGTACCACCCTTTTTCCCAAAAATGCACTCATTTTAGAAGCTTGAAGGTCTTTATTAAAGTCACCCGATATGAAAATTCAAAGCAATCTAATTTTTTTATCTTCGTACATTTCATTTGACGAGAATAGATATGCGAGCATCCGCAACTCTTTAAACGAGTCTTTTATTTCTCGCCCAATCATTGTCTATATCATGCCTCTCTAATAAGTTTACAGTATGCCCTACGCAAATAATTGCAAAAGACAAATACCCTGTTTCCTAAAATCACCGCCAGACACCCATTCAAGCGTGTCATTTAGTTTTCATAATTTTTTTACCGAATTTTTTGTTAAATTTACGCAATAGTCTTTTTTTTTAGTTATTTTGTTACATTTTATATCATTGTAATAGACGTTTCACTCGTGTTAAATTTCTCCCGCTATAGAGATTCGTTAGCTGTTTATCGATTTTTTCCCTGATTTTTATGAATTACAACTGTTTGTATGTATACATGTGAGAAATGAGAACTGATTGAATGTTTGCTTTTTCATTAACTCCTAATGCCAACTGTTTTCAAGGTTGTTGTACAATACACTGGAAAATAATTAATTGAACACTAACCAATTTCTTCATCAAAAAATGATTTGAATAAGTTGATTGGCATATCAATCTTTTAATAAATTTGATATCATTTCTTTCAAAAAAAGGCTAAACTTGAATAACAGTCTAAAATTAATTTTTATCGTGCCTTAACAATTAATAATGTACAGTGTGTAATCGAGTGACAGTGAATTATGTGGTGTATCCAACTTCATGGATCACGCTACCAAACATTTACAGATATTATGTAAAAATAAATTAAAGCAGTTCTATTTCGATTTATCATTAGTTTTTGCTCGTTATTAAGCGAACGCTTGTCTTGTGTACTTTATTATTTCCATCTCTCTAAACTCTTAAACATTTTTTATTTAATCATAAATTGTTCTATTTGCATTTATTTTACTAGCTCTCTCTATTTTTCGTTCCGTGAATTCAGTCGCACTTATATCACTGTAGCAAAACTTTTCTAGATAAAATAGTAGTTTCTATTACTTCCTCATTTTACAGCTCACATCGATACTTTCTTTGTATTAATTTATATATTAGTATGAATCGAGATCTTTTTGATATATTGCACTTTTGCTAAGATGTTCGTGTTTTATTTTGACTCTATTTTTCTTTAATATCAAAGAACTAACGATGTGTAATGATATTATCGTTCGCTGTCCGAGGGGAGATCCGGAACGATATTGGTTTATGTGTTGCAGTGTGTATGCGGAAGTCACTTTTAACATTCATAGCTAAGTAATTCTACCGTGAGTTTGCACAAGTGACTATATCTATTGTTCGACTTCAAGTTTCTATACTTTGAGTATTTTGCTAGCGAAAATATTGATATAATTAGAAATATTTAGCGTTATCGATTAATTACTATATATTGATTAATAAGTACATCAATACATGCGAATCAGAGTATTAGTTTTTTAGGATGGAATTTGGTTTTATCGCGGTTAAGTAAAATCAAGGTTTTTGTTTTGCTTTTAAGACTAAGTCTTTGAACTATATTTAGTTTGCACTAGAGCATTATGGACGAGTTTCGTTATTTTGCGAATGATTTCAATGACAATGACGGAGAAATTATTGATTTCTTAAAATCAAAATTCTTTATGAACACTTGTTTTATCAAGATGTAACAATTTTGACATGTTAATCAACTTTCGTTTTAAAATTGATGTATATTTTAATTATTGTAAAAATAAAATATGAGTTTTTTTTAATAGCTACGACAAAAATTACAATGCTATTCGTCCATTAGATTTGGATTGTAGCTAAGCTATAGTGGTATTCGGTATTTCCATTTCTTTAGGCCCCAAATTTTTCTCTTAACCTTTTTACGTTATTGTTTTCTCTCTTTTTGTATTATCATTGAATAAAAAAAACTTCAAATATCCATTCAGATTTTTCGTAGTTTTTAGAATTTGACTCGAAACTTGTTGACGCTACCTCTTGCGGAAAAATACTACTGACTCGTGAGAGGTGACTGAAAGATATTTCGCGCTCTTGCCCATTTTGCATAGGCTTTTAAAAAAATTTAAGCATGAAATAACTTTAGGAACAATTTTTAAATTGCCTATTCGTAATGTGCATGAGTATCATGAAAGTATAATTTTATTGGTATAGAAAAATAAATGTTGCTATAACGTTCAACGAAATATGTTGTCCTTTATTAAAAATTTCATTTACAGCCTTTTTCTACATGATTCTTCTCCGTTCAACAAAAAAGTCGTGCTCATTCAGATAAAATATATCTTGATGTATTACAAAAAATTTAGTCGCATGCAAAAAATATTATGAGTATGATTAGTTAAAAATATGGTTAGTTTTTCGGATTATAATGAGGTGGGACAAACCCCAGTACAAATTCGCCTTGTATCATTAAAAACCATTTGCTGACCGATATAATAGCAAATTGTTCTCACATGATTGACATGTCCAGCTGATTTTTGATTGGAAAATTGGTCACTGGGGCCTGCTCAGTAATACATTCTCGCATCAGTAGCATTTTTCTGTAAGGTATATATATAATAAAGATATATATAAACATATAATCCTTAGCTCGCATCCCGATGCTTTCTCTCTCACTCCGTAACTGTTTTCACCATTATAATCACTACTACCACCACCATCATCATCATTATCATTTTTCTCATAATCGCTTCTTATCCGACGTGTCTCTAAATCTTTTTTCGCTACGTTAATAAGAAATTGGATTCTTCAAAAATGACAAGAATATATGCATAATGTATTTGTTAATGTACTGCGTACTTTACGTATCGAGAACTTTTTATTCGTAAATTATCATTTAATTATCATTCAAAAATCTTCATTTAACTATATTTTTTAAGTATCGATATCTTATAAAGTATGTTTAATTAGTGCTTATATTGTTAATGTCATAAGTGTGAATAAGTATGGATATAAATTTTTAATTAATGAATGATAACAAGCCAATAAAGCTACCGGCGATTTCAACAACCTCTTGATTTTTTGCATGTGCGTGATTTGAAAATGAAACTAAATTCTCTTTTCATCTTAAGCAACAGTGATAATTTTTCCATTTTCCGTGTCGTAAATTATAATTAAATTATAGACTTTCTTGGAAGAATAAAATTTGAATAAGAGTGCACGAAATGAATGATGAGCGCAAAAGTGACTCGAAATATTTTGACAAATCTATACTTGTAATCGCAAATGGTTTTTTGTTTCGTAAACTGTGATCAAAGGTGTCTCTGAATTGGCACTTTTTTAAAAAAGTTATACTTGTATTTCTTTAGAGATTCGTAACACGTCTGGAACACGTTTCCGGGCTCGATTATGTTGCATGGGATGAAATGTCGTCGAATGAGGTTACTATCAACAGTAGTTGGAGTGAACGCGGTTCACTCCATAATTCGGCATTAACTTGCGTGGAACATCCCAGTCGCAGTGCCCCTTTGATTCTAACGAAAGCTAGTAGTCCCAAGTAAACCATGAAGCGTGCGAAGAAGGTAGCGCGACGGGTGGCCAAAAGGAAAACTATTATGTATTCAAAGTGACAAGTGGAAAGAAACGATCCACTATAGCTGACTCTCTATAGTTCCGATAATAATCGAATTGCACCTACCCTCCGCCGGCGTTCCGACTCGCGCTCGTTTCCTCCTCTACTAATTTATATAGTGTACAGTATGTATATGCGTAATGTAGCCTGTTATTTATTTATTTTTTATTTGTTTATTTATTAATTACTTAATTCCTTTTTTTTCAATTTTCTTCTTTTAAAGTTGGTAACCCCTCGAGTGAGCGGTTCGCGCTAGTCCTTTGGTAAAATAGCGCTCGCTCGAGGATCGCGCGCGCTTCAGCCTCGGGTCATTGGTTTCGATAAGTACTTGCAGACATTGAGATGTTAAAAATTTAGTTATTAAAATATAAATCTTAATTTTCATGATCAATGTCCGCTTCAGCAGCCGAATGCGATTTCTCGAGACGACACAAACCATTGCGGGAAAGAAAAGTACGCACGGGATCCTCGAGTTCGCGGTCGAAAGCAAATCAGCGAGCTAAATGTTATTTCGAGCTTCACCCTTTGTTTTCGACCCGCTTTCTCTCTCACTCTCACTCTTTTCCCTTCTTTCACACGCACTTTCACTTTATCCCACGCGCCTTAACTAATAATTTCATTGATGTAAATTCAGCTAAAGCTAGAATAATTTACTAAGTTGCTAGGATAAATATTATATATATATAATTTTTTTATATATTTATAATATATCTATAATATATATGTTCTTTCAATGCAATAATAATAATAATATTAATAATAATAATAATAATAATAATAATAATAATTGTAATAATGATCTTCGTCGTAATATTCGTCATTAATGATGATAGTAATAATATTAGTAGTTGGTACTTTGGTTGATTCTCCGCGTTCGCTTCGCTCGCGACATTGGCTCCACACCCTTAACTTTCTCGCTAAAATTTACGATTATATAATCTCTCGCGCGCGTTGCAATTGCTAATCGGCTTGTGTGCCAGTGTCGAGGGGTCGGGGGTGGGATCAGGGATGGGGTGGGGTCGGGTAAAGAAAGACGCGTTTAGAGTCTGACCGACGAGGGATCGAGAGGCTGCGCCTGCCGCCGTAAGTCTCATTCGCTCGGTCCCCTCGGCCGGCGGCTCCGAGCCCTTGCCGTGGCGCCCGTGGCGGGCAAAGGGCCAAGCGTGACCGATTGGCCGCGGCCCTCGGGGTCCGCGAGTCGCCATCTCCATCGCTTGCCTCTCGTCTCGGTTCTGCCTGGCGGTGGCTCGGCGTCTCTCTCACGGATCGGTAAAACTAATAAGCGATCGAGGCCCGGGCGCGTCCGCGGCGACAAAGGCCCACTCGTAGAAAAGTCTCGCTCGCGGCGATGCTGTGGCGGTCGCGCGCGCCCCGCCCTCCCGGGGGGCGGCCCGAGGCTCGCAGCCTCTCTCCTCCGGACCCAGCTCGCGCCTCCTCCCGCTTAAATCACAGCCTCTTTGGCATTGTAGTCCTCGATTCTGTCTCCGGCCGGGCCTCGGGCCCTCTCCCCCGAGATGGTGGCGACGCGCGGCGATGGACCGACTATTGCACTGTGAGACAGCAGCCCGGGCAGCGGACTCCCGTGCACTCCTCGTGCAGGAGGGAGCGATCCTCGGAACGATCCAAATCTTCGATTAAGTACCATGTATATACATGCACACCCGGGCACACGTGCACATACACGCACGCGCGTACACGCAAGCATCATTGTACGCGCGTATCCGTGCACGTCCACGTATGCGCGCGCATGCACTTTGAAACGTGCGCATGCATGTAGCTGTCGGCCCTCTGCCGATTGGGGACGAGAAAATTCGGATGCCGCGGATGGTCTTTCGAGGGGCATCCTCCACGTATGTCACTCAAAGAACCACCGGCGCCAAACAAAGGTACTAGAGCGGCCCTCCCCTCGTTTCACCGCGGCAATTATAAAACCTATACTGTTTGTTTTTCTCGATAATTTCTTCTTCTCATTGATGCGCCTCCAAGTATGCTATAGTGTACATACATATATGTGCGCATATGCATATACATATACATATACACATATATATATATATAAATATATGTGCATACACTACACGCGCGCGCGCGCGCGCACACACACACACATGCACGCACACGTATGTGTAAATACGTATGCGTGTATGTATATATATATGTTTGCATATGCATTTGTTTTGTATATATGTATTTATACATGTAATACCTAGCGTGTGGGCCGAGACTGAGCGACGCTGCAACAGGCCCTATACAGTCAATATGAGATCCCCGATCGGCGGTGCAGCTGCGGTCGCCCGGCCGTCAGCTCAGTCTCGCTTTCTCCTTCTCCTCGCCTGATACAATCCTCAACGCATGCGCACCCGCCTTGACTAACGTGACTAGAATTGGCGTGGCTCTCTTCATTCGCATATATATAATATATATAGTTTAGGTTTTTTTGTTTTTATTCTTTTTATATCAGCACTACTCACTATGCGCGCGACAAAGTTCCCGCCGCGCGCAGTCTTCTCCCGGCCGTGGCCAGAGCCGCGTGCTCCCAGCTTCGGCCGGGTGGGGCCTGACGGCCGTCACCGCCGACTCGCAGTCGCGCGGATAGCGGGGAGACCCGATAGGTTAGATCGAGCGGCGGTCTAACCACTCGCGCTGCTCCTCGCCTAATAGGACTTATAAGCTAAGAAAAGCTCCCGGGGGACGTTTGGTTTCTCTTTTAATTTCCTCTTTTCTCCTCGTATGTATATATACTCCGCTGTATGTGTGTATGTGCACTGGAGGGCACGTGGGGTCGCACCCTTTCTTAAAATATACCCGTACGAGAACCTCGCTTACGGATCGGACGAGAGAAGTCTTTTGTCTTTCTCATTATTCCATAAGGTTAAATATCTTTAAGTAGTCTCGACTAGCAACGTTTCGAATCGAGTTTCGAATCCGAAGATCAGGACGATTCTTTCACTACCAATCTTTCATCATCTACCAAATCTTTGATTCGCCTCTTCCCATTATTCTTTACGCTTTTCTCTATTTGGATTTTCTACTAAATTTAACTTGTTTACATGTTCCGCAGACTCGAAAAAAATCTTCTTTTTCATCGATGACGCAGTCCTTTATAGACGCTTCCCCGATGCCCGTTCGATCCTCGTGAAGCTCCTCTTTTTTCTTTTTCTCTACGGTTTCTATATTTTTATCCTCTTTTAATCCTAAAGAATTAACTAACTAGTATACTAGATTTTTACGGTTGAAAGCGTTGTAGCGGTGGTTCAAACTCTTCATTTATTATGCTCGAGCATCCAATGGACTCTTCTTTTCGTACAATATCTGTAATTTGAAAAGTTGCACTTTAATTACTTTATTCTACATTTACTTGCTAAAAAACGGTTTTATTATAATTATAAAGTAAATAATAAATAAAGAATTATGTTTTTAGGGCGTATTTTAATCAACTATCTATATTCATCATTTTATGATGTAATCTGCATACGTATAAATTAAAAATAATACCATTTTCATCCTCTATACAAATTTTGATTTGTTTATACATGATCACTAGATTATAAAGTTTGTAATGAATCTTACTGGGTATTTTTAAACTCTTAATTATTGTCTCTTTAAAAATTTATATTTCATTAGTTAATAAAGAAATGGCAATCGGAAGAAAAACGTACTTTGTAGGTTATAACATATGGCGCATTCCGGCCCGTTTGTCTTGGCTAGGACGTGGGTTAGTACGGCTTGCTCGCATCCTTGGGCCTTTTTAGTTGTACTTTTAATCTTTTCATCCCTATTTGGAAGCCGTTCATCGCTTGTATTGCCGTTTGAGCACATCCTTGATTATCGAACGATACGAAACCTGGAACATAATAACAGTATTTACAATTTGGCTCAGCATAATAATCTCAGATAGGGGTTAAACTTCTTTAAATAAAAGATAAAAAAATAGGTTTAAAAGTACGAAAATAAGAAAGTGAAAATAACATTTTTTAAGCTATCCTAATATTATCAAATGCATTTAGACAACTGAAAGACAAATCACTGAAAAACAATAAGAATACAAAAAATAGCTACTTTAGCCACCTTATCTGGGAATAATCTATTTAAATGCCTTAACATTAAATGTAGTACCAATAATTTGATTAATACATTTGCGTGATATACATTCATTTAGATTTGTTCATTGTATATTTTATAAGTTGATCTAGTATTAATTATTAATCATTTACTTAGAAAATTTATTGGAGATATAAAAGCACAGATTTATACATTTTCACCCATAAACAGAACCCTACATCTTTCTAATTCAAAAACAAGACTGGAATCAGACGAAAGTTATCAGTAGAATCAAGTTTTCTCCTGCAGGCTGTCATCCGTAATTTCCGTAAAACACGCCGACAGGCAATTTTACACCTAAAGAAGTGAACCCTTCACCTTAATAAAGAAGATATTGATTCTGCTCAGCTGACAGGATAGTGATCGGGGAATCAGCACGAGGGGTAAAAAAAATTTACGATGCGCCCTAGTTGCTTTATAATTTCAAGCCTGTGCTCAAGAGGCACACTATCTACGCATCTCGTGTTTATCTGCCGCTTGACTGTCTCGGAAAATAAATTCGTCGCTGCGATCGCACGATCTCTCCGCGGTCAGATTTTTCTCTTTCCGACATGTGCACGTGCACGGATGAGGGTAGGAATTCACAAGGGGTCATAGAATCTCGCACTTTCACATCAACACTCCTCACTTTGAAAAGCTGTACGCGTCATATTTTTCTCCTTTGAAATTGGCAAGTTTGACTTGTTGCTTTGAGATAGAGTCATTGAACTGTATGTGACTTTTGACAGAAACGATTGCAAGGATGCAAAGATTGGCTTCTCAAAAAGAAGGAAGAAATTCTTCATACTGAAGCTGAAATTTTTAAAGAAAAATTTCTCTCAGAAGTAATGTTGATATTATGATATTCGTACAGTGGTAAATATCGTCAATTTTAAATAGCAATACTTGTGTATAAATAATAATTTCGAAAACTGCCAATTATTTATTACTTTGAATTAAATAAAATAAGCGTAGCAAGGCAAGACTATGATTTACATTTGCAAAATGTTCTCTTTTACATTTTTAACACCTATTATTGATTTTTAACTAGAGTATGTATCTCAATAACCGTGAATTACTATGCAACAAATTATACTTAGGACTACAATTTCAAAAATTATGGGTAACATTAACTTCTGAAAAAGCGTACCTTCATACTTTAAATTTTAATATCCCTGTTCCACTGATATATGAGTAACATATAAAGCTTCAGTATGTTCAGCTATTATACATACTACAAAAATTGTAATGTATTTCATTTTTAATACTTTATCATATTAATCAGGTAAAAAACAATCATTGATTTTTCTTTTGGAATATACAAATATTGCCTTATGTTTAAAAGCCAATATAATTAGTTTTTAAAACAACTAGGAATTGAAACTCATGGTCGTAGTTTTATATATTACTGCTAGAATGGATTAAAACTGAGCGCGAAGTTAATAGCAAAACGTCAGAAATAGAAACAACATTAAAATATTAATATCTCAAAAAATAAAGAATCTTATTGGATCAATAGGTTTTCGAAAATCCTAGACAGCGAACGACGCATTCCCGAGCGCATTCCTAAATATTTTTCGCAGAGGTACTAGTATGTTTCAGGAAGTAGTTTTATGTTTAACATTGCTCGAAGAGAATATAATTTCTGTATATTTATAACAATTGACAAAAGTGAGTTTAGCGGGATATATATTGAAAAAGCCTTGCATGTAAAGATATCAAAGAGGATTTAAATACATTTTTTGTCCCTCTGTTTGCCACTATTTAGATTAATAAATGATAAATATCATTTAGAACATCCTTCAAAAGTATACTTCAAGTTATTGGCAAAATCAACGAGGTGACATTGTGCATCCAAAGAATAATATTAAATTAAACAGTTGAGAGCAATATAGCATGAAAAATTGGCCATGAAAATTTTTTTGGCTATATCATGGCGTGTTTGTTTTCAGATGAAAACTTTCTGTAAAAAAGACTGTTTCATTTTTAGCTTGCTTATGTTGCTGCAAATTGAAGAAATAACGTTATTAATAAAAGTCTTGTTTCATAGATATACATATAAGCTGTTTTAATGGTCGCGATTGAGAAATTCATGTTCAAAATTAGTGAACCATCTATCACGTTTATCAAATTCGCCTCCCCCTACCTCCCTCGTAATTTTTTTATTTATAAACCTAGAAAAGTGGCCTATCAATTTACGGTTTTTATAGAACAATCGAGTCATTGTGCAAATAAATACCTATTGTTAATTACTCTCAAAAACATATTTTTCTAGTAGCCCAAGAAATCGGAAGTACATTGATATTAGAGTATTAACCTTAAAGGTTATTATGATGAAAAATAAAAAATATTTACCTAAAACATTGTTTTTGCATTTTTGTAAGCCCTTATTTAAATACCCTCATATTTTACCTCTATTCTTCTACAATGAACATAAGATTTATGTATCAGTAACAAGTGTAGTATATTGACACTTCTATTGCACGAATGAAAAGGTACTCGTGCCGCATTCATAACTTTCGATTAAGCTTCTCAAAGGCGATCCGGATCAGTCGGTAAATGAAATCTTCTAATTATCGACTGAGCCCTCGGATATGGTATTAATCAAAACCGGGACTTTTCTCGTTTCCTTCCTACAGTCCGCTTTCAAGGGCTTCGTCCCTTCATTGTTCTTTTTTGGCTTTGCGTTTGCTTTCGGCTTCTAAATCCCGGAAAGTCCGAACGCATGAGCATCAAAATTTCTCTTTTTGATATCATCAATCATGTGTTATTCATTCATACTTTATTATCAATATACATATGATAAAGAGTGATCTTTTAAGTAGAAAAAACATTTAATAATACATTGTCTGTATCAGTTAAATAGTACAAAATTTATATTTAAACAATGTAGTTATTTTGTATAGATCAATTTTAGCACAAAAATATTACACTAAGAAATTTTCTTAATAATGTAATACTATTAAATTTTTAATTTAAGTTTTTGAAATAAATTTAAAACAAATAATTTTTAGAATAACTATAGGTTTGGAGATGAACACTTATCAAATTACTACAATTTCATGTTTAAATAATAAATCTTTTATATCTGTTATCATTCTTGATTAATATTTATTTATAAAACTTAACAATTAGATACGTTTATTAATAATGATTGTTTTCATTATTATCACGATTAATTTTTTATTTATAATTACTTGATCTTGAACGATTTTAATGATTGATGTCCAAAGCAGTCTATTTTTTTATTGAAAATACCGAAGATTTGGGCTTGGCATTCTCACTACAAATGTACCTAATATATTATAATGTAAAAGAGATTTCATTTTTGAATTATTCTTACTTACGGTTTCTTGCACCATTTACTTACCGAAACACTTGCTTTGGTTGGTGGCACGATCAATGAAGACTTTTGACGAGATGACATTACCAAATGGGATGAACATTTGCATGAGCTCGGAGTCGCCGAACTCCTGGGGTAGATGGTAGATGAAGAGGTTGCAGCCTTCAGGTCCTGATATAGAGCATCCTATCATATAAATCAGAGCACATCTAAACATCTAAACTTGAAGTATAATACTCAAGTTGTAGAATGTTAGTATTCTTCTCCGCGAACAAATTGACTTTGATTTTGATGACTCTGTTAGTGAGTGACTTCTTTAATGGCTTTGTCAATACAAAGCGCTGATATATCGCTCGGGCGATATTCAGCTTCAAAAATTTTATTTAATTAAAAATGAAAAATTGATTAATGATATGAACAATGAATATGAGAGTGAGCGAACCGTGCGATTCTCGATTTTTATTTGAATCTTTTCATTTTTGATGGCCTAAATGACTGATGGCTGACATGAGATCATGAAATCTTTGTGAAGCTGATTACATGTGCATGCGATTTAATTTTTTTTTCGTGCGTGTGATGTTAATTCATGATTTTCATCTAATTTGAATATTCAACATGATGTATTATACTTGTAATTTTTCAATCAAAATAATAATTAAAGAATACATTTTTCCACAAAAATTAATTTTAAAATTATTAAATAAAATCTATATATCAAATACATTTTAATGTATAAAGTAATACTGTTATAATTAATAGAAAAAAATTTAAAAATTATTTTTTGTACTGCTTAATTTGTTGATGATGCATCATAAGCAAGTTATTTTTGAGAATATAGTAAAATTTCTTGTATCTTTATTTGTTTACTATTAGATTTTATTAATGTTAAACGATATTTTATGAATTAAATGACTTTTGATGAAAAATGATATTAATAATGTATGATAAAATTAAAGAATCAAGTATCGTACACCATGTAAATTAAGAATATATTTTATTAACCGAAAAATATGTTCAAATTGAGATCGACTGAGTGATCGAATTATTTGAAAAGATTTATTTTTGAAAAAATTTGTAGCACATTTAAGAATCTCTGTCACGTTAGTCTCATTTTCATAACTTTAGTACGATCAGTATGAGCGTCGCGACGATTCGTTTTAAACTCTCATTTTTTATTGAAATTTATAACGTTGAGTATTTATACTTTCAGTGTTTCACACACACAACACCGGAATGGTACACAAGTCACAACAATGGAATGGGAAAGTGATGGAATGAATTAGTGATGGCATAATGGCTGTAACTTAGTGAAATGTGGTTAAGTGAATGATTTTTACTGCATTAGAGCGATTGGAATTTACTAGGGTTATAAAACAGTGGAACTATTAGGGACATCTGCACATGATTTTAAATAATCTTAACATTTTCGTTTTTCGTGAGAACAAAAAATGAAAGTCGTCAATTTTGTTCTGGTATAACATTTCCTATTCGAAGTTGGGAGAGATTGTGCTGAGAAATATGATAAAAACGAATTTTTAAATTTTCACATATCATAATAAAAAAAATATTAAAAATTGTAAACGTTACTTTCTACATTAAATTCGTTTGCAATTATTCACATTATGAATAGTTTTTTCTCTATTAAAATTAAATATACACGTTTAGATAAAACGACGAAAAGAATTATTATATTTGTAGAAAATTATTTTTAAGGACTACAATAAACTTTTAGTGTCGTAAAATCGAGTACGAATATATGTAGTTTATATTTTTAATAAATTCTGTTTTATTGCCCTGATGTATGGCGCGTGTGAGTGATATCGCAAAGTCTCGGTATAGACCCGTGCCATACGATACTTTGGTTTTGAATTGCGTTTTTTAAATTAAAATCGAATGCACGACTAACAGTTAATTAATATTAAAACGATTGTGTAAATTTTAATAATGACATCAAACAGCCAACGACACCGAATGCCACGTTAACATCAAAATAATAGTGGAATTTCTTTATGGGAACTTAATTTTATGTTATATATAAAGACAACATTGGTTATGAAGATTGAAAGCCAAATACAATAATATATTAATACTTGCAGACAACATAATTGTAATATAATTAACAATGATACATCAATTTGAACAGTATCATTTAAAAGTGTTTTCATTAACTATTTACCTAAAATTTGTTATATATATCGTATCACACTGACGATGGCATCACAGATTATTACGGATTTACTAGAAACATCAAACAATCAGGACGAGCTTATCGATGAATGAACGTATTCTGACATCGCGAATGTACGAACGCTAAGTTCGTACAAGCAATAGTATACACAATAACCTCTTCTCAGACCTCTGATAGTATAAGGTAAGATTTTGCGTGATTTTTCATTGATAGCTTTAGTAAATTGTTAAAAAATCCGTTTTGTTATTGCACATTAAAAATTGGATTCGTTCTAATATACGTCTAGAAAGAGGTTGATGTGTAATGTCATGCATCGATAAATCTTACCATAATAGACGGGTATATCTATAATGCAAAACACATTTTGCACGCCGCTCGTATATAATGACCGACTTGATATTCATTTACAAATAGATTTCTAAAAATAAAACAAAGATGTCCAAGAAACGATAACGAGCATCATGAACACTGAATTGACACATATTGTAGTTCATATATTTAAATTACCAATTAAATGATGAAGAAATCCCTATGAAAAACCAAAAACACTTGGAGCACGTTGAATACATCTAGTTTTTAACCAAAAACTGATCTTTTGAGCAGAATAAGAATCAATTCTTAGTGATATAAAACGTCTGGCAAACATGAACAATGTGTTTGATTTTTATTAGGATGCGCACAGTCAAACAAATTACGAACAGTGAGCGCTGCGCTGTGTGGCTTGTTCTACGTTTAGCAAGAGAAATAGTCTGATACGAAAGAGCAATATTTTCAACATTTTAGGCGGTGGCTCGGCTCAAGAGCGATCTTTTGGTGTCGTAATACGTAGTCTGTGTCACGGTCGCGTCAGGCGCAAGTCGGCGCCTTCCTCTTCGCTCACCGCGACAATGACCGCGGAAAATTGGGTGCAAATTGCTAGCGAGGGGACAACCGGGGAGCTGAGGAAATCCCTCTCGGACGAGAAGTAAACTTGGCATTGGTAGCGGGGCACGACCGCGCGTCCAAGTAATTAAAACTTTCGTTTTATTTGCATTATCTCGGATAGCGCAGCAACGTGTTTTCTAATAATACCCGAGTCGTTAATTGCAATTAGGCGCGGGGCTTTCAGTTTTTCAATTAGGGCACAACTGCCGAATCCCCGTGGCGTTCTGCGGAGGTTAGGCGACGGTCGCTTTGGCCTTCCTTCTTCATTCGGACCGCAGCGAGGCGAGGTGGAGGGACGGGAGCGGCTTCGTCCTCAAATTGCACCTCGGCGATGGCAGACGCGCGCGCACCGACACAATGCTGGCCTGGAGGCGGTAATGAAGCCGCGTGAGTGTACTTGGACGGGGCCCGCGAAGGGGGCGAGGGACGATTGGTTCCGCGTGACCGAGGCGCGGACAAACACGGTCGCGCTTGAGCAATGCCACCTGCAACGCGCGCTCCTTTGTCTCCCGCCGTTAGCCTCCAGCTTCCGATCGCTTTCGACTATCGCTCCTGAACGCATTGCTTATCATTTCAGGGTACCACGTTGTATTACTACTGTCGCCGTTATTGTTAACAGTATATTCTCAGTTAATATTAATCTGTCTAAAGCGAGTTAATGAAATTGTGTTTGAAAGGCCATGGTTATCGTTTTATTTTACTTGCTAACAAATTAAACTCTAGAAATTGAATACAGAAGTTATTGTTGTTGATCGTTAGGCGTGATCCTTGTGGTCTTGTTTGCGTTTTCTTTTGAATAGGTGTTTCTAATGATATTGTCGGCGAGCTGCTTTTACGATAACTTGGCCTATTTATTCATGTTATATCTAATAATTTAATGAGATACCAAAGGACGACTTTCATCTATAGTTTTAATTTGTACACAGAATAGCGTATTGTGTTGACTAAATTTCTGATAGAAATTGAACTCTGTCGGTTTGTCTCTAGTCTAGTTAAATCTTCCGTAGAGACAAAGCAACTGAAAATAGTTCACGAACTCTTTGCACGAGTAAGGATAAATGACAGGGAAGTGGAAGATTGATTCGAATATTCATGGGTCTTCTTTCTACAACTATAGGAAAATGTGAGCGTGATTAGGTCACAAAAATACATGTTAAAATAAAGTATGATTAAAAAAGTATAAAGCATCGATGCAATTCATACAGGAATTGAAATATGGAGATGAATGTACAGAGAATGTTCGTGTAGTAATAGATAAAACAGTAAACAGTTAATACAGCTTTGATACATATACGATATTCACATATATGTATGATAATATAATAGTATACATGTATAAATAGATATATAATATATAGAAATACAAACGTCGAGCTACCAGCAAATGAGATAACTATCTCACTGTACTTACCTTCCCTTTGTTGTGGTGCAACCGCGGTCATCGGCTGAGGAATGGCTTGAGGAAACTGGCCGTAGACAGCGGGATAAGCTACGACAATAACAAGATTCACAAGATACATCAGTGGTCTGTCATCTCTGATCATCTCTCATCTCTCCCTCGCGTTTTCATGTGGCGAGTCCTATGTTCTCTTGCTCATTGAAGTAGTGCTTTGCTTGTACGCTATTCGCGACCGAGATCGAATTTAGCCGCGGCTTTGGAGTTCAGAGCAAAGAGTCACGAGGGTGACGTATCAGCCGAGAGCAGCTACAAACTAAAATAATGTTCAATGTGGCTCGGACGCTCGAAAATTAATTATCAGCGGTCGGTATTTGACTCGCGTACGCGCTGCTTGAAGGCAGAAAAAATGCAAAGTTAGCGGTAATGAAGTTCGCCCGAGAATTTAATAAAGTTATTAAGGGTTCATCAAAAAGTTTACGGCCCGCGGCGGCCCCGTTAATTTTTACCCCCAAAACATTCGCTCGGCCGACTTGATTTGATTAAAAGTCCCAGAGTTAATAGCGCGGCATGAAAATTGTGCGGGGAATTAAGCAAGTCGCCGCGACGGACGTTAACAGCGCGGGCCGTCCGAGGAGCGCATCATACGAGCTCCGATCCGAACTTTGATCGAAATGCGGCGCAGTATCGTCGCCGCCGCTTTTTGCCCCGCCCTTTCAAATCGCGAGTGTGACACCCAACGCCGCTTCAAAGCCACCCGGGGCGCCTACGTATCGACCATTATCGGCCGGGCTCGTATGACGCGGACGAAATCAGAGCGGCGCCCGGGCGCGGTTATTAATTATGAGCTCCAGGGATTGGTGCTGTGCGATTTTTCGGCGGTGTCCGCACCTTCATCATTCACCCCGATCGGATGTATTTTTTTATATCCCCGCTGCTTTCCGGCTGCGAACTCGATGCAGACGGAAATCTTTTTCGGGAGCTCGTAGATATGGTTTATTCTGCTAACGATCACGCTATCAAGTGTTTTTCTTTTTTATACGACGCATTAATTATTATTAGATATTGTTAATACTCATTAAATTTGAGTTTCCATCGCGGATTAATTGGCACGTTAATTATACAAGATCGATAAAGTGTGATGAACGCGTATGAGAAGTAATCGAGAGGGTAACAACTTCTACATGTAAGTCAGGTTCTTTTGATATTTCATTATCTCTGTAACGGACACTCTAAACTTGCATTTGAAAGTAATCAGATGCTTTTGATAAAATCTGTTAAGAATATCTTTACTTGTGAGGATTTCATCGCGATTATTTTCTATCTTGCAGTGATATTCAATCGCAGTGATCATATCATAGCAACCTTTTCAAGAAAATATCACGACATCCCTTCCTCCAAAATTCATGCATTCATCGTTTTTATATATTTAAAGGTTGACATAAACGAAAAGTTACGTAAATAAACTTGCGTTTAGATTTGGATTAGAGCATGCAATTGTGTATGAAAGAAAGGACGAAGGAGATAATAAAATAAAAATATGAATTCAATATCTAAATAATGAAAAGGTGATCAACGATATACAGAAACGTGTAACGTATATAGCATGCTGCAACAATGGCCTAGATAATATACACGCATATACACAGATATAAAGATATATCTTATATATGTCAATCTATCGAAAATACATATAAATATATAAATATATGATGGGGATTGAAAAACAAAACGCGAAAGAGCAATATTTGCAATAAACATGAAAAAGTTCAATAAAGAAATGTGATATTTTGACGACTCGCTTTCCAAACAGCGTTCTGACTAAATTTTGAGTAAATTTTACAACGAAAGCGGATGCGTAATTGGCGATAATCCTTCCAGCCGAAAACCTAAATTGTGTAGACGAGTATATAAAATGTATCCACAGAGAGGCACAGGTATATGCGCGTATGGGCATACATACATATGCACATGTATATACGTATATAGGCTACAGAAAAAATAAACAGAGCGGAAGCCCGTCACGTACTTTGGCCGGGGAGTAGGGGTGGGGTCCCGATGCCGGGGTGAACACATACAGATACATAACACATGGCATGCACGCGCGGGCGCAAGTGGTTGCATGCAAAACAAGCGAGGCGCGGTAGCGATTTTAAAGCGTATAATTTCCTCGCGGCCTCCCGATCGCCTCCCCTGCTCGCGCCGAGTCCCGCGTACAGTCCTCCCTCCCACTATGGTCAAGCCCCCGAAGGTCACCGTTTCTCCCCTGCGGTTTGACCGTTACGAAAGCGCCGAGTCGCGGGGCGCGACTAGCCGCATGGGCTCGCTTTTGTGAGAAAAGTCTAGCAGGGGGCCTGGGGACTCGCCCCGAAAGGCACAAGGAGAGAAGAGAATGTGTATGTGGCGTGTTGGTGTCGGTGGTGGTGTGCGTGTTTGTAGATATACAATGGCGAGGTCGGGGTCGGCGGCTCGCCGAGAACTTACCGACGCCGTGGTAGGCTTGCATGCCGGGGTAGCCGGCGGCGTGCTGCAGCGCCGCCTCCCCGTTGGGCAGACCTTGTGCTGGAATGGACAAGTGAAGGGCATCTACACTTCAGTAAGCTCGGCTCTTATCAGGTTGGGGTGACTTAACCTAAGGTCCACGCCCGCCCCGCCCTGGCCGCCCATTCGCACGCTCTCTTTACTTGGCGTTTGCCATTCTGTCACCGGATCGCTCCGCGTGCGCGATACCATTCGTCTCTCAATTCGTTTACGATAATAATCGCCATAGTGGAGATCCTAACGACTTTTTAGCCAGTTGTTCAATAACGTATTCACACGGTTAATTGCAAAAATTTGGTACAATCACGTATAGTTTAGACGTTGAGAAAACAGGCGAGTTTGAACATTTGAAAGCTAGATTTATTATCCAACTTGCACGCGTCAAAGGTGTCCTTGTTCGTTCTGTTTTTGAAAATGTTCACCAAGGGCATTAATTAGATTGAATCGCTGGTACGTCTGAGAGACTGGCACGAGTATATCGAGTAAGTTTACGACAGAGCAGATTAGCGCTTTGGCAAACGGATCGACCGGAGGAATTGCCGGTAGAGAGCGTGGAGTTTTCGAGCGAGGGGCGGAGGGGCGAGCGGCGCCTCGATACTCACGTCCCGGGTACGTCTGGGGTATGCCGTTCGTGTAGACGCCGGGGTCGGAGCCGGCCGGCTGTCCGTTGGGCGTCTGCGCCGCCATGTTGAAGTTCGGCATCGTCGGCGAGGGCAGGGAGGGCAGGGCTCCGTTGACCGGCTGGCCCGTGCCCGTACCTACGACCAAGCCTATGGTTAAAGCGGACACGTCGGTTACACAGCCAGCTGATCGACTGGGCTGCCTGCCTCCGTGGGGCGAGCGGCGGAACCGGCGCGTCTCGCAGCCTCCCCCCGAGATCGCGGGTCCAGCGAGCCGCGCGCCGAGCGACCCGAGAACCGGCGCGAGTTCCCCGCCGCGGTGGAAGCCCAGGCCCATCGGAACGCGAGCGATCGCGATTCACAGGGGCTTTGACGCTCGGATATTCCGTTTCCACGGGGGGGTGGGAGGCGACGCGTCATTGCATCGGGCGAGGAGCGCGCGGGAAAAGTAAGAGCGGCGGGCCGCGAGGCAAACGGCGCGTTACCCGAGTGCCGGGGGCCATGGGCGTTCCGCGCGAGTGAAAAGAGCACACCGCGGGCGTCCTTATCGCGGGAGTAACGGGCCGCCAGCGGGCCGTGGGCGTCGCCGCTGATAAGTACCAGAGGTGGGCGGGACGACGGTGTTGGGCATGCCGTTGAGCGCGTGGGGCAGCTGTCCGGCCGCCAGGGCCGCCATCGGCCCGATGTACGTGCCCTGGGCCGTTGCGGCCGCCATCAGCGCTGCCTGCTGCTGCAATTCCATGCAAAAGAAACCAGTGAGTAAGTGGAGAGTGCGCGAGTCCTCCCGGCTGGCCTCGCCGGCGCGGCCAATCGAATCAGCCCGGGAGGGACGAGCCGCCCGGCCTTCCCTTCCCCCACCGCCCCGAGAGTTATCTGCCTTTTGACGTTTGGAGCCGCGCTCTAGCCGCCGCGGGCGGTGTGCGCCAAGACGCCGCCCCGCATTTCGAATCCCGGGCCCGGTGCATTGTCAAAGGATCGATGCCTCTGGATTTGTTATTCACTCGGAGCTGCGTCAAAGCCGAGGCTTTTATTCCCAGAAACGCGTGATGTGAAAATCAAAGAGCCGCCGGGGCATTCCTCGGCTCCCAAACAGATCCAATCTCGACTCGTCTTTTGGCCCAGGCGCGAGTTACCGTCGCGCGGGGATTGCGTTTATCGCAAAGATATTTCCCCTCGCGGCGCTCTCGATGGATTCTTTTGTTGGGAGAACCGCGCACGCGGCTCGTACGCAGTTACAAGAGTGCGCGAGGCGTAAGCGAGCGTGAAACTGACTTTGCCGAGTGCACGGGTGACGGACGACCGAGGAACGAGCGGCCGATCGCGCGACACGCGTGCGCGCGTGAAACCGTCGCACAGCTCGAAGAAAACGGTCCATCGCGACACCTGTTAGCCGTCCCGCAGGAGTCAAGGGTCGTCCGTTCGCGAGCACAGCAGACCGCGAGGGAAGAAAAGAACCGGGGCTCGTTTGTCGGGCTCGCGCGGCCCTTAGCCGCTAACGAGGCGGCCGCACCCACCTGGGCGTAAGCGCCGTAAGGACCGAACTGATTGAAGACGAAGGGGCTAATGAGGCTCATGTTCCCGGCCATTTGCTGCATACGTCTCAGCTGACGTTCTTTCTCAGTGTCTGCGAATTTCACCACTAGGCTGGATGATGCTCCCTGCGAACAGAAGATGGACACGGCTCAGACTTTGGCAGTCGATAAGGCAGAATCGCGGCCGCTCCATGCGATCTCGGCCGAACGGTCGCCTAGGTGCGTACATGCTTCTAAAATATAAATGGGCGCACGCGGCGGGCAACAGGTGGCAACACACAGTGGGCCGCCGCGCGGAAAGCCGCGCCTCGCCAGGTGATATATTATATTCGCGTCGCCGATGCAAATGCGCCTCCCCCGGCCCGGCGCGCCGGTTTCCGCCCAGCGCCTCGCGGTCACGCGAGTCTCCCCACGCCCCTTCCCCGCCTGCCTAGCATCTGGCAAATTGAATTTTTAATCTGGGAAACGAGGGCCGCATCGGACCACCGTTACACGCGTTTGTCTCTCCCCGCGTTTTGTACTCGCATCCTTCACAACTCACGCGCTCTCGCATCCAAGTTCAAGTTCATATTGAGTACCCATGTTTTACAGTTAGTTTTGTTTATTAGAAACAATACATACATATTTACCGGTTTATTTAAAGATAAAGTATCTATTTGTCTGTCAAAGGCAGAACGTGGAGTATAGTTGTGTGAAGGAACCTCTCCCGCAGTCGTTCTGACATCGCGACGCTCCGACACCTTCATAGAAATTGGACAATTTTGGATTTAAGGTTATTTAAAATGTATTAATGCTCAAGTCCATACCTTGTCAGATTTCACATCGATTGCATTCGAGTGGAATTTTTAACTTTGTACGATTTCGAGAGTTTTCGAGTGTTCGAAATAACGACTATAAAGGCATTACTAGTAACTAACCACCGCTAATATGGTGGATAAAGCCAGTCTGGTAGAGTACACTACTAGTTAGAGTACACTAATTAGACAAAATGAATTCTTTGTACTGAACGAATCAATAATTAGAAATAATCATATTTCAAATACTCGTGAGCCTGCACTGAAATATTTGTTAACAGTTAATCAAGATTGTCGACTAGAAAGAATTCTTGCCTTTCTCTATTTTATGTTAGGCAAAAGCATCGATGCTTTGCTGAATGTGAATAAATAAAAATGATTGTTTAGTAAAATAATTGTTGGAGGTAGACGTTAACGGGGACTTCATTAGGACGTCGAGGCGGTTTCAAAGCATTGCTTTTGATTGAGAATCCGTCTGATTTGTGGAGCCCTGCATAAAGGGTGTAAAGTGAGCCCAGTCCGGGGAGTACTTAAAAAAGTGGGCGCTGCAGCCCGCGGGATACATGAGCGCCGGCGGGCGGGGCAGATCGTCGGGGCATTCGATCCGGCGCAATTAAGCGGCTGCGCGGGCGCTTTGACGAGCGGCGCTCCGGGTTTTTCCCCGCGGCGGCCTCGGCTGCGAGTGCGCACAGGGCTATTGATTTCCCCTAGGCCCTGAAATCGAGAAGTTTGCCATTTGAATGTGGCGGGGGGAAGGCGACACTCGCTTTTGTCGGCGGCCGCCTCTCGACTCCAATGGGAGGCCGCGGCCCTTTGACCCTCGGGCGAGAATCCGCCGAGGGAAGGATTTTACACCGATCCTCGTTACGCGACGCATCCGCGCAGTCCGAATCCGACATCGATACCGCTGTCCCGGCATCTCACGCACTCCCTGCAAGAATGGTATTGTGTTCGGCGCGCGTCCACCGAGGCGCGCCCCCAAACGAATGTTCTAATAACGCCAAGGCCGGTCGATTCGGACTCGATCCGGCCGCGGCCTCGGAGCCGCAAGGACCCGCGGCGCTAACGAGCGATTCTTCCCAATTACCCGGGGCGGGCGGCGCGCGAGTCATGCGCCGATCGCGGGATCAAAGTCGGCGGGATTAGCGCGGAGGATGGTTGCGTGAGCGCCCGGGCCGCCTTATTATTGGGGGATTATGCGTCATTAGCCGGTCGCAGGCGGCCCGCGCGACCTCATTACCCAAGCCGGCTCGGGCCTAGGGTAATTACGCGGCCCACCGAGGCTACCTCGGGATTTTATTTATTTCCCGGGGAGCGGGAGCCAGTGCTCCGGGCTAATGCGGCCGAGGCCTCTTGGGAGCCGTTCAAAAGCCCTATCGAGGATTGTAATGCCCGCCATGATAATAATGGCCGAGGCCGACGGACGAGTGGAGGAAGCTGCCGCTTCCTTCCGCAAACTGGCCCGAGCTCGTGGACTGCGCGCTGGTTAAAGGGACGGATGAATAGCGCGGGAGGACAAGTACGTCGCGATCGACTAGTAGTAGCTTACATCGTCATTATCGATGTCTGCAGCGCTTCTCAAAGGTTAATGAGGCCATTATTTGCTAAAGGCCCGCTGAATAACGATCAATGGAATATAATAAACGAAGAGGGCTCAAAGATCTTTTTAACGAGTTGAAGTAGTGGCCAATGGAAAAGTTGGCTAATTTAATCGGATAGGCCGCTGCAGGCTTATTCTCTTACCCGAGCTAGTTTGAGGGATGAATTTCGCGCTGGAGAATCCCTATCAAGATATGCGCGTCGTTAAAGACAAACAAGGCTCCCAGAGGCGAGTCTTCCGCGCGCTTACTTTCGCAATAACAATTACAGCGCGCGCCGGGAGATAAGCAAGGGGCGAGGTCGGGAGACAACAGCCGCGTCGAGGGGCTCTCGTAAAGCCGCGGGCCGGACAATCGCCGGGCCATTTGCACCGGGCCCGGGAGCCGCCTTATCCCGCGGGATCGTCACTAGCGGGGCCTATTCTTTGCCCGGGCTTTACGACTCGGAAGTTAGCCTCCTCCGTTCGGATTGCCTCCTGTCCTCCCGAGTCCACTGCATAATGCAAGGGCGAGTCGCGTGTAGAGGTGCCGAGTGATAACCGAGGCCGGACTGCCCGGCTCCCGCGCATCCCCGATCCGCCCAGAGATCCCAGCCAATTACGCCTTTCGCTAAGTAGGGAGGCAGCTCCCCTGCCGGGGAGGAGGGACGCGCCTATGGGAAGAGGCCGGCACCTTCGCCAGAGTAATGCGCAGGTCGGGCGCAGGTGCGCGTCCGGCTTGATCAGCCTGGAGCGGCTTGCCCGTAGAGGTCCGGCCCGGATGGCCTGCCCGCGGCCACGAGGAGGCGCCTCTCGGGGGAAAGGAGCCTCGCGGGGCTTTACGAGGGGCTGAAAAAGCCCGCGGAAAAGTTTATCGCTTCCTATCTAAAATTCATATGGATTTTACGATTTGGTTTTTCGCGGTAATGCCGCATAAAGGCTTTATCGGCATTTGAATTTAAGATTCGGCGCGGAGCAGCGGGCGCAGTTACTTTAATGGGCCCTTCGCTTTCCATTCTTCCCGCGAGTGAATTTCCGTATTTGTCAATAAAGCTCCGCGGGCCCCGGCCGGCCGGCCGCTAGAGGCCGCTCTAATTAAACGCGCGGCCGCCGAGGGCCGCTAATGCCGGGAGCGTTTCCTTTCTACTTTGCCTGTGCGGGGCCGCTGCATTCCGGCCGCCTTGCCCCGGGCTGCCGATCAAAGGCGCGCGCCCGCGCCGATCGGATTCCGACTGTCGGGCCAACTCCTGAAACTCGGGCCGCTCCCACCGCCGGCGCCGGCAGACTCGCTGCTCCTTTGAGGCGCAAGTGGCCCACTGGCAAAGGGGCAATTAGTTCGGGGAGACTTGTCCTTTTTCCCCGGCCCTTTTTCCCTCCCCCGCGGCGCGATTGCGCTAAGGGTCAAGGGGCCCGCGAGGCCGCTACGTCCCCGCTGTCGATTGTTAGGCCGGCTAAGGGCTGGACCGAGTGCGCGGCCGAGGCCGATGGACCCGGGGAGCATCCCCGAGGCCCGGCCGGCTCGAATGTTGCCCAAGGCCTCCCCCCGGCCCCGGGTGCCGGCCAAAATTGGATGACGAGGCGGGAATTCCCGTCGGCCGGCTGACTCGCCACTCCCTCGGCTGCCCTGGCGGCTTTTTTCGCACCCCGGCCGCCCGAGCAATTAAAGACGCCCGCGCACGCGTCTTTTGACGCTCGAGGCCGAGCATCTCCTAGGTTACGGGTAGTCGGCTGCGCCGGAGGACCACCGGTTTATTATTGCGCCCCAGCCCCACGCGTCCCAGTCTTGCCGAGCTATTAATCTTCCGCAGAGAGGGAATCTCATTAAAGTGGAAGTATATCTTTCAAATTTTCCAAGTTTGTACCTGTTAGAGCTTATTCGCGTTGTATATCCCATTACATTTGTTAACAAGCGTTGGCGCGCGTTTAACCCACATCGGGGAAACAAGTATCTTTAATTGAGACGATAATACTAAGTGAGTGAAGGGGAGGAACGCGCTTTACAACTTGCTCTCGAGGAAGCTCTTGCCAGCCGAGGCCACGTCGGGCCTACCAACAGCACACTCTTATCACTTGGAGAGCCGAAGAGGTGCAGTTATGCCAAAGACTCGTAGGTGGTCCATCCCGGTTAGCTTAGCCGTAGGGGCGGGGAAAAAGGCGGGGGCGCGGAGGCAATCAGGGTTCGGATTGTGGGCCGGGCGGCTGTCGCCGGGTGCAATCAGGGGCCGGCTGCGGAACCTCGTTACCGCGGGGCGCCCCGGAAATTGTGCGCACGGGCCGCTGGAGGCGCGCGTATCGGCCTGCGAATCGATATCTCATTTCTTAGGCGCGGGCGGCGCCGCGGCGCGTAACGCGATTCCCGCGGCCTCTCGCCGGCGGATCAATTGCGTGGGCGGCGCGCGAAACCCAACGCCTCGGCGGCTTAATGGGCCAGCGCGGCCCCGGCCTGCCTTTGAAGCCGGTCCTTCCGCCGCGTCGCGTCGCGAGCCCCGCCGGTCGTTAGGGGCCGCAGCCGAGCCGGAGGCTGCGCCCCTTATGCAGATTTCTATTTGGACAGTCATTACGGGCGGCTCGGGTGGCGCCCCTCCCGCGGCGATATCGCGGCGGCGCGGGCGCTTCTTTCGGCCGGCCCCCGGCTCTCCGGCCCGGCTCTCCGGCCCTGTGACCGAGCACTCTATCGGCCATTTTAATTGGCGGCCCTGGCCTCGCTTTGGCCGCGATTCCCACCGCGGGGGATGGCCTCGAGGCTTCGTCTGTTCAAACTCTCGTTTTCGCATCGTTATTCTTTTGCTTGATCGGCTCTCATGCGTGCCATATTTACACCGAGAGTTTGCTTTCACGGAAGAGCGGCATATAATGACGTGCAATCCTAGATACAAATCACCATCGTGCAATCTATCTCAAATACACGTTATTCCATCACTGCATTAACAAGGCTATTCTGTCTCTGGGGGACGAGTGCATCAATGACGTTTATTTCTAGCCCTAGGTAGACGTGGGCACTCATCACCGTCATCCTAGATTTTTCCGGTTTTTTCGTCATCCGAGTGGCATTTTTGTTTACGGAATTTGCGAGAAAGCGAGGTAATAAATCGTATTTCGAGGAATGCGCGTTTTCAGCTCGATATCGCAGCGAAAGATAATAGAGCCGGTAACTGTAACAAAGGGGTAAATGAGCCCCGAAAGGGTCCTTCCCGTCAGTGCAGACTACAGTCCCGCGCAGCGAGTCATCGGCGCCGCTCGCCCCATTGGAAAATTTAAAGCGGCCGCCCCGAGCCGTGAAATTTATGCGCGCGCGTGAGTCAGGGCTGCGTGCGCTTTTCCAGTGAGGGGCGCGCCGGCTGCGCCGTCGGGCCGACGTCCCTGTTGATTTTTGGCCCGCGGCCTCGATGACGAACCAACCCCTCGAGTTATATCGATTGGCGCGAGGCTCGCTCGAGCAATCGGCCGGCCCGCGCTCCCAAAGCGAGGGAGAGCCGCTCCTGGGGCTCGAGGGCCCGCCGCTAGGTGGCGCTCCCAGTCACTTACCGGCATAGTTTGACTGCCGTGTAGAGTATTTATTGCCCCCTGTGCTTCTTGGTGCGTCGAGAACTTGATGAACGCGCAACCTGAAAGCAGAAACAGAGGCTTGCATGAGTGAGGGCCGGAGGGCGCGGGGGCCTAGGAAATCGGCTGGACCGGGCGCATACTTGAAGCGTTATCGGGGGACAAATGCGGCTTCCGCCGGGGCTGCCCGGCGCTCGGCGGGCTATTAGAGGACATCGGGCTTGGGTTCTTGCGGGTTCTTGCGGGGCCGGCGCGGGCGCTCGGTTTACGGGAAAAGTAGCGGCCCCCGAGGGCGCATAAATCTCGGGCGGAGGAGCCGCGAGGCGCGGCCGGAGATTAATCGGCCGCGGAGGGAAGAAAGATGACAGACGGACTCGCGGCGAGTCCCCGGGCTCATCGGCCAGGCAGCCCAGCCATCGATCTCCCCGGCTATCTCTCCCAGGGCTGCATTTGGCCGCGCTCGCGGCTCGTCGCGCGCCGCCCGAAGACTCGGGCATCTCCGGAGACGAGCCGGCCCAGCTTCCCGCGGGGAAATCAGCCCCGGCGAGCGGCCGCTTGCCGCGGCCTTTGTTCCCGGGGACGACGTGACCGGGACTCTGGTCGCGCGCCCGCGAATCAATACGGCTCCCTCGTAAATCTTCCTTCGGGCTTATTGCGAGGAATGCCTCCCGACGGCTCCGCCGCGCGGACCGCGGATCGCGCCCTGATTTATCGCCCGGCCCGCCCGCGCTAATGGAGGCGCGTCGAGGCTTTCTCGCTCGCGCGCCCGCTTACACGCGCGGCGATTCAATTGCCGAATTAACGTCCCCGCGCGACTTCCGTCCGCTCCGCCAGCGGACCCTCGGAGCGTTTATTGCCCCGGCCTTCCCTCGGCACCTTACACCGGCCCCTGCCCGTCGACTTACCCGCCGTGCGTTTGCGCCCCTCGTACGCGGTTTATCCTCCGGTCAAAAATGCCCGCTAGGAGGAAAGAGGCTTTATCCGCACGATACATCGATTGGTCAAAGTGAAGGGGCCGAGATGGCGCTACTGACCGACGCGTACGCCGATTGTAACCTGATCTTTAGAAAGTTGGGTCTCGGAAGCACGGCGCTGCTTTCCGGCGAGACGGCGGCCGGAGGAGCGAGACAGCACCCCAGCGTCTCCGCGCCACGCGGCCCCGCCAGCTCCTCCGGTCGCGGCCCGTCTTTTCGCGGGCGCCCTAATTGAAGGGGAGCCGGCCGGCGATTGTTACATCGGCCCGCGGCCGTCAATTAAGAGGCCTTTGTTCCCAATGAGCATTTTGTTACAGGATCTAACGGGCGCGCGGATTTGAAATAACGAGGGCGCGCCGCTCGGGCCCGCCGGCCGATTAATTAGCCAGCGGCCGCGGACAAAGGGCCGGCGGGGGCGCGAGCCTCGCGAATCAATCGGCGGCTAGTCGGAGCCGCGCCTCGGCTCCGCTAAACACGCGGGAAGATCCGTCCCCCTCCCCCGGCCGCGGGAAAAAAGCAATTAAAGCTGCCGGCCCCGGGCGCGCGCCTAAAATACAAACGAACGGGGCGCCGGCGGCCCTTTTTCCCCGGGTATAATTCATGTAAATGATGGCTTAAAAAGGCAATTAGAAAGTTGGCGATTCCTTCGCGCTGACCCCCGCCGAGCCCCGGCCCCCGGCCGCAGCTCCTGCCCCCCGCGGCGCCGTTTACCATAGAAATTAGACTGATATACATTGCAAAGTCGGCAGTAAGTGGTCAGAAACGCGGCTAAGTGAAGAAACGTGTCGCTGTTGTCAGTGTCAATTTCATTCGCGAGGCTCGGGGTGGGGGCCGGGCCGGCGCCCCCACCCCCGCGAGGCCCGGGGAAATCTTGTTTGCACTTTCTTTGCATAGGCAAGTCACTCCTTTAGCTGGCACCCGGGCCGAGGGGAGCGCCAGGGAAAAAACTGATCGAATTCACTTCCTAGACGTAACGCAATATTCGATTCATGAATTAGTGATGAAAGGAAGGCTTTTTAGGCAATGGGGAGATTTATAAGACCTCGGGGACATTGGCGGCGCGGGGGAATTTTTAATTGAATCTTTTCCCCCGCGGGAACAATTAACCTCCAGGACGTGGAGTCAAGCTTTTCCCTCACGCGTCAATGGCAACCGACGCGAGTGCGCACACGGACTATGCGGCACCGAGCGATCTGTCAGTCAGGTCGAATGACTCTCATCGGTGTATTCGCTTGCCTCTCGCCGCGCGATCGCAGTGTATTACTTGCACCTGGCTCAGGGCGCTGGTCGGCCCACTCGATTCTCGAGAATAAAGCCGGGCGAGGGGCTCGCGAGCGCTTCGGTTTTGGCGCAAGGCTGCGAGGGAGACTGGGGCCTCGGCCGGGCCTCCTTGCGCGGCAGTTTAATTAAAGCGCGGGCGCCGCGGCTGGGGAAATAAAAGGAGGGGCGGGTCCGAGGAGGAGTGTTTGCCGGCGAGGCCAGGCCGGGACGACAAACACGCGCGCGACTCCATTTTGCGTCGGGGGGCCGGCGCCGCCCACGCGCGCGCGTCACCTCCTGTCCCCGCGGCGGCCCGATCGATACACGCGCGCGGCTCCCCCCGCGAGACTTTCCATTCGTATATTTGATTGCTCGGCAAACATGTCCGAGTTTATATCGAGTCCTCCGGGAGGAAGTTGACGGGCCGCGTCCGCGACCGCGCCGCCCTCAAGAATCCGCCCGGCGCCCACGTGCACCCCCCTCCCGGAGTACTGCTGCTCCCGGGCAAATATTGTACAGCCGAGGCGGGCCGACGGGCTTTCGGCGGACCCTCGGATTAATTCCTCTCTGTTTTTTCGGCCGATCGGCGACACTCGGCTTGTAAACAGCGCCGCGCCCTGGCTCCCCGTTATATTATGCGTACCCGTGTCGCGGCGCCATCGCGATATTTATGGACTGCTATATGTCTGTCCGAGCGGCGTAACAAGGACAATTTATTCTCACGCAGCCTAAGGAAATCGGCCGAGGAAATTCATTCGGGGCTGCGGGGAGCAGCCGATGCGGGGCCGAGATTAGCATATTTATGGAAAAGACGTCGCTCTCCCCGCCGAGCAATTACACATATGGGGAATTCGATAGAATGGGATTGGGGGCGGGGCCGTGGCCGGGGCGGGTCGCGCGCCTCCGCAGCCGTCACCCGCGATGAAAAAAAGCGTGAAAACCCTCGAGGGCGGCCGTAAAATTTGGCAACATCCGGGAATAAATTAGGAGATAAAAAATAATACGCGGGCGTAAAAATCCCCGCTCGTATAAAATTCCGCGCATTACATCGGCGTAAAATGGGAAAAGGGGCCCGGGCGGGCTTTGGCGGGCTTTGGCGGGCGGCGGCGGGCGGCGGCGGGCGACGGCGGGCGCGCCGGTGCTTCGGCCCCGGCGAGCGGGAAAAAATTCAAAAGTCGTTCCGCCAAATGATTGCATTAATAAAGATAAAAAAGCGGCGCTTAGGGGCCTTTTCAATCCCGGTCCGGCGGGACTATATCGGATTCCAGAGGGCGCGGCAATAAACGGGCCGGGCAGTAAAAGTCCGGCGCGCAGACAAGGCGAATCATCGAAAGGCGAGTTTCGGGGCCGCGGAGACGCTGCCGCTCGCCGGCAGCCGAGCTTTTTATGCGCCGCAGTAAAGGGGCGAGGCCGCGCCGTCGCGGCGGAGACTTTCCCGCGGCTCGCCGCGACTAATCAGTTTGCCTACCGGCGGCCAATCGATTTATACGCCCGGCGCTTTTACGAGGGCCGCGCGGCGGAAAAGCGCGCGGGAAACCGTAAACACGCCGCCACCGCCGGCCACTCGGCAGGATCATCTTGCCGAGGAGTCGCCACCGCGGCCCCGCCACCGCAACCTAACCTACATAACACTCGTGGATTATATGCGCGGGAGATAAAAGTTGTACGCCGCGCGGGCGAATCAATTTGATTAATTAAGCCGGCGAACCGGCAGCTGGAGACCGGCGCCGGCAGATGGCGGCCCGACGACTTCCCGCCCGGCGGCCGCACTCCAATAAAACCGCCAGGAGCGCGCGGCTTAAAAATCCGGCCCGATGCCAAACTCCCGCGGCGAGCATAAGCCGGCGGAAGAGCGAGCTAAAGAGATCCGCGGGCAGGGCGCGCCCTGGCCCCGGGGCGGAAGGATTAACCCCGGAAAAATAGGGTTTTTCCGGGCGCAGTTGGCCCGGCGGCCGCGGATCGGCGGGGCGCGGGTAATTGAGCCGGGCGGGGCGGGCGCGGCGCGGGCGGGGGATGATCGCGTGCGGAGGGTAGGGCCGGCCGGGCGGCGCGTCATCGCCGGCCTCGCGGTGATCCCCCTCGACAAAGCCCCGCCCGGGGCGGCTTGAAATAATGCGCTCGCCTCCGGCCGGAAGACGGATGACCGGCCGGCCTCATTTTTTTCTCCCCCCGCTGGCGCCGGACGCCCGCGCTTTCATAACTGATCGATGGCGGGGGGAGCCCGGCTCCCGTTGCATTGTTTAAAGAGCCGGCGGAAGGTGAGCGCCGCGGGCCGCCAGTCAGGCCGCCCCGGGAAAAATGTCGCCGCGCGGTTTACTCGGAAAGTTTTTATTTTCCCGGGGAATCTGCCAAGTTCCTCCCCAGCCGGCCCGCAAGGATTTCCCGCGGGCTTTTCTCCCGCGCGCCGGCGATAAACAGCCGCGCGGCTCGGCCGACTTGCCGCGCGCCTCTCCGCCTATCGATCCAACAAATCGGACCGGAGAGCCCGAGGCGCCCGGCTTAATTGTCCGGTCGCCGCTGGTTTTTCTCCCCCGGCGTGACCCGCTTAGAGGCCCGGGAGCCTCGGCCGGCGAGTCGATCGGCTCCCGGCTCGGGAGCGCCGCCGGGAGAGCGGGAGGAGAGTCCGCGCGTCTGCCGAGCCTCGAGTTGCGCGGGCGGGGCCGGCCTACTTGCCTTGCGGCTGCCCCCGATCGGCCCGTCACTTGCACTTTGTGTGCGCAGCGAGCGGCGGCCCCGCGCACGCATCCGCCGCGCCCTCGTTACCCGCGCTCGAACATACACCGCGCCGAATAATTTAGGGGGCTTTTGGGCCGGCCGCGCGCCTTTCGTTTACCCGGGCGGCCAGGCGCGCCAATCGATACGTGTACCTAGGAATACGGCTGTTTTTCGCCGGGGCGACCCGCGCGACCGATGAAATAAAGCGCGCCCGGCCTCGCGCCGCCGGCCAATAATTTTATTAACGACCCGTCGCATCCTACACCAATTACTCCCCTTATCTTTTAATACAGCGAGGGGCGGCAAAGGGAGAAAATAACGGGTTCGCCGCGGAGATAGGGGGCCCGACGCGTAATTTAGCGCTCGCGATCCCTGTGCCGACGCAGGGCGCCTGACCTAAAAAGCCCCGGTATTTAAAAGCCGAAAGCCCGCTCGGGCGGAGGGAGGGCCCGAGGAAATTACGCCCCCGGGCAGATATCGGCGGCGATCGGCGCCCCTTGACAAACGCGCCCCGCGGAAATTGAGGCGAGCCGAGGCCGGGCGCGCCTCGGGGGGCCTTTGGGGACGCGGCGGGCAGCGGCCCTCGGCTCCTCCCGCGGACCGCCGGCTCTCTCCGAGTTCCGGCCGGCCCCGGGCCTCGGCTTCCGCCCGGAAGCCCCCCGCGCGTTATCGGAGCCCCGTAATCGGTTTACCTCGGCCGTCGGCCTCGAGCGATTACGACACTCGCGGGCACTTTTGCAGGGCGCCCGCCGCGTCCCGGGCGGGCGCCGGCCCCTCCGGCTTGGGCCGCGGCCGCCGCGCATTCCGCCCGCCGAGTAATGCAAACGCGGCGCACAATGCGTCCGCCCGTCGCGCAACGAGATATCGCCCAGCTGCAATCACTTAGGGGAGCCCGCGCCTCCGGATTCCGGAATAACATTGCGCGAGATTAAATAGTCCCGGCGATTGCGTGGCCCCCGAGCCCCGGGTCTCCGCCCCCAGCGCCCGCCGACGATTACGGAAATGGAACGGGGAGCAGTCGAGTCCGAGGAGACGCCCCAGACAAGTACTTTCCCAGTGATTGAGCTTCACGGATCCGCGCCTGTCGCCCGCGGGTCCTTGCGCAACTCGCCCGACGCCCCCACTGTTTTCCTTCGGCCTCGCGAGGCCGACGGCCCCGCCGCCATTTTCTACGTCTTTCGCGCGCCAAATCCAGCCTGCCGGACATTAGCGGAACTTTTCCACTTGCCTCTCGGAACCCTCAAAAGTCGATAGATAGTCGCCCGCTCGGCCCAGTCTACATAAATCAGGAGGATTAAGTAATTATTGAGCGCTTATCCAGAAATATCGAGGGCTCGGTAAGGGTTGTCCTTGTTTATGGCGCACTACCGTCCCACTGCAGATCGGCCAACTCGGACGGTTATCCCGCCCCGAAAAAAGCGGCTTCCAAATCAGCCCAGGGGGAGAACTTGGCCAGATCTCGAGATTAAGCAAGTTGGGGCGCCCGGACCCTTATAGGTATCTCGGCGACTTTTGCGTGCCGCTTGGCTTTTCGAACCTCCAAAGGTTGATTTTATCAAGAAGCAATAACAGTTAAAGGCGCCCCTTCCCGCGAACAGCCGATGCCACTCAGCTTTTTTTCGGACGAATCGCGCGTATATCCCTTTATTCCCCGAAGCCCTATATTTTCAGTCTGGGCTTCGGGGAAGGCAGCCGCGATAAATCGCGATAAGGTCCCTTAACGAACACAGTGTCGCATTATGCGTCCTGTGGCCGCTCGGCAGCGCCGCGTGGCCAACCGCTCGCTCGCACTCCATCCTGCGGTCATTAGCACGATGCCGTATTCGCCCTTCGTCCCTTCGTCCCTTCGTCCCTTCCTCGCTCGCGCACGCGATTCCTACTGCGCGGCAGATCCTCCGAAGAATTAATCAACGAGAGAGCCGATCGGCCCGCGCTTTTGGGTCAGACCCGCGAGGGGGCACTGAACCTCGGCGCTAGGGGGCGCGCGGGGAAAAATGGCGGCCACGGGCCACGGGCCACGGGCCCCGGGCTAGGCGCATTAGCATTCCAATTAAGCCGCGCGCGGGCGGAAGTGAATTTACGGCGAGGCGGCGCTTTATCGCGGCCGCAGCCCGAGGACGTCCCGGAACGCGCGGTAATCTTGCGAGGCTGCGGGCGCCCGAGGGCTTTTTTCCCGGCGAGGGGCGCGCACAATGCGCCCTGACACGCTGCACCCGGGGCGGGTGCGAGGGCGCCGACCAGTGGAGGCGCTTTTTTCGCCCCTGCGAGGGTGAGTCGGCGCGGTTGCCGATCCCCAGGGCGGGGCTCGCGATGGAATTCCGCCCCAGTTTCCCCGCGCATTCGTCCCATTAATTTCCCGAGGAGCCATTCGGCTTCTGAAGGGGCACTTTGTGCGTTTCTGCACGTCCTCCTCTGTTAGATGCCCAAGGTATACTCTCAATGTGCCCCAATAGACGAATGTTTGTTGCTACAATGAAAAAACACCCTTGCCTTTACGCAAACACAAATGTTGGTAAACGAGAGGTCGCGGCATATCCAGCATTTTAAGAGACATTGACCTTAAGCCGGAGGTAATTACTGAACAGCATAAAGACCGGGCAATAGAGTCTAATGAGCCGAGTAACAAACCATGGTTATTTGTATCGCTTTTTATCTCAAAACAAAACTCACAAAAAGTTCACAAAGTTACACGTTCTACGGCCAAATAGATAACTGGCGCGCAACGTTCGGTAGTAGGAGAACAATCGCGACTGGAACGCACGCGCAGATTCATGACTTTGTCGTATTCTTGAAATGCATTCGGAGTTGACTGATGAACAGTCCGGTCGAGTATGCTCCGCACAGACGGGCACAGAGTGTTAAGTAAACGCTGCGCCTCAGGCTTCACGGACGAATAAATGGCGGGTGGAGCATCCTCGTGGCCGCAGCCTATTAGGGCCCCACAAGTAGGCACTCTTTCCCCGTTAAAAATTTGAAGCGGCGGCGCGGGCGGTCGGCGCCGGCCTCCTTCGGCCGGATCGCCCCTCGCTAATTAACCGTTCCGCAAGAGCTGTCGGCGGCGTAATTGCGCGCGGGCGAGGGGCCGATCAAAGAAAACTGCCCCCGGGCTGGGACACGTGCCCTTTCGGACCCTCGGGCGCGAGCTCGGCCGCGCCCCGGCAGATGAGCCGGGGTCGACGACTCCGCCGCGGGGGCGGGATTTTGAAGCCCGAGGTGTCTTATCTCCAAGGGCGCCCGACGTGTGTAACCGGGGCTCGCGCGGGCATTATCAGATTTACAACTGCTGCCTCGAAACTCGGAATACTTCGATCGTGATTAAGTGCCCCCAGGCGCCCGGCGCCCGACCCCCCATCCGAACTTTCGGACTTGGAGATTGTCTGCTCCCGAGCCGCTCGCTGCTTATTTACTCCCACGCATTTTTCTTCCCCGACGCGACCCTTACACCCATCGATTTGCTTCTTACATCATTTCCCCGCTCTGGTCCGCCGGCAAAGTTTCCAAACTTGTTATTAATATCCGCGGGCCGACTCGAGGAACACTGCAAGTTGTAAGGTACAAGTCGTCCGGGGGAGTCGGCCCTTGCGAATTCATAAAGCCGCGGCAGACGAGGCCGGTGTATAGCGCGTTAGGGCTCGTTATCATTTTCCGGGGAATAATAATAATCCCCCGGGGGCGGGGCCGCGTTCGGCCGAGCACAATATCCGCGCTGCGGCGCCCCGTCTCGCGAATTCCAAGGTATGCCGCGGTAAAACGTTCATCCGCAGGGTTACGGGGCCGCGGCGTCCCCGTAAACGCGCGTCAATTAAGGCTGTAAAACGGCACTTTGGCCGAAAGCAATTACGAGGCTCGGAGTGGCCGAATTCCCCGTAAAAGAAGCGGGAAATTAATTAAGGGCTCGCGGGGCGCGCCCAGGGGACAAGTCAATCAGCCGAGCCGGCGGCGCGCCCGGGCCCCGGGAAAATCATCGCCAGGGCGCCCCCGTTGATTGAATCGCGGCCCGGCGGGTTTTTCCGCCGAGCGCGTAATCAAAGCGCGCAAAGTCGGGCCGGCCGGGGCACTTTATTAAAGCCATCATCGCTGGCGCGCGACTGCGACCTCAATTTCCATCAACGTTAAGCGCAGGCGCGCCGTCGGGAAAGAAAGCGCCGGCCCCGCACGGAAAAACGCGCCGTAAAGAGGGAGCCGAAGAAACAATAGCCGGCGCCGAAACGCCCGGGGCCCGGAAAGTCCATCAGTCGCGCCTCCGACATAAATAACGGGCCGCCGCTTCATTAATATAACTGGCCGGCGTTGTCCCCGCGGCCGGAAAAACCAGCGGCCCGGTCATAAATGAGGCGCCCGCGCGAAACCCCTCCGCTGGGGTTGCCGCGTGACCTTCGGAGGCCTCCGTGACGGTTCAATCGCCGTACGCGGGCCGACGTCTCGGCGACGAGGGTAGCGGCCCGTCGCCCGGTCCCCGATAATTTGGCCTAATCCTCAAAGCTGCGGCCGGCAAATGGCAAAATCGATGCCGGCGCCCTTGGAAACGGAGCCGGAAAAGCGCCCGAGTGCCGCGGTCGCGTGATTAATCGCCCGCCGCGGCTGGCGGCTGTCTCCGCGGGTCGCGCTTTGCCGAGCCGGGGATCGGGGAGTATAAGCACCGGGCGCTCGGGCGCGGCGCGGCCATAAAGAAAATTATTAATAGAGCGGCTATCTTGCGCGGCGGATCGGCCCGTAACGCCGCGCGCGCCCGTATACCGCGCATAATCTAAACGGCCGACTGTAACCCCGCCCGTGACGCCGTACTCCAAGGGCTAATGTTACGGGGCCGCGGCGTCGCCGGCTTTTTCGGCGGACTTTATACCGGGGGGACTCTGGAGACTATACCGGCTCGCGACGGGCTTTTCGACTGCCCGGACACAAAGATTTCCTTGTAGATAGGAATCTTCGAAAGTTACACATCGAGTATTAATGCCAAAGCAAGCAAATCAGTTTTTCTCACTTGGCCAATTAGAATATTATAAGAATTTTTAATATTATTTTGAGTTGTTTGTAAACATTTTTAACCGAATCTTGTTCATTATTGTGTTGCAGTAGAATAAAAATGTCGTTGTTAACTGATTTATTGAATTCCCTTAGCTTTTCATTCTTTTTATACCCTGAGGTATTGAAAAATACAATACCTATAATTATACGGCAAAGAGAGAATGAGAGAGATATGTATACGGTATATGCGCGGTGTCTGTGCGTGTGTTTGTGGTTCGTCCTTAGCACACGTGTCGCTTACTATATCCATAAATGGGCATTTCATACAAATAACTTGTAGTTTTAGCGTTTGTTTTATAACTGCACGGAATGTTTCTGCGGGGGGCCGGGAAAGGCGGAGCATCGGCTCAAGTAACAGGCAAATCGAGAGCAGATGCGTACCAATTCCATAAAATGCGTGCACGCAAGATGGAATAATGGTTGAGGAGGCCTCCGCCGAGTCCGAGGCATCGGACTAATTGGACAAGGGCAGGAAAAAGGTTTTCGAATTGCCAACTGCATCTTTGGCGGCGAGGCGACGTAAGGCCGCCGGCGGGGCGGGGAGGTTAATAATGCAGCGGGGCGCGTGGCGCGGGCGCTGGCCCCCCGAGGTGCGCGGAGCAGCGGGCTCTTACTAAATGAATGATCGGCGAGGCGGGGGCGCGGCGTCACTTGCAGGGCGGGCCGCGGCAAGGGCCAGGGGCGCCGCGCCCCCGGGCGCCCCGGGCCGGAAGCTGCGCGGGGGCCCCGGACTCGCTCGTTGAAGTCACCGGCGGCGAGGCGCGCGGCCCGGCCTGCCGGGCTTTGTCCGGCCGGACCCACGGCTGCGGCCCGGCGCGCCTCCGCCGGCCCGAGGGGAGCCAAAGGGTATAAAAACCGGCGGGCGTAACGACGCCGCCTGCGCCGCGGCCCGCGCCCATTACGTAATAAACATCGTCCGGCGGCGGCCGCGGCGCGCTCCCTTCTTTTATAGGTTGGCGCACGCGGCCGCCAGGCGGCGCCCGGATGGATTATTAAAGTGCCCCTAATGCGCGAATGCGTAATGGCCGGCGGCGGCCGCGTAAACCCGGGCTTCCGGCGCTCCTCGCCCGATCGCCGCGGGCGCCGCCGCGGCGCAGGTGGAAAAACCGGCCCTCGCGGAGCCGATTGGACGCCCGCGCCCGTAATTATGGCATCTCCCGCCGGCTATCGCGCGCCGGCTATCGATCGAGGGCCGCCCCTGCGCAAAGTCGCCGCGAGTCTTCCCCCCGGCCGAGCGCGGCCGGCCCCTCGGCCCCTCGGCCCCTCGTCCCCCTCGCCTCCCCCCCTCGACCCCCCCTCGACCCCCCCTCGACCCCCTCGACCCCCTCGAGCCCCGCGCCCCGCGGCCCCCACGGCCCCACGGCCCCCTGGCCCCACGGCCCCTCGGCCCCTCGGCCCCTCCCGCTGTTCATTTCGCCCCGCGCGGACATGTGAAGTGCGCCCCCCAAAGCTCCAACGCTCGTTGTTTTAATTAAACCCGAAATGCAGTGACTTTGGAAGAGTGTCTCGCCCGACAACTGGACGAGGAACGTCGCCGCGCCCCGCCGATCCAAAGCTCCTCCATCCCTTCCCCGGGCCCCACGGCCTTGTTCCGCGTACGAGGAATCTCCTGATGAAATTTTACTAAAGCGGCTCTCGGAATTCTTTTCAAATGAGAATTCGCTCCTTTGAAATGAAACGCTACTTATTGATCTGTGCAAGTGGTCTTCTACCGTAGTCGCGCGCCTCCAAATCGCCTTTCGAGTACTGTGTACCAAGTGCCGGCTTCTTCTATGGCAATAGTTTGAGCTGTGGCAGAGCACCAGCCTTGGAAATAATTGAAAAATAAATTAAATGCTAATATTTGTGGAAAAATCTGTATTTCTAGTTCAAACTAGTTAACTACATTAATTGCTCGGAAATTAAGATAACTTGCGATCTACTGGTAGGCCTCCATACAACAGCACATAGTGGAAAAACATATCGACACTGTAAGCCTCCAGTTGGGGTTGAACGGCACTTTCTATAATCGAAAAAGACTTTAAAGTTGGATTTAAAATGTGAGGATTGGTAATTGAGTCTTCATAATCTAGAAATTGGAAAATTCGCCAAAAAGTTGACTGCCGGGGGATTTTTCCCTTTCGAATTGGGCTTTACGTCATTCTAAGAGATTTAAAGGACATCTAGAATAACTCGCTGGCACTTTGTTAGAACGTATGGAGTAAAATTCCCTAAAAAGCACTGGGCTGAAAAATTACTTTGAAATAGGGGAATTTGAGCCCCTCTCGGGCGAAGGGTTTACTTCCCACCATAAACCCTAAGGGATCCGTGCTGTCTCTGTGCGTCTCGGATTTGGCTGAAATTTCGGGACATGTTCTCGAGATCATGGAACATTTCGCCGAGTTCTTGCCGCGAGATGGTCCCCGCCAGTTGTTGCCGGTCTCTGCATTGCATTTGGAAGTTTGGCGCGCGGGCGGGAAACTCGGCGTGAGCCTCGGCGGCTCCCGGCCGAAAGAAAGCGGAACAGCTCGGGGCCGGAGGCTTAGGAGCCGCGGGCCGCGCGGCTCGTTTACTACCGCGGGGCGTAACGATCCATCTCAATATGAATTCAAACTGGAAATATATCCCGGGCGGGGCTCTAGCCGAGCCCCGCAGACGTTTACGATCCACTTGGACGCATGCATATTACATACGGCGCGCGGGCGCACTGTCAATGTCTCCCGGGCCGCGGCGCGCGAGACTTGAGCCGGTCCGTTAAGCCGGAGCCGCCGCGAGGACGACGACGACGACGACGACGACGACGCTCGGGTTATACTCGATAACGGGGCGCTGCGAGATGGCCGGGCCCGGGTAATGCACGCGAATGTAAAGCTTTACGGCCAATATGGTGTATTTATAGAGGCGCGTTACGCCGCGGCGGTGGCGCATCCGGCGAAACTCCCGGGCCCCCTCCTCCTCGGTCCTCGGCAGCCTCGAGGCGTCCGACCGGCGCGGCCGCTGCGGCCTACATGTCGACCAGTCGCCTGCCCCGAGCATTTATTAATCGCGTGCCGCGCAATCCGCAGCCGCGGCTGCCCGCCGTCTCGCTTATTTTCCGATGATTTTGCCGGATAATGCCCGGCTTCTAAGCGCCCCCACGTTTTATACAGGCCGCTACTTGGCGCGAGACTCGAGCCTTGGCGTCTATACGTCGTTCAAAATAATCTGTAGCCAATCAGTGTAATGTAAAAGAGGCCCATCAGTTTTTCACCCCTGCTCCCAGTCTCCTTGTTCGCGATTTTCCATCTATCTAAATCATGTTCCATATTTGCTTGATCGAGAAAGGGTTGCAAAGCAAGAAGCATCATAACCACATTTTTCCCAATTTTTAAAAAATATCTTTTACTATTTGATGAGTTTTAACGATTTTGAAATTGCATTTCCAATTTTTATATTGCTTCATAGCTCACGTTCCAAACGCTGCTGTATTTCGGAAAAATGTTGTTAACAGCGCCCTACAAAATGTGCTTCTCGAATATAGCTATTACCGTGGATTCAAATTCAATCGTTGTTGCTAGCCGTTGCATAGGTATAACGAAGCTCAAAAATTGACTCTCAGCTGCAGAAGGTGGTCGAATAATTCCGGGTGTCGTGTGTGTACGCGTCAGTTTACGCAGCTTCCGAATCGATCAGCAGCGCGTCGCAGGATCGAATCACCAGCTCGGTGACGCGGCGAGGCAATTAAATCTAAATAGGAGTGAAGGGAGAAAGGTGCAGCTTTTCCACCGAGCATCCGTCTCGTCGAGCAGGGCCCGATAGGCGGAGACCGTCAACAGGATTAATTGGCCATCGGGGCCTACGATCGGACGGGAAATAATCGAGAACTAGGTCGGCTGCTGACCAGTGCGCCGAGACAGGCGGTATAGTGCATCAGCGACTCGTTCGCAGACGTTACTTTACTGCCCAAGCCGTTGAAAGAAGCCGACGCCGGCGGTCGCACTGTGGTCTCACTTGCCCCGCGCGTACACGCGAGCCGCGCCCACAGAGTACATCGCCCGCGGCCATCTCGCGGACAGAAACCCTCGGCGCTTATTCCCCCGGGCCGTGGAAACCCGGAGAATTTCAGCCTTGTCGGCGGCCGGGCGCATCTGGGGAGCCGTCAAATGCCCTGGCGCTCGTCCCCCAACTCCGCCAGGTAGAGCGCCAAGGGTTGCGGGGCGCGCGGGCCATTGAGCGGAGCCGGGTGAATCGTCCCCCGCCGCCGGCTGTGAGGCTGCAGGTATGACTTCTGCCGCGGATGCTGCGCTTAAGCGCCATGCCTTTGTATCGGCCGTGCATCGAGCTGCGCCGTCTCCTGCACTGACTCCCCGAGATCAAGGCGCTTCTGCGCCGGGCGCCCTATTCTCCTTTGAGAATCGCTTTTTCCGCGCCTAATTGCGCGCCTCCGAGGATCCCTGTAGCTGTGGATGTTGCCGCGCCCCTTCTACCCTGCCAATTCTATCCCAAACATATGCGACGTTAATTGAAAAGTCAATTTGAAGCTTCGCACAAATCTTCGGGTGGAAAAGTTCCTTCGATATAATAAGTATTCGGGAGAATATTAAGCTGTTCTATCGCTGTTAATGAAAGAATATATACTCCTTGATTATAATATTAAGGAGTTGTGTTAGGAGACTCTTGTCCGCGAAAGTAGGGAAGACGCGACTTGACGCCTCCGCTTCTTGCCGCAATGTTCCACGGCAGTGTAAGCGGCGATACGCCGCCTAATGAAGTCGCGCATATATAGGAGGAAACAAAGTATCAGGGAGCTGTTGAATTAACGGTGCACGAGAAGTTTGAATAATTAATACGCTTCTGAGTAAGTGACGCTGGTCTATGTTTGCAAGAAAGCTTGCGCGCCCCCGGACAGACTGAATTATTATACTTATCTTGCGGCTGTCTGATTAATTATTTGGCAGGGTGGCTATCGTTAGGCGGCGGAAAAATGATCGAGCCTCGAGTGTGCCGCCAGTGCGCTAGATTCCCAAGTGATTAGGAAAGGAGGCTCGAGGGTGGAAAAAGTGCGCCTGCGGTAATAGCCACACGTGTTTAGTCGCGTGAGAGGGAATCGTTGTCTGAAACGAGTCTGCCCAGGAGATTATCGCTATCGCGCTGCTAGATATACATTCCCCGCTAATGGGAGGATCGGCGAGGGCGGGGCGCAGGCTAGGAGAGCGCTTAGCCGGGGCCGGGGCCCAGTCGGCCGCTGGCCACGCGAGACGCCCGGGCGCCTCCTCCCCCGCGCGGCCGATCGCTATTCCGCGCGGCACCGCCGCCCGGGGCCTCCATAACCGGCTAATCCGCGCGGAGGCGAGTTCACACGCGGGCTTACCCGCCGGCGCATAGCCGGAATGGCGATGAGTTTTTCCGAGGGGCCGGCTAAGCCGCGGATCGACCGGCAGCCGACCGGCAGTCCGCGGCAGGCTCTTAATTGCCGGGCAGCCCCCGGCGATCGATGCGCCGCGAGGAGGCCGACTCGCGGGGCGCAGCCTCCTCGCGCCGGCCGCGAATGCGCTGGCGCGCGGCCGCTGAGTGGCTGGCGCCCCGCCAGGCCCGGAGGACACGCCCGCCGCCGCCCGCCGACCTGGAGCCGCCCGGCCCAAACGCCGCCCTTCCTTCCGCCCGGCCTCCGCGTCCCGAGGCAGCCACCTGCGCCCCGGCGGCCCAATCCTTGCCGATCGATCGGCGCCTGGCCCTGCGACCCCTCGCAGCTCTTTCAAATGTCCCTCTTCATTTTCTCCAGAGGAGTCCAGAGGAAGGAAGATGTCGTTCATTTAAATTAACCAGGCCGACGTCTCAAGGATCAAGCGGGATTTGGGCTTCTCTGCGGATAATACCCGCACTCTCAGATACGTGTCAAATCGAGCTGCCCGGTTTACGGCTTCGGCTCCTCCTTATTGCTCGCCTTCGTTATTTCGCTAATTAAATCGGCACCGAGACTACGCCCTCCGACGTGAGCCCCCGTTTCGATAAAACACTTGGAGAGCCGTTCGCTTATCGGGGCGACCTTGGACCAGCGCGGGAGATGAGGGGCACACTTGCCTCGAGATTCATTACGGAATTTACGGGGGCTGTAAAGAGAGAAGCCCGGCCCACGTCGTAATCAAAAGATCGGAGTTTCAATTTTTCCAGGACGATTGGTCCTCCGCCAGGGCCGCGAGCCGGAAGGATTAGAAAAATCAAGGTCCCGGCCAGCCTCCCGTCCCGCGCGAGAGGTATCAAGTAGCAATTTCGCCGGGGCACGTTGGCCCTGGCTTTAATTGAAAAGCTGCGGGCGCCGGCCGAGCTCCCCCAAATCCCGCGTTTCCGCTGCCCCGATACTCATTAGATTAATAAGGCGGCGGCTGATCTCGTTCGCGGTTACAAAACGATAATTGCCCACCGACGGCACATGGACCATCGCCCCGCGCAAATATTACCCGGCGCCCTAATTAAAAAGCCGGACAAACACGCGCCGTATTTACCGATCGGCCGAGGCTTCATTTCGCCAGGAGCCGCCAATGAAAATCCCAAATTAATACCCTTTGCTCGCGCCCGAGTAAGCCGGCCCGGAAGAAACCGGCGCAGTTTTTATCGAGCCGCGTGGCTCCGTTACTTCCAATCAGCATGAAAATATTTGAATTTTCCGGGCTCGGGCGGGAATTATTGCGCGCGCCCTTGTTTATGGAGGGGCGCTCGGAAAAGTGCGATTACGTCGCTCGCGCCCCCAAGAACCGCGGGAACTCGCTGGCTTTCCTCTAGTTTTCCCTCGCGCCGACGGCGCATGATTTCAAGCGAAACATCAAGCGAGGCCGTTGGTTCAACTGGAAATATGGGCGAGGATCATCTTTGGCGGCAACAACGCGGGATTTGAATTTGAATGCTCATAGCGCTATCACCACAACAGACAGTTATTTCAACTGTCAAATTCTGTACACCACGCAACTGGCGACGAGAGTGCCATTTTGGCTGAATTTCTTACAGTCTCGCAGCCGCGACGCAGTGCCCGTTAAACCTCGCGCGCTAACGCCTTCTTGATTATTCACGTCGCGTATAATAGGGCGCGTGGCCTAACGGCGCCGTACATTTAACGCCCCGCAGAGTCATCCAAATTTTAAGCGCGCATCAATCATTAATAACGCCGAGTGCGCCCGGCGACCGGGAGGGGGCGCAGGGGGCGGAGGGGGCGGAGGGGGCCGCGGCCGTTAACGTCCCGCGGGCATGATTTACTAAAATCGCCGCGGGATACGTCCGAAAGTTGAGGCAACAGCGGCACTAACGGCCGGCCCTCGTTATAGGCTCGCGCGCCAGTTGCGTGCCGCGCGAATAACTGATGACGAAAGTCGGCCTCGGAATTACGCGGCCCCGTTATCGCCCCCCGAGCCCCCTAATTATCCCAATAGCGAGGAGCCGCTCACGCCTCGGCTCCTCACGCGCTCCTCGCCAACAGACTGACCTCTTCACTTTCATCTAATGCTGATGTACGCTCGCGACGCGCCGCGAATCTCATTGCTTCCTTCCCGAATACTTGCGCGGCTCCTATCCACCCTGACGTACTATTTTTTCACCTTCTGCCTTTATTACTCTCATATTTTCCGCCTGGGTATATCATGGCTTTATTTAAGACATTTTATTCGGATTAATAGAGAGATATTGGAATCGCCTTGCATATCGTAATTTTAGGTTCAATTAGAAATGTAATATCTATTGACCTTTAATATGTATACGCACATGTGTATATAACGATAAGTATTTGCTTATTACAATTTATGTTGCAATTGCTTTTCACTTGAAGTATACGCCTTTGGCTTGTCGATTTTGATACTGAATAATTTCATACATTTGAAATATATGTTTGGATACAAAATGAAAACAAGTGTCACTATCTATAATGGAAACCCTAATCAATTTCTTGCACAGACGTTAACGTGCAATACGTACTTGTGTTTCCTAGTTTTCACGACATAACGTAGGATGCTGAAATTGTAATGGAAAATTAGGCGACTGTGTAGGCAACTCACCTTTGCTGGTGCCGTCCGGCCCCCGAAGTATGGTACACTCCTCAATTGTTCCGAATGGGTTAAACAATTGGCGGACTTCGTCTTCTGTCTGTTGTTTACTGAGCATGCCCACGAACAGCTTACGATCTGGATCCGCGAGGGGAAAAAGAAAAAGAAAAGAGAAAATTAGCCACGTCAGTTGCTCGTCAACCTTCCTTTTTCAGCGAATAATGATAAATATGTAAAAATAGTGAGTAAATGAATAACAAAAAAGTATGTAGGTAAGACAAAAATGGTAACGAAAAAGAAAAAGAAACAAAAAATTTGGCGGCTAACACCGAGAACGACAAAGTTACACGGTTACACCACAGCATCCACCATCCTAAGGGGTTATAAAGGAAGAAGGATTTTTCAACGTAACATAAAGTTAAACGTACTATAAAACAATAAAATAATAATTATAGTAATAAACAAACAAATATTAATAACAATTATTCGGACACGCGTGTGCCTCAAAGATAAGTGCACGAGACGGTAGAACTAGTACATAATGTTAAAATTACGTCAAAAAAGTACATCGAACACATTGTGGGGCTGCGTGTGATTTGTAAAACTTACGGAAAAATTATTATAATAATAATAATGGTAATAATAATAGTAATATTATTAATAATAATAATAATAAAATAAGTTAAAAAGTAACTGTTAAAGTTCACGAATACGTTAAGGAACCGAATAAAAGTGAAATGAAACGAAGTGAAATGAAATGAAATGAACGAAAGGTAAGGGGCGCAACGAAAGAGGATGAGAAATGATGATAAGAGAATGAGAAAGGATAACGCAACTAAGAGTGGAGACAATAATGATAATGGTAATAGTAATGATAATTGCAAGAACAGTCATTAATAACCAAGCAGTCAATCAATCAATGACAACCTACGGCCTAAGCCACAACCCGGAGAAACATAATCATGTGAGAGAAGGGGAAGGCGCGATTGCCGCGCCGGACGATAAGCGACTGACTACTAATATAAATATGCGCGGGTCTCCCGCCGCCCTCGCGGCCCCGCGCGCCGGGGCGGAGGGGGGCGCGGGCCCCGCGCGGTGCTCAATACGTAATATATATATAATAATAATAATAGGCGGCAGTCCTCGGGGCTCGCCTCGCGCGCCGCCTGGCTCCGCGACGGCGAAGCCCGTTAAAATAAACAGTACACTGCACTGCAGTTATTTCTAATGCGTGGGCCGCGCGGCCGCAAACGCGCTCCTCTTCCTCCTCCTGTGCCGTCATCGCTCGCATTTCGTTTATATTTATACACAATGTTCTATTGTAATGTCAGTAAACACGCGGGCCTGATTGGGTTTTTCGCGCTTTTCTCTCCCTGCAAGCGTGCGACCGCGAAATTTTTGGCCGCACTTGCATCCAATTGGTCGCGCTGCAGTCCGACCCCGGATAATTTTGCTCGTCCAGTTAATTTGCCCCACGAGGAATTCGGACGCTTCCTTTCGGCGAGAGCTTCTTAGAAATATCTGCACTGGCTCTTTCACAATATTCATTTATATGTATATATGTATATATATATAATATATAATAATAACAATCATAAGTATAATAATAATAGTAATAATAAAGTAAACAATAGTATTACAACTAGTATCACGGTTAACTTTCAAATTATATATACGTCGGTATACTGTGTTAGAGGCTCTGGTATATATGCTCGTGCACGTGTGTGAATGGGAATTTATCGTCTGTTGCTGTATATATGTGTGCCGTTATGGCGGACAGTGTATGAGGGCGCTTTGTTTTAGGAAGTGATAAAAATCGACAGGGATTATTTGAAAAAATAATTATAAACAAAATCACGAGTCTAAGTACAAATAAGGTACTGTATATAATAATATATATGTAATATATGTCACTCACATTATAATTATAGAATAAAAAAATATATATATATATGTACAAAGGTGGTATATATAAAACACATCGACAACGAACGAGACAATACATCCAACGAGCGAGCCACTATATGGTCACAGCTGTATAATAAAGAGGCGGACATGGGGATTGAATAGATTTGTAGGAGGGGAAGCAGGGAGAATGAATGTCTACTAAAAAAACTCTCTCCGGATCAAAGTGACGAAGAAAAACGTTCAATTGCAAAAGTTGACCGCCGTATCTCTTTTTAACCCTTTGAGCCATGGATTCTAATTGACGACAAAGCCACAAAATAACATTTTCTAGTGGATGATTCTTTAAACTCGAACGCGAGGCTTGTAGTTACGATTACTCTCGAAAGTCTGCCCTTTCAAAGATTCAATATAGCCCTTTGGAATGTAGCAAAGAGTTAAACCAAAGTACGCGAACTCTAGACGTATAGCAAACGGATTAAAAAAGAAAAGGTTAATTGTAAAACGAGAGAAAAAGTAAAAGTCAATCGGCGCGTCTAAGAAAAAAAGCTACTCCACCTCTATACGAAAAAGGAAGCTGTATGGTCAATCAAATACCGTCGAAAGTTACATCACCGCGGTGATAAACGTAGGATAGGCCATCGAGGAATGGATACAGAGGGGCAGGGGTTCGGTAGGTAGGGAAAACTTTTCCTTCACTTTCTTTTTCATCACGGAACATTAGCGAGCAGTAGAAGGGAAAAAAACTTTACCAGCGAACTGTGAGCGAGTGTGTGAGGGTGAGAGAGTGAGATAGAGTGTGCGAGAGGTGGAAGCATGGGGTGGACTGGGGCGAGGGGTAAGGGAAAGGGGGATCGGGGGTGGCTCGAAGGGAGGGAGTAGGCTCTGTGCGTGTGCGTGTCCGTGTACAGGGGGTGCGCTCGAGGCTCTCTTTCGCTTTCGTCGGCTTTGCTTAAACTCTCTTTCTCGCTCTCTCTCTCGCTCTCTCTCTCTCTCTCGCGTTGGGGCAACGTGTGTGTGAGGAAGCTCTAGCTATCTCCTGGAAGTCGAGGTTACCTTCGCAGCGGCCGCCACCGGTGCCTCCTACTTCCAGAAGATGGCACTGGCGCTCCCGTCCTCCATCATGCACTCTGCAATACAGAACAGAAAAAACAAAGAGAATGTAGGCGTGGCCGGCTCGACTTGTATTCTTCGCCGCTACGTCCCTCCTCTATTCCGACTCTGTGGCGGCAGCGGCGTGGGAGGCGAGCCTAGGGGAGGCATCTCTTTCGCCGACTCCTCCCTCCCCTCCCCGTTCCGGCTCCTCTGCTCCCTCCTTTCTCGATTCTTTCGCTCTGCGCCTTACGTGTGTCGCTCTTTCTCGCGGGGACGAGTCAGGTTTCGAAGGAGGTCGCGTCTCACCGAGGGAGCGAAGGCCTCTCGCCTGTACTTGTCTTGCACACTCGCCCGACACCTCGCCATCGAGAAGGCTAATTGATGGGACTGCCCTGTTGGACTTTCTCACGATACGCGCGCTATTTCAGGGAAGCTGGTTAATTAGGCTGTAATTTTCAAAATTGTCCAGGATAAAAGCTGGATCTATCTTGCAACGATTGCGCTGGTTCTGTGGCTTAAGCCAAACGTTATAAAGTTGTTTTCGGGCTACGCGGAAGGAAAATCGCACGAAACCTGAGCCAAACTACCCGTGTGGATCTCGATTATACGATGTAATAATTGGTCACCCAATTCAGGGGGACCCGGAGCGTAGCGAGCGAAAAAAGGAGGAACCGATCGTGGCAGAACCGCAACTACCAAGCGAGAAAAAAGCAGCTGCTAGTTAAGCATCCTCATTAATATTAACGGGGCCGGGTAACGTAAGCCCTTCTGCTCCCGAAAACGTCGCGCCGACAAATCTGCCCGCGCGCCTCCCGCCGAGTTAATTAAAGAGCGTCCGGGTAGGGTAAGGGAAAAAAGGGAAAGTTCGGCGCAGTAATTAAAGAGCTTGTCACCAGGACTGCAGCGAAGGTAAGAGCCTGTGGCCACCATTGCCGCTGCTCTGGCACATTTGAGCATTTGTCCCGGGAAATTAGATTCTCGCGTTCACTCCTCTCTTGCGCACTCCTTCCCTCTTCTTCCGCTTTCAGCTCTTTCTCTCTGTATTTTGACGACCGGACAGCCCCGGGGGTCCTTTGGCCGTGGCCAATGGCGATTTCCGCCCCAGTGAGGAATTGTGAAAAATTATCGCGGGTGAATATTTCTGTAATTGAGAAGTTATGTTGGGAGAGCGATGGCCGATTGATTTATAGGTGAAGTAATGGATTTTCTGAAGGATATTATTGTACGTAGGCGTTAGTGATTGATAATTTGTGCTCGTTTTGATGATTAGAGAACGACGTTTGATTTATAATTAAGCGTGATATTGCCAAGGTCCAAGATATATCGAGGGATAACTTTAATCTTTGTCGAAGTTTGCACGAGAAAATTGTTCCTTTCTTATTTCGGCTGGATATTATCGGATTTTTTTCATGGATTGATGTGTTCAACGCCCGATATTAAGAGTAATAGATATTTGCTTTTAGTATAACGTCTATGAGCGTTCAAGCTGCTTTCTGGAATGTAACTTATTACTATGTATCGATCGTTATTGATAAATTAACCGAGAGCAAGTGTGTCTAAAATTCTTCGCCAAGCAACGGAAACAATTAGCGGACTTTTCATAAATATATATGTACGATTTGAGCAAGCTTTGCCTGACTGTGGATCGTCAGTTGGATCAATTTCAAAAGTGTCAGGGAAGGACAATTGAAGAAGGAGAGATCGTAAAAAGCTCCCACCTGCAGCCGAGGAGAAAAATCATAATTTTCCAGATAAATTTTATGAGCCGGATCGCAGATTTATCTCAGGGTCCATAAAAGGCAGAAGGAGAGTGCGGAAGAGAGAGACAGGGAGAGATAGAGTGAGAGAGAGGGAGGAAGGAGAGTCACCCAGTGGGGGTTATTAATATAGCTCGTCGGCCACGGCTTTGACTTTTCCATTTTGCCCGTCCCCTTAGCCACCTTTACTTTTCGCAAGGCTCCTCGGCGTTCGTTGGCTCTCACGGAGAAATTGGACCTTTGTCGCTTGCTGCGCGCAAAGTGTTAACGCGCCCTTTAGGGCCTATAGCCGCGAAGAAAGAACTCACCCCCGGGAAATTATCTACTCCTTCTCTCTGGGAGAGCTGGGCCCCTTCATTTCTCCCTTTGCGCGCTAGTCCGGTAAAAGGCCTGGACGGGAAGAGTGAGTGCGTGCCGGTGCTGGGCGCGGATTTTATTTTGAGATTCGCGGGCTGCTCTCAGCTGCGAAATGGTGCGGGGTTTTCCTAACTGTAACCTAGTGGTGCTTTGACACTTCCTTTGCCGATTATTCTGGCTCTTATTTAGTTCGCCGACGGAGAAATCAAAGCGACTCGGCTCGTGGGTTGAATTCAGTAATTTACATCTCCGGCAGAACAGCCAAGCGCATTTCCACCGGGCCCGTGTCTCACTTTCACGCGATTCATTAAAGGTTTATGCATTCGGCCGTCTGATTGCAGGTTTATGCACGAGTCGTCGGCCATTGCGATTACTGCACTTTCATTATTCAAGTATTAAAATTGGCAGTTTTAACCGCGCGGAAAGCTGGGAACGGTGCGTCAAACAAGAATTAAAGCGAAAAAACCGGTATTCCTTTACGCGCGCGCTATAAAACGGGTGCGGAAAAGGGGGAAGGACCGAGGGGGCCGGGGGAGTCACTTTCGCAAATGCAGCAGTTACGAATGGCCGGGCGTATTGCCCCGTGGCGAGTGCCTCGTTTCCCTTATCAAAGAACTTCATTTATTTGCCGAGGAGCGGTGAATTTCCCGCGCGGTAGTAAAGTGGCGCGCGGCGCCATTTTGCGCGGCCGGCCCGCGGCCATTTGCAGTTGGGCTGCGGCCGTCTGGTCGGGCCGCTTTCGGCCGGCTTCGGCGTCGCCTCTGTTTATCGCGGGCGCTTAAAATATCACCGACGGGGCGGAGGGAAAAAGGCCCAGCGAACTTGGGAGATTCGGGTGCAAAGTTGGCGGGGGGCTCAATCGATAAGAGCGAGGACGTCCCGCCGTCCGGGCGGGCCTTTATCTCCCAGCGGCACGAGCGCGCGAGGGAGATCGAAACTTATCCACTTGCCCAGCCGCCGTCGGCGCCTCTCCGCCGCACCTTATCCAGTCCGAAACCACTTGCCCCGAGAGTTGCTTCAACTTGCAGGCTTCTCGAATCTGCAGGTAGCGCGCAACTTAATGCCGGCGGGGGAGTTTGCGCGCGCGCCAGTCGCGATGAAAGGGATCCCGCGGCGGGATGGCCCGGGAGGGGATTTGAACGAATCCGTGGGACGAGGCGCAGAGGGAGCGCGCTAAAATTTCGAGTTTATCGTCGCGGGGGAGCCGAGCCCGTCCTTTTCGGCGACCATCGCCGCAAGTCGAAGTTCGATTAAGGCTAATACGAGGAGAAGCGCCCTGGACAGTCTGTCGGGCTCTCGCCGGAAGCGCTTGGAATGGAAATGTCAATGATCAACTTTTTGCCGGAAAATGGACATGATTTACACGCGGAGGTGGGGACCGGGGGTCCGGGGGCCGTGGGCCGGGGCTGGCTGGGGGCCGCTCGGTCATCCGCGAAATCCATCTATTGTCAGAGCGCGGCCCTAAGCCTGCGGCGATCGGCGGCTCCTCGCCCTCCCCGCTATATCGATCATCTCGAGCGTAGCACTCCTTCCCGGATTAAAGTTCTTCGAGGCATTCGTTTTTCACGGGCTCGCCCCGAGCGGCAATTAATCGCGGGATTCGCGGAGCGGCTCCAGGCGCCTCCTTACCGACGCGGGGTGGCAATTAAAATTTGATCCGTCCTTTGTAGCGCTAATAGGACATTAGCCCCGAGGAGCGGACGAAAAACGCACGATTAACCCAGGCGGGCGGCCGGGCGGAAAAAGCCCCGGGACAATGGGAGCCGTTCGGCGCAGAACTTGTCGCCCCGCGCTTCTTTCCTGGCGGCGCGGCGCAAGAACTGCCAGGGACCTGGGATCGACTAGGAGATTTTTTAGTGCTATGGAGCCGACCTTGTGCCTCGGTGATTTTTCGGCTTGGCGCAACGGAAGATCGCGGAATCGGCGCGGGGCCGTTGTTTTCGGGGCAGGTGGCGCCACCGTCGGGGTTCAGTCACCCCGGGGGGCGAGTGGACGCGCTCCCTCGGACACATCAACATAGGCACACAGAGGGAGGGTCGGCGGGCGGGGGCGGCGAGGTGGCGTGGGGGCAGCTCTGGTGCAGGGCGGCGTGGATCAGTCGCCGCCTGCATCCGCGTCAAGGCTCGGCTTTGTGGACCGGAGATTACAATGACATCTCCGGCAGATTAGCATATGAATTACGGGCGGGGGGCGCGCGTTGCCGCCCGGGGGCCATCTGCCGCCGATCTCGGGAGATCGGGGAGAAGAGTTATGCGGGCGCGCGATCGCGAAAGAAGATGGCTCAAGTTCGGGCGGTGCCTGCGGAGCGATGCGGGCGTAGGGCGAAATGGGCGAGGTGGGCGAGGTGTGCGAGAGGGCCTCCTTTTGTCCGTCGGCGCGGCGTCCGGTGAATTTGGAAAAGCAGCTACCTGCTCGTCTCTCGGTCAACTGCATCGGCGTCCCGTGCGAGGCGCGACTTGCGTCGTGTGTATGTACAGAGATATGTATAGCCAATCGGTGTATGGCGCTCGGCGGTACTGCATGGGTGCGCAGAGAGAGGAGATAAAAATGCGAGCTGCGCGCTCGGCGGGCTATTAAGTTACTGAGAGAACGTGAGCAGTTGAGCCGGTCGAAGGTTAGGAACGTTTCCTCGGCTCCGCCAGCTCCATCATAGCAGCTCGAGTGCACGCGAGCACTCGCGTCGTCTCGCTGGCTCGCCGTAATAATAGTAGCCGCGCATAGCGATTTACAACTAGTATATTTACAGCGCAGCAGTTTCCGCCCTCTTTTCTCAGTCTACGCGCTCGGCAGCCGAACAGACGAGACGTCGCGGCTGACAACAGCGCGGCATTATAGCAATGGGTGAATGCACTTATGAATGACCAATTCGCCAGTTGACTGCCAGAAGGAGGTTTACGGGCTTATCTGGAGATAAGAGACCGGCGCGGGCGAGAGTCGCGCGCCCCGAGCCCTCGCGCGCGACTGCAGAGAGACCCGCGGAGTAGACACAGAGCAAGCGTTAGAGGTGCCGCGCTTACTTACAGAGCCACTTGACATAGACAGACAACAGCGTGCCAATTGAACGAGACTGCACTCCATAGAGACGACAGAGACACGGGGTGGATGGTGGGGCTGGTGGGGTTGGCGGGATGGGCGGAGGGGTTGGGCTGGTGCCAGTCGGTCGGCGGCGACCGGCGCTTCCACGTACCTCAGAGGTGCGGGCTGGACTGCCTCCCGGCATAGCCCGCGACTTAACGCGCGAAACGCGAGCAAAAGCCAAACTGATCATTAACCAGTGCACCCACCCTCTATCGGATTACTATCTCGCCCGCGGGGCGCTCGGTAGCAGTGCGAGTAGTGGCTCAAGCACTCGGACGGCTCTGCAAGAAAAGTAGATGTACACATGTATGTATCGGCGGCGGCGCCTGTGCCTGGCCCGGCGCGCTCCCCCCGCCGAGTCTATACGCGCGCTCCCTCTCCGCAGAGCGTACTGTACACACATGTATGTGTAATATATCGATCGCGTGCTCGGCTAGGGCCCCGCGAGTCCCGGGGAGCGCGCCGCTCGGCCAACCCTGCAAGTAAACTCTGTTAAATGGTGGTGACGGGACGCGGCGCGGCGTCCCTTCATCCCTACACCCCCATGACACCCGACCCACCCATCGATGCTTGCTCTCACCTCCGCGATTTTCACTGTCCGCCGGTTTCACTTGGATAGGACGGTTCATCTGCAACAGAGAGAAAAGAAAAGCATTAGCGCCTCGAGTCCACTTGACTCTCTCAAACATTTTCTTTCATTCAACAATTTGTGCAATTTCAATAGCATCCTTAGGTCTAAAGTGGGGGAACTTTTTGAGGTTATGTACGGCTAATATCAAGTGGAGACATAACAAACGCAGCAGGGGAAGAAAGGCCGGCGGGTCGTCGCTTGGATTCGAATGTTGACTCCAAGAAATGGGGAACCTACTTTTTCGTGGTGCTCTTATGCAAATCTGTATAAGAAGAACTAATGCGGTCATCACGGACGCACGCGCATCGAGCCACCGATCGAGATTCGATAATCATCTCGGAGCTTGCATAATTCGTGCGTTTAATCCAAATAGACGCTCGTTCCATTGAGCGCATAACGTAGCGGTGACTAATGCATAATGTAAAACGCGCCGATAAGATCGAGTATAAGCTTGCGGGCGTATAACTCGAGTGCGCCGCGGGGAAAAAGCGTAACGCGCCCAATCGAGAGCCCGGGGGGAGAGCCCCGGCGGTACTTATCTCTGCGCGGGCCGCTGGAGGTAATTCCAAACAGAGCCGAGATTAAAGCCCGCGCGCCCCATAAGGCCTGCCCGATTTTTCATCGTATCACCCTTGGCCGCGGTTATCGCGCGCGGAGACGGGGGGTGGGGGGGGGGGGGCGGCGCCGATAAGGGACTCCCCGCGGGAGCCGCGGGACCCGCGCCCCGGGCCCGGGCGCCTCTCCTCGCCCCGGATGAAAGATTCATAACGCGCGGGGGATTCGCGGGTGGTCGACCTAGTTCCCGGGCGGGCGGCGGGTGCCCGCGCCCATGGGCCCGTCGGGAGGACCGTTTGTTGTCGGGCGCGTTGTCATGGGCGCCGCTGATACCGGGGCGGAGATAGGCCCGCGCCCTTCTTTCCCCGCATCCCTGCCCGGCTGCTCTGGCCGCGTATCTTTCTTTCGCCTGCTCGTGTATTCGGTTTCGCTGCCCGCGCGCTTTTTCATTCCCTTATCGCGGCCCCCTTTTTTCCTCGCCGTCGGATACTTCTCCCCGCGTTCCTTATGCAGATTAGACGGGGGCTCTACCTCGCAATTAAAAGCAGATGCGCGGCATTAGTCTGGCTGACGAATCGCCGAGGCCTAGCGCAGTCTCTTTCGCGATAATTCGTATTCATTACAAAACTCGATGGATTTGTAAATTAGCCGGGAACTAGAGGGCGGCTGAGTGGATAACTTAGTTTTAATTGTCGTGAATACGGCGATTACGCTCGTCGACCGATTCACTTTAGCCATCGTCCCCGAGCGTATAATATTCCAGCGGCCATAATTGTTGTTAGAACTCGCGGCAGTCGGTAACTAGTGAGTAGACGCTAATTTTGATATACTTTTTTAATTATGATACTAGCGCGCTAGTATTATTTTATGCTTTAGGTATCTTCCTCGCTATTAATGTGCATGACAAACCCTTGGACGAAAAATACTCGGTTGTTAATTTCCAAGGCGGCTGAATATTTGAAGAGGTACTACCAAAACTTGAAACAATAGGTATAGGTTGGGCATTACGAGTATAACGAACTTTGCAACGACCCTATTATCACGTGTAATTTACTTTCGTTCGCAACGCTACAAATATTATATAGCGCTGTACGCAATCGAGCAATAAAGTTCATACAAAGGCTTAATTGTTACAAAGCACTCGCGACATTTTTAATGCAAGCGCAGCTTGCCAAAGCGACGGGTGCACTCGCGATAATATTTCACGCGGCTAATATAATCCGCGTGACTGGAAGCTCGATGAATCCACGCGGCCAGTCACGCGAGGCCGGCTCTTCTCTTTAATCAACACCTGGTTAAAAACCACCGAGGCGCTGTGTATCGTAATGGGGAGCCGAGCGAAGTGAAACGTTTTGCATGGCTTTTGTCCAAAAGATCCATCCTCTCCTTTCAAAGTATTTGAGAGATCGATTGTCCTCCCGTGCCTGCGACACACTCGGAGCGCTAATTGCGACGTCGATTTACATTGTCGAATAAATCTGTCCGATTGTTATGCGGATACAAAACTTGGGGCGTAATTAAAGAGAATGAAGAAAGTTTGGCGGTCCCGCGGCGCGCTCCTAGCTCAAGTTACCCCTATAATATTCATTAGGCGAGGCAATCCTTCTTAGGTCGGGCGGTGCGTCACCGCGTGGGCGTCACCTGCAACCGGTGCGCTTCGCCTAACCGCAGCCTGAGTATGAAACGGGGCCGAGCCGTGCGCGCGCCAGCGGTTCAATTACCGGTTTTTCCGGGCTAACGACCGGCGTTCGGCGGACTAATCGAGCACCGCGCCTTTAAAGTCCTCGGACGGTATCAAGCCCATTGTCGCAGTGGCGGCGCTCTCGGTTCGGCAGGGCCGCTGATAAGGGATCAACAAGTCCGAAGAAGAGGCGCCGGGTGCGCTCCCCGTAGGAGGGAGTCGGCGCCTGGAGTGCGAGGGAGCCGAGCGCACGCGAGTCGATCGATATACAGCCGGCCGCCAATAAGACGGACGCAATAAGCAAATGCGTTTGACTGGGCGAGGCGGGCCGGGTAATTAATTAAGCCCGATTACCCGCGGGCCGAGTTATCGCGCGGCTGATGGACCTGTCGATGCAGGCGCATGTAAGACGATATCGGCGAGTGACGCGGCCGCCTTGTTAGACCTACCCTCGTTTTTACGCGCGCCCGCGCTCCCGCCACCGCAAGGGGTGTATAAAGAAGAGGGTGAATTGTGACGGACGACCTGCGGGTGGCTCGTTTATGATGTCGCGACACTCGCTCCCTCTTTATTATAGACCCATCGCGGCCCTCTGTGTATCGGCCCCATCTCCCGCCCGCAGCTCTTTGTGGGCCGGCTGGGGGCGCACCACTGACTGACGCCTCGCGATCCAACTGATAACGTCCATCTAGGTTCAATGAAAAAATTCTCTCTGCGCGGACAATCGATTACGCGCTCCACGCCTCACTGTCCGCAAGGCAGCTTGCCTACTCCCCGGTGTACGTTGATCAGGGGCCGACACTCAGGAATATTACGTTACGATGCCCAATTAGAAAAGGAGAAGAGGAACGCATAATTTTCCTGCGTGGAATTCTCTTGAAGGAGTTGACGCGGGTAGGTGTGCATGTTTATTTGACACGTCAAGGGCTCATAGGCCGCGCGACAGTCGATACGTAGTCGAGTTTCCGCGGCGAGGCGGCAATCCCTTCGCGGTCGTAAAAGCGTCAAAACGTTAAGCCGCGGGTGGGGGCGAACAAGGAGTTGCAGCCCGTGGCAGGCGCGCGCCGGCAGAAAGCGCAGCGGGAAGGCGAGCTTTTTCACGCGCGCCCGGCCGCGATACGCGACTCCCCCGGCGCGTACGTCTCGCGCGTCACCCCGAAACGTCGTCGCCTGACGTCCCGGTATAATGAAACGGTTAGAGGAATCGCTCGCGGGGCCGGGGCGATAGTGCGTGCTGTGTGCGGGGTGCCGATAGCGTTCTCGCAGACCCTAAGTTTCCGTTCGAAACAGTGGCCGGCAGTCGATGCGTCCTTCATGCATGCGAACACTCGACGGTTGAGCATAAATGGGTCGCGTACGGAATTTAATTCCAAATTGCTTTGTTGGGTGCGTAAGATAAAGGCGTCGCTCATTTGGTTCGATAAAACTATTTGTTCTTTCACGCTGGCGTTATTCTGGTAGTTCGCCTAAAAGGAAACAGAAGAACAAAGGGGAATTTTTGTAGGCGCGCAGTTGGAAACGTACTGTGCTTTTCTGCGGCCAGACTTCCGCGCGCGTGCACTTGTAAGCGTACCTAAATTAGAGCGGTGTAATTTATATGCGAGGCTCTTCGGCGAGGCAATGTATCCATTAGGCAATTACCCCTGACCACAAACCCGTGTACCCGCCCGTCTTAGTCAAGTAGTCAAACACCAACAAAGAGAATTTCGTGCCCCGGGCTCTTCGGCGCGTCTTAGGCCTGCGCCCAAATCTTAGCCCTGGCATTTTTCCGAAGACTCCTTCAAGGGGGGCCAGAGGCGCGTTAAAGTTTACAAAGTTTTAGTAAACCTGCGTAGTTAGTTGGAAGATTAAAAAACACCAGCTGCCTGCAGTTTGACGTGGCTCTATACCGCCAGTGCGCAATAACGAGGAAGAATGCCAGTTGTCAAGATTCGGCACGGACGTACTGAGCGGGAGACGCGTCCGAAATGGAGTCGGGATCCTGGATTGCCGGCGGGAGCCCGAGTTCAAGGAGCCAGGGTCCCGGGCGCTCGAAAAAACCGCCCGCGAATCCAATCGCGAGTGTCTCGCGCGCGCGCCTTTCATCCCAGTTTGACGACTCGACTCCCGCGGGGAAATTGGAGATTTTTGCGATGTAACGGCGGATTCGGGCGGGCCTTCCCTCCTTTCAATCCGCCGAGCCGATCCGCTCCTCCCGACATCTCGAAGGCCTACTCGACTGTGCCTCGAGCGAGTGGGAGCCGCGCGCCCCGTGTGATGTAAGCGTCGCGGGCCGCCCCGATCGAATAAATATTCAAAGCCCCCGTGCGCGCGGCCCAGGAGCGGAGAAAGTGTATAGAGGCCGCGCGATTCGGCCATTATATAATCCCGGGGGGTGCAAAAGTCCGCGCGCACGGCTGAGCGGAAACATCAGTGCGCCGAACGCGACTAATCTGCTTCGCGGTTCGCGAATTTCCGCGAATTTAGAGTGGAATCGAAGAGCGCCGCGGCGGCAGATTAGAGGCGGCGCCGCGGCCGACTCCATTGGGGAACCCGGGATTAATTCAGTCCGCGTGAACAATTGATCGCGAGCCGGCGATCAGGGATTATAGCCCGGCCGGCTGCACCTCTATATAGCCGCGCGCTCGCGGATGCGCACCCGAGATTTCGCCCCACGGCCCGCTGAATACTCGCGCTATAAGAACAAGTTTAAAAGCGCGAACTAGCGCGCGGCTCTATAGAGCCTCGTTGGGCTTTGCCGGCTCGGAACGAGGGCAAAGGCGTTTTGTTATCCGCGGGCAGCGGCTCCTTTCTCGTGCAGCGCGCCGTGCGCAAATGTTCGCCCCGGGCAACTTTTATCCCGAGAGTCGATTATTTAACGGGGAGCGTCGACGGGGAGGGCGCGGGCGCACCGCGGCCGAAGGAAAAAGAGGGGGCACGGGGCCGTTACAGGGAAGGCTCGCGAGGTCGCGCGGCCGGCCCCAATTTCCGCGGCGGCGACGCCGGCCGGACGGGAGAAATCTATAAAGCGATTCGATTACCCTTGCCGGCATATTGGCCAATTTACGAGGCGGCGCGGGCGTTTTTCCAATTCAATTTCCATCCGGCGGTCGGCCGGGCCCGGCGCCCGCGCCCCCGGGCCGCTTTCCCGGGCCAATTTTCCCGGCGCCGGCCGCGGCGGCTTTCGAGCCAATTGGGCCGGGGGCCGCGGGGGCGGATAACGCGATCGCCGGCCCCGCGGATCGAAAGAGCCGCGCGCGGGCCCTCGGTTGTCGGGCGCGCCGGCGATAAGAAGCCGCGGGGAGCCCGGGGGCCTTTGAATTAAATCGTAATATGATTTATCCGGCCCTTACGCGGCGCTTTATGCCCCCTATCTCCTCGGTTTATGTTGATTTTTCCCTGTCGCCGCGCTTTTACTTTTTCATTATCTTTTACGAGCCGCGCGGGCTTTTCGGGCGTAAAGCTTGTATTAACGAAAGGGAGCCCGGGGCGGGGGTTTACGGCGTCCCCCGGCGCCTGGGCGCTGCCAGGCCGCGCGACGTATCGCGGATTCTATCGCGGCCGGCTCGCTCGACTGCCCGGCTGCCGGCTGTCTATTCTGGGCCTAAAGGAAACAGTGGCCGCGGGGGCCATGTGGCGCCCTGAGTACTTCGGTATCGCCCCCCGGCCCCCTAATGAAAGGAGCCGGCCCCGAGCGCCCGCGCGCGGCTTCATTGTCGAGACGCGGCCCGGGGACACTTGCAGCTGGAGCCGTCCCGCGGTTTACGACCTCGAGGGCGCGGCTCTCCTTGTCGGGTTATTGGTCGTGATACGGCGGCCGCGAGGCCGCGTTACAATGGCCCGCGCGAGTCTTGTTGCCCCTGTCAGACAGTTCCGCCTTGTCTATTAGTACATTGGCATTACGAGGCTGGCTTTTATCATGCGGCCGGCCCGGCCAGCGCACTTTGTTCGAGGATCCAGCTCAACTTTGAGGAATTGCCCTAACGAGCGCCTATCAGCCTAGTTATAAAACAGCCAGGGCCGCGGTGCGGTCTTTGGGTAACCACTTGGGAAGAATGAAGAATCAGCGCCGAGTCCACGTGTTTTTCTCCCAATTTTCCAAAGTAACTCGACTGTTTGCCGAAGGAGGAGGAGGAGCTCGCGGTGAATAGCCCGAGATTGCCTGGCCGTACTCGGCTCTGCCGGCGTAATAACGCGGCATGGAGAAGCCAGTCCGGGGGTAAACAAGGTCAGAAGTCGTAATAAGCGATACTACTGGCGCGGATTTAATCTAAGAATTATGGTTATTAAGGGGCTGAATTGAGCCGTAGAGTCGCGCGGCGCGATCCGCCGGCGGAATGACGCATCAGAACGCGGCGAAACGCGGCTATTGATATTGCGCGGCTCTTGGGGAGTCCCCCGTTAGGCAGGGCCAAGTGGGCGGCGCGGGGGAAAAACGAGCGGCTCGCTCCGGGGCAGACGACCCCACGCGGCTCGGCGACGCGCGCAGCCTCCCCCGCGTGTACCGCCCGCGCGCCCGTCACCTCGGCCAATCGATATCGGCCGAGAATCTCGGCGGCGTCACAGCCGCGCCGGGCGCGTCAAGTGGCCGCGCGCAGGTGTCGCCGCCGCCAGGTGACCGGCCCGCCGCCCCCGCGCCCCCGCCCAGGAGCCCCAGCTGCCGCCCGCGCACGCGCCAGCCCCGCCAAAGTTTAAACAACCCGCGCGCCGACGGCCCCTTGGCTTCCGCGGCTAATGCGCTGCGTGACGCGCCGGGGGAATTGGGTCAGAAGGCGCGAGCGCCCCATTGATTTATTCTTCCCGCAAGCCGGGACGCCGCGGATTTTCAGAGCGCCCGATAAGGGCTTAACGCCAATTAATCCCGGCCAATAAATCGCCCCGCAGCCGCCCGCTCACCTCGATCTTGCGAGCGCACACGCGACGACCAGTGCCTTCGTCCCACCCACGAGCCCCCCGTGCTCACTTTCACCCACCGAATACGCCCTATTAAGATCACTTTTTCAATTATGCCCTGTCAAGTGATGCAGCTGTACTCTCGATAAGATGTGCCACCAGCCTTCTACATATTTTAAGTCTGCAAGTGGAACAACTTAAAGGACGCATTCTGCCCGGCTCAAGTGGTTTCGCCATACTTGCAAAAACAAGTATGTTTAACTTGGGCAATAGAGAAGCCAAAAGATAGAAAAAACCATGTTTAAGTTTTGAATATTTTTACAAAACTGCTTGTTCTTGCTTTGAGTTCCTTCTACCTGCCAACTTTAAAATAGCACCCGTATGAAATCTCGCGCATACACAGGATTCTTAGGCAAAGTTTCGTATTTTTTCCGGCCGGGAGTTTAGCGATTCAAAGTCGGCCGCTCCGTTTGGCTTATCTCGCGCAAAAGAGCGAACTTTGTGATAAATCTACTTTTTGGAATTGGCGAGCGCAGGACGAGGAGCAAACCAGTGGAAACTCGGCCCCGTGCCGTTGGCGCGCGATCGGGGGAGAGAAACCGGTTAAACTCCGAATTCGGCCGGTCCCAGTGAGTTCAACGCAACCCGCACACTTGTAGGATGTCCAAGCCCTTTCCTCGGCATTGGGCACTGGAGGCAGAGGAGCGAGAGGGCAGCGCTCCCGGGCGGCTCCTGGAGCCCTTGAACCGGAGCAAGGGCAGCAAGGGCAGCGCAGGGGCAGGGGGCCGAGGGTCGGGGGTCGGGGGCCGGGGGTCGGGGGCTGCCGGGGCTGGCGGGGGCTGCCGGGGGCTGCCGGGGGCGAGGCAGAGGTCGGGGCTCAAGGGCGTCTGCGGGGAGGGGGCGGCACTCACCATGGGGAAGTCGTTCCGTCGCGACGGTATCACTTCTATGATGTGCACCATTGGAGACGCTGTGCGCGAAGCACACTGGCCGCTGGACGCACACTGGACCGCGAACTGACGCGCGTGAGGGCCTCCGCTGCACACTGCCGCGACGGGGCGCACAAGAGCGGCGGGAGCGGCAGGGGAGAGACTAGGGGCGCCCGACGCACAGCTCGTCCGCGACTGGTCCGCCCAGGCCTACACGCACCCTCGCGAGCCGCTTGCCGCCGCCCTCCCCTCCCCGGCGCCCGCCACGCACCCGTGGTGGGGGGCGGCAGGCGGCGGCGGCGCCGGCGGCGCGGCGCACGCACCCCAAGCGCGCGCCGTCTCGCCTCTCGCCGCCCCCAAGGTCCCGGGCGCCCGGCCCCCACCGCCCGGCAATTCGGGGGCGCGCGAAGAAATCGCGAGCCGCCGCCGCCGCCGCCGCTCTCTTTATGGCCTAACTGGGTCGCCTAATGGCGCCTCGCCCGGGGATCGCCCGCGCCTTACACCGCCGCTGCCCCGGGGCTCCCCGGCTCCCGCCGCCCCAACGGGACGAGGCCGGCTCCCGAGACGTCGCGCGCCGCCGGCTGCGCCCTCCGGGGCCTCACCCGACGGCCGGGGACTCCCCGGAACGGGGGCGAGGCGGCCGACCCCTGCGCCGACTGGCTGCGGCAAGGGTTGACCCTCGTCTTCGGAAGCGAGCAGTCGCTCCTTCCGCCCCGAGCGACAAAGGGTTCGGGGCGCTCGGCCCCCGTCCTTCCGTCGGCCGACCTCCGCCCGGCCTCGAGGAATCGAGCTTTCTCGAAGATCGACGCGCCTCGGAGAAGCGGGCGCGGCGGAGGCCTTTGATTAAGCGCCACTCGCCCGTTTGTTTAAAGACGGAGCCGCGGCGGGCGCACCATCTGTCGGGGGCGGGGGCGCCCGCTCCGGCCCCCAGCGGGAACTTTCAAAAAAATTCCCACCCCGCGCGCTCCCACCGGTTAATGGAGGCCCGGGAAGACCGAATTCTTCATTTTATATTACTGGGCTGCCAAAGCAGGAGCCGCTCCCTCCGCTCCATGTCTCCTCCATTATATAAGCGTCACCGAGAGTAATACGCGAGCCGCCCAAGAGTATCGGGCGGCGTCTTGGTCTACAGCCTGCACTCGTCCATAAACTATAAAGACACGGATAGGCTTTCCCGGACGCACGACGAGTGCAGTCGTCCAATTACTATTTTAACGTTGTTTCGCCGATGCCGCGCCTCGCGAAATCCTACGAGCAAAGGTTTACATCCTCGAAGCTCGAGGCGGAACGCGCGGAGAGCCTCGCGCAGGGGCAGGGACAAGACGAAGCGGCGGCGGCGGTGGCGGGTATTAGTATATATACAGCCGGCGAAGGGTTGCAGTGCGGGAGCCCGGAATTCATCGAACCGCCCTGCAACGCCGCGCGTTCAATTAAGCGCTATCTGCGGTGGATCGGCGCCCCTGGGCTTTTTCCCCCCTTCCGGGAAGGCGCAACGCCCCGCCGCGCTAAAAGCTCGCTCAAGGTCGCTTTGTATCCGCGGCCCCGTCCGCGCGCGCTTTCAGGGCGCGAGCTGGGGAAACCGCACCGGGACTCCCTGCGCGAGGCCTACAAAAGGACGCGGGGCGGGGGAGGGGGGCGCGATGGCCCGCGGGCCGTCGGTGCGCCGGCCCCTCGGTCCCGGGCCGCGGCGGCCCAGCCTCTCGGCCCCGAGACTTGACTTTGGAACGCAGGGGGCCCGAATCCGCGGGCGCCCGGCGGATTTTTCCCCGCGCGCCTATCGATTCCGCCTGCTTGCCCTTCTCGGTCACAGTGTCCTCCGTGGGCCGTGTGCGTGCGCGCGCACACGCGCTCGAGCCGGGAAGAAAAGGTCGCCGAGCCCAAGGTATATATACAGTAGCCGGGCAACCCTCCATGGCAACTCTCCGATCCCCCGCGGACTCCCCGCGCCCCCCGAGCTCCCCGCGCGCCTACCCGCCGCCCCTCCCCCTTGGTCCCCCCCCCACGGTCCCCCACGGCCCCCTCGGCCCCGCCAGCCCGTGCTCGCAGCTATTTTTTAATCAGCCGCCCGGCCCGATCATCGCCCGCGCGCCCTGCGTCATATACCGAAATCCGGCCCGGGAGCGTGTCCGCGTCCCGCGCGGTCCGCCTCCGCACCCGAGCCGGCATTGTTCCCTCCGCAGCTACTCCAGCTGTCGTCAAAGCGCCTCTCTGCTTTTATCTTCGAGTGTAAGGGTGTCAAAGTTTGTTTGGGCTCTGCCGACCTCTTCTTCTTCTCTCTCATTCAATTTCGTGTGGGGCGAGCGAATCTTATTCCGCCGCGGCGGCTTCCCGCCCACTCGCCCGGCCTACATATCTCCTCGCGGGGGGCGCGCGCGCGCTATCCGAAAGGGCCATCTCGGGGCTAGCGTAGCCGGAGCCCCGGCGACGGCCCAGTTTCCTCGGGGAAATAGGCCGGGCTCCCTTGGTCACGTGCGAGGCCCGCGCGGTTGTTTTGACAGGGCGCGCGCCGCCATCTGCGGGCCCGCGGCATATGGCCCCGGCGGCCGATCGATCGGCAGGCGCACGTGGGATCGTCCCGCCGCCGGCGCATTCCGCGGCTAGATCCCCGCGGCCGGGCGGCCCCTGCCGCCGGGAAAATCAATACGAGGCCTCGCGCCCAGGAGCCGAGGAGGAGCGCGAGGAGTCAGCTGCGCCCGCCGATCGCCCGGTTAACCGGCCCTCGGGGTCCGCGCCTCGGAAAAGCGCACGAACGCCAACCTCGAATGCAACTGGTGCACGCCGCAAAAATGCAGCGAGAGCATTGAAATCTCCGCGGGAACGACTCCGCAGCCCAATTCCACTGCCGCTTCCCTTATCTCGATGCTTTTACTCTTCTTGCAGCGCGTCTCTCCTCCGCACCTAACAATTATTGCCTATTGCGTCCCAATGCTTGTGTATCCATAAACAGCAGACGTTGCACCTCTACACACGCGCTTTTCCTTTGTTGCATGTTAATATTCGTTGAAGTAATCTTGTTTTGTACCCTGTGCAGTACAAGTACTTTCGTCCGTTTTTTATCCAAGCATCGATAAAAACGACGTAGATCGATGTTTATCTGTAGGGTATTCAACACTTTAATACATTGCGAGGAGAAAGCTCTCGGACAGAAAACTAAATATGCCATGAGAGCACACGAATCCACGATTTCTTTACACATTCGGAAAAATTTACAAGGTACTACATTGTAGAGTATGAGTCAGGCAGAGATCGCATCGCTGCGTACGTACACACATGGAGCTATAGGGTTGGGCTTACGAGCGGGTAGAATCCGGCGGGTCGGGCAAGCGCCGTCTCATCGCGGCCTCGGCTCCCGGCAACTCGGGCGCGACAAAGGCCGCGCGGGGAAAAACCGGGCGGGCGTGCCTTCCGTGGATTCCGGCGCGTCCCGGCGCGTCCCGGCGCGTCCCGGCGCGTCCCGGCGCCCCGAGGAATCCGGTTAATTGTTATTTCGATCGCGGGCCTCTTCCGCGGTCGGGCGCTAATCGCCCGGAACTCCGGGGCGAATTCTTCCGCGGGCCCGAGGGCCGCGAGGGGCGGCGCCTCGCAATTGCCGGGGCCGCGCGCGCGCCCATTCCTCGCGGCCAACTTTCCGCGGCAATTTGCGTAATAGCGCGCGCCCGGCCCTCGGCGCATCTTTTCCCTTCGCCCATTAGTCGCGCATTGATTTTCCGCGCAACCGCAGGGCGGCCGCACCTCCCGCGCACGTGTGCATATCGATCGGGCACGCGAGGCGGCTTCGCGCGACTCGCTCATAGCCCGGCAGACGCACCGGGTCCGCGGGCCGACGGATCCTTGGGATGCGACGGCCCTACGCGGCTGGCCGCGGCCTGGGCCCTCCCCGCGACTCTCGTCGCTTCCGCTCGTTACCGGCGGAGGCTCCGCTGCTGCTAAATGCGACCGACGCGTCTATTAGATATAAGTCGCATGAATTATTAATATCCTCGGGTAACTTATGATCGATCAGCAAAGAGGCAATTACGAAGATGAAACGAAAGTTGCGCCCTGTATTATTTAGCGGGAGTAGGACACGGTCGCAATGCTCTTATGCGTTAGCGCGATCCCCCGTTGGCATTAATCGATCTGCAGTCGCAATAACGACAGGAGCCGGGCTGGCGGGAGGCGGCGATTGGCCGAGGGTTCGGCTCCGGCGGCCCAGCCTCCGCCGCTGCACCCTTCCGAGGGGAGATTCGTCACGCGAGGAAAAGCGCCGCAGGAAAGCCCGGGGGCTCGGGCGGCCAGGTGCGGACTACCGGCTGCCCGATCCCCGGGCCATTGACCCCGGCTTTCCCTCGCCGCGGCCAGACCGACGCCCCTCTTACGTTCGCTCGCCGCGAATCTTTGGGCTTTTCCCCGCTACGGGGCGTACAGGGCGCAAGGGCGCCCGCCTCTGTGCGTGTCGCCTACGGCTTGTTGATCGTGTCTGCGAGATAAACGCGCTGTCTGCCCGAGGCTAACGAAACAGCTTGTGCCTATTCGAGGGGGCTTTTTTTCAAATCTTAATATAGCGTTTATGCAGTATATTAGGGAAAATTTGGACCGTGTTAAACTACTTTTACTTATTCTATCATTTTTTGATAACATTTTCCACGCATATACGCCCAGAAAAAGACGTAACGATTTCAAAAAGTACCAACAGTCAGCAGGTGCGAGTTTTATCAATAATCGATTACCTTTTCCCAACTTACAACCAAAATGCCCATTAAACATTGGAACTTTTAAAGTAGTTATAACCTCGGTTACTTCATTACAGGACCACGGTTGCTCGGCAGAATTTATTAGGAATTTTTACTAGGTTAGATAGTAAAGTTGGGAAAAGTCGATGAATCACATCAATTAATGAACGTATTTTAATAAAAATTACTGCTGTATACAACTGCTTTACTGGAGAAGCCAAATATATATAGCATATAAAACAATATTAGTATTGATGATATTACATTAATTTTATATGAGATAATTATTATTTATCGTAAAACACTTCCGATAAAGCGTCCCGAGATTGACTCCCAGCCATCTGCACGGTCGGCCGTGCGCTAGGAGGACAACCGATTTCGGGCCGCGACCGGCGCGGCTGTAACGGCCAGCTCAAATCGGCGAGAGCCCCTCGCGGCGGTCAATCGATCCCAGTGCCATGAGCGCGTTATGTCGCCGGTGGCGGCAGTCGATCGATCCGAGTGAATATTTTAGGCGCGAGAAAGCGGGACCCTTGCCCCTCCCGGCGCAATGGGCGCGCATCGATTTTGCCCGCGCTGCTGCTGACGAGGTGTATGAAGCGCAATGACAGCCCCCCGCGTTAGACTGTCCCCGCGAGGCAGCCCAACCAAGCTCCTATGCCGGATTGAGCTACGAAGTTGCACGCTCATGCTGCTCTCTCACAGTTCGAGCTTTTATATTGTTTTACTACCTTGCTACATTTAACATGGATTGCGATCTAGATCAGGTATACCCGCCAAATGGCAATTAAAGTGGATGAAAAATTTATGTCTTTCAATGGGCGTTATTCATCGTTATTTTAACAAGTACGAAAAAGAAAGATTTTTAAACTCGACCGTAATTGCAGGGTGAGGGTCATTAGTTCTTGGAATATTGTCTTTTCAAGCCTCGTCATTGTAATCAGAAAGAGTATTATTAAAAAGAAAGATACTTGTCGGTTTAATTTGAAAAAGCGTTTATCAGTCTGCGATGGCAATCTCTCTCAATGAAATTGTACAGAGTGACAATACGTGCTATACAAAGACACGATTATAACCTTTTTAATTTTTTCTATAATAATACGGACAAGTGTCGATGCTTGTATGATATAGACGTCGATCGGTTTACAAGATCACTCTTTTGAATGGAAAAAAACTTTACGATGACCCAAATGCATTACTCCGCTCGTTTGTTTTCCACGTGTTATTTCTACATAAAACAAAAGTTTGAAGTAAAGTTGGTCGAACGAGAAAGGTACCGCATTCAGAAGTTAAAACGATTTTCCATGTTTTTCGTGTGTCGGTTATCGCCGTAAAAAATTGATCGCATTTTATAAACACACAGCTTTTACGGATTTTTTTCAGTCCTACGCATGCAGATATAGAGATAGTGTCACGAACATTTCCGATATTACTTATTCTTGAAATCTATAAATTTATAAAGATTGCAGTAAGCGAGAAATCCCAGAGGACGCGTATCGTGCTTTTCCTTCGCCAACAGCTATAAACGGCGGCAAAACAGGAGGCCGTGTTCGACCTGTAGTCTAGGAGAAAGTCGTCTCAGCTTCGGCAAAACGCCTTCGTTGGGGAAAAGAAGCGGCGGCTCTTAATCATCAATTCGCGGGCGGCGCTAATAATTATTCAGGAATCGGTAATAAATTGTGGGTGCGCTGAGGAAAAAAGGGGAAATAAATCAGGCGCGACTGCGGGGCGCAAAGGCGAGGAGGCGAGGAGGAGAAGAGCTCAAAGGACTTATCTGTAGCGCGGCGCGGCAAATTAATTACCCTAAACCGGCGGCCTCTTATTTCATCTAGGGCTGCCGCCGGGGCAGCGATAAATAACGGAATTACCGGGACGGGCAAGGAAGCGTCCCTCTGTTTTTATCGGCGACGCCTCGCGCGCACGCATCGACTCCCCGTATTAATTCGCCGGGCGGCGGGGCGTCGGTGCCGCGAGAAGACGCGCGCCGACAGACTCCTTTCGGGCGGACTAATTCTCGGGGTGGCCGGGCGCGCCGCTAGAGGGCGCCCGGCGTAATTTACCGCCTCGCCGGCAATAATTGCGGGCGATCGGCCAACGACTGGCGCTCCGCGGGAGGCCGGCCGGCTGATTCCATCAATAGCCGGGGCCGGCGCTGTCGACGGCCGCGTTACTGCCCCGTTAAATAATTCAAATTAGCCGCCGGTCGCCGGTGGCGCCCCTGGCGGAAAAGCTAGGCGCCCGCCGGGTTCCAGGGGCTGGGCGCCGCGTCTTGGGCGCATTGGGGGCCCCGTGCCCAACTCGCCCCGGCGTAATCGCCTTTGCCGCGGACTAAGTAGGTTACGCGCGGGGGAAATTCGGAGGGGCCGCGCGTATATCGCTGACTACTTAGGAGAGCCTCCCTAAGAGACTTAGTGTGTTAGCGAAAAATATGCTCCAAGCCGATCGTAACTCCCCGCTCTTACCCCCCGCTGACCTCGAGGAAGCTACCCCTGTCGCTGAAAATCATCAACTATTTGCATATTTTGCGCGCGGGGTTGGCGGCCGCCGCCGCCGCGGCGTCGGTTGGGGGCTGACCTCGCATGCGGTCCCGGTGAAAAATTCAGCAGCCGCCGGTTTCCGGCCTAACACGCGCGAACGCAACACATGGCGCTAGAATGGAGCGGGAGGCAGGGAATTGGCGGGTATTTGCTTATTTCACCGTCCAGCGGCTAATTGTCGCCCGGCCACTGGCACGCTTTCTCTCTTTGCTTTCTTTTGTTACCGCAACGGCTGCCGGACAGTTGCGTGGGCGAGGCGTTTCCGTGTTATTTCCCGCTCGTTAAACAGTGGTTAGCATTTCACGGCGAACGCTCGTTATGAGCCTGCTACGCGCCTTTTCAACGACAATTCTACCCCTACAAGAATAGAGGCTACTTTCCTTTGACTTTTACATTGTTTAACAATTTGTCATAATGCCTTTTTCGTGTTATTGCCTTGAACATTCTTTTACATGAATTGTTCAACATTAAAGGTTCGTATTTGTACATGTACTTTTAAATTTTACATTTTTTCCCAAATATTATGTCCAACTAAAGTTCCGTGCGTGTTATTGTGCCTATGATGAACATGAAATATAAACATTTAATCGAATGGATAAAAGGTTTCTTTTAACAGCATTATGTATAAAAAATCTAAATTTAAATTTTTAATTATCTGAAATTTAAGTTTTTAAATTTTGCAGTTGATAACGAATAAAACCGAAAAGAATTTTCTTAGAAAATGATGCAACAACGTATTGTCAATAAATGAAACATAAAAAAAATTTTATTAAAAACATATGAAAAAACTTTTAACTCCAATCCTTCATCTTTATACACGAAATGCATTTTTACACCAGAGTTTTTATTGGACGCCAATTCACTAACATTTATTCGTGAAATTTAGAGTTCCTAACTTTGTTTTTCTGTTAACTTATAAACGAATTTGCAGATTGATAAAAAAGAAAGTATTTCAAATGATTAATATAAATATATATATCATAGAAGCATTTTAGTTTACAGACATTATCAACAAATAAATCGGATGATAGAGTGGTTGATGAAGGTCTATTTCGCAGTTTTTTAACAATATCTGATAATTGCTAATGAATTATTTGTCAAATACATTTTCTACAAATACTATATGAAGGGTTTAAATCTTGTATTAATTTTGTTAATATTGTGGAAGTACATTGTTTAGGAGGTACCTCCTAAATTCTAGGAGTCAAGTTGAGTAAAATAATATTTAGTTTATAATTTAACTTCGTCTATGTTGGACAACAAATGACCCCTGACCGACTCAGAACCGTTGAAATTCAAATATTTTATATGAAAATATCATATGAATTATAAATATTATATTTAAAACTTTAAGCAAAACGGCGCTGGACTCAAGTTATAAAATACTAAATTAATCAAAATATACAGAATTAACAACAGACTCTACAATACTGATTAATATAACGTCAAATAAATTAGGACATTTGGAAAATTTGAATAATGGGGCGTACAAGATGTTGGAAAGGAGGAGGAAACGAGAGCAAAGGAAATTTAATCCAACTAGGCCCCGGACTACGAGTCTAGTGCTAATTCGCGTTCGAACGGAAGCGTGTAAGGTTCATCGCTCGTTGGCAGGGCGACTCGCGACTGTTAATCTCTCAATTATCCGGTGTTCGGCCTCGGAAGCTCCGGTCAAAAACGTGGTGGCCCGGCGTGAAGTGGCGCTCGCGGGATATCCGCGGGGCGCGCTGAATTATTGAATTATCGGAGGGGGACCGATCGATGTGACAAAAGGAGTGAGGAGGAACGGCGTAGGTGCGCCATGCATTATGCAACCGGGGCCGCGCGCCCGTATGTGCGGGCCTCGCCTAGGAGCGCCTTCCGCACGGAAGCCTGCCGCTCTAATCCGAATTAGATTTTTATCCTTGTTTATGCGCGGCCGCTTTGAATAAGAATGGGCACAGCGGAGGGAGGCTGCCTGGACCGGAGGCGCCGAACGTTGCTTAGATTTTTGCGCGCGATGCCAGGTGGTTTATAGCGTTATCGCGGCGGCGGCGGCGGCGGCCCGGCGGCGGCGGTGCCCGAGTAGAGACTCGGGCCGGGCTTCTCTCCCAAATCGGCCACGTTCGCTTGCGGGGCCAAGCCGGATTAACGGCTATTTTTCCCCCGGCGGCTCGAGAAGGCTCCATAAGAATATTAACGTATTTAAATCAGCGGAGATCCGGGCGCAAAGGGGGTGGGAAAGGCCAAAAGATGGGTTCACATATAATATGGGGTGGGTGCGCGAACGGTAATGTTATACTTTTTATGTATGCCTTGCGCGCTCAAGTTCGGGGCATAAAGATCTTTCGTTGCGCGCTCGGGTGAGAGTGTTTCCAACGCCTTCTTCTTTATATACTGCGTATGTGTATCTCATTACGTAACAGATTCTAGATCATGATTAAATAAGCGCTCAAGAATTATTCTACTTGCTCGACTGCGTCTTGCACGCAAGCTATACTGGCGGCCCCACTCGAATGGCTTACCTGAAACAGAAAACGAGATAAATGATTATATTAGGCGAAACAGAAAATATTTGGGTGTGCATTAGCAAGCGATGCTGTTTATAAAATAGCAGGCCGCTGAAAGTTCATTTTCTCAGGACATTTTATAGTGTGTGTAATCAACCCATTTAAACTCTAGTATAACGTCAGAATTAGCACACTTAAAAAGCTAGAATTGGTTAACATGGTACCATAAATTTTCATTTACAACTAAATCACAGGCTTTGCGTTCTCTCGGATTTCAAAAATTAAAAAATGTTTAGTTTAGAACGCCCACTAATGATATATTAGAATCTCATAACGCACGTGTTTTTGTAGCATTTACAAAACAATTTGTCGATTTTTCACCTTCGCCATTTTCGAACTGGTCTTATTAATGGACTTTGTTAGCTCATAGTTTCCGGGCTGTTGTGAATGCAAGATGCGGCAGCAGGAGTGGCTCGCTCGGCGCGGCATATTCGAGAATCTTGAGGCCGCATCGGGGCGTTCCGGGCGCTTCGGCCTGGGAAAACCTCGGGGCAGGGTGTCGAGGACACTCCGAGGGGGTCAGTGCGGCTTTGGCAATCGAGGCTCGATCCTCGGCCGCGACTTTGATTAAGAGTCGGGGGAGGAAGCGGGCGGCACTCGAGCGAGGGCCGCGTGTTTGTCCTGCCGGCGGCCGGCGGCATAATCGAGCGGCGCTCCACCGGACCCTTGAATCCCGCGACGCCTGCCCGTAAAAGGCCTCGTGGGCGCATCTCCGATGGCCGCGCGGCTCCGATTATTCCGGTCCAGTTTGCCGGCGCGATACTCGAGGGCCGGGCGCGCGCGCGGGCCTTCACGCTCGCCCGGCCCGAGCCCCGGCCCCGGGGGAGCCGGGCGGATAAACCGCGCGCCGGATTGCGCGGCTCCTTCGAGAGCCGCCCCCGGGCGCTGCAGCCTTTAAGCCGATGAAAAAATTTCCCCGCCGGGAAAATGCCCGGCGACGGCGGGGCATATGGCGCTCCCGGCCCGGGGCTCGGGCCGCACAATGCCGCGCCGGCGAATTAATGCCTGGGGCGCATTAAGGTGCAGCGAGGGGCGGCGACGCGACGCCCGGAACAGCTGATGGGGAAAAGCACTGTGGGGACCGGCCCAGCCCGCCCCGCAGTTTTCCAGCCGTGCGCTCGCACTGCTTATCGATTCTATGCCATCGCTGCGCCTCGGCCGAATAATCACGGCTGCGGCAGTTGTACGGATTTTCGGATCCCCTGCCCGCCCGAGCCTCCTATTCACCGATTTCAAATAAATATACCGATTAATTGCGCGGCATTTAATGAGGTTAATCCAACAAGATGAGTTTAAGCTGGACTAACCTTCCTTGGGCACAGACTCTAGTTTAAAATAAATTTTATACCATAGAATACCGGCATAGATACCATGTTTGATTTTGATTTTATTACTAGGTGTCTGTGTATTAGAGTAATTATTATTAACAAATGAAAGAAACTTTATATCAATATACAGTAAATTAAAAAGTGGAATTTGTGAACATTTTTCAGACAAATTTAATTATAAAAAATTAAATTGAAACTCGTGATATTAGATTTGAAAGCATGTAACCTATATTATAATCATAGCATTAAAGTACGATAATTTATTACATCAAAAACATGTTAATAATCATTTGTAAATGCTCTATAAAATACTTTTATCTTATTCTATGATAGTATTAAATTGTTTTTTTTACGAACACGATTTAACCGCCGGATTAATCAATAGCTGTGCTTAATCAATATTATTAATAAGTATACTTATCGATGTGCTTTAATTGGAGAAATATCGTACTTCTCATGTCGCTCGTTAATACAAATGATTTATGCTTAAAATTTCAGTTTTGCTAGTATATCTAGTGTACGCTTAAGGAACACTAGGAAAAGCATTGGTTCATACATATCTGAAAAATGAGCATAAGTTCGTAGCGCGTGAGGGCATTAAAAATACTTTATTTATAAGGAGAAAATAGAATGGATATCCAGCAGCTTGTGTAAAATGTCGACGTGGGATTAATTGCAGCTTAAATAAAATATAAGCGCAATGTATAAGCGATGGTAGAATAGATTGAACAGTTGCAGCTGGACGGTGTTAACGTTTTCTTGTATGTGCGATCGAAGAAATTAAATACCCCTCGGGGTTTGCTTTTACCGTAAAATTAATGAAAGTCAGTAATCTTCTTTTACGAGCAGCGCGAGCGTGAAGGCAATGCATAAATATCGGGCACACACATAACGCGGGCGATCGGCGGGCGCCGCGCGAGAATCGCACGAGGGGCACTTGACGCGCAGGCGCAGGACAATCGTAGCGCGGAGGCAGCGCGGCTCGGGGAAGCAATGAGGCCCCGGGTGGCCTCGGCACTCGGCCGCGCTCGGGGCAGCCTCTGATCGCGCGCACGTGGGGGACGCCCGGGCTGCCGGGGCTTTCCCGATATCGATCGCGCGCCCCGGCCGCCGGTCTTTTCTTCTTTCGCGCCCGATGCCTGTCCCCGCGTAAGTGCTTCCGAGGAGCTCGGCTTCCTTTGGTTATTGATCATGCGTTGTCGCGCGCGCGTCCCGCTGACACTCGGACAATCGCGACGGCCGTTATTAATTCACTCGGGGCGATACATTGATTTTTTGGAGGGATTACCCATTATAGCACCGTATGCGGGAGCGAATCCGAGCTTCCCCGTGGGTCGATAGCCGTCGCGGGCAGATTGTGCTTCACAAGGTACGCTTTAATTTTCCATAAATAAAATTTTAGCCCTGGAATATAGTAAATCCGACTTGTCTATACCGGTGCAGTATAGTATTAACAAATAAAGAGACTCGCGGAGACTGTTATCCCGCGAGTTTAACGTCCCGCACTTGGGAGTTTAATATCGGGCAATAAAAAAATAATAGTAAAATAACTATGGGCCAATAAAAGAGAAGTGAAGCCGGCTATTAACTTGAAAACTCTTCCAAGACGCAACACCTGAAATAATTGTGCCACCGAGAAAGCGCGCGAGGCAAAAATGGACGTTCGAAAAGCGGCCGCTCGCGAGATGGAGCCCTACCAAAACAAGCCCCGCGGGGAAAACGGAGGAGCTCCGGATTCAAATAACGCGCACTGGAGCTTAAGTTTCGAGGCGTCCGTCCGGCCAAAAGCTTCTCCCGACGACTTTTCGAGAGCCGCTTTTAGAATGCGCATTATGCTCGTATTCCTCCGCGTGTTTTATCCGCCGCGGATCCCCTGCTGTAATTGGGCCGACTTGTGCAGCTTTGAGGGCCGAGCTTTCATCCACTCGAGTGCTGCGGAGCAAGGCCTTTTTACTGCACTAGTCGATCATTAAACTCCCGGGCAACTGGCTCGGAATGAAACCAAAAGACGCCCGGACTTTTCTCGCCCACGCGGCCCCGGCGGATTCAATAACGGCGATGCGCGCACGAGACCGTAGCAGCGAGGCCTTTAAAAATTCATGTCGCCAGGTAGGCGCGCGCGCCCCCTGCTATAGCGACAATAAAGCCCTGTGCACACGCGGCCGAATAATCCCGGCTTTACGAGGCCGCGAGAGCAGCCTCCGACGGGCGGCGCGGCGTCTTGCCGTCTCTCCCCTCGCAGCCGGCCGGTCGGACCAGGCCCCGCTGCCGCGCCAGCTCCGTCGGTAAGTGGGTGACGGGCCCGTCGGCCGAAGCCCGCCCTTTCACCCCCCGCAGGAACTCTCTGGGTTCTTCCTCGTGCGCCGGAGCCGATCGGGGACTCTAACGATTACCTGGGGAGGCGCGTTTAATCGCCCGTAACGCGCCCGATTTTTCAGAGCCTGGGCGCGCGCGACTGCATAAGCACGGCGGCCTTATCAACCGCACGCAGGGTCGCCGCGACGCGACGTCTCCCGCTCCCCCAAAACCACCCTGCACGCGCTTATTCTTATATCCCTTACGTCCCCTTGTGTCGGGCGGTTGCATAGGAGCGGAAGATCGATCTATCGCTTTTTTCTCCCTAGGGCCTGCAGGCATATACGCGCAGCCGATGCTTTCGAGGATTGCTCACTACGAGTGGCATATATTTCTGGGGGTGGTGCCTTCCTTCTAGGAAAACAGTTGCTGTTTCCCTTTAACTACTCTACTACTGTTGGAGCTTAATATCCTACCTGACTAATTGAAGGGTCTATAGGTTTAACTACTGCACTGCTCAATTTATGTTATATGTGTCCTGATATTGTAGTTGTTATATATATTGGATCTGTCTATCTATTCATTCACCCACATGCCAATCCGTATAGGTTTGTCTTTATTTAAATATATTCATATCTTTTAATTCATTTTCAATCGATAAAGATCAATAAATAACATAATAATAATAACAACCATGAGTTTGAGTAATGAATAACTCTGAGGGTATTGTATTAATTTAAATAACTATGAGAACAAGAAACCACTTTTGTTCTTGCGATATCTTTATGTTTTTATTTTACATGTCGTTAAAAATAGGTATATAAAAGTGTACAGTTCTTAGTACATAGCGCGTGAAAATAAAAATGTTTTGAAAAGAATTATCACTTCCGAAAGATTGCATATACAAATGTAAATAGAGTTGCAAGTAGATAAGCGGCCATATAACCTTTACTCGTGTCGCCATAAAGCTACGATTGCAATAAAGACCTGATATTAACTTGGAAATTTCGTTAAATAATAAATGATTGTAAATTTAGATTATTCCTGAAATCCAAGTTATGTAACAACTTTGGTATATTTTTAAAATATAAAAAACATATTTGTACTCAAATAAATATTATCCATTGAACGAAGACGAAAGCTTAAAATCGAACTTAATGGACAAATTGATCAAACAATAATAAATGTGAAGGTAAAAATAATAATTTGATATTTCAAACGTTGTAGAATAATTAAGCTGAAATGAAGCTTAAACGAGGCGGAAATCTCGTAAATTATTATAAAGATACCACAATTTGTCACAGAAGCGAGGCTTGCTAGTACGACTCCGAAAGCTTAAACTAAAGTGCAATGCCGAAGAAGTCCATGCCAGTATATGCACTGCGGTTCTGCACCAACTCGCAGCACCTCTATGGATTGCCTGGCTGCACACATTCCAATGACACTTGCGCCGGCGACAGTCAATCCAGCGCGGAGCCTCGCGCCTTTCCACACCAACACGGCGCAAGTCGGGCAAGCTCCGGGCGCGGCTAATAAGCCGGGCGGGCGATCCTCGCGCGAGAGCCGCGAAACGCAAATGAACTTTGCTTCGTTAGCTCCTTGAATATTCAGGAGATTGGGGCGGGGGCCGCGTGCTCCGGGCCATTTGCCGGGGCTCAATATGTTTGCCGGCCCTCGGCCGCCGCCGCACAAATACGCCCCCGAGCTTTTCCAATCTATCACGCGCGGGATGCCCGATCATGAACAGGTGAATCCCCGGCGCGGGCCCGCCTCGATCGAATCAATAATGCGCCAAGGCGCCGAACGCCCCCGGGTGCCGGCAGCCGCGACGATTACAACGGCGCCGCGCGCGATAGACCCGCCAGCGGCCCGGACGCCTGCTGATGCGTCCAATCATGGCCTCCAACCAAATTCGCATTATCCGCCAGACATTTTTTCCTCGCGTCCTTCGATGCTTTTCATTCGAATTATCACGGCTTTACCACGAACCCCGTGCATATTTTATGCAAGTAGTAAAAGTTACGCAAAAACCGCCCGAGACTCATTTCTAAAATTCAATATTTGAGTTAGGAACGACGTTCTGCTCTAAGAGCTTCCGTTTTATCTCATTTTCTATTCATAATATTGTAGAGTCGCGGAAGAAAACTTTGAATTAATAATTTGATATGTTTTCAGTTTCACAAGGTTCCGAATATAAAACTATTTTACTCCCAACTCAATAATAATGACCATTTTTCGACCCATATAAAAGCGCGGGAAAACACATCCGGAAAGTTTGTATGACCCACTGCGGAAATAAAAAGCCAAGTCGAGTATCGACATTACGGGGTAAAAAATTTTTAAAACATCAATTGCACAATTAAGTTGGAGTTGTTATGTCAGTCGTTAAAGTATTATGTGCGAGTATACGTGTACTCAATAACTCAAACACTCGACAGTTTGAAGATGGCGTATTTTATGCTTATAACTCTCAAAAATATTGCACCGTACAATTCGTATTTTAGAGATACAAGACGCCAGTGGCGGAAAATGCGGGCAATATGAAGAACGTTCGATTAACGTTAAACCTTGAATATATAAATCCGGAGTAATGAAAAGTTACGATAGACGTCTGCTAGCAGTCGACTATCTCGTGGCGAATGAAATAGCTCGCCAAATAGCTCACGGGGCACATAAGAATAAGCGAAAGATAAATCTGCCTTGAGCCAAAGGGAAGCATCCGAGTGTCCGAGTTGTCGATTGTACCGAGAGGGTGTGAAAAAAATCTGAGATGGAGGGCTCTTTGGAAGGGAAGCGGGGCCGGGATATCAGAAGGTCGCAGCCGGGGCTGGTCCAAGGGAAGGCGGCCATAGGGCAAGTCGGCTTTGTGGGGGCGGGTCGCGAGGGTCCGCGTCCGATTGAATGGAATCACGGGCGGCGGCCGCGGGCGTCGCTTTCACGAGTCAGCGGCTCGCCCGGGAAAAAGTGGAGCGCGCGGGCGGCTTATCTGGGCGCGTCAGGGCGGCTGCCGGCGGCCTCGGCGGTCCAGGCCCCGAGCTCGAGGGCGATTATATCGATCAGGGCGGCGGCGCGGGCGGCGACGCTAACGGCGGACTGGCCGTGGGAGGCGTAATATTGCGCTACATGAATTCTTACTCCCCTCAGCCCCGATAAGCCCGTAACTCTCCAACTTTTGATGTTTATTATATTACAGGCGGGCGGGCGGGGCGTTAATGTCCAAGTTTGCCTTATCGGGCGAGCGGCCGCCGGCGCTATCGGGGGCCTTCATTACCTAATGCGGCCGACGGCGCCGGCGCCCCTGGGCCTTTTTCCCGGGGGCCGCGTCGGCTCGGGCCCGCGGCTCCGCGGATGATTGGGCGGGCGGCGCGGGCGCTTTGAGCCCCGGGTCCGGCGGCCCTGATTAATCTCCGCGCCGGCGGGGCTTCTTCTCGCGGGGGCGGGGGCCGGGGCCGGGCTCGGGGTCGGGGCGGCTGCGGGGGTGGCCGCGCGGCCGGCACGCGATGCGCGCCGCTATGAATAATGCCGCGCGGCCGATGCCCAGCTGGCCGGATGCAGCTGGGGGAGCGGCGCGCCCCACCGCCAATTACAGCTACGCGCAGCCGAGCATCCAGGTATCGCGTGACTGCCGGCTCTCGCGGTCGCCCGCGCGCCATTTGCCCGCCGCGGCCGGGCCCGCGCGACCCGAGGACGCGGATCCCGCTGCTCCTGCTCTGATGACTTACTTCGAGCCCCCGGCGGGCTTGCGTGGCCCGGCCGCCGACCACTCGATGCTACGGCTCCCCTTCTGGGAAGAAGGGCTCAACCACCAAGGGCGGACAGGTAGCCCCCCGGGCTGTGTTCGAGTACCTACTCTGCCTCCTTCCAATGTTACTTTAAAGCGAAGTTGAAATTCTCTTGCTGCCAGGTGGAATTTCAATATTCGGCATTTCAATTTTCCTGCAATTACTGTGAATGTTAATAATAACGTCAACCCCGAACGTTTTCCCGTATTCACTTGTGCAAAACTGAGATTACGGTTCAGAAACGTTTTGCTTTCATTTAAGCTAATCTCAAAAACTTTTGAACTCGTGCAAGAATTAACAGAGATACAGCAACTTGTTGTCCCTCAGCTATTGCAGTATAGTTCTTTGTTTTTCCACCCTATGCATATGTGAGCTACTAAATTTTATTGTTATTTTGGATGCAATACATATTACATATAAATTTAATTTTCGACGTCAGACGAAACTTTTTCATTAAATTAATTTCGAAATAAACTATTGTATTATTCAATATTAACATTGCTCGGCTTCTTGTTAATGATAATTGAAACATGTAAACCTGACAAATAATTTACTCGAAAGAATTATCTAACATTTTTTTTCATCTACCGTTATTTCATTTAGAAGAGCTATTCGGGCCGCTGAAATAGTGAACACGCAACCCTAATTGTTTGAGCCGTGTATTGGATAGGGTTGAGCGTGCACGACGTCACCAGGATATTTTATCCACCCGCGTACAAAGTTGTACCGGCTGTTTACGCGGGCAGGGCCACAAGAGCTCACGCGAACCGGTCCAACCGCACGACCACGAGGAAAAGTCCCGGCAAAGTGGATAAAGGCTCCACGCGAGCCGAGGGTAACGTAGACGCGTACGGCCTTGACTCCTCGCGCGGGGCTCCGCGAGCCCAGGCGCAATCCGTTCTAGCCCAGGGCAAGGGTACGGAGGACCGATAGTCGTCCCCGGGGCCATCAGCGGCAGAGTCAGTCACCGTCATCGGGGACGCGTCGTAAAAGTGCGCCCTTGAGCCGTCGTCAGGCGCACGGCCGCGCTGGGGCTAAGCATCCGCGCGCGCGCGCCGAGCCTGCCTGTGATTGATGGCTGCCGCGCCGCTGACTGATGGCCCACTCGCTGGCCCCTAAGAATCCGCCGCGCCCGCTCTTCATCCTCACGCGCAATCCGCCTCTACACACGTACTCCACCCATCGACTCCGGCGCCGCGAATAATTAGCCGGCAAAATCCAGAGCGGGCCCATCCATTAATCCGATCACTCTCGCGCAAGTTTTCTGATATGTTCCAGAGTAAATTGGTCGATCCGTGCAGAAATGCTAACCATTTGTATACTGTGCACATCCACGGTTGCCATCAAGTTTAACCAGATTAGAGTTTAAATAATCAAATAAGTAATTAAACATAATTCACGAATTAAACTTAAGAAATTAGCAATAGTTATGTTGGCTGTAATTATTAACATCTTAACTCTTTGTGTGCTTTTAGCTCATCTAATTCTCAAAATTAATCAAATTTTCATCATCTATTCATTCGTGTTTCGTAGATCTGCCTAGATTATTTCTCTCGAAATCAGATTACACTCTCGCAATGCTGAAAAGCGGTTATGTTTTCAAAAACTATAGGGAGTTTCCAGCAAGTTTCTCGGGATCGTTGCTAGCAGGGAATTTTATATGTCGCTCAGTCCGGGCAGAATGATCGTCTTAGTAGCCGCGCGGCCGCCGAATTGATTGCGCCGTTAAGAAAAAAGTTGGCCGGCCGGCAAGGAGGGCCGTTAAGGCCATTACCGTCCTTCGGACAATTAAAGTCGGCGCGCCGCCGCCGCCGATCGAAGCCCCGCGGCGGGATTTTTCAAAGTCGGTCCTCTTCCCCGTCCCGCGAGTTGAGACAAAGGCGCGGCTTATTAAAGGGAAATCCCTGGGGGATTAGTTCGACTAACTCGCCAGCCAACCTCGCGGCCCGAAAGGATTCATCCAGTTTCTTTCTAGTTTATTCCATTAGCGCGGGCCGCGGAATTTCTATCATCCAGCCGCGCGAGTGTCCATTAAAGCGGCCATTGTGACTTTTATCTGCTTATGGCCGAGCTCCGCGGGGCGTTTATTATACCGACGGTGCCGTCGTTTTTTTCTTTGAGGGCGCGCGAGACGGCCGCGCCGGCAATAGCCCCCACATACTTAGTTCGCACACCTTGGCGAAAGGCCCGAGGGCCGAATGGAGCGGTGCATTAATACCGCGTTAAGGGGTAAAAGGTCGCGGGGGGAATGACATCACGTGCGGGGCTAAACAATAAGCGATAAATTCAAACGAGCGGCCGGAGAAAACGCGGAAGCATAAAAGGGGCGCGGCCGATACCCTTGGCCCGGGGGACGCGGATTATCTTTCGATTTGTCAGCGTTTCGCGCGCGGCCCACGGGAGTCGGCGCGGCCCACGTAGTCCCCATTATTCCCCCGTCGGCGCGTATTTTACGCGGGAGTTTTCGCGTCTTACTCCCGGCCGCAGCCTCCGCACGCCTCGGTTATCGCGCTCACGAACCCGATGCCCGGACGCACTGGTACATAGAGCGGCGCGCGGTCCCGATCGATCGGCTCGGGGCGCCGGCGCCGGGCACTTTTGAATTAGTCGGCGATAGGGGCCAACTGGCCGTGAGGGCAAAACATAACCGGCCTCCGTCCTCCCGGCCCGAGTACTTTACTCCTCGGCCAAACAGATTCGCCTGCGCCGTACAGCGTAATCCGCCGTGAAAAGTCGTCATTAGTCGGGGCATTGCTCGAAGAGTCCAACTTTTGAGGCTGTAACGTCCGTTCTAAACTTGGGCCAAGTGTCCCCGGGCGCGGAAAACTTTGGCCCGGAATCCCAAGTTTTAAAAATGAAAATTCATTTAAAGTTCATTTTGACTCCGGAAATAGTCCGGATAAAATCCTTCGAGTCCTTTTTTTCGGAACGATTATAAAATGACTTAGCGCTCGGATTTCAACGAACTCAATTAAAAGCGAGCCTTTGGTTCGAAAGGCAAGCCCGCGGCATGGGAAATTCGGCCCCGATTTACCTAGAGGAGAAAGCGGGGGATTCCGCAATTATTACTCGCGCGCCCGCTTGGCCAGCGAAAAAAGAGAAAGGGTCGTTCGAAAGATCGCGGATTTACGAGGGCTTTTTGCCGGGACGGCTTCGCCCCGAAACTTGGGCATTTTTCCCGGGCGCCTGTAACGCGCGACATTATCCGCGGCCGCGCGGCCGCTCCATTAAAACCCCGATGCCCGAGTCGCTCGTAAAAAGGGAAACAAGTGGGCGCGCATTTGGACGAAAATCCGCGCAATAATTCCCTCCCGAAATAACTCAATTTCGCCCCGGCCTTTTACCCCGACGCGGCGCGCGAGGCCAATAAATCCGCAAATGGCTTAAAAATGTTACGCACCGGTTGGCCCGAGGGATGGAAGCAGGGCCGCAGGGGGCGGAAGACAATTGGCCCGGGAGGCGCTCGAGGAACGTCTTCGTTTCATAAGCATCGAGCGACTAGCGCCGCGCGCGAGGGTTCGATTGCGCGCCCGCGGCGAAATCGACGGATCGCCCGGGCTCGATGTAGCCGAGAAGCCTCGGCTCTTCGACAGAGCCCTGCAAAAAAATCCGTTTTTTCCTGGCCGTGAACGAGGTTTTGCTCGATAGAAACCACTTGAAGGGGTTCGATTAGATTCATAACCCGTGCCAAAAGCTGACGTGGATGTATTACTCGGGGCTATAACGCGTTTAAAAATAGAGCTAATCGTTTTGTGTCGCAACTCTTGAGTTAAGAAACGTTGTATTATAAGTGCACACGCTGCAATAATCGCTCTATCGGAAATTCTAGGACACTTAATCTTTATTCGGCTCTATGGAATTTCGAGCAATCTTGAACTTTATAGCGACAAGTTCTCATAAACGTGTATATTAAGCGCAATTTCTCAAGTATTAAAAGCTACTTCCAATACCTTAGCCCCGAGTTTAGCGTAAATATATGTTGTTGTCGAGTGAGACTGGCGATAGCGGCTTCAAGAAGTTTCACTTTGCTACATACTTGTGTCGACTAAGACGTATAGTTCTACCCTCACACAGGTACTTTATACTATTAAATTGCGTTCAATGCAATATATATTTAATGATTTATATACACATCAGCCGCTAGCGCGCAGTCCTTTACTTCCGAATAGTTTGTTGTATAAAAAGGACCAATGAGAGCAATTTACTCTCGGTGGATGATCGATAAGGCCGAAAGAGGCTGAGGCAGCCTCGTGCTCCGGGAATAGATTCCGGTCGGCCGCAGGCGCCCGTAAAACTCGCGAGTAACAAGGCCGCTCATAAACGCATAACCCGTGGTCGAGCGACTGGAGCCCGGCTCACTGCCAATTTAACAAATATCGCGGGCGGGTCGCGCTAGTCCGGCACTACTCGGCTCGGCCAAATTAATTCCCAACTTTTAATGGAGGCGCGGCCGACCGATCGCGCAGCTTTTGACTGACCTTCGCCCTCGGAGCGCCCGATTAAATTATCGAGAGAACTTGGCCGCCCCTTTGACCGCCGCCCCGGGATAGGCGCCCAGGCCCGGAGCGGCGAATATAACGGAGTTTAATTACGGCTGCGCGCGCGCGCGCGCGGTTACTTTCCCACAAATTGTTGGCCGGGGCCGCGGGGCCGGCATTTTTCCAGGGCGCCGGTGACCGCGGCCGCGTCGACGCGTTAGCTTGGCAGCGGCCCGGGCACAAGTTAACTTGGACAACGTCCGCCGCTTCGAATGGCGGTAATGTAATAATAATAACAATGCCTGCCGTGTACATGCCGTTGGGGGATTTCAAAGCCGAGCTCCTTCCCATTCGGCCGAACCTCGCCTTTGCGACGTTACATTAGTCAGAGAAACTTCGATTTCGCATTACAACGCCATTTTGAGGTTAAGTGTTGCGAGAGTTATCGTCAGGGGACGTAAAAGCACCGAGTAATAAACTCTCAAGTACGTTGAGCGATCCTCGTATGGGACTCGTGGCAGTAAAGCTTGATTAAAAAATGCAATAAAGCGGTCAATTATTTTTATTATTGTGGAAATGCAGCCGTTGGGAAGTAAAGGGTCGCCCTCGCGGTATATAAGATTTCCGGAGCTATAGCTCAAAACGACCGCGTTCGACTTGAACCTCCGTAACTTGCCCCGCGAGTCCTACATACAAGTATCGCGGACAGTTTTCCCTCGGTTCTCCGGTGCAGCAGCCCTCGATGGCCTCGCAGTATCCTCCTCGCGCGCGGCGAAATCAAAGGTGCGAGAACGCACCCGATGTAGGTAATCGATACAGAGCGTCTACTTGTCGCCTTAGGTTTTCCGCTCGCTCGTAAATAGGGTAATTAATAGCTTTCCGGGGGTACGTTTATGCCTCCTCGAATTTCCACGTATATCTCTTTCCGCCGCCCTCCCGCGAAATCCGATCCCCGGCCGGGGGAGATACAAAGGCGGTCCGCGCGTCTGCTTTCGCGCACCGTGAGCCGCGTCCACCCGCCACTTGGCGCGCACACAGTGCATGAATTTGGAGGAAACGGGGGTGAAAGCGTATCCTTATGGTTGCTGGGCAGGAGTAGCAATTAGTAATACAAACTCGGCATCGGGATGACTAATTGGCTGCGGCTGCGGATGCTTGCCCAGGCGCCTTGAGTAAAAGCTAATCGACGGGCAAGATTCATCATTCGTGCCAAACTGTAGTGTTGTATTTTGGTTTGGCAAAATTTTAACTACAACTTGACACTAGATCCAAGAACTTTTTAATGTTATTCCAGAAGAATCACGAGGTAACTTTTTCTCATGCAAATTGAAATTAATCTTGTCCAATATTGAGACATGATAAGTATAATGCACTAATGAAAAAAAACTTTTTACTAATTTAGAAATGATTTTAAATATTTTTTACTACATTTTTTAATACATTTTAAACATAAGATTATTTGGTGCTGTACTATTAATATTTAACGGAGAAATTTTCAATGGCCTTTTGGCACGTTAGAAAAAGTTCGAGAGCCTTCGAAGGATTTCCAGAGTATCGTTAGTTAGTACCAGTTGCTTGAACGTTGTTGCCGTCAATTGGTAAAAAACAGGGCAGAGCTGTCGAAAGAAGAGACATATTCCCGAGGAGTGGAGTGGCCATTATACCGGGCGGAGGGCAGCGCGAATAAGCGAGGCGAGCGCAATGCCCCTCGGCTTCTCAGGCGATGGTGATTAATCAGCGTGGGGATCTTAGCGGTCCGGGCGGCCCCATATACTGCGGAGATACGTCACCAGGCGAGGGAGGCGATCGGCTGGGCGGCTGATCCGCTGAGTTTTATTTGGCCCCGCGGCGGCGATTCCTCCTCCGGAGCCCGGGGCACGTTTGCGCCCCCCGTCCTCGCGGCGCGCCGTTACGTGCCCCTCCCCTTAATTGCTTATTTGCCAAGGCGGGCAGGCCGATCGGTTTAGGGCCGGCCGCCGCGCGCAGCCTCCCGGGCGGACCTAACCCACGCGCGCCCCGCACAATGAGATAGCGGGGGAAGTCGCCGGCGGCCGGGCGTCTCGCGCAGTTCCAATAAGTAAGGGGAGCGGCTCCCACGGGGCGGCCGAAATTTTATTTCTCCAAATCCGTCGGGCCCCTTATCGCCCCGTATTCGCCCCTCCTGCGAGGGGCGCGCGCCGCCGGCCGCTCCGATATTGTGCCGCGGATTTAGAGAGCCGGCTCCCCGGCCCGGGGCTTATTGAAGGAGAGCGCCGCAGGCGGCTGCTTCCCGCCCGGCTCCGCAGCGCCCTCTGCCCACCTCTGTGTATACCAAGCGCAAATCAGGCGGCACGCGCGCGCACTTTGTCGTCGCCCGTGATTATCATTCGGCGCTGACCGCCCGAGAGCGAGTGCGCGACGCCTGCCACCTGCCCCTCCCGGGATTCCCCGCTATTTGTCACGGGGCCTCGGCCCCCGGGACCGCGCGGAGAAACGCCCCGCGGGCCAGATGAACCGCTCCTTTTTACCGCCCGGCTGCAATTAGCCGGCCTCTTGAATATAATGCGCCGCGCGACACCCGGGCTTTTTCTGCCCTCCGCCGGTCGTCTTCATCCTCCCTCCCAGCCTCCGCCGCGCGAGTACTTGGCGCCCCCTTGTCTCCTGCGGCTCCCACCCGCCTCTCCTTTTTCCCGCTTGTACGCCAAGAAGAAAATTTACCGAGCTTATTGCTCTGCGCCAGGCAGTGCGTTACGCTCTACACCAAGGCGCGAATACCACCCTCCTCGTGCCGCATACTACACAAATCTCCGTAGACCCGACCCCCGCGATTCATTTCGACGGAAAACGTCACATTCAATTATTTTTCTCGACGTATCACGTATACTTTATCGTGCCCTACTTTAACCGTGTGACGAATGCAAACCATCATTAGAAGATAAATGTGTGCCCGGATGGGAAACTGATTCTTTCATTGGCGATTGAACTAATCAAATGACTCGAATCAATAAAATTTATCTGTTAATGCAATAAAAATCATCAAAAACTGTGACCTTATAATAAAGAAAAGATCTATTGCCATTAATAAGAGATACAAAATTATCTGGTGATTTTTATGGGATATTAATTCATGAATAATAAAAACATCTGTGTAAGGATGGTGAAGCTAAGAAATAGTTACGTATTTGAATTTGCAAAATTGCCCTGTAGAAAAAAAATAAAAAGCACTAATAGTAAAGTTTGCTTTGCAGCAATATTGTCAATTACAATACTGTAAATATGAATATTTGCAGATAAACTAATCACGTGGTGTATCAAATTCAAGATTCAATCCGCAAATGCATCATAAATTGAATAATCCGATCGTACATTGCAATTAGTCAAAAATTCATTTGAATGTTCTATCTAAACATGTTCGTAACTAATTTGGTGGCGTTAAGTTCGATACACATGTATACTAGCGATCGATTGCGAAGCGATCCATCGAAGCGGTGCTCACCTAGCTCACTTGTCGCCCTGCCACAGTTCGTCGATGGCTGTCGAAAAATAGTCAAAATGGTGGTAAAATAAAAATTAAGCGATGCGTTGTCGAGGATAGAAGGGCGGCAAAGAATGACGGAGGAAAACGGACAAGCACTCGGCTCAGCCGCGCCGGCTCGTGTCTGAAATATTCAGTGAATGTATCGATCTCCCGCGTGGTAGGTATTCGGCGATGGGGTCTCAAGGAATTTAATAATCCAACATCAGGAACTTTCCGCGCGCGGCCCTTCTTCGGCCACCCGGCGGCGCCTATACGCGCCTTTGAATACCCAGACGGACGCGTTTCCGCGAATCGATAGTTTTTCCGCGGAGGCTTTTCGGCCCGGGCCACTGCGGCGGACCCGGCGATCTTATCCTCTGCTCTAAGAGGCTTCGCCGAGGACGGCTTCCGTTCACGCGAGCGCCCGCCCGGCAGAAAGCACCTTGTAAAAAGTTTAACACGATTACTATATAGCGTCACGTGGCCGACCACCGATAACAAACTCATTTTTCTTGCCTGAAAACTCGGGGCATTAATAAATCAGTGGGCTTTGGACGTTAGAATATGCCCCAATTGAAATACATGCGTTGCCCAGCCCGGAACACTACTGAGCGGGATCTGCAAAATCCCGTCTTAAATAAGCTATCCCGCTCTCTGGGATTCTGCCTTTAAAGTAGAGAGGGAAAAATGTCAATGTTGATCAAATTGTATAACGTAAAGTGGGCTTCCGTGGGGATTTGGCCAACAATTCTTTTCGAGTGCAAAAGATGTTTTCTGATTTGGAATTGTCAAGAAATTGTCCACTTGTCCTTCTCTCAACTACAATATATTTCCAATACGAGCGAGCAATTTCCATCGAAAAAATCCTACTGTACTTTTATTTCTAACGGCGCTCCATCTTGGACTGCATTTTATTCTTAGGATTTTATTCTACAAGAACTCTCGTTAAACCACGTGCCTAGTTGTTGAATCTCAAGCGCGGAGATGCGCGTGGTAGATGTAGACGGTTTCTTCACAGGAACACTACAGACGGAGCAATTGCTCAGAAGTCGAACCGAACTCGCGACCGCCGTTAAAAACCTTCGTACCCATAGCTCGCGTCTCCTTCGGGGGTCGTCCATAGTCCAATCGCATTTCGAAAACATCGTCGAATGTGAGTAAAATCATACGAGCTGAAGAAGACAGGGATATATACGGTAGTCGATAAACCGCACTTGGCTTTAATAGAAGAAAAAGAGGAGGCGCGCGCCGCTTGCGGTCGTAGCCGCTTGCGGCACGTCCATAATTTTTTTCCGCCCGGGCCGCCGCGCCGCTAGGGGGCACCACTGCACCCCGCGGCGGCCCGACTTTGCCGGAATTTCATATGAAGATTGAAAACGTATTGGAAGCCGGAGCATTTCGCCGGGAGGCAATTTGTCGTCGGCGCTGAATTACCGACGCGCGCCGAGGGCTTTCCACGGGAATCGAGGCCAATAAGGCGCGGCAGCGGGGCGAGGGGATTCCCTGACTCCGTCTCTGCTCCCCGCGTTTTCTTTCTCTCTTCGCGGCCTTTTATTTCTGCGGCGGGGATGCCGGGGCTGACGCCATCCTCCGCCTTTTCCGCCTTTGCCCCTTTCCCCAGAGGAGAACGCGCTTTTCGGAAATTTCGATTTCTCCGTGCTGAATGGACACTAGTGCGCGCTTGAGGGATGGGCGGCTGGACGGCTTTTATCCGTCGCGCCTGCAAATTGAAACATGGCTCGTTTTGAGGTTTCTTGCACTTTTGTATGAATATTTTGTGGGTTAGAAAATATGTTTTGGACAAGTGTTACATTATCATGTTTCATATTATCAGTACATCAAATCTTCAATCGAATCGGGTTGTATTTACACAACTACCTTTCAGAAACTGCAAATCCCCAAAAGAAAAAAGGGGAACAGCCACTGTAAGGGTTAGATTTATCCCGAAATTCTCAGAAAACTCGAGACAAATCCGAGCCTCTTCGCTCTCCCTTTCCAGACGTCGAAAATTGTCATCTCGTGCTAAGTCTCCTTCAATGCTCGACAGCGAATTCCCGCGAGGAAGCGGGTCAAGTTCGTTTCGCGTTTCGTCTTCCTTCCTAGATTACGTGCCAACTTTTCTTGGTGCCATTTGACTAGAATTCTGTTTTTCTTGTAAATTTTGTAATGAATAGAATACACGATAATAAGTTTCATAAACAAAAGTTTGTTCAGTATTTAAATAAAGATTTTATTATTCAATTAGAATCTGGATATACTTGTCTACATAAAATTTGTTAAATCACGGCTAAACTTTTTCTTTTAAGGCTGTATAATATAATGATTGATAAAGTAAAGCTTAAAAAGTCACGTTCAAAATTTACAAATAATAAGATTGCATAATCGAAAAGTTATACTCACAGCATTTTACTAAATACAAGTCAATATTTTTCAAACAATTATTTGAGTTCAACCCGTGTCACACTTCATTCGTATGATTATTTTTTAATTATCTACCTATGTAATGTTAAACAATTTTGAAAATGTTGTACCATAAATATCAGTAATATTGACATTTTTCTTGAAATGTCTGAAATTATTCTTATAAAGACGCAATTTTGAAATATTTTCGGTTTACTATTTACTTGAACTGATTTTGAGAATGCTTTGTTAAATAAATATTAAATCGCTAGCATGCATTTGCGTAGCGATTTAGTATTAAAATACCAAGAAATTCCTTACATTTTATCTGTCTTAAGATATTACACTTATAGACTTGATAATAATATGCCGTTTATTCATCAGCTGTTGCTTCAAAGCATGCTTCTTGAATACCTCCTTGAACAAAAGAATTTTTTGATCCTGTGCTCAAACCCTAATCTTAAATTTTAATAAAATGCATTTTTATCGGTAGTGTGCTAGGTAGGGAACCAGGCCTTTATTTACAAATATCAACAAATAATTATGTATAGAAGCAGCCGTAGACCTTGCACGCAAGATAAAAATAGCGCTGTTCAAAGTTATCAATGTGTACTTTTATGAATTTAAAAATACTACTCATGAATTCGGCACAAAACTTTTCAAAGAAAAGCTGCAATAACAAACTTTGCCATGAAAACTTGTATTTAAACAGCTTTATCCGACATTTTATTCTCTGACGTACTTTGCACTTAAGGATAATTAGCATAAACAAACAGCTTTTTAATTGACTGCGATTTTCAATTCACGGGAAATAACTACGGTACTATAAAAAACTGGACTGAAAGATAAGGTACGGGATTCTGAGAAGCCAAGAAAAAGAATCCTGGGTAAATATCTATACGGGAAGATGTAATCCCCGTGGGTATAAATACGCGAGTCCGGTGGCTGGCAGGTTAATGAAACGCCTGCTTCTATCGCTGCGGGCGTGAATTTATGCTCGGCTTCGCCCACTTTCTCTCTATCTCTCTCACTGTGTTCTGTTTCACTCTCCCCCGATGGCCCCACGATTCCGAGAAATTTAGAGACCGTCGGCGAGGATGCTTTTCTTTTGTAAATATGTACAAAGGAGATACGGAGGCGCGCAGGGCCGGGGCTTCTTCTTTCTTGCGAGGAAGCCGCACTTTCCCTCGAAAATTAATTAATGTAAGGTCAGATAGCGTTTTGATGAGCGAGCTGCGGAACGAGTGTTGTTTGCGCTCTCGTAATGAGGTGTTGTGTTTACTCGGCAGAGCCGCCGTCGCGCTGGTGCGGATCTTCGAAATTAAAATCGAAAATAACTTGATAATGATGTTGCTATACTTATAATTTCAACTAAAGTTTTGAATTATATTAACGATGTCCGCCGGAATGTTCTTAATTGTTAATAAAACGTATATAGATTACATCAAATGGTAAAAAAAGTTGCAGGCATAGAGGTTATAGTGGAGAGAGTAACGCACATCGAACCCTGTTAATTAATTATTGAAACCACGATAAAAATAAAAGGAGGATCCCGGGCAGTAAAGTCCGTCTCCCTTGAAAAAAGATCCCTGCCGAACTCTAAATTATAGACACAGTGGGAAAGGAAATCCATCGGTCTATTACCCCGAGTGGCTCTTCCTCGAAAGCTCGACCCGGCAGGGAATCATCAACGTCCTGGCCGGCCTAATAAAAAGCCCCGCGCGTTCGCCCGGAGGCTCCTCCCGAGATTCGGCCCCCGGCGCTGGAATATTCAACAGGCTCGGGACGGACGGAATGTTTAGGGTGGCATGCATTATTGATGCTATCGAATCGGAGAGCGGCCGATCGTCGCCGCGAAGACGCCCCGGCTCGCCCAGTTACTTATGCATGTGCCCGCGAGAGGGCAGCAAGCCTTTTCCGATGCCTCCGGGGCTGGTCGAGCCGATGGGCTCCTCAAGGGTTTTACCGGCTCGCTAGTTCCCTCGAATTTTTGCCCAGGTTCGCGGACGACTGCTCTCGAATTCGCGATTTGTCGGACGCGCAGGACAGATGGGGAGATCAGCAAAATCGTCCTGGGGTCTCTTCACTTTCGCTTCGGTGTCCCAGTGGGCATTTTCTCATCCGACGAAGCCGATCAATCTCAGAGATTTTTGGTTATGCACTTTGCCAGCTGATCCGAAAATTGAAATGTTTTTATCAGAGGCTTAACAGTTATTTCGTTTATTTACAACGTCTACCATAAATACTACTGCAGTTATTTCATTCAAATGGCTTTAAATACCATTAAAAGTTCTATCTCTTTTTAAAACTAAAATTTGAACAGTTTTTAATGGATAATGTCATCGAGCGTTTGAAAAGAACACAACATTTCACCTCGAAATAATTATTATTTATTTCTTAAATTTCAATGAAAAATAATATTTATTTTTCTACTTCTAGAATAAACTGTATTAATAAATAATCTGTTGGAATACTAAGTTAAATATACATGCTTATTTGTAAATATCTAAAGATAGAGGTCTATTCAAGCTATATTTTATTATCAGTTTTTAATTAAATAATTTAATAATACTAATAATGTTATAATAACAACTTTATGTTTATTGTTTTCAATTTAAAACGTATCAATGAAAGAGTATCATATATGCTACTTAAATTTAACCCGTAATTCCAGTTCTTTGAAAAAATTATAATTCCAAAAGCATACAGCTTGTTGTCATTGAATTAAAAATTCTAATCTTATTTTCAATACGAGATTGAGAAAATATTTATATGTAAGACAACGTTAGTTTCTATCAATGAAAAATATTTTTTGTTTTATACGTTTTACTGAGAGGAGTATATCTACATATAACGTGAAAAAAATTAGCTCTGCATTCAATATTATCGCATCTCCAACCGCTTACTAATGCAGCGCGATCGTGCACGCCTGTAGTGCACTTTTAGTAGCTATAGGCTCACCTCCGGCAGAATACCCCGCTGGGGAATGAGAAAAGGCCTCTAGCCGCCTCGGCCCTTGGAATCGCTTTTGGCTGGCCGCCAAGCGATCCTCCCACGTCGGATTTTCTCTCTATTTGAGAACAAACGCCCGGCGATGCAAGTGCCTCTTCCTCTTTCTGAGCCGTGCAGCCACCAGTTGCTCGTGGAGGCCTATAAGAGCCTACAGGGCGCAGTTAACACCACGGAAGCCTGTTGCGTTCTGCGCTTTTCTTGCAAGCCCCAAGTCCATTTACCATAAATCTCTCCAATTTTCATTTTTCATTTTCTTTAACTCTTATTATATCCTTTAAAAATAAAATTGCTATCTAGAAATTCCGAAATATTGCAGAGTAGCAGATGAACTACAGCTTATTAATAATATATGCCTATAATTGCAACTTTCATAGGGCTATTGTTAACGCCTAATGATCACTGGGAAACTGCAGCCAATTCACGAGACATAAAAGACGATATTTAATACTATTGTTCCATTTTAATAGTTTTGGTACTATACTAAGCGGACAATGATGAATTGCTATTATTACGTTACTGTTATTTTTAAATACTCATATGATACACTCATTTGCTGCATATTGCATTTTGTCTCGATTTTCTATTTCGAAATTTTATTTCATAATTAATATTATATTTTGATCTTATCTATTGAATTTATCTGGTATAATAATGATATCACAAACTGACAATATAATTCAATAATATAAGACTGCATTATAAAATTACACAATAAAAATCAATTAATCTATTCTACTTAAAATTCTACACGTTATTCGAATGTAAATTATACTGTAAATTAAAATACAAATAAAAATTAATTATATACATTTTTTATTTGAGATTATTATTTCATAGAGGTTTATATGAATAAATTGCTGTTAATATTTTATTGGACATTGATTTATTGACTTTTGAACTATATCCTATACTTTGTCTAATGCATGACTCTCTTTCTGATAAAACAATCGTAGTGAGAAGCTACTTGCTCAGTATCAATATCTGACCGCAAGAGATAGAAAATGACCTTCGCAGGAGTATAGATTTGGCGAAAGCGAACTGCATAGTGTTAAGTGTGCCTTAGCCGCCTGTTGCTCGCAACTCGCTTTTCTTCGGGCTAGCGGCGTAATCTCTTATATATACACAGCGGCCCTAGAGCGCTCCTCATCCTTCGGTCCGCGCCACCGTTGGTTAGCTTGATGAATTACTTCCGAGGCGACGTTGAGTTGGCAAAAACTTTGGCATTACTCGCTTGTAGACACGCGTCTAATGAGGAGCAAAAGCCTCCTCTTACTGTATCCCTTAATTTGCGAGTTCTCAAGTGTTTTGGTAAAGTATTGGATCGGTCCCGAGTGAGGTCTTCTCTCTGTTAGAATGAAGCCGGTGAAAGTTGTATTGAAACTTTATCATATTTTCAAGTACACCTTCATTGTAGTAGACGGTATTCGATTAATAATTAGTTTTATTCGGCTTACAAGAATCAAATAAAAAGGCACATTTCTTACAATTATAGGAGAACGCGATTATTCAGTAAATTTTATCAATTTTGGGGCCATACCGTAATATATTTAAGATAGTACGTGCAGCTAACTTATCTATGTATGTTTTTTAAATTTAATTTAGGTGTAATTGTATATTTAATTTTTCGTCATTAATATAAGAAATCAAAGTGAGAGTTATTAGTGCGTAACCTTAGATTATCCTCATAGTCCGCTCTACTCGAAATTTCCAGTTATGAATGAATCAAGGCAATCAATCGTACCCTTGAAATCACACAAAATCAAGCGGAGCATCCCTTTAACTCCACGAAAGCCAATCGCGCTCCTGTCTTCTGGATTCAATCTCGCTTCTGACTCGATCATACACGCGACATTGCGTCTCAATCGTATTTCCCGGTTAGATTGTTCCGACTTACCACGCGCGAAGATGCCGCGATGCCAACAAGTGGTCTGAACGTACGTCACCTGCGAGCAACTAATAGGCTAATATGAAATATGGTACATTTATTGGTTCGACGACAGTTGTCGGAGAGAGCCGGAATCTAGTAGAACAAGGCAGATCGCTGATGTTCCAGTAAGACTGGTCCACCAGTACCCGGTCCTATCTACTTCGCTTTTAAATCTATGCCAGAACTCAAATATTTCATTGTATTTTTTATTTTATTGCTACTTCGAAGATCAAATTGTTAGGGTGGATTCATAAAGCTGCAACCTCGGATCAATGTTTTTCCGTTAAGCACACAAAAGCAGCAGTGACTCAGTTAATACACGATTGTGCAAGAACTTTAAAAGAAGGCTTAAAGATTCCAGTGGCAAAGGATCTTATTTGAGACTTTGCAGCCTCCGTGTCAATAAATGCCATAATTTTAGCGCTCGGCGGAAGGCGAAAGCTTAGCCCCATAAAGGGAAATATTAGACGATAAAGGTTATTTCGTTCGAGATGATTGGAGTTTATTTTTGACCGATTGGGCGATGGCGATGACGGGCGGGCGGCTCGGGCTCGGGCTGGGGCGCGGCGGCCGGTCGCCATAACGAGATTCGGCCGGTCATAAACACGCTGCAATATCCGCACATTCGGGGCGATCAGCGGCGAAGGAAGCGGGCGGGCCGATGAGACGGCGAGCGGTAAGCTGCCGCGAGCCGCGAGGAGCACGGCCGAGCCGAGGGAAAAATCGAGATGGCCGATAGCGCGGCGAGTCGGCCGCGCTCGTTATTATTTCGTCGGGCCTAGACAAACCCCGCGGCGCACGTACGCACACAGGGCGGCTATCGCTTGCGTAAATCGCCGGACGTTTATGGGTCAAGCGAATTCGCCGGGGCGCGCGCGCATCGAACTACGCGCCGGCCTTAGATTTCTCGGGCGGATAAAGGACCGGCGGCGGCGGGGGCCGTAAAGCGTTTTACGAGCCGGAGCCCGCCGGATATCTCCCCAGCACTCCTGCCACCCGCCGCTGTTTGTACTCGTAGGGTCGCCGTTTTATCTGCGACGATGTGGTTTCGAGCGCCTTCGCCGCTGTCTCTTGTATGAAGAGGTGAGGGACCCGGCCGAGTTATAGGCACCGACCCCGGCTCTTTGATAAAACACGCTGTTCCTTGGCAGCCCGATAGCCATCGCAGAAATTACTTATGGCCCTGGCTCCCCGCCCTCCTCCCACTCCCCACTGCATTAGAATATATATTTATACCCCCGATTAAATTTAGATTCTACGCTAGTTCCATTTTCATTCATCGATTCGCTTCACTCTACGTATTCGCCTCGCTTCGTATACTCGTGCTCCTTTAACTGCACTGCTCGCAGTCGGGAGCAGTTTCAAATAAACATCTAAACAGCCAGATCCTACTGTTTTATTCTTAAATTCTTAAGAATAAATATAAAGAAAATATCCATTAGCCATATTTACTTTCGCGAAATTCAGAACAGTAATTCAGGATACTTTCTGTAAATTAGAACTTTACGCACTGGAAACATACCAAAATCCGTTTATAAGCTTTAACCTATCCATCGGAAGATATCTAACACAGTTGATTGTTTAAGTACGTTGTAAAACATTCACGCGCATTTTATTGTGTATATGTATAAATTATTCCCCTGATTATCTGACTATGTCATTGGCTCTGGCCTCTATTCACAAAATAACGATAATTTATAGCCAAGGATTCATCACTAGACATTTCTCGTACAGGAATCGCAAGCTCGTTCAAGTCTATCTTCCCTTGATTTAAATCTTTGAGCCCTAACATTTCCATTTTATAATCTGAAATATGCTTCGCACTATCAACTCGGTTGATAAAGTTACTCAAATCTAATAAGCGCCGTTTATAACTAGAATTATAATTTTGAAAGTTGTTGTACTTGTTGAAGGTGTTCCGAAAATAGTTTTAATAGATTATGTGAAAAGTTTATAAAACATCAGAATTTTTGTGATTAATACAATTTATTATTTATTTTATTGACCGGTATGATAGATGGCTGTTATAAAGTATTTATTATCCAGGTACTTTTTCTGTTTTTATTTTATCAGAATGAGTGATATTAATATAGATTTATTGCGAAGCGAAGCAAAAGTCCTAGAGTTTCTGTCCAGGTATCGGAATTTCTATTTAAGGCAACAGGATGTACTATGCGTCATAATTTATTAATCAATTTGGATATAGCTTTTTATAGATGCACATAAGATAACGAACTCGACAGTGTATATGGATATGTGTTTGTGTATTTATTAGAATGCATTCGATTATTTTGAGCACTGTTTGAAATGCAACATCGTTTTCTAAAACTTCTATAAACGCAAAGCGTTGGGGGTCAGCGACCTCGAATGTGTTCTCAAGCGTCCAGCAAGGTTGTATCAGAGTGTCTGCTTACCGGAGATATAAAAGCGTGTCGAAACAATTGGAAATCCATGGATATTATTTGCGCGATCTGTTATGTGCGGAAACAAAGCTGAACGAGCGAACAAAATCCTGCGCGCAGCAAAGCTCGACGAGCGGCAACGATAAATACGCAGTAGCCTATATATAATCATTCATCAACAATCATTTATATTGTACGCAAAACGTTTTATCGACTTTTCGATTAGGATGATTCGTTGATTAAAACGACATCTGCATTTGAAGATGACTTGCTTATACGCCGCCAGTACATTCTGAAGAGCAATAAGAAAGCGAGCTTAGGTTGGGGGGCGGTAATCGAATATACAGCAGCCGGTTTCGCGAGGCCGAGCGGAAGGAACAAGGGTGAAATTGAAAAGAAAGGGGCGAGGGCGGCCTGAATATTTGGAGGCCTGCGGCTCGGGCTTCCTAATCGCGTCGCGGCCCTGCGGCTCGGGCTTCCCTGGGCGCTTTTTAAGTCGAGCGCTGCACGCAGGCGGGGGCCCGGGCAACCTGTGGCGCCCCCGCAGCCGGGCACTCGGCCTAATGAGCGGCAGGCCCGCGAGGCGGCTTCCGCCGAGGGCCTGCGTGCGCCAGAGCCGCCCGGGACTCTCGGGGCGACGCCCAATTTCACCGGGGAGCTAATTAAAAGGCGGCCGTCGCGCCCTCCGCACGCGCGCCACGCCCCTCGGCTGCTCGTCGCTGGGCCGAGGCCCGAGGGCCTCGCGCAAACTTCTTCCTCCCAGCGTTTTATCTAATTGACGAGCCTTCGCTAGCTCGACGTGAGATCCTCGCGCCTTTGTACAATCGAAATGGATCCTTGTGGCATCGCGGTAGTGGGGTGTTTTTTAAATTTAGGTCGCCCCAGCTGTTTCTGTGTTTAGCCACGTTTCCACTAAAACGATAGGGCTATTATTTATTCCTTATTATGCACTAGGGACTGCTTTGACTGTGCGTACATTGAATGTACGAAGTTTGATGCATCTATGCAAAACTGTGCGCTAAAGGGAGCATTTGTTAAGAGCAAGCGCTTTTTCATCGAGTTCGTTACAGCGTGACTTTATTCAAAAAATTCAACGGATCATTTTTCGAGTACGACACGGCGATTTTTTAAGTGCAAATTTAACCCATTTCATTTCTATAACGCAAGACTTTAATAATTTATTAATATTAGTTTGCATCTACGTTTAAACTGATGCATTTTCAGCTGCTGTTTACCGGCCGCCCGGCTAAATAATACGTTTTGTATCAATTTAAAATCAGAGTTTATACGCTTGCAAATTAGTTGATGCGTAACTCGAGATAAGTAGAAATCGCAAATTTAATCATGTTTAACCAAAAATAGTTCTGAATAAATTATACATCAATATAAAGGAAATTCAATTATTTACTTTCATAATCGCCGGAGAAAAGCGCCCCGTCTGTCCAGAATGAATGATTTCAATTTACAATGATGGTTTTCAATTTTTGTTAAATTGACGTTCACGTCGGGCCGAATGAAACGCAGCCGCGCAAACGAAATTACGCAGTTTCAATTAGTTTCTTTTTCGAAGACTGATCCAATAAACCCTTCTACTGAATTTAACGAAGTTTATAATTTGATTTTCGATGAAATTAGATTGCGAAACGAGAGCGTTTTTGAACGCGCTCGCATAACGAAATGAAACAAATGCTCGAATAAATTTTAACTGCGCGACCTCTCATCAAGAACCTGCGTGTAACCGGTAGCAAGGATTACAGGGGAGCACTGCTGCGAAAAGCCAAACGAGCAAATCCTCGAATCCGAGACGCTTGTCGTACTCGGCACGGGCGTGACGCGCTTGAATTGGCCTATACAGCCAGGCTGATCTGCCGCGGAGAAAAACTTTCCAATTACAGGGCTCGGCGCGAGTGCAGCCGTAAAACGCCGCGGCGGCCGGGGCGTGGCTGCGACGCGGTTCCCTCATAAAGAATTCAAATTTGCGCGGTGGATGCGCGCGGCTAAGTTACTCGCCCGGCAAGTTCAGCTAGCGCGCATTTACGAGGTGGCCCAAGATTTGCGATCCTCCCTCCTCCCCGGCACACCCCCCGGGGCATAAAACGCGGGGAGGGGGCTTTGTTTCGCGACACCGACGCGCGTGTGTGCGCGCGACGGACGATATTGCCGCGGGCAAGTTCGACTATAGGGCGAGGAGGTTGACGAGGCGCGCCCGGGCCGTTTTAATAATGCAGCGGCCCGGGCGCCCCTCCCGACCTGGCCTGCACTTCTTTCCCGGCCGAGGCGCGACTCTCGAGCCTCTCGTAATTACCGAGTGCGCTTGGGATATACTTCGAAAAATTATGGCGGAATTGAGCCGTCCCCGGTGCACGGCCCAAGTTTTCGCCAAGGCGCAGCTCTTCTAATTAAACTTCCCCGCTCGTTACCTCCTTTTCTCACGCCTTCTCTCTCTTTCTCTCTCTTTCACTCTCTGCGTCTACTAAACCGTCCAAGATATAACCGAAATTTAGACATTTTTTCATTTGTTGCATATAATTTCTATCTTGATACAAACTTGTAGTGCTAATGTAAAACTCGTTCAAATATTTATTTTCAATATTAATATAAAACAAAATTTAATAAATCTTTAATCAGTTGATAATTATAGAAAAGGCTTTTAAATATTTTACTGGACTGTAGATAACATTCAATTTTTAACATTAATTTTGCTCTTAGTTACTTCAGATTTTTTTGATACTTCGATATACCAATGTTTGCGAACAGGTGTCTATTATACACAGCTCCAAAATGTCATAATCTAATTTCGCTTGTAAATAGTTTTGAATAGATTTAAATAAAATTATTATAAATTTGAATAGTAATGTGTATAAATATGAAATATATTTAATTGTATTTAATTATATACTGTAACAATTTGTTTGATTTATACAACTCGATTGTTCTTATTGTTTCAATACTTTGATTAGCAAAAACAGATAAAAACAATAGAAAACAATTTGAATGCACACTCTAATGTTTTAAAATTTTAAGTAAGCGTAATAAACATGCAGTTGAAATCCTTGAAAGTTTTTAGTGATAAGTATGTAATAAAGTTTTACACAATGACGCTGGCTTATTGTATCCTGATGCGTGTGCAGTGAACAGTGAAAAACATCCAAAGTAAAAATTACAATATGTGAGACTGGAAGCGGCCGACCGGGGCAGACTAGAAGATAAAACCATCTAGGAGATCCTCGTAGTCGATAGTTATTTAAGAGTATAACTCATGTTGAATCTTATAGGTACTTGTTACAAAACATATAACCATTAGATATAGTAATAAATTCACTTTTCAAACTAAAAATAAAGTCCATTTAATGAGAAATATACTTCTAATTCCTATCAGCAACATTATTAAATATTTTCCATTAAATTTGCTTTTCAACTAAGTTGCTATTAATTTTGTAAATTACACAGAGATTTTGAAATGGCTTAGTAAAGTGCAGGTCTTAAATAAACTTATTTTTGAATACCCATATACTATAAATTTCATTAATCCGCACGGATATTTATTATATATTATAACTTAATAAAATTTAATTTTTTTAATATATGTCTTATTTGAAATTATATTTATTTTAACGGATGATTTGAAAAATACTTCTTCATTCATTTTTTTAGAATAATTTTATTTAATATCGAATATTTTTTGTTTGTTCAAGTGTATACTGATTTTGCACATATTGCTATTTATAATTAGCAGTTTGAGTAGCTACCTACTCGTGCAATATAAATTTCCCAGTTCTTCAAACTAATTATCTACTTTAAATTTAACTAACGATAAAGTGGTTTCCCAGATTTTCATAGAAAATGAATTTTTTAATTTCTGTCATTTTTATTTGTGTCTATTGGGTAGTTTGTGCAAAAGCTGGTTTAATAGATCCCGTTGGTACGTATATTTTAATTTATTATTGTAATATGTTTTGTTAAAAGGTAAATAGTTGAGATAGCTAGTTTCTATCTAAATTTTAATCTATTAACGTTCAAGCGTGATTTACACTGTAAAAAAATTCAGATAAGTTCATAAATATGATAGAATACTTTTTCATAAACTTAATGATAAATTAATTCAACTACAATTATTTGGCACCTAATAGAAAATATTTACACGTTTCTTAACAACAATGTAATAATACTTTATGAATTTTTGTATTTATTACATTTTTTGTTATGTTTGAAACTAAATAATATATTCAATTAACATCATTTTTTAACAGTGTAGAATGTGACAGTTTACGTTAATTAAACAAAAAAAATTAATTTATACATAGTACTTCAACTCCACTATTGTAAAAATGAAGTCTTAAAGTTTAATTCCATGGATAGAAGAAATGTTTGGTTATAAAATTATTTATAACAATCAAGTCGAAAACCAATATCTCTTTGTACATTAGAATATTTTGCATCATTAGTTTACGCTATAATAAATGTATGATTAATCAAAATTTTAATTTTATATACGTATTTTATGAAAGTTACTCTTGAATACCATTATTATTAAACGAATTTTAACATATTTTTCCAGAGTGCTATGCGAGCTGTGATAAACGTAAGATATAATTTTCGTTATTTATTATTAAACACTGTACGTGAAGGATATTTGTACATAATAACTAATAATAATTAATTTACAGGATTTAAAGCCGGTACAGCCGGACGTTCAAAATGTTACAATAAGTGCTTCTATGGCGTCTGCCAGAGTGAAAAACCAAAACCAGTTGGATGTACTATTATGAAATAAGAGAAAAATAAACTAGAGCAATGCTCAGCGTTCAGCAATGAGGTTCGAAAGCTGAAGGTGACAACTTTCAAAGATCGATTTATTCGTTGCTATACAAAAAATATACTGCCGAGCCAAGAAAGTTATCCCATTTTAAGTATAATGTAATAAAAATGCGGACGTCTAGTGCTAAAAATTGTATAGATATTCTTTTTAAAATAAAATATTATTGCAAAGCTCAGATGTACTAGTATTAGTCTATATGAGTATACATACAAGTTTGTATAATGACATGCGAATACAATACAAAATATACATATATGTTGTATCAAAAGGAAAGGTATTTAAAAACTGTGATATTCTCATAAAAATGTACACAATACGTTTGTTTAAATTATTAATTTGAAAAAGAAATGACCAATGTAGTGATGATTATTTCTGCAGGAAAGCGCACAAGGCCAACCGGAATTGGATCGTATCGCAGGTACCGACACTGCGGCCCGAGCCATAATGGTAAAGAAAAAAAGCATCGTCTCCCAAAATGTTATCCGAAATTGTTGTAAAGTTGAGAGAAAACAAATAGAAGAGGGTGACTCCGGCGCGGGCGGCGCGCAATCGTCCCCGGCATCGCGAGGATTCCTCGGATCGCGGGCCGCGGGCGGGGAAGCTCGCGAGCCGCGGCGAACAATGGCTCGGCTCGCGAGCAAGCAGCGGTTGCCGGGATTTCCGCCGACGCGCGATTATTTTGCCGTTTGATTCCCGCAGGAGAAGCCGCGAGCCGGCTTCCCGGCCTCAATCACGCCCGGCTTTTCTTCGGCGGGGCTTCGCGATTCGGGAGCCGCGGCCCCGCGAGCCCACGAGTTTCCGCCCGCCCTTTCTTTACAGAAGCCCGCCACTTTGACTCGCGTTTGCGTCACTCCGCCGTGGTTACTCAACCGGTGCGGCCCAACGCGCGGGCGCGGCTCGTAATTTTTCTGCTTTCCCGCCGCTAATGGAATTGTATAAAGCTTCAACCGCGGCTGTGTAGACCGCGTAGGGGTTCCGTCAATCAAAGCCACCGATCCAAGTCAGATATTCGCGCGCCGATTTCTCGACCCAGTGCCTTTCAAAACGGCGCCTCCTGCCTAGTTACACTTGTCCAAGAAGCTGTGAACATTTTCTGCCGGCCCTGGGCAAATCGGTTTGGAATCCGTCTCCGCTGATGAGCCTCTTCATCTTCGAGTCCGGCTTAATCCTCGCTACACTTATTAATCACTTTGATCCCCCTCTCCGTCTTACTTTCGGCCCATTCTTTCTCGCGGGTGTTGAGCAAAGCCCAGGTAGGGGCTTGGCCACCTGCTCACCGACCGAAGCTAAATTGCCTCCTTCGCCGCGGCAAGTTTCTTTTTAGTCCATTTTGCATCGTCGCCCCGCGCCTTCGACGCAGCCGCAACGACTAACGGAGCGGAGGCGGAGACATTGCGGACGGTTGGATTCACCATTGAATTATTTATCCCCACTCCGGGCAGTACTAGAATTACCGGGATTGGGCCATTCGGGAAATTTAATCGTGCTAGAGAACTGGAATAAATTGTATACGATATGGAGGATAATAGAAAACAGATTGTACTTGATAATGGATGCAGATTGTGGTTTGTAGAATTAGCCGTGAACATAAAGGGGTAAAAGGAAGCAAGACACCTATACAAGTTGAGTTAGCGATCCTTTGGTCTGCGGAGATACCGAGCATCGAAATAACCGTTTGTTTGATTAAATTTTTATCCTGAACCGTTGCCGCTTGGGGCGGATGTTTAATCAGAAGGGAGCATTTGAGCCTGTAGACGAGTATTAAAAGGCAGCGTTTGCAGGTCGGGGCTTTAGGCGCGCAGGCCGGAGGTGCGAGGGCCGCGTCAGCGTTGGCGAGGCACAGCGGCTCAGTAAACCGCGAGGCAATAGGAATAATGCTTGGGTGGGGTTCGGGCGGCGGGCGTTTACACAGCGGTTCCCGAACTTCTCGGAGGAGCGCGGCTCCGAGGCACAATGAGGCCGACTGCCGCCCAATAATTGCACATCACTTAAGGGGCCGATCGGCCGGCGAAAAGGGGCGGCGGGCGGAGCCCCGCAGCTCCGGGGGCCAAGCAATTAATTTAAACAATGTTTGCCGCCCACTTTAATCAGCGGCGGAAGCCCCTCGCGGCCGCCTGCCCGGGACGGCCATTCACGGCTTCCGGGGGGATGCGCGCGCCTCGCCGGGACTTTCGGGCCCGGCGGAAATTAGTCGGGCGCGGGCGCGGAGCCGGTCGCCGAGCAGTCAACAGGTGCCGCGGCGCGACAGAGCGGCAATCTCGGGGGATCGCTTTGCGAGGGAGGAGCGCGCCGGCGCGATGCATAAGTGATGCGGCCCGGCCAACTTCTCGCCGGCGCCGCGACTCCCGCCCGCCTTTGTGCCGCCGCCCTTGCGGGGCTCGGGAGGCCGGGCCCTCCAGACGCGGGAGGGCCGCGCCTCCGCCGGCTCCTCGCTACTGCGCAGCTGCCTCCTGCGATTCATTTGACGCGCACCTTTTTAAGGCATGAAGCGCCAATCGTCTCTCATGGGAATTTGAGCATATTGTTAGCTCGTGCTTCGATGTATGCTTCCTTGTGTCTTCAAACATCGAGTTACACACTTACGTCACAGTTACACCTTTCTTCGATTTTCTATACAGTGTGACCATAACTGATTTATTAATCTGGTTATTTTTTTAAACGAATTCCATTTATTGACTCGTTATTTAAGAAACACTACCTATTTACTGGTTCGTAAATACTTGGGACGCGACTAAAGCGATCTCCTTTAAGACCCGACGGAAGCTCTGCGATATACACGCCCTTCGAGTCTCCAGTGCAGATACGAATCCCTTTATAATTCAGTATAACTGGCAAACGGGAACTCGTGTGCCGAATCGTTCGACAGAGCGTTCAGAAATTCCCTTTGACGCGCGGCTCCTGTTTACGAACAGCGAGCAAGACTTGCCCGTTTGCAAATTGAAATTCAACCGTATGAAAGAATTTGGCGCGGCAGCCGGCCCGAATTCCACAGTGCCGCGATTTATCCGTCGAGGATGCGGTCGAAATTCCACGACGTTGCAGTGTATCCTTGAGGAAGAGGTGGTTGTCGCGCCGATTGAAAACGCGCCCCTAACCTCGTTACAACCGAGCTGGCAGACATTTAGGCAACGCCAGGCGATGCCGCCACGCAGACTTGGAGGTTAGGTGGTGGAAAGAGGCGCGAGTCTTAATGATGCCCATTCACCTGGCTATTATCACGGCTCCTAATCGTTCCAGGGAGCTTAATAATCGTGAGCTTGTGCCACCCGGGAGAGCAGACGCGGGGGACGGCTCATTGTGCCAAGTAATTAGCCTCGCTCGACGATTGTTCGCGAGTGTCTCCATAATATCGGCTTTATTTGCAGAGACACAACGCACAGGAGCGCTTTCAGTTTTTCCGACTTATCGATTGCGAGCTTCTCGAGCTTTTTAATCGGTGGCCGGCCGATGTGAAAGCCCGGGGCATTAGCCGCAAGTCGACCATTAATCAAACGCATCGGAGCGTAATTGGCGAAACTCGCTTAGCCGCGCGCGCCCCCTGCAGCGATAATGGAGCCGCTGTTCCCATGGCAGCGGGGCGCGTCTTAAGTCATGAGGCTGAGTAACAGTAATGCGGCCACGCGCCCGCATCTAATGCAATTTCGAGTTGGCGCAATCTGGCGCGTACGTGCAGCGCCCGACCACCTAGCCCCGAGCCCTGGGCCTCCCTTCGACGCCCGCCGCCGCAGCGATTAGATTACCGAGCGAGCGGAGGCGCCGCGGTCTTACCACCTGCGCCCAAGGCCTGCCTCTACTGTCTTCGTGTCCGCCGCGTTTTTTGCAATTACGCATTTTTCGCGAGGCGAAATTCGAAGAGGCGGGAGCGCGGCCTCCGTTTCAAGGACTTCTACTCAAGGTCGCGCCGCATAAGTTTCTCGATCTTGCAGAAGAAGGGAGTCTTCTCGGTATAGCCGCGAGCTGGATATGCATATTTAACGTGGGCGTAACGGTTCGTTAAAGCAATTATTAGCTCGGAATTGTCCTAGCGTTTAGCGCCGAAACTGCGCCGCGGGCGTTTTACTTGTAGCGGAAGCTTTCGTTTGCGCGCCGCCGCGGGCTGCGCGAGATAAAATGGACCCGGAAGCGCGCTAAATAATAGCCGAGGCATAAGTGCCGCGGGCGGAAAGAAATTGAGCTTAATGAGCTTGCAGGCGAACTTGCAGGTCCCGTGGTTGTTTGCTCGGTCTGCCCTGGTTCTTTTGTTCCTCTAGCACGATTACGCGATTGAAACTTTCGTAATAGCTCCTTTACTTGATAAATTTGGCTGTAAATGTTAAAAAACTTTTATTCCCAAGTACAACTATTGACTTGTAATCTATTTGCCCTTTAATTTAGTAGCGCGGGACTCCGTTTTTATGCCCGCCCATTTATATTCACATCGTCGTGAACGAGTATTCCTGATATCGAAAAAATATGATTATTTTTACGAATACACATGGAAAGCAATAAACTGTGTTTTCAAGATATATAGTAGTAATCTTTGAAAAGCTTTATCGAATTTCTGAACGGTATATTACATGTACAATATAATGCTATAAAGTGGTTGAAAAGCAAATCGTTAACTGCACGCGCACCGTATTTGAAACAAGAATTATTTATCGATATAACTAGTAGGACCTGCAAGGAATCGGCAAGTCTTGCCGCAAGTCAATCCCGGCCGTTGCAAAGTGACAAAAGCCCCCTGGACAATCCCCCGGGGGGAATCGATACCGCAGAATCCACTCGATTAAGGGGTCAGGCTGGCCTCGCAACGCGGCGCTCCCGCAGGAAATAGTCGTCCTCGCGGATTCGCCCGCCATATATGGAGCGGTCGGCGCGGCGCAGCGGCGCGCAAGCCGGCAGTCGATCCCGACGCCGGGACAATCGGATTAATTAGGGGACGAGAGAAGGGCGGGCAGCGGGGGCGATTATTTTGACGCGATCGCCGCCCCGGGATCGGCCGCTTTCCAAGTGGGTATCCGCGCCCCGGCTTTGTCCGCGCGATGCCTTCGGTCTTTTGTTCCGAGGAAAAGTAGGCGTCCTTCCGTGGTTTATCGAGTTGTCTAGACTTTGAACTCCTGGACTATATAGCAGATACAAACCGACGCGACGCTCTACTTGTCTACAATACTAGAGGGAAAAGTTTGCGATCTTCAAGGAACTCGAGTTTTTATTGGTTTATACAAGGGAGGTCACTCTCATTGTTTTTTGGGCTATAAATGCAAAATGTATATTATTGAAAATTTGAAATTATTCCAGATTTGAAGATGAAACAATGTCAGTTGATTTTCAGCTAAATTTTTTTCTTTTATGAGACGATCATTAATTAGCAAGAAATTCTCTCCGAATTTGGAAGGAAGCTGTGGCCTTTTTACGAATTCTAGGATCTTGAGAACACACTGGCACGCTCTCGCCACTTTGCACAATAGTCTCAGTTAACTATAATTATGCCATTCTGCCGGGGACACGCTAGGCGACGCTTGCTAGGCTCTCCTGGGACAATACGGTGGCGGACTGCAGGCCAGCTTTTTTCCTCGCCGTACTACTGCAGATACTTCATACATGCACGCCGCGTAGTCTCGGGAGGAAACCCTAGAGGGAGAGTTTAATTAACCGGCGCGGCGATTGCGCGTCGCACTGGCCACGCTAGGCGTCAAAATGTTCCATTGCGACAGCCAAGGAGGTAGCCTCGAGGGCGATCGGGCCGCTGAAAGCAGCCGGCGAGGTGAGGCGGCCGGCCCCATTAGCTAACGAGGGGGGCCGAGGTGGGAAAAGAAGGCGCGGGCCGGGATCCCCCGGGCGCACAATGGCCCCATTGAGCCGCCGCGAGGCTTTCACCCGGGCGCCGCGGCAAAGGAGCCAAGGGGCGCTTTCCTGCCGGCCTAACAAGTGCGGCCGGCGCCTTCCCCGGGACAAGCCCGTGGCTAATCCTGCCGACACCTGCTGGCGCGACGACTTTTGTAACGCGCGCGGCGCCAGCTTCGCCGGGCCGCGGCTCCTGTGCGGGTGCGCGCCGAAAACGGGAAAACCGCGGCGAGGCCAGGCGCCCGCGGCGGGGCGATTCTTTCGGGCGCCGGGAATCTCGGCGGCCGGGGCATAACCCGGCGACCGAGTTAGTCTAATGAAGAACTTCATAAAACAGTCGCCGCGGGCGGCGTAAACTCCCGGGCGGCCCGCGACTGCGGCCCGCGTTAATGAACGTATAACTCGCCGTCTTAATTTTGCGTAATGAAGGGGGCGGGCGGAAAAAGTCCGCCGCGCGCCAATTAAACGCGACAAGTTTTAACAATCTCGGGGGGCAGTCGCTCGGCCTTTGTCTCCGCGCCTTTTCTCGCGCCTCCGCCGCTGTGTGCCTGTCTCCATGTCTCCCTCACTCTCCTCCGCCCCCCCCCATCCTCTCTCGATCTTTCTCTCTCTCTCTCTCTCTCTCTCTTTCTCTGTGTATGCCCGCCTGCTACGCCCTCGTAATTGGACGTTAAACGCTTGAGCGAATTTTTGTTGCGGCTTTCCCGGGGTATATATAGGGAGCCCGAGGCTTTGTGCCTCGCGCACCTGCCAAGTGCGCTCGTAACTTCTCCTTCTTCCTCGTTTTTTTTCCAAACTACCGCCGCCTTTTTCGATGTGTGCACGATGAAAATAATAAGAGCCGCCCGTAATAACGAGTCCGTTAGCAAAGAGGAGGAAGTTGGGTCAATGGAAAGATGGAAACACGGTTTCATTTTAAATTACGCTAATGGTTTAGAATTATAATAGAAGAAAGTCCATTACAACTCTGTATAGATTGAAGAAAAGAACCTTCACTCCAAGTATTGAGATTTAATTTGGATCACACAATCGAACTCCAAACTATCTCCAAATTTAGATACTGGCAATGCAAGGCAAATGAACACCTCATCACTCCTAGAGTCTTTGGAACAACTGTATATACTCCGAGCTGGCGAAAAAGCCACATCGGCCAGTGATCCGTAGATCTGTCACCGGAAACCGTGGCAGCGGCCTAAAATCGCGGTGACGCCGGAGCAAATCCTGATCGTTAGCCAGGCCTGCCAATTACGCGGGGTGCGCGGCGGCGCCGATTCAGCGAAGGTTGAAAATCGAGCGGGCGTCTCGTTATAGCCCGGGGCCGACAGGCTGCGCCCTCGAGGCTTCGCGAGTCGTTAGCGTCCAATCCTTTCGCGTGGCTGGCGCGAGGACGCGCGCTCGGCTCGGAGGAACCGGTGTACCATCGATCGCTCGGGCTTCCCCGGGATCGACCGCGGCTGACCAACATCGACCCGATCTACTGGATTCCATTCGCATTCCCCGAGCGCGGAGGAAGAAGCGGGCCCTCGGAGGGGGGCGGCATGGCAACAAATGCAGGGCCGGGATTTCGTTGAGCGCGCGTTCCTATACCGCGGGCGTACGTACGTACATCGGAGGGGCGCACGCGGGCGGAATGCCCGGCTGCAGACGGAGCGGCGTGGCGTCCGACGTGCTTTTTGCCGCCGACGCGCAAAAAGCGCCGCTTCCGAGAGCGAGAGTGTCCGAAAAAGAGGGTCGGCCGCTCCGAGGAATCCGCCCTCGCCACGTGTGTGACGTGCTTTGTTTCCCTCTTCCTGTGTGGCGCCTAGTGCGTCGAGATTCGGATTCCTCTTAAGCTGTACCTACCAAGCGGAACTGGACGCTTTGCCGCCATCGGAAGGACTCAATAAGTGGGGACGAGTGCATCGCCTTCTTTATGGGTTGAGCTGCTGCGGAGGCTCACGCATGGGCCGGAATAGCAAACTTTGTAGGCTCGAGAGATGAGTAAACAGGGGCACTACTGCGGCTAAGCGCTCGAGGGCCGTCGGCGCCGCCGAGCTAACGGACTGCCTTGCTTATCCTCACACCGAGTCCTTTGATCCACAACCTCGGTTTCCGTGCGAATGGATACTTGCGGTTTGTAACGCCGTATCAGGATGCTCTAATGATTGCTCCAGTTAAACCTAATCTCGAAGAGCCTAAAATGGCAAGTGGCCAGCTTTTGTCCTAAATCACCAGCAATTATTTGCAAAGAAAATTTGAGATTTTGGATAAAAGCTAAATATTTAAATAAATATTAGAATGTCCCATAGCTTTACACCTAATCAAGGTAAATTTGTACATTTTTTTTTATTTACTTTAAACAAGATAAATAAATGACGTCCGTGGAAGACTGGAATTTGTAGTCACAGTTTTTCCAGTCGAGTGGGCGCTGTGTAAAAGCGGCTGTGTACCGCGATCGTCAAAAGAATTGTGGATAACTATGGTAAGCAGTCGTCCAAAATATAAAAACACGTTATGATGGTAAGGTTTGCGAGGGGTCCGAGGGAGCGAGTGGAGCCGGACGCACAGAAGCAGGATAAGAATAAAGCCAGAGGTCGGGAGGCAGTGCGGAGTGAATCGTCAAGCGGGCAGCTGGAAGCCCCGGCAAAGGTGGCGGGGGGCGCGGGACGCGGGGCGGGCGCGAAAAAAGGGGGCCGAGCGCGGGTCTCTTAGGAGCTAATCATCGGGCGGCCGATTAATATTCATCCCGGGGGCGTCAAAGCGCGCTACTTTTTCCCCGCTCCTCGCGCGATATCATCGCTGAATAAACATGACATTATTAAGCCCGGCGGCCGGCCGCGCGCGGATTAACATACAAATTGCGCGAGGGCGCGAGGGGCGCGCGGGGCGAGGGGCGAGGGGCCGAGGGCGGGGCTGGGCACACGTGCGCGCGGCCGCTCAAAGGGCCGGCTCCTTCGCGGCGGCTCGTTAGCCCCCGCGCGAAGATTAACCCGCGCGCACTTGAGGCGCCATCGGCGCATCGGCCCCGCGGGCGGCGCGAAAAACCCGGGCGCGCATACAAATGACGAATTACGCGCATCGATCGGCCCGCGCGTTTTTCGGCCGGCCTCCGGGGCAGCCTCGCGCCTCCCGCAATTCCGCTCTTTCCACCTAATTTTCCCCGAGTTTAATTGAGTGTGGCCCACGGCGCCGGGGGCAAACACGGAGGGAATTATAATTGGCCTCCGCGCCCCCGACGCGCCCGACGCGCCCGACGCCCCCGACGCCCCCGACGACCCGATAGTTTGCCGGCCGCCGCCCGCCCCGGCTCCATTTGAATGTCATTTCTTCCGCTCCCCCGCGACGACTCTTCCCCGCCAACTGGCTTTTTTCCATCGACCGCGGCCCGCCCCCGATAGCTGCGACAACGAGATTGCACGGTCAGCGCTAACAAGCTTACGCGCCCGCGGTTATTGTTTCGTCTTCCCGCTCTTCGCCCTCCCAATCTTTCGCCATGATTTTGCCCGCGCCTATTATCTAATTGAACACGCGATCGTCTGCTCTATACCCTCAAAAGAATGAAAAGTAGTGTACTCTGAAAAGTCGTTAGTACGCAGTTACTCATGCCCATCGTTCGCTTTGTCCACATGGCGCTATTCGGTTTTTCAGCACAAGGAGTCGTTAACCCCTGTCCCGATAGATATTGCGACGAATTTTAAAACAAAAAGTCCACTCACAAAAAGTCTACTCTCTACCGCGCTAACGGTTTTTTCGATAACGTAAAATCCCGTCTTTTAAGCCATGTTCAGTAGCTTTCGCAGTTTTGGAGGTTTGATAACCGAAAGGATACTTTGAGATCGTTCTGGTTTAACGAGATAAAAGTCGCTCGCGTTCGTTACCTAAATTCAATAATGTCTTCCATTCTTCTGGCCCTTTTGATCTCCATGCCAGGATACAGCCACGATGACTATTCTTCCTGAATGGTCTAGTACATCGTGAATTGAATTTCCCATTAACTAGATATCGGGGTAAAAAGCTTGGGGCGCTCATTTAGAAAGGAAGAATATCCCGCGCCCTGACAAATGATCGGCAGGCCTCGGGGGTCCATTCACACGGGGCACAAAGCCGCTGCAAGGCGCGGGGGAGGCGAAAAAAGCCGGGAGGAGCGGCCCTCGTGCGGCCCTGAATAAGCCTCATCAGTCGGCGAATTAAGAGGCGCTCGCGCGGCCCGATTTATGAAAGCGCCGGGCGTCGCGTCGCCCCGGTAATGGAGTGCCCGCCAGTGGCCGGCGCGCTTTCACGCCCTCGCGCGCACTTACTTCTCTCCCCGCGGGCGCCGCTGCCTGCGCGTGAAATTGAGAAAGCTTGTCGATGACGGGCCGCCGCGCGGCTAACGACCCGCCGCGGAGGCTGCCCTCGCGGCCGACTCCGGAACAACTGGGTCCACTCGAGTGGCGAGTCGAGTCGCTGCTGCGCGACACCCGATTGTCCCCGGGCCTCGGCTTCCGCTGCGTTGAAATCCGATGTCGATCTCCCGCTTATTCCCAGCCGCCCTCGTCTTCCTGCTTCATTCTCTGTGAGTCGAGAGGCACTTTGTCTAATTTGTTCCGAATTTGCTAAAAGTTGGACGACCGTCTAATTCGGTACAAATTTCGACAATGGGACTCTCATAATCTTCATCTGGAGAGCATAACTCACTTTCTCAAATGTAAATCATGTCAACGACATCCGGAAGATTTGTAGATTATTTGTTTCTCTACACAGCTCTTAATACATACGATAGGATATAATTCGATTTCTTGATATAAATGTCATGAAATGTAACTGAGCAGAAATCTAGCAAGTGTCCATACGACTTAACCAGGCTTAAGATAACCATGATTTGATTTCTGAGCATTTGTACATTGTACCAAAGCGCGTCAACATAGAATATACTGATAAACATGAGTGCATGTGTGTGCATCTATCTGTATTTAGAGAACACTCTGAGGAGTTTTTCGCTATAAAATGTCGAAAGCTGATAAGCTTTCCAGACATGATCTTTTGATTCGTAGTTGTACGTAAAAGTCTAATAGTAGATCAAATTTATAATTAGACGGCAGGTTTTGAAGGCGTTGCGTTATAAGTAATACATTTTTTCTTATATTTCGTCGAGATTGCGATTTGAAAGCACGATCTACGTTAGCACTAGCTAATCCACCGCGAAATCCCAGCATTTTCGAGGATTTCGCAGCGTAGGAGGCATCATTGCCCACCATAAATATATATAAAGGTATTAAAATATAGAGATGAAATACAGAGGGACGGGATGAGCCCGGGGAACGGAGTTATTATTGAAAATCATTAAAATGCAACGTGCGGAGCTCCGGCTCTCTTTTTCGACATTTTTATGCTTCTTCATGCGGGCGAGGGTCGCGGGCCGAGGGCCGCGCGCCTCCCAATTTATATTCACGAAATTCATTAACCATTGAAGAGGACATTTGCAAATGCGATATTTACGGCCCTCGTAAAACGGCTTCGGGCGCGAAACAGAGGCGGCGAAAGGGGGACGGGCCGAGGCACTTGGATATCATTCCGGGATAAACGAGTGTATCTCTCCCGGCTCGTGCGGTCCTTGCGATTATACGCCGGGATGAAAAAATCCGGCGGGGTCGGGGGCAATAAATCAGGGGCGCTTTTACGACGGGCCCACGCGAGGATACGAATTTCCCCCGATGTAAATCATAAGCTCGTAAAATTTGCGGAAAACCATTACGCCGGCCGCGGCCGTTAGCGGCCGGTGGGCGCGCCCTTTTTCCCGGCCGATTTTATCAATTTGATATCGGGGCAGGCCGCGCGGACTCGGGCCCCCGGCGACCTTGGCGCGCCCGGCCGATTAATATTTAGCGCGCGCCCGGCTGCTTTCGCATGCCCCGCGTCGCCCGCCGACTCGCGCCCGGCCCTTAACTGCCTCCGCCGCGGGTACTTTGCATTCCGGGGAGGCCGCGCGCGGTTATCGCGCCTCTCCGAGCCCCGGGAGAGCCCGGGCTCCGGGATTTTTCCGGGGCCCCCGCCCGCCCTAATTCAATGCGCCTCCCTCGATCGCCCGCCGACCCGACTTACAATTTTTTATTGGGTTACCCGGTTTATTAACCGCGCTTTGCCGGAAACTTCCTTCCCTCCTGCTCTTAATACACACTCCGAGGACGGCTCGAAAATTGTTGTAAAATTGGTGAGCAGCACGCGTGCTTACCGGGCTTATCGAACGAGCCTCGCGTGACTTTGGACGCTTCCCGCAGCGATAGATTAATCCTTACGCATTGGATCACATTTTTCTAACGATCGACTGGGAGCGACATTCGTGCACAACCCTTATACCCCCGAGGATCTAATTACACGCTGCGTTGTCCCCCGTTAAGGATAGGTATTAATTATTACCGACGGCTGTGCCGGCGCGCACCGCGCAGTTAACCTACTTAAAATATAGTAATTAGTATCGAGCGGTTAATTGCTTGGACTCATCGATAAAGAGGCCTCCTCGGAGCCGCGGCGATGGGGAGGAGTCACGCCCCGCGGCGGGCCAACTCGGGGAAGACGGCGCGGCGCGTTTATGCCGGCTCCTGGCGAAGACCGGGGCGGGGCCTTTTTACGAGGGCGCGGCACGTTGACGAGGTGCTCGGCGGGTTACGCGCCGCGCACGTACGGCCCGCCGGGCACGTAATGGAGGCGCGAATCGCCCGACGACGGCGCGATAAAGGGACGCGGCCCGCGCGTGATCGCCCCCGGCACCTGCGCCCCCGGAAAGCTAAGGCCGCGCCGACGTAGCGCCTCTAGGCAAACGCGCCGATGGGAGGAGGATGCCCACCGGAGCCGGGGACCGACTCCGCCGCCGCCGCGCACGCCGATCCCGGCAAATCGATGCTTTAGCCCGGGCGCATGCCTCCTCGAATAATGTTTAGGAATTTGTCGTTAAGCGGCCTAACAAGCCTTCCATCCAGGCTTACGTTTCCACACTGCTCCACATTTTACTGACTTTCGTGCAGAGTCCTTCTCCTTCTTGCGCCAAAGCGTTGAATAAATTTTCATAAGCTCAACAAATTCGTAAATGGAAGAACTCTACAAAAACGAATGTTTTCGCCTCAAACCGCTTAAAATTCACTTGCTATGGCTCAATTTAAAAAACCGTTGCTGCAAGGTTGTAGTCAAATATGTAGTCGTAACATTATGATAATAGTAATAATAATATTAATAATTACTTTGTTCGATTAAACACACTAGAAGCTATATTTTAATCGCATTACTTTGATTAACCTACTTAGAATATTGTAATAACGCATTTAATTTTAGTTACAATTGAAATATTAGTGTTAAAATAATCTTGGAATTATAGTTGTATTAAATTAATGCTATGATATTTTTAAAACGAGTGTTATCAATTGTTAAACAGTACATACCCGAACATCTAATTAGGTACGCATCAATTTGAGCACGAATAATTAATTACACAATCAAATAAGAATTACAATCGATCCTAATTATATTTACTTTATTTTAATGTTTCTTTGAGTTGGAATAACGTTTAATACCATTTATATTAAGTGGATTCAATTAAATGTTAAAAAAACAAAATGCACGCTAGTCTACACGTATGCCACTTTCTTCCAAAGGGAAATAAGAAAACATAGGTTTTAGAAAAAAGCCTTACTTACTCAGCTGCTAAGTATTAATTATAGAAGATGATATAATTACGGTGGCATTGGTAGTAAATATAAAAAAGGAGCCCTGACTGAGCGGGTTAAAAATAAAATGTGTAATGCGAAAAAGAGCCCCCGAGTAATAACAGGCCGAATGAAGTCGTATACCAGGACTCGAAAGGGGCAGCGAAGGAAACATAAGTAAACGGGAACAAGACGCGAAATAAAACGCGATGCCTCGCGTGATAAAGAGCAATATAATAAGGGGGATATCCCCGTATTTTACCCCCTCGGCGGGTGCGAGCGCGGAGGCAAGTTTAGCGCCGGGCGCAACTCCTCGCTCGCTATTTGCGCGCGCGCACCCACCGACCGAGTGGATTATGAAGAGGCGATACATCACGTGCGGCGAATTTATCAGGATCACTTTGCAAACATAAATTTTTTTCCCTTTGCTTAATTAATTGTTACCGCCGACGAGTTATTGCCCACCACCTGTCCTACACTCGCTAGTGATTGACGGCGCTGCTGCCGCCTATATACCTTTATCATCTCCTCTAAGTAACTTACCTGCAACAGACAAAAAACAGTGCTCTTATAGTTAAATATTTTTTATCACGCTTTATGGTTTGTTTTATGGAATAACACGTTGAAGGTCTTCATTAATATACAATTGAGGAATGTATTACTTTATAAGGCATTTATGATTATTATCACAAAATAGCATGTGATGTGCGGTTATGTTAACACATACAATACTGTAAAAGTATATTATAAAAGATATATATATATATAATAAAAGTATTATATGACGACCAAAACATTTCTATTAAAAATCATAGCGTAGTGATCGGATGCATAATATTACGCGTATATACTTATATTATCACTCGAAAAATATCGACTATTAAATTTTATCAAATATAATATGTATCTAAATATTATGTAAATATTACTTTTTTGAATAACGTATGGGGTAAAAGGTTAAAAGGATTCGCACGTTTTACACGAAAAATGTACAAAAAAGGAATTTATAGTTATGCAAATCTGATACGCATGCATTAAAGGATTAGTTTTAAATATTCTGAGAAATATTTTAAGCTTGAAAAGCATTTGGACATAAAGTAAAACATATATTCGTAAATGAAGAATTAAAAGTTATAAAATAAAGATATATGAAACGATCGCGAAACAGTCGACGTATAAAGTTTACGCCGGAGTTTCAGGTTTGTACATGAACAGTTTAAAGAAATGTAAAGCTTTATCGCCCTGAACAATGAAGTAATAAATTGAAGATCAACGATTGAATAATGCTTTTGGTTTTCGAAACATTACAGCGAGGAAACGTGAAAGAATATTTCGCTGCAAGTCGGAAAACGTAGAGCTTTCGATTGAACGAGGCGAAAAACCGTCTCCCAAAGGCATGGCGAGGGCATCCCCGCTCCCGCGGGAGCAAGTTGGCCAGATTGGAAAAGCCTTTTACACAAATTGTAAATTCATTCGCTCGTCCGTTAGCCTGCCGGATAAATGAAGGATCCTCACTGTTTATAAATGAACTGGCCACTATCCTTATTCTTGACTGTTTCTTAATTAAATTACAGGATAATGGTCGTCTATTAGCATGCGCAAGGACAAATTTTGAAGTCAAAATTGCTATTCTTTTAGGCTAATTGCGTTTCTTCGGGCGGCATTGGGCCTTTGAACTGCACACGTGCCTCCAATTATTGGTTCATTGTCGTAATAATAATAATATTATATAATGTTTAAATACTTCATGTAAATTGTGGCGGTTAATAAATGTAACATGTAAATAGCTTTATAGTATGGAAACCGAATTGATTATTGTGACCTAACTACACTGTAACCTACTTAGATAAAAGCACATCTGCTTGTCACTTCAAAAATGAATGAAATTAGAGCAATGTCATCTTGTTGATTATAATCTATTTTTACCTACAATCCATTGCGTAAAATGAATCGATATTCCATGTGTTATTAGTAGATCGTTTACGAATTAAGAAACCAGCGCATTACTCAACTGAATTTATCCTTGTAAAAAGCATTTAAAAAAATATTCTGAAACAATTCAGAAATCAGTGGTGTAGTATGTGCCACTGATATTGAAGGGAAATCCTAAGGGAATCCAATGGTTTTAATTTTGCTCAGAGTTGGGTGCATTTCTCCCTGAAATACCTCCAAACAGATCGCCTCCATTCGATAAAAGACCTCCCCCCATCGGCAAAGTAAGTCACAGGCCGAATTCAAACTTTCAATATCGCTCCCGGGGAATTGGCTCGATTCGTATGACTCAGCCCCGCGGGAAGTCGTACATCCCGGATTCGGGCAGGGCTTTAACTTCATTAGAGGCCGGTCCCCGTCTACTCTCCATTTTTCCCGGCCCTCGTCATTAATATCCGCCGGCACGGGCGTCGCGGGCGATCGACGGCTCGCCATTATCCCCCGTCATTCCCGCCATTTAATCCTCACCGACTTGGCAAATCGTTGTGAATTTCGACGAAGGGTCGTTTAGCGGCTTGAGTATATATATACAGGCTGGTCGAGATGTACATATCCCGCGATCCAAGGGATGACGTCAACTCTTCTTAGTCCCTTCTATATATCTTCGCTTTTTGCTTAGTCGATGCATTTTTTCTTATTGGCGAGAGGCACTGCATAGTCAATTTAAGACTTCCCGTATAAAAATAATTGGTGTTCGAGACAAACATGTGACATTTACAGCATAAGAGGGGCACATGTTTAAAATGAGACTGCCCAACATGTATCGTATATAATATTTTTGATATACGATGAGAACATGTACGCAACATGTTCACTTTTTTTTTAAGCGTAAATAATTTATCAATATAATTTTTCAATATTTCATATCCAGGTGTAAAATTAAGCTGTTTGCAGGCGTCTAGGTATCCCGGGTACTCGGAGATGAGATCCAGTTAGTGCGCCTAAATAGCTAGACGTCTATAAAACTTAATTTTATACCGGAACATGAAATATTGAAAAATTATATTTACAAACTATGGATGCTTAAAAAGTTACAAATTTTCCATATTGCGTACGTGTTCTACATATATCCAAAATATTACAAAACGAACGTAATAAACTCTAGATACACATGTACGATACATGTTGGGCAGTCTCATTTTAAACATATGCCCCTCTTATACTGGTAATGTCGTATACATGTCTCGAACACCAATTATTTTTACACCCGTTGGGTGACAAAATTCAGAGAATAATGTTTCCTACGTCTTTGATTTTCTGCCCTTAGAAAACCGATATGTATAAATTGCGCATAAAACGAGGTCCAATTATGCGACGTAACAAAGAATTTTAATTGTAACATTTTATTAATAACATTCACTTTATATTTTTATATTTACATAATCTTTTACAAAGCACTAATTACTTAAATTTCTTATCACCATAATATTTGATTTAACAATGAAAGAATATTCCAAGGAATATTTTTTTTTGTTATATGATTTTAAATATATTATTTGTAATAACATTTTTTTAATAACTTTATGTACATTTACAAGAACTTATTAATAATTAAAGTCGATATGCAATGGAACGAATGTCAGGAGATTTTAAATCTCTTTTGGCATAGTCGATAAATGTTAAGTAAGATGAAATTCTAGCATAAACGCCTGGATGCACAGTTTCATTACAATTTTCTTGCCCGCTGCTTAATACTCCTATAGCAAGATTTCCATTTAATACAAGCGGACTGCCGCTATCGCCCTATAAATAAAAAATATATACTCTATGTTATGTTATGAAATTTAGTTAGCAATCGTACTAACCGAGCACACGCCTTCAGCAACATTTGCGTAACGCTGTATAACCCTAGCACACAGAATGTATTTGTAGACAATATCTTCATATGAATGTTGACATTCCTCTCTAGAAAGGACAATAGCTTCAACAAACTTTAAATTATTATCCCATTCCATATTAACTGCATTAAACAAATTAGTTGTGGAATCTTTACGTAATTCAATATCTTGAACACCAAAACCAGATAAGATGGCTACTTTGTTTACATATAATTGTGGACTTCTGGATGCCTTGGGTAATTCTAATTTCATAAGTCTATCTTTTCCTAACTGTAAAGGCTCCCTCAACTACAATAAAAAATGATTAGTATTTATAAAGAATACTTTAATCAGCTAATACATTAATTATTGGCTGATTATTATCATAATAAATAAATTATTTTTTACTAACTTTCAGTACGGAAATGTCTGCCTTATCACGATTTACTAAAGTCAAATGTCGCGGTACATACTCAGCAGGTACGTATGCTTTTTCAACAATTCTACGTATCACCCATGGGGAATCATCACATTTAGTACAGATTGTATTAACAACGACAATTAAACGGCTTCGATCAAAGTTGTTCTTGTAGTTAATAACGCAATGTGCGGCTGATAATATGAAGTATTCACCAATAATGCCACCACCACATTTATGATATCCATTGTCCTGAATAGAGACCATGTACGGGAACTGTTGGGATTCAGCATTTTCTCCACCTTTGATTTTTTCGGAGACTAGTCTACTTTCCACTTCAAATGGTACTATCAAATTAATTAATGAGAAACTTAGAAATTAAAAAATGTCTTTTTAAGAATAAATTCGATTTATATACGATGTTCTTATAAAATACTTTTTGCACTTGTCCTCTGTACCGTGCTTAATCAGTACTTAAAATTTTAATTTACTACTCAATTATTTTAAATAACTTATAAGCAATATTAAATCGACTTTGACTTGTTTTATCATTTAAAATAGTATCAAAAGATTAAAAATTTGTAATATAAGTATTGCAATTATGCATTAAATATCTATTTTACAAAAAAATTTTTCTATCTAAATTTATTTAGAAAGTTTCAAAAAAATTCATATTCTGTAATAAAACTATACCATACAATTAAATTATAACAATGATATAAAAACTTACGTCTAGTAAATGAGTTAAATATAAATATAATTAAAAAGATGACTATTGAAGTATTACAACACATTCTGATTTTATTTATAACTAATTATATTTAAGTTTTTGTATGTCTTGCTGCACTTCAATTGAATTCTTCGTATTCTACAAATTCGATTAGCTTAATCAACGCAGCTATAAAAAAGCGCTGTATTTATATATTTATCTATTTATTATTGCCGCACGATTAAATTGTATACTTATTTATAATGTTATTATCAAGAGATAACAGTACAATAATTTATCTAAATCTAAATAAAAAGGTAATACTATTCTATCTTTCGAAGTTCAACGGATATTATAGTAATCTGCATCATTTACATTCAGTTCAATTTCACACTTTATTACATAGATTACAAAATTACATGAATTAAAATAATAATTTTATAATAATAGTTTTGTAATAAAACTTTCTCAAATATACGTTTCAATGTATAAAATTTTCTTTCAAAAAAATATTTAATAAACAAAAGTACAATAATTTATGTTCAAAAAATATTTTCATTGCAAGTTAATTGCACGAATTTCAGGAGAAATTACATTCTCCATGGCTTTCTCGATAAAGGATATATGAGACGTCACTCTAACATATACACCAGGTCGTTTTGATTCGTTGCAGTTACTAGGGCCACTGCTTAATATTCCGATAACAGTTTTGCTACCAAAAACAAGTGGGCCACCACTATCACCCTAAAATGGCATATGAAAACGATTTTAAAAATACATTAAAATATTGGTTTACTTTTATTTGAATTTTTAAACAAGTTTCACCTTGTAGTGAGAGTACATTTAAAAATATTAATTGTAGCCACTATTTTAATAAATGTGTTAAGATATTTTTATTAAATAATCTAAAAGAAAATGATAGGAAATTAGCGAAATGAATAATTGAAGGGTTGGAATGTGACGAACATGAAAAAGTACCGAATGTGAAGAAGCGATGACAGCCGAACACGGCCGAGCGCGGCCGAGTTGAAAATAACTACATTGACAATGTGAACCACTCGTATAGTTGTAGTAATGCAGAAATCGCATGGAGCGTTACCGCAGGATTATTGTATCATAATGATTTGTTGTTGAGTCGGTAAGTATGTTACATAGGTCGCGCGTCCCGTACTCTGTAGAAATCGAAAATATTATTCGGGTCATATAATTACACGCCAACTTTGATAAACTATCGGCTGATTCTTGAAAAAATATTTTCATTATAAGTTAATTGCACGTATTTGAGGAGAAGTGACATACTCCATGGCTTTTTTGATAAAGGATGTATGAGACGTCACTCGAACTAGGGCCACTGCTTCATATTCCGATAATAGTTTTGCTACCTAAAACAAGTGGACCACCACTATCACCCTAAAATGGCGTAGAAAAACGATTTTAAAAACACATTAAAATATTGATTTACTATTATTTGAATTTTTAAACATCAAATTCAAAAACATTGATATAAAAATAGTAAAAAAATCGAGTTGAGTATTTAGTGATTTTTTGTAAAACACAAAAATTTAACTAATGCATATTTTATTAAATTCTTTATTCTTATATGAACAGAGAAGGTAGTTTTATTATTTTCACAAAGTTGGCGTGTAATTATATGACCCGAATACTATTTTCGATTTCTAACATACTTACCGACTCAACAACAAATCATTATTATATAATAATTTTGCGGTAACGCTCCATGCGATTCCTACATTACTACAACTATACGGGTGGTTGACAACGTCAATGTAGTTATTTTTATCTCGGCCGCACTCGGCTGTGTTCGACTGTCATCGTTTCTGCTCATTCAGTACTTTTGCATACTCGGGACTTTTTCATGCCCGTCACGTTGCCATTCTCCCAAATAATTATTACAACAGTTTTAATATTATAAGTGTCACTTCTAATGTCATTCATTTGTTTTATTATTCACACGAAGAACCTATTCGATTTAGTAAACCAGAGATACTAATATCAATATCTTTAAACAACAATTTTAGCATTGAAAATCATTTATTGTCCATTACTATCTATACATTATTTTTACACGTTTTAATTATATTTTAGTCTACTTTCATTTTTTACTTTCTTCCGATGTTTAACCAATACACCATTATCCTTCACTTGCATAACATTTCGTACGAGTATAACTATTTCCGTTCACTCGTAAAAAGAAAAAATCCATTTTTTAACATTGTTAATTAATATAACGAGAACTTACAACTTTTTATTTAAATTTTCCTATAAATAAACTTACCGTGCATACACCTTGAATGTTGTCTGGCGCGAATTGATTCATCTGAGCACATAAGTTACATTTGTAAATTTTTCCTATATATCTTTGTTGACAATTAAAGTTGGAAATGACAGTTGTCTCAGCGGATTTTAATATTTGATCACCAGTTTCAGGAATTTCTATCATTAAACCTGTTAGCTTGTCTCGTTTGCTTGTATATCCAAGAATCCCGTAACCCGATATAACGGCTTTTTCCCCTTCGAATGATGGAAACATTCGAAAGACTGATCGCTTTGGCAAATCCAAATGATCAACTACTGGATTATCACCGAGGCCTAATCTTTCCTTTAGCTATCAAAATAATATAATAATAACAAAACATTATGATTATTATCAATAAACCATAGAAAACTAGTATCTATACAATCAAGCATCACATCAATTTTTTAATTAGAGTTAATTTCGTACTTACTAATACTCAAACACTTTTTTTAAACGTTCTTTTTTTAAACAATTTAAATAAGCTGTTGGCATATAAACTTACTCTAAGTATACAAATATCTCCTTTATCAGGAAAATCAGGATGATTAGGACTGTAATCAGTAGGTACGTAAACTGTTTCCACTAACACCCGAATCCCGTTCGGTGAGTGAGCTTCAGCCCTGATTACCCCCGCAAGAACTGTCCACGAACGAAGTTTGAAGGCATCATTTATATCAATGATGCAATGAGCTGCAGTAAGTACAATTTTATCGGCAAGAATACCTCCACCGCATCTGTGTTCTTCGTCGGCTTGAATGGAAACCATGTACGCGAGTTGACCAACACTGACTTCATTACCACCTTTTAAACTTTCGGTTTCAAGTCCTGCCTCAACTATAACTATTATTAACTCAAACTGTTATTAAGTTAAAAAATATGTGCTGTTTCAGCAAGTACAGTATTGGTAAAATTTATTTAATTTTCGTTAAAATCTTACTTTTATGAAGAAGAAAGTCATTCACTAAGCTTAATAAAAATATCACTGAACTAATAATATTCATTTTTTATAAAAATCTTTTCACTTTATTAATAAATTATTTATAAATTGCTTTGAAAAAATTTGAACAATATTTGATAAAAAAATATGAAATTTTGATATCATTTAAATACATTCTAACATAGATATTTATTATAGAACATCACGTACATGTCTTATTATTATAAAAAGTCACTTCTTATATGTTTTCAACAAAATTATTCATATTTTTATATGAAAAAAATAGGCTCTTTATATGTAACTGTAAGCACAACTCAGTATATCTATTCATTTGTATCATTCAGATGTTTTAATAGAGTAAATATTAGACTATAGTTGTACTGCTTTATAATATTCTATTATATCTTGCTTTTATAATAATACCTATTATTTTTCTATAAATATAAGCTGCTATTACAAGTATTTGTTTAAATGATTGACTCCGAAAATATATTATTATAGACGCGCATATATACAATTAATTTTCTGTATACAGAGTACGACGAGTGAGGTAAGACTTCCCATTTTAGGGCTTCTAAGTATGCTTTGACGAATTTCGCGAAATGTATCCGAGCATTGTTATGTTGTAGGATAACTTTATCATGTCTCTCTTAGTCCTGTGACCGTTTCACCTTCAATGCTCGGCTCAAGCGCATCAATTGCGTTTGAGACAGATCATCTGTGATGGTTCTATTCGGTTACAACACATCGTAATACACCACACCTTAACTTTGGCACCGTGAATATTCGGTTTGGGCGTCGATGTGGAGTCATGTCTGGACATTCCCCATGATTTTCTGCGCTTGATTTCTTGCGCTTATCGTAGTGGACCCATGTTTCGTCGCCGATTATCATGCGATGAAAAATCACTATCAATGCTGTTCTTAAAGCAGCTGTTTACAAGAAAAAAAAACCTTTAACTCTCAGCTTCAATTTGTACGGAGTCCAATTTCATTGCTTCTGAATCATCCCAATTACTTTGAGGCGTTTCAAAATTCCTAGTCGAGTTACTCCCAATAATACAACAAAATGCAATTTTAGTATGACGTAGATTTGTTTAAATAATATTTGGCTTTAATTCTTATGCTTTGTGCGTTACATATGTTTATGAAAATATGTTTTACAGAATACTGTAATAGGAAATTTTTTTAATATAACAAACTAGACAAAATTATCGTGAATGATAAAATGAATACATGTTTTTCCGTATTGTATTTTATATTAGTAAAATCGAATTCGTATTCATTCACGAGGTGATAAACAGTGCACGAAAGTTGAAATTTATCTCAAAATGCAGTTCGTTTTATCAAAGACAATATATTAAACTATTGCCTAAAACAATTTCCTTACAAAATAAGTCGGTGCAACGATTTGTAAACTATTTAATTACTTAAAATAATTTTATGATAACTATTATAATTTAGCACATTTATTACAAATCTTATGGCAATTTCAAATGATAACAGTACAGACAGTTTTTTACAATATTGATTAGAAAAATTTAAAAATGATTATTTTATTGTATAATTTAATCACAATTTTGTAAATTTATAATTTTATGAAAACTTACTTTTATAGAATGAGTTAATAATGTATGAAATTATTTTGATTTTAATTAATCTGTCTTTCCATTAAATTGAATTAAAGATTAGTCGAATTCTTTTGAGTACTACAAATTCTCTTATGTAAATCTGTACAATTGTAAAAACTCTAAATTTATGTCTTTATTAGTACATGAATGTAATAAATAATATCGATATTTTATTATCGAACGATATGAGTGTGTTAATTCATCTCAAAGTAAATGAATTAGTACTATTGTTATTTTATTTTTCATAATATTATAGAAATAATTTTATAGTCATTAGCATCGGACTTATTGGTATAGTCATTACGCTGCGAAATATCTGGAGAAAAGTATTGTATGCAACAGATATTGTGTTAGCGAAGATTGTCACTTGTCTTTGATCGAAGTTGTTCTTATAGTTAATAAAGCAATGTACTGTTCACAATAAGAAGTAGTCACCAATAATACCATCGCCACTTGCGATTTTCTTTGTTTTGAACTTGGCCATCCTCTTCACCAGTCTTGTGTGATACTTAAATTATATTTATGATTTTTTAATCAAGTTATGTTTAAATATTATGATTAATTAATATTATTTATACTGAATAATGATTAAATGGATAATTTATATGAAACAATCTAAACGCAATGAAATATATTTGTTCTCTAGAGTTGGGTCTCATAGTTAGGTTTTCAGTTTATGTATTATAAATCTCATATAAGATAGTCTTAAGTATAATTTGCACATTAGTCATTAATCTGAATTTATAAATTAATTTAAATAATTTTGATGAAGTTAATTTAGTTTTTAGCGATAGTAAATATAATATACAATCTTATTCAATTAATAAGAAAACTTCAAAATTTTAATCAATATAAGAAAATTCTACTATGAAATTTAATTCTAATAATGTTTCAAGAACTTAATTATAATAAATGTGTCAGCTGTCGATAAAATTAAAAATCTTAAAGAGCAGTTACATAGACCGTGTTATTTAGATATAAATTCATTTTATATGTATTATACTTGCATTGCATACACCTTGCATATTGCCTGGGATAAATTGGATCATCTGTGCACATAAATTAAATTTATAAATTTGTGCTACATATTTTTCTTGACATTTAAAGTTGGAAATGACAGTTGTCTCAGCGGATTTTAATATTTGATTACCAGTTTCAGGAATTTCTATCATTAAACCTGTTAACTTTTCTCGTTTGCTTATATATCCATGAATACCGAAACTGGATATAATGGCATTTTCTCGCTCGAATGACGGAAACATACGAAATATTGATCGCTTTGGTAAATACAGTTGATCGACTGATGGATTGTTACCGAGTCCTAATCTTTCCTTCAGCTATCATAATAATATAAAATATAGGCAGCAATATGAAATAAAATTTGTCTATTCTTAATTAATTTTAATTTTAATTAATTAATTTTTCAGGATTATGTGTATTTAGTATGAAAATATTGAAATTGCTGTATAAATATTGTTATAATGACATTCAATTTAAAAAAAGGTGAATATAATTTAAAATTTATGAGAAATTAGTATGCGCCAGTCGACCCCTACATGTAAAATATTGTTCTTGAACACAAATGGATTTAACTTTCTGAGCCAACCATGCTTCGACAATATTTCGAGCCTTACGAGCCTCAATTTCAAAGAAAAAGCTACTAACCTACGACAAGTGAATCATACAATCGTGAGCTTCCGATAACTCGTAATCAGTGATGAATGAGGGAAGCAACTCTTGACCCACCCTTTTTCTGTGTACGGTTAGAAGAGCATGTCTGCATCTTGTTATCACGTGGACGAACTTGGACAAAGAGGAAAACCGAGTTAGAATCTCTGCTTCTGAATAAACCTTCTGTGCGTGTAATACACGCGCCTTTCGATCAGATTAAGGCTATTGTTCTGGAGCCTGAAAAAGCCAAGCTGGTCTGTGCTACCAAAAATCGGTTTGCTGAAGATCCGCCGGACCTAATCCTCGAATTGCTGGATCCGCGAGATGCTGCTTTGTCGAAACATGCGCTCACACTACTTCCTATTGACTGTCTTCCAATTGCAGGCCTGCTTATGTAAGTACAATCTGTTTATCGGACCAAGCATAAGCCGAAGCTGCTCTGAGAAAATCTAACGGCGCAAACTGGTCCCATGCGCGCGAATTTCCCGAATGCGCCGTAAACACGAACCTCGGGGGCCACCCTGGCTGCCCGCCGATGCGGTCCCTCGAAGGCAGAGCTGTCTCAAATAAAAGGTAAATACAAATTAGATTGCAACATATATATCTGACAATTTAATCGATATTTAACGTTATTTGTAATATTTAGAAGATAACAATACTTCTATAGCCGATCACTAATCTCCTTGAATCCAAATATACTTTTGTATATATATTGATAATCAAGTAAATGACAGTAGTAATATTTTAAATATAATCCTAATAGAATGTATATGAACTTACTTTGAGTACACAAATATCTCCTCAGTCAGGAAAATCAGGATGACTACGACGGTAATCAGTAGATATGTAAACTGTTTCGATTAACACCAGAATCCCGTTCGATGAATGATGTTGAGCCCTGATTACCCCTGCAAGGACTGTTCACGAACGAAGCTTGAAGGAATTGCATCATTCATATGAATGATGCAATGCGCTGCAGTTAGTACAATGTGATTGGTAGGAATACCTCCACAGCATCCGCGCTCTTTGTTGAGACAGAAACCTTGTACGCAAATCGACCAATACTGATCTGATCATCACCTTTTAAGACTTTGGATAAAGGCATTGTCTCAACTTCTGAATGATTCAGGAAATATATTACCATACTCACGCATATACAATTAATTTTCTGTACACTTAAAAATTGTATAATGTGTGCAACTTTGCTTCCGCCGATTTATTTACAAAATTTGAGGCTTTATTCTTAAAACGTGATTACCTGTTTATGATTCAAAATATTATTCGCCACTAGGCACTACTTTTTTCTATTTTTATAGCAAATAGTCGGATATTATCTCGAAAAAACGATACGTCTTTTGAAGCGATCCACAAATAGATCTATACTTTGACTTCTTGATAAGAGTGGAAATGCTGCCCAGCTGGGCCGGAGCGAGCAATGTCTTGAAAGTACGGCGGGTGGGGTAAGACTTCCCATTTTAAGGTTTCCAAGTATGCTTTGACGAATTTTGCAACATGTAGCTAAGCATTGTCATATTGTAGGATAACTTTATCATGTCTCTCTTGGTACTGTGACCATTTCATCTTCAATGCCCGGCTTATTTTATTTAATCTTATTTTAGTTTCATAGTTTTTATTTGGTAGTTTATTAGTATTTAGCGATAAGACATTTTTTACGTAGAATTAACCAAACTGTTTTTGGTAAAACCAAAGTTTATTTACGATCTTTAGTTTAGAATATTACCTACACGAATTACAATATTCTACAGATTATTCGACTAAAATATTTTCAAAATAATAAACTAATAAAATAATAAAAATTTACAAATAAACTACATGTATATAGAACCAATTTTTTAATGGAAAAATTCAATACGAGTATTTTCATAGAGTGATAATTTATTGTCGAAGTTGTACATTCAAAATTTTTTCGTTATAAGTATTAGTATAAAAAATATAATTTAACACGTAGTAGTTTTTATAATTATTTCTGCAACAAACTGTTTTATTCAAATTATTAAAATATGTTCCAAGAATCCATCACTAGTTATGGTCTGTATACCATAGAACGAATTTCAGGCGACTTATAATCTTGTTTAGCATATTCAATAAATGTGAGATAAGGTGCAATTTTTGTGTAAATTCCTGAAAGGTAATGTTCATTACACGATTCTGGGCCTCGGGAGAGTATTCCTATAATTAGAGTTCCGTTTAAAACAAGCGGGCTGCCACTGTCACCCTATAGACACCAAATTTATCGTAATTTATTATTTTTTTTTAAGACAATTTATTTTTACATAAATTCGTCACAATAGTGCTACTAACCGAGCATACGCCAGTTGGGTTATTTTTTTCTCGTGGTATCGCCTTCGCACACAAACTGTTTTTGTTGATTATACCATTGTGTATATTGTACTTTTTGCTATAATTACTTTTAATTTCATCATATTCATTTTCACAATCCTTTTTCGAAATGACAACAGCTTCCATAAATTTTAATTTATGATCGTCAAAAACATAAGTTGATGTACCCTTTTTAGTATTTAGTAGTAATAAACCTTGAGCACCAAACCCGCATATGATAGCTGTTTTATTTACATACGATTGGAAGATCGAATTTAACTTTGGAAGTTCTAATTTCATAAGTCCATTTATTCTAAGATTTAGTGCAACTTTTAGCTAAAAAACAAATTTTTATTTGCTTCTTACAATAGTTCATTAAAAAAGAAGTATTATTAATTAACTATTAAAATCGAATTTAACATACTTTCAGTACAGAAATGTCTCCAACTGCATCAGAATTTGTAATAACTGTATGAGGAATTTTGAATTCGGTAGGAACGTATGCTTTTTCAACTACTCTGATGATTAACCCTTGATGATTATCAAGTTCAATATCTTTAATAGAAATTATATTGGCGATCACTTTTAATCTGTTTCGCTCAAAGTTGTTCTGATAGTTAATAACGCAATGGGCAGCTGATAGTATGAAGAATTCACCAATAATACCACCACCACAAATGTGATCTTCTTCGTTTTGAATAGAAACTATATACCGAAACTGTTTGTATGTAGCATTCTCTCCACCTAGGATTCTTTCAGCGACTAATCTTGATTCAACTTGAAATTATGTACTTGTATATTTTCATTTATATTAATGAATAGGTACACATATCAAAATGCTTATAAATTAAAAAATGATGTGTGATGAATATTTGATAATTGTAAGTACAAAAATATAACTTTAAACCACAAATTACATAGTTATGGTATAAACATTTTAAATGCAACGATATATTTTCTACAGTTCAGCAGCAAATAATTAGAGAATAGTTTTAAATATATTTTTAAGGTAGAATAACTAGTTATTTGTTAGATAATGAAAAATACCGAAAACATCAATATTTGATAGTGAACCTAATTTTATAAGCTTTTTAATTATTTTAAACTAGCATTACTCCATTAAGTATGAATAATTATGTAATTATAATAATGTTATAAAAACTTACTGCTAAATAGTAGATTGAATGTGTTTAAAACTAAAAACATGCGTGTCGAACAGCTACTAAACATATTAATTTTTTTAAATAACTTGTGTTTTAATCAAATTTGATTAAAAATTAACAAGATTAGTATTTTACAGATTCAAGTAACTTAATTCATATAAAAACGTTGTATTTATATATTTATCTATTCATGATCGTAATAATATAAAATTATACTTATATTATTGTATTTTGATAATTTGGCATTTTACTATTAATCGATAAGAGTGTATGAATTTATCTAACATAAAATAAAATGGTAAAATTCTTTTCTTTTTCATGACTTTATTGAAACAAAATAATAATGATTTCGTAAATCATTAAAATCTATAGTTTATGCTGATACTATAGAGGGGTTTTTACTGTAATAAAATATTTCAAAATTCATATTAAATTAAAAATAACTATTAAAGTTTCTCATATATTGTGGCATTTGATACAACAAAATGCAATTTTTGTATGACGTAAATTTGTATAAATATTATTTGGCTTTAATTCTTATGCTTTGTGCGTAACACATGTTTATGAAAATATATTTTACAGAATATTGTAATAGGAAACTTTTTTAAAACAACAAAGTAGACAAAATTATCGTGAACGATAAAATGAATACATGTTTTTCCGTATTATATTTTATATTAGTAAAATCGAATTCGTATTCATTCACGAGGTGATAAACAGTGCATGAAAATTGAAATTTATCTCAAAATGCAGTTCGTTTTATCAAAGACAACATATTAAACTATTGGCTAAAACAATTTCCTTACAAAATAAGTCGGTGCAATATTTTTATTTAATTGATGGCAATGCTGTAAATAAACTTTATTCTTTAATGTTCAGTGTCTAATCTCGATTTGTAAATTATTTATTTACTTCAAATAATTTTAAGAATAATTTTAAATTATTTAAAATAACTATTATAACTTTGCTCATTTATTACAAAATCTTATGGTAATTTCAAATGATAATAGTAAAGACAGTTTTTTACAATATTGATTAGAAAATTTTAAGAATGATTATTTTATTGTATAATTTAAACACAATTTTGTAAATTTATAATTTTATGAAAACTTACTTTTAGAGAATGAATTAATAATGTATGAAATTATTTTGACTTTAATTAATCTGTCCATTTAATTGAATTAAAGATTAGTCGAATTCTTTTGATTACTACAAATTCTCTTAAGTACATCTGTAGAATTGTAAAAACTCTAAATTTATGTTTTTATATGTTCATGAATGTAATAAATAATATCGATATTTTATTATCGAACGATATGAGTGCGTTAATTCATCTCAAAGTAAATGAATCAGTACTATTGTTATTTTATTTTTCATAATATTATAGAAATAACATTGTAGTCATTAGTATCTTTTATTATTATATTTTTAATTGTAATTATAACACATTAGAGAAAATATAAGCTAAGCTAATTGGCTAGTGAGATTGCCGAATTAGAAACTGCGACAGGTCAAAGGGATACGCTAGCTCATCTTAGCTGGTCTTGGAAATGCTGCGCTCTTCGTTCGGCCCGACAAGCGCCTATGTGTCCATTGGCTCTTTACTGCGTGGTGTGGCAAGTCGGCCGGGCAGTCTCGAAATCAATAACCGGCCCATTGTGAAATTTCAATGATAAAACGCCAGAGCGCACAACAATGGGCTGCGCGAGGAATTCCGGCGGAGGCTGCGAGCGGCCGCGGAGATATTTCGGGTCGAAAGGGGCGGAAGGGCAAGAAGTGGATTGATTCCGGCCGCGCGGCGGGACAATTTGTACCCGGGCAGTCGCGGGCCGCTCGGTCGTGAGCTCGAGTGGGCGCCGCCGCCGCCGCTCTTCCATTTTTCTCGGGCGCCGCAGCGCCCCTCGTTAATCAATCTCCTGCTGCACTCGCGCTTGATTCCCCGCCGCCGACTCGCCCCTTTGCTCTGCGACCCCGCCGATCCCGCGACCTCGTCATACGGCTGATGCAATGGTCGAGGAGAGTTTCTGAGGCACTTTTTCCAGGGCGATTGCCGAGCTTATTGTCTACTCGGAGAAGATCCTTCGCTAGGCTCCGGAATTAAGACGATATTTCGAGGAAGGATTTTTCTTTGAAAACAATTGCAGTAGACAAAATTGTTAAGATATTTCTAAGAACATATGCTCTAAGGTTGCACAGATGTAATGTGCAATAAACTTTTGCGATTATTATACCTGCAGAACACAAATAACTCGAACTATTAAAAATTTTATTAAATTCAATCGAAGATGAAAGAGAGTACTGACTCGCTAAAAATCTGTTATGAATCAAGTAAATTAAGAACCATGAGAAGAGTAGAAGTCAACGCTTTGCCTAATGTACTAAATACACTTGCATATATACTCTTTGTTATAAATCATTAAATTTTGTATTATTTATTTGTTCTTTTACGTATGATGGCAATTGATTGAATAATATCGACCTAAATTATTGAATCGAGCAGTCGAATTAAGTAGTATAAAGTGACACGCTAGTATATATTATTCTTGAGCGCTTTAGCTTTTACGGAAGGATTTTTGTTCAACTACAGATGATGGGATCGAGGATCATTGCGATCGATCGACTAGCGGAAATGTATGAAATTAAAGCCGCTTGATTTTTTAATATTATTTACGGGAATCAATGAAAAGGAAGAGGAATCCGGACAAAAAGGGTGTTTAAAATATCAATGGAACGATAACGCTAGTCGGGCGGGGCGGCGCTCACCTATTTTTGTTATCGCAAGAAATAACGTTGAAACAATAGCGGGTGCTCGCAAACTCGCGGGCGGCCCTCCTGCCGCGGGGTAGTCGGGGTGCGGGCAGGCCGGCCGGTCCCCTCTCGTCGCACGCCCGCGCGAAAGGTTATTATTCATTCAATTCGCCGGTGCGCGGCCGCGTAATGTCCGGATAAACAAAGAAAATTTGTTTGCCTCCCGCGCCCCGCCGGCCTTCCTATTTAAATTGCATTAGCAAGCCAAACACGCGGACCCATCTGTGTTTTCACGGGGCGCCGGCCCCTATCGGCCTCGCGAAAATTAACAGCGATCTCCGGCGAGGCGCGAGGGAAAAAGAGGACCGGCCGAGGATCAAAGCCGCGCCCGGCGAAAAACCGCCCCCGCCCGGGCCCTTGTTCCCGCCCCCGTAAAAAGCCCGGCCGCGTGATTGATACCTCGGGGCAAGAAGCGCGCGAGATCGCGGCGGAGATGGCCGATTGATTGGGGATCGATGGCCCCGCGGCGCCGCCCTGTTGCTCGGCCCCTCGGCCGGCTTTCTTCGAGATTAACCCGCGCCGCCGGCGACCCGGCGACGTTTTGATTTTCTTGAGCGACGCAAATGAAAGCCGAGCGCCCAAGGCCCCGGCCTAAATTGTCACTCGAGTCCGCGCCGAGGAAATTAATCGACCAGTCAATCGCTTTCACTCCGCCGTGCACTTGACGCGGGGATCAAGTTTTCTCCCGGAGCCGCGATAGCGGACCGAGGAACAAACGAGGGAATCATGCCCTGCAGGGGCAGGCGACACGGCGGCGCGGAATCAGCAACCCTTATCCGACTTGATCCGTCAAATCGACAAGCGGACGCGTACTGTTTCTTCAAGTATATAATAGACTTGTCCGTCTCCTCGGGCTCTAATGTTTTTTCAAACTGCCATTTTCGCTTAAACGCCAGGGCCGTAACTAAGTTGGGTATTCGAGCGGGGATTCCGCGGTACATCTCCGAGAGACGCGATCGTTGTACCGATCAAGTGCCGCGTTAATCGGCTGACACACTCGAACCCTCGGGCTCATTATTCACGCGGCGTTAGCTAAGTATCGATTCTCTTCTCGGGCATTCGTCATAGTGCGTGCACGCATCGAGGAGGCGCTAAGCAAGGGGTAAGGGAAAGCCTCGGGAGAGAGGGAGCCGCGCGGAGATGCTAGCCGGACAAGCGGGTGATCGATTGCGCCAACTTTTCCATGCCAGATGTTTCGATGCGCGATGTGGCCGACCGCTTGTCACGCTTGCCTGCGCCTTTTTCCCTCCCGTCATTCGCATCCTACGAGGGGGAAAGGCTCCTCCGCTTTTTCCGCATACTTGTATTGCGATCTCGGACTTTCACTCTTCTTTACGCGAATCAACGGCCATCATTACATTTGCTCGAGAAAACCCATTCAAATTATCAATTCTCCTGTAATTTGTAATTGGGTCTTGAGCGTGGAGCACGACTTTAGTAGTTGCATGACGCTTACGTAATTATAATTATATTGGCCTGGATCACCGCGCAGTTATAACTACATTGCCCAGGTCTGTTTGTTGGACTCGTTCAATAAATTTTATTGAGGCAAGCCTTATCTTATAGACGCACTGAAGTTCTATAGCGTGCGCTCACATAATCTGTAATAAAATAATAACCAAGTGCAAATAATTTATAATCTACTTATCTATACTGGCATAGTGCGGCTCGAAGGTTTCGATTCTTATAGGGTTGCACGTTATTGTAGAGTACACTAAGCGCTACCCCGAGCTCGCGTTTTCCCTTTGATAAGTAGTTCGGCCTCGCTTTCCGCACAGAACGTATTGTTGCGGTGCGGCGCGTATATATTCACGCCGTTTCGCGAAACTATACCATTTACGTGGAGTCGATCTGTATAACCGTGTTTGGTGACTAATTTTAACAAGCTGCCGTGTTTGAGGACACGCGCACAGTGGTATTCGGTAGAAAGAGGCGGGCTCGATAGTGCCGCCAGAGATCCGGGGCGGCGTGTGCCTCGAATTCCTGGATTAGCACTGGAAAGGAGGTCCGAAACATCCTCGGAATAGATTGGCCGGGCTTCCGGTCGGCGTGAGGCAGTCGCGCGGCTCCGCCGGCAAAAATGCCCGTGGATCGGAATAACGAGATTAGCCCGGGCGAGGCAGCCGCGGCGGACGGGCGTTTTTGTCATCGGCTAATCCAGCGGGCCGGAGGCAGCGGAAGGGGCGCGCGAGAATCTCGGATTCCGCACACGCTTTAGCGAGTCCATTATAGAGATTGCGGTCCGGCGGAGGCTCGCAGGGCCGAGGGGCGCGGCGCTCGCGCATGAGCTGCCCGCGCCTATTGTCCCGCGCGCTCCGCCCGCCGCGGGATTCCCCGGGCGTTAATTAAAAATTTCCCGGGCGATCAGAGGGCGGCGCGGCGAGGCGAGCGGCCCAGTCGACCGGCCCGCGGCGCTCGAGCTGCATCGCGCCCGGGAGAAAAGCCGCCGACGCCGCCCGCCGCCGCGCCGCGTCAAAGCCCTTTGAAGGAGCGCCTCGCCGGCGAGACAGTGGCCGATGCGCCCGTGCGCGCCTTAATAAAACGGGCGGCTGCCGCGCGCAATCGGCGGCGGCGCCGCCCCCGCAAAGCCGCCCCTGCCCGGGACGCCCTGCGCTCCCCCGGGGCCCGGGGGCGTCGCGCGGAAATTAGAATGGCGCCGGCGCCGCCGAGGCGCGCCTCTCAAAAGTAAGACGAATCTCGTGTAATTTGGAGCGCGAGGGCTTGCGGGCTTCTGGGGGCTGTGGGGCCGGGACCCCGACTCCGCGCAAAAATAATGCCGCCCTAACCTCATTATTGGCCCGACGCCCCCCGGCCTGACGATCGGCGCCTCGGGGACGCGGCTCCCCCTGCAGACTTTAAGTCGAGATCTGCCTGACGAGCGATCGTCGTGGATTAGGGTCTACTTTTTATGCTCCGCTTCGCAGGCAGGCGCTTCGACAACCGACTCGCTCCTACGCTCTCGATTCATTTAAATTACTCTAACAGTCTATCAAATGCGTACGTAGTTATGCCAACTCGACATTCGACACTGGACGACCAATGTTATTTTTATAGTCTTCCATTCGACCTTGGATTGGACATGTCATCTATACATAGTGTACTAAAGAACGTTCATACTTTGAAGTACATGAAATCTGGGACCAATTGTGTACCTATAATTACACTCCTCTTCCAGCTTATACTCGTATACAAGCTGGAATGGACTTGGTTATTGCAATATACTACATTACTGGTATCTTTACGACTTAATTAAGAAAATATACATATATAAAATTTGTTTGAATAACCAATCTATTCACAAAGAATAAAACTTTGTTCTCTACTGTAATAAATATATAGAATAAAGCTTAATTTTGTTTGGAAAAACGACCATATACACGCATTCATTAGCCATATTTTACATTTTCGTGTAAAACTCTAACGAGCTACAAATATTATTTCCTTTTACAACTAATAGAAGTATTGAAAAATAAATCAAGAGCGGTAAATATGGATTCCGACCATTTTCATTGATAAAGAAATTTCCTCGTCAATTTTAGACGTACTTTTAACTAACGTGGATTTATTTGTTATTATACTGTTATTAGAAAAAGGATAGAACCAAAGCACTGAAAGTCAGCGGAAAAAAGGCAGAGTTGAGGAGATACTCACATACTATCCGAATTCTTTTTCCACTGTGCTTACTTGGACGTGCTTTCGGCGGAATTATTTTTAATGCAAGAGCCGTCAAATTTATGCAAGGAAGGTGTGGTGGATAGGACAAGGAAATGGTTATATTTAAAGCACTACAAAGAGTTTAATTTAACTTATAGGTTAGATTTATTAGAAACAAAGGCTAGAAAACAAAGCCATAGGTAACCTCGCGCTTACCTTTCCATTCGGTAGGCCAAAACAATAATAAAGCTCGAGCTTCGCGCTCGATCGTCGCTCCTCGATCGCCGCTTGCATCCCCACTCCCGAGTTACGCAGGTAGCCCAATGTTCTCGCGCTCATCGCGGAGCCCTGTACTCCGAGTCTCCCCGACTTTCCCCGAAGGACCGCGAGAGTCGTCAGGCCGCGATGCCTAATAGACACGCATGGAGATGTCTGTCACACATGCACATGGGGCGGTCTTCATTAACAAGGAGTAACTCCACGAGACTTATAACGCCTCGGGCAGACCTTATGACTGCCCAAGCGGAACGGCTAAGTCACAAATCCTTTATGGATTCGCACAGGTACAGCCCGACTTCCATACATTTTTACAAACTTTATATATTCGAAATTATCGGGCTTTCCTCGTTTTTCGAGACTAAGCATAGCGAACAATCTTACAAAAAACATGCATTTGTAAATTTAATCGAAGACACATAAGTGATGGAAATATAACTAAATGCACGCATTTTACAATAGTTTGATATATAAATAATTATTATTACAATTGATGGCACATACATCCATCACAGAAGGTGAACTGAAGCGCGGATTTCTGTATTAAATTTCCTGTACTAAATTTACCAAAGTACGTTGGATAAGTCTCCTACATAATTTAAAAAGTAAAAATGATACAATAGCTTCTCAACAGAATTTTCAATAATAGGAGGCTGTTGATTCTTTTGCAAGAATAAAAGTGAAATCTTATGGATTAACTTATTAAAATGTCACTTCATGCTTCGTTGGAGGTTTGCAAAGATAACAATGTATTTGTCAATCAGGTTATTTTAATCCAGGAACTGAATTAAACATTTTTGCTTATCGATAATTAAACAGCAATTAGTACAAAAAATTTACACTTAATACATAAAATTCTTTTAAAGTTTAAGCATATGTTGAATGTATACTAGAATATAAATTAAAAAAATTTTATAATTAATTATAATTATTTTCTATATAATAATTGATTTTAATTCATTTTGAAAATTGATATATTTGATTAAAACGTATATTTATTATTTTCCAATAAATTAATTTCAAAATGGTTCCATATATATCTGCAGTGGCTTTTTACTTTCTTTCTAGGCATTGGTCCACTGACTGAATTCAGAAGCTCATGTATGCGGAATGCAATTAAATATCTTATCAAGTTTCTTAACTGTTTCAAATCAATTCCGAACCGATAAGGTACGTATTAATGATGAATTCAACGATGCCTTGCAATTTTTTTGCATATATAAACTCCAACTTAACGGACCAGTCACATACGGATATCAACATGACGGAGATCATTCAATTCGTGGTCGCACTGGTTCTGGTTCAGGGTAATTTTATTTTTCAGCCTATACATAGGTAATTTTCCGATTATCTATAAACACGGTAATTTATGTACTTTATTTAAGCTAAATTATTATATTATTATTTTGTTGTATCTACTGTCTATGAATCTATTCATATTTCTTAATTAAATATACAGTGAAACTATTAATTTAGAGTTATTTTCATCACGTAAAAACTAAAAATATAGGCTATATTATTCAACCAATGAATACGTTAAGTTCCTAACAATCAGTATGTTCGGTTGTAGTATCATGGGCGTATGGTGCCAGTCTGAACAATTTCATTGTGGGCGGAGACGACGCACTGCCCGGACAGTATCCGCACCAGGTGCTGGTGCAGTATGGTATACCGCCGTTGATCATGTACGGACCGAAATGCGGAGGCTCTATCATTAACGAGTCGTGGATACTCACAAGCGCCAGTTGTCTCGCCCTTATACCGAACAACGTCGGTCGACTACGCATCAAGGCGGGTCTTCATGAGCTTCAGAACGATGGCGAGTACACTCAGACAATTGATGTCACTCTCCGCATCGTTCACAAGGACTTTCAGGGGTAAAAAATGTCACATTGTACTAAGTTTAAAAATTACTAAATAGCATATTCTAAAGAATTCTTTCTTAGCTTATTTATATAGGCATCCATGTAATTAATAATCAAATAGGAATTCTTTTATATTTCCATTAAATTTGATAAATTACAACGTCGTAAAAGCAATTATATTTTTGTTGATATTTTTTATAACTATAGTTATATAATATATCATAAAATTGTTCAAAATGATAGTATCGTTTAAATCAATGAACGAATATAATGCGTATATAAACAATACAGTAAGGGCAGGAGTTAAAACTACAGAAAATTACAATCTGTATTTATAAAATGTCTCATAAAATTAGTTTCAGTTGATGGTTAAGAGTGCAAATATTCATCTTGATTTATTTTTTTTGTCATTCAACTGTTCTCTATACCTAAAACTAAATTTATGAGTCAGGTCTAAACTATACTAATTTCAGGCTTCCAATGCTCATCAAACCATTCGACATCGCCTTACTGAAGCTCAAGAAACGACTACGATTCAATGAACGCGTGAAACCAGTAGCCCTCCCAACTCCATACCACGTGCCAAAAGGGTCAGCTGCAGTCACAGGTTGGGGATCAATCTCCAAGGGCGTCATTCCTGTAATGCCACGTGTTCTCCAGGTGGCCAAGGTACCCATACTTACTGAGGACAACTGCAATGACGCGCTCGGCGTTGTTGCCCCTGGACACCAGCTTGCCGATGTACAGTTCTGTACCGGGCCACTTGACAAAGTTAAAGGCGCCTGCGCTGTAAGTATAATCTTACCCGATTTATTTTCATATTTTTACGGAAGGAAAATTGTTATTAAATTAAAATCTATATTAAAATTAATCGTTTTATTTTTAATTTAATATTAAGAAATTTTGTATATTTAAATTTAACCAACACTTCGGATGTGTATCTAAAAATCTGTATTTTATTAAGATAGAAGAGAATTGAATTGCACTAAGTAAATAAATGAAACTTGATATAAATAATAAACTAATTCATTAATTATTTTATTTTAAATTATATTGAGTTTAAAATTATATAAGATGATAGATAAAGAATATGTTATCAAAGCCTGGCAAAGAAAATGTCATCTTGATGTCCTTTCGATAATTTTATCGCTTGGTAAAATTGATATATTACAATTTTAAGACAAATTAATTATACATAAATTATTTAAAATTTCAAGATATTCGTCTTATTATTAAGACATGTGGTTACTAGTTTTACATACAACTGAGCACCACAAGATTTTTTTGAGCCAAACATTCACACAACTTTTTATTATTGTAGGGAGACTTAGGCAGTCCCCTCGTCCAAATCAATAAGACTGATAAGGGACTTCTTCCCGTCCAAGTTGGTATCGTTTCGTGGTCACCTTATCCTTGCAGTGCAACGAGTTCGCCGACCGTTTACACACTGACCTCCGCTTTCATCTTTTGGATAGAGGAGAGAATAGCCGAAAATTTGAACGTCTAATGAACTAAAAATATTATTTTAGTCTCAGTGCAGTGATGTTCATGGCATGTAGAATAGAATAATTCGTTAAAATTAAATCAGTAATAAAACTGTAAAATAATTCAAAGATGTGACTTCTTCTTTCTTAGTCTTATAAACCTTGTATGATTATTTTTTGTGCGTGCTTTGTTTGAGTCTAATGATATATAAGAGTTTATTTTACTTATGAACTTTTCTGCAAAAAGAAATTTATTCAATTAAAAATTATTCTCAATTTCTTAATGAAAATATTTAGAAAATTAAACGTCAAGTGCACATGTAAGATTTGAAATTATTAGACATCACATTTAATATTTAAAATAAAAAATGTACTTTCAAATTTTTATTTACAAAAATTAATAATAAAATGTATCTTCAGGAACTTTACATGTAATTCTTGTAATCATGTACAAGTACTTAGTTTAAGCAACAGATTAGTATAAGTGAACTGGGCAACATAGATCGCTGCGCAAATATAAGATAACGTGTTAGTCGTCGAGATGCACTTAAAGCTTATCGTTTTAGCTTATATTTTGACTTTATTGCATTCGTGTAAGTAACAAGGTAGTACATTGTTTATCTTGCAATTTTCTACCATTAACTCTTTTTATCGTTTTCTTTTGCATATTTAAGCGAAACTTTTTATATTTAAAATGCAATAATTTAAAAATTAATTAAAATTCTATGAAATAAATATTGATTCACAGATTACACAACATTTTTATTTTAAAATGGTCGTGGTTATTCATTTAGATCTACAGGAGCTCATTTCATTAAGTATCCCAGTATGATTTAATATCTTCCTAATATTCTCAAATTTAGAGCTGAGTATTGCATAGAATTTTGACAGCCGAATCATTGGCGGCAAAGAGGCCGTTAAAAATCAGTTTCCATTCTTGATCTCATTACAATACGGTCGGCCATTCCTAATGCACTTTGAGCATTTTTGTGGTGGTAGTGTCTTCGGGCCGAATGGCCTTTGATTCTTATACTGTGTAGGTATGCATAGTATGCTTTAAAAAGAGGAATCGTAGAAAAGAAACTGTTTCGCGTCATTATCTACTATTGAATGATAAAATTATCACATGCATTACGTACAGATAATTGAGTTTGTTATTTGTAAGATATACTCACACAATTTTTTTTTATGTACTTTTATAAAAATAAATATACTACTGGTAAAAATAGGCTCACTAGCTTATGTGTTTAACAATAAATAAAAATTAAAGGTTTTACGAATTTGGACAACTAACATAGTAGAAATCGTAATAGATTATAAAATATTTATTTTTATAAAAATGACAGCATGGAAATTGTTGGAATAGTATCATGGGGAATCATACCTTGTGCAATATCAAGAGCTCTTACAGTTTTCGTGCGAGTCTCTGTATTAATTCTGTATTGGAATTTATAATTTTTTTTCAAATTTCATTTTAATTTTGATCGATTTTTTGAGTTTTATACTTTCGTAATATTTAGAAATCCAATTACTTTAAAATATATTGTCTCGAATTTATTGGTAAAGTCATTTACTGTTGTATTACTCCGGTTACTAAGGATGGTATCACAAACCATTTATGTTTATACCTTTAATTTAAATTTGTTATAAAATAAAAACATAATTTAAGCGTGTCAGTGAAAATAAGTTAATATATTCACTTACGTGAGATAATAAATGTAATGAAATTTTGTACACAATTATAAGAAATTTATTTACACATACGGTATGTGACATTTATTTTTTAATTAATGAAATTATATTAATATAGATTATAATATAGACATTTATGAGATCTTAATTTTTTTATCCCGTTTTATAATACTTCAATGTCTTTCAGTTTCTGCATTAGACAATTTGTAATGCAGTAAAAATTAATAAGATGTTTGAAAAATTGTTAAATTGGTAACCAGTTTATTAATAAATGATAAGAAAACTACTAATTTATAAATGATTATTGTTTAATATTCTTAAATTGATTTTTCTTTTTCTATTCATTATATTTTATAAAATTATGTCATTACATATCAAACAAATTAATTTACATATTTATATGTATTTAATTCATATTTATTTTTTTATTGTGTACGTATCAATAATTTTTACTCTATAAAACTGTGGATGTAAATGCGTAAATATATGATATCATAATATTAAGTGCATTAATATATAAATTGATTTTTTTTGCCAATAGATAAGCCAAGGACAAACAAAAAGAATCGACAGTAGAATAATAATAATTAAATTCTAATTTTATTAATTTCAATTTAATTATTCATATACAATTTAATTTTATAAATATATATTTAATATGAAATATTAATATTATATGAATTATAAATTATGAATAAAAATAGAATATATGATTTAAAGCAGATTAAGAGAGATTTACACTTACTTTTTTATATAAATTTATAAAATGTATTCTTTATAAGAATATTTTTATAAAAATGTTTTAGTAAATCTATAAAAAATTTAAGTACAATCAGATTTACTAGATATCTGAGGACTCAACATGGATATATTCAATTTTTTATCTTAATTTTTTAAATGATGTAGACTTCATTACTACAACCAATCAATGAAGTAGATTTTATTCTGAACAGTCTTAAATTGTAGGTATACATTATGCTTTTATATGTAACTTTGTTTTTAATGCGTTGAAATTATTCAATTTTTTATTTTATCTGAAATTTGATAAAAATAAATTTTTTTCATTTTTACATTATTTGCATTAAAAAATTGTTGTTTTATTCTTCATTTTCAATATCGATAGTGAAAAGATTCACATATGTCTAATCAAATTAGTCTACAAACGTTTAGTAAGTTTGATTTGACAAAAATTTTAACATATTTTATTAAAATAATATTATGTTTTTGATTATTATAGAATTAGGTCATCATACAAAATTGAGATTAAATAAAATCTTGTGTATTTTAATATAAGTAGATTTATATAATTAAATATAATTAGAAAGTGTTGTGTAAAGTATGGCCAAAAAAATATACAAATATATAATTACAACATCTAGTTTGCGTAACGCATTTGTCGTTTGAGGGCATTTATTACTTAGTATTAATTTCAATTCAAGTTCAAAGTGTATATCGTGGACAGCCCGATCCAAACAAATTGATTGTTTCAAATGAGTGAAATCTAATCGAGTTTCTTCGAATCTTGATAGACAGATTAAAGTCTTACGTGATAATGAATTTGTTATTTACAGCTAGGTTATATTAACGCACATATAAATACCTGCAACAATTAGATAACATTGTTCACTCATACCCTGCACCGGTAAGATGAAAGTTGTAATTGGAGCTCTAGCGGTTCTTCTGTTTGTTCAAGGTAAGATTCGAGAAGAGGCAACGTGGTATTAAGAAAATTTTAGATACTAACTATAGATTTTCAAATTCTAATGTAGATTGACTTAATAGATACGATTGTATAAACAGTGTAATAGAAGTTTGTAACCTAATATGATTTAACAAACTTAGTGTTGCTAAACATAATTTGAGTTGCACAAAAAAAAATATAATTTGAGTTGCACAAAATTAATGCTTTTTTCTGCTTTCAGCCAGCAGTGCCAGCCCAATCTCGGGCCGCATCACTGATGGCGAGGACGCACAACCTGGACAGTTTCCTCATCAAGTCTCGATCCAGTGGGGTTTTCCTCCTTTTATTCCCTTGAGCCACGTTTGCGGCGGATCAATCCTTAGCGAGAATTACGTACTCACTGCAGGCCACTGTGTGACTGAAGTACCTAAACTCGGCAAGTACGTCGTCAAGGTCGGCAAGCACCACGTGTCCAAAGACGATGTACACGTCCAGACCGTGAAAGTGTCCAAGAAGATCGTCCACGAGGATTTCCCCGGGTGAGACTGCATGTCCATCTCTTCTCATTTGGCACGCCATCAGTGATTAAGTGAATTGGTCCTGTTCGCAGAAATGTGGCACCCAATGACATCGCCCTACTCAAGCTGGCCACTCCCCTGCAGTTGAACGATCGCGTGCGTGTGATCGCACTGCCCGAAAAGGATTCGGTCCAGAGCGGCGAGGTCGTGCTTAGCGGCTGGGGATCAACGTCCAAGAACCACGTGCCCAAAATGCCTAGCATTTTACAGACGGCCACCCTTCCCGTTATCCCCTACGATCGGTGTCTTAAGGCTGTTAAGGACTTGAGCGATACCCCGCTCTTCGAGACCCAGATGTGTACCGGACCACTCGATGGAACCACTTCCGCCTGCTCGGTAAGTTAGCTGCTGTTTTGCTTGTTATATGACCGTAGTAGAAAAATACAATCTCAAATATATATTCACTTAAATGATAATTTTTACTTTAAAGCATTTAATTCCTAATGTTGAACGTGATGTATAATTTAATTGATTAAACTAATTGTAAATAATCACGTGATGATTAATTTTACGTAATATAGTATTAAGGTAACATTGTGCAATGTAGAAACTCAACTAGCAAAACAACAAATTTTTTTAAAATAGGGTGACTCCGGCGGTCCCTTGATCCAGTACGTGGACGAGGTACCTGTGCTTGTGGGAGTCGTCTCTTGGGGCATGTTCCCCTGCGGCTCCGTGGGCGCACCCTCCGTCTACACGCGCGTCTCATCCTTCATCGACTGGATTAAGTCTCACGCAAAATAGAACTGATGCTCGAAGTGGCTGGAGTTTGTGCTATTTTGAAACTCTGAAGTGTCAGCACATCTGAGCTTTTTCGAAACTAATTTAATCACGTTTTGATACCAATAAATTTTTCAAATAAATGTTAAGAAAAAAGACAAAAGCTCGCTGCAATTTTTTTAAACACTTAATTCCATTCCAGTATCTTCATCTCTCATTTTTATAAGTCTCACATCTCAGATAGAGTTTATACCAGTTTTTCATCATACTTTAAGATTCGTCTTTTAATTAAATAAAAATGAGGTAGCATGCGCGTGTTAGTTATCTGTGTTTTCACATATGGCAAAGTCTTGTAAATGGGTTTTATGGTATTTATATGTTCATATCATGTATTGAAAATTTAATTTGATTAACGTAGCGTTCAAAAGTTGTAAATGAAAAGTGATTTTAATCAAGGAACTATTAAAGCTGTTATGACCTTAATTAGGAATAGAACTATTACGCTACAAAGCTTATCGTTAGTACAGATTATGAAACCGTTTAATCAGTCTTCATCGAATTTGTATAGATATTTTCTATATCTTATGATTTAATCACATAGAATATATCTGTATAGGCACTTTAGTGGGGCAAGCATACTTAGTCGTAAGTGGTGGGTATTTTCCCGCATTGAAAAATATAACGTTTGTTTGATCATGCGCATTTGTAACATATACAGAGCATCTAAAAACCCCGTCGATGCGTTCCAAGGTTTAACCTTAAACCAATGAAACGCGTCTTGCAAAATGAATTCAGTCGCGCGCATGTAGAGAGTGAAGAAGAAAGGAGGGGCGACCGAAATTTCATATTAGAGATGGTCCTATCCCTCGTTTGCATAGCTCGGATCAAATCGCGCCCGTCGCCGATGAAAAAGCACTGGAGTCGCGGCCCCATTGGAATTTCCACTCCAATTCGCGCCGGGAGAAATTATGTTTCGGGAGGGGGCCTCCGGAAAAAATGGCACCTGCGACCCCTGCACACAGAAGGCCGTCGGTACGCGTGATTAAACATAATGATTCACGCGCGACGCGCGGGACATCCTTACACGCCGATTACTTTGACAGGGGTAGACATACCAGGAAGAAGAGGCGGGGCGTCTCGCATTGAGCGATTTCTAGGCGTCGGGCGCATCCGTGCCGTCCAGTTCAAGATGACTCGCCACGGGAAAAATCGCGGGCAGGAGCTGGGAGCGCCGGGCGACGGGATATCCCAATTAACGTCTCGTGGGGAAGACGAGGCTCCCCAGACTCGGGTTTCGTCGCGCCAGCTCGTACGCCCCGCGCGTCCGCCCATTATTATCAGGCGCGAGGGAAGTTTCCCGCCCCAAAGCTCGGAGGCGTAAAAGCTCGCCATGGGGGATTTGGTGGCGGGGAGTCAAGCTCAAGGATGCGTCCGCGAGCCCCTATTGATTTTTTTTGAGAAAGTTTAAGATTAGGTTTGGGGGATGCTGCTTGCATTTCCGAGGAGCAGTCGAAGAATTAATATTCAGGGAGCTTTCTGCACTCGGATTAATCAACAATGCTCTGGCTAAGAGAATCCAGATGGTCTTGTTATTAATGCCGGCGTATGATTTTTCAATGCAATGATTCCGGGGTAGAGTTTGAAAGACGCGCGATATCCATATGCAGCGGGACGTGAAACAAAAAAGAAGTCCGCCCAACTTTTGAACCAACGCGCCGTCAAAAATATAAGCATTACTCTTCCTTCGGCAAAGAAAAGTATAAGGAAAGCCGCGGAGACTTCCGCCACGCAGTAGCTTGCGATAAATTATCGTTAGCTTGGGGTTCGCACAGGCGGATAAGAGTGTAAAACAAATTTGGCGAGGACGCGTGGAAAGTTTTCGCCTCGATGCTTTCCGCACGACTTGCCGTCGTCGCGGCTCCTGTGTCTACACGCGCGATCCCTTCCACTTTCCCCAAAGTATTTGATGCGTATGCTAGTTCCTTCGCCCCTTTGGTTTTTCGCGAAATACTCCAAGACATTAGTAAAATATGTTACTTAATATTATAAAAAAATTGTTTCGAATATTGCATTTTTTTTTAAATTTTACTATTGATATATTTCTGAAAAAGCTATAATTAAAAGTTAAAAATAAGTTCGGTATCAATAAACGCTACTGAACATTTTATGGTGGTAATATAATTGCTGATCAATTGGTGAATATAAGAAAATGAAATACAGTAATTGCCATTGAATAATTTACAATTTATTTAAGCTTTCTGCGAATAATAGCACTGTAGATAATCTACAGCTTTTTCAGTAATGCTCCACTCATAATCCTACACAGTATAGTATGTATGCGCATTTTCGTAAGGACAAGAAAAGAGGAGTCTCAGCATCTACGATCTTTTTACAAGGGGTGGCGATAACAGCGCCGATGGTCGGGTGACAGGGAAAGGGCGAGAGAAAGGGCAAAGCAACCGGGATATCCATTTCGTCCCGCTTGCTTTACATTATCGATAGAATTTGCGCGAGGCGAAACTCGGGAAATCTGTGCTCGCCAAGTCTACACGCTCAATTTTCATTTCCATGTATTTGAGCCTGCGAACCCGTTGTTTTTCCTTTCTTTCTATTTGAGTGCTGTTTGGGGCACGCGACAGTGCACGCGGCTGGTGGTGAATGTACGCTGAGGAAGACGGATCGAACCTAGTACGTTTTTGTATTTCTGTTATGTGAAAAGATCTTGACAGATAGATTTCCTTTTAAAGTATGTTATTTATGAAAATTCTAAGATAAAAAGTTTGATAAATCATCAGATTATTTAATTGTTAGATAAAGCTTTTAAAAATGTAACTACAAGATTTAGGTACAATGATCAAGTTAAACGAGAAGAGATTTCTTTAAAAGAGAGGAGCAACTATCATTTCTCAAGGAAATTTACTTTGTGAAGAACTAGTTGGTCTTGAAAATTACATGTACAATGAAACGTTTGAAATATCGCAATCTTGATACATAAGCAGCTTCACATTTCAGTACTCCTTCAAAATTTTACAGTACTCGAAGACTCTTGTTACTACACTAAATGTGTGAGACACGATCAAATGTAAGAAGTGTAATTTTACAGTACTGGAGCTAATTGTAGAAAGATATTTTATTATACCTGTTAACAACTCTATTAAGAAACAAGACTTAAATTTACAAAATGCAAGATTGCGTCAAAGAAACCTGATCGATAATTGGTTAATAGGCCGTTTTTAATAAAACAAAAGCGTCATTAGTAATACTACAATAGCTGAATATTATCGCGCTTAATTTAAACTTAATGAAAGGCAAGACTTACAGCATTATTCCACTAGCAATTCAGTCAACCAAAAGTAGAAATAATATTCAGTTTATATTATGAAAATCCTTTTAATAATCTGTATTCTTTTTAAGCTAGTAAGTCTAATTAAACTTTGTTTTAGATTGTACAAGATGCTTGTGAAGTATTATATTTTATTCAATAATATAGTTATAATTTTCTTAGAATACAATAGCAGTATCCGAGATTACTAGAGCTGCAGTTGTGAACAGTTGTATGTTAAAAACCAAAATCAGTGCTAGTTAGTTAAATTTATGTATTATAATAAGTCGAGTAGCATGTATTCAAAAAACTTTATTAATTTATTCAATTATGTTTAACATTTTTACAGGTATGCTTAAGTCTGCCTCTCAGCAGCGTAAATTGCCGGATGATAAACCTATTATGGACGAGTTTGCACTTTGTATGCTGACAGTATACGGAGTAATAGTAATATTCGTTTTATGTAAAATTTCATAATAATATTAGTATACCATAAGTTTTTGCATTAATTTTTTAAAGTTTACTCTCGTATAATGAATTCTAAACACCATGCAAATAATATTGTGAAATTATTTAGCAATAAATAAATTCCAATAATAAATGAATTTGAAACTTTAAAGCGAGTGTAAATTTAGCTTAAGAAGCTTTTAAAAGTAATAATAATGTAATGTTATAATTGCTCGATATTATCATCACGTATTTATAAGATAGAGAAAAAGGAAAAAAATCTCTATTAGTAATAAATTATAATTATAATAATACAATGGTAACAAAAATTAAATATTTATTTTATTTTGAAACAACAGAAAAATGGAGAGATTAATGAAAATTCTAAGACATATCAAATACCCCGAGAAAGTGGTGCGAATTACGTTGTAATAGGTGATGCATGCCGAAGAAGACGTACATACGTAAAAGGTAGAAAAATTACCTTTTAATTACAATTTTTAATTTATATTTGTACTTAATACAAATGACTAACTGCTTACAGATACATTAATCATTAGCGAGTCTGCCAGGAAAATCTTTAATTGTTTTATGACTAACAGTATACAACTGATCCAATATTCGTAAAAGAAAAAATATTATTTCTTAACTGTAAGTTTGACGAATAAATGCATGTATAATTAATGATATTTCACCACATGAACTTACTTTAAAATAAATGAATTAAAATTTATGAATTTAAGATTATACCAGAATGCAGTGTACACACACAAACAAATATTATGCAAGCGACAAAATATTTTACAGTATGAAAAATGCATGTCTTTATAATATTATTAGTTAATAAATTTAATTAAAATTAAAATGGTCCATGTTATTATTTATGTCTCGACTCTGCGCTATTGATTTTTGGGCGCTGAAGTTGGCTAGAATGCAGTGGGCTACTGGTCATCTTCAGGAGGATCCTGTATAATCATTCCTATTTCATGGGCTCACCGACAACACAATCAGTCGAAAGTAGTAACGCGCAAACAGAGCTGGCAATCTCCAAATCGCAGTCAATTCGGGGCAAGATCAATTCGGGGCAACAGAGCCGGCCTCTCGCGAGGCCTCATCAATTCGCCGAGCGATGCGGCAAGGGACAGCCGAGCGTCCCGATTACAATTGCCGCTGGGGGCCAGGTGTGCGCGGGGCCGCGCAGGGCGTGTTTACACTGGCTCGGGGGCCGCGCGACTCACACCCGCCCGGCCCGCCGAAGGACTAATTAACGCCCGTTGCGCCGCGGATTTTTCGCGGCCGAGGCGTTAAAAATCATCTGCGAGGCGTTTGGGTGCGCGAGCTGCATCGCCGTTGGGTCGTTTACCCAAGCCGCGCCACCTGCACAAGCCCGGGTTAAGTGAAAGCGCGAGGTGTCATCCGCTCGCGTCATGGCGGGCGACGTGTAACGGGCGACTCGACTCCTGGCTTTGATTTAGAGCGCCGCTTCGACGGCTATCAGTTTGCTTTCGGTAATTTCTGTGTCGTCGGACTTTTAGCCGATCTGGAAGCTCCGTCGATTGCGCGCTGACGAGTCGTCGATCTCCGTTTCACGGGAAGGAGAAAAAAATTGAAGGAATCTAGTATAATTAACCGAGGCCCCCCTTGACAAGTGGATGTGCGCCAACGGAGAGATAAATCAAGCGAAATGAAACTTTGTGGAAACAGTGAAAGCTCTTCTCTATTCATTCTAACTTTCGGAAAGCGAAGCTCGGCAAATATTTCATGCGGTTCAATACAGCGCTTCCTCGGCGGGCTCCTCCCTTCCACCGAATAAGAAATGGCGGCGCTACGCATAATTGCCTACAATTTATATTTCATCTAAGGCTACATAATACAGACATCTGCTCCCACACGGCGGGGATATAACTCAGGGCCACTAAGACCCAAGCCGGGTCAATCCACGCTCCTCGCACTGCCAGGCGAGCCTTCCGCGGTTACCTTGTAATACGCGGCAGCGCCCGGCACCCCCTAGTTAACACTATCCCATTTGTCCATATCACGGCTTCCCTTTATCTATTTATTCGCCACGTGCGCATCCGTATTCGTATTCGGCGGGTGTGCACGACGCACGTGACGGATAGTCGCGCGACGCTCGCGCGGCGCCCGAGCGACGGCTCGACGCTGTTGCGCCTTCTTTCTAATTTCATGCTCGCGCGCGGCTTTCGTGTTCCGCATCGATGTGGACGCGTTTCCGTGACTGAATTATTTCCTCCTGCAAGATGTCGCGCGCCCCAGTCTATAGGGAAAGTTTTAATTCGCTTCCAAGGGCATAAATCGTATGCATTTTATAGATTGGGCGCATGTAACTGAAATATTGTGCCATTTGCGGAGTATACGTCAAGAGTCGAGTTTTAATGGCAAACAGGGCAAGTTGACTTTAATAGAAAATTTAATTCTCCAAGCAAAAATATTATTAACTGTCGAATCCCTGTAATGAAATATTTCTATATATTTATCATTCATTGTTTGATATTTTAGAAAATTTAGTGTATAGAATAATTGAAATACAAAATTTATTCATTCATGTACTCGCAATTGAGAAAAAACGTCGCTTAAATTATACATCCACGGACACGTACTATATATTCATGAATATAACTTCAGATATCAACAAAGTATAACAATAAAAATGTAGATACAGAACTTTTGCCAAAATTATATTTCCCCTAGATAGCATCATAATAATAAATCTGAATAAAATTTGAAAACTCGAGACTGTTTGACTATAAACCTATTATTTTTAGGGTGCATATTAAATTAGAGCGTTTAAACATTATGTGTTTAGTTGTAATAAAATTTGATTTTTCCATTTGTAGAATCAGAAATATTTAATGTAAATTGCACGCTTGTTGTAACTATAATATTTTGTTCAAATCATTATTGAATTCGAACTGATTATAGATTGTCATGCAAGCACTGTATGAATATTCAGTTACGTTTGTAAACGAACTTCCGGTATAAGTTACTAAAAGTTTAAAGCACAACGTTTTCAGAGTGCAGTTACTGATTCCGATTGTAGAGTTATACATAAAAGATATATTTCTACACACGAGGTCAATTTGAATTATTCAAATGTTAATTTGAACCGAATGGTCTGTACATCTTTACACTCTGCGTATGAGAACTAATACAAAAAATAATTAATTTATCCTTATTGCCAGGATATTTCCTTTGTTCGAAAAAAGCCATTATAAGAAGTGTGTTATTACAGTGAGCTTACATTAAATGCTGTATATAATCCTAAAGTACATAATCTTAAAGTGATTTTAAAGTTTTACTACTAGTACTTTGTAATTTTATTTGTGGGCTGCTAAATCTGTTTAAGCGCAAAACTGAAAGGAACAAGTATGAAACTAGATACAGGAATATCAATTTTCTCTTGCAGTTCGTATGGAAAGTGGTTATCCGAGAAGAATGATATTAATATCCACCCGATCTTTTCCTCGGATAATAAATATTGTTTTGTGAATGATCTTTATTCGTAAAATGCAAAGGTCGAATCACGCGAAAATCAGCATAAAATCGAATTTGAAGCGGATGGCGCTGAAAAGGTATTGATTTGCCGGGAAGAACATAAGCTAGGCGAAAAATAATGGCGACGCCAAGGTGCGAGGCAAAAGAATGCGAGTCAAGATAGCGAGTGATCGGCTGGGCTACTGTTTGGACCATCTGTTACGGATTTCGCATTATCGAGGCAGGCGAATTCGAGGGGGCGGGCCCGGGCCGAAAGGCAAACATCATTTCGCAGCTCGGTGGCATTAATTTTGTAACGCGGCGCCGTCCATCAAGCGGCGCCCTAAAAAGGTGGCCGTAAAGTCGCGCAGGGGCCGCGGAGGCCTGCGGCGATGCAGACCCGCGGAGATGTTCGAAGGCGGTCGGAAGTCAATGTCCGCGCGACGCCCGCGCTCCCGACGCACCTGCGCGGCGCAATTTTCCACTCGAGGCTGCGGCGGGCGGCGCCGGTGCCGGCGGCTCAGCCAATGCATCTACCGCGCGGCAATATTCCGGGTGCGCGCGGCGAAAGGCGCCGGGGCATAAATTGTGTGAATTATGGATTCGATGCCGCGCGGCGGCGGCGGCGGCGGCGGCGGCGCCGGTGCTCGCTTTCTTTTTACGCTAAGCATGTCCTGTCAGCGGAAGCATTTTACGGTCGGAGGCTGCCGCGCCGCCTTCTTTATTATCGCAGCGCGCGACTCGCTCTCATCTCTCTTTTTTTACTGCGAGACGTAAAAGTGACGTGGAGGGGCGCGCGCACCTCGTTCCCCCTCCCGGCCTTTTTGCGCGTCGCCGCCGCCGCCGCCGCCGCCGCCGCTCGGCCCCTTGTTTTTTTACGCCGCGCCTGTTTTCTCGGATGCGCGCGCGCCCGCCCGGCTGCTTTATTTTTCGCCCCCGGCTGCGCCCGCGGTATTTTATTTATCCCCGCTTCTTTCGCCCGCCGCGGTTTTTTCGGCGTTTTTTTCGCGGCCCGACCGAACTTGTCGATAAATGTTTTATCGCGCGCGCGCGCCCGCCCGCCCCACTCCGCCCGCGCATTTTTTACGGAGGAGATCGAGAGTGGCCGCGGTACTTGGCCTCGCATCAGCCCTAGCATCCCGGCCCAACTGCTATGAGCTGCTCGGATTTATTAATGCATTCGGCCCATTAATGCTCTCCCGACTTTTCGTACCGCAAATCACTCATATCCGTAATGTCCCTTCCTCTGCAAGCTTACAATTTTTTCGGTCCAAATATTAAAAAAGTTTTTATTTCTTATTGATAAGACACACTGTTTCGTAAAATAACTTCAGAATCAACTATACTTCGATTTGAATTCAAGTTTATTAATTAATTGTATAATATATTAATATTGCCAGTATAGAAGTAGCTCGCAAAAAGAATATGATTTTTTTGATGTTTAGTATTCAAAGACATGAAACTAGAATTCTTTCAAGCTATTTGATTGTAATTGGAACGTGTAATAAAATAGATCACTTTACGTTACACATGTTTATATTCATAACTAGCCGGTCATTCTAGTTGTATCATTCACTACATTGCATTTAATCCTAGTTTTCTATTTAAGTTTGCATCAAAAACTAGTTTTTACATTGTAAGATTTTAATGAAATACTATGAAAATTCTTTCAACTTCAAAGATCTGACACATTTCCGAGAGTCGCCTTGTATGCGAGGCCGACGCGATCCTGAGCATAGCCGCCTGAGCGCATGCAGGACACCGGCCATAAATTCGCGACTCAGATCGGCGCGCGCTTCAATCGCGTCTATTTTCCCGAATTTATCGTCTCCTTCCTTCCGGCTCTGGGGCGGGACTGGGCTCCTCATTGATTCGCTCTCCTCTTTTTACTCTTACTCATCGGTCTAATTCCTGGAGGCCGCGCGCATCGGTCACTCCCTGGCTCCTTTTGTGCGCGCCACGTACGGCGACGCGGCCTGATTGATTGGCTCGGCGTTTTACGATGATTAGAGCCTCCCTGTCGCCGACGGGCGCGACGACTCCCGCGTGTTTGATCAAGGAGCGCCGGGCGGCGTCTTGGGAGCTCCACTGTTGATCTGCGCTGTTTGGAGGATCGGGGTGGGGACTTGATGAACGTCAACGGCCATTCGCGAGATATATTGCTCTTACCCTACCGGCCTGGCTTGTTCAATATTTATTTGTTGCTAAACATTTGCGCGAAAGTTACTGCCTTCTAGATTGAATAGCATTTATCAATCACATGGAATATTATTAAATGTTGATTGTGAAGTAGCAGATTGTACTGTCGATAGTAACTTTCATTTAGCCAATTCGTAAACTCTAGTATTGCATAAGTCTTTTCTGATGTTTGTCTTTAAAAGCATTTAGTTCTACATTATTCTAAAGTAGTCCTTTGATTCGTTTTCAGAAGCATAACTTATAGATGAAATGATTTTAATTGTACTTTTACATCAATGAAATAATTACCGTAAGTTTTGGTACGTTCAGGTCGAAGATAAACATGTTGGCGACATCCATCGAATAACTTACCTGAAACAAATAGTAAAATAATATAAATTAACATTTTTTTATTTAGTATATTATTGATGTTAAATTTATAATTAATTGCAATTATCAAGTTTAGTAATTTGAATCAAGTTTAGTGTACAACAAAATGCGATAAACAAAAACATTTCCTAAAATTTCAAAGTGCATGTAGTTTCTATACTTTCTTTGACTTCTGACTTTTTTTTGAATGCTATTCCCGAAACCGACGTACAACAAATTCGAGCGATCATTGGTATGCGACTGGCGAAGCCGTTCATCCTCCAAACGTCTTTCGGCACCTCTTCATCTCCCGAGTCAGACGCAAACATTTCCTTCTGATACTCTACCGCCAGACAGTTTGGTTTTTCTTTGCGACAGCATTTTTTTACTAGTGCAACGGTTGTTTTAGTTTTGAAAACATCCTATTTTGAAAACTTACTATTTTATATTTTCTGATATATACATTTACATATACAGAAATATCTAAAAAGATAAAAAATTAGTTTTTAAAATATTATACTTTGAATGAATTGTCATTTTTCCGTGCATTTGAAAGTGTAATATTGCGTTGGACAAAAAATCATTAATTGTTTAGACTTTCATTATTTATTAAGACGCAGAAGGAAATAAAATATTAATAGTTATGAATAATGCATTTTTCAAATGCACATACTTAGTTATACTCTCGAAATGATTTCGTGCAGGTAAATACAGGAAAATCAATAAATCATCGTTTATTAAATAGTAGACTTGACTGTACGACTTGATTCCGATCTTATCTTAGCACTCCCGCGTTCAATTATCAGCAAACGATCTAGCGAGCGGGCAAGCGATTAAAAACGAGTGCTACTTTATGGAGCAAGACGTATGAAACACGTATCAAAGTAACAAAGTCATGGCAAAGTCGCCTAGCCGAAAATGGACGAAGGAAGTGCGGCGCCGGAATTGAGAGAAAAGGCGTCGGGGGAAGAAAACTGACGCGGAGCTTTCAGGCGCGCGCAGTGAAGGCCGTGAAGATCGAGTGGCATACGAGGAAAGTGCCGATCGCAGGCGTTCGTTAGGTTCTTTCACTCCTCATTTGCGGACACTGCAGTTTCGACCAGCGTCAGAGAAAGAAAACTTGGGAGATTCGAGTGCCAATGGAGCGGAGGAGCCTCAAATAGGATTAGCCCGATATCGGCCTGAACTTTCTTAACGATGCTTTTCAAGGAGCTTATGATTAGGTGGTTCAGTACAATCTTAACGCTTGACTAAAATTGAATTGATATTTCAACGACTGAAACGTACGATTCTTTTGAGAAAAAAAGATACTCGCGTCTCAGTGATATGTTTATTGGCTGATTCTCTCGCTGATTCTCAAATTTCATACAAAACCTTTCAACTTGAAACATAAATATTTTAGTTCAGAAAAGTTCTATCAATTCAAACAAGAAACTGAGATTAGAGAAGATATATTGGATTTTGTCTGTCACAGGATTGCAGAATATTAATTTGTCTTTATGTTTTTCATATTTATAAGACTATACTAATAATATGGCTATATGCTGGATAAATATAATCAGTTGTATGTCTACATATATTTTTTTGTTATTTTTAAGTAACAAAAATCTAGCATAATATGTAAACAAAGTAGAAGCTAATATTTTCTCATTTTGAAACAAAAATAAAAACATTTGTTTTTTGAGCTTATGTGTGGGCCACTTATTTGCATAATAGTCTTACATTAAGCCATATGGGCTAAAGGGATTTTATGTCATGTGAAAGATTATTATATGAACTGTAACATATTTTTTGATGAATAAAACTTGTATAATTTAGACGCTGCCTCTTTAAGAATTGTTTAAAACCTCACTGTATTAAAGATATATTGAAATTATATCAAAAGTTTATAATAGATTGATTCTAAAGTGTAAGCTGCACATAAGATGGGAAAATATTTTCAATTTAAACTAATTAATTGCTATTCTCAATTCTGTATACTTTATTACTTTTTCCAGGAATCGATTATATAAAAGTTTCGTTTGAATGGACGTTAATGTAAGTTCAAAATAATCGAAGTATAGCATTTTCAATCATATTGCTCGGTTGCAGATGTACACGAGCAGTACAAGGTATCTGCAAAATAATATATTTTGATTAAGCTTGAAAAATGAACGGTACGAGGGAACATTTATCATAATTAGAAGGAATAAAGCACATCGCGACTATTGAAAAGCTTCAATTAGTGCTGATTCCGATGCCAATAAAGGAAGTCCGGGGAGTAATTTCCTTTATTAAAACTGGTCAAATATGACGCGAGGCTCTCGTGCAGCGAATGAGGAAAATTAGTATGTACGTTTAGCGTTTGCGAAAAATTTAATCAACTAATTCAATTTTTCGAAAACCTCACGGTTGCGCGGTCCGAAATACAGGACGCGCTCGGGCTCATACTAGCACTAATTTAATTCATTTGCAATTGAAAGCTCCATTTCATGACGTGTGTTCTCGTCGTCAGCAGTCGAATATTTCATATAAAAGTCTCAAAGTGGAGTTTAATTTGAAAATAATTGCGCGGAAATATTCCGCTTTGCAAAATCGGCCCTTGCTTTGGGACGAAAGTAGCCGTGGTTGAAAATACATTTTCGCCGGGCGAGCGTTGGAGTTTCATAAAAAAAATTTCGAGAAGCCGCGGCCAAGGCTCATTCGGCGAGTGGCCCGATAAAACGAGCGGCCCCTGCATCCAGGAGAGATAACCTTTCCGGGCACTCGTGGCTGTAGGCAAACATCTTGGACAGGATCGGCGAGTGATCCGGTAATGGAGTCGTGGCACGCGACGAGCTCTCGGCGCTTAGCGCACTTGCGCTCTGTCTTGGCAGTGGCGAGAGTCGGTCGATCGTCGCGGGTGGCACGAGGGCCGCGAGCGATCGCGAGGTGCGCAGGCCGTGGCCCTTCGGCGGCCGCAGCGCCCGAGGCCCTCGCGCTTCATCGGCTCCCGGGGCGGCGAGGCGAGCGCCGACAGGCGGCGTGCGCGGCGCCGATAGCGTCGGTCAGCTGATCAGCGGCCCCCGGGCGATATTTGCCGCTCCGCTGCCCCCGCACACTGCGCACCGCCCGCATTATCCGCGATTTTACATGCACACGCGCGCGGATCGCCGAACGGATCAGACGCCATTAGACGCCTCGACGCGTTCTGATTGACGCGCAGAATCGGCCACTGCGCCCCGCTCGCCCTGCGCCCGACGCGCCCGCGCCCGTCTCAGCTCCTTGCGCCCATACTTTGCACACCCTGGCGCTGGCACCTGCGGATTTGGTTTAGGGAAATATTATACCGATTATCGGCAGCAGTCAGCGCGCCCGGGCTACCGCGGGATTCGCCCGGATTGCAATATTATACAGGGGATTGCGCATTATGATGCAATACGTCCATCAGATTTGGGCTATTCAAATTTCATTGCGCGCCGTTAAGATCGAAGACACGTGTAACAGCGAACAGTCGCTGTATTGAACAGAAATACCAAATTCGTTGAAAAATTTAACGCAGGAGTTTTGTGTTTGACCGTAGCATCGGGAATTTTCTGGAGCTTTTAAAAATTCTATGGAGTTTTACAGGGCAATCAATATTCAGCGTGTCATTCAGTGAATATTCACTTTTAAATATGCCTGTGTATTTTCATGTACGAAATTATGAAGCGCGTACATGAATTAAGAGAATCCAGCGCTCCACAATCGTAATTTTACGATTAATAAAAACCTCGTTGAACATAGTTATTCGAGGTAAAAATACCGACTCAAATTCCAGGAATAACTTTGAAATGATAAAATTTGTAGCAGAGCCCAAGGTTATCGAAACACAACTGCCGTGAGGTCGCGAGGCATTGACGTTTACAGGCCCTGCAAGGGTACAACTGTAGCTACTTCGGTTAAGCGATTGTCGCTTATCGGCTAGCCGTGGCGAGAAAGACCAATTCCTGGAAAGAGGCAGAAGAAGCACGCGTAAACCTGCCACTTGGCCCAGATAGCCGCGGCGGCGCGGGCGTCGAGTATATGCGCAGATAAAGTGCCGCGATCCGGCCGTAGCGCGCTTCATTTTTCACGTGGCGGGTGCGCGCGCGCGCGGAAAATGCCCGCGAGCGAACTTTTCATCCGCGGATGGGAGGCGCGCGTCCGGCCGGGCCGGCGAGGCGCGCACGCACTCGGCCGGAAATGGGAATCCGGGGCCGCGCGTGTACACAGGCCGCGCGCGTCACTCGATCTCCCGGGCCACTCGGCACCCGGGCCGACCCTCCTTCAGCCGCTCATCCATCACGCGGACAGCTTCGTTATGAGGCGACGCCTGACCCTTCGCCTCTCTCTGCGCCCGCGCCGAGTGTTTGCCGAATTAAAAAGTTGGAGGCGCCCGCGCCGGGGCCGAGGGCCGTGTTTTCCTCGGGCGCCACCGCCGGGGGATTGAGCTGTTGTTGCACGCGGCTCTTGACCCACTTCGCCTTTCTTTCGGGAGCCGGCGCGGCCGCCTCCCCCTCGGCTCTCCCGCAACGCGCTTTCGATTGTTTGCGCACGGGACCTAAGCGCTGGCAGCGCCATCTGCCCCGAGAATCCCGAATAGCCCGCAGAGGGCCACCTCGCCTTCCCTCGATGTTTCCTCCTACTGGTTTGTTACTGCCCGCCAAGTCGCGTGTCACGTTTCATCATGAGTTAATCGGCATTTTCCTCACACGTGCGATAAATCCACGTCTTTTTTCGCTGCATTAAAAAGATTTTTGCAATCTCATAACAAGAAGCGTGTATTGTTGACTTTTTCCAGACGCTCCTTTTTAAGTGCGGAAAAGTTAATTTTCTTGTGTGGTTTGTTCCAATGTTTATTCGCAATGGGAGAGCTATACTTTGTCATTCTTCTAATGCATGGAGTTGAGAAATAGCAGTCACTATAAATTGATTGTAGTGCAGGTGTTCTCTTGCATTCCTGTACATAACGAATAAAATTTATTTGTCAGTAATAAATATGCAAGTAATCTCTACTTTATATTTATCTGCACCACTTGTTTTTAAAATATCTATTCCAAGATTTCGAAAAAACGATCGATATAATAATTTTTTCAAATGTCGGCAGAATACGGATTCATTCATTCTGCCAAGTAAGAAGAATGGTGAAAAGAAAGTAAGAAGAACAATGAAAAATAAAGGGCGACAGTTTAACGGCAAGGGGAATATTCTTCCCCGTCCAAGTTCGACACACTTTTCGGCCCTTGGAAATTTAGGAGGACGCGCGGGGAATAACGAGCAACTCAACAAGAGATCTATAGCCGAGGGTCCGCGCGGCCTCGCGATCGCAGAATCGATAGGAGTCGGGGCGGGTAGCGGGCAAAGGGACAGCTGGAAAAAGCAGCGCGGCGCGCGACAGCATTTTTTCGTTTCATTAAAGCAAACAGTCTCGGGTTCTCCGGACACGGGGTATTACTCGTCCCGGTACATCGACGAGCCGGAATGTAAAATATTTTTCAGGGCGCGCACGGCTTTCATATGACCAGGGCGCGGAAATAGAGGGAATATCAAATTAAATTACGCCCTTTCTCTCCGAGTTTCGTTCTGCGCCGCTGTCTGCCCTTCGCCGGCGTTGCCCGCCTGCCTCTCTCGTCGCTCTTGTTACGCGCTTCCTTTGTAAAATGATAGGCTGCCTGCTGCACTTTTCCTTCGCCTTGGCGAAGCGCGCAGTTCCGGGATGCGCGTTTTCCGGCTTTGTCGCGCAAGTGACGTGGGCTTGATAGACGCACGTGCGAGGCGCCACGCTCTGAATTACCCAAGAGGAACGTTCGGATCGCACCCAGGGCACTTCGCATGCTACCTTTAAATGGAAATATTTCTCTCGATAAGCCTGTACAGAGATTCGAGAAGTTGGCCAATTACCGGGGCATATATACAATCAAATCTAGGTGACATTCTCGAGAACAACGGCAAACTAATTAAAGTTTTAAAACATCGGCGAAGAAGCTCCGACGCAGGCGACATTTAAATAAACTCGGCGGAAGTGCAGTGGGGCAGTTGTAAATGTTATCTACGAGGGCGTGTCCCCGCGCTTGAAAAGCGGCAGCGGCCCAGTAATACGCCGAGCTTTAAAATACAATCAGCGAGCGGAATTAAACTTCTCGGATCAATTGCCCGGAAAGCGCGAAAACGCGCGGACCTACTCAGCTCGCGTCGTTTAATTTGTGCTCTTGACGCGCTCTGTTTTTTATCGACCGCATGCCGACGGATAATTAAATTCGGCCGGGCTCGCTATCCTGAACCTGTCCGTTGAAATTTTTAATGACGCGCGCGACTCTCGGATGAGCGGCTCTCGATGCCCCGGAGGCCAGCGGCACGAAATTGCGACTCGTGTTTCGCTATCGATCTGCCTTCCCTACCGAAAGAGGACGTAAAATGTCGCGTTTTCTGGATGTAAAACCGACTTTATCGATGATATCCGCAAATTCAGTTGTCCTCTTTCGATTCGTTTGTTGTAGAAATGTAGTCGCGTCACGCGTGCGAGTGAGCTCGAAGCGGTAGGAGCTATTTAAACTGCTCTGCATACATCCTGCCACATGTCGTCGAACCATTGTGAACGAAAAAATTCTAAATTCCATAACAACATTCTCTGGCAAAAATTTTACGCTTCTAAATTTATACGTCTACTACACAAATTGCAGTGTTTCAATTACGCATGGTCACTTAACATTTTGCGTATTAATTATTATAATGTTGTACATTCATTATAAAACCGAAAGATTCATGTTTTTGTAATCTATTAAAAGCTTGCAGGCTGTACCGAGAGTATCTTGATTTTTCATTAGCATAACAGCGGATTAACGTCGTGTGAACGTCGTATTCAAATGAAGTAGTTTAAGCTGTTGATTCATAAGCGACTTGCATTCTTTATAAAGGCCGCCGATATACAACTAAAATTGAATTCTAAAACAGTCATCGTAGAGGAGCGAGGCAGCGGCGCATAAAATTCAATGAAAAAAAATGCAATCGACTTGATAATTTGCATAGGGGAATATTCGAGGCAAGGCGCCATCTGTTTTGCAAAATTAATGCAGGCATCATCTGCATATCGCCGGGAGGCTCGGGCCGCGGCAATTTTGATCAGGCCTCAACGCGGCCACGCGGCCGAGTGAAAGGTGCGGAGGAAAAAGCGCCGTGCTAATAGAAGAAGTTCCCTTTTGTGCTCGGCGGCGGCGGGAAAAATTTTGTGCTCGTGGCTCACGCGCCGCGAAAAGTCGACCGGCTCGTACTTTGCCGAGCTTTTGCTTCCGCGGGTCAGCTCAAAGCGGCCAGCTTTTTCCCGGCGCGCGGATCTCCCCGCCGCTGGCCGCCGGCCGCGTTTGTTCCGTTAGCTGGTGGGCTTACGCGGCCGTCTCGCTGCGCGCCGATTATTTCCCGGCCACGCGCAGCCGGTTTGTAAATTCAAAGGGAATTTAATCATTCGGTTGTTTAGCGGCGCGCGGGATTCTCCGCCCTTTGTCGTGTCGGCGAGGAGCGCACGCTTTTTACAAGATCGGCTCTCTTCAGCAGCTGAGGCTTTTGCGTTCCCGCCCGATTTCGACAAATTGATGAAGCAGCTGCTGTGCAGCTTTTGTTGCGGGCTCTGCAGAAATGCTCAGTGGAGGCAAAAAATTCCCTTTGCTTAATGAATCAGTCAATAAAAAAACAAAAGTAGTTGGACTTCGTATGATTAATTAAATGCTGACTCTTTAACTTTGAAGCATGTCTCTTTCTCGGTAAATGCATGACAAACGATATTTGCTTTTCTTTCGATTACTTGATTTGTATGCATGAATCACTAATACGATAATTAAAACTAGGAATCACGTGCTTGACATTATTACATTATGTATTTAATTAATTCCGAACAAAGCGGAAAAAAGTGTAGGTATATTTAGAAATGTGTAGGTATAAAAGATAGCAGGTATATTTTGAGATTTGTTAATCACAAAGAACTTAAAAATGACTTGATTTACTTAACATCATAAAAACTATTGCAATTAAACACAAGAAAGGTGTGTAAGTCTGAATTTTCGCTCATCAAACTCGAACATTATTACTCTATCAAAAAGCGATGTTAAAAATTACTCTCATACTGTGCGCATTTATCGTTTATGTATAATAATATATTATTGTTTTTCGTCTTCTTCTAAAAATGTTTGATAATTTATTCGAAAATCTCAGTGAAAAGATATGCATGTAATTTTAGTTAATAAAATGCCAGACTAAAGGATAAAGTACAGATGTAACAAGAATCATAGAGCTTCGGAAAAGGGAGCTTATGACGCGGTTTCGAAGGGGGAAAACCATTGTTTCTGGTCTGCATCATACGTTACAAGGCTACAGGATGTCAGAATCTTGACGTATTCAACTGCGTGAAATTTCTGAGGTTATAGATCATACACACAATTTCTTTGATATTTCCAGTTAAAGCGTATTATAAATTGTATTTGTGCGTTAATCGCAGTATTTCAATTTCTTAAATGATCTTTGCTGATTAATTTTAGATGTTTAATGCACAAAAACGTGATAGAAAAGTGTATCTTTCTTGAAGGAACATTCTTTGAATGCAGTATTTACTCAATGTAGTCTTTGACGGATATAAGGACTTGATATTTTCAACCATTGATTGTCTCACTGATAATATAAAGCATTTCCGAAATATAATATTACTTGGGAAAGTTGGGACAGTAAGTTTGGCGGCTTTGTTACAGTTTCCGGGGAATCCGAATGAAAATTGTTCAGCGAGGCCGTTTGCCCAGCGAAGCAAAGATTACTAAGCTCCGGAAGAGGACCGCGGGAAAACTTTGAGCGGGGAAAAATTCCTCAAAGCCGGGGCTGAGGAAAATGGAGGCTGGCCGATCGCGGTGGTGGCGGGCGGCGGCGCCTGCGAGAACGCCTCCGCGGCCTTGGGTGGATCGATCGCCCCTACCGAGGGCTGCGATCCGGCCGAGCTTTCATCAATCAGCTCGCGTCCGACTAGGGCTTTTCGCGAAATCGGCGGCTCAAGCGCTGGGTATCGCAGCTGCCCGCGGAGGTAAACAGGCGCGCCAATCGCGTGGCAATCCTCGAAATTGCAAAATCAAAGGGCGCGCGGGAAAGAAAGCGGCGCGCTCAAAGGGGCATTAATTCGCCAGGGGAGAGATCAAACACGCCCCGACAATTAGCCCCGGGCGCTCGGTTTTTACCCGGCGCCCGAGGTGTGCGGCTGCGCCCCCTCAAAGCCCCGTGGATTGCTGTTTCGCGGATCGTCTCCCTCGCCGAGGATTATTACGGTCTTCCGGAAACAGTCGGCGCATTACTCGGGGACTCAATTGGAAAATTCCCGTTTCGTGGGCTTAACGAGGCACAGGCAGGTACGTCGTATACGCGTTTATGGAGGCGTCTTGTTAATCAAATTTTTGTCTGATCTATTTCTATGAGGATTCTTCCGAGCGTCATATCTGACAACTGCGACTTTGATTTAATAATTAAATTGTAGTCAATAAAATTGGTTATCAGGCTAGTATAAATACTTTACTCGTACAATATACGAAAAGAAATACTCTGGTGGAAAATTGATCATAAATTGCAGCCTTGCGATTAACTTATGATCATATTTCTATAGCATAATTTGTTCTGCTATCTTAGTATAATATGCCCATATTATGTTAAATGCTATAGATAATTCATAACCTCGAATTAACGATATCAATAATACAAGTTATGAGAGGATCGTATACTCTTTTTAATAGCTGATGAGTGAAAAACCTGTTCCTATATTAAAAACCGCTTCAATACTGAGAACACTGCCAATTACATTTTTAAGTACTAGTAGTATATATGCATATACATACTATGAAATTCCGGATAAAAAAATAAGACTGATAGTCATACAAGTGAGTCAACGGTTACGATTATAATACAGTCCTAACATTGTATCCTAGTAAAAGAATACAATAGGATGAGTAGTGTGACACAAGGAGAATAATCTCACGTGGCCTAACCAAAGCATATATTCATATGAGAGAGATTTGAGGTTATAACGCCAAATCGTTCTCAATATAATTTCAGTAGAATTTTTAGCAATTATGCCCAATTACCGTCATCTGCTAGAAGTGGTGTATGAGCACAGTATGCTACATAATTTGTCCACAGAATATAAAATTTAACACATTATGGGCAGAAGCACATTAATTTCCTACCAATAGTATAATAATATTACCAAACTGCCTCCAGCTTAGGCAAAAGTTTAATAGCAGTTGTTATACCGCAATTTTCAATGTATGATATTTTAATATATTTTCAAGAGGCTGCTGTGTATTTAATTCTTGCGTTACATGGGCGTTTAAACTTGTGTTAAGATGGCCATTCTTTCTTTGCGGCCCGACAAATCCCACAAAATCCCCGAGAGCGATTAAAAGCGAATTGGGAAAATAAACGATAAATCTGGGTCTGGGCATCGCGCACAATGGGGCAAATCGTCGGGACTGAGAGACACGAGGGCAGCTCCTCGGCTCTGCGCTCGATAAACCCCAAAGTTTGTTTACGGGCCCGGCAAGTTGCGGCGTCCCGGGCGACTCTTCGCGCGCCCCTCGGCGGCCTCTGTTTCCGCGCGAGGGCCGCGTCGACTCGGCCGGCAAAACACCACCCGGGGAATTTGATAACGTGCTGGCCGGCCGCCAAATAGCTTCCGCCGGACATCCGAGCGGACCTTCCGCCGCGGCCGCTCCAAGGCCCGAGCGCGCGAGCCCTTTTTACGGGCGTAAAAGCCCCGATTCCTCCTCGCGGCCGCGCCCATCGATTATTCAGCCGCGGCGAGCTGCAGCGCCGGATCGGCCCGACTTTCCCGAGGCCCTGCACTCGGCTGAGCAATAATGTAGAGCCTTCGACACTCGCTCTGCCATCGATAGCCCGAATAAATCATGAAGCGAGTCATCTGGGTTATTGACGCCACGTCGGCGCAATGGGCTTGGAGCTCGGGGAAGAGACAGCGCCTTGTCTTGCTGCTTAATCTTTTATTTGTTGCCCGGGTGAGCCCGCTCGTCATGGGGAGGAGCCCAGCTACTTCTATTATATTTGCGCCCTGGTAACAATTCCATTAAACCTCATCGGATGTTAACTTTAACGGTGTCTACCTTAATGGCGCGTGAGTTATCCTCATATCATCGCTGCTATGGTTAATGGAACCCTCTTAATGCATTTATACGCCGGCCTGTCCCCGCCGGAATACTAATCCCAAACACCGTATTGCTTTCTCGAATTTCGAAACTCTTATTGCCCTTCTACGCATTCCGACGCCCCATCTGTCCTTAAATATTTTACGAATCTTGTAAACATCGAAAATACTACTACCTTAAAAGACATGTGTAATTTTATTTTGTTATATTACATCAGAACTAAGTTAATCTCGCCAAAAAGGGGAATTAAGATGTATATGCTCTTCTGAACAGAAACGCACAACTCGTTGACGCAGCTCTTTGTCAAAGCAGTATACGTTATTAAAGAATAATTCATTATTACAGTTATTTGTTTTAACAGCAGCCGAATCTCTTGTGTGCGCTTTAAAACTGCATAAACCGCGATGAAACTGAGATTTCCATCGATTACTATAGATTACAGTACTCCGTAATGATAGTCCGCAGTAAGGACAGTTTCTTACGTGACTCATAAGCATAATTAATTTCATTTGAATTGAGATTCCAACGTCATTTGTAGTTTAGACGAAGGAGGATGCACCGATCGAGTGCCACTTGGAGGAGATCCTTCGGAAAGCAGGCAAACTTACCTCTTAGCGAGATGCCGAATGGAAAGAGGCGGCGCGGGCGCGTGCGTGATAACGAGGGCGGCCTGCACCTCGAGGCCCGGGGCGAGGCGCTCGTCTCGGGCGTCTCCTCCGAGCCCGAGCTCAGCCGGGACTAATGAGGGCCGCGGCGGCGGCGGCGGCGGCGGCGGCGATCGATCTCCGGCTCGGCCACTTGCGCCGCCCAATTACAATATCGCCGGGGGCGAACTTGGAGCGCTTCTTGGCCGCTTAACCGCCGCGAAGTTGAGCCCCCGGGGCCGCTTCACCTGTTGCCAGGGCTCCTCCAATTTCCGATCGGCCGACGCACTCGCGGGCGCCGCCACGCGGAAGATGACCAGCGACGTTTATGGGGCCGTTAAGCCGGACCGGGCGCCTTGCCTCGGCTCTTTCGTCCCCGGCGCCCCCGTTAACGCCCGCGCGCGCCTTATAACCCCCGTAAACGGGGCCCGGCTCTTTACCCTTTACGAGTATCGGCCGCGGATGGTTTTTCGACAGCGCCCACGCTAATGCCCGGTTTACGGCCGCGTGTTTACTGGGCGGCTCCGCGAGGTCCGCGCCGCGAGATAATCCGCCGCCCGGCGCTGGGGGAATCAAAGAACGCCGGGCGCCTGCCGTATCGGCCCCTATCAATTCATAGGCAACGAGCGAGAAATTGCAGGGGCTCCCCGAGCGGCTCCTTATACCTATTATTATACGGCCCGGGCGAAACTTGCAATTTTCCGGCGCGGCGCCGCTCGAAAATTGCGGGCGCGGTAAACAAAGCGCGCCCGGCTTATGCGCCCCGGCGGCCAATTAGTCCCCGGCCCAAGGTGCGAGGACTTTGTCTTCGCCTAATTAACAAAGTTTCCCCTGTCGATGATGGAACCGGTCTACCGAGCCATTATCGGACGCTGTCGCGCACCGCCGGCGCGGGCGGCTCATCCGGCCCCAGGGTTACACGCCTCCCGAGCCGCCTCCCCTTTTACAAAACGCTCCGCCGGGATTAGCGCGTCAAGCGCAGTCCTGTCCCTCGGACTCACGCGCCGATTCGCGTCTCTGCCCTCCATCTTTCCTCCCTCGTCATCTGCGGTCGGACTCGGTGCCTCGCTACGCAACTTCCTTTCAAAGTCTGATTGTGTCAATCGCGTCAGACGGACAATGTACTTTCGACGCAAAGAAACATTTATGCCCGATCCAACTAATCCAACTGCATGTGTCTATTTTTTATATTCAGTGCCCTATTTCTCTACTGACTTTTGCAAGTATTTTTGTTGCTTAGCTTTGCAGTTCAGAGATTGGGAGCATTAGCAAATGGTATTGGCCCGTGATAGTATTTGCCTCGAATTTATTCAATCAAAATATTTTATGGAGAGCGCTCGTATCGAGGTACATCGGTTTGAAGAAGCGCTCGCTTCCGCCGTCCCCACTCCTCCCCGTAAAATTATGACATTTCTATGCATAATAATTAATAGTATGCGCAACGGCGACCGGATTTTTCCCCAAAAAACTTTTATTATTCCACGGGCCGACGCGCGCCAACGGGACGTGTGCCTGCGGCGAAATCCGCGACCGCGTTAACAGCGCGAATCCGCGGCGCGGCGAGCGAGTCGCCGCGGCAATCATGCGATTCTCCATCCAATGGACCTTTTAATCAGCCGATTGTCGGGGCTTTGAGCGCGGGAAAAACAAATTAAACTATCGGGTCGGGGAGGCGCGAGGGCGCGGCTCTCAATTATCCGGTTTGCCGGTCGGGCAAATGACAGAGGCCCCGAGGCCGCTTTGACGCGATAAGGACCGGAGCAATTAGCGGGCCGGCCGCTTTTTCTCCGGCGGCCGCCCTTTTGTTTTTCGCTTTCTCCGAAGGCGCCTCTAATTTGGCGCGCTGATTGCCAGGGCTTTTCCCGGGGACAGGCTGTAAGAGCCGAGAGAGCTGCTTGTAAGTAGATACGGACCGACTCGGGTCAGACGCGCCGGAACAAACTCCCGTTCTTCTACAATATCTCTCTAAAAGAAGCTCGGAAAAAACTTATTTGAGCTTCTGGTCAACTACCAATCAATTTTCTACTATAAATGATATCAACCAATTTAATCGCGTTAATTAAAATGTATTTTTATTATTTTGAAAAATATAAAGAGCAGGAAATATTCTTAAACAAATAACTTTTTCTCGGGTATGTTTCACCATTACACTTTAGGGCGCTAGTAAATTTTATATTAAAAGCGTACATCGATAGACGAATATATTAACATTTCTGCTCGAATGAGCTGCTCTATATGCCCCAATGGATTTGGACCGAACTGCTAGATTCAGTTACTATTATTGTTTATTACTTTATAACTGGATTAGAGGGGAGGATTCACACTCGCTCGGACCCATTGAAATCAAGAACCGGGAAAGTTGTCGGGCGACTGCGGGCTAAAAATATCGGTCCGTGCGCGCGGGGAAAGTAGTCCGCGGTCGCAGGCATAATACGCGGCTGATTGCGCGCGATCCCGGCGGGGCGGGCGAGGCAGTCGCGTCGGCGGGAAAAAGGAGCGGCGAGCCGTTCAAGTCGCCCGGTTGGCCCGCCTCTCAATTAGATAGTGCACGAGGGCCCAGGTGTAATATCGGCGGGACCCGATGGGCTACTAATCGCGTTAGATCCTCGATAATTTGGGGCGGAAGCCGGGCGGATCGACCTCATTCCCCATTGCCGAAATTGGCTAGCGCAGGGATCGATTCGTCGGGGCGCCATCATAGGCAAAGATGAGCCGCGCGATCGGCCGCCTCGCGCGGACCAAGGGACGCCGGCCTATCCTCGCAGCTTCATTATCCTTGGCTCAAGGGTCGGAGGGTGGCAAATAGGGCGGAAAAAGGAGCAGATGGCGCGCGCAAGCGCATTTTAAGAGACACATCCTCTAATAAAATTCGCATTAATGAGATTATTAGAGCCCCCGGGCCGAGTCGTCTCGTCCTCGCGAGGTACCTCCGTGCCGGCTTTGTATTCGATTACATCCGCGCTTGCTATCGTTTTTCGATCGAGCCAAATTCAATTTCCGAAAGCCCCTTCAGGCGCGTGTGTATCTTTATTATTAATGGCCCGTTGTATCACCGGCTCGGTGATATTACTCGGGCCCCCATAAAGCTAACCGACAACTGCTTTCGCGGTAGGGTGGGCTTATTACGGGGCGCCTCGTTTCGCATCTGGAGAGCGGCGGACCTCGCGAAAAACGCTCGGCTGCTGCGGGGCGCGCGCGACAAATAACAAGGAAGCGCGAGATTATCGGAGCGAGTTCCAATTGGGGCGCTAGCTCGCGCTGCCAGTCTTCGCCCCGGCGACGGGATGTAATTGAGATAGCGTAATTAGCCTCGCGCCCGAGCTCCGCTGAATCACGCATTCCGACGCCGCCACCGCGGCGTGAATTAATCAGGCGGATTGGGGAGGGGCCTTCGCGCGGTCCGCCGACCCAGTTGCGCTCCTCGCATTAATCCTCCGGCCCGATCGAAGCCGCCTCGCTCACGTCGCCTCGTAATTCCCCGGTTACATCTTCCATTGTGCCTCGCTTGTTGGATGCACACGCGGCGCTCTTAAGAATCTTCAGTAATCCTTATCGAATCATTTGAATCGGTGTGCGGTCCAGCGAAAGCAACTTCATACTTAGACTTGAATCGTGCGCAGTTATTTTGACCACATTTCTTACAAATCATCGAACTCTCGTGCTTTTTCAAATCGTTAGTTCTTCATTAGCAAGAAATTCTTTATCTCTCTATCAGCTTCTCTGAGAATACAAAAATCCCACCAGCGGTGCTACAATCGGTACGCGATAAGGATTGTTTTTCAGCTCGATCTGCGCTATAAATTCTAGCGTGTCAGAGCAACGAGATTAAATGTGTTTTCGAGGTAACCTAAAAAGCGTGTACTACAGGTTTTAATTTATGCACAGGAAAAAGTGCGATAGTTAAAAGCGAATTTCGAAACGTGAAATACGAACGTGTACTGGAAACGGCCGAAAAACCTCGAAGCCCTCGATTTCAATCATACAGACTTTTAATGAAACGGAAATGTTCGTTTTTTCTAGCTCAACGCTTCGCTTGTCCTGTCAGAAATTCATTAGAATCGGCAAGGACCTACGCGAATGAAAGTCGAAGGATAACTATGGATAATATGCAACAACTCATGAAATAGCCTGTCGCGGAGCATAACCCGCGAGCGACGTAACAACTCCCCCGCTCAATCAAAATCGGCCGACTAGGCAATATTCGACTGCGCAACAAATGAAGAAAGACGCGGTGCATAAACAGGCGGAGGCCCGGCGCGGCGTACGCGGGCGCAATAAAAGTGGGCTTTCCCGGCTCAACCCGGAGGCCGTTCCGCTCGGCTCGGTCCAATTTCGCCGTTCCGCCGGCGGCTCGGCCGGCGACTTCAAACGAGCGGCCGCCCAGGGAAAAAACCGGCGCGGACGCGCGACCGGCCGATCGCGGCTCTTTCACTTTGCCCAGCGATAAAGCAATATCGCGTCTAAAAGGGCAAATAAATTTATAGCCAATCCCGTCAACGTCCGGATTCCGTCTCCGAGAGAGAGAGAGAGAGAGAGAGAAGGCTTAAGCGCCGGTGGTGGTGGCATAAAGTCGTAAAATTCGCCTTACGACGCCTTGTAACGCGGCAAACCCGCGTCTGCCCTCCGTCCCTTTGCTCTTTTTTCCTTCCTCGACCTCTCCGCGCCCCTTTGTAATTGGTGACATACTGCGAGGGTCCCGCAGCTCCTCGGCCAAACGGTTCCCCGCCGCTCGTCTTTTCGGCATCCTCGCGGTAAATAACAGCCGGCCCGGACGACTCGGCCGCCCTTATTTATCGCTTGTTAATGTCGGTTGGCCAACCAATGTTTGTTTTTTCCCGTGAAATGTTGTCCTGATCGCCACGGAATACTGGCTTCGGTTAAAACTGTTGCAAAACGGCATTTGTATAATAATCGCCTTTACGGGATTTGCATTGTAACAATAAAGATTATTTATTGAGGCAGGACTCGTATGAGAAATGTTTGCATTTGAATTTATAGAAGTATGAATGTAAGCTTTACAGAACACTTTTCAGATGCATCATTCACTTGTTTTAAAATTCGGATTTTAGTTTTGTGCGAAACACAACATGTCGATTGATAAAATATCAGCCTTAATCAAATGCTGTTTAACAGGCTTTTTTCAATACAACATTTTTTCCAGCATTTTTCCGCCTATATCTGATTCGAAAAAAAATCAAAACCTTTAATCAACATCCTTTTTATAAACCTTAAAATTGAATAAAATTGAATTTTTTTACAAGGGTATTTGGATTACCGTACAATCGTATATCGAATAAATTTGCACGACCATAAAGATTATGAAGCTTTTGCAAAATTTTTTTATACAATTAAAAGAACCAAGTAAAGGGAAACTTTAATAGTTATTCATTAAGATAATTTTGTGAATTCTTTGAAATAAATGTAGAATATAAATATTTGTAGATCCAACTTTGAATTTAAACGTAGCTGAAATTGAAAATAAATGTTTGCAAAAATGAAGCACACAAAAGCATATTTTGCCGAATAAAAAATAACATCCTATACTGCTGCACTACGTCAAAATAAACTGGTGAATATTATATTTAAAAAGTAGCACTATATTCGATAAGTCGGTACTCTATGATTCTGTAAATATGAATCAACGAGCATATGAAACTCGGCGGTTGAATTCTTTGCTACGCGCATATTCCGTGTAAATGTTGATTTAAATTACAGCCTCTAATTTTTGCCGAAAGCGAGTGGCTTACTGGTGGAAATTCATCGGACGAACGAAGATTAAAGTAATCGGACAAAAAGGCGGGTCGCGAGGTATTCATTGCAGGGCCAATTAATGCGCAAACACACAGGTTCTACCCATCGGAGAAAGAGCACATGATCTGGCGAGCGGATGAGGAGAAGCGCCGCGGGATTTTGGGCGGGAGGCGGTGGGGGCAAGTGGCATTTAGGCTGGGCGGTTCTGCCGAACTCTTTCGAGGGGCGCCGGCGGCTCCTCTCGGCCATTAATAACGCGGATTTGATTGAAAGCAGGGCCGGCGCGGCCTCGGGCGCCGCGTAATGAAGAGCCGGAGCCAGCGGGGCGCGAGCGCGGCGCTCTTTGAAACGGGCCGATCGCGCCCCGCTTTATTATGGATTAGCGCCCGGGGCCCCAGGCGCGACAAAAAGCCCGTCGCCGGGCGGACTGGGGGTGGGCCTTTGGCGGGCGCGCCCCGGGCGGCCAGACGCGCCGCGGGGAGGAAAGGAGCCCGGCGGCTTTAACGGCGGAGTAAACCGCGGGGGCGATTAATTCCGAGTCCGCGGCCAACGAGCCACTCGGCCGATAATTCAGGCGGCCGGCCGCCCCGTCTTCCGAGGAATGAAATTCGCGGGGGCGCTGCTCTGATTTGACGGGCGGGGCTTACCGCGCGCCGTTCCCCGGCTTTTACGAGGGCGCCCCGGCCGCTTAATAAAAATCGCTTTTAATTAGCCCCGGGCAAGCGTAAAAGTGCGACCTTGAGCCGGCGGCCGGCGGGCCGAACCGTAAACTGGACGGCGGAATGGCGGCGCCGCCCGCGGCCCGATCCTCCGCGGCCAAGCCTCCCGGGGCTTTTTCTCGGCTCCCCGGGCGCCCCGACTAATTTTATTTCCGCTCTTTCCCCCGAAGCCGCGGTAAGCGCCAAAGGCCCCGAAGCCCCGGCGCAGCCCAGCCCATTTTTCCGTGATTTATCTCGGATATATAACCGGCTCTAGTTTATTTTTCTACCAAATTATGGAGCCGCGCAGGCCGCTTTTTACAGGGACTTGTATTCAAGCGCGCCTGCCATTTTATTACTTCGACGCGCCACCGGGATCGCTTGACCTCAAAGCCATTCATACGGGAGGCTGGGCCCCCGATGAATTATCAATGATCCGCCGCTGAATAAATTGATGCTCGCGCAGACTCGCGAGATCGTAATTATAGATGCGCCCCGGTCATAGCTGCATAAATATCTCGCTCGAGCTGAAAATCGATACAAATGCTGTAACGGGGCAAGGAGCGGCGGAGAAAGCCTCGAGCGGCGGGCCAGATGTAAAGAGAGCCCCGAGCGCCCGAAAGTCGGATAAATCATCGGCCAGATTGGAATCGGGCGCAAACCCGGCGGAGAAAGTCGAAGCTCGCGTGCGGGGCGTTAGGCAAGCTCGAAAGCCCCATAATTCGCGGCCGTCCCTAATTTCTCGGGGCAATAAGTCGGGAGGCGCGTACGCGACGCATTGCGCCCCGGCGATAAATATCGCGAAATGAGTATTATTGCCCGGCATTAGCGTATCGCCGCTTGATTTATCGGCGGCATCGACGCCGCATTCTTCATCCGCGCGCCGACCGAGATACGCATCGGCCCCGGGTGCCCCGGCGACGCCGGCCCTATCCTTCCGCGCCGGATCCAAATTAATTCCCGAGGCCGCGATCGTGAATTATACGGCCCGTCCCCGTTAAGCTGCCGTCACTCGGGCCGTTTGCCACTTGGCACGGCGGCCGCCCGGCTTTTTCGGCCCCGCCCTCGGCTCCGATACGCGTAAGGATTGACAAACGTTGAAAAACGTTGAGATGAACGTGTAACGCGCCCTCGCAAAAGCCGGCCGCCCGGCAAATTTATTTTCCACGAAACTTGCATTTGCCAAGCCCTTTCCGCGGGTATGGAAGAGGCGCGCTCCGAAAAATCCCGAGCCGAGCTATTTTCCCGAGGGCGAGTGCCTTTCCCGGGAGCCGCCGATTTTGGGAAAATGTCGAAATAGACGAGCGGGCCCTAAATATTCGCGGGAAATCCCGATGAATTTTCCGCCGGGGAATAAAGCTCCGGGGAGCGGATCGAGGGTGCGGCGGGTGCATTACTTTTCAATTTGTTTACTCATCCCCGTTACATTTCGGCCTTATCTGCGGGAAGGGCGGCGCCGGGGGCCGGAGGACGCGGGCGGGCGGCGCTCGGGCGTAACGCCCGGCAACAAAACCTAACCTAAAAATAACCGCTCGCGCAAAACTTAAACGAGGCGAGCGCGACCGCAGCGGCATCCCCGCGCAAAATTGATACGAGGGCGCGTAAAAAGCCGCGGAGTGATAAAGTTTATTCGTCCAGGGCTGTAATCCCGGCCCTCATCTTCGCATCGGCGCGGGGCGGGGCCCGGGGCGGGGGCGCCCAGAAAAATAAATCCATAACCTCGGTTGCCGTCGATTCGCCCGGAGGCCTCCGATCGCCTATCTATCCTCCTTTCTTCCCTCGGCCCCCCGCCACTTATTGGCGATTCAGCCCGCGGCGTCGGCCCCGTAAACCGGGGAAATAATTTTTTCCTTATCTCGCCTTTCACTGCGCGGCCCTGTTTGCGAACTTTACAGGGGGCAATAAGGGGGACGCGCCGGCTTCCGGCATTGCCACTCCCCCCTCATTATTCGCTTTACCCTCGGATTGCGCGATTATTCATCGGCGAGGCTCGACCCTCCTCCCGATATTTGTCCGACAGAGTCCGCGTAATAGGCGCGCGCGCGCCTAATCTTCCCGAGAAGTAGACTGCCGGGCCGCTCCGCGCGGCAAACTTTGCCAAAGGAGTTTTATTCGCTTGGGGCCGCGAGACGAGTGGATATCCGCCTCCGAATGAATCCATTTTGTTTCGTAAAAGCGGAGTAAAATTTTTTACCGCCGTCGGCGCGCGGCTTTAATAAATTCCGCTGCCGCTACACTTTTAACTTTTCCCAAATTTTCAGTTACGACCACGTGGGAATAAAGTATACGAGCCGGCGCCGGCGGCCCGCTCGATTCCTGAGGCGCGAGCCTCTCCGTCCGCGGCGGGAAGCCCCGGGCCGTTTTCGAAAGCGCCGCCCCGGGAAAAAGTGGGGGAGCCGGCCGAGGGAAACAGTAGGAATTTATGCCCAAAGTTATTACAAGCGCGCCGCGCTCAATTTCTCGGCCAATCGATTCCGCCTCGTCTTAATATAATTTTCCCCGATGTATACGATACACTGCCGCATCTGCAATTCTCTCTGGCTCCTTCCGTTCGTTTTATGTACGCCGCGGGGGCGGGGGAATTCCGTCTTCATTGTCTCTGAAGGGGGCGCGCCGCGGGCCGCACCGGGCCAGGGGAGTCCGATAAACTAGCCCCGAGTTTACGGCCCGCCGAGTTTCTATTTATCATCTCCGCCGCGCCGCCGCGCCGCCGCGCCGCCCCCGCCGCTTCCTTATCTTTTTCTCCCTGCACTCGCTCCTCAGCCCCTGCGCACCTAGAGAAAGGTAGCATATGACGTTTACGGATTTTGTTTATTTACGCCCCGGCGTTTTATCTCGGGCTCGTTCCTCGGCTCCTTTTTCCCCTCGGCAGTTGATGTTGCGCGCATCAACGATCTGTTTCTTAATACAAATTACGGTAGTCAAACTTTTGCCGAGTAAGTTACCTTAACATTTGCTTACTTTCAAGCACGGCACTTTTCACATTTGCATTTTTCAGGCTCCCTCTTATATACCTTGTGTCTTTTAGTCTTTTATACATCCTCCTGGGATTCTCTTTTTCTTACTCTCCAGAATCATCTTTCTTTCGCTCGAATTTTAAACTCCCCGTACAATTGAACGCGCAGGGATCCGTTGGTTGATTGATATTTTTATCCATGGTGCGCTCCGTCCGCGAGCAGTGCAAACGGATTATGTAGCAATGAGAGTCATCGTTTTGCGTTAAAATTCCCTTACCAATGCCGTTTTAGGGCTTATTAAATATAAAAAGTCTATAATATAATCTCCCAATGAAAATTGCGGGAAACCGCACCATGAATTTTATGTATGTATATATATACATGTATGATTTTATTACTGATTATCGTTAATAAATAGCGGCAGTCATTATTATTAAAATGGCTTATTTATATATTATCCTGTCAATGTAAAATAAATGTGGTAAAGCGATCGTTAATATAGCTTTGAATGCATGTATAAATATTTTTTTGAATCTGAAAATGACACTAATGGAAAGCTAAAGCTGTAAATTGATGATCGTTACGAAATATCCCCTGACAAATGAATTCAATTTACCGATGTAACGAGCATATCAATTCAAGTCCCCAAGTGTATAGAATTTGTTTAAGCAAGAAATAAGTTGGTTTTAGAGTTTCATTAGACTGGAGTTAATGCACTGACATTTACAAAGGTGGCAGACGCTCAATCTTGCTGCGAGCTTATTTATTCGAATTCGAGCCGCGGCCGTATTTTAATGATACAGACTTTGAAACCTATGCAGGGTATTAAAGTAAATCTCATTGGCAAGTGAAGTTTGGCCGTGGAGCCGATAAATTATGCCCCGGCATGCAGCCAGCGGATCCTCTTTACATTCTTCAGGAGGTCCATTAGTCTACTCGGACAGCGATATGCTTATTCGAGGGCGGGGAATTATGCACCGAGCGGCAGGGGCGCATCGCGAAAATGCGAGGAAAGAGGGCCGGGGTCGGGCCGCCGAGCCGACGGGCCGGGGCAGCGAGGAGGGAAAAAATGACGGACTCATCGGCGCTGCGCGAGGTTAAACATTCGCATTACAGATTACACAGGTTCGCTCTTATACGGGCGAGGGATATACATCCGGCAATATTCCCGGGGGCGGCGTAATACACTGGCCTCTTAAAAATTCAGCCCCACGGAGGGGAGATCCAGTGAAATTTTTATCCGCGCACATGCGGGGCCGGGCCGGTAATGATTCTCGGGGCCGCGCGCGAGGCCGCGCACTATCTGCCCGGGCGCAGCCGGCGCCGCGTCATCGGCCACCCGTGACTAATGAGCCGGGGCGAAAAGTCCCGGGCGACAAACAGCCCGCGGCCCCGAGGCGTCGCGGTCTTTAGTGCCCCGCGGGGCCGGCAAAGTTTTTACTCCGAGGCGCGCCCGGCCATTTTTACGGCCTATAAAAGCCTGTATTGTAAAGCGTTTAGTGGGCAAAGTTCGACGGCCGGCGGCCGATACGCCCCGGCTTTTAGTGTAATTCCCCGGGGTTTTTCCCCCCGCGGCTCCTCCCCGGCGCGGCGCCGCGTGCAAAATTAAAAAAGTTGTAACGAGCGAATTGGGCGGGCGCAGCGCCGAGGCGCCCGCGGATTAGGCCCCATCTCCGCCGGGGGCGCCCCGACCGCCGCGCGCTTTGTCATGCGCCTCCTCCGGATTACCGAGCGCTAAATCTCCCCAATCTATTGATTAAATCTCGCGAGACAAACGCGCGGCCCCGACGGAAAGGTAAACAGGCGCCCGGGGGCCGATCGAGATTAGCCCCCGGCAGGAAAAGCCGCAGCCCCGGGCAAAGTAGCCCAACGCGGCCCTGCGGCCAAGACGGCCCCGGCTTAATGCATTATTTAGGACAAGCGTCCGCGGCCCAAAGCGCCGGACTCTCTCGCCATGCACTTGTTGAATTGCAAATCGCCCTGTCCTCGATGCGCCCCGCCGGACCGGCCCCCGTCTTCCCCAACTTTTTCCCGCCACGCTCGCGGCGCGCGCCCGAGCTTTATCTGCATGCCACTGAGGGCTGCGCGGCCAGACGGGACGACGAGCTTCCTCGTCGCTATTTAGTTCAATTGCATGCCAAAAATTTGAATCGCAAGTAGCAACACCTTTGTTCTCTGCTCCTAAATATGGCAGGAAGGCTAAATAGTTTAATGACTCTGCATCGATCGGCTGCATTCGATATTCCACCAGATACCGAACAGCTTTTCTTTCCAGACGGCGTACACGCTCTCGGAATATTTAGCATTCGCTAATTCTCAGCCGCACGACGTAACATTGTGTTTTGGAACGGGCGCTTGCCAAATGGGTGTGATGCTACGCAGGAGGAGCATGTTGAATCAATGACAAAAGTGAAAACCAGACTGGAGATTAAACATGAATATTATGAATTAATTTAGAAATAAAATTAGCCTGGAAATGAATTGAAAAGGTAAATTCGTATTATTAGTTTTAAAAATGCAGGTTTTTATCGCGGAGAAAAGTGAGTGGGTCTTTTCAGGATATTCATTAGGCTTTCAAGATAATTAGTAGCAATGAAATAATGCGCGGCGGACCGTCGGCGGGCCAGCAACAAAAGAGCGCGGTGCCATGCTATAGAGAGTAAAGCTGCGCGAGAGCGGTATATAAATGACCGAGGTTATATAGCGGCCGGGAGACGAGGGCGGGCTTAATAAGTTTGCGTACATCCCCGGCAGCTTCTTTCCTTGTAATTCCTCTCGGGAAAGTTACAAAACGCGGGCGCGAGCTAAGTAAGTAACAATCGCAAAGTTATAACAAGTCCCGGGGAATTGCGCCTCCTCGGGCGGTTGAGGGCGAGGCCCGGCGCGGCGGCTCGCGTCCGAACGTTAATTCCTTGTTTCGTCTCCCATTTGGCAGTAAGCCTCCGGAGCGCCGCGGGCCGCCCGACCGACAGCCGGTAAAAAGGCCGCGGCGGCCAAGTTTATTAATCCGGTAATTCGGGGCGATCGGCGGGCCCCGGCGCCGGCGGCGCTCCTCCGCCCGGGGCTCACGTACGCGCGAGGCCGCAAGAGTCGGGCCGCCGCGGAACAAAGGTGGCCGCCGGGGGTGGGCGGAGTCACGTCTCGCGCGCCCCAGTCGCTCTAATTAAATTACTTGAGCGTACGTGTATCTGGGAAGCGGAGGCGCGGGCTCCGTAGGCGCTTTTCCGGCCGCGGCCCCCGATCCCCGCGTGTTTGGCCGCGCGGCCCGTCCTCTGCATTAACTGAGTGAATAACGCGCGCCGCCGCGCCCGGGAGGCTCTTTGGATATTAAATGAGAGCCCGCCCGGGGCTTTGACGCGCGCCTTTGCCCGCCGCCGAATTCAATGGCTCGCAGCGCCGCCCGCGGGCGGACAATGCGCCCGGGGCGCTTTCAGGCCCGGCGCGATCGGACGCGGCCGCTTTTCCTCCTCGCGGCCGCCGCGCCTCGTAATTGGCCCCTGATCGCGCGGCCGCGTTGCGTCAGCCGGCGGTGAATGCGCGGCCGCGCGCACTCTTGGCAAGGACGCGCGGCGCACGCAGGCGCGGGAGCCGGTGACGCCGGACGCGATCCATCACCGGCCGCTGCCCCCTGGCACAACTTGGCAGATGGATCGGGGAAAGAGCCGGAGCTCGGGGCGTAATAGCCGGCCTCGGCTCCCCTTGGCTCCCGAGGCTCCTGGGCCCTTGGCACAAGGTCCGAATGTAAAGCAGCGCCGCGGGAAGGAGCCTCGCGCCGCGCGGAATACTTATGAGCCGGGCCCGCGGGGACAGCCGCGGCTTCTTCGGGCCAAGGCCGCCCGCTGCGCCGCCGCCCCGGCGAATCCTTTATTGATCTTCGAGGCCTTTCGGGCCGGCCCTCGCGCCGCCGGGGGGGCCGCGCGCCCCTGCACCGCCGCGCCCCTGCAAGAGGACCGGGGAATGTTTCTCCGCTAATTAACTAACTTGGCTTTATAAGCCATCCGGCCGGGTATCCAATTCGCTTATCTACAAGATTCCTCTTTCACGTGTCTCAACTTTCCCCCTCCTCCTCCAAATGAATGTCTTATGAAATGGATGGAAATTTAATAAATACGGGCTACATGCTCGCTTCCTGATACCTACGAAAATTACTTTAACTGCACCATACTTTTGTCCTCGGTTGTATAAAGTATACTATTTATGCTCTCGTGCCGTCTTCAATTCCCATAATATCATTAGCCCCGCGTACTGCGGACACTCGAGCGACAAATATAAAGTTTCCGAAAACACAAATATTCTTTTGAAGAACAGCTCAAAATTTTACGTGTCTTTATATTTCCTTTTATTTTTACTTTCCCTTTGAAATTAAATAACAGCAACATGATTACAGATGTCACAGCGAAATTTCAAAACATTAATGTACCCGAAGTACAGTGAAGCTGTCCGTGCAGTACATTGTTAAACATGTTCTTGAATACCCATGTCAAAGTTATTATTAACAATAGATTCTTAGTTACAAAGTAACTATTAGCGGCTCGGTGCAAAGTCTTCTTAGACGCTAAAGCAGTTTACGGTAAGATACAAAAGCAACAGATTACGATATTTGTGGAATTGGAACAGAAAACAGAAGAGATATCAAAGTAAGCGGAGGTCTGAAAATGATACAAGCCCCAAATAGAATTGAAGGAGAGTGCTAGAGGGAGATGTTGGTAGCATTGTGGTCGTGTGACAGCGCAGTCTCCGGCGGGGTTATCGGTTGAGCCGCAAGAACAATGTTGTTACACGGGGCAAAAAGCAAAGAGTGCGCACACCTGGCCGTGACAGGCGCGTCTCGGCAGATAAGACGCGGCCGGGACACAGCCGAGCGCCCGGCGCTCGCTATTACTTAAATATTCATGGCGGCCGTCATCCGCCCTCCTGTCACGGGTGCCCTCGGATATCTTATTATCGAATTTTCCGGCGCTTGGGCCCGCGCCCGGGCAAAAAGGTGCGCCCGGCTATTAGCCGCCGCCTCGAGATAAATTGGCCGTGGGAGAGGGTCTCCGAGGCGGCGGCAGCGGCGGCGACGGCGGCGGCGGCGGCGGCCCTTCGGTCTTTGTGCGATGCGGCCAATTACCGCCATGTACCCGGGCGCCGAAATAACTGCATTATCTGCCTGGGCCAGGGCTCGCGCGCGGCGCTCTTTGATTTTGCCCGGCGCCCGGGCGTGCCCTCGATGCGCCCGCGCCGCCCGATTCCTTGGTAAACACCGAGCTCGCCGCCTCGCTCCCTTGATGCGTTTAGGGCCACGGTCCGACCTGCCAGCTCTCAATTACTCCGACCTCCGAAGAGCCAAACTACCGTAATGATCCCGTTCAAAAAATCTACCGCACTTCAATTGCCATACGTGACGAATTCAAATAATACTGTTACTTGTCAAGCTGATGCTTGCGAATAATAAGCTACAAAAGAACAGTGTTATGTACTTACTGGTAGAACGACTCTTGCGTATATAGAAACCTTAGCGAATCAACGGGAATCCACAACTTACCTGGAAATTAAAAAAATCTTGTTTAAACTACGCAGCTACAATGCTTGTTAACATAGGCATTACATAATGCTGCTCATTTTATTTCCTTGCTATAAAATATCATTCAACATTTTGAATATCTACAAAGAATGTCAAAACTTCGTCCTTTTTGTTGAATTAAAGTTTTTAATAGTAATTTTATTAAGTTACATATTTTTAATTTATTATTAAGACGAATTATACAAGCGTAATAATTCTTTTAATTCAATTTATATGCTATAACGGAACTGTTAAAGATGATTTTCTCCTAGCCATATCCTGTATGGTCCGCTATAGGAATACAAGTTTATGGGCACAACTTTTGGCGGGGCATGGGAGCGAAGCAAGCTACGCCCTTGCCCGAACTATCGATTTCGAAAAATACGAGCACCGAAAAAACGTTCACCCTGGTGGGCGCCCTTGGATTGAATTTCTCACGTGCTCTCTCGCCGGCACATATAAAATAAAAGCGCGCCAGCCAGGCAAGAGGGAGGAGGGCTGGCTAGCTGGCGAGCTCAGGCACATCCTCTAGAAATCGGGTCCGGTTCCCCGGAGATTCCCCAAGTGGTCGCTCGCGTCTCCCGGCGAAACTTCCCACTCCTCTGCCTCGCAAAGTTCCCGGCTGTCTCGCTTGGTTAAAAGTTATTAACGCGTCCCTTTCGACCGGGGAAAATTCAATAAACCCGCCCCCGATGGATGAGTGAGAAAAATCGAGTTTACGAGGGGCCCAAGCGCGCTTAGGTCACTTGTGCACTTTGTTTCGAGAGGTGGATAAATAGAGGGCTCTCGAAGTAGGTTATTGTGTTAGAAATTTTACGAGGGGGCCGCCCTCAGATTTTAGAATCTTGGAACGGAGCAAACCTCCTGTCGCCCTTGAGTTACAAACATCTCGTGATCGAGCATTCTTTTCTTGCAAACTCATATCCTAGTAATATATTGACAAACCATTCTCTCAACAATACATTAGTATGAGTTGCAAAAACAATGTTTCTCCGTGGACTCACAAATACATCATTAGCAGTATTGCCCACTTACTGAAGACTTACCTTATATTTATGCAGAATTGTATTTGTTGTTTAAGTGAAAATATAGATGTGTAGGCAATAAATTTAAAAACTGATATTACAGTAATAATCCTTTATTGATTTAAAATATAAAAATTATTAAAAAGTTACAAGTACAAAACACTTTGTAAAACATATTTAATTTGTTAGTGAATTATGACTCACATAAGATTAATAATGTACACAATAACAATTAAAACAAGTACATTTACAATAATATTTAAATACAAAAATCGCAGGACTAACAGTTACAACGGTAACAAGAGTTGATAATCTATGATTTCAGGGATAAAATTAAAAATTGGTCGTTTCGATTAAAAATATTTCATCAATGCCTGTATGCATATTTATCTACAAATATTAAATAATTGACTAGAAATAATTACTATATAAGCAAATTTAAAGTTTAATATTATAACTTATTATAAGCTAGCAAAATATCCTTGAATGGTTTGTATATAGTTATTTATTTGATTTAACGGTGTACATAAAAATGTGCAGTTAAATAATTAAATACATACATAAAATATAAGAAAATATGTATACATTACATTCTACGAATGATAATATTTAAATATTTTTTAATCGTAGTAAAATATAATATTACAGCTAATATAAGTTTTATACGCGCCATTCGTATACATGACAATATCAAAATAACAATAATGTATTATTGTTGTATAGCTTTAAAATCATATAGTAGTTAATTATTATCATCATAGTATTTATTATCTTATTAAAAATAAATCATTTTTTATAGATTTATTCAGAATATATTATATACGTTTTTTATTTGAGTTCGCAGTGTAGGATGTATCGCAATTTTTCATGTAAATTTAAACATAAACTCATTAAAGTCTTTATCTATCCTTTTCTAAGTGCCTTGTATTTTATAACTTGTATTCATAAAACAGTTAACAAAACTGTAACACTTAGTAAAGGATTTTTTCTAATCGTGTGTGCCGATTTATATTTTAAATTAAATGTTCGTATATTCGCTTGTAAAGTAGAGTAATATTTGCTTTACAGTATTTTAAAAGAATACATCTATAACAAAGCATGCTATGCAGTTTTAAATATATTTCATATTAAATACTAATGTAATACTATATCTAATAATGTTTTATTTCTTGTTGCTATTAGTGATAAACGGAAATTAAGCTATGTGTCGTTAAAGCATTAATTTTTACAAAAGTGCAAATATTTTAATTTCTGTAAGCCATGTAATTTTTATCTGAAAAAAGTTTACCTATAAATTTGACTTATAGGTAACTTATACAAATTGAATAAGTAGTTCATATATTGATTTAATCTCTTAACTTTACTTGTAACCAAAAGCCGCCTTTTGCAGCAGGTATGAAACTACTCCTATCGTACTTGACTGTTCTAGGAGTCTTATGACATGGAACTAGTGAACACTTTGATAAAAGGTGCACTAATAGAACTTTACTTTCAAGAATAGCAAATCGATTGCCAATGCACATTCTTGGGCCCAAACCAAATCCCAAATTTGTACCATCTCTCTTTCCTGACCTTTTATGTAGAAATCTTTCTGGATTGAACGTATCTGGATCTTCATAAAACAATGGATCTCTGTGAATAGCAGAAATAGGAATAATTATTTCCATTCCTGGTTTCATAAGATAAGGTTTTGCACCCGGCAATGCTGGTGGAAGCTCGAAGTCTTTCGAACATAATCGGCTTAAGAATGGTAATGGATACATTCTTAATGCTTCATTAAATACTGCATCTAAATAGCATAAGTTGTTAACATCTTCATAGCTCGGATTTCCATCGCAATTTTTTAACATATCATCAATTTCAGCTTGGAGTTTTTCTCGAATGTCGGGATTTATAGCCAATTCGTGGACAATCAAACTCATTTGTGATGAAAATGAATCAAATCCACCAAGAAAAAATATAAATGCTTGAGCAGTCATCTCAAGAATATCAAGATTAAATTTTGAATCTGTTTTGTTACGTGCATCCATCATCAACTGCAACATATCCGGTCTAGTAATATTTTGTTCATCTCTAATTTTTATAGTACTTTGAATAACATTTATAAAGAAATTTGTTATTTTTTTTGAAAGGATTCTTATATTTAAATATGTTGCAAGCTTTGGAAAAGCTCTTAAAAATAAGAACTTAGCCATATTTGAACCTTTGTTTAGAGTTGTTACTTCACTGCCGTGGACAAAAAAATCATTATCTGGATTTTTCAAACTATCAACTTCAATTCCAAAAGCGCATGTTGCTATTACATCGTTTGCGTATCTTGACAAAACATTTTTCATATTAATAGCATCTGTGTCTTTATACAAATGTAAAAATTGTTCAGTAAAATTTTTTGCACAATGAGACATGAGTGTAAACATTGATCGCATTTTACTGGAAGTAAATGATGGGCTTAATAAGTTCCTAACTTCGCGCCATTTCTCCCCGTTTAGAAAGAATAAATTTTTAGCAAACAATGGATCTACTTTGCTACTAACAAACTCTCGATGATCAGCAAAATGATCAAAATTTTTTACAAGTACGCTCTTGATTAATTCCATGTCAGTTATCATAATTAACGGAGTGGAGAATGAATAACAACCTACGTATTTAGCTTTCTTATTCATGTTGTATATTTTTTTCACAGATTCGCTTACATGTTCACCTAGTAAGGTTCTAAGGCCAATCATTCCAAGAAAGGGTATTTCCGAAGGATGAGGTATACCATATTTTTTAAAATGATTTTTAATTTTCACTGCTTTGAAAACGAAGTAAGTTATCACTAATAGTACAACTGTCAAAATTAAATGATTCATTCTGAATTAATCTACTGTGACCAATATACTTTGATACTTTAAATGAAACAACAAATTCCAATAAAGGTCCGATGTGTACAACGTTTCACACGCGACTGCGATTTCATGCGCTTCATAGAAGTTGCTAGGAGCTGCTACTATGAGATCATCACTATAACGTAAGCTAATTCATACTGCAACGCAAATGTCGAGGACATTCGAAGGTCAAATGCATTTTACTGCGTTGGCGCTTGGGTTTGCTCGTCAGAAAATAAAGATTGAAAATAGTATAAAATAACGTGTAATTGAATATCAGAGAAACTTTGATGATATTGAAAGAACTATAAGAAGTTATCTTTATTACTCAAATCTCGCAGACCAACTGCACTCATGTCATTAACCGCAAAATAAAAACATTCGTATTTCCTTATTTTTCAAGAAAAATAATGTTTTGCATGAGATGATCAAACTGCTGTTTGTTCGCCTTTTGTAGTGTTATTGTTAAAATTTTAATCAAAAATAATTTAAATTTACGTTGTAAAAATACAAAAATTAATAAAATAATTATTTTCTTAGTTTAGCACATTTAATTCAGTTTTATTACAGTTATTTTAAAAAATATGCCATGAATTGACTTTATAAACTATAAAATAATTTTATCTAAAAATTATTAGATAGTTAAAGAATCTAATTACATGCAGTTGTATTAATTTCTTAGAAGTCGATATTTAACTTAGATAGCTTCTACGATAGCTTCTTGTACATACAGTTACTAAAATGTAAGGCACAAATGATAAAGATACAAGAATTATAAAATCTTGAAAGAAAGACAGAAAAGCCAAAAGGAAAAAGGAAGCGTACAAAAAAGTGCTCACAAAGAAAAAAAAGTCAAACGATCGGCGTACAAGAGTTCACTTTGATTACCGCATGACGGGTCAACTATCTCTTTCGGACTCAACTCGGTCGACCGTAAAGACATTTCCCTTCCCTCCCTCTTACTCCTGTTCCCATTTCCCCTACTCTCTTTTTCTTCCCTCTTGCATGCAGATTTACAGAAGAACGATGGCGACAGCGGTGAGCAATTTCCCGATGGTATATACATATCTAACATCGTCCTTGTCGTCGACCATTTCATCTCCCTCCCTTTTTCTCCTTCATCCCTCCCCGCTTTTATTCTTTCTCACTTTCTCTTTCTCTTTCTCTTTCTTTTCCTCTTTTTCGCAAAGTCCTGAGAAAATACGTGAGTGGATATTTCACCAGCAAACAGCGACTCGCAGGCAATTAAAATGTGAATGATATTTGCCCGGGCTGTACGCGTTATTTCTCCTTCTATTAGCTGCTTTTTCCGAGCCTCTTTCTTCCATACTTCCCAATATTTGTTCGCATGGAGGAAGATATGTCTTTGATTGGTCAGATATTTGGACAAGAAGTTTACTCTTCTACCCTTTCTACCCTTTACTTCAATTAGTTGATTATAAAAGCTAGATTTTTTCAAAATATTTTTAGTATTCGATTTACAGAGAAAAAAATTCGAATAATATTTTGATAATATTTGTTTTGTAGTGAATGGAAATATGTGTATTCGAAATAAAATTTTGTAGATTTCAGATATCTCTAAGTTAAAAAAGTTAAAACATTGATACATTATAAATTTTTATAAAATAATTAGTCTATACAGGTACACTAAATGCTAAAAATGAAACTTTGATATAAAATATATATACTGTACGTTGATGTGTATACGGAAAGTTTTTATTCAATGAAACGATTGACGAGCTGAAGCCATTGTTTCCTCCTCGATAAATCATTAAAGGAGGATCAAAGGATTATAATATAATACAAATACAACGCACCCTGCAGAAATATAACAATAGTTTACAAAAATATACGAAATAATGCATTATAATATTGTCTTATAATTTTTCATTAGACGAACATTAATTAATGCTTAATAATACTCTTGAAGATACTTTAAAACTATTTATATTCTCCTATTTTGCATGGAAGCGACGTTTAACTAGTTCGGAATCTCTATTAAATTAAATGCAGAGAGTACTCTTATTTCCAGTGTTCATTAATTACGTCCCCATTCGCTCTACATCCGCCTATGTACATCTATTTCCGTACTCGCTCATGTCTTTTCCTTCTCCGCGCACAGTCGTTATCTCGCTTACCTGCGTCGAGTTGCGCATAGGTTAAGCTTGAGGGGCTGCGCAGGAAGGTTGAGGCTGGGAACGTGGAAGGGCGTACGCGAGGGCCAAGCTTTCCGCGGGTCGCTCCGAGTACTATGAATAATGCAGTCTCGATGTAATTGATCACCCAATCGGAATGGCCTTTTATTTACCTTCCTCCCTGTATATAGCCTCGCGGGCTCCGCTTCCGCCCTGGCCCGCCGCGCTTCCCATTTCCCTCTCTCATCTATTTTTCCTTTTTCGACAATGCTTCTCCTTTTTTGCACTCTCCTCTATTCGGCGACTTACCCGCTCCCTTCGTCCGTTAGATGTTCCGTTTCAACCTTCAATCGATATTAATGGATTCTTTAAATTTGCGAGCCACGTCCTTTTTTCGGTTTTATGACTCTTTTGTGCTTATATCCACTTTGCTGATTTGTCGCGTTTCGCGCGATTAAGCTCCGGCGCGCGTATCTTTGCCGCTTTTCCCCCTTTGCCGACGAATGTCAATGTTCTTTCGGTTTTATCGATGGGCATTAACGTAATTACACATTGGCTGCACGAGAAATCATACTGCACGATAGGCGGGACAACTTTTTTGCTCATCGCTTCTAGTTATATAAACAAAATAATGTGAAATATTAATATTAATGAGTTATTATTTTTTAATCGCAAATAAAAAAATTAATTGCAGTTAATAGTTATAAAGATTCTAGTATTTTGTAACAAATACGACATGCTTTAATTTGACAAAAGTGTTTTCAATATACAGTATCTAGAAACCTTGCAGTTATCATACACAGCCTTTAGTAGTGCAATATGACCAATAGTACAAAATTATACCAAAAGATATTATTTTTGAAAATATAAGGAGATACGTCGGAGTAGTATCCAAGATTTATTTATTTTAAATTATACTTGCACATGTAGGTAAACGATAAGGCTTTATAATATTTATATTGTAGGCAATCTACAGATTAATTAGTGGAATACCGTTAATTAAAGCTCTAAAAAAGAATGCATCAGTGTGAAAAATATAATATTTGAGCATTCCTGTAATAAACATCAGCATGCTCGAATCAACTTGACTTTATTTTTGCATTCTGGTGTAATCACACAAAGTAACTCAAGCCGTATCGTCCATAAAAGATTACACTCACTTGAAGGCAAGCGTTATTGCAGTTGTGCATTGAACGCCGAGCCACTCATACGTTATACTATTGAAAGGAAAATATTCGAAAAAAGTATTATGTTCCGCTATTTTTTGTGGCTTGTGCTTTTGATAGTTTTAAGCGTGATCGTAAAGGCTTATAAGATGACGCACTTTTTCCAAAAGTGGAGTATCCCGCAGTACCCAGACCTGCCGTTTTTGGGGTTCATGTGTTCCCACTTCTTCCCACGTTTACACATGAACGAGATAAGCAAGCAAATTTACAACCTCGATCCAGAGGCTAAGTACGTCGGATGCTACTTATTTCTCACTCCTATAATTATGCTACGCGACCACGAACTGATCAAGAGCATCCTCGTCAAGAACTTTGACCACTTTACCCACCACAAGGTCTTCATCGACGAGACGGTGGATCCGCTCTTCGGCGGTAACCTGGCCTTCCTTAATGGTGACCGATGGCGCGAGGTTAGGAACTTGCTGAGCCCGGCCTTCACTTCGAGTAAGATGCGCACTATGTACGTCCTCATGTCGCGGTGCGCCGAAAATTTCGTCGAGATCTTCCTGGAACGCTCCCGTAACGTAGAAGCGGTCAATATCAAAGACGCGTTCACAAGGTACACTAATGATGTAATAGCGACCTGTGCCTTCGGTATCGAAGTCGACAGCCTTAGGAATCCAAAGAATGAGTTCTACATTCGCGGCAATGTCGTCGCGCCATTCCAGGGCCTCAAGATGCTGAAGGTGATGCTGATACGGGCCTTCCCCACGCTCACTCAAAAGATGGGCCTGCGAATCATCTCGCAAAAGGATACAGAGTTCTTCGTGAACGTGATCGAGGCGACGATGCGTGCGAGAAAGGAGCACGATATCACCAGACCGGACATGTTACAACTGATGATGGACGCACGAGAAAACGTGAATCTTGACCTCCTTGAGATGACGGCGCAAGCCTTTGTTTTTTTCCTCGCGGGCTTTGAGAGCACTGCTGTCCAGATGTGCCTAATTGCGCACGAGCTAGCAGTAAATCCGGGCATTCAGGAGAAGCTCCAAGCGGAAATTGATGGAGTGATGAGGCAGTGCGGAGGCAAGCTTAACTACGAGCTTGTCAACAATATGACCTATCTGGATGCAGTGTTCAACGAGTCGCTCAGAATGCATCCATCCCCCTTCCTCAATCGGATGTGCACCAAGGAATTTGAACTACCGCCTACTCTACCACGCTCCAAACCCTACCGTATGAAGCCGGGAATGGAAATCATGATTCCCGTGGCGGGGATTCACGCCGATCCAAAAAACTACGAAAACCCTGAAGTCTTCAATCCCGAGAGGTTTTTTGCCAAAAAGTCTTCGCACTGTGATGTGACGAGCCTAGGCTTCGGCCTTGGCCCCAGAATGTGCATAGGCAATCGTTTTGCTATCCTGGAGACAAAAGTTCTTCTGGTGAAGCTGCTGTCCAGGAGTAGTTTAGTGCCGTGCCACAAGACCTGCGTGCCCCTCGAGTACTGTCCGAGCAATTTCTCGCCGACGGCCAAGGGCGGATTTTGGTTGCGTGTCGAGCCACGGAGCTAGCTAACTTGGTCGGCAGCTAATGATCGCCGGAGGCTATGCTTCGGCGAACTCGCCTTGTACATAATCCGATCGTCACGTACAGTTCATAAGTATCGCCCATTCCAGGAGCTGCGCGTGAGTCTTCGAAAACCAGCCAAGGTCGTCCTCTATCAATGTTGTAAGAGCAACAGCTTCTAGAATTAGCAGCATACAGTGAATCGTCGTGGTTCGGACGCGCCTCCGCGGTCTTCCTGTCAAGAGCGACTTGCGCGATAAATAAGTGCGATGACCTCTATTAGTATGATACTCACGTAAATTATGTAACCTAATGTAAAAAAACAACAAAAAAATTACACGTGACCGACCCAGACGGTGGCCTCAATCAGAGACAGATTATTTATTATGACGCGCTCATAGCCTGCCACGCCCAAGCTTTGCAAAAATACCCGGAGGAGACGCGCCCGCGTGCACCTGCACCCTCAGGGCGTCGTGCGCTGGGAAGGTTGGTTTAGTTGGAGGCGCTCGCTCGGACGAGCTCGGCAAACAGGCGGCCGCCACTGACGCGGCAAGGAGGGACGCCCGAGCCCTTGGCACACACATGAATATACACGTGGCCGAGACGGGGCGGGATGTTAGAGGGACGAGCGACGTGGACAAACAGACGTGCGCGTCCGCGGGGAGTCCAGGACGATGACACCGGCGTGTGGGCGGGCAGTTTTTTCCTTGGCGGCCTTCGGGTCCGATCCCTTCCTCACCGCCGAAAATGGGCTCCTGTGGATTAGGGCGCTCGGGGTGTGTCTATGGGCGAAGGTGAGCCGCGGTACCCGGTCGGAAACGTTCTCGATCGCACGGGCAATCTGTTTCGCTGCCGCTCGCGGCGCAATCGGCCCCACTAATAACTCATGCGTTGGCAAAATATCAGCTCGTCTTCTTTCAACTATTCAATTGCGGACTGATGATTTCCGTCATACGATTAGATTAATAATGTGCCACGTGCCTGACGTCATTAAGGCGATAAGCTGGCGATAGCACGATATCGTTTTCAAAAATTGATTATCTCAAGCATTTTCAGCTTAATGATATAATACCAGGGCTTGATGCTAGTTGCCCGTCGGGATGCCGACATTTCAAAGCCAGTAGTTCATTAATATACAATGTGCAACTGTTTAGCACGATTGATTGAGTTCAATGGGGGATCATTCCCAATTTCAAGTGGAAAAGTTTGGCAAAAGAGTGATAAGACTTTAATAAGAGCAATAACAATAAACTTGAAAATCAATAATTCTGGATAGCTTCAGAGCCAAGTCTAGAAATATAATCTCAACTGAAACTGGTGCTGGCGCGAAAAAGTCAACTTTCTTTTCTTCAATATATAAACTTCGCCTTCTTCGTTACTAGTTTCGTGGAAACTTCAACATTCTCAAGAGATCCCATTTCGCTACTTATTTGACGTCTATGACGAACTGGAAAGTTCGAAAATTTTCTTCGTCAAACTCGCGCGCGAGGAATATATTTCTACGTCCGACCGATCGAAATCACTTTTGCCCGTTTCCCCTTTTTATTAGGTAGGGGAAAAAATCACGAAAAATTCCGATACTCTCGCGTGTACCAGACTTGCTCGCAAGTTCTTAAATGTAGTCACAAAAATGTTTGGTCAATCTCGCACGGGGAACTTTGTATACGTGACGAATGCGCGCTTAACCTAAAAACTATGGAAAATACCTATCTGCACCAAATATGTAAATTTGGGGGTATCTCGATTTAACCCGCGGTTTTTGCACTCACTTCATAAATATGTAAAGATTGTATTAAAATCCAAACAAAATTTTAACCGCCAAAGTCCAACACGCGGCAGCTTGGCTAAGCACATAAGAATAGTGCAAGATAAATCAGTAGTTTAAAGGCAGCCGGAATAAAAATAATTTCGGCAACTATAAGGCCTGAGTCGACACTCGGCAGTGCGCCCACGAATTTATCCCGAGACCCTTTGCCCGTGAGTTTGCACAGGCATAAGGGATATCGCGTCCATTTTCGGTCGCGCTCCCGGCCCCCGGCGATCTTCAATCTCTTTCGGCTCTTTGCGCTTCTTTTTGGCCCCCGTGGGGGATCGAGCTTTCGCCCGGCCCCCGTCGCGCGCGCACTGAAAGCGCGCGACGAACGTAAGTATATCAAAGCGCCTCGGCCCCGGCGCCCGGCGTCCGGGTTATTACGTCTTTGAGCGGGCAAATGAGAATTTTGCCGAGCAGAAATTATTAGAGAACGCCGAGCGTCGCGCTCCCCTCGTTATGTCCAGCATTTCTCTTTCTATCTCTGGGCGGAGGGAATTATACCGAGGGGAGCATGGATTTCCCTTCTTTTGAAAGTGCACGCGCGGCGCGGGCATGAGGCCGGGTTGCCGAGAAGAGGCCGGTATCCTTGCTTATGTATGAATTTGCTAACAGCTCGACGATAAACCCGTCAGTTTGCCATATTAAACTTTTCAGCTGCATCGATTGTTAGAAAAACCACTGGAACAAATATAAACGTCTTGAGCCGAATAACCAGTTTTTTTAATCTACATTTATTTTCCCTCTATACCCGACAGCCTTGAATCGGTGTTACGAGTAACGTTCGTTTCCTTAGCCTTGTGCGACTTTCGGGCATGCGGATAGGGCGCGATACTTCTGACGCGCCCCCGCACAAGGGATGAATAACAATGCTTTGCTATTAAGAGGCAGGTTATGCCCGGCCAGGGGGTCGTGCGTGCAGAAGCAAGGTAAGAGAACACATGGGGAGGCGACCGAGTGCGCCGGGGGCCGTAATAAGCAATATAAAACCAAATTCGCCAAAGGCATTTGTATTCGTTTTTACATTCGATTTCAGTTTCGATATTCCCGGGGAGAGAAAGGTATTCATATTTCCCCGATGCGATGGAGATAACGATAGCGCGAATTTGTCAGGGCGGTGCGGGCCTAGGCCGAGATACGCGAGGGTGAACATTATAAATTTCCCGGACGCTTATGGGTCCTTGCCTCTGGGCGGATCAGGGAGGCTGTGCGCCACTGGCTCGCCGCCTCGCGCGCGAAACCGGTACACAATGAGGCAGGCTCGGGGGGTCGAGTCACCGACACAAAGACTCCTATTGGACTCGGGAGAAAAATGAACGGGCGCCGATGAAATATGGGGGGTGGATATGCCTCGAACGATGCCTTTCCCTTGGACGCACGCGGGAGAGAATTGTTTAACCTCCTTTTTGCACTTTCATTATTGTGCCAGTCTTGTCATAATTGTTCGTTAGGACCACTGTAAAATATTTCTGATCGATTGAACTACTACTGTAGAATTAGTGTGCATTGTTTTATAAAAAGTTCAAGATCAATTATAACATTGTATAATAATGTATAAGATATTCCATGTACATTTAGAAAAACTAATGTAAAAATATATTAAACGTATTTTAAGTTTATATTATGGTTTTATTTTTCACCGATCATCTTCGAATGGGTATCTGTATATAGTTTTATCCAATTGTGAAAACTTTATTATTAATAATCCTGGACAAAGGTGAGTTAAAACAGGCATCGTTAGTTGAGATGTTGTTAAGTTTGAAAAAAATATTGAAAAATTGTGAAACTTTATATGCTATGTTATAAACTCGCTATATTATCCTGACGTAATATAGCAAAATAAAATTTTATTCTCAAAATTAAATTGCACACCTAGGCTCCTGAAGATCAAGTTACAATTTAGATTAGTTTCAGAACGTGGAATAAAATCAAGTATAGATTAAAGGTACAAGTATTTTTAAAAATATATTAGTTGGCATTAAATGAATATTGCATTTCACATAAATAAAGTTATATTCTTTATAGTAAGAACTAATAGTTTTGAGAATGCGAGTGAAGCTTATAATATATTTATCCCTAATCTGTAAGCAACATTATTTTGAACTTTTGAATTACATAAGTAATCGATATTTTTAACGATCATTTAAATGTAGATTTAATTTATTGAATTATCTGCAGACACATGAGTAGTATTTCTTAATATTGCCAGTGATCGTTCATGATTTACCAATGTAGCTTTAATTTATGAAGGAAGGTATTTGTATCAGAGGAAGTATTATGCAATTTGCAAGACATGACGCATTGCGTGAGCAGTACGAGTGGCAGGCGCAAATCCAACTGCTCATAAGAGATGAATATTATAACTTTAAATTTGATCGTTAATCTTTCGTATGGGCGAGTACTTATTTGTTGTTGTAATTGGTGTATAATACTTGATGGTGTACTGTATTTTCAATAAAATGCGATAATCAGATTATCAAAATTAGATTACGCCACAAATGTGGAACTGGGCCATGTAAGAATAATTTTTCTGCAAGTCAGTATTAATATAATGAATTCTAGTGTCAATACGAGTAATCAATGCTAATAATATTAATATAAATACACCTATGTATTACACGTTTGATCCAATAGAAAAAAATGAATTGACAGGCAAGTAATAAATAATCAGAAGGAAGATTGTATCACCGTATATACAAGAGACGAGCGCCAATAGAATATTGAATAAATGCGTGAAAATCCAGTGGGAGCTGGCGGAGTTCGTATTTGCTTCTCGATCCATATCAAATATACACGCTCGGCCGAATTCTCGCTACAGAGCCGCCAATAAATCCGCCGGCGTCTCATTACGCCTGGATTATTACAGGATCATTGACATTCCGCGCAGCTTTATTACACAAAAGGCCGCGCGGGCCGACTGCGAAAGCGAGGAGGCGGCGGCGGGTCCGATATTTCGGGCGCACGCGCGCAATTCTTCCGAGGGGGAAGCGCCGCGGGCGGGTGGGACAAGCAAATCGCGGACGTGACTCGGCCCGACTCCCACCGGGCGGCCATTTTTGCGGGGCGGCCGCCCCAAAGTTCCCCGTCGGCCGGGGGCTTACCGAGTTTTGCGCCTCGGCTTCGTTAGGCCGCCGCGCGAGTTTTCTCGCCCGGGCGAATTCCCCCGGAGTCGGCGACTGTTTGCCGCCTCGCGCCGCCCGGCCAACTTTTCCGCTCGCAGATCAAGACCAATTTAGAATTCGGGCTGTCGATGGGCTGTGCGGCGCCCTATTAATTCCGGCGGCCTCGGCCCGCGAGCCCTTCCCGCGGGCGAGCAGCGCCGCGCGCAGCCTCCACATAATGCGCCATCGGCTCGGTATCTGCGTCGCCGATAATCGCTATCGGGGAAATCACTTTGCGACGAGGCGGGAGGGGGAGGCCGACGGGGAGGCTGCGTCTCCTCCCCCTTCTCCCGGCTCGTCTTTCCTTCCCCGGGTTTACGCTGATGAGGTCGGCCTCTTTGATGGCACCCCCGTCCCCGTTTCCTTCTCCCACCCACCTACGCTCCCGCTGTTAATAATGGTAATCTAGGTTAATTATTTCCTCCCAGAGTATAATGCGCCGTAAGCTTTGGAATACTTTTAATTCTGCGTATCAATTGCAGGACGGATTAATCCCCTCGACATTTTTTCACCATCGGTATATAATAATTATACGCGGAATATTTTGAAAGTATAATCGAAATCTCCAAGTTTCGCTACGCATTCTGCAGTTAGAGTTTATAAGTTAGCGCTCGTTTCATTGTACATCGATTTAATTCGAGATTATTATTTACCGCGATATAGTCATGAAGTTGTCGCAAGAAAGGTAATAAACATTGGGTAGATACAAATCCGCCGGAGCAACTGTAAGATAAATAACGGAGAGACGGCGGGAGGATAAATAAATGAACTCCTAATGAAACCTACAGCGCCGGTGTATAAGACAGAGAGATAAGAAAGACACAATATGGGAGGGTGGAGCGGGGTGGGGGTAGCCTCGGGGGGAGCAAAGGAGAGGAGGAAGGCTCGAATAGTACAGGCCGCCAAAAAAAGGCGGCGGGAGGGAAAAAAGCGAAGGAAGCGGGGGAGCGGGGCAGCGGGGAGGTCTAAGAAGCAGAAAACAAGAGAGGAGGGAGCCGAGTGGAAAGCCCGGAGCGATAGCATCGAGGAGGTCGCGCGGGTGAAGGACCCGCCCGCGCCGCCGGCCAAAATAAAGCGAGCGCCGGCGGCGTCGCGAGGCAAGAAGTCGCCGGACTTTCATTTGGCTCGAAAATTAGCCCGGGCGCCCTGGGCGGCGCACTAGCGCCCGCGGCCGGCGGTCTGTTTACAGGGCGCGCGCTAACCTCAAAACCCCGATCGGCGCGCCGCGGAGCTGGGGCCGGAGCGCGGCCGGGAGAGATAAGGCGCCGCGCCGGCCGATCGGCGACGCCGGCTTATCGCCGCGGTTTATTCCCCCGGGCGATCCCGGGGCGGGGCCTCAGCGGGCCTCGATAGCCTTTAGGGCCACGGGCGCGGCTCGCGCGGCCTGTCCGCTCGCGTCGCCCGCCGGGAGGCGTGCCGAGGCCGGGGCACGAGCCCCCGCCCAGGAGCTCACACCCCGCGGCCGCCTTCCCCGTCATTACGAGGCCTCCGCCCGGTCGCAGCCCTGCAGCGTCCAGGCAGAGCGTAGCTCGCCGGCGGGCCGGGGGACACCACGCGCCCTGGACCACTGCTGTTCACCGCGTTAATTACCCATGCTCCCATATTGGCGCGCAGTAAGCCGGTAATACTGCGAGTGCGGCGCGAGGTTTTATCAGCAACTGGCTAAAATATCGTCGACTCGCTAAGCCGCGTTGCTCAATTGCTTTATGTAGCGTTGTTACGTTTTACTGGATTGATCACTGTTACGAGACAACATATAATGGAATAATTGGGCACTCTTTGTAACGACATTTTTTAGTTTAGTTATTATGCAGAATTTTAAACGGGTTGCTGTAAAGAACCTGCAGGTCTTGTCGCAATAATTGCTGCAGGAGATTGCTGCACCGATAAAAGTAACAACTGTCGGTCCTCGGGCGTTTTCGACGGACGCTTGTCCAAATTGGAAACGGCGCCTCTGATCCTCTCGTCCCGGATACGGCCGTCCTCGGAAGCCGGAAAAGCGTCTTGGGCGAGTGGGCCGATTCGATCGGGCGCCGCGGGCGGCTTATCGCCTCCGGAAAAATCCCGGGCGATCGGGGAGAGGCTCGGGCTATCGGAAAATCGCGAGTGCCCTTATACGAGCCGCTCATTACTCCGCCATGCAAAAGAACTCGCGGTAAAGTCCCTTGGGATGGAGGCGCCGAGGCCGGCGATCGAGATACGGCGCCTATTCGCCAACTCGAATTGCCCCCGCGAGATAAGGCCGCGCGCGACGCCCCGCGGGGCCGGGCTTCGCACTTCCGAGGGCTCGCTCCTCGCGGCCCTCCTATCGCGATCGCGCCAACTTTTCGTCATCGCGGCCCAAGGCTATGTGCTCGGGCGCCTCTTATCCCGAGGGAGGCGCGCTGATTCGGTCGATGCCGCCGCCCGAGTCGTCGCTCGCCGGACTCCGGCCTTTTTCAACGCCGAGTGAGCGTCGTCGGGGGACCCGAGCCCTTCCGACTAATCGCACTCGAAGGGAGTCAAATTAACAACATCTGCTTTCACGCGGCCGCCGAGCCCGCTAATCCTAATAATGGACTCGCTAAACTCCCAGAACTTTGATATTCCTAGTGGAATTTTCATTGGGAAGCGAACTTTACAAAATCTTTCTAATTACCCTCTGAACTCCAACGCATTCGATGGCTGGCTTCCAATCGAGGAATCTTATTACGGCCACCTTCTTATTGCAGTTATTGCATTACTTTTTTTATAATCATTCCAAAACTTTCATTTCATTCGTAATACGTGCGATGGGGAATGTATTGGAAAAATCCGCTTCACCGATAAAACTTTGACTTTCTTTTTTCAATCGTTTTGGCGGAAGCTCAAGGCGCAATTTATACTTATAATATAGAATAAATCAGAAATAATTAATATGTATTAAAGTATTTCCCTACTAAATAATTGAAAGTGATTGCCCATGGGAATTAATGGTTATACAATTTATTTACTGCTCCTACGCCGATCGTCTCCCGTCTATATAAATCCCGATCTATAACATCTCTCCCTTGCTCACTAGTTGAATATATTTGCTCTCTCAATATTATTATGACCAAAGTTCTTCAAGAATAGTTTCTTCTTTTATTAGCGGCACAGCGATATAAAAAAGTTCCCCGAGTTCACTTTTCTTCTCCTGCGAGCTACGAGTGACTATTGTGATTTTTTATCGCTCACTTGGATCCCCAGAGTAATTTTATAAGTGGATCGAGCTCCGCCCAGCTAAACGAAATTTAATCAGATTTCTTTTGAGAGCTGAAATATTTCTATTGTTTTACCAAAAATTCATCTACATTTAATACATGATGAAGCTGCTAATCTGTGTACATATACTTTATAAGTATATGAGTTTTGTGAAAATAAATACTGTATCGTTGATAAAAAGTTAATTAAGTATTAACCACTTATGAACAATGCTATTGCAGTGATGATAAAGAAAACAAAACACTAAAATTGATAAATATTTTGATCTTTATTCGTTCAAGACTTCAGAAGCATATTATCTAGGATTAATCATAACCGTCGATAAGATAAGCATACAGAGTTTAGTTTCATGTGAATTAGAAGTATTACATTTAGATAAATTATTTTAGGTTATAAATACATCTTTACTATACGAATAAACATTTATTCGTAAATAATACTTGATACATTATAGCAATTCTAAAAAGTGAGACCTGTTACAATTAAATCGCGTAATTAAATTTTCATGTTTAATTAACTGAATTTTGCCTTTCATTTACGCATTTATTTCAATATATATTTTTAAGATATATAATTTAATTAAACGTAAATCACAATTCTGGATAAGCAGATGTAAATATGCAATGTATTGCTTCTGTAAGATGTTTATGCGTTTCTTTTGGAAATACAAGTAACATTAATTGCTCTAATAATCAATTGGAATATAGTATCATGCGGGAGCTTTGTTTACAATTATTTACGGCATGGTTTGTATAGTATATGTTGCATTCTTTACTCTTTAAATTATTGAATAAATTTAAGTTTAATTTGTGATTCGTTATTGTTACCATAATTGTTGAAATTGTTATGAAAGGAATAAAAATAAAGATAAACAATAACCGTTAATCTGCAGGAAAAACATAATTCATAACGCGATAACTAATTTTAAAGAAGGGTAAAGATTAATTAGTCGTTATGTGTAATATAAGGATACGTATAGTTATAGGAGGGTAGTGCGCAAACAAGAAAAAGAAACGGTAGCATAAACAAATTGATATGTGAATATTAACAAAGATTAATCATCCATCAATGATATTACTTTATACTTTTGATAGGCTTTAAAGTTAAAGCAAGTGTGAGCGTCAACTATTTATACAGAAAGGCGATAAGGCGGATAAAAAGCAAACGATTGCCGCCTCGAAAGCAGGGCAGCGAATAGAGATATGACGGCTCCTCGAGGCTCGCGCTCAGCGGATTAGGCATAACGCGCGAGTCCCGGGCCGCGCGCAAAAAGGCGTCTAAACCGCAGGGGCGTAAGAAAAAGGAGGAGCGGGCGCCCGGCGCGGCCGTCCCATTATGCGGCAATCAGCATCAGCGGGGCGAAAAAGCGGAGGCGCGGGTCCCCGATGAAAAATGCCGGCCGCTGGCAATTCCTCGGCATGGGGGGGCATTAAGGGGGCGGGGCGCAGCTCGCTGGCCGGGCGCCAAGGCTCCCCGGCGCTCTTCGACGACTTGGTCGATCAGGGCCAAAAGAGTCGTCGCGGCGCCGCCGCCGGCTCCCGATCTGCCTCAATTCCAGGGGTGCGCCGCGCGGACGCCGCCCCGGCGACTGCCCCCCCCCCCTGCGTCCCGCCGAGGCGCTAATAGGGCCTCGGATCGATCGGCCGAGCCCGCGGCCTTGTGCAAACCTTTACCGATAATCCGTTGCGCGCTAAAAGCACGAATTATTTTGCAGCGGCGCGCGCCGGGCCGGGCAGCAGTCGGTAGCGTCATCCAGCCAGTGCCCCGGGCAATCAGGGTTCTAAAGGAATTACCGGAGTTTTCAGCCGATTGTCCGGGGGCGCCAGCGTCCGCCCGAGGCCGCCGGCCCGCAGTGCAGTGCCCCTTGAAAAATGCGATTCGGGCCCGCGGCCGAAAAATTTATCGCTAATTAAAGCGTAATCGCGCGCGAAGATACAGGGCCGCTGGTCCGGCGGGTCGGGCGGCCGGGCGTCGCGGCCCCGGGCGCAAAACCGCCGCGAATTTCAAGCGGCGTAAAGTTCCGAATCATCGACTCGACAAATCCCGCTAATCCGCCGGCCGTCCGTCTTGGGGCTCGGGCCTCCGTCAGTGGCCGGCGCTCGGCTCGCGCGTCCCCGGGTTATCTCCCGGCACTTTATTCCCCGAATTAGCAGGGGCCGCCCCGGCGCAAATAAAAGAAGCGCCCGCGGCTTAATTGCCCCGGGACGTGAGCGGGTTCGAGACGGCCAGGTGCGCCGCTTTCCGCCCCGCGGGCCCCGGGGATTAGGGGCGGGCTTTTTAAAGGGGGCTACCTGATTGCTCCCCGGCCCTTGTTTATGTTTCGAGCAGCGCAGCCCGAGACTCGGCCGAGGACGCGGCCGCCGCGGGGGACCGGCTCGGCGGAAGCTGCGCGAGCTTGCCCGGTCTGCGGGGGAGGCCGCGGCCGCCAGGTGAGAAAGAGACGGATGCCCGGCCGCGAGTGACGAGTGGGCCTCGCGCCGACCGCCCCCAATGATCCTCGCCCCGGAGATTTATTGGAACGGTGAGCGAGGCCCGAAAAAGCCCCGCCTTCCCTCCTTCCTTCTCTCGCGGTTGCGCTTCCTCCTCTGATACGCCATTGTGTTGATGAACGCCTCTCGAGTGCTTCCCTTGCCGAGAGCCAGCCGAATGAATAGCGCTTGCCAAATGGCCCATGGCATCTCCTTTGTCTATTTATGCCCCTAGCCTCCGATATTACATGTTTATTGCCGCGCGCTTCTTCAAGAAAAAACATTAAGCAAGATCCCATTTTGATGAGGCCAGGGCCGAAAACGAGTTAATTACACGCCTAGTTCCCGCTTGTTTTACCTCCTTCCTCGTTTACTCTCCATTGCTCGAGTCCCAGCAGTATTTTTGTAAGAGCAAATTGACCTAGCCAAATTGCTGAAAATTATTCTAGTCTAGACGTCATAATGACCGCACATTTCGTAATACCAAACAAGGAGTAATTAACTGTTTCTTCTCCCGACACTTCTTACCAGACTTTGGTCACGTAGTATACGCGATTGTATTTAACTCGAGCCGCGATGTAAAATAATTATTAGCCTTGTTACGCGCATCGGCAAACTTTTCTAATCTAAAGTATTCTCTAAAAACGAGCCGCGGCGCGGCGCGAAACTTTTTTATCCCCGCGGAGGCGCCGCGCAGTCAAGACTCGACCGTTATAAAAAAAAACAAGAAACGTTTAATCTTGGGGAGTCATGCGCTCAACGGCCTTTTCGCCGTGACCTCTATTCTAAAAGGAACCACTTTAAAAAGTTCTAAACCGAACGGCGAGTCGTAAAGCGATCTGGAGCAGCGTTGACGAAGCGGAGGCCCGTTAGCGTCTTGATTCGCCGGGGGAGGATCAATCCCCGCGTGTATGTCTATCGATGAGCCGCGAGCCCGGGATTCGAGCCCCGGCGACGTCGTTTTAATGAAGTTACCCGGGGCGCATCGGCCGAATGAAAATTTAAGCACCGGCGCGCGGTCAAAGCCCCTGCGCCAACTAGTGTCGCTATGCGCCCCATCCACTATTCATGCCGCCGCGGATTCGCTTTTTCTTAACTCCGGATTATTCGAATCAAAGTTCCGCCACACATGTACAGGCGCATCCGCGCGCAGGCGCGGCGACGCTCGGCAGACGCGCAGGCGCCTCCGAGTTTACGAGGCGGGCGCCTCGGGCGTCTCGGCGCTCCATCCTCGCGATCCCTCGCACTCATATTGCGCGCGCTATCGCCAAACGACGCCGCCGCCCCGAATTCCGGGTAATCTTTGCGGATTAGGCTTGGGCAAGAAGCCGCACTTTTTCGCCCGGCCGCCCGTGTGTTTAATCTCGACGCGGCCGGCAAATCCGCGAGGGCCGCGAAAAAGGGGCCGAGCCGACGGCAAGAACACCGCCAGCGCCCGGAAAACATTCCCCGGATTAATTTGCTTTACGTCCCCGGGCCGATCTCTTTCCCGGGGCCCTCGCCCTCCGACCGACCGACGGTAAATCGCGAAATAATTACCCCGACCGGCCTGGCAATTGCCGGGGCTCGACGCTCGGGAGAATTAAGCCCGGCCCGCGGCCCAAGGGCCGATCGTTTTTGTTACGCGCCGAACCTGAATAATAATTACTCGCCAATCCTCGTAAGCCCAGAGGTGCCATTACTCTTGATAGCACACGCTTCGCCCCGCCGAATTTGGATTCCATTATTCCTATTTTTGTTATTATTTCATTACTTCTGGAAACACTTTGTCTAAGGTTGAGAAAACTAAACTGTTCAACTAAATTGTCCACCCGTAATATTAACATTTATTTATAAACAGGTATAAATCAAACAAATGAATGCTCAAACAAAAAACAACAACAAAATTAATGTTTTTTTCATTCTATCTTCTAGTTGTATTCAGTACACATTAGATTTCGTTAGTAAGGCTTACACAACAGTTCCGTCTCTGGTTTATGCACACTAAAGTTGTAATAACTGCACGCGCACAAATGATTTATAATTACATCTAATTATCCATGAATTTATTCATTAGCAAGGACCGAAGATATTAACTTGTGTATCTTATCTGAGATCTTGCCCTCTATGCTTGCACTCGTGAATCGTAATAGGTCCTGCGTCATTGCGTTACTGAGAACTGCTATTAAAGCCACAAATGCTCGTCTTTTAAAACGATATACAGTACAGTGGATACTCGGTACCGTTAGGTGCCTTTTAACTAATGCTATTCCGCAAAATCATCTTTTACTACGGCCTGGGCGCCAAAATTCTAAGAATCATATCTCGCATATTTATTTACGTAACGAAAACTTAATAAAATCTATTCATTTATAAAGTCTATAATTTCCGTGTTTCAAAAATATCTATATTTTAGTTTTACTGTAAACTACTATTTTTGACAGTTAAATTACGCTTTGAACATTATAAACTTAAATTGGATTTAATGATTTAAAATATAAAAGTTGTCACCAATTTTCATTACGAATAAATCTTACGATCAGATGATATAACACATTTACTGCTATAGAGTACTGTTTCATTCCAACACTTTGTTTTTTTCTTTTCCTTATATATATTATTATTATCCGAATTCTATACGGATACCATTCCGTGTTCCAAACATTCTTTACTTCACCGTCTTTCAACTCGTAAATAAACAGGCGAACAGTGTGTGCTTTCTCTTCCTACGTTGCAAGTCTAGGGGTCGAAGAAGCAACGGGGCGCGCGAGAATAGAAGGCCGCGAGGCGACAGATTCATGAACTGATATTTATAGAGACCGATAAATTGCTAGGGAGGTTGGGCCGGGCGGGGTGGGGTGGGGTGGGAACGCGAGAAAGCTCTTGGCGCGTAACGAGCGGCGCAGCCGAAACAATCTAATGGGCCCGCATCGACGAGTCGCGCCGGCTGAGAAAAAAGCCCATTTATCCGCGAAGCTCGAGACTGCGGATCCCAGCTTTCTTTTTAGTCACCCGCGTTCTCCGATGTGTTCCCCCGGTTTTGCGCCTTTAGCACGTTAAGCTTTCGCAATCGATCGGGAGATTCCGCAGCTTTAAACTCTCGCGGCGCTCTAGTCGAAGGTCACGAATAGGCGCTCGAGACACCGAGACGCACCATTGTGCACGCACCTTTAAACAGCCACTAGCCTTAATTTCATTCCAATTCATAAGTAAATATTCATAGAAATGAAAAATGTTTTGTCTACTATGAAATTCGTAAGAATAATAATTCGCGAGGGCCGCAGAAAAAGCTTACGTAGCCGGGAAATTTGAATATTGCACGCGCACTTCTCCGGCCATCCAATATTCATTCATTTTTACAGCGAGCTTGCACACGTCCGGGGCAAAAGGAGAATCGCGGTAACGGAACTGCGCCCTGCCCGGCGAATAAACAAAATTCGCCCGGCTCGCGAAAAACATGGCGAAGCAGCGGAGACGGAAGGTCCGGCGACGCCCTAAAAAAGCCGTAAAAGCGGGAAAGAAAGGCCGAAACTGAAAGTAGGAAAAAAAGGCAGAGGCGCGGGCGGCGGGGGCCATCTGACCGGGCGCCGGCGGGCAAAAAGCCTTGGGGGCGAGGGCGCAAGGTGAAAAAGCCCCGGGGCGGCGTCGCTCGCGCGAAATAAGCGCGGCTAAATCCGCCGGAAAATTTAAGGCGAACTTTTTTATTAGGGGCCGCGTGACTCGTCGTATCGGCGCGGGGGCGTTAAGCAGCCGCCCGCAGATTTCGCCCTTTCTTTTATGCGCGGGCGCACATATTGCGCGCGATTCCCCCGCGCTCGCCCGGCTTAAAAGTCACGGGGCCCGGGATATTCCGCCTCGTAAATAGGTTAGTGCGCCTCGTAAAGAAAAGCGTAAACAAGCGTAAGGTAATTTTCGCCGATTACGCCGCCCGAGCCGCCTACCGCCCCTTTTAGAGCGCGGGGCTTTTCTTTTACGGCGCGCCCGGCCGGGCCTTCGGCTATCGAGCGCGCGCCAATCCGCCCAGCAGGATATTGTTTATCAAGGGCCCACGGCTGCTTTATTAATTCCGAGTTCGGCGCGCGTCCTCCCGCGATTGTCCCGGCTGGATGGAACGGCCCTCGATCTATGTACGCGCTCTTCGGAACACCTCTCATCTAAATAAGCTTTTACTTTAATACGGATATGATAAGTTTTTAAGTAGAACGCTCGCTAACTGTTCAATAAGGTCTTGTACCGGTGCACTCAAATATTAGAGACGCCTGGCTTAAAGTTTTATGAATATCCTATACCCAGCTTGATCAGGTTTTTACAATCTGACCAGTTCCTGCTCAGAAATTGCCTTCACAAATCCTGTGCAGCTTCGGATAAATACCTGGAGCAACGGTCATTAAAACTAATTTTATCAAATCGTGTCAAGTGTTTACTGGTAGCGCAAAATAATCTGTTTTTCTGTATTCAAAATACGTATAATCACATGAATTTTTAACCAGCATGTCGTTGGATTTCCAATTGGAGTAGTACTGGAAGAATAGCATATCTAATTTACAAATATACCACAAGAATTACGTATTAATTTGTAACGCGTCACAAATTTATTGATTGCGTATATAAAAACGGTATAAATAATGCATGTACGAGGTTCTTTTACTTAGATGACTCGGCTCGTCAAATCATTCAAAACAATTAATTTGAACAATGTAGTAGTATGAAGTTTGTCACCAGTTTTTTCGACTTTTTTTTATAAAATTAAAGTAATAACTAGTGTCGTTAGAGAGTGACGAGCAAACTCTAATTCTGATTAACGATTTCTCATACGGCTCGCGTATATTTAAAGCTTGATAGTGAGAATGAACAGTGACGTAAGTATAAACGGACCTAATGATATTAGTAAGGTATTTATTAGATATTGAGAATAGTAGAATAGGATATAAAAGGTGTTCGCGTAATGGTTTGAAATTGCACTTGATGGGATGTAATTCGCAGAGGTACCGGAGCACAATAAAAGCGTTAGCATCACTGTCAAGGCGGCGAACGGCATCCACGTTTTGGTACATGAGAGCGGCATTGTCCAGGCGATAGATTCCCCGGGTCCGGGTCGGAGGAGGCGCTAAGTACTCGTAAAGATTGGACGGGAAAAGAGGTCTGGATCCGTCTGGGGCTGGGGTGGGGCGAACAAAACAGGCCGTGATTCGCGCTTTCTTTCCCGGGCCCGTGAGGAGCTTCCGGGCGCGACGAGGCTCCTCTCGCGCTTTTAACGAAAATGATTGAATTACCAGGCAAACGTCGGGGGCGGGCCGCACAATGGCGCATTTATATACGCGCGCCATTCAGCGCTAATGCAGCACTAGGGCTCCTCGAGAGCGGAAGGGGCGCCCGCGCCGCGCCCCGGAGTTGTCGACGTCATCGCCGGCGTTGTTCCACTCGTGGCCCCGCTCAGTCACTTATCCCCCGGCGCGCTCCTTCCCCTTTTTCGCGTTTGTCGGCCGGCCCGCGGTTTTAATGATGGAACCCGCGGGCCTGTAATGCGCCGCGAGATCCCGGCTTTGTTCCTCCGCCCGCGCCGGAACGGCGCGTCCGCCGGGGCTTAAAAATGTCGCTCCCCGGCGCCCCAGTGGCTTCCCCCGCGGAGGAACACTTTCACCTCGCTTCACCTAAGCTTGTAACGAGCAGTTTCGAGTTTCGCCCTGGTTGCTACCTACTCCGCGGGCGTAATACGCGCTTTGAGTATTCCGAGTGATTATTACGGCCCGTTAGGACTCGATAATATCTGAATGTCGAGGCGGCTGATGGATTCCCGGGGACGGGCCCGCCGGCATCTCAGCTTCCCCGCAGCGGAGAGCTCGACTACGGCTAATTACTCGATTGGGGATGCGACAGGAGCGCCGCCTCGCTTTTGCAAAACACCCTCTGCGGGTTTTCCGAGGAGCGCGGGGGGGACAAGCGATCGGGGCCGGAAGCCCGGGGAAAAATATTTGCACAGGAGCGAGACAGCCGGGGGCGTGCGTTGGCCCGCGGCGAAGAAAGAGGAGAGCCGAGCGGCCGTGGCGCCCCTGCGCGGAAACGTCAGCGGAGATATCGATATATTAATTTCGCCGGACAGCGGGGGACGGAGGCCGGTAATGGGGCTGGCCGAGACCGAGGGGGACTGCGCCGCCCCTATGCGCGCGCTCCCGGACTTTAATGACCCGGCCAAAACATCACGTATGCAGGAAATACGCGGACGTGACCGTTATCCACCCCGGCCCCCGCCCACGGCCCTCGCCCCCGTCCCGCACCCGCCCGGCCCTCGGCCCCGCGCGGATATCATATTTTTTCCCGCGCCTCCACGCCGTTCGTTTCGCGCGTCCCTGTAAAATTAAACGCCGGGAAATCGCCCTTTTCCCGCTGCCGCGAGCCGCGACACCGTGATTTTCGCTCGCTTTTTTCATCCCGAGGCGTGTCCGAATTAGTATTCCGCAAAACTCATTTTATGCGCGATTCTTTCAAGCATATGCGGCATTCGAGCCCCGCGCATTTGTTTACGAATATTTCAGCCGATGCGTCAACAATATTGCGCCGTCGAAAAGTGATATTTTCAGGCCGTACTGTAGGTGCATGATGAAAAGAGGCTGTATGAATTATTTATGGGTTATTAAGCATTCGATAACAGTACGCAACTCATTTTATTGTTTATTATACTAACAACAAGAACAAGATGCAATCCAAAATTCGTAGAATTTTACTTACAATATTATATTTTTTCTATTCATTTTGCATTGATCGCTCACTGTCAGCTAAATATCCTCATTTGTCAATCCAAATATTTACTCATTTGAAACTGTATCCAATCTATAAAACTGAAAACTCTCGTAAAGATACCGGGATGACCGCTGCAATTGTATGAATTCGAGACAATGCCAATTTGTGTTCCATTTACTACGAGTGGAGCCCCAGAATCACCCTATATGGTGCACAAGAAGACGTTAAAAAGAGGTCAAAACCAAATAATAGAGCAACGCAGTGGAAATAATTACATGGCAGAGTGATATTCCCTGTGTCTCGGGAATAGTGCATACTAAAATGTCCATGCTATCTAATGCCCTAGTGAAGAACATACGATTGCTTTCAGAGTCCTTAATCTCATCGATCAGACGTAAAAGTTCTTTCCGGCATTCCTTTTTATTTATTACTTGTAGTTGCGCACTATGGAGATATGATGCCGGTTTCAAGTCCTAGGGTTAGAATAATAATAATTCTTATTCTGTTGCAATATTTACGATAAATGACTTACTGTCAATGGACTCCAACTACTAAGCGTAGCAGTAAAATTTTTGTGATCATCTACGGTAGTCCTAGGTAGATTTATAGATTGAACATTGTCATTGAATATTATATTCTGCTTAACTCGAATGAGAGCAATATCATTGATTATACCCAGCTTCTACAATTCAGGTGTTTCATTGAGATGAGTATAATAATAATTACAATCAGTTAACTAGTTGAAAGTTATTGGGATAATAAACATTTTACCCAGTTGTTGTGCAATAAATGCATTTCGTATTCATAGTTCGTTCCACCTATACCAGAAAACATCACTGTTCCTACAGTAATGATTAAATACTTTGGATAATCGAAGTTGAAGAGGCAATGCGCAGCTGTAAGAATCCAGCGTTTGCTAATGATTGATCCACTACAATGCAATTCGGTATCATTTATTGGATTTACAATCACTAGATTTGCTTGATATGGATATGGATTCACAGATTTTGAACTAGTAATTTCTTTTTATCAGATTTACAACATAATATAACATTAATTTATAATTAGATTATTTCTAACGAAAGTAATTCAAATGTAAAATTATTCTACCTTTAATCATATTAGAAGTGAAAACTGATAGAGTCATAAAAATGATCCTTACACAGGTCTTCATCGTAATACTGAATTAAACGAAAAGCTTTTGAAGAGTATTAAACCGCGTTCTAAGATCAGATCTTTATATGTTTCTGTTACATCATTTTTGTCTGTTATTGAAATCTTCATCATGAACTTAATTCAACTTATGCTCTATTACAAGAGGCGAAGTTACACAATCCGGAATGAATTATGTATTAGTAGTCATAGACGTTAGGTCTAAATATAATTGAGCATAAAAAAGTTTTGAATGATCTACTCATAATTTTATTGAACGTCTAACTAAAACTTTAATTATTTATATTCTAATAAGCAAGTAAATAAAAATAAAATAGACATAAAACAAGCTACGCAGTACTTTAGATAAAAAAAAGCATATTTAATAATTTGGTTTTAACAATGAAATAATCTAACTATAATTGAAATTTAATTACTTAATACATCAATCTTCTTCAAGAACATAATAATTAATTATTAAAAGTTGTTGTGTACTGTGAAGTTACATAACTTACACGATTATAGTAAATAATCACGTGTGTTATGAAATTGTTATCATATTATTTCCTAAATACCTACTATGAAATACTTAGATTAAGAAACAATGTCGAGTCTTTATTGGTTGGAAGTAACAGTTTATCAAGAAATAGAAAATAGTCCAAACAGTTGACATAATTATAAAAATAAAAGTGTTGATTTAACACTCTCTCTAATGGCTTTGTAGAAGCTGCAATAATCTAAAATTCTACATTAGATCATGTTTAATCATAAACGTTGTTTACCATGTTTTCCATTACGAATCTGATATTTTTTAATAACTTCTTAAACAGAAATATAGATAAGACTTGTTGTATCGTAACACTGCAACTTTGTTGACTTTACTTTTCTACAATGCCATTCTAGCTCACAGTGTCTCAAAACTTTTATATTTATTTAAATTTATTCAAATTATGAGGTTAGAAAAAGGACCCATCTAGCTATTTCCCGAACCGGTGCACTTTATATGCGCAGTTTGTACCTCGGAAAGTCGAGAGCAAAGAGCTGGAAGGGCGGGTCAATGGCGTTCGAAGAAAGCGAGACGTATGTAATAGCGTTAGAAGAGGAAAATTCCCCCAAGCCGACCCACAGTTATTTCCAGGGTTAATTCCTCTTTGCGAGGTAAGCTCGATAAATTACTAAGATTCTTGAGGAAGGCGTTAAAATTCATCGAGCATTTTGGTAAGGTGGAAGGTATAGTCTCGCAAAAAACAATAGTACTTTGAAAGAAACGCTTGACTCGATGTGCCATAAAGGGTGATAGGTGGCCGAGAGTCGGGTAAAAATTCCCTGGACTCGATTTTCGCCAGGTCAATAATCTTGGATAGGCATCGCGTAGCCTGGAGCAGATGTACGAGGCGGGGGAAGCACGCGCGGGCCGAGAAAACGTAGGCAAGAAATGATTGACAAGCGGAATAAAGCAGGCTCGCGTAAAAAGCGAAGGGGTGCGGTGGGCGGCTAAGCCGGGCGGCGTATCGCGGCCGATCGTAAAGAGGGCGCGGGTCCGGCCCGGGCGGGGCCGAAGGGGGGCGATCCGCTCGTCCTCGGCCTTGGGGATTTGGCCCCGTCGCGGGGGAGTATCGGCCGAAACGCGGCGGGCCGCTAAAAGGGAGCGCGGATTACGCATTCCGCGAGGTAAGCGTCTTACGCGCGGGCGCCCGTACAGTGCGCGGCAAAAGTTTTCCCCGGCGCGGGCTAATTTTTCCCGTGTTTCCCGGGCTCATCGGTTTCCATCGGCGCGTTCGAGAGGGCACCAGGTGCGGGGCCGCCACCGCGGCCTCGGCGCCCCCTCCCCCCCCCCCCCCCGCAAGCGCGGCGCACGTTTCGCGGTAACGCGCCCGTCCTCGAGGTTTACTTGCAAAAACCAAGCACTTGTTTAAAAATTTACATTTTACTGCGCTAGAGGACTCGTAAAACGTATCGCGCCTCCTATCTGCAGCCATGAATTTTTTCTTTGGTTATGCAAATCAGGGACATGGCCGCGTGCAAGTTTTAACAGGGAGGTCGAACTTTCACTTTGCGATATATAAATGCCGGGGCGCTGATAAGGGCTGTTCCATTGAATTTTTAGCGGGGCGAGAGCCCTTTTACGGCCGATAAATAAAACGGGGGCGTAAATTGAATTAAAAAATTAACGCGCCAATTGGAATTTGGCGGGATGGCCTGGGGGGGGGGCGAGGGAAGGCGGGCGCCGGCGATCGATCCTCCTCGGCAGCCGCGGACCGGGGAAACTTTTGGGGCGCAGTGTACGCGAGGCGAGAGAGTGCACGCGCCGGCCGGGCGCGCGCATAAAGGGATAGAGCGTCGAGTTTCTTTTTATGCGCGGGGCGGCTTTTATCCTTAATTCGAGGAGGCCTCGGGGCCGGGCTCTTTATGCAAACGCGCGGGCGGCGCGAGGGCCGCGTCCCGGCGGATCGCCGCGCATTGTTACGCGCGCTGCGATTTGCCCGCGGCGGCCTCGTTATCTCCTCGTGGGCGCGGCCCGCGGCCGAGTGTCTTTCCCGCGGGCTCTTCCGCCCGAGGCCCGGCCCGATTCGATCCCGCGGCGGCGCACGTGTCTGCCGGCGGCGCGCGGGGCTGGCTAATGCACTCTTCGCGGTTGCGCGCCCCCGTAAGCCCGAATCAGCGTCAGGCGGCGGGCGGGAGGCGCCCCGATGACGGTTAAAAACCGCCCGATGGCCCGTGGAACGGCTTAGAGGCCGTTCCATTAGGGGGTGGGGCCGGCCGCCGCGCCTATTTATCTTCGCCCTTTGTGCGCGCGCCCGGTCAAGTTTATTTCATTGGCTCGGCCTCTCGCCCATTGAAATTCCGCATCGCCCGCGGCAGTATTTCAGGGGCGGGGAGGGCGAAAAACCTCCCTCGATTTACCGGGCGCCCGGGGGGCGGGGGCGGTGCGGGGTGCAGCGGGGGGTCGGCGGGGGCAGCGGGCCGGGGGAGCCGGGCTTTCCGCGGGATATTGCGCGCGCGGGGATTCGATTAGTCGGCGCGGCTGATGCCCCACCGACGGCTCTCTCGGTTTTTTTGCGCTCCGGCCCCGGGGAAAAAGCCGAGGGCCGGTTATTAGCGCGGAACAAGTGTATATACCGAGCCGTTGGCCGCTGAAAGGGCCGCGGTCCTCGGGATTATATAATAACCAGCGGTGATTTTGGCCCGTCCGGCATCCGCCCAGTGGGCGCCCATCATTTTGATAGGGAGCATCTCCCTGATGCGCATTCGATCGCAAGACGGCGCTTTATCACCCTTGGATTCCGACCTCGAGCGCCGGTACATATTCGATACCGCGCCGGGGACGAGATCGCCTTAGCCCCGCCGCCCGGGCTATTAATCGGTCCGACGAGCGCCGGGGGCCGGGCGCCTCGTCCAAGATCACGATGCAATGGCGCGGAACCTGCACCAATACTCCTCGTGTGTACGCGCGAGCGTATTCCCGGCAGCGGCGCACCGGGCCCCGAGCGTGTGCTCGGCTGCCCGCGCGATCCTAGACGAATCGCCAGTGCGTCGGAAAAAGCCGAGCCTCGGACCGATAGCATTCAAATTGGAAGAGGAGCCGCCCGCCGACTCTGTTTACTTTAATTAACAAACTTTATTCATCCGAGCGCGGCGCGCCTCTAAACAAAAGAATGACCAAAGTTTCGGGCAATACGCGGCCGCCCGGAAAAAGAAGTTTAATTATAAAGGGCTTCGGCCGCGGGCGCAGTAGTAAAAGGGCCGAGCGATCGGGCCGCGGGGCGGGGAAACGCCCGCGCAAGATGGCTCCGCTCGGAATTTTTCTTCGCAAATTCGGGGGGAGGGGGCCGATTGTAAAAAAAGCCGGTCACTCCGCGGTGGCGCGTAAACTCCCGGGGTTAAAGTCCTAGATAAGACCGACTCACCGAATTTGTCGCGTGGGAGTTCGTCCCATAAAATTTAGAGGGGCCGCACCGCGCCGGCTCGGCTCGTTTCCCCCCGTTTCCTCCCGATCGACGGCCCTTGCCTGCGCGAACTTCCATTTTTTTTAATCGCTCAGAGAATAGCGCTGGCGTCGCCTCGAGGCGGACGGCTAATTATATTTACGGACCCGATTTTTCAAAATTTTACGCCCGAGCGCGGATAGAAACCTGGAAAAACGCCGCACCATAAAAATGCGTATAAACCGTGGACAATGGTAGTTGGCTTTCGTTCGAGTAATTTAGCTCGGTGCAGCTCGCGCTATGCTTCACTTTAGCACCAAAACCAAAGTTAAGCTACTGGAAGGTGGCGCGAATGGAAAGTATCGATCTTGCCTAAAATTTTTATTGTCGCGGAGAATATAGTGGACGGTAATTTCCAATGGCAGTACAAAAGTTTAAAAGCGTTGTCTCTGCATTTAGCTAGGAAAAGAATCGATCAGCCTTAATAGATTACATGGCAATCAAATCGAGTCTAGTTCATAATCAACCTGTAAATGTGATCAAAATATTTGTGTTGGAAACTATTTAATTAAGTGGAAGACGATGTGTGTTTATAAAGGAAGATAGCCGTGAAGAAATATTCATCTGAGCCGAGTTTCCTAGCCAACTGTAGAACGAGAGGGAAAAATGGTCGACTGGGTTGTAAACTGTAGCGAAAAGCTGGCCAGAAAGTTATGTCATCTGCGCGAGTTTCCAGGTGACATTAGGAATGCGCGCAGGAGTCAGTTTTTCGGAGTCGGCGCCCGCAGGAGGAAAGTTGGGCGGTAATTCCGAATTGAGCCCCGGCGGGGCCTCTGTCACCTGGGCGGGCGGCCCCTCCGGCAAGATAATCCGCCCTTCCTTTTACTGCCGCGCCGGCGCGGGCGTATATAGGTGCGCGCGCGGTTGACTCGATAAAGCGCGGGGGGGGCGCGGGGGCGCGGAGGCATTTGCTTCTCGCTGAGCGGCGCGGCCGGGCCCCTATCTCCCCTCGATGGGCCCGGCGCTGGCGCGGCGCCGCCCCCGGCTTTTTTATCTTTACTCACTCCCGGCTTTTACGCGGCGGCGCTCGATTTGCGCGGGAGCGCCCGAGTCTGGGTATCTCGTTCCGAGTAATTATTACGTCGGCAGCGGAGCGCCGTCGCGGGAAAGAAGCCTCGCGGAACGAGCGACTCGTTACGGGCGGCGCGACTTATTGCCGCGATCGCCGGCTCGCGCCGACCAATTTGCCGCGGGAGCGGTTTACGAGCCCGGGGCTCTCGAGGCGCCGCCGCGACGACGAGGAGGACGAGGACGACGACGAGGACGACGACGACTCCGCCCATCTCGGGCTTTATTGTTTTCCGGCGCGCGGCGCTCCCGCCCCGTCGTCCGAGCCCTCGGAGCCGGCGATCGGCGCCGCCCGCGCGGAAAATAGCCAGGCCGCGCGGTTCATTAAACCCCCGGCGGGGCTCACCTGTGCGCGCGGCGGATTAGGCGCCGGCAGCTGCGAGCCGCCTCCCTTTCTTGCGGATTTCACGAGATTTCTCGGGCCGGACGCTCCGGTTGCTTAAGCGGATCCAGATGCGCGCCTCTTTTTCCCGGCGCCCGCCGACTCTTTTGCTCCGCCCGGAGATTATGGCTTTCATTGAAAGAGGATTGCGCGCCTTGGACGCCCCAAGGGCGCCCCGACTCGCTCCTTCGATCGCCCCCACATTTCCCTCCGGCGCTGGAGTAACCTGCGCCCCTCCCTGCGGCTCTCTCCTCGATTTATAATCGCCTTTTAAGGTCAGTATATTCTTTATTACTGGCCCGTTACCGATCGCCAGCCCGTCAAAGGATAAACTCATATTTATACCTATGTTGGATTTGTGCGATTTAGACGCTGTGCTGGGACAACGTTTGCCTAACAACGTGTACATTCCAATTGGCCGCATACTCATCAAACCTAACAGGATAAACTCCAAATTTGTGCCCCGGAGGATTTCCATTCGAATGGCTCGTGTCTCACCGAAAACATTTTTAAATAAGTCTGGCAGGAATATCCTTTACTTGAAAATACTGTACGCTTTAAAGAAATGTACTTCTCATGTAGTATATCACTTGATTGATGACAAAACGACTTGCACAGTGAAATATGTCCCCCTAAGGAACGCCCTTTTAGTACAGAGCGTCAAAACAATGAAGACGCTCATTTTCTTTTAAATAAGTAATTTGGGGGACTTTACCGGGAGGAATTTTGGGGAAGCGCCGCGCCATCGTAGTAAACCGGTTTTAAACATCAGAAAGCGGCTCTTTGCGTGAAGCCTTTGGCCCAATGGTAAAAGCGTCGCAATTGCGGCTGAGCGTCGCTCCGGCCTCATAAGCGCGGCCCGCCTTAATCACTTATTAAAAGTCCACAAGCCCGCAGCGGCTAATTCGAAATCCTACCATTCACAGGGTAGAAAAAGCGCCGAGCCATGCCGCGTTTCGCTCTATTTGCCCACGATATTTTCGGGGCGAGCGGTCGAGCTAACGCAATTTCACGGGAAATTTGGCGAATCTTCAAGCACGTCAAATGCAAATGTCCGGCGGGCGAAGTGTACGCGCGAAGGGCGCGGCTCACGAGCACTCGGACTCGCTCGGAGCACTGCAGGCGGGTATAGCCGGGCCGCCGGCGGAACGCGCAACTTGCCCCGGCTCGAGGCAAAGTCGCCGCGCCGCGCCGCTCGTCCGCTCGGTCCACGCGCTCGCGTCCTCCGGTATCTCAAAGCGGAAGCTGCCCCCGCCCTCGCCCTGTGTATCTTTGTTTCAAAGAGAAATAAAATACGGAATATCAAGTTGTCGCTCCTTATCTTTTATGTGGGACGCGCGCCTCGGGGATTCCGGAAGCCTCGCAATAATGATCGCGACTTCGACGAGTCGGATTGGCTGGCCCCTGTAGCTTCGCCCGAAACCGCTTGCCTCTTTTCAAGCCTCGCGCTCTAGTATTTCAGAGATAGCTCCGGTGCGATATCTCCTTCGAGAATGCCCGACGATCATTATTTCTTCTCGGCTGGACAATGCGCAGCCAAGTTTTGAGATACTTTCCGCGAGACGCGAAAGTTAATGATCTTTTCACAAGGAAATTACAACTTGCAATCTGAATTTTCAATGTTCTACATTAAATCGTGAATGAAATTTGCGAGGCTACACGAACACTATATTTTTCTGATGACCAGACAAAATTCGAAAAACGAGATAAAAAGGAAAAAGTCGAATTTTAATTGGCATATCGAGGTCAAGCACAGAAACAAGTTGTAAGCATGGTAATCCTTGTACAGCCAATTTTTCTCCGCAGATGCTGGATATTCTTTTGACGGATGCTGGCAAAGCGAAGCCGGACACGTACTTTTATCCCGGCGTTATAACTTGTGATGGGAAGCAAAGGGCGGGTGTGGACCGGTCGATGATTGCCGAGGTATCCGCCGGCAGTGGCGGCGGCGGCGGGGCCGAACAAACGGCCGGCGCCGCAAAAAGCGAATAGCTTTGATTCGCGGGGGAGTTTGCCGGCCGCGGGCGCAGTCCGGGGCCCCGAAAACTCGGGGGCAAAGCACTTTGAGGGCGGCGGCGGTCGCAAGGGCAACTTTTCGAGGCGATATTTACCCGTGGGCCGGCGGCGGTCGTCCTCAAAAGAGGATCCCGCTATGAATATTCAGGGCAAAGTGCCGCTTAACCGGGCAATGAATGACGCTTCCTCGAGTGCCCGGGGCAGTGAATGCGCTTAAAAACGGCGGATGTTTACCCTGGGGCGCGGCCCGGCCGGGCTCCTCCCTTTTTTAGGCTTTAATTAATTCACCGGCAAGATTGTCGGCCGGCTTCGAGTGCGCCCGGTAATTATTCCGGTTAATTAGTTGCTCGGTCGGCCGGCGCCGCGGCGCCCCAAAGCCGTCCCGCGGACCAGTCGGCCACAACGACGCCTAATTAATTGGACGGGGTAATTCCTTTTGTCTTCTTATTTGGACAGGGAATCCTCGGCTCCGATCAAGCGCCTCGCCTCGCCGACACTTTTTCCCGCGGGTCAAATTAGCCCGCGTTATCGCGTAATTCGTCGGCTAACCGGTTAATCGAGGCAATCACGGGGCTAATCTAGCCGGCGGCCTCGCGCCGCGAGATTGGCCCTCGCGCGTCAGCCGAGCAGAAGGACGGCCACCGGCTCGCGGCGAGGCACCTCCGGGCCAATCATGCAGGCGCCACCTGCCGTATCGACTGCGGCCTGGAGGGGCTGGAGAGGCGCGGCCGCCGCGCGCGTACCCGGCCTGAATTTACTTTGACAATTGAGTTGTTGGGCATGACGCAGGGGCGGCGGGCGGCGGGCGTCAGCTCCGCGCCTAGCCCCGGTATAAAGGCGGAATCCTTTGCGCGCCGCGGGGGCGGAGGGCGCGCGTAAATTCAAAGCGGCACTCGGCGGGAGGCTGTTCCGCTAACAAAGGGGCCGGGCCTGGGGCGGCGGGGGAGCCGGGGCGCAGCATCCCTCCACGGCCGGCGCCCGGGCCTCGGCCCCGCGGATCCGATATCGGAAAACAATTTTTTCCCCGCGGCCGCGCAGCATCCGGGGGCCGCCGCGGCGCTTCCGGCCCGGGCGCACCGGATAATTAGCCTCGGGAGGCCTTTGAGACGCGGGCAGCACGCGCCGCCCCCACTCGACTCCCGGGCAGAGACAAAGGCCCGCGGGTACGCGACCGCTCGGTTAATTGGACCGAGGGCCGATAGCCGCGCCGCCCGGGGAAAGAAGCGGCCGCCGGGACCCGGGTAATAAGATATTCAGTTGGCCGAGTGGATTCGGCCCGGCGGCTCTAAGCCTCCTCGGCTCGCGGTCTCCCGACTTAGGCCCGCGCCCTCACCCCGAGAGTGCATTCCCCTGTTCCCCGCGGCGGGCCGGATCATTAATTTACCGGGTCGCGCCCGCCGGCTCATACGGAGCCCCGCCGGATTATCGGCCAAATTGCCCGTGAAGTCGCCTCGGCGGCTTTTTCCTCCCGGCGGCTCGATCCTCGCTCCTTTTTCCCCTCGGCTTGTTGCGGCTCCGCGATAATCCCTCCGATAATTGCCGATTCCTCCCCCGCCCAGGGGTCTTTATACGCTCGCGCATTAATTCCGTACGAGGCTGTCGGCGTACTTTTCCCGCCGCCGGCCGTCTCGCGTAGGCGCGCGCAGCCCCGAGGGACAGTTCCGGTGGCCAGGCTGCTTGCGTCAGGTGTCCAATTTGGTCGACTGCTCCGTACCTCGTTGCGTTATCGACGCCACTCGGCGTGAATGGGCCGAAGGATAAGTATATACCGATCGGCACCGGGCGCCTGCTTATTAAGAGCATCCGCTTGGCCGCGCCGCTCGATTACTGTACTCGGCCGCTCAAGACTCGAGAGCGATGAAACGGCGCCCCGGTCGGCCATTTCCGCATAAGCGGCGTTTAGCTTGGTTTACGAGGAAAAATGGCCAGGACGCGGGGAGCGAGGCGGAGGCCGGGCCGTACATCCGCCGGCCTCGGCACAAGCAACCGGCTAATGCCAGTGATGCAACAGAAGCAGTAGGGCATTTTTTCGATAATCGGCTGCGATAGGCGGGACAACAAGCCCCGCTGGAAGGCCTCGTTACTTCGTTAGGGCTAATCGTGACGGATGGACGGCGAGCGGGGGATACGCCGCGGACTCGCGGCCCTCGCGTGCGCCGCCCGTGGAAAAGCCGGGGGCGCGCTCATCGCGTGCCGGGCCGCAGGCCGCGCTTTCCCGCCGCCCGCGGATGGGAGCCTCGCGCCGAGCCCCGGCCGCCGATTGATTTCGACGCCGGGGGCGAGCTTGCTTTTTTCCCTCGCGGACGCGCTCGCTCATTACGCCGCCACCGCCGCGCTTCCTGCGGAAACAACTCCTTGTCCATCCGCAAACAAGCTTTATGCGGCTGCGTGACAAGCTCGCGTTTGCCGGAATTCCCGCGAACCGATTGCTCAGCAAATACGATTAGCTTCGATGTCGGCCCTCTGCAGCCCCTCCATACATAGCTTATATTACGTAATAGGTGTAAAGACTTTTCTACTCACTGTGGCTTCTTTCGGTCAACAAGCTCGATAAAATATTCGGTTAGATGTTGCTTAGACTCACCTGGAACAGCCCAATAAAAACGTCCATTGTAAATATTTATTTTAAGCATAAACTATTAACCTCTATGATCCAAATTAAAAATGAACATTTCAACGAGTGAAATACGTTATTATTTCTACACTTAATACATAAACATCTTCAAGGATAATGATTATGTCTGGCTTCGATATTCATACGTATATTCCAATTCGAATTAAATAAAGGCTTTTTGTTAGCAAGAAGTGAACGTACGAGATGGTGTAGGATGATTTAGTAGCACAAAGAGTAAATACTGCACTGATGTTTCTTGTAATATATTTTATTGATGGGTAGATGTATATATAGGACTGATCTTTACAAGAATCGATGTTTCTCGCAAGGCAATCGGCGGAACAATGAAAAATCGCTGGCCCTTTGTCTCACTGAGCCCTCGAGCCTGTTTCCCACTCCAGGGCCGCGATGCTTTCGCGCCTTTTCCGCTCGGCGGGAAAACTCGCTCGCGACGCTTAGGACATCTTCGGGACTCGCGCTCTCGATTGCAGCGCTCCTACCTGCTTGAGGCGAGAAACCCGCGCGCGAGCTTTGGGCGCCAGGCAGCGCGCGCACACACACACCTCACCGCCAAAGTAGCGACGAGAGATTGGCGCGAACGGATAGCTTGTTACGGCGTCTCGCTTACTCGCATAAGGGTTACGCTCCGAATTAGCGGCCGGGCAAGAGCCCGCGTCCGCGCCCTTGATAGGCCAGAGGTGCCTATAAGACCACCTCTGCACATAGGATCTACAAGCCCGAAGTATCGTGAGTTCTTAAAGCCTAGGGACTAGCTTACAACTACGCAGCCGCGGAACTGCCCCGGCCGCGGGGCAAATATCAATAATTATTAGTATTTACTATCAGCCATGTGCGCTGGCGCATTCGCAAGCCTCCCCGTCACCTTCACATTTTTAGTAAAAATAAATCATGATTTAACAAACTTAATTACAAACAATATTTGTGGGGTGTGCCGCTTACACTTTTTTAGTATAACAATATGTAAAGTGTTTCTTGTTAGTTGAAAACTATTTGAAACATTACAACTTTTGGACTCGAAACAGGAAGTTACCACCAGTCAAGCTCAGCATAAAGCCTAAAATCTTCGGGAGATTGGGAGATTTTTATAATACAAAGTCGATGCAAAATGCGTTTTTTATTCGATGCTTTTTCACTACTGGCTGCAACATGACGGATCGCTGACTTTTGCGGGAAAAAGCTACGAGATTAAAGATTTTCCACAGAGTTGGACCTCGTTCGCTTTTAAAAACGACCACCAAATCCCTACTAGCAGTGCAACATGTAAGGTTTGGAAACTTGGGGTGGCTAGATGTTTAAATCGAATGTGACATGTTCGCTAGTAAGCTGAACGTAGTACGCCGCTTGCAAATTGACCTTCCTGCAACGACATGCCACTTCAAATTGAAACACAGTCATTAATTCAGTTTATTTAACTCTAGTTTCCGATCTTCTTTTCAAAAATTCTTGTATTGATTTTGAACGCATCCTTTAGTAAAAAAAACTAGATCTCAAATATTTAACGACCTCAACGGTTTGTACAAGAATTAATGATAACATCGACACCTAGGTAAACCTAGTGGACCGGTCTGGACCACCGAAGGAGTCGGTCCAGCGCTCTATTGACTATCGTGGTACTCGTGAACAAACGCTGTCGGCGTGGAGGGCAAAGAGGCGGGCGCGATATCCCGAGGTGCAGTGAGATAGGCCTCGGCACCTCGCGCTCGCTCATCGGCATGCATGCACTCGGGGATTCATGATATTCTGGCCGATTGCCGTGATCGAGGCGCCTCGGAGACGCCCGCGCCCTCCTCGCCTTGGTTTATACATGCCGCTTAGTGCTTTGAATCTCGCTTTGAATATTCAAAAAGTCGGGGGGCCGGCTGAGGGCGGCGCGCGCCCCTCGGTAAAAGCGACCGCGCCGTTTCGGCTAAGTGTGCATGAAAAGAGGCGCAATTGTTTCCGAGTGCCGCGGGCGGTGCGCGGGCCGCCCCGACTCTTCCTCGTCTCCCGCTCTGCCTTACCCGCGGCGTCGTCGAGCCTTTTTCCCCTGAGGATTATCTAATTAGCCGACCGTTCGTTAGAGCAATTATTCCCTCACTCTGTATATCCGTGCATTTTTAATGGCTGTTTTTAAAGGGCGAGGCTGGGGAAAGCCAGGACGCGCCGCGGGAGATATTGCTCTCCAGCTCGGATTGGATCTATCACGGGGCCGTTCCGCGCGCAAGAACGGGGATGATAAATCCCCCGAAAAGTAATTCCCTCCAAATTGGATGTAAGATATTTGCAATAGGTGCGAGCGCTGCGCCCCCGCCGGTAATTGCGAAATAGCAGACCGCATAACCGGCGGGCCGTTTTTACGGGCCGGGCGAGCAGCCGAGCGCGGGACAATTCAATTAGCATACTCGAATTCCCCTTATTTTTCCGGCCGCGGCCCAGCATCCCGCTTAATCATCAGCGCCCACCTCCGCCGGCGCTTACAATTATTACCCCCGCGCCCCTCCTTACACTATTACCCCCTCTCTGCCTTATAATTACCGGGGCGCGCACGGCGCGGGCTCCGCCCGGGGCTCGGCCCCGCGTCCCGCGCCCGCCCGGGAGATGGAATTAGCGTCTCCATTAGACCCGCGGCATAATGCGATATTTGCGCGCGCGCAATCCGTCGAAAGGAAGCGGAGACAATGGCCCGCGCGATTTACGGGGCGCTAGCTCTCGCGGCGGCGGAGGCTGCGAGGGCCGTGGGCCCGATAGCCGGATATGCCGGGTGTAATGAGGCGGGAGCGATCGCGCAGCCACCCCCGTACCCGCCGGCTCCTGCAGCTGCGTCTTTTCGATTTCTGCCGGGATTATCTCCCGGCGGGAGATTGCCCCGGGTGACGAGCCCCGCCCCCGCCGCTTCGGCCCCGGCTTTACGGTGATTTAAATTATAGCGATTGGATAGTTTTTACGACGAGCCGCTCCCGCCGCCCGACTGATCGAATTTTAGATGAGCCCAAGACGAGCCTGCACCTGTACTTTGGCCCGCGGCGTCCCCGTCTCGGGCCTCGCCCTTCTTCCCGCGGACGCGTACCGCGAGGCCCGCTGCAGCCTCCGCTGGACTGCAGCCGGGAAAATAGCGAAGAGGGGATTGCGGGCCCGGGCGTAAAAACGCCACGTCGTCCTCGGGGAGAGTCGATTAGCCGCGGGGGCGCCGAAGCAGGGGCCTCGGGCGTCTCCCGGCCCCGTGGCATTTTAAGCGACGCAGTGCGCGGCGGGGTAATTGGCCGGGGATCGCCGAGTGTTTTGCGGGGGTGGCAGGCGGGGCGCGCGCTTCCTTTGTGCAGCCCGCAGCGAGCGCGAGGCGGATTGTCGTTTCGCCTCTTCGCCTCAGCGATGATGTTCGCGCCAGCCCCGCCAGGCTTCCATGCCGGGATTATGCTGCGGAGGAGAAGGACGATCCGTCTTCTTTGGCTGCATTAGCGGATTGTACGTTGCAACGAGGTTAGCGAGGTTTCCGCGCGCTCCAGGTTCTTACAGTGCGCGCTCTTGCTTTGCTTGCAGTTTGCTAAAAAAATCCTCGACTGTGGCTGAGCTGCATTTTGCAAGATTCGACAGTGCGATGTGCGGATCACTTGAGTTTCTTTCAAGGGTATCGAGGACAAAAATCAGGACGAATAACCGACCGAGATTGGAGGGCTGAGCTCGTATTGGGTGCATAACAATTAGCTCGAATCTATGCGGGTCCTCGACACCGGTAATAAAAATGTACGAGAAACTAACAAAAAAGAAGCAGTCGTTGAAGAACAATCCAAAAAGTTTGCCATCCTTTTGATAGGATCTGAAGCTCAAATGCCTTTGATTTGCGTTGGAGCGGGAAAGTTTGTCGACTACCGCTGCGGGAATGAATTTCGAAAACTAATCCCGCGACAATTTCGAAAACCAAGAATACATATTTAACCTCGGGAGAAAGTTGCCACCCGCGGGTAGGGGGGGTGAGGGTCGCGCGCCTTCCAACTTTCTTCGGTCCCCTTCCCTTTCGTCAGCGCGTTTTGCCCCCGGGCCAAAACTTTCCGCGAATCGCGCGCTTCATTAAACTATGGTAGTCGGAAAACAATTTCAGTCGACGGTTCGCCGAAAATAATAATCCGGGAGATTCTTTCCCGGGAGCTTGCACATGTATCCGCGCGCAAGCACTTGGACATGAATTTGCTGCGTTGTCTTTCGTTTCATCGAAAATCAAAATGTCTTGAAATAATCGTGTACACGATGCAGGGCTGTGTAGCTCGGGTAGCTCGTATCTTTTTTTCTCTGCATTTAATCTTGAAAATATCTGTTATAACTCTAATCTCATGTTGGCACGTCGGCTATAATTTAAAAATTACTTGATTTGTTATCTAATCAACATTTAAGCGCCCAGGCACTCAAAGCAGAATGGGGAAACTTTCTGAAAAGAAGTTTTTGTATAAAATTCATACGAAGTTCTTACATATCCGCAGAGGAAAAGTACGACAAGTCGATATCGTCCTTGATCTCTTGAAAAATCTAAACAAGTTAAGTAGTTTTTGAGATTAGCGCCGCGCAAAATTTCCACTCAATTGTCTAGCGAGCAGGCCGATGAATAGATAACGCCTCAGCCGACTCGAGCAAGTTAGGCGCTAGGAATGCAGGATAGCTCCTTACGATTACATCCCGAGGACTGGCTCCAGCTGCTACGTCGGCACTTTTCCTCCATTTTTTCAAGCCGGGAGGAAAAAATTCCTCGCCCGATTCGTCAGTTCCCTCTCCGGGCGAGCGACACTAGCCGGGCGACTTCTAAAACGGCGAGGAGGGGAACTATTTAAATAATCGGGAGGATATAGGTGGGACTGGGGCGGCATAGACGGGCGCCCGTCCGCCCGCGCCAAGTTAGTTAAAAACTTGCGAGTCAGCCGGAAACTCTTGCCCCGGCGCCCGAACTATTTTCAAGTTTTGCCGCGCGCAGTTTTCGGGCCGGCACGTGCCCGTATATACACCGGGCGCGTCAATGAGCCGACGCGTCAGCGGTATTCTTACCCCCGTCTTCGTTCCTGGGAGTCTTGCGAGCGGGCGGGCCGCCTCGCTTGTCCGCGCTTTCATAAATTACAACGCGCGCACTTTGGCAACTATTGCTCCCGTGCGCCCGGGCGCCCCCTTGTCGCCCCGGGCTCGGCAGCTGTTAAGAGGCCGCTCTTCTTTCGACCGGTTGCCATGGCTGCGGGCCTGCGGCGAGCGCCCGGGCCTCCGGGGCCCGCTCGACTGCTCGCCCGGGCCGCCGGGGCGGGACGTCACGGGCAGCCTGGCCGAGCTAAAAATGGAGGCCGCGCCGGTGTCGCGCCCGGGGGCAGCGGGGGCGCGTGGATCTTCCCCATGGATCCCGGCGGCCGGACGCGCCTTGGGGGTTAATTAACGCGCGGCCCGCGGCGGGGCGCAGCCGCGTAATTGGTTCGCCCCGCGGCCGGCGATAAACCGATTGTTCCCCGCCCAAGCATCGCCGCTCCCGGGCCGTTGATTAGGAAAAACCGCCCGCGCCCTGCGCGGGGCCCCGGCGCCATGGCAACGCCGCGGGTAAATACTGCACTTTCCATCGACCCTCGTAAAGCTAAGTCTTACACGCGTAACGTTTAGTTTAGTTTATGAACGCGGGCTCAATAATGCCCGCGCCCTAGTCGTATAAGCGCAGCTTTTACGGCGTCCGAGGGTCGCGCTCCTCGCCGGCGACACATGTCGTCCGCCCCCGATGCATCCGCGGGCCGCAGATGCTCCTTCGCACCCTCGCGCCTCGGCCTCCGACTTCATGGCGCGTCTTTTTTATTGTTTTTTTTTTTGAAGCCGTCATAATGGGGCTACCTGTTGCTCTTCGTTTGCTTCGGCTTTCGAGTGCAGCGTCCCTAGCGCGCGCCGCCATGATTAATTCCAAGAGTTTTTATACCCCTACTTTGCCGCCGTCGGCCACAGGAACAAGCGAGCCAGATTTGACCTTTTTATGAACGCCTTCGGTCCAACCTGCCAACTTCGGGCAATTTTGAAAACGAAGTGCCGTTTAAGCACTTCGGCCGACTTCATCGAGATTCGTTACAACTTTTTCCATCCGCAGCCAAGCCTTTACTTGTGCAAATGAGTTGCATGATTTTGCTTGCATTTAAACAATAATAATGCAGGTCTGATTTTGATTTAATTAACACATTTACTATCGAGTTTAGTCGTGATTATATATTCGTTAAACGAACTGATAACGCAAGCAAATATTGCGTACCTAATGGAGTTGATTTGTTTTTTGTACACGAGAGCGTTTTGCGGATCCAAGGATTTAAAGGATGCGTTAAAATTGAATTGGAAGGAAAAGCAGCGGAGGGGAAGTGCGCTTGCGGATAGACGGCGATAGACAAAACGGCGAAAGCAGAGGAGCCGAGTCTCGGGCAAAGGTCCCTCGCGGCCGCTCCTGTCATTAGGGGCGGCCCTCCCCCAATACCTTGGCGTCCATTAAAAATCCATCGGCGCGGGGGAGGAAAAATGGGAGTCGGCGGGCGGCAGCGGCTTCGGGGGCCGAGGCATCCGGGGAATTCGCGGCGGACGCGCGGCTGAAGCGGGCGCCAAATTTTTCGAATTGCGGGGATCGCTGGAGCTCGTATGCCGCGGGCGATAACGATAATTGCCGGGGCTATGAGAGCCGTCGACCCGCTTAATGACGACGGCCTCGTCGGCGCCCGCGCATCCCTCGCCACCCCCGCCCCGGAGCCCCGGCGCGGCCGGCCCTCCTGATCGAGAACGTCAGTTTGCGTGCCTGTCCGCCCCTCTGGCCCCCTCCCTCCCGCCCCACCGGCGACGACCGACTAGATTAATGTCAGGTATTCCGAATTTCGGCGAGCCCTATATTCCGCGGTGAGGCTATCCCTGTGGGCTTGTCCGTGTATCTCTGTGATGCAGTCCTCGATGTGCGAGGACCGCCTACTGCCTCTGATTCCCCGGATACCTTTTTAAGCCCATAATTGTTTCGGATATTCAAAGTGATGCACCCTACAAAAGCTATCAAACTTGATTTCACTTTCGAAGAAGTCTCTTATACACATACCTGCTGATATTTAGTATTAAATAATACTGGCCGCGGCGTTGTGGAAGCAAACGTTTGTTTCGAAAACAACACTTTTCTTAGTTCCGCTTAAAAGTAGACTTTTAGATATTGTATCGGTCTATTTTTACCTCAGGTTTTTGAAACTGCACAAATATCCTATATCATGCATTCAACATGGAAATAAAAAAGTAGCAGTTATCAGAAAACGGAGAAATTTTGTTTTTCATTCCAGATACTTTGAACATGTTTATTTCATGAAATTGTTTGTATCTGAAAGAATTTGCATCAAGTAGGTAAAAATATAAAAGAAATAAGTATGGATAGAATATTTTACGCCAGCTAAACATCGCTCAAACCTTTGATTGCTGTGTTAGCATTGTATGTAGATATAGTGGTGGCTTATTTTTGGGAATCTTTAGGGTCGAGGAAATCTGATTATAACGCCTGAACGGTCGAACGATTTTGAAGGACTTCCAAATCCTGTTTGCAACATAATATCTCGCTGGCGTGGAATAAATAAACAAGCGCAACTTATTGAACTTCCGAGTACCAAGATTTGTCTGAAGAGAACTTTACAAAGATGAAATTTATATAACAGAATTTCTGCTAATTGCAAAAGTTAAATTAAACATTCTACTTGAAATACGTGCAGTGTATAAGTGTAAAAAATATAAAAGTACTTGCGGAACGCATTCCGGTGACCTGGTAAGGAGTGAATACCTTCATTTCAAATTCGGATTGTTTGCGCTTGATCGGAGCCAAATCAGAGGCTAAGCAATTGGGTAAATATCAAAACTCTCATCAGGTAAATTATGCGGGAAGCACTAGGGACTAACAAAATTGACCTGAAATCTCAGCTAGTAACTGTTCGAGTCTTCCTTTGAGTAAAATATGATCAATTTGTGAAGGGGCGAGCAAAAAGTCGCGGGCGCGCGCCTGCGAAAGATCTCACTGAGCTAAGGAATTGAGGGCTGGAAAGGGAAAAAGGGGGGCAGGGGAGAAAAAAAGCAAAAGAGGGAGAGAGCGATCGGCATCGGACGGAACAAGAGACGAGTGCTCGAGCCGCGTGCGCCTTTGAAGTCTCGAGTGGGAGGAAAGGTGGAAATAATTAAAAGCATTGAAAGGCTCCTCGAAGGCCATTAGTGGCATTGACGCGGCCGGCTGCGCTCCACTGGAAATACTGCAAGTTGGAAAATTCACAGGGCACTGTCATGGCTGTTATTATTATTATTATCATCCTGTGGCGCCCGCTATTATTATTGTTGGCGGGACGGTGCGTGTAAGCGGTAAGGGTCAAGCCTGCTATTTATTGACGTGTAACTATACGGTCTGTCGGTATATGGTCTGAATTCGCGTTTGTTTGATGTTTAATGAATGCTTGAACGGCAAAACTGACGGATATAGAAAATACATGGTCCGTAGCAAGTTGGAGTAATGAAGATCCGCAAAAAATCAATAAAACTTGAAACCGTCGGCCGAATGATAGGGACCGATAGATAAATGTCCGACTCTGCTCAATCGAGTTAAGCCGAAATCGTTATATACGCGAGAAAGCGACGGGTGCCCTATCGGAAATTTAAACGTTAATGAGCCCGGGAATCGGCCCCGGGAAGTGTCTTCCGCTCAATAAAACAAACAAAATAATATTCCTCCCGGGCTTGGGCGGCGTCCTATAAAGCCGCGCAATCTTTGGGCGGGGAGCGGGTGGTTGCGGACCAAGGAAAGCGTAAAAAGGTAACGGCGCGAGATAAAAACGTTCGAGGGGCATTCCTCAGGCCCGCGTCGAATCTCGGCGTAAAATTCGCCCCGTCCCCCGGAGCGGCGGACGTTTTTAGCGGGGCTGCCGGGATCCGCGGCGGCTGCAGCGTAATTAAACTCGTGTTCCGCTGTTTCTCCGTCTGTCCGCGCGCCGCGGCCGCCCCTTTCCTTTTTATTGCCCCGGGCCCGCGGAAAAAAGGAGGCGCCGCGCCCGGGCGCAGCTGAGAATTCCTAATTTGACTGCGCCCCGGATTGCCAAATATTTCCTCGCGCGCCTATCGCCGGCTCCCCGCGAGCTTTCCCTTTTTACGAGGGCCCGCCGGCAACTCTCTCATTTTCGACGGTTAACAGGCCGGGACGCGCGCCGACCCTTTATTTCGGCCGCTCCAGCCGCCTTACACGTTCAAATGTTTTGGCTTCGACCTTTCAATGCTTCTGCGAGAATCACGTTTGCCTTTTTCGCTGGCGGCTTCGCGCGCCTGCTTATGCTCCGCCCGTTTCTTGCGAATAACCCCAAATTTGAATAGAAACTGTGTAGTCTTGGGCACATTCTGATTAAAGGCGTTGTAGCCTGGCGAATTTTCTGCAGAAAGTTAAAAATAAATAAATACCCATTCGTATGATATCCACGATCGGTTGCGCCGATATGTCTCGCTAAACTACCAGATATAAATACAATGCACGGTATTGTTCAATATGCTTGTCAATTTGATTTAGCCAAGCCGACAACTAAATATCCAGCAGGATATGTATGTTTTTGTAATGTAGCTTGCAAAAGAAATTCCATAGCCATGTGTACACATGGTTGAGGCACAAAAATTGGGATAGAGACAAACTAGTGAATTATTATATACAACGAGTAGGAGGGAGCTGTCGATCAACCGGCGCTTTTAAAAATACTCCGGAACTTTCAGCCGGCTGCAATAATATTTGGAATAATTCCGCTAGGAAGCGCACGTGTAATCCGCCCGGCCGTTAAAACACAAAGTACATGCACTTTGGGCGGCGGTGCATCGAGGGGGCGGGGGTGGCGGGGGTTTGCGGGGGAGCGCGGAGAGCATATCGCGCGCCCGCGGACTATTGTAACAGGGCATTTACCTTAGCCATCGGGGTGAAAAATCCCCGGAGCGGGTCGGAGGCGCTCGGAGGCGGCCGCCCCGCGCGCAAATCCTCACCCGGGCCAATTAATTCGGCGGTTATTAGCCGGCTCGATAATAATCCCGGGGCTCCGCGCGAATCGCCGCGGCGCGGGCGCCTTCCCCGGCCCTGCAAATGCTTTTATTCCGCGCCGATGCCCACGGCCGCGCGTAATGCGCTCGAGGCCCGCGCCGCCCTATAATAATAACAATTATGATAATAATCGGCAGCCGCGGGGCCGATTAATTACCGGGGCGCCTGGGACCGGGGCTTTTTCGGCCCGGGCGTTTTTCCCTCCCCGCGCGGGCGGCGCCCGGGGCTTTTACGCGTCATCGGCTGCCGGCGCCCCGCTGACGCGCCCGCCCGGTGCAACAAGCGACGCAGCGCGTTTGAAGCCTGTCTATTATTCAGTGCTCCCTCGCGCGTGTGCCCGACGCCCCCATAGCCGATTGTCCGCCCCGCCGCGCTTTCCGCCCTCACTCTTCCGCGATTCGAATTATTATTTAATGGTTCGCCATTATGGCGATTATTAATCGAGCGCTCGTCGCCCGGGCCTTTCGCCTTTGGGTCTTTCCGACCGCTACTCGCGCTTCGACACATTTGTCAGGGATTTTTATTGCCTCTGACACTGGATTGCCGTGCACGTAATGAACGATTCAAATTATAGCATATCCAAAAATTGCACTCTCGCACTTTCGCAATTATTACACCTCTCGCGATAATTATTGCAGTGTAGTTTAAGAATCGGCTGAATCCGTTGAATCGACTCAAAGCACGATTCTTTCGAATTTCTAGTTGGCTGGACTGGCTTTGTAGTGCATCTAGACCTACCGACGTAGGAGTACTTCGAACTGCTTCAGCAGGCTCAGTGGAAACGCTCGATCCTAGATAACTGATAGAGGGCCGCTGGATCATTTGGGTCGCTATTAAATTTCAGTTTGCGCAGCAGGTTCATTTGGGCAAGCATTAATTACTCAGCCGACAATTTGGTAGAAAAATTTTTGTGAAAACCGTCCTTTCCTGCGACTGCCGTTTAAACGTTGGCAATTTAATTATCCAGCCAATGCTCATGAAGTTGGCAAATATTCTAGTTTTCTCGAGGCGGCTGGTCAACAAAAGCTGGAAGCCCTCCCAATTAGCGGCGGCAAACAGCGGGCAGTAGTGCAGTGGCCAAACTGCAAACAGCCAATGGAAATAATGTATCGCGACGACGAGTCGACGAGTCGACGAGTGAACGAGGAAAAATAGCGGGCGGGCCGAGCGCGCGCCAAGAGAAATGGCCGCCGGGGAAAGATCGACGGCCGCGGGAATGGACCCGAGCGATTCTTCAAACGGGGGCCAGTAGAATATTCAAGAAGCGCTGCAGCCGCCCCGTAGACTCGCTGTTCCTAATACGCCGCCGGTCCGTCGCTTATGGATGGCGGTAATGAATTTTACATGGACTCCGTTTCTGCCCGCTGGTACCGCCATGCATTATACCAATCTGCCGCACACGATGCTGCAAAGTGCATTGTTTAAATAAAGGGATTCGCGCTCAGCAGCGAAGGCCTCCGCGATGGTCAATCGGGGAAAGGGCCAGGAGCGCAGCGGCCATTGGACCATTCGTCAGCTGGGCGATCGATCGCATCTCCAGGGCGGCGGCGCAGCCCTGGGATCGGGCCAGGGCATCTCTCGGCCGTCGGCGCCCTTTCGGGAACCCAACTCGGCCGCGGGCCAATTGAAAAGGGCCATTATTCCCCTTCATCGGGTCGATTCGTCAGCGAGCCAGTCCATCGGCCTCGAGATTAATCGTCCACTCGGCCCCAAGTTTTTCGGCGGCGCCCCTGCAAAACTTATCAGATTTCCGCGCGGAGGCTGGGCGCGCCGCCACCTTGTTGTTCGCCGGCCGAAAGTATCGCGAAACAGAGGCGCGCGCGCCGCCCGCGCCGAGGTGCTGCAATTTGACTTCCTGCCCCGAAAGAATGACTTGCGCAAACTTTCCCGGCGGCGGCTCGCCGCTTTTTTCCTCCCTGAAAAGTCTCGGCCGGTCTTTTTGTCGTTAGTGCCGCGCGGCAGGGAGGCAGGCCCTCCGTTTCGGTGATCGTAAGCGATGAATAATTGACGAGCGTCGCGCTTTCCTAACGAATTTTACGGGCCCTCGAGGTTGTAAGGCGCCTCGGCGTGCTTTTTCACCGCGAACACTCGTTTCAAGTGCTTGTCCAAGTCGATCGCCGCCGAGACTCACAGCGTTACTTCTTGCCTTTTCACGTCGCTTCCGCTAACGGATACGACGGCTTGGGTCTACACAGGCATTGTCATCTCGCAACAAATGTTTAGGCATCGTGCGAGTAATTAATGTACGAATCATTCAATACTTAGTGTACAACAAAAAATTATTTTGCTCATATAACACGCGCGTATCTGGTCGCATTCACTATGTCTGGAATAATAGTAACTTGGCTAACTATATCAATGGGCTTACTGGCTGCAGCTTCTGTAGACAGGTTATGTATTAATTATTTCAGTGATTTCTATGGGAGCACTAGTTTCAAGCATCGCTGACATCAATCAGACGAATAATTAATTCAATCCTAACCAAACGGATAGCTCGCCGGTCAAAACGTAATGAGAATGGATTTTCTTCACGGAACAGTCAAAGCGAGCATTCGACGAACAGTCGAGTAGACATTACGCCATAATGTACGCAACGAGCACTTGGAGCACGAGCACGAATAGCTTTGAATTTCCCGAAATTCATTTTGGGACGGCTCCCTTTCTCTCGAGCGGCGCGACTCCCTGACAAAGGATCGAAACGCAGCCCCGATCGAGTTGAAAATATTTTGATGAAAAATAAAAGTCCGTGTTTGAGCGGCGCATGCAGCATTGGAGACAAATGAATCGGCAGCTGGTCGCCTAAGCATCGGCGCTGCGCGCGAGTCCGCATTTATACTATCGAGTGCGGAAGTGGGTCGACGAGCGGTCGAAAAAGGCCGAGCAAGGCGGTGGCGTCGGGGCCGAGGCGTGCGTTTGATCGGCAGCGGCACCTCGAAATCTCGGGGAAGTCGGGCCGCCGCGCGGATCAATTTGCGCGGGTGCCGGTGACAGAGCGCCGGGGCCGGCCGTAATTAAACTGCGGTTGCGCCTGATCGTGGCGTGCGGCCCGCGAGCCGTCACTCACCGCTGGGCCGCACCCGTCACCCGAGTCCGTTGAAAAATTTTGGCCCCGGGGAGTTCGGGCTGCCTGGCCTGCCTTCCGCTGGGCTAGCCGGGAAAACTGCTGACTCGGGAGGAATTCCTGGCGCAGGACTTCCTCGAGGAATCTCTTGTTTGTTGTGGAATGAGTTCGAAAAAACTTAATATTTTTAATCCTTCCTACCCGCGTCTATCCATACTATTCTCCTGAATGAACTAGTGACAGACTTGTCAAGTAAAAAAATCGACTGTATTTATAGTAGAAATTGCGATTGTATTACCTAAAACTACTTTCCTCAGATATCAAACATTAACAAAGTAGAGTAATTTTAAGCAGAATAGTCGTACTTTTATATATATATTAATTCCATCTTTGATAGAATATGTAGACAGAACATCTTTTTTACAGATATTTGAATGTTCACTATTTTTCCTTGTTTTTCCAAAGCCATAAGCTAAACCCTACATTAAATTTTTCTCAAGGGGCCGTCTTTCTTCGAATTTAAATTTAAAATCAATGAGTTTAGAGAAAATTGTATATTAATTTTATATACGAATATACCAATTAAAAGATATCACTTATTCTTGCAGGTGTAAAAGTTTTTGAATGATTAAGAGATTCATTATGCAGGAAAACAGATGTTTTCCACCGTGGAACAACAAAAGCCTGAGAAGGGACGGTAAGCAGCCGCGAGGGCCGGGGCGGCACCGCTCGGCGCAGTTCCGAGGGCGAAAGAATCCCCGAGACGGGCCGACTGCATGATTTATGGAATACGCGGGAGGACTTCCGCCCCAGCGGACCCGGGGAATTCGGAGCTGCCGAGGCCCGGGTTAGCCTTGTCGCCGACAATTGATTTGCACGGCCAAGACAGCCTCGGCGGCCGCTGCGAAATCCCTCCCTCATCAATCGCTCGGGCCCGTAATTGTCCCGCCTCGGCCCGGGCACGGGGTTTTTGCGGGGTGGGCGCGGTGACCGCCGCCCAGATTTCGCGGCCGGCTTTGTGCGCGGCTGGCCGGCGCCGGGGCTAAGAGCCTTAGGCCCCGGTGCAGGCGAGACGCGGCCCGCAACTCCTGGGGCTATCTAGTCGGCGTAATGAGGTGCCAAGCCCAAGAGCCAAACAAATTGGAGGGCCGAGCAGGATTTATCGATCGGCCGCCAGGCGGCACTAAACGCCGGGCCGCGGGCGCGAAAGAGAGCGACGCCCGGCCGGCCCGCGGCTTTATCAAGCTTTGATCGATCGCCCCGGGCCGAGTAAGAAGTTCCCCGCCAGGACAGAGTCACACCTGCGGCCCTCCATCATCCCCCGGGCGCGGCGCTTTTTTTCCGAGCGCCCGCGAAAAGTTGCGGGCCTTCGTTAATAATCGATCGGGGCTCTCGCGGCCCTACCTACGCGCTTATTGTTTTTAGAAAGTTGAAATTAATCGGGGGGTTGCCGGGACCAACGGGGAAAATCCCTCGTTCATCATCGCCTAGTTGGTTCTCGCGCCCCCGCGGCGCCGCCTTGCCCCCAGCCCCCACACCCCCACCTGTCTCGCCGAAGAAACCGCCGATTAGTGCGCCGCGGCTCTAACGAGGGGCCTGTTCATCTGTCAATCTCCACCGCTTCCCGCCTCGCAGCCCTGCGCCCCCAATTTTATCGATTGCCGTCATTTGTATCCATTACTCCCCGTGCGGATAAACTCGCGATTCGATGCGCCCGCTGTGTAGACTTTCGCTCTCTTTCAGACCTTGCCATATATTTTTCAATTCAAACAATGTATAAGTCTAATTAATTAAACTACCTGTGGCGTTAATACTATCAATCAAAATAGAGCACACTGGACTCCATTAGATTCAATTTTGTTTCCCTACTACTGATTTGTGTGGAGCTCGAATGAAGTTTAACAAAGTTTTAAACAAAATCGAGTATTCCAATTTTGACTGAGAGAAATTTAAAGTGTTCAAGAGGCTGCGCAGTAAGAAAGCACGGCAGCTTAAGATCACGAAAGAAGAATTCTTAAATAAAAAACGTCACAACAGCATAAAGTTGGAGGAGCAATCTAGCGGCAAAGCCAGTCAAAAGGCAAGCTGCGCGGAGCTTTATTAAAATGAAACAGGGTAAAAATCAAAAGCTATATAGGGTTTTGGCGGAGCTAGGCTATCAGTGCTCGGGGCCGCGATCGGTTCCAATTTCGCAAGCTCGCGCGGCTCTGCTCGCGACAGGGGCACGGCAATCGTGTTAGACGGGCGCGCTGAATAAGGCGAGAGAGAATCCCGCAAGCTCGATCGCCGCGTAATGCGCCGCGGGGACGAGTCACGATTATCCGCGACTCTGCCGATCGCGTGGCTCCTCGCGTCGGGAGTCATTATACGGTTGGTCTACCGCCTCTGATGGGATGCCCAGCAGGCCGGCGTTACCCGCCGATAAGTTTTAAGCTGACAGGATGATCGTCGCTATTCAATCGCCCCGCGCGGCATTGTGAGATGACGAGCAGACCGGTAAACGCCGTTTCTTCCCAGTGAACGCGCCGAAAATTGCACTGATGAGTAATGTTATTTTAATTGTTCGCTCGCGAACTAATTTCGTTGTAAAAGCCTACTTAAATTTGTAGAACATTTTTATCTGGAGATTCAATGTGTACGGAGAATCCCCTGATTATTCAGTCCAATTTGTTTGTCTAATGCAGCCTTAATGTGCCTGTCGTAATCCATTGTTGATTATCAGATTTGAATTTAAGTCCATTCCATTCTACGTTCAATCCATTCTACATTTTGGAATGTACAATTATTCGATCGTTTAGAACGAATTATGTTCTATATGTATAGATATTGATTTACTCATACCTTTTATGTTTGAATTTAAAAATAAACTAGATAAAAGATAAGAATGTGTATGATGCGAGAAAAATATATAATTTATGTAGAGGACTGCTTGAGAAACTAGGTATTTTATATTAAATACGTCAAAAAATCGCAGAAAAAATATAATATACTTAAAGTTGAATTGCTATCTTCGTCGCGTATTAGATGATAAGTGCTTAAACGTATTACTTTATTATCAGCAGATAAATCTTTATTATACAGAATAGAATTTTTTAAGCAATTATTCATTAGCACGTGTCATGCGGAAATTTATTCGGAATCTTTAGTAATTACAATTAATAATTTATTTTTCATGCATTTAATTAATGCATTATGTATGTAATTTTCTTTATTACTTAATAAATATAAATATTCAAATCTTGTTAAACCATACAATTGTATACTTGTTCAGAGCTCTGCCAAATTATTAATATCTAGTAAAGTGTTAAGTGTAGTAAAATAATAGTAATAAATTATTTGAATTGTAATGTAATGTCGATCGTGCCAAAAATGCACAGAGCCGAATGCTCTTTAAATTCGCACAGAGTCTTTTGGAGGAAGGCGCTTTTGCGAAAAAGGCCTTTCACCCGTGAGGGGTTATCTGCGACTAGGTGCCCGCAGGGGTGAACATCCCCTGTCGCTGTTTATCTCCCGGCAAAGCAACCCTGAATTCTCCCGACACACGTAGTGCTCGATCAAAAAGCCGAGGAAAGGCGCGGGTGGGAAGGGCGGGGGGCGCGGGCCGATCCCAAACAGCGGTCGTAATAAAAAGGCGGGGAGGCGGGGGCGGGAAGCGCGCCCAAGAAAGTCATAAGTCTCGCAAGCGAGTCCTCGGAGAGGCAACGTCCCGGAGGCACCGTCCGCGCGGGCGCATCTCCATCGGGGGAGGGAGAGGGAGGGGCGGCGAGTACACGGGGAAAGTTACCGGGGCGCCGGCCACCCCGGGGCCATAAATTAAGCCCGAGGCGCTCGTGGAAATGGGGCTTCCTTGTACGCGGACTCATGTAAATTAGCCCCGTGGATGACCTCCGAGCGAGCGCGAGACTTGGCTCGCTTTCTTTTTAGCCTCGGCCGCTGCCGCTGCTTGTTGCGGATTACTTTCGGGGCCGCGGAGGCTAATTTAGCCGGGAAGTTTGCGAGGGGGCCGCTTCGAGTGGCCATTGTAGTCGGGAATCTAATTAGGACCGTTCGGGACGCTTGCCCAGGCCAGCCGCTGCCCCTTCCTCGATCTCCTCCTTCTTTTACCGCTATTTCTCCTGAAGGATTGCGTTTTAAAACGGCCCTGCGATTTTTATTGCTCTTGTTCTTGGGGTTTAGCTACTGCCTTCTCATCAGCCTTTGATTCGCTTGTAAACGTGTACTCGCCGAACCCTACTGTCAACATTGTCTAGTTTACAGCGAATCTATGAGGGAGAAAGTTTCAGCTCCATCCTTTTTCATCAAATTCCTTATCCATTGTATGTACTCGTTACAAGAAGGACACAGAAGCAACAAAAGATCCTTACATTCATATTTCTTTGCATAGCATCAGATAATAGGGATTCAAATTATGTCATTGAAAGCTTCTTTCGATCTACAATGTATATTATGATTTTATGTAAATACTAGATAAGTGCATTTTCGATTTATAAGTATGATATAGATACCTCTTTGCACTGATATGAGGAAAAGATATGAGTTTATTTACTTCTCGTAAATTACGTTATTTTTACGGAGATGGAGGAATATAAAAGGTGAGTCGCAAGGCAACTTCATTCAGTTCTTCAAGATTAGCTGACATTTTCACACGGTAAAAAGAATTCATTGAACGTCACAATGAAGACCCTCGCCATCATAGTAATTGTGTTAATTGCAGGAGTACATTCGGTAAAATAAATACTGAATATGATCAAATGCATTTTCTGTCTGTTTATAAGTTACTGATTTTAATTTTTAATTTTAATTTTTAGGAACTTCAAGATAGTGAAAAAAAACAAATTTTGAAGGCTATCCGGACAGTGTGTGTTCATGAAACTGAATTGTCTTCGAGTAAGGAATGTCAAAATTAAATAAAATTAACTTTTACCTTTAATTAACTTTAATCGAAAATTACAATTTTATTTTATTGAATTGTTCTAGTTTATATAAAATCTTTATCTTTGGCAGTCAAAAAATCATTACTAATTACATGCTTCTTTATATTCAGATGACGTCCGCAGTATAATTCGTGCCATTCAACCAGTTAAGAAAGTCATACATACTTCCAAGTGTATTGTAAATAAAGTAAAAGTAAGTACATTTACATTCTCATTCGTAAAAAAAGTCACATGAATATTTATTAATTATTATAAATTTATCGAACGTATGACGATTTAAATAAAAAAATTTCAACAACTTTTGAAAAAATAAAAATTTTATAGTTATTTAAAACTACATGTTGTACTATTAAAATGTCATGATAATTTTCAATAATTTTTGAATCGATTGAAATGAGTTTGATTTTTACAGCATTTGCAAGAAAGTAAACAACCTCAAGAATCGCCGGTCAACAAGCAGGCAGCACTTTCCATTAAACTTGATTTACCAGAGCTTATTAATGGACTGACAGGCACTTTGCTAGAGAAGTGTGATGCATTATGTCAGTTTTCAAATACATTGTACAATTTATAATTAATTTATACACTAATTGTATTGTTATTTTTTCAGTGGGAAGTTCATTATGTGGACCAGTTGGCGATTTGCTACAAGAGGTGGTTGAAACTGTGCAGATTGAGAGTAGCGACGAGTCAAATTCCGCAAAATCAGAAGATTCATCCGTCCGTGAAGAATCGTCCGTAGTGTCAAATTCATCCGAAACAGTGGAAAATTAAATTTCAAAGAATAAAAATAAAAATTGTTATAAGAGAAGCATAGTATAAATGTAAATAGTCAATGTCGCTTAATGTAAATAGTGAATTTTCCGCAAACGAAATAAAAATTAGTTTGGCATAAATCTGTGTACCTTTAAACACCATCATTATATTTAAGCGCATACTATTGGTTCGCTTCACGCACTGACTGCTTTGCAAGACACATTAATTTCAAGTAGCTACAGCAAAGGATCAATAGGATAGTTGGTAGAAAATGCAGGAGGCGGTCGGGAAGCCGCGGGGCGAATAGGCCCAGTCGAAGAATCCCCTCTGCAGGCGCGGGCGCGAGATAAGAAGCATAAGCCTTGCGCGGGCGATAAAGCAGCCGCGCGGGGAAACGGCGCCCGATAAAAGGGGACGACCCTCCGGCTCGCGCGCGCCTTTAAATTAAGCGTCAATTTAATTCTCGCGCGAATCTCGAGCGGCGCCAAAAATAAAGCCCCGAGTGCCTCGAAATGAATTTCGACTCCGGGAGGGCCACGCAGCTCGCGCGAGCTACCCTCATCCCCGCGCCTGGCCGCAAGAAGCGGCAATAAACGTCAGGGCGCGCGCCCCGGTAATTAAAACTAAAGATCCGCGAGCGAGCGAGCGGGGAAAAACAAGGGAGGGGGCAAGTGGCTGCGCTCGGGATAGGGCGCCCGGAGGCAACAAACGACTCGGGCCCCGGGGCGCCCGGCCCGCCCCCGCCCCCGCCGACTGATGCGGAAATAGTTGCGCGCCGGATTAAATAGTGCGCCCGGATATCCCGCGCGGCCCCCGGCGCGCCTCTTACGTCTTTTCGCCCTTTTTATCCCATCCGGCGACGCCGCTGCCAAGGGAATTCGCTTGCCGGGTAAGCGCCGAATTTTGAAGCCGACCGAAACGGCCGCTGCTACTCGCCTACGCCATGGGGAAGATTCGCTAGCCGCTCGCCTGTTTATTCACTATTAACATTGGCCTATGGTGATGTGTTTGATCCTTGCAGAGTAAAGGTCATGAATCGGTTCAAGAAGGAATCTACTACAGATCTACAATTGTTGACAATTTTAATCAGTCAAATGAGAAGCCAGACACCATGTAGGTCTTATTCAACTACGGCCTTTACATTACAATTTAGTAAACCATTAATAAATGTACTACCCCTTTACGTGATATTCTTTAAAATATCGATTTTTTTATAACCCAATTCCTTACATGTGTCATGATAGCGTGACATTGTCGCCATCTATAAATATACTTGCACATAATAAATATATGTAAATTTTATTTACGTTGCATATTATTTATTTATAATTATATTGTAAGAGGGTAGGCATCATGTTTAGATATATGCCAAAACACAATATTGTACTGTGCGGAAAACTGTTTTTAAAAAATCGTAGTTAATTCTAGACTAAAGTAAAGTAAATATTATTTTCTTACTGGGCTAATGCCTTAATTTCGATTTGTTTCTTTATTATTAATAGTTGTAAATACTTCATGGTGTATTATCTAGACGCAAAATGAGAAAATTAAACGTTACAAAGTTTACTAAGGAAAGTAAAACGATTTATTAAGGCGAAGCAGTATAAATGGACGAGAATTGTATGAAAAATGAAAAAATGAATGATAAAAGAAAGCGCAAATGGGAGATTAAGTTTTAAGAAAGCTATTAGCCTTTGAACTAATTTTGGCAGATGAAATAGGAGGAGGATCCTTGTAAATGAATGTAAATAGAAAGAAAAATTGAAAAAAGGCTGGAATAGAGGCGGGTAATTAAAGAAGCCGAGAATAAGAAATAAATGGGAAATGCACAAGTGGACACGGGAAGCGCTCGCAAGGGGCGGAAGGAGGCGGACAGGAGAAGAAAGGCGAAAGCGACGAGGGCGCGGTGCGAAGGAAATTAAAAGCGAAAGGGGTGAAGGATAGAAACAATGAAGTAATTGAAATGAGAGAGCGAGAGGGGAAGACGCGTAGTCGGGGAGGCGAAGGGAGTAAAGAACAAGTGCAAAAGGGAGAAGGGATTAGGCGAGTTTGCGAGCTTAACGGGCCGGCGGGGTGATATAAAAATAAGTGGAGCGGAGATGGCGTGGAGGAACATTGAGATTGACCCGCTTCCGAGGCTCGGAGGAAAACAAACGCCCGCGCCGCTTGGGCCGCTAGATTAGGGTGGAATGATCGGGTAACGGCCTCGGGTGCGAAACGTCCGTCGTCTAATTTCGGATGCTTTGATGAAATTTCTTTCGGCCCGCGTAAATTGACGGGCAAGTCGCGCGGCGCTTTATTAAACGAGTGTAATTGCGCCCGGCGAATTAGCGCCGCCCGGGACGGCGATTAATATTTTAGCGCGGCCGGCGCGGCGGAGACGGCTCTCGAGGATTTGGCCGATAAACCATTGACAACGCGTTTATACACGCGGGCGTTTAATAGAATCGTGGCGGGCTTTGACCTTGGCTCGATTAAACATTCACGGGTCGCGTTGCCAGTGCAAGTGAAATGAAACTCGGTCCGGTAAACACGGATTGTTGTTAATATTTAAGCGGGCCGCATGAGTTATTCAGCGAATCGATAAGCTCGGCACTTGAACTTGAAAAAACTAAGTAGCAAATAAACCGGAAGGGAGTCGCGGGCCGCCGTAGATGGAATAAAAATCACTGCCGAGCTGTAACGAGTATGAATAGCACGGACGTGTTCGCTCCCGAGGGCGGGAAAGCATCGCCCCGTGGAATAATACTTTTCCTGCCAGACGCAGCAGGGGGAAGTAATTAAACGGCAAAGCCGCATCGCGCGAACGACGGCGGCGACGCCCGGAAGAAAACGGAAAATACCGGGCGAATTCCCGGAAGCCAATGGTATTCAATATCGGGGCGGGGTGAGGCCGGGGCGGGGGCGAACGCAATTTCGCCTTTCGACGGAGCCGCCAAACCTAATAATTTCCGCTCCAAATGAGTCGATCCCGGCCGTCAGTCTCTCCTCAAAGTCGGGACAATATGGAGCCGGGGCCGAGGGCCGGGGGCCGGGGGGAATTTACGCGCGGGGACGAGTGCTCCCGTGACCCGGGAGCTCGGCTAACGCCCGACGACTCTGGCTTCTTTCCCCCGGATCCCGCCGAGTTGTCGAGCTTCCTGGCCCTTCGGCCGCGTCGAATCCTCATGGGCTCGCGACCCGCCCGCCCGCAACGATGCCCGCGAGAATTTTACGAGCGCCGGGCGTGGCGGCCTTTCTTCCGGGGCGGCCTGATTAGCGCCCCGCCCGCGCCCCACCATTCAATCCTGGCTCCCTGCCCTGTGCCGCCCGCTCGCCGGGGGACTTTACTTGCACCAGCCTCGACCCGATAATCTCCCGAAGCTCGATCCAACTTGCGCTTTGGCTTATTGAGCGGGAGACGATAATTATCGCGAGCGAGGCGACTCCTCGGTCCCTGTGGAATCTCCAACTGCAATACCGGTAACTTCAAACGTTTGCTGATTAGCAACTACCACCGGATAAACAGTAAATTCGGTTGGCTATAATGGTAGAGAGCACGTCCAGAGTTGTAAACTTATATTTAACTTGACAGAAAAGGTGGTTACCGAAATAATCTATGTCACAGGCAGATAGTAATGGATAATTCTTGGTTGAAGCGTCAGGGGATGGGAACAATCAAAATATTGCACTAACAATTGAGCTACATTTCAAAATTTGTGGTTCTCGTTAATACTCATTTATGCTCATTCAGTCTGCATGCATGAATTTGGTTATACAGCACTTACAGCTAGTTTTGACTACTTTATGGCGAGTCAACTTTACAATCTACTATAGTGACATTGTAATGTAGGTAGTAGATGAATAGCGATATGTTGATTTACATTTTAAAGATCATATGAATCGACGTTAAACGAAAAACAGCTTAATTACATGCTTTTCATGCAATCAATTTCCCACATCTCGTTAACATACGCCTGACAATTAATTCTTTTACGCAGCAGTTGAAAAAGTCTGAATTATCAGACGAAGTGGTATATGCACTTGGAAAATCCAAAGTCACTGAAATAATTCCGCAACCAAAATTCCTCCACTGCGAACTGAGCTGACGAGTTTTCTGCCTTGGACAGTTATCCTTCCGAAATTGTAGTAGCATTAAAAAGCGGGAAATTAGAAGTGGGAAAATTCCGATCCGGTGGGGCGCAACAGCCGGCGTAAGCAGGCGGACGGGTGGAGCTTCCGAAATCGGCGCGAGGGGGGCCATTAACAATTTGGCCGGGCGGCTTATTCCGCGATGAAAAATTCCGGGCGCGCACGGCCGCCATTGTCATGCGGGGGCGCCGTCTTGGGGATTAAGGGCGGCGCCCGCGCGCGGAGGCTGTTAGCGGCGAGGGTCCTCCTCGCGGCCCGAGTGCTTTTATTTAAATGCTCGGCACCTCGTTACGCCTCGAGTGCCGCTCCCCCGCTTTTTTTTAGACCCAGGCCTGGAGAGCCGGTAATCGGTGCTCCGGGGGCCTGGCGAGTCCGGGGCGCGAACCAGGCCCGGTCGATGTGTTCCTTCGGATCCGCGGCTGCAGACGGATCGCGCGCCGCTCGCCCTGAATATTTAAGACGCTCGGTCGAGGCGAGGGCTGCACGTGCCGCTGTGGTCCCTAGTCCCCCGCGCCTCGCTCGCGCTCCGTACCTTTGACGGGGCTCAGGGCTGCGAGGCCGATCTGTCGAATGCGAACAAATGCCCAATTGGAGGGCTTGCCGTCGCGAATAATTTGACGTACCTGCCCATCTGATGCAATATATGTTAAATCTATCTATGGATTTTTTTATAACTGCAAATTCAGCCAATTAATGCATCAGATTTTACTATAAGATCTCATTAAATAGATTTACTACGTGGCCGGATTTGTAATATTCTTTCGTTTGATAAGCAGCATCGTTTAAATAAAATCTTCGAACAGAGAATGTCATTAAGCGTATAAACATAGTCTTCTATATCTGGTGGTATATAGGATAAAGCTGAAATAAATTTGGCTGCATTGATTCGCGTATCTTGTATCCATCTTCAAATATAATTTCGCACTGTTAATATAGCTGGAAGTGTAGCTGGCTAAAAGTAGGTGGGTTAATTATTCGCTTCGAGATCAATGTAATTATATTAATATTGTAATTTTATTAAATTATACTGTTCATCGAGGCAGTGATGGTTCTTGGACAGTTTCTTGGTAAATTTTTGGGCTAAATTAGTTTCTCATGTACAAAAATCGTGATTCATTGTGAAAACTTTTATTACAGTTACAGGCTAATTTTATCGGTTAAAGACTGTACTTGATTATGACTGCGTTCATCATAAAAACTATTTTCTACCATAGAGTTGGCACTTTCATTTCGCCTGTTCTTATGCCTATATTATCTTATCGATTTAGGACATTATCAACTTTTCGGATGACTCTATTTTATTGCCTGCAAAACTTTTCAGACCGGTTATGTATGAAGTTGTGGGGCATTATATTTTGTTGCCGCGAAAACTTTGACGGCTATTTTCTTAACTTTACTTGGAAGGTAAATGCTTTCATGATTCAGGAGTCTTGTGGTTTACATTATTGTGGTCAGGTTTGTTTCAGAGCGAAATTTATGTCCGGGCGACTAGATGCGCACTTTATTCCCAATGAAATCGCAGAACCCACAAGCATTACATTCGAATAATGGCTCAGGGTCGGTAATAGCGACATGATAGCAGATTGAATATTAATGATGAATATGGCTGACTAAAAAGTAACTCGTCCCTCGATCATTCGAGAGCATAATTATTACGCAGAGACTGGTCGCGTCATTCACTAAGGCCGAAACTATACCTAATCCTCTGCTGGGTTAGAGCAGTTTCTAGCAGAAACGTCATTTGTAAAGCTCTCCATGCTAAAAAAAGGGTAAAACGGTAGCAGAGGGCGGGAGCCGCAGACCGCCAATAAGGGAGGCCTTGTAATTGGAAGAATCCCCAGCCGGCCAACAATAATCATTGCATTTCGAGGCATAATTGCGGCGGCGGACTGGGCACGATGTTAATTTAGGAGCGAGCGCGACTGTTTACGGGAGAAAAGGGCCGGGCGCAAATATAAATTTTTGCGAAGTTGCCGCTCAAAGAGATGCACAGGGCGGAACTCTCATCAACGTTCAGGGCGCCGGAAGAGAATCCTGGCCCGCACCGCTACCGGGGAACTTATTAAATATTTCCCGCGCATATCATTTCATTATGCCGCGCGGGCCCGGCATTCCCCGCGAGCCTGTTAAAAAGGCATTTTATGACTGGCTCTGATTAGCTGCGAGAGCCGCGGCCGGGCCGCGCCCGCCTCGCGGTCGGATTCTTTTACGCGCCCTCTCGGCGTCCTTAGTTTTAATATTAAGCGACCGGATGCGGCAGCGCTCGCGGGAGGAACGATTACCGCATCGCCCGGGGGACGGCTCGCGTCTACGCGCTTTCGTTCTGCAGTTCGCTCTGTTGTTTTAGGATGCCTCGTTATGTAGACCTGCGCTGAATAGTTCACGAGTACTCGAGCCTTGCATGCCGCGGAACGATAGACTCTGCATCGAAATACCGAATACTAAGTTAGGAAATATCGCTGCTTGTTGGAAAGTCTGGATGCGATAGAGAGTGAAACAAGCAATAATGAATCAGTTCTAAATAGCTCTAGGGCAAGACAAGGATTGTAAGCGACGAGCCGAAAGGAGGAAAGTCTAAGGCGTTATTAAATACTCTTTACTGCATTTCCCTATGCTGCTGTAAATAATATCGGATTTTTCGTAGCACGCGTTGCTCAATAGCCTTTTAATCTGTCAGCAGCATGCATCGTAATAATGAGCAGTATGCGCGCGTAAAATAACCTTTTTCCAAGCATATTGTTCACAATTGTAAATAATTAGTTTAATTTTACCTTTATTCTATTTAAGCCTTATAGCTTTTGATTAGAACGCGTGGGCAGTACCGTTCCAAATCTTCATTTGCCCCCTGTAGTACAGTTCTTTCCTCCTAATTGTCCCCGTACCTTTACCCCCGCCTTGCTTTGCCCATTCATTCGAATTAATTTTTCAAGTATAAAGTACAAATTATCTGCAAAATGGGCCTTTTTTATCCGCAGATAATATAAAACAGTAATTAAATTAACGAGTTTATAGCGGGCGTTACTTCAACATTCTCATAATTACATTTTGCCAGGAGACAGAGTTACATTTGGAACGTAAAACCTTTGAATTTCTCCCTCGCTTCTTTTACGTTCTTTATCTTCTGTGGGACATCGCATTTCTCTCTCGCTCTCTCTCTCTCGCTCTCTTGCTCTTTCTCCATTTTTTTCAGTAATTTATTTGTTTCTGTGGCTCTGCGGAAAAAATTTTCGTCCTTCAGTGTAACCGAATCTTGGTTAACGAACACGTATAATAGAAAAGGCTCGAGAATACTTTTATCTCGTTTCGTTTTCGTTACAACTCTTGCCGAGTTTACGCCAAGTCAGCATATGCGACACTGCTTTCATTTAATTTACCGCCATATACTAGGAGAAAAATAAGACTTGTCGCACCTAATGTACTTTATCTTCATAAGAGACACGTTCGAGAAATGGCGTCGCAGAAAACAACGTGTTCAGTAGAAAGAAAACCCGTGTCTTCCGTGAAAATAATATCGTTCCCTGAAAATAGTTTCAAATGAAACATTTTAAATTCGCACAGTATTTTAATTTGGCTTTTAGTCGAGACGCGAGAAAGCCCAGTCAAGGCTTACTTTAGCCGAGTAAGATTGAAAAAATTATAATTTTATAGGCACTTTTAGCGTTTTTAAATTTTTAAATTATACCCGCTCGCAGAATTATGAATATATTTTTGATGTTGCGAAGCATTCTCCAAAGATTAACATTTCTCTTCTCCATGGGAGTTGTGATGTTTACATCTCTACCGTTGCCTGAATTAGATTGCACAACTCTAAAGAATTCTGCAATATCAGTAAAAAGCGCGTGATGAATAAGCACAGATAAAAATGAAGAAAGCATAAAGCGCCTCGTATTTCATCCGCAAGACTGCCGATAACAATAAACAAAACATGCGAACAGCGTCGCAAAATAAATGTTATCAACCGTTTCCCGAGCATCAATATCTACTCAATGCGATTGGAAAAGCAGCTCAATGGAAAAATATTAAAAATTAGCGCCTCTAACCAACAAGCACACGCGAACAGTTTAAGGCTTTTCTCACGGGGTCGGGGGATCGGAACAGGTGAATCGGCCCCATGAACTTGGTAACCCACTAGTCGGTCGCTTCGGCGCGCTCCGACCGCATTAAAACTAACAGGCGCGCAAAGTTGGGCTGGAAAGGCGCTCGAGTCCTGCCCGGCGTACCCATGCGTCAATAATTGAGTGCGGGTCTTAATACACCATCGGTCGGCGCGGGCCAAGTGAAATAATGATCGGGACAGGGGATCGCAGGGAAGGGCCGGGCTCCGTCAAAGATTTATCGGTCAAGGGAACGCGGTGGTGAAAAGTCGGCCGCGCGCCCCCTATCGACGGATCCCCGGGCCTCTAATGATAAGGCGCAGGATCCGCGTAAAATCTTATTAGCTCGCCGCGCGCAACAAAGGGGGCGTCGGCGAGGAGTTATGTGCTCTCCCGCGCGCCCTCTATTATTCTTACAACTGCGCTCGGCCCCCCTGAAATAAGGCGAGAACTTTCCGCCGGGCATATTTGTACGGGCGCGGAGAGACGGCGTCTCAAACTTTGGGGCGGAAAATTCTCCCCCGGAATAACTTCTTCCCGCCCTCCTCTCCCCCACCTCGCTCCCTCTCTCTCTCTCTCTCTCTCTTTCGCCTCCTCGGGCTCCGCTCGTGCCCGCTCCCTCTTTATTTTTCCTCGCTTGACGTTAATAAGTCAGCGTCAGGCGCAGGAAGAGCTGCGACGCGCACATGTAAATTTCTTAAAGGGGAATTACACGCTCCCAGCCTTTCCCTACTGCTGCCCCGCTTCCTCCCCTTTTTCCCTCATTTTTATTTTTATACCCGGTACTTTTTGCACTCTGCCTCCTGCCGCTCCATCCCCCCTCCCCGGGCCTGCTTCGGCTCTCACCCTCGCGAAAATGGATGCCGAAAGCGGCAGTAATGAGGGTAGGCTAGCGCGGGCGCAGGAAAAGGAAAAGCTTGTAAGGAGTTTGAGCTTCTTCGCGCACTACTCCATTTTCTCTCCTCTTTCTCCTGGCCCCCTGCCTCTCACTCTCTCGCCCTTCGCTCCCTCGACCCGTGCCCGGATCTTGATTATTTACGCGGTTCGGGGCAATCATGTCGAGCTTGATAAACGTCATATTTTTCCATGATACAGTTGTTGCATGCCTAAACAAGATGCAGAATAACACCGCCTGACAACTCCAAGTGAAATATTGTGCTTTCCAGACTGATGGGATTTAGTCAATGGTAAATTTATCGTTTTGTAAATGCGGATACTCGGCTACATTTTTAATGCAATACCTGATCGTATCTTGATGAAAAGAATGTACGTTAATTAATTTTCATATTATAGACAGGCATAAAGAAACATTCCAATTTATAAAATTAATTAGTCATTGTCAGTATGGAGTATTGAAGCAAAATCAGGTTTTTCAAGCTGAATCCAACTTGGCTTTGTTGAATTTTATCTTGCCTGCACACATATCCACTTGTTAGATAGTAATAATATCAAAGCGCTTAGGAATTTCATATTTGAAATTAAATTTAACAAATAGAAATTTGTTCCTACTAGATTTCAGAATTGTCTTTGCAGCGAGAGGGAAAATTGTTCGTACGGTTGTACCGCACCGAAAAAGTAAGCAACGCAGACTCCACTCTCGGTATATATTACAAAGCCACAAGCCCCGCGCAGACTCAAAATACAAAAGCGCGCTCTTTGGAAAAAGGAAGGCACAGTAGAACGGCACAGCGTCTACCCCGTGCCCGGCGCGGGCGCCTCCCAGGATTCAGATTCAGCCTCCGGGCGCCGCGCTGCCCGTGAGCGGCTCTCGGCTGTGGGGGAGAGGACAGGCCACGGACGGCGCACGTGCGCGTAACGAGAGCCGCGGCGGAGTTAATTAAAGGGGGAGACGGCGGGGCGTGGGGGCAAAAGGACCGGCGAGCCGATCGTAACGCCGACTTATCGCTGGGCCTGGAGGGAACGAGCCGCGGATGTGTTGCGGGCCGATTGGCCGCAGCCCCGGTTCCGAATGCCCGCCCGACCCGAGAGGCAGTTTCGAGAGGGCCTGTAACGAGCCCCGGCAGTTGGCGTCTTGGGGCTAGCGCCGCCTCTGCGCGCCTACCCTGGGCTGTTGCCCTCCACAAAGACTTTATTTATCTTTGGGTCGAGCACCCGCCTGAGTCGACCGCATGAATTACAGTAATGCCCCTGATAATGTTTCTACTCTGATAATATATTGTTTTAGGATTAATTGTTTTTAATACGTGCCTGTGTTTCGATAGTCAATGCCTTAATTTGGAAAATAGTTCGGGAGAGTGAATTGACGTGCACGGGCTTCTAGAATTAAGAAATTTCTCGATTCAAAGTTTTTTTTCCATTCGAAAAGCTGAACATTGAAAACGTGCAAAAGTTTGTAGCAATTTTTTAATGTAGTTTAGTTATAAAACTTTAAATTAACCCAACTTCGTGGCAGATTAATTTGAAAGCTTGTTTTCTATACATTAATTAGCTTTTTTAAGGGTCATATAAAATATTTCCATGTTCTGAAATACTCGGCCAGCTCTATACGGAAATGTTATATAAATCATATTTTCGAAATATCTTTTTAAAAATTATAATGGCGCGCTTATTTTTTAAAAAATATGGCTAAGAAACTTATCTTAATTATTAAATTTAATTTTTAAAAAAAAATATTCAAACTCTTTCGTCTCTTGTCACTAAACTAAATGCAACTAACTGTTTTTTACTGAAATTTTGCTAAAATTTCGTAAAAAATCTATTTTCTGGCTCCTCTTTTAAAATTATTTTAAATTTAAAAAAAGTTCTACAAGATAATATACTAGTAGCACATTTTTTCAAACTCAGTTTCAAAATGGTCCAGCATGAGTCACGACAAAGATTATTTAACACAGATGACAGCTTTCATCTACCCACTTCCACAGTGTCGAATTCCATTTGTGCTAATAAGCAGTGGGCTAAAAATGATAAAGCACGCGTGTCCTTAGCCAAGCTCAGCACCCCACGATCTCCAAGTCCAATTCTCGCTAGGAAGATGGTCGAGACTGTGAGAGCTTCCGAGAATTCGTCGGCGAGCCCAGGACCGCGCCCCGATTCCCAGGCTCCCAGTCTGGAGTTATTATACGCGATTGCGCCGCTAAATGCGTCCCTTTCATTGAGATAAGGACGGGCAGAGAGGTGAAGACTCTCTCGCCGCGGTGATTGCGAGGGTTCACGACGAGGTTAGGCGGGGGGAGGGGAGCCGATGTCGAAAATTCCGGGAAATCGGTGAGAAGCGAGTCTCGGAGGCGGGCCTCGAATTAGCGCCGTCGCTTTGGAAAATCGCTGAATATTTCACCAAGAACGCGCCACGCCTCGCCGATTCGGATACGTGTACAAGAGGCCACGCGCTCTAGTGCCGCGCTCGTTTCGGTTACGTTGGATTTTGCGAAATGGCTTTTGTCGGATTACCATTTCCCTGGATGCCCTTGCGCCTTTTTTGTAGTATAATCGTTGTAAATTTATTCGACGTCCAAATTTGAATATTCCACTCTTGCCTTAATTTCACTTGTAAGAATGTAAAGTGCGACGAAAATACAATATTTTTGAAATTAAAATCTTTCGCATCTCGCGTCCTGACTTCCGAGAAAACTCTGCGTTTTTTTACAAGTTTATATCCGCCGGAGAATAATACATAAGTATTATATTCACATCTCAAATTCTAATCAATCTTAAGCCGCGAATTCGAAAAGATGCGTGTAATCTCGTGAATTAAATGTATGCGGCTAAGCGAAGACACTTCGATTAGAAAATTTCAACAGCTAGCATTTATTGATTTCATTCTTAGCTTAATTTCCATACAATGGGTCATTTTTAATCTTATTATTATTATAATACTGTATAGAGTACAAGAAACGAACAAAATAAATGGAAATTAATTGACTAGTGCTGTTTCAAATTAGCGGAATAATAAGTATGTAAATACATGTCTAAAACCGAAAAGTTTATCGAGTCAATAATTATTTAAATTCTTCAAGGTATATTAGTGTGTTCGCGATCTTCTATTGGTATTTAATTTCTGTGTAAACGAAACCTTTTTCTGGTACTCTCGATGCCCACGTACAATCGAATATGCATGCTGCTCAGATTCCTATCATCCAATATTTGATTGAGGACATTTTCAATCAAGTCTTTGAGTTTGCACAACAGCTCGATCAGTTGGTTCAGTCAGAGTGCGGAATTCTAGTCAAGTGGTGAGTTGGAAGGTACTTCTTTTAACTTCCACGGTCACATTTGAAAGTTAATCCAACAGTTGTTTTATGCATGTATTTCGTTCGCATTTGCTCAGTTGTCAAATTAAGGAATAAATGGCTCATTAAGTTGATTAAAATTACGTAATTAAGGACGTTTTAATGCCTGACTAGTGAATTATAGTAAATAAGATAAAAACAAAAGTTTTTCTCATTTTATTGATCGATGCTGGAACTAACTACTTCAAAGCTAGCATTCACTATGCTTACTGGCAAAAACTTTTTTAGTAAATAACAAAGGGATGACATAACCTAGTCCATAGGTTGCTAGCAGAAAAACAAAGAGGAGAAAACATAAGCAATCTACATCCTAATGGAGCGATTACATTCACGTACGAATGAGCTGCGCCTAAGTTTACTTTGTAAACTGACCATCAAATTATCCCGGGACGTCGTCGACCGGCCTCAACGTTGGATTAATAATATTTGCCCTTTGAAACGATCGTCCTCTGGAATTTTTGTATGCTCGATAACTCAAGTGACTTTGTAGACGAACTGTGCTCAAGATAATTATCCATTCAACCATGTTTCTTGGCTTTTATTCCAGCGCAACAGTCAAGATCTATTTTTTCATTATCTAATGCTACAGAAGCGCTGTAAAAACTCCATAGACAAAAATAAGAAAAATCTTTATAAAACCCATTTGAATACTCGCCATTCACGACAACATTGACTAATGCAGAAAAGAAAGCGTACATGTTCGGGTTGCGCATTACCATCATCCGACTTGGCCGACAGGTCGAGAGGGGGAACTAGGGACGGATGGATTTTCGCGTGAAACATGCGGAGCTACCGCAACATAGGGGGTAGGAGTTGGGGGATGGTCGAGGTGGAAAAAATTGCGGACGGCCTGCGGAATAGGGATGTCAAAATGTACAGTGCGACGACTGACGAGACAGAGAGATGGTGGTAAAGGAAAAAGGACAAAATAGGCTCAGTTAAGGGAGGAAATCGATCTTTTTGTTTTACGCTGTTAAATTTTTCAAGTATTTTAATAGAAACTAAAATCTATTTATAAATTCAGTACTATTTAAAATTAACAATGTATCGATATTTTTTTAATGGATCCAGTTAAATTAGCGACGTTTGAAAGCATTGTTCGGAATATATCAATGTACCGTTTTTATTGTTGTTAGTGTATGCTTATAAATTTAGATGTTATGTAATGCTTATTTATTGATATAGACATCTGTAGTAAACATATCTATACCTTAAAACGTATTTTAAGAGCAAAAGTACATATTTAGGTAGTAAATTTCAGTAGAGACTGTATTTCATTTTTTTCATTTCAGATTTTATTCTAGATCTATTAAGTAGTCGTACTCACATTTTAGTGTACTTGAAAGTCCACTTAACTTTTTACAGTGAAGAGAGCAGTGAAATTTATTTAAAATTTGAAAATTAACCCATTTTAATACAAGATTTAATCAAATTACTTAATCTAGTCGGAGGCTAAAGCGATAGTAAAGCGAGAAATTTACGTACAGATGAATCGCGTGCTGAAAGGTTCAAGTAGAACTGTGTCTATATATTTTACATTTAGTGGTCAAAAACGTCGATTTTTTCTCTCTCGAGATTTTAATAGCTCATCGCAAGGTCACCAGTTTTAACAAGCTAATTAACAGCGAACTAAATTTGGTTCGTCTCCCCATCGAGATTAGTTACAGTAGACCGACTCGGTAGATTTTTTTTTACTCTATTGTAAAGTGGAAAAAAGTTGGATACTTGTATAATCGTTGTAAAAATCTATACTGCTCGTAGGGTAGGTATAACGAGCGAAACTTAGCCCCGGGAGCGGCTCGCTGGGAAATAGTAGCAAACGAGAAGTCCACCATGCGAAACAATTAACAAATAAAGAGTGCAATCCGCGAATGTCCACAAAGTAAGAAAGAACCGGACAAAACGAGAAGGCACGAGGGGACGCCGCGGCCGGGACGCTCAGCCAGGAGTGCGCGGGGGCGGGGGAAAAAGGGCAAAAAGGGCAAAAAGGATTGGCCTGCACGCGCGGGCGTATATATATTAAACGAATCCTCGGGCTAGAGGATGAAAGGGTTAGCGGGGAAGGCGAGGCGGAAAAAAGAGCGCGCGAATCTGCAAGGACAATGCGCGCGGGAGGATGTTTCGCGTCGGCGCGGCCCTCTCCCATTGTCGAGGGGAGAGAAAAACGCCGCTGGCGGCTGAAGCGTTAATTTTAATGAAGGCTTACAGGCAGTTTTGCGCGCCCGTTACATTCTGCGCGCGGACGGCGTATTAATTAAAACTCCGGGGGCCGGTCAAAGGGAATAAAAATGCGCGAGCGGGGGACAGGCCGCGCCGGTGAATTTCGGATCGAGCGTCCGGCACCAATTCCCGGCTTTCTCTCCTCGGGGCAGATGCGCTCGCGGCCGACAAACTTTTTCCGCGGATCGGCTGCTGGCTCTTTCCCCGCGCACTCGCGCTAATGCCGCCTTCATTAGAGGCCGGCCCCGGCCCTCGTTATCGGCCTCGCGCCTTTTTATTCAATTACACCGCGGCCGGCGATTGTCGGGCCGGCCGAGTTTCCCGGGGACACGGGACACGCGCGAGCGCCCGCCTAAGGCCGGGCGGCGCGCTTTCCCGAGTTTTTCCGCCCGGCACTCGGCCGCCTCGAAATAAGCCCCCGCCACCTCGTAAATTATTTGCCGCGCAATATCGGGCACTCGCTCGTGGGGGAGGCGGGGGCCGCATCGCATTATCAATCATTTCGGCGCCGACGCGTCCGAGGAAAGAGGGAGCCGGGGGGGCCCACTTTTCCTCCGCGCTTTTTTGTCGCCTCGCCCGCCCGACTCCCGGCGGCCCTTTGAATAAGTAATCGCAATCGGATGAAAACTGTCGAGTCGCGGGATTAACGCCTCACGCCCCCGGGGCTTTGTGCCCGCGTCGCCTGCTCGCTTGCTCGCCCCGCCCGCCCAGCCTCCGAGGAGCTTCCGCCCCACCGGCCCGCTCTTTTGTTTATATGGATGGCCTCGATTGATTGCACTGATGGGCCGATGCCCGGACCGCTTGTTTTCATCCTCCTTTTTCATTTTCCTTTTTTTCCCCTTGTTTGGGTGCCCAAGTTTCCCAAAGTCCCCGCACTCCGGCAAAGATTTTCACGCCAGCAAACTTTTCAATACATTTTTCATCATTCGAGTGCATTGTATCTGGCATGCAATAATAAATACTTGTAAAAACAATCGGGGGATTCAATCTATATCAATTGTTGTTGCATCTAGATTTAACAGTCGCGTTTCGTGTGTTGTACTCTAATATGCATGTAGAAATTAAGAGAGTGTGGGATTGATGTATAAGTAGTATATATATATAATTATGTGTACAGTTTCATAAACCAAAAGGTGGTTATGTTCACAGGTTCATACTATTAATAAAAATGATAAAAGAGTGAAATAATATTACAATGCATGCCAAAATCATTGTTGTACCAAACATTTCTACAGGATACATTTTAACTTTTCTTAGCAGTTTGGTGTGATTAATTTTAGCATATCAAAAATTTAATGGTATATTAAAACTTTATATAATGCTTATTTATTTTATAAGATTATAATGGTAGTCTTGATTACTTACAAACTGTTATTACGAGGAAACTTGAACAAACTAGGCGGTTTCGCTTACCTGAAACAGAAATGAAGTAAATGTTATTCGTAAGTAGGTAAGCATAATTAGTAAAAGCACCATAATACAACTACACTTTGTATTATTTGTTGATACTTCAAAAACAATATAATCTTGTCGTTCAAAAACAAATGTTATCAAATTAATTACCTTTTAAAATATTTTCAAAAACTTTAATTTATTAATGGAATATCATTTCTCTGTCTGTTAATACTAAATTCAGATAATTTCATTTTTTATACATTACCAAGTGAAAGATCTTCATGCCGGATTGGAATATATATTAAGTTAGTAGATAAGCATTAATATAGTCAGACTAAGAGTATGTCATATTTTAACGGAGTAATATACATATACCAATAAAATTTTATTTTGTTTTAAATCTAAGAGTTTAATATTCGTAGACATATTTGTATTATGACATATTTAAACAATACATAAATATTTGAAAACACTTTTTCAGTAAATATACTGGAAGAAAAAGTACCATATTTTCAAACACCAATAATTTCCACTTCAGCATTTACTAAAATTACATTAAAAAATCTGTCAGTTAATTTTCGAGTTTAATTCTTATCACCTCGCAGTGATGTAAAGATACACATACATGTAGGTGCGCGAATGTTTAATATCAGCGGACTACAAGGTCTGTCTGGCAGAAAGTGCTTTTTGACTTATTCTCGATTCAGCCGCGCGAGAAAAAGGACAATCGCTAATTCCATTCAACAAATCACAAGGCTTTTCTCGCGGCGCCGGCGGCGGCGACATGGACGAACAAGGCGAATCTCGCTCCGAGTCCCCGGGACACGGGAGCGGAGAGCGGCTCCTGCAGGAGTCGGGGCAAGGCGGGGGTGCTCGAGGTGGAAAGTAAGCTGCGAGATAGAGGGCTTGCGGCGAGGCAAGGAGCACAAAAGCGGCGAAATAAAGAGAGACAGGGGCGGGGCGGAAATAAAGGGCGGGAAGAGCGGCGCGGGCGGGGTGGGGGCGGCCCTTTTAATAACGGATCCGTGTCCCGGACGCGGGAGCTGGCCGAGTCCCCCGTCCCGGCGGAAAGGAAGGCGCCCAGCAAGCCGCGACGCTTTCTTAGGAGGCGGCCCCGCGTAAAGTGCCTCCCGGCAATATCTTCCGATTACGGGCTAAGTAAAGCTCGGGCCGCGGCCGCGCCCTTAACTTTCCACTCCTTTGTGCGGGCGGCGGCTGGCCCCGGGCGGCGCGCCCAAACGGCGCATCGCCCGGGCGCCGAGATCTCCCACTTAATGAGACGTGAAACGGGTTATGAATGGGGTGTAATGCGCGCGGACGCCTGGCGAGCCACCGCGAGCGCGGACGATTATTATCCCGCGCCGCCCGGCGCGCCTCTTGCTAATTATGAGAGGCCCGGGTCCGGGCGCCGCGCCCTGGGTAATTTAAGGGGCCGCGGCGACTCGCCAAGGCCGCCTCGTTTCTTTCACTCCCCCGGACCGCCGCCTGCTCCTTACTTCTGCACTTTGTCCCGCACCTCCGCCCCGCTTGTCTTACGCCCTGCCCTCGCCCTCGTCCCGCCCCCACCAGCGCGCTACTTTTCTTCGTACCAATGAACCCCCGGCTAAAAGTATTTCTGTGTCAAGCTTTGAACTTTTTAGCGCGGCGCAGTCGGTCTATTTTGGTCTGCCGGGCCCCAAGTAAACCCTAACTGTTACTTAAAGTCCGCGTGAAAGCTGCTCCAGACCTCTTGACAATTTTCTTTCCAAAGGACAATTAACATTTATTTACCTGCTCCTAGCACTATCTTTCCCTATGTTGCAAAGTTTCCTGCTTTTTCAGCTCCCACGCGGTAACGCCACGTGGACTAATTTATTTGATCAAAGGGATCACGCTTGAATTGCAGAATACTTTCAATTACCTAGGTTTACGCATAAGAAAATAACCGTAACTGTAGGATGGTGTTCGAATGTAACCAAGTCAATCAATTGATACCAATATCGATTAGTTAATGCTGTACTAAGATCTATCCTAAATAATGTAACAAGCACTATTCGGTCTCATTTTCTACGCACTACATACTCGCTGCATATCAACTCACGCACGAAGTTATTCCACGAAGCTACCTCTTACCCGGCATCAAAATTCTTGGAATTATCTCTACGCGCTTATTTACATTCCGGTGTAACCAAGTATAAGTAATTATAATCTATTGTAATTTTTGACCATTAATTTGAACATCCTGCGTATTTATCCTTGATCTCTTCCGTCTAACTATAAACGTTTATTTAATTCATAATAAATACTTCTGTTTAGTCGTTACAAGTGAATTTTATCTCAAAGTCTATTTTTTTTATATCATATCATTTGTTTATCGTACTCTTTTAAGTTCAGAAAGTAAAGTTTCACTGATTTATAGTCAAAAGTGAACGTGTAATATAAAAACTTATAGTCATTGCATTTAAATTCGATAATGTCGTGTAGAGAAATTGGCTATGTGTAATTGTTTCTGTTTTGCAGATTATTTAGTAAGTTCAAAAAAAATACGCAAGGATTTAAAAGAAATACGAAACTAAACAAATTTTTTGATCGAATTTTCGATCGAATCGAAAAATAAATAGTTTATTATAACATAAGTATATCTTGTCTCATTATGAAACCTATTCACGTACATAACCATCCTAAACGATTTACTTTAATTTGCTCGGTTAACACAGTGAAATTAAGAGAGAGCATCCTAGTAGATATGGCTTAATTATGCCAAATACATTTATTATACCGGTCACATTTAACGGCACAAGGCTTTGAATACTAAAGGAATGTCAAATGCTAACGACTCCGGGGTTTGGTGAAAAAGCGGCTCTAGTGGCTCGCAGGGCCATCGGGTCCTCCGATTTCCGAACTGGCTCCTCGGAAGCGCCGGCCTGCCCTGAATGCTTAAAGCGCCGGGCGGCGCGACCGGAAATATTTGGGGCGCGCCCGGTGTGGCGGCGCGGGCGGGGCAGCGCGCGGACTAATTACGTTTTAATGCACCCAGGGGTGCAGAGACATTAAGAGGAGGCCGGAGGCCGGTGCGGCGGTGTCCTTACAAGCGCGCGACGCGATGCCCGGGTGATTTATTCTAATTAAATAAAGTGCACGTCCCCGCTAATACGCGGGCCGGCGCGTCGTGCGTGACGACGGCTGATTTAAGGCGTCTCGCGCGTGTGCACGCCTCGACCGAGATGCCAGGAGTCGCTTGAATTTCCACCCCGGCCACTTCCCCAGAGGTCTTATCGATAGGTTTCCAGACTGATTATTCTGTTATCGACTGGTTGCATTGATAGTACGGGAGAAAGATATTCAAACGAAAATACATATTAATTATTGGATCGACCGCATGATCTGAAATAACATTTAAAGTCTGTTATAATTATTGATTTAAAGTAGAACGATGCCCGGTATTTATACATAAATGAGGATAATATGTTTCAAACAGATAGATAAACTGCAAGGGCATCGTGCTGAGATCAATTAAGCTAAATCAGACCTTTGAATCTCGATTGTAATTGAATAAAAATTCTGTTAGAGAATCATAGGCTGGTTTTATTTGATCATGTGCACGTTGATCATGAAAACTTGTTCCGTTTGTATCGGAAATAGAAGAGATGTAATTTAAGCAGTATTTACAGGCGTTGATATCAATTGACAAGTGTATCGATCGATTCGAGTCGAAGGGAAGTATGGCCGCAAGTCGAATGCGAGACATGTTGACACGGCGGGTGGCTCGACCGGTGCGCGCTCCATCTTCGTCGCGATGGCGTCGCAACGGACCGGGCATGGACGAAGGGAAAAAGACAGAGGGACTCGCGAATGGGGCGGCCCGAGTTCCTCCGGAGGGCGTATCTTAATGGCGCTTATTATTCTCCCCGGCCCGGCGCCGAGCCGGGCGTCCCTTTATTTTTCGCCCGCGGGGAAATCAAGCGCGCGCAATTAGTTGGGCCCGTACCGCGCTCAGCTTAGCCCGGCGTTCTGCATTATGCACCCGATCAAAAGTGACGAAGTGGACTCGCAAGCGGCTCCGATGTCTTTTTGCTTCAACTCCTCCGAGAAGATTACCACCCCCGACTTTCTGCGTGTGTTTTTTTCCATTGCAGCTTTTGTTAAAATTGGACGAGGTCCCGGCGCAGTTGGGCCGCCTGCTTTCTACCGGTGGATTAAACGAGCCGCGGTCTACTACTGCCGCTACTACAATTTGACGACGGTATACGTAAGTTGTTTTTAATTTTTTAATCCGCCGCGGCTAAGTGCAACAAGGGGACACTCTGAATTTCCCGGAAGCCGACCCGCTAATAGGGCGTACGCGGAATTGCCGGTGGCTAGTGCACGCGCAGTCTAGAGGACGATCCGCGCGATAATTGCGGCTTGCGCCGCGCAGGCGCAAGAGGCCGATGGATTCTTTCGCGTGTAAAGACAAGCCGCGAACATCTTAGGCAAAGCGCCTGTGCCGTTATCGGGGACCTTGGCCGCAATCGAGCCGAGGGCCGAGCGGCAATCGCGATCTCGGCCCTTCGCAGCCGGACAAGCGAGCCTATCAGCGATCGATCCGGCCGCTGGGAGTAAAACCCGTAAGGACTCGTCGGCCGCGGCCGGTCCTTAAAAGGGGGGAGGCGGCCTTACGCCGAAAGCAAACGACAGACCGCGAGATAGGGCGGCTATAAAGCAGCGGGCGCGTCGTCGCGCACGCCCAGGTGGAGGCCTTCCCCCAGAGGATCCGCCCGACCCCCCGGCAATTACACGTTCGAGCGGCTATCTCCGGTTTAATGCGCCCCGCACCAGTCGGCGAAATATTGTTATTTATGGGCTGGGCGCAGATGCCCCCAGCGCCCGGACGGCTTTGGAGATGCGGCCTGCCGCCGCCGTCTTCCGCTCGATTCGACGCTCGGAAAATTCATGGGCAGGAACCCAGTCGTTCCGAGGGCGCTACCCACGCCCTAGGACACTTCTGTCGCGGCCTGATCGACGCTTTTTCATGCCTCCTGCAATACCGCACTTTTAAATTGTGGGGAACTGCAATTCTTTCTAACAATCTCCAGGTGGACGTACTATTTTTCCGCTCGTGTAGAATCGCGACGAGTAACTACCTTTATTTTTCCTTATTATTTACACGACGCTCCCCTGTCAGCTCGACGCTTCTTTATACTCTTGCGCTGCAAGCGATTATTTTTCTCTTCTGCGATACTTGTCCCCGTCTTCCAAGTTGCTTTTATAAACAATGATGCGAGCATTTTAACGTTATTGCAGTTTATTACATTTTCTGACTATATACTCTTCGTTCCATAAGAATAATTTGTTATAAAGTATAATAGTCTACTAATAATTAAAGTCCAGTTTACAGTTTATTGATTTAAACAGAATGACGCTTCCATTTGTTCAGTTAAACTGTACTAATGCCTGGTTTTACACTCCAACCTAAGTTTCGCGTATGTAGTCAGAATGTGTTGCAAGTAATTAGTTTACATCTCCTGCATTGAAACTACCTTGATACTTTTTACCTCGAAAATCGAGTAAAACCGTTTCTGTTTGAAATTTTTTACTGAATTAATACGTATAATATGTATTATGTAACTAATTCCGATACAAAGTCTGTCAATATTTTGAAGACATTAATAGCATTAGTAGCAGCATCAATAAAAATAAGGTAGATGTAATAAGTAATAACTGTTATATGCTAGTGAACTCTCGCGTAATAATAACTGTTCGCTCATCGATCGCTTTATTAAATTCTTCATTCCCAGGAGTTTTTTCGCGGGCGACAAAAAAGCGACATGCGCCCCTTCAAAACCGTACATCAAACAAGTCAAAAAGCCATCGGGCGGCAGACAGCCTAAAAATGCATCCCATCCGCGTGCCATCCAATTACGGGGCCGGGCGTGGGTAAAGGGAATGGCTAACGAGTGAGTAATAACCAGCGCACATCCCCAATACGGTGACGCGCCTCCCACGCGCCCGGCGAGGACGCGCAAGGAGAGCTACTACATTCCCCCTTAGTGCGGTTCAAAGAACGATCGAAGCGATCATTTTCTTTAATTATGCAGGCAGGGAGGGGGCACAGCGAGAGAGTGTGAGGGGAGGATAGGGGAGGGTGCAGCGCTCGCAGACCGCTTGCGCTTGAAATAGATCGGGCGGGTCGATAACGACCCGGCGAGACCCGCGCTTCTTACCTGCTCTGCGAATGGTCGATCTGAAGGTGATTGCGAGGCGGCAGCGTTTAAAACGAAACTTTTCTCCTATCTCTCGCTGTGGGATACTTTCCATTATTTTTATGTTGTTAACGTCCTTCACTCTACACAGCGAGTTCAATTGGAATTTAGAACGACGAGTCAGTCGTTAGTAGAAAGCGAAACTCTCGTAAATCCGAATTATTTTTAATTTAATCGTAACAATTTTCTCTTTAGACAGAAGCATTGCATTTAATTATTTGAAAAGTTACACTAATAACTATTTTAACGGTTCGGTTAAATAGGATTTAAATGTTTGTAGGTGAAAAAATATTCATTCTAATCTTGTACTTTTGCCCCTTTTCCATACTTTTGACTGGAAAATAGCAATTAATAAGAAAAATAAAACAAGTCAACTTGCAACAACGATCAATGAAATTCAGAAAAAAGGTTTTAAAAATAGTTTAATCTGTGTGAGCAAAATAGTCTTTGGATAATATTTCTAGACATACGCATTTTTAAAAATTTTGAGATGTTCCAAATATTTAATTTTCAAAGTGTCTGAATTTAAATGAAACGTAATATTCCCTCATTATTTATTCGTAAATTTGGAAAAGCTATGTATATTACCACTTTGGGTGATGCAATAAATTTTCAATTAAATTTACCCCTGCAAATGTGATTTTTTAAAATACTATATGCAAACAAAAAGTTTTCTAGAATATAATCGTTTTTAAATAATAAGAATGCGTAATGCATAGGTATAATTAGATTCATTACCCATAAAAACAAAAGCATTATAAAGTCTGTACAGGCGTAGTTTTATGGATTTCGATAAACAACAATTGTAAGGTTAAGGTTATATTTTTTGTTTAAATTATCAGCCTTAAATTATTACGAATCTTTCCTAGAAAAAATCATTTTGAATAATACATAGCGAATTTCATTGAAAAGAATATTCAGAGCAGCTCTAATTTGGCGTATGCATAAGGGTCGGTCAAAAATCAATCGTTGCTGTAGCGCAATCGATCGGTTTGGGGCCCTCGCGAGATGTTTAATAAAAAGACATATTGCTGTTGCGTAAAGTACACGAGACGAAGGGCAGAGATCAGAGGAAATTGTGAGAGAAAACACGGGGGAGATATAGCAGGTGTCTTGTCTCTCCAAACATGGGGCCCATGCCTTACGCAACTTTCCATTAAATCTGAATATCCCAGGCGACGCGACGGGAGTAAACAAATCCCGGAGACGCGGGCGCATATCGAAAGCAAACAATTGCGCGGGGCGGTGGGACGCACCGTCCAGCGGGATAACACTCGCGTCCGAGGAGGCCGCCGAGGTGCAATATCCCCGTACAGCCTGTATTATTTTTATCGGCGCGGTTGGTCCAGCCGCCCCCTACGAAAATATTGCGCGGCCACTGCCCGGGAGAGATTTTCGTCGAGCCGTGTGGCCTGCGGCTGGCGGTGCGCTGACCAGACAGGCGGCTGTGCGTCCCAGCGTAGATGAATTTTAAGTGGTTACGGGCTCGCACAGCGTCTGACTAGTGCCTATCGCACGGTGTAGCCAGTCCTTTAACACACCGTTTAGCACTTTCTAGAATAAAGTTACAATCTACTGAAACAAACCCGGAACCGAATCAAACAGGAGCTCTATTAAAAACTGTAATCAACAGATTACCAACGAATACGCTTTGCATTAGAATATTGCAATATGAGGAAAGACTTTGATCTCTAGTATTAGAGACGAGCCCGTCGTGCGATCCTGAGACACGCGCGCTTTTATACTCACCGGCGTGTTCTGGCCGACGATCGAGTCTAGCGAAAGCTGTGTTTGCAAAGGTGAATGTTTAAAAGGCGCGCATACTCCACTGCTCCGCGCGACAGTGTCGAATATATCGGGGTTATTTAATGTTGCTCGCCCGCGTTTGCCGGTATCGATAAAAGGCAAATAAAGCAGACTATTTGGGTGCCATCGAGGCGGTCCCCAGGCACGACAGATAAACAAACGACTAAGACAGCCGGGCAAACAGTCCCGAGCATCGCGCACATCCGCCATTTATTTGTTTACGCCCGGCACTGCTTGGGCGCGAGTGACGTCGGCTCCACGACTCCCGGAGCTTCATCCATTTAGGCGCGCTCGAAAAAGCCGCGGCAATTTTTCGGGGAGGAGCCGGCCGGGGCCGCAACTCCCTTTTTGCCCGAGATGGGACGGAAAACTGATTTGCCGCGAGCCAATGGCGAGCGCTGCAATATCCCAGAGCCGCTATCCCCCACGGACGCCCTTTGCCAAAATGCCAAATGCTCCGGTAATTGCCTCAGAGGGAGTAATAGGGGTATAAATAACCAAGATGCGTCGATAGAAGTACAAGTCCCCGGCGCATACGTCGCCCAAGATTTCCGACACTCTGATACACCTGTTAATGGCTTTCTAGTTAGTTTTTCAAGACAATGTTTAGTGTTAGTCAGTTATTATTACCTGATAATCTTTTTTATTATCTTTATTATATTTTCATTAATACATGCTTAAGATCTAAGTATTATACATAAAGATAAAAAATTAGTGTTGCGGTACAGATTGAGACCTTTGAAAAGTACTACATGTATTCTAAACTCTGCGTGTATTTGTTATTATAAGCGGCGACATTATATGTTCATAATGCTGTATTACGTTTGTTTATGCTATGAGAAAAGGTTTACATTTTATTTATTGTATATACGTTGCTAATTTAATTAATCAACTCTATACAACACACATGCTAAAATAGAGATATTGAAAATTCCAAAATTGGAATTCGAGTTCTTTGTCTCTTGGGTCGCTATCGCTTCTATTCTTTGATGGACCATCTGCAAATAGAAATTCAGCTCTGATCAACACATCAAAGCCGAAAGCCGTGTATGCCTCCAATACGAATCCCCATAGTGATCGTCTCGCCTTTGTCCGAGTTATACCTTTCATTAGTCGGAAGGACGCCTTACTACGGCGCTCGGTCGTGACGTAAATTGACTGCGAATTGAACGCAGCCCGCGAATATTACGGGTCTGACGCAATTTTATCGGGGCGTGCCGCTAAAGCTCAGAGGAAAATCTCGAGGATGCGCGCGGGAGAAGCGGACCGAGACCCAACGGGAAAATTTCATACCGGCCGAGTGTCGGTCGCAGCGGCGGCTCTCCATCCGCGAGTATTAATCGTAAATCCGTGCAAATTGTTAACTGATATGAGCCCCGGGGCTGGGCCTCGAGCTCGAAAGCGGGGCGAAAAAGCCCCGCGGACGGACCCGCGCGGATCGCCAATAATTTTCAAAATTACCGGCTGAGCAATTAACCTTCAGCGTGCAAAGGGCTTTCGACGGTCACGCTGATTGAATTACTTGACAGGCTGCGCGCGGTCTGGCCCTCGTTTTATGCCTCTCCCGATCGCCTAATGGCCATCGGAATGCTTTTGAAAAATTCGCCCGTCGCGGAATTCGCGAAATATAACCTCCGAGTTTGGTCGTGAGGGAGAGTTTTTGTCGATAGTCGCTTTGGGGATTGACCGATCGTTCGATTATCCGAGCGCTTTGGCTTTTTACTCGGAACGGAATCCACGATTTTTCTATTAATAATACGTTTTAGTGAGTGTAAAAAAGCTTGCGGCGGGCGTATAACATGTGTCGCGAGTCAATGCGACCTCGAAGAGCTTTTCTCTTTCACTCAATCGTTGACACTTAACAAGAGTAAGCCAGATTCTTTGTAACAATAGACAATAAACCTCGAGGCCGAAGTGGCGAACCATTGTTTTGACTGAAAAGTGCTATTCATTGCTATTCCGCTGTCACTTGTACATTTACGCTCTTCCAGGCACACATGTAGGGTTCGAGTTCAATCGCGTTTCAAACGCGTCCAACAAGTTGCTCAGCAATATTGCCTGTCGGCCAGTACACGCGAGAACAATTTACCAATTCCAAAGAATGATGTAATACCTGCACGTAAAACCCGTTCATTTTTCAAATATTGAATCGAAAGTCCATTGTACTGAGCGTGATAAAGATCGATAACTTTCAGTGGCTGGCGATTATTTACCTTCCTGATTATTTGTGGCCTTTGTAATTCATCCGCAGGTTACACCCTTTCGACAATTTTATCGTTTGCAGGATCGATTTTATAAATTCGAACCTGTGATACTTTGAAATCTTATGAATTATGGGTTAATAAAGTTAATTGATAACAAGAGCATAATGTAGAAGATCTCATCATCCGAGCTTAGTCGAATCTGAAACAAGCCCGCTTTAGCTAGGACAAAGAGGGAAAAATACAGGCATTCCGGAGATACTCGGGGCGCAGCCGCAGCGAAATAACAATCGCGGCGCTGTTTCTAAGCGGCTCGATAAAAGCCCGAAGGCTCTCCTCCCTTGGCGAGCTTTTAAAGGGACCAGCCGATAAAACGGGCGCCTCGGAGCTCGGCGCTGTAGCGCAGTCTCGATTGAGCGCCCGGGAGTTTTTCGATGGTGGTAGCGAGCAAATCCCGCGCGGCTGATTCGCCCCGGATTCCACCGGAATATTTATGGGGATTTGGAGTGTATCTGTTGCGAACGAGTTCGACGCGCGGTTTTAGCGAGTTACTTTGCCGGGCGCTCGAGCGGCAAGAATTCCCGAGCGCGGCTTTTCCGCGGGCCGCCCATGCGAAGAGTAGTGCGCCGCGCCGGGGTCATTATCAGGGAAATGCGCAGAGAAGCGACCCTGATTGCAATCTCTCCCCTCATTTTCGCGCAAACAAAGTGTCTCGTTTAAAATCCCAGTAAACCGCCGCGCGGATTCCCGACAAAACCGAACGGGTGGAAAAAAACGGCCCCGGGAGATGAGGGCGAGCGGCACGCTGGACCCGACAGGGGGGGAGCGTCCGAGGTCGCGGGGAATCCTTCTTAGAATTAATCGTGAAAAGTTTTCGCGCGAATCCGCGGCGCCGGGCTAATGCGCCTCCACCTGATTATGTCCCCGCTGATACTAAAAGCGACAAGTACCACTTGGGCGCGTTAATAAAAAACGCAACTAAAACGACTTATGAATTTCATTCTGTTTTTTTCATTAGAGCGCCGCATAACTCTTACCGCGAATAACACGGTTTATGCAAATGGCCGATACTCAAGTTCTAGTAACGTTTTGTTGGTACTTCCTTTATGATTCCTAGGTACTACTATAACGTTTACGTTATTACTAGAAAACAACATTAACAGAATGTACACGAAGAAAATGTGGATTTTACAAACAAGTGATAAGATTCAAATTTAATCAGGCACGTACACAGTTCCAAGCGAGTTGGCTCAGCTTTTAATTTCATTAGAACCCTAATGCGTTATTTATTTATGAGCCTTAATGTAATTATTGCAGTATGTTGTTCAACTCACATTGATAGGTAAAATGTCGACGCCAAAGCAAACGCGCATTTATGGGCCATTAAAAACTCACCTGAAACAAGCAGTGAAACAATACAGGATTAAATAATTATCGTAGAGCATAAAAATAGTTTCGACTATTAAAAAAGGGGATAATTAATGGAGACCATTACGTGACCGCAGGAGTACAAGTAACATTTCACTCTATAAGGAGCACATTAAGAGAAATTATTAACGCGCCGTCACGTGGGGGCAACAATGTAGGCTTGACGAGCGTGCATTATACAATAAAAGGCGCGAGCAGTAAAAGTAAAGAGTAATCAGGGAGCAGCGATAGGCGTAGGCGCGTCTAACAGCGAGCGGCGAGCAGTGCATCCTATTAGCCCGCGGGCGACACGTGAGCGCGCGCGGCGACAGCCATCGGGCCGGCACGCGAGGTCGCGAAACCTGCATCTTGATCAAGCCCACTAATGAATTCGTGTATTATTGACCCCGAGGCCGCGTTCGATCGCGTGACAAACTGCGCGAGTCAATTACGCCGGCCGCCGCGGCGCATAAATAGAAATCGAGTTAGCGGGGCGCGCGCCACGCGCTGATTTGCCGAGGCGCCGCGGGAGGGGGGCATCCGCGGATAATCGCGAGCATCGCGCCGCGAGGGCGGCAAGGAGGACAGCGGGGCCGACAGGGCGCGGCATCGATTGCTCGCTCGGCCGGGATGACTTCCTCGGCGCACTTGTGAGGAGGCCGCGGTCCGATCCGCCGTTCCTTCCGAGCCCCCAGATTATGAGCCCCATCTTTTCCCCGTCGAATTGGATCCTGGATTTCGTCAGAGGTCCGGGATTGCGCGCGTGCTCTGCCGGTTAAATAATTATTTCTCGGAGGAGCCCCCAAGTTAATGCCGGAGAATAGAGCGATTTGTCCGCGGGATGGCCCCCACCTGCAAGAAATATGCTTCCTATACATCGGGATGAAAATTCCAGCTAAGCTATCTGCCCATAAAGGCTACGTTTACATGTTTTTTTATAATTATTTATACTGTGCGTGAGGGGTAAGTGTGGCCCTACTCGCAATCTACTAGATTTATGGGAATACTAACGGGTGCAGCAACCAAGACGTGATGGATATGCCGTATTAATATTCTACACTTCCGCAAACACTTTAATTAAATGATTATATGGTCGAATGACCGTCAGCCGAAGCTGAGCGTAATCTGCATTTTTAAAATACTCGCTTTCATTTTTCAGGATTACCAAAGTATAGCTCTCACGAAATTTATACTTAGAGATTAAGATAGGTCTACTGTTTACCCAGTCATTTTTTTTCTCTCATGAATACAGCTCGGGCGTCGTAGAATAAGAAATACCGGGAGAAACTAGATTTGGCGAGTTTGAAACGACATAAAGGTATAAATCGATTTTCGGATGGGCTCAGTTGAAAAGCCCGGAGCGTTTTATTTTCCCAAGGACATTCCATTCTCAAACAAAGGCATCAATGGTAAAATTTTACGAGGTGGCAAAGTCAGCGCGGGAGTAACTGGCGCGCCAGCGGCACATCCCGGCCGAGTCTATCTCCGGGCCGTTCCGTCAAACTCGATTTCCCGCGGCCGTCCTCGGCACAGGGCTTGTCGCGGCGCCACCTGTCGGCCCCGCGCGGTAAAACCGGGCCGCGCGGCGAGCGTAAACAATTTGCAGGGCCATTGAGGGCCGGCGGAGCCCTAACCAATGGGGAGAAAACTGGAAGGTCCCGGCTGAATAGCGCGTAATTAAGTCGGGCCGCCGATGTCCGGTCCCGCGGGAGGGACGTGCGCCCGCTGCGACCCAAGAACAAACAGCGGCAAATGAACGGCCCGTGCCGGCACGTGATTCGTCCCCTTCGGCCGACAGCGGGCGCCATTTGAATATCCGCGCAAAAATCTAACGGCGGCGGGGCCGCGATAACGACGTTATCGTTACGCTATCGGCGCCCCTGTAACGCTAAGTAAGTTGCCCGCCTCTGCGGGTTTCTTGTTGTCCGTGGCCTTCCTGCGTCCCGCCGGTCAAGCGAGCAGGGCCAGGGTGTTTGCTTGCCCGGCTTCCGCCCTAAGAAGCGCCCCTGCGTAATAGGTCGATCTAAATCAGGGAAATTGCCGGTCTCGGGGCGGGGGGCCGATCTTTCTGATCGGGGGCCGATTTAGAGCGCGTTTCCATGCCCGCCGCGGCGCCCGGGCCGTTTGAAAAGCCGCGGGACTTGAACAGCGGCGATCTCCAAGTACGGCACGAACGCGACGGGCGATAAATCAGCGGATCGAGGGAAGGGCGCTCGTCGCGGGCTATCCTCGCACGTGGGCGCCGGGCCATTGTCCGGAGGGCAGCTGGACCCTTACGGACGCTGCGCCGCGTCCGGCGCCCAAGCCGCCTGAATAATTCAAGACGCCCGCGCCGCGCCCCGGCCGCTAAGGACAATGCGCCCCGCGATTTAAGGGGCGCCCGAGCCCGAGGCCCCCGCCCGTAATGATAAGTATCTCGTTACAGCGGCGGCGCACCGAAGCCGTGATGAATTGATACGGGGAGGGCCGGGCGCTGCCGCCCCGCCCCCGATCGCACCTTCGGCCCCGGAGCCCTCGATCGCCGATCCGCGCCGATCGGCCAGAGGGAAGCGTGACGCCGGGAGGGCGAGGTGCGCGCGCACTCGACGCTGCCCGCATCCGTAATCTATCCCCGCCACGCGATTCGCAGTCCGCCGGCAGCCGAGGTTTATATCCCCGCGGAAGCCCGGCGAATCCCCGAGGCCTCGTGGTCCTATCGGTCCCAGACAGCCTCGCCGGAGGCCGCTACGGGTCCCCGGGCCGCCATCACCGAGTTATTATTGCGCCGATAGAGCCGGGGAAGAATCGAAGCGTCGCGCCGGCCGTCGGGTTTTACCCCGCCCCGCCGACCGAGACCGCGCGCGCTTTGTTTCCCCGCGTTATTGCGCGCCCGAACGGCGACGGCCCAGGCCGAAGGTGTTTAGTCCCGCGCCGCGCATCGACGGCCCCCCGAAATTAAAGGATCCGCCGAGATGAAGCGGGCGCCATTGTGGCCGGGAGGAGCAGCCGCGGGCTGCTTGCGTGCCGGCTGTTGCGACGACAGAAACTGGACGCTAGACCTCGGGCAAGTTGTAAGATTCGCTCGGTGGCCGCGCGCGCGTCGCGGCTCTTCTGGCCGGCTGAAAGAGGGCTTGCTGTTTCAAACGAGCGCCCGGCGCAGTGCGTCAAAGCGCTGTTTCAATATCCAAACAGCCCTTGAAATAAAAGGCGGCCTTCTTTAATAATCTCATAATCCGCCCTCGAGCGGCAAAGCGACTTTTTGCGGGGGGAGGCGCTCAAGTGGGGGCATTCATTAAAAATCCGCTGGCACAGCTCGCACCGATATTCCGCAGTGATATCCCTCCTGGCCTCGCTGCGAGTGTCGCGCATTACGTATGAAAGCGGCTTTGATGCCGCCGTGTCGCCCGGCCGCCGGCCCCGGGCCCGTTAAAGCCCTCCGCCCGCGGACGGCGCCGCTAATTTACCCTCGGTTTTGTTCGTCCTGCATTTTTCAATGGATCTAATTTAATGCCAACAGCCAGTGCTCTTTTAATGATTGCTTTGTGCCCCGCCTCCTTCGCGCAATTTGGTCAATAAGCCTGTTCCGCGTAATGAGTGACCGTTTATCCGAGCGCTCGTGCGAGAAGTTTTCGCCATCGACTCGAGTAGTCAATAGCAGCTCGAGTCCTGTCTTTGGTCTTATCTCCAGTCATCGTAAATAAGCCCGCTTGTCAAACGCGCAACTCTAAAAAACGAAGGATCGGCTTTAAAGAAGCATTTTAGCCGATTTCCATCGAAATGACTTAATTTCGGTAGCGCATTCGTGGAAAGTCGTGGCTTTCTTAAGGCAGGGCCAATTTCCCCGTTTAAACATCCATCATGCAAGAATATCAGTATTACACGGCCAAAAGCTTGATCCCCCAGAAGCGGCTCGACGTTCAATAGCGACGGAGCGCCGGCTCACTAATGCCCCCCGCCGCGGCCCCCCCCCCTCCCGTAAAAACATTGTTCCTCATCTGCGAGCCCGGCCATAATAATTTCGCTTCCCCTTTGGATCCTTTCGAGGCCTCTCACAATTCGTTGCGGCCCGCGGGGGGTAGGTTTTCGAGGGAGACGCGAGTGCGCAAAGCCTCTCGTCGCGAGCTTTAACTCCCCCTTCCCCCAGCTCGCCCTGCTCGCCCCGTTCCCCCGCTCCCCCGCTCCCCCATCCACCCGCCCGCCGCGAGTCTGCGGGGCTAAATACCTGCAATTAGGCGGATTGCAGTTCGCGGAATGTTACCGGGACGATAATGGCCGCGGTTCCGCGGGCGTTTTTCACGCGCGGGGGTGGAAAAGCCCGAGCCCCGAGGCCTCCTCCCCGGCTCTTTTTCCGCCCCGCGCCCGCGGTAAGCCGCGCGAGAGCTGTCTTTCCGTTTTGCCTCCCAGGCGCTCGGCTTTGTACGCCCCCCACCCACCCCCGATGCAGGCACAATGCAGGCTTGTCGCGATTCGATATTATCCCGCGCTACAAATGGGAGGATACTTTTGACATCTCTGCAGCTTTCCACAGGCAGTCCCACGGGGAAGCGCTGTCATTTACAAAAAGTGACTTTCCCACTCTGGTACAGTTCCATGGAAACGTAAACGACTGCATTTCATTTTCAATTTTTTTCCCGCGCAGAAACCTTGAGGTGCACGCGCGCTTTTCCTTGAAGAAATAAAACCAAATATCCGACCTCCCAATGCTTGTGTTATAGCTAAATAGAAAACTTTATGTGCGCTGTTCATCGCAACTCGAGTAGAACCCTGAAATGACGCCATATAGATATCAACTTACAAATCCATGCTTCGAATCAAATTGAATTTGATTCGAGGGTCCGCAGCAATAGTTTTAGAACGCATTCGGGGAAATGCAACTAAATGAAACCCGTGGGCTGATAGGGCAATGCGTAGCTCTACTCTTGTTTTCATAACCTTGGCAAATTAATTTATCGGAATGGCATTGTCGGCATCGGGATTTCATAACTCCCAATAAACTTGAATTTCTATCAATCCGTGCGCGGACGGTAAAAGCCAACCAAGATCGGATCTCGGTTACAGGGGCGATCCGGCGAGCGGGCGATAGGGCGCCCGAAGGAAAAACCACGGGGGGAAATGTGGGCCCCGGACCGACGCAGCCCCGCCAATTAGCTCATCCTCGCGGGCACGCCCGGCCCGGCCGCTGGCTTTGCCAGGAGACAATGCGTCTTTGTGCCGAGTCCCGCGGCCTTGGGCACAATGCCTCCTCTGGCGCGCGCAGCCGCCCCCGCGAGTAAAAGGCGCGCGGGCCCCGCGAGGGCTCCGTCAAAGCCGCGCCCCGCGCGGAATTAGCTTTGCGGCTCTTACGTCCACCGGGAGATTTTACACCAAGCCCGCGGGCCTTTGTTCCTCCTATCGGGCCGAGGCGTCGCGGGAGCCCCTAATGCGCTCCGACGCACTCCTCGGGGCTTTGTTTCCCTCGGACAACCGGGGCGCGGCCCCGGGCGAAAAACTCCCTTGGCCGGGTCGCCCGGTTCCCCCGGAGTCCGCCGCGTCTCGCGTAATTTTGTAATGAGCCCGCGTGATGTAGGAGCCCCGGGCCAATGATGGATGGCGAAATTGAAATCTGGGTCGGCAGTCGAAATGATGGAGAGGCTGTTTTCTCACTTTGCCGTTACTTTTTACAGGTTTTTCCGCGGGGCTTGAGATTAATACATGGCAGCTCCGGGAGAGTAATCCTACTTTGCCGGCCGACATGACTGATAGTTCCGACTGATACCGAGGCTGCTGTAGGAAGCCAAGCGTTAATTAAAGTGCACAATAAACCCGTCGATTGGTACGAAGGAGCCGCCGCCTTATTATACATTGCAGGCTCCCCGCGACAGATCGGCAATATTCGCATAAAATGCAAGCGGTCTTAAATTCGTTCCGGGAACTGGTCTTGGGGCGGGAGCGACAGCGAGACTAGAGCCTCTATTCCGAGTCCCATTGAATTTCAATTGAAATCGCATTGGATCGCGCGGCGCTCCCGGCCGATAACCTTATCAAGAGAGCCTCGGGAGAAGAGGCGGCGCAAGTGGGGCGCATCGGTTCCCCCAAGATGGCAAAAGAGCGCGAGCGGCGCCTCGGGCAATTATGCAGGGGCGGGGGCGGCGGGCAATCAGGGCGTCGAGCTGCCTCGCGCTCACTTGGCCCAAGTGCGCCGCGCGCGCGCGCGGGCCTTTCGAGTTTTCGGAGCGACGGGGAGGCGGGCCGGGCCGCACAGCCGAGCCCTCCCGCGCACGCCCACTCACGACAGTTCTTCTTTGAGGGCTCTTCTTCTTTTTCCATTGCCGGCACGCGTGTGCGCCTAATGTGCCCCTCCCGCGCCCCGGCTAATCACATTTGCCTAATGGGAATTGAGCGCGAATTGAAGTGGGTTGATTGCGCGCCCTGGGGCGGTTTAGACCGAGGCGCCCTGCCGGGGAGGCCGCCAATGAACTGTAAAAAGGGCGGCGCGCATCCTGCTGGCGCTGCGCCTCGCGGGGAGCTATCGCCTCGATCACGCGCGAAAACCGGGCGCGAGCGTCGCCGGCGTTCGCCGTCCCTTCGCCATGAACGGGTAAACTCGACAAATCCGAGCGAGTCAACGAACAGCTTGTAGGGCTCGGATCGGCGGCCGCCGCGCCGCTCTCCCCTTCTAATCTTAACCGAATGAAACAGTGCAGAAAAGTGGCGAAGTAAGAGTATAAAGTTGGCCGCGGGCGTCCGGGCTTTTCCCCAAGTTGCGAGTTGGACTCGGTCGGGCGGCCCGCGCCTCGCTCCCGCCGAGTTTGCTTTATGTCCAAGTTTACTTTGGCCACGGAGGCCGCCCTGGAGGAGGGCCCGGCGATGACTGCCTGCACTCCGGTGCACGGGCCGTCTTTCCCGGGGCCGGGGAGCGCGAGGCGGGCCGGTGCGCTTGGCCGGCGGCCCTCCAAGGAAACACCTCGTCAATAAGCAAAAGGCCCGCGCGCCGCCCGGAATAGCCCGGGGACAAAGCGGCCGGGGTGCAATATGCCTGAAAAAGAGAGCCGGCCACCTGGCGCGCGGCGCAGAAGACCCGGGCCGCCGCCCGCCCGAGGAGTCATCCCTTAGATCGTGACAAATATCCGAGACACATAGGCGCTATAAAGTGTATTTCCAATATTGCGCCTGGCGAGGGGGCGGCAGTCACCTTTGTGAGCCGCGGCGCGGGAGGGCCGGGCTCGCCCCTTTTGTACATAAGGCTCCCTCCAGCCTACGGCCACACGTGCCGAGGGGTGTCGGCTTCTCACTTGGCTGCCTTCTTTCGACCCCGGACGACTTCAAAGCCGAGAGGAAGAGCAAGCGCCCGAGCCACCGGGCCGGGGCGGGGGGCGGGGGGCGGCGGGAGGAGTGCGCCAGCGCCGCCCGGAGGCCGGGCTGCGGGGACTCGGCTTTTTGCGAGCGACGCTGCTATACCTTACGTCGTTTGATTTGTCGGGGAATCGGCGGGAAGAAAGAGGCCCCTGTACACGTACCAGCCCACTAATGGATGAAGCGCTAGTGGCTGCAGCCCTCCCGGCGCACACCCCAACCGCGCCCCCGCCACTCATTGTTCCTCCGCGGCGTCACTCAGCAGATGAAACTTTCCTACTCGATGCCATTGACGGAAAATCGCCTTTCTTGTCCTCGCGTAATACCGCTTTTCCGAAAGAAAACGCCCTTTTAATTGCTCCTAATGAGGAAACAAATCGCTTCATCTCCTTGTGCCTTACATCCTATAGAGCGCCTTACTCTTCGTTGTGTTTTTGCATCAACCACAAATTCTCCTCAACGGTTGAAAGCTCTATACATCTGGTAAGAAAGACCATCGACCTACTAAACATCTCCCTACGAATTCACCAGTTTCAAAACAAAAAATTCACAAAAACATACAATGTTTATAATGAATTTGACATCCGCCTATTTATGAAGGAAATGTCGCCCCACATAGGACGTTGCGGTTAAACCTAAAAATCAATAGACGTTAAAAATAGCATATCGGTTTTCCATTTTAATATGGCCAACAGAGAATGCATTATCTTGTTAAACCCATGCGACATGTGCACTCTACAATATTTTTAACTATCTATATTAATAGTCAACAGAAAAAATTAAACTAAAACAATAAATAGTTTATAACTAACTAATATCTAATTTTGATATGTGCTTTATTAAAATTTAAGTTTTTAGCAAAATTTAACGAATTAATATATAATAAAAGTTAGTTATATTAAAAAAGTAGTTGGTAGTATTTATTTAAGATTCACGTGGAATCTAATCGCGACTAACAATTTAAATATGAAGTTATTTTATCGAGATTCAATTTTCAATTTTATTATGAATTCGCAGGTTTCTTTGTAGGCAAAAGGTTACGACGATTGTGAGAAAACAAAACACAGAAAACGAGCATAAGTATAACTGGTGGATGCGTGCAGAGAATCAGAATGTTTCTATTACATTTTCGTATCTTAAAGAGGATTTACACGTATTTCCTTCTTCGAAAAGAATTACTTGAAACAGAAAATATGTAATCTTTATATAAAATTTAATTTTTATACATACGTCAATGTATAAAATATTATTAAACTAAAATAATAATTATTTGCTTTGTAGATAATAATTTATTAAAGTTATAAGAGTTATTGATTTATTTATTAAATATTGATACAAGAATTATAATTCATACTTTCGTTGACAGTTTCTTATATCAAACAGAAACTTTAAGACACATAAAGATACAGAACAGTTTAAGATAATTATCAAAATTAGAAAATGAGAAATCTAATTACCTAAAACATTTGCAAAATGGGACGCTTACATTGTCCATGTATTCCCCAAGCCATTTTTATGGTGGCCGTTACGGCAATTACATATAGTTTTAATTTGCAATCGACCTATGGACATGATTTTATGGGTAATTATATAACTATTAAATTATTTCTCTAAAAAGAAATTTCTGTTAGTTTGTTTTTTATTCATATTTGTAATTCCTTTTCAACTTATAGTATGTCAAAATTGACAGATAAGTATTTTCTCAACTCATTTGAGTCAAGTGTCAGAAAAAACAATGAAATATACTTGATTTAAAGTAATTAAAAAATATATCGTTTATAAATTACTACTACCACTTGAAGAACTCGAGATTATCATCTTTTAATATCACACAAGTTATTAATGTTTTTACCTAGTTTTATTTGGTGTTAATAATTGCACGATTATCGGATACAACTGGTATTATTCCCTACAACTTAACCTTAACTGTTCTAACTATTAGTTAGATACAGTTAGAATCGACGGCTAACGGAAATTGGATATTTCAAGAGCGGTACTCTGCAATGTGGGAAAATCGGACAGGAGCCGCGTGAGCGTCTGCGCCTAACTCGACGTTCACTCGACAATTGGACTCTGAGCGAGAGGTGGAAAGTGGCCGAAAACAATGTAATTGCTTGGCGGGGTTGGGTGAGCAGGGATTGATATAAATGCTAGACAGGCAACTCGGAGCGGTTCTTTAACCCGCGAGCTTCCGCGTCGGTGGTGCCGATGAAAAGCCGGGGAGTCGAGGGAAGCCGGAGCAAAGGGAGCAGTCGACCGCTCGCTCGCTCGCTCGCGCGGACTTTTCCGAGTCCCCCGCTTTCGGCTCAAAGTAAAAGTTCCCGCGCGCACAAATTGCTTTCGAGTTCTTGGCCTTATTCGTGGCCGCGGGCACAATATTTGGGGCTACCGTGACTGTCCCTCGCAATATTCACTCAAAATTGATTTTGTTTGTCGCCATTGCAAATCTTTTAACAAACTGACGTCTTCCGTCTGCATTTTGTCATTATTCACTTTATTTAACTGGAATTCAATTCCTTCTACTTTACCCCCAATCCCAGGATAGGATGTGGTAGTAGTGTAAGATGTTTACAAACAATAGGGCATTACCTAAAAGTTTGCTATAACGCAAGAGTCATACGACCACTACCGATTTTTTATCGCGGGAATTTCTTTTCAATGTCGACTTGATGTCTTTTTCTCTCAAGTTATGAAAGGCAAACATTTATTTGATCGGTGATACTTTATTTCGAAGCTCGAGGAGAGTCGTCGAATAGGCTAACGATTAACGGGTGCTTTATGCACCAAGCGAGTCAAGTCTGAAAAATTTAATCAGGGCCATTGGGCGGACGGGTCGAGGGGCTCGGGGCAACGGGGAATCCGATCACTCGGAGTCAAAGGGGATCTCCTCAAACGTCCGATTTACGGTCATTAAGCGTTCATTTATATGCCCAGGGAAAAAGCGGCCGCCGCACACCCGTCGAGGTGGCGGCCTCATGCCGATTAATCCGGCACGAGATTACCGCTCGTTGGTGCGCGCGCGCGCGAAAATATCCCCGGTCTCGATTTGCACTGTTAACTCAAATTGATTATCCTTCTCGAAATAATGACGGGGCTCGAGCCTTATCGCGCCCGGCTTTCCGGACCGAATCGCATAGTAGAATTTCGAGTGGAGAGGCATTGTTTTGAGCGAGAAGTGGGGTGACTATAGCCCCACAGTGCTATTTCCCAACAATTCGGCATTCTACCGCTTCTTTGGTAATCCCTTCTAATTAAAATAATTAATTCTTGATTGGTTAGACCAACTGAAGAATTATTCTTTTTATGCTTGACTATATTGCAATAAGCGCACTGGCCCCAGAAAATTTATCCAAATCTAATTAAACGCTAGAATACAACTTGTTACGTAAAGGACTTGCGCGAATAAATGTGACGCGTTTGAACGCGTATATACTCCACCAGGGAAAGTGTTAAAAAAACAGAGTCAGCTTTCATCGGTGGGATCAAAAGATTAAGCGTTCCTAACCCAATTGGAGGGAGGAATCAAGAGCGCGAAGCGAGTGACAAAAGTGGGAAAAAGTAGAAGGCGCGCATTGTGAGGGAGGCCGAGTGAGTCGCTTCTTTCAAGCGGCCGGAGGAGCTAATGCCCTCCCGAGAGCCGCGGGAGCCGCGGGAGCCGCGCGCCGGGGGACGGGAGGACCGAGGAGCACCGATGCTTAAACAATACCCCCGGAGAGAAAGATGCACTGTCTTACGTCCCGGGAGCTTTAGCGGGTTTTTACTCGGCGCGGGGGGAGAGCCGCGAGTGAGAAATCGCCGGGGCGCGTAAATAAGTCGGATTTCCGGCGGACGCGGCCCCGGTAATCTCGAGCATCAGGTTGACAAAAAGCGCGGGCATTACTCTCGGCCGCGGCGCGGCGGCCGACTCAAAGGCTTCTTACCTCCCCGATCGGGCCGCGGCCCCCAACCATCCTTTATTCCCGGGCGAGACAAGTGCCGGGACAATGCGCGTCGCACCGGAACAGCGCTTTCGCGGGAAGTAGGCCGCGGCCGGAGCTCATCGGAACTCCCAAGGGGATTTCGCCGATACCCGGCCCGCTAATTCCATTTTTTTCCTTCTCCCCGCCCGTAATTGCTTTCCTGGATTCCCGGATTAGGCGGATCTCGGTTTTGTAACGCCCCGCGGAATCATTTCCGAGGGGAGAAAATTGTGCCGCGATTGATATTGGCGGGCCGTCCCGCGGATCTACGGCTATCGGATTACCCGTGGAATTGGCTTCTCCGAGCCGGGGCTTCGTATGAGCCCCGATGGCTAGTTAAGATTCGCGCCTCTCTCATTGTAACGTTCGAGATTGTGAATAACTTACGGCCCGCCTCGCACCCCGTGTCACGTGTACCCCTGCCTTTGCCTCTCAAGGACTTACCTGCAACAGAAAACAAGCGGAAATTGTACTCAATTCAAGGCTGATCTTCATTGAAAATATGAAGTTTGAGCTTAATATCTTCCTTTGGCATTGTGCGCAATGACTGTGAGTGTAGTGTTAGGCGAGGTGCCGATTCATCCGTTACTCGGGTAGGCGAGTGTACGTCTTTTCCAGTACACGGAGAAAATAATCCACAAAGAAAAACGCACTAAATTTCAGCAGCAGAACATATTGTAATACTAGAATGTTTGTATGTACTTGTTAGCAATAAATATTACTAATTTATTGTTATTCTGAAATTGAGACAAGCAATTATCAGTATAACACATTATAAAGTATCACAAATCGTCAAAATATATTCATCTATCAGTCTAATAGAATCAATTTATGTATGAATGAATCTCAGATACTAGAATGTCAAATAGTCCTTCTAAATACTGAGACTAAGTATTTAAATATAGAGATACCGAGACAAGTTATAAATGCCGTGTCTCTATAGCTTGAAGTACGGCACTATAGTGCCTATATTTTCAGTGGATACTTTTCTTCGTGTAAGCCGACTGCTCCCACGTTTCGAGGGCTGACGAGCATTTCTCAAGCGCTGACAGTCATCGTCGGCTAATTCGGAGCGCGCGGTGAACACTCGGCAAATAAAAGCCGAGGCGTTTTTACCGGCAGCGAAGCCTCCGCAAACACTCGGCAAACTTCTCCGGGCAGGGCGCAGACAAACGACTCGCGAACCGTGGGCCGACCAGCACGTGGGTATCGCCCCTTTCCCCGACCATCCCCATCGCCCTACCCCAGCTTATCACCCGAGACGTCCGCCGCGCCCTTCGTCTCCCGCTCGTCGAGCCCCAAATATCTCGCTTTGTGCTCTATGCGCCGCGACTGCCCCCGTACACACTTTTATCCCCGCCCTCCCGCGCTCTCTTCTCATTCTGACACGTACGCGCGCACACGCGTGCCCTTATCGCGCCCGGCGGATTCTTATGGCTGGGAATGAAACGACTTCTTCAAATAATGTGCTCACGTGGGAGAAAAATTGCGCGGGCTGCCTTCGCGGTCTTATCGCCACTCGCGGTCCTATATGATTAACGAGCCGCACATCTTCCTTTTTTTCTATCACAAGATCACGATGACTGCTTTCAGTTTTCAAATTTGTTATAACAGGTATAAAGTTTTTTATATATTAGGAGTCTTAATCGACATTTCGTAATTTAAATTTAACATACGGGTAGATGGTACAGTTTAGATTGAACATATATTAATGGCAATAATAAGTGTATCTAGTTTTGACAAAATGTATCGTTATGTAAAATTAACGACCCGTACATTGTAACATTTTTTACAATTGTGAGAACTAGAAATGGAACAGAAGCCGCTTTGTAACTAGATGAAAGATAATAAATGATGAATAAAGATAAAATATTTGAGTCTATTGCGTTCTAAAAGTGGGCCAGCCATACACAATACATGCTGTATACTTTATATTACCCGCCTACTCTAGTCCGATCGCTGGAAATACGTTTTTTGTCTATAGACGATATTATTTATTAACAGCTTATTTATTTCAGCTGCCCCAATGAGACGATTTACGTTTTGTCCGATTCGTACTTTTTGCAGTAAGCTTGTTACAAAAGGTATTTATTACTATTCGAATGCAGCTTATCCGTGCGGCGAGCACATGGGAAGGGAGCGCAGCAGAGCCGCGGCAGCGGGAACGGCCTCCGTGCCTCTTTGTTTATGAATTTCGCGTCGAAGGGCGCACTCGTAAAGCGGATATTTTTCCGATGGCGCGGCACGATCGCCGATAAATCGGCGGGGAAACCTCGGCGCTGGGCAAAGTCGCGGCCGTAAACCGGGGGACGTGAGCGCGCTGCCCCGGGGCGCATCAGCCCAGGCTCGCATGGGCGGCCTTGGGCTAAGCCGGGGCGGCGGGCGCCCGCGGCGAGCGCCGGGCCCGGGCGGATTTTCAATTTGGCGGCCCCGCGGCGCGGCGGCTCGCAGCTTTAATCAAGGGCGCGTCCCTCGTTGCACGGCCGCGCCACCTAGCGGAATGGCCGGCCCGTCCGAGATGGAAAATGAATAATGCATGGGCGGCGGGGCGGCGCGATTTTTGCGATGGGCGGGCGGGCCGTCGCGGGTCCCGCGGGCGCCGCCGGCCCGGCAAGGGAGAGGGGCAGGGCGCGCCTCAGGTGGAGGCGGCGGCGCCCCGGCCAATCGGGGCCAACTGCACTGCGCAGCTGCCACTTTTCCGCGCAGACGCGAGGAGGCGGAGTTGCAGTCTTCCGGGCTTCTCCTCCGCCGGCCAGCGGACCCGGAGCCCCGCGCGTCCATAGGCCGTCTCCGGCTCGAGGCGCAGCCTCCCGCCGCTAATCGGCCGACTCTCCGGGTCAGGTGTCCCGGGCGGCTCCGGCCCGCGGAGCTCGTCATCGGCCCCCGCGACTCCTTCCCTGGGCAGCCCCCCGGCCCCGGCTGCCAGCGCCCCCTGCCGGCTCCGGGGTTTAATCGCTTTTTAATTACGGCCCTCGGGAGGAATCCCACGCGTGGCGGCCCTGGCAATTACGCGCGAGCGGCTCGACCGGCCGAGCGGTGACACCCCCGCGTCCATAAATATCTCCCGGGGCTGGCGAGGCTTCGAGCCGGGCGGCCGGGCGGTCGGGCCGGGGGCCACCCAGCCGAGCGCGAGTCCGAGGCGGCCGGACGCGCAAAAGCGCCCGCGGTCCAGTGGAAAAAGCCCGGCCGCGACAGCCGACCCGGATGGAAGATTGATTTACATTCTATTATGCTGTCGCGCTCGCGCGCCCCGAGACGCTCTGCACGCGGACACGGCTTCCATTTTTATGCGGCGTCGTTAAATGTGGGTTAGGGGAAATAATGCGCGCGGCCGCCCGTTAAAAGCTCGTTAAAAAAAGCGCCCTCACCCCGCGGCCCCACCCCAACTTTTTCAATTTCGCCCCGCGCGCGTGGGCCTAATGAATTTACTCGGGCCCGCGATACGGGACCCCGGGAGCTTTAATAACGCCGGCCGATAAGCGGCCAGAACGATGCCGCTGCAAAGCCGGCCCGCGAGGGCGAGCGCTGTATAAGCAACGAGCCCCGGCGAAAAGAAAGGGCCCCTAGCCCATCTGGGGCGACGCCCCCTACTCGCCGCCCGGGAATGCGCCTACGCCGCGGAAAGGGAATGCAAAGCACTTACCCCGGCTCTGAAAGGAGAAAAAAAGCTCACTTTGCTTGCGAATTGGCGGGTTAAGCACGAGGCTCTGATAGCATTAATTGCGGCCCGGGAGCGGCAACCGCTCTCGGCTCTTTCATCAGCTACACTCGCCCTTCTTCTATGTACGTTTAAGAATGTAAAGCCCCCTTCTTGTTTTCCATATAAAGCCTCGATACCTATAGCAGTTGGCGCAACCGCCCGCTCTGGCCCATTTACCATCTTATTTTCTTCTTATTTCCCTTTTACCGACCACTTATCTAAATAACCATGAAATTCGATTATTATTTAACTGGGTAATGTGCTACTTTTGAGGAAATGCCTCGCTTTTTTGATCGATAACAATTTTTCATAAATAATAGTATGTTTGAAAAATACAAAGCTAATGGATTCAACTGTACATCAAGATACAATGTACGCAAGAAGAATCATTATACAGTTTACGTTTGTGCATTACGAGAATTATTTTAACTTTATTTTTTAAAAGACGATTCGTATTTATATTCCATATGGATATCTCTTTGTGTATATTTAATATACACATATTTAACTTTATTACAAATGGAGTTGCAAAAATTTCATTAAATTTTGAACGAGTGGAAAATGGCACATCTTTCGTAAATATAAAAAATTCTGCAGCTTCATTGGCACGTGGCTTTCTAAAACTAAATTTTCAGTTTAAATAAGAATACGAATAGCTCTATTAAAAAGCGGCACTTGATTTTTTAATTTTAAAATTCGAAGTTTTATTCAATTTTTTAAATATGGTTTTGTAGTTTGTTTATATATCGATATTTTATTTGTGAAATATAATATTATTTTATATTGGGCATCATGGTAATAGAAATACCGTTCAAAAATATGAAAAAAGTCGATTATTTCTGTATGTTATTTACAATGTAAGAATTACAAATTTTATCGATATCAAACAAAGGATAAAATTTCTTGCAATTTAATCCAGCTGCTAGATTCATTCTGTTACAAGTCTATTTTAAAAAATGTCTCAATGAATTAGCAATGAACGGATAGAATACTCCTGCTGAAATAGTTACAGATATCTCGTTTTGAAAAAAGAAAATTTATTCTGTTCTTTTAAAGAAAGGTTTAGCCTAGTTAAAAGATTGAAATACTGTTCTTTTTATATTTATAATTTATTAATGCTCAAATTTGTTTACAATTATGCAGCATCAAAAAATCCTTTACAGAATATAATGAATTTTCTTTGAAACTTCCACTTCTTATTCTGTTTCGAATTTATACGAGAATATAAATAAGGATATTGGTACGACATACTTTTATCGAAAAAGCATCGTCGGCACATCAAAAGCAAATGCGCCAACATCTCTAGCTCTACGGGACTGCGAGTGAGTTATTCAGCTTTTTCGAAGTATCACAAACCCTATAATGACGGATCGATTAATGAAATCTTAGCTGAGAAAGGAAGGCAAAAGTGGCGGTTTCAATTTGGCGAGGAGCTTGAAAAAGCTCTCGCATCCCGCTTATTACGTAATCGCGCACCCGCCGATGTGCAAGTCAAACGGGCTTGACTCAGCGGTTTTTTCTTGAGAGAGGCGCTGCGGTCAATGCTGATGCGTGCAAAAGCTCCCACGCTGCTTTCCACCCGAGCTTTCGTACCCCATGTCTCTCTGTGGACATTTGTCGGGCCATCTTTTTATTAGTACGTATATACTTGTTTAAATGAAGAATACTTCATTTTGTAAATTAGAAAGGTATACAGTAGGAGATACTGGTTTATCCACTGATTCTAACATTATTAAAGTCAAGCGTTTACCGTCATAAACGTGTGGAAAATGCCATTAAGTATTGATTGAATTTTTAAATATAATATACAGTGTAATTATTATGTTAATTTAAAATTTAAATAACTGTATTTTGTCTTCTGTTAATGAGATAATCTACTTGCTTAAATGATAAATCAATTAAAATAATTCAAATTCACAAATGATTCGTTAAATTATTTGAATAAATTGCATAAAATCTTAATGAATTAAAATCATTTTAACTTGTTTTGCTCGGTACTAATAAATCCCAACTGTAATTTATATTTGAGAATGTGTCTTTATTAATGGAAAAATGATTTTACATCTGATGTATTTATGTTCGCTTACATGAAAAGCTAATGGCCACTCCGAATAAACAATGAATAATGTTCGAAAAAGTTATAAATGAAAATAAGCCGCGCAAATTCCGGCGCTCGGATAGAACGCAAAAATTCATTATGAACCAATCAATATACACGCGCCTCCTGCTTGCAGATGCTCGACGAGCGAGATTTAAAATCTGCCTTCCCCATTCGGATGCAAATTTTCTGAATATGAACTCGTGTTCCAGAGCAACCAATCAGTAAAGGGGGCTGCGAAATTGTCTAGAGTCGCCCGCGAGGTGTAGGGGAATCATTTTCAATGGATTCCCCCTTGAGAATATCGTAAAAAGGTATTATGTAGGATTTAATCCTACAGTGTGAACAGACGAGAGAAAAGGAGATTAATGCGCACAGACAGATAGATAGGATTTTGATATAAAAATGTATGGAACAAAGGTCAAATAGCACAAAAATGCAGAAGACATATTTTAAATGCAAATGAATTCAGATTCAAATTGAACGCGTTATACATTAGTGACGAGAGTAGCATAAGAATTATTTAATAATTTTATTGCAAGTAGAGTGATGTGATGTTTTAAAATAAGTTTCGGAACATTATTATTTTATATTTAATACACTAAGTAAATAGTTTTATAAGAAATTCTCATAAAGGTTTTGGGTGATCATTAATAAATCGAAATTAAAGATTTTATTCGTTTACTTTTATGCTTGTGATATTAAAACTTAAACAAAAAATTATATAGAAAACGTGTGTCCGATAAATTGATTTTGTATTCATTATGAAAGTCGGTTTCTACCTATAATTTTAAATACTTCTTGATTAAAAATCGATTATTCAATTTTTAATAATAAAAATATAATTGTCGATTATTTTAAAAAATAATTTAAAAATAATATTTAAAAAAAATAAAGCAATACTAGGACGAACAATCGAAATTGTTCGTATTAAAAATATGTAGCTCTACAAATGTAGATTTTCTGCCACTGACCTCGGGATTAATAAAATCGAAAAAAAAGGTAACCAAGGAACAAACGCAAAAAAAATGCTTAGGCGAGAGAGAGAGAGAGAGAGAGAGAGAGAGAGAAGCAAGGAAAAATAGAGAAAAAAGGGCTAAGTAGATAAGTAAAAGGAGAGGCGAAGAAATAGAGGGGATGGGGGGGATAAAAGAGTGTGGGGGAGGGGTTGAGGGCGGAGGCGCCGGATAAAGGTCTCGAGGCGGCGATCATACCGGTTTTTGCGGATTTAATAACTTGGAGTTTAATTAACTACTGAAAGTCGAGATCGATTCCCGGGGAGTGCTTTTTCCCAGGGACTTTCTTCCGGCGAGCTTGCACGCGGCATTCGCTTGCCCGGCGCGCCCGCGTCGTCCCTCCGCGCCCCGTCGGAAAGAAAGAGGGAAGCCCGGCCGCCAGCCCTATATATGTATACGGATGATTCCGCGGTCGGCAAGGTTTCCAGCGCGAAAGATTGATCCTGATGGAAAATCCGCAAAGTTTCATCGGGCCTGAGTTGTGGTGCAATTTCTGACACGTCGCATCCTTTTCAAGGTACGTGTGAAAATTCACTTAAGGATCCCTTGGACTAGACAAAAAGAAACGGCTCATATTTATTTTTTATCAAGCCTATTGAACTTTCTCACAGATCAACTACATGATACATACAAATTACATTATCCAGGAGGAATATTAAATTGTGTCATATATTAATAAATAAATTTGTTATTCAAAAGTTCTAGAGTAAAATAACATTTGTAACTGAATTTTATTGGATTTGATACTCACTTATAGATGCTAGAGTATCGTTAAAAATGGGGTTATGAAAAAGGTATTCGATTAGATTTTTTATGCAAAAGCCGTAGGCCTTGCAAAAAGGCCGAAACGGTTCTAATTTAAGAAGAAAGATGGAACGGCAGGTACCTTTGTGTCTTGAGAAGGGGATAGTGCAGGGTACGAAATTGAAAGCATGAAAATCTCGTAAGGAAATTTACATGCAGATGACGGGCAAGCCTTACAAGGTTTTTCATTAGAAGAGTTTCCTAAAGCTTTTCATACAGTAAATTAATTTAAAATAAAATGAAAATTATTTTTAAATATGCGCCATCTTCGGCTTACCCGGGTAGTCGAAGGGGTCGGATGTCTAAAGTGAAATCCAATTACCGGTACGCGGGAATAGTAAATAACAATTACCGGTGCAACTGGTGAAAAGACGAGATCCCGCGCGAGTCCATCAAAAAGGAAGTTATGACGGAAGGGACGGCGGGCGGCTCGACGGCCCTCCTGTTTGACTGCTAACCCAATTTGCATTATGGGGCGGGGCGGCCAGAGAGACAGGCGCGTCCCAATAATCTAATTAAAAGTTGGATCCACATAATCGAGGCTCGGATTCGGCGAGTGGAAAGAAGTCACGCGGGTCGGACGGCAGGACGGGCAGACCGGGACTCCAAGATACACACCGAGGGCCGAAGATCCGGAGAAAGTTATAACGAGTTAAGCAAAAGCGCACACACCGCTCGGCTCGGCGGGCTGTATGACGAGGGCTTGCCCTGCAAACAGCTCGCTCGAGCGATTTGTCACCGTCCGCTCGGGGGCGAACCGCGACCTTTTTCTCCCCCGCGCCCCACTGATTATGAGACACGCGTGCTCTCGATGAGCTCCGCCCGGGATCGAGGACAGATTGGTCGTGCCGACTGGCGCTGGGGCTCGATCGAGGGGTCGGCTAGCTGCGACCTACAACCGAGCCGGTCATAAAGTCGGCCGGGGGCTTTTATTTTGCGCGGCCGCGGGCGAAAGCGGCAAAACGTACACGGGAGTCGCGCCGCGGACGAAAGCGCAGCGGGAAAGGGGAATACAAGACACTAATTCGGAGGAAAGAACGAGGCGGGGGCGTAAAAAGCGCGGGCAGCGAGGCCGAGGGTTTAAAAGCCAGTGCATCGAGTTTACGGCGATAGGCAGGTCCGAAAGTGATTCGGCATCACGCGGCCATCGGCTCGCGGCCCAGCCCCGCCCGTATAAAGAGGGGCCGAATAAAACGCCGCTTTCCATCAAACCCGCCCGTAAATCCGAGCGGATTCTAAAATTTACGGGGGGGCCGGCGCCGATCCCCGATGTTAACACAACAAATTCGGCCGATAAACCCCGGCGCCCCTATTTTTGCCGGCCCCCGGTCGCTTTAATTACCGGGCCGGGCAATCCACCGGCGCACCTGTGCCCCGCCCCCACCCCATTTGTCTCCGCCCCCGGGAATGGAGGCGGCGTAGGCCGCCGGAAAAAGCGCTCCGACAAAGCTCCGCGCGCGCCTCGGGATTGCTTCCTTCGATTGTCACATCTCCCGGTGGAATATTAATTGCTTGCTCGGGGCTTGCGCCCGCCATCTCGGATTCTGCCGCCGGCGGTGCCGCAGCCGCCGGGCGCATAAAGCCGGCCGCGAGCCTGTTTCTTTGTCCCGGTAATTCGATTGGGGCTATTCTTTTAACTGATTGAAGAAAATGAATCGTTAAAGGCCCCCCGCCGCGCCGCCCGGCCCCGCCCCGCCCGCCTCTTAATAGAGGCGATCCTTCTCCCTGCGCCCGCCGAGTTCTCCTTGATTATCCTAATTTCAGGTACAGTGGCTCGATTTTAAGGGGATTACATTTGCATTCGGGCCGCCCGAGGCTGGATAATATTTTACAATTGCACCGATCTGAAAAATTTAAAGGCCTCTCGAGCAGTAAAGGAAATTGCATCCATTATTAAAGGCCAACTGCCTAACAAATATACGGCGATCTATATATCAAGCGGCTCTGTTAATAAAGATTGCAATTGCGGCTGGCTCTACAATTATTGCCTTATAAAATTGATAGGGGCAAGCCCATGTAACTTTGTCCTATGCCGCCGGAACAATTCAATTTCACTTTATTGCAAATCAATGTGGTTATTAGTTTATTTGATCAAGTAAATGACGTCAAATTATGTGAATTACATTTGGATTGCTTATATTATCTCCCTAATGAATGCAGTTACTGAATATTGCAGCTCATAATAACGAATGTAATTCGCTCTTTACGCTGGTAAATTATTATTTTAATCACTTTTAAAATCGGTCAAGCCCCTGTGCAAATAATTGACATTTTCTCTATTCTATTTTACCTTTGATAGAATTATTTTGGTATTATACGGTATATAGATATTCGAGAGGGTTATAAAATCGATTTTGATAATGAAACAAGGGCTGCAAATAATTTAGCCATGAAATTAGATTATGTATAGAGAATTAATAGGTATACATGCACTCTACGTATTAAGCGGGGGCGTTAATGATCGATTAAGGAAATTGTTTCGAAAACACGTACTCGAAACCAGGGTGTTTCTCGCTACTTTTTCGAAAGGCCGCCTGTACTAAAGCTCACACGTGCACGCGTAGCCGATTCGAAATGGTCCAGGCTGCCCGTTTCTAAAAGCCAAACACGCGATGGATGTCTGCAAATAAAAAAGCAGCGTAAACAAAATCCCGCGGAGGGAGGACATAACGGCGGGGCGGCCCAGCGATCGCGTAAAACAATTTTGGCGAAAAACAGTTTTGCCGGGGCGCGCGGATGTTTTTCCGGCGCAAAGATTGCGGGCGTATCGGGCGTTTGAGCGAGTGTAAACACCGGGCGGCGCTGCGGTCGGGCGATCGCGTCAATCCCAGGGACGCGACAGAGGCGACGGCCGCTCGCGGCATTTGTCCGAATTAGCGCGGGGGCGGGCGCCTCCGTCTCGGGAGCCGGCCATGCGTCTTGCGCGGGATACGCGCGGCCCCGCCGGGGACGACTGTCCCGAATAATCAAGACTAACAGCGCCGGGGGCTGATCCTTGCCGCGGCTCCTTCTCCCCGCCCTATCAGGATTTATGTCACAATAACGTCACTTTGGCCCGCCGCCGCCGGCGCTTCTTTCCGCGCCTGACGGATGGCGCGGCCAAGATGCCCGGGGCGTCACGCGGGATATCCGCTGCGGCCGCCTGCTGAATGAAGATTCGAGGGCGCTCCTCGATGATGGGGCCACGAACGCATTCGATCCGCGTTTGAGCTGCGCCCCAGCCCGCGAGTAACTGGTCGAACTATCGTAACGTATTCGAGGCGCTGTTGCAACAAAGGTGTGCTGTACCAACTGAAATCCAGGGAGAGATGGTAAAACAGACTACATCCAGTCTTCAATCACTTAAGCTAACCCATCGATTTAACAAAATTGGTCGACAACTGCAATTGTGTTCCAATACGCCATTCTTTAATTAGTTTGTTTATATTTAATAATTTATTTTAATAAATGCGCAAATTGCTTCGCAGATATCGAGGGTTTCAGCTTGCAGCGAACCATTGTTTATATTTCGAGTTAGATTGGCTAGAGTTGTCGGTATGACATATCCTAAAATTTCTAGCGGGTTAATCGAGTGTAACATGCAGGGATTCGGGATGGGGATGTGAAAGGCAGACCCGCGTCGCGGGTCCCAAGCCTCGGGCGAACTCATTACACGGGGCGCGGGCTGCGCGGGCTGCGCGGGTGGCGCGAGCGGTGGTCCAATCCCCGGGCATTAGGCGGGGCGCGTCAAAGCGCCACGGCGCGCAATAATTGCTCGGCATTCCCTCCTTTCGCTCGGCGGCGCGGCGGCGACAGAGTCATTAAAAGCGACAAAAACATCAGATTCGCCGGGCGGGACGTGATTTAGCGGCGGCCGCAACGCGATGATTCGCCCGCGGTTCCTATAATTATTTTCCCGGAGGCTGCGCGGGCGCCTTTGTACGGGCCGCGGGTCCCGGCTCTAATGGGGCCGGAAGAATTCGAAGGAGCTCCTCCGCGCATACATTGTCTTATCGATTGGGTCGGCGCAGCCTCGGGCGGGCGCCTTTTGCGCCCGGATTGTTAACCGGTTATAGGGAGGTCCTCGCGCCCCTCGATTAACCAAGCCGTAATTGCGTCCCGCGTACCCTTATTGATTTCCGTGCTCTGCATCCCGGAAATTCAATTGCACTTACGTCGGACCCCGTGCGCGAGGCCAATAACCACGTGGGCCCTCTGCCCACGTGCGCCCATCTGTACTGGGAATATCTCGCGGGGCAGCACATCGATTGAAGTCATGCCGTTTACAGGATCGAGAGCCCGTTATATATTTACGTGCGCTATCAACCCGTTGGCAGTGCCTAATGCCCGAGGCTAATGCCAGCCGGCCGGGAAATTGGATAAGAAAATAGCGATCGCCGGGCTTAATATCTAATATCAAGCCGCGCGGTGCGGGGGTGGGGGCTCGAGCTAATGCCGAATTCATGCATTTAACTGACTCAACTAATGGGGCCTCTCGCGTTAATCTCCAAAGTTGAATCAGTCAAGCCTAACCTCAATTAGCGCGCGCTAATTCCCGGCTATAAATTGTACATCCATTTGGACGGGATTCGGCTGACAAACTACTCGCGGCCTCGGGGCCCGAGCATAAAACATCCGAATTAATTAAGGGCGCCGATCAAAGGGTCGACCGCGCCGTCGGACCTCGCGGATTCGTCACCTCCGCGCGCAAATAGCAACATCTGTCGCGGATTTGGCGGCTGCGCCCCGGGCCCGCTGCCCTTCCGCTAATCCCGCCGCCGGGCCAACTTTCCACATAAAGCTCCGGGAATCGAGATAATCTCGCGGCGGCGGCGGCGGCGGCGGCAAGTTTCGGACACCCACGGCCCCTAATCCCGAGCTACGGGCCAATGGCCGACTTGGCTGCGCACTTGCGCCTGTCTGTCGCGAGCCGAGCTTTGACGCGCCCCCCTAATCGCGATTAATTTTATTAGGCCGGGCGGGGGCGGAGCCGCAGCGGGAGAGGGGGCATTGTTTATTTGGCCAAGTCGGGAGGACGCGGGCGACGTGACGCGAATCTCCCGGAGGATAGTCCCGGCCTCCTTCGCATTCCCGGGTAGGCGGCGCGGCGCCGGGACGCTTAAGGAATAGCCAACGAATCCGGGGAGTAAGCTGTTTTGTCCCCGAGGCCCCGACCTTCCCTCCCCCGGTTATTGCCCCCAAACCAGATTATTACTTCGTGAACGGCCTACCAAGTAAATATCGATGCAAATGCTCATCGCGCCGCGGCTCGTTGTTGCTCATCGTTGTTTGCGCGGCGACCGCTCCGCATTAATCCCACGGCCCTGAAACGCGTCCGAGTCCGTCGTTCGAATTAAAAATATATACTTAATCCGTCGGGGCGGGCGTCTCGCGAGCCGCCCGGATGACAAATAAACATCCGGGCCGCAGTCCCCGCCGGGGCATAAATAAATATTTCAGCGGCTCCGCAGGCGAGAGGAGCAAAAGAGCCGCGCGAGACGCCGTCCCAGACGCGGCAGCTGCGGCGGGGGAAAAAGTGTCTCCCCGGCGAAAAAAAAAAGAAAAGTTCCGGGTGGGGGGCAAGAAAGCATAAGTCTCTTCATCTCGGAGGCTGTCGGATCCGAGGACTCGGGGGACTTGCAGTTATTAGCTTCCGCTTTCCCTTCGTTTCGCCAATATTCCCGAGCGGGGCCAGGGGAGCGGGGCCGAAGCGGCGCCGGCAGTTTTACGCCCATCTACATAGCCGGGGTCACTCGCCTACTCCGAAGGAATCTGATGAATAACCCGCCTATCGATGCTGACTGCAGCCCCCGCCTCCATCGACTGCCCCGCAGCCGATTGCACCCGACTCGTGTTCGCCAATTCCGAAAGAGATTGACGATTTTACCACTCGGCTCTTATCAACAATCTTATCTTATCTTTGCCCGCGGCTTTCTTCCTCCCACGCCGCTGGAAATTTCCAATGTAACATGTCAGTAGACAAATGCTCATCTAATTCAACGACCAGCATAATTTATACTAAAAATAATTGTATATTATACATCACCGTCAGTTTTTAGAATAAAGTTTGATTTAAACTTTGATTTAGAATGAGCCTCAGAAGAATCAATATGAAAATTGAAAACTAATTATTTTTAACGATTTCACTAGCTTTGATTGATATTATCTGAAACCGAATTTTGAGTACTTTAATTACAGTCCAGATTAAAAATCGTATAACCTTCGATAAGACGCGCAATAAATATTGAAACTAGTTCTAATGTATTAATATGAAGGTAATGACAATTGAACGTCGTTTCATTTGGTGTATCTTATGATCCAATAAAGTATGCTTGATTAAAAAGGATTTTTGATCTATTTATTTAAGGTACTTTATTCGTAACTACTGACTTTTTTCTATCCTTTCATGGGTAAATTCGCACCGCCGGATCAAAGACGGAACGGTTGGCTTTACGAATTTCGAAAAGAAACGAACACAAGAAATATATACAGTCGCGTAAGAATTCCCGATGCGGGAGGTGCACCGGCTATGCACTTATTAATACTAAGCGTATACCCCGTCACTCCGAAATTCCCGCATAATCCGGTGCCCTCGGGCGCGCCAGTTGCTCCCTCGAATTTCCCCCGAGCCGGAATTTAAGGCGCCGCGGCCTCTTTTTATTTGCCCCGATCGGCCGGCAATAAGACGGGAGGCGCGCGCGACGCCGCCGGCAGATTGCACCTGGTCGTACATGTGTCCGTGGGCGTGTGCGCCCATCGGCCCAATCGATCATCCCCTGGCGCGTAAAGGGACGAGCCGAAGACGCGGCCCCGAGCTTTTACGATCGCCTCGCTAAAAGTGCAATTGCTAAGTGCGCGTTTATGGCCCCCGCCCCGCGCCCCCCGGACCCGGCGCCTTTCCATAATTCCCGGCGACGCTCCGAAATTCCGCGCGAGGCGCCCTCGCGACTTTCGAATAATCCCCCGGGCCGAGGCCGCTCCCCATGCATGCATAACTATTCATTAGGTGTGCGACCCTCGGGGAAAATTGTAGCCGATCTGCCGAATGCGGGACGCGCCAGTAGCTCCTCGAGGAGAAGTGCACTTGCAAGTCGTTGGCCAACTCGTCCACTTTTTACCGCCCACAGAAAACCGGACTCGCGCGCCCGCCAAAGCGATAACTGAATAATTTTGCGAGTTTTTCGAGAAAAAATATCCGGAATGGCTTTGTGCATAGGACTCGGCTAAGGCCGGATCCGCAGCTCTTGCCATCGTGAGCTTATAAAGTTGGGACGATCTGGCAAGGCAAACGGGATACTCATCACCGCGCATAAATAACCCAGACGAGAGGAGCAAATGTTTGACTGGGCGCCGTCAAAGCCGCGGCACAGTTAGAAATGGCTCAAATGCTCGAGCTCGGCCACTCGGGAGGTGCGCGTCGAACCGGTTTTTCCGACGCCCCTAGGGCCGCTGCCGATCGCCCCGCCGAGCAAATAAAGAAACTTTCATTAGGCGGCCGATAATATTCGCGATCGCCCCGGCAAACAGTTGTGCGCGATATTGCCGCGCCCGCGAGTTTTCCCCTCTGCCCCGTTTACATGCGGCCGCCACCCTGTTTACCTTGTATTATTAATACGCACCGGTTTAATTAAACGGGGCAATGAATCGGATTCAGGCGCGCGAGCCGATCTTATTTGCGCGGTGCGCGCGCGCGGAATAACGTCACGTCCGCTCGTCTTCCCCGGGCGTAAAAACGCGTTTTCGCGTTCGATAAACGTCGGGCACCGCTGGATCGCGACGGCCGTCACGTACGTCGCGCTTTCATTCCAAAATCCAATGCGCAGGATCGGAATTTCAAAACGCTCCGGGCCCGCCGGCGTTTATCGGTCGGCGCGTAATTATGTGCCGGGAATCAACGGCTGCTCGGCCATTCGCGAAAAAGTCATTACGACCCGGCGGCGGGGAAATTTATGTCGCCCCTCGCCGCCTGCGTTTACAATGCAAACGAATAATTAAATATATTAGCTTATTTTACGGGGAGGCTCGCGAAATTTTGCTACCATTGCAGCGACGATGGAACTTCTTTTCCAACTCATTGAATAACTCATGTAGTATTATAGCGGCTGTCTTTTTTGTTATCGATGTGATTGTACGCGGTAGTTTGTACCTGTCTCTACCGGCAGGTGTACAGCTCACACAACCCAGCAGCCGCGTGTCCTCGCGTCCCGTGCGGAAGAACAGCCACTGACATAGAGCTTCACTGCCGAATAAATAATATAGTACTCGCAGACATCCGTATATAATAGGTACTATACGAAAATAAGATAAGCTCACACTCCCAACGTAAAAGTATAGAATTGCGCGAAACATGGATGCGTTTAATATATTTTCATAAAGGAACACTATATATTCGCTACAACCAAAATTGTACCATCGTATAAAAAACTTGACGTATATTAATAATTCTTTTTTGTTCTTTTATGTTTATGTTGGATTCTAGCTCCTATCCCAAGAGTCTTATTAAAGTATAGTAGTAACAGCCATAAGAAATATTAAAAAATGCAGCTTAATGAGTATAACGTTCAGAGTAAAATAGTGTTTTGAATAAAGTTTAGAGGTAGGTTAAGCGCGACGTTTTGAAGTTTGCTTAGTAAGTAAAATTAAGTAAAGTTTTAAAGTTAAAGTGTATTATAGTATAAAGTAAGGTAAAGTTTAGTCCAGAATAAGTCACTACAGGTAAGATCCTCTGGATGGGCTGCCTTGGTCGATAATAACGTGATGACAACTGCCCTGAAATGCTATGCGCAAATTTATTCGCCCACCCACTTTGTCAAGCTAACGAAGCCAGGGTAGACTAGCTACTCCGCAGGTGGGATGCGCTAAGGTGCAAACTCCCCAGTCGCGGTATATGCGAGCGATTAGATGACGTGTTCTTCGTTAAAACGAAAAGCTCTCACAGCTAGGAGTCGCGACAAGTTATCACCCCCGAACGATGAACCCACCTGCGATCTGAAGAGGATCCCTAAAGTGCTGGCGCCCTCGCTCCACCGCGAATGGCAAACAAAATCAAACCTAGCATTTTACTGTAGCTTCTTGCAGAATACGGTGTACGTTCAAAATAATTAAAGGGAGTTCTTTATTGAGCGAAACTGCAAATTGATGAATAATTTCTGATGTATAATTTTTCCATTACATAATCTATATAATAAAAATAACATTTCAAATAAACTAATTCAAAGATTTTTAAATATTTTATTACTAAATACACAACAGTATATATTTTTTGCATTGCTTAGTTAGTATTTGGCCGAGTAGTTTTGCTCATTGACAGTCTAGTATAAAGAATCGGTTTCTTATGCATTTCTATTCCAAATGAATAAATCAAGAATACAACCAGTGAAAATCGGTACATCAGGTGGCCGCAGACTATTTATGCAAATGCAAGTAGACGCATAAGCAGTGCCCCAAATAATTGTTTGCTTAGGAATAACGTCGCTCCAAAAATCTCAAGGAAATCCTTTTCCCGGTCGAGGCATTTAAGCCGGGCGATTGGCCGCGTTCGACCGCACGCTGATCAATTCCACTCGGCAGTCATCCGCGCAAATCAAACTCCGACCTTTCGCACCGGGATCCTTTTTCCTTGGGAATCGCTCTCCCGGCCGCCATTTCATCACTCGCAATCGGCCCCGCGACTTTTCCCGAGACACCGGCCTTTCACGCGGGAATCGACTTTCGCTCGAGGCGCGCGCCTGCGCCGGTTCTCCCGCCGAGATTGAAGTCGATCCCGCGCGCAGGTCGTACGGCTAGGCGCGATTACCATCCCCCACCGCCCGCTAATGCGGAGATTGTTTAGCTTGTGCGCCCGCTTGGCGGCAGTTTATAAAGCGCGCGCTTTTTATGGCGCCGCGCGTGCGCAGCCGGCTCTCCGCGCGCTCCTTTAGTGCGTGAAATTTATCGACTTAATAAAAGTGTAATGTTCCCGGGCGATGCTCGGGCGTGAGGAACGCGCTCGAGACTGCATTTAATGTATGATTTATTCCGCTGCCTCATTATTATTAACGCGGCCTTTATGAGCTGCGCGAATTGAATATTCAATTTATCACAATTCAGAATTTTATTAGGGGGCGCGAATAGACTTTGTTGCAAACCGCACCAACCGCTTCAACTGCACAATTTTTTCAAAGCAACCACCTACCGATACAACTGCGAGCAAAGCTTTCAATTATTGAAAAATCAAGAAAATACGGGACATAACTTAAAAAGTGTATTGCACATATCCTCTACTGTACTGAATGTACGAAAACAAAAGCAAATGAGCATGTTTTGAAAATGAGATCGTTGTGGCTCGAAGAGAGAAGACAGGACGAACATAGCTGATTTGAATGAATTTGTAGTTTATTCGTTCAAACAGATTGCAAACAGAAGTGTCTTTATACAATAGCCGATGCGTTTGCATTGAAGGGCGTCAGCACAGTCCCGTCGTGCAGTCTAGCGACCGGCGGGCCGATGTCCGCTTCACGACATTGCCGTTCGCCGAGCTTTCGCGCGCACCAAACTTTGTTGTTGTGCCTCGCGGACTTTAGACTTACGTCTGAGCAGCGCCTCGCGAACTCCAACATCACACCTGCGAACTCCAAAATCGCGCTACACAGCGTCTTACTGATACTGCATTTATGCTCATGCAACGCCTCGCGAGCCCCGAGCTCGAGTTTTTATCTCCTCGTTTGCGTGCAGCTCGCTTGATATTTGATGCAGTAAGACCTCTTGACTTTGCAAAAAATTATCGTTGATCCTGGTATTTTTCTCAGTACGGCAGACACTTCAAGCATGCGTCCTTGCTTGGCATGTGGCCATAAAGTTGAGGTCAGTGACTCTGAACGTTTTGGGTTTACAGATAGTTTCATTACAATGTTATGCATGCGTATGGACGAATACATGATTTATAGTATTCATATAGTAAGATTTGCTATATAGACAATAGCTAAAGATAAATCAGATTAAATGAATAATAAAAATCTGCTATTTGTCCTATGAATTTTTTTTATTTTAACAAACAATTTTTTTGATATAGAGTAAATATTATTCTACTTTTTGGTGTTTTCTGTCCTAATACAAGCGAAGAACTAGAGTTTGTCCAACTTTTATACTAATTTTCATGTATGATAACTCATATTATATGAAAACTAAATTGCGCCTTATCTCGAATTAGGGTTTTATAACTATGAACTCTGCTTGAGTTAAATACTTCTCAGTTAATTTCTAGTTTAAATCCAGTTAAGCGTGGATATCCGTAATGGAAAAACTAGTTTTTTCATCTTTACTTTGTTGAAACAATACTAAAAGAACCGTTTGGCGAAACTCGGACCTCTACCCGTTCGAATAAATGGGATTCAATCAGTTCGACGTCCGATCCTGGGTAAAAACAAAAGTCTCTCTCCCAAGCCAAAGTCCGCGAACCCAACAAAAAAACTCGAAAACCTACGAGCGGCTTTGCGCGCGTATCCGGGTTTTTCCAAAAAATTTCACTCAGTCCGGGTGACCGTCGTAAAGCCGCCTCTCTCTCTCCCTCAGCTTGGCGAAGGCCCGGGGGAGGGGGGAGGGGGCAGGAAGAGTGAAGCGAAAAGCTCGGGGGAAGAATGACCGGGGCGTCATTCGAGGGCGAACGACGGCAATGACTATGAAATCGAATGGTCGGGCGCGTGCGCCGGCGGCGGCGAGGGAGCGGGAGAGGGGCCATGTCGACGCTTTCGACCAACGACTCCATAACGAAAAGTTTGTTGCCGGCCCCCGCGGGATACTTTATATTTTTCCTTGTTACGCTCACCCAGGACAATTTTTTTTGGCTCACTTGCACGCACGCGCGCTCCTTTTAAAGAGTCCAAGGCGGAAATTCGGTCGGAAAAGCTTTCCCCACTCCTTTGCCGCGCTCGCTCGCGGCAAACTTGGCTCGAGTTATTTCGGATACGCGCCCGGCTCTTTACGCGCACTTTGAATGTTTGTTAAAGGAGGAAATTCAGAGGCGTGTCGCGCAAGTTCCTCTACGTCCCGTGACCCGCTCCAATGCTCACCAAAGCGTAACAATGCGCAATGACGATTCTATTTGCCTTCCAAATAATACACTGGATTACTCGTTGCTTTGATACTAGTAGCCGTCTCGAGCTTTCAATTTTTGTTTCATACTTTGCACGCCATGTCAACATCATTTTAATGAGTATATAGTTTGGTTAATATAGCTTAGTGAACATATGAGAATATGTCTTTATCTTTTTGAATATACAAAGTACTTCGGTAGTTTTACGAAATATTTAACCGTAAGGATACGTATACTTTGACATGATTGCACATTTGAGTGTTTCAAAAGGCTTTCTAACGTTCAATGTACTAAAATATTGCAGTGTTGTGTCTGCCGTATGATAGCAATTTAAACGTGTTTAATTCTTAATAGACATTCATTTAACTTTAGTTCGCTTATTTGTAATTACAAAGAATGCTTTCTCTCTTGATATCAAAGCATAAGGCATAAGCATAAAAAGCTTTAGTAAAAATGATGTTTAAAAGGTATATCATTTAACGCCACTTTTTCCACTTATCCTTCGAGACGATAATTTATTGGTTCAAGCGTCAATAAAGTCAGCTAGTTTACTTTTAAAATGAAATATTGGTTTTAAAAATCTTTGGCACTTTTTCTAAAACAAATAGGAACGTGGGATCGCATCCATTGCGATTCAGAAACAACATTTTCTCTTTCTTGGGCAAGCAGTCCGAGGCGAATATTTCCCGGGGCAAATGAAGAAATAATTCATGCCCCTAATCAGGAGCGGCGAGGCGCGGGTTTCCGCTAAGGTCAACAAAAATATGACCGCCGTCAGCATCCGAAGCAGTTTGTTTACCAGCCGCAAGGGCGACCCGGCCCCTCGACCAAGTCCACGAAAATCGCATAATCAAGTAATCTCTGGGCCGGTAATAGGCGCAAATATGCGGGCCTACGAATTCCGCGCCATCCTCCCTTACTTGGCCCCGCCTCGAGCCGAATTTGATTTGCAAATACGCGGGAGCCTCTCTCGCGGTCGGACACTTCCTCGAGGATACATTCCCCCGGTTCCCGAGGGGCCCCCAAGTGCAGGCCGAGGGGCCGAGGAGATGTACGTTATCTTAGACATGCGCATACATATGGATACGGCCGGTCGACGCGGACGGGCCGAGCCGCTCTCTGTGTGGATAGGCGCACTCGCGCCCCGCTAGGCGGCTTATTAATCGGGGATGAGGCGAGCACGGTTAAAGGGATCGATAACGCGTATTTTTAGAAGCTGGGTTGCCTTGTCACAAGGCTCTAAAGCGAAACGTGTTATTTTTCCATCCGCGCACGGAGCTAATGTTTGCCCGGGAGCTTACAAATGAACCCGTGAAATTTGTCCTTGCTACTGCATTTTAGAACAGAGCGCGAAAAACATTAATTGATCTTTCGCATTTTAAAGTTGGTGTCTATTTTTAAAAATATCCGACCGCTTCTCTATAAAACTGTTCTTGCGCAAAAATGATGTTGGATTATCTATTTTAGGAAAATAAAACATCGAAAGCTACATATTTCTGTGCATAGTTTATTATATGTGCTATCTTAAATTTTTAAGATTATACATTTTAAAGGTATAACTTTATTAATACAATTTCGAAAACGTAAACAACTAAATGTGCCAATAGTTTCCACTTGAAAAAGTTAAATATGAGACACATGATTCGAATATATTGACCAGTCACGTTAGAAATATATTGGAAATATACTGGAAAGATATTGGAAAGATACTACATAAACAATCGTCGTATATTGGCGAAAGTTCGACAATTGTATGACACCCAACATATTGCCAATATACAACGAGTAAAAAATATTTGTGTCAAAACAGAAAAATACTTTCAGAGGTTCTTCAGTTTTACAACCGTTTATTATTACCTGAGATATCCTCTTGTTAGATATCAAAGAACAAAAATTGTACGATATTCAATTTTTCTGAAGCTCGTAGTTAACTTTAAAATTAAGTGCACTCATATCTTTTTAAAAACAATGTTTAATAATAGCCAATAATATACAGCATTAGAACAAAGTATTTAATTCTATAAGAGATGAAGTTAAATTCTAGCTTTGTTTGATATAATCTTGATTACCATTTATGCAATACGAATCAAATATATTTTGATTCGTATTAAAGAGAATGTACGTAAGTATTAAAAAGAACGTACGATAATTACGAACTGAATCTAGATCGGTTGATCCAAAGTTTTACATTTGTTCTCCGAATAAAGAGATAAGTTATGAGAAAAGTGAGAAGAAAGGGCGAACCGGAAAACATAGAGCGGAAGACAGTGTGCCCGCTACAAATGAAAAATCAACGATAGCACACAGTAGCTTGGAAAATAATCAAAAGAGCTGCTTTAATTCAAGTCAGCAGAAGGAGTTCGAAACGCTCCATTTCCACTTCAAAGCATCCCGCGAGAGCATAAGGGCTGACCGACGAGGAGGCAAGGAAAACTGTCCCCGCTACGCCGCCCAGGCCCGGTTCCTCGTAAGCCCATGAATTTTAATTCCTCCTCTTTCTCGCTTTTCTTTTCTCGGGGCCTCCCACTTCTCCTCTCGATCCCCCGCGTAACGAGCGGTTAAAGTTTTTTGACGAAAAATTAAAAGTTCCGTGGGGGTAGGGGCGCCGGGGCATACGGCATGGGAGGGGGAGGGGCAGCGGGCGACCCCTAATACCACCTAAAGTAATTACCCAGCTTCGCCGAAGTAATCCGGCCGAGCCGGAGATTGAAAGAGACGGCGAGAGGAGATCGAAGCCGGAGGTGGTGCAGGTGGGGCGATAAGAGCCCCGGGATTTGTTTAGAACATTCGAGCCCCTCGCCTTTTACGAGGCTCTCGCTTTTTGACCCTTCCGTCCTTCCTTCCATTGTGACGCGCGCAATTTAGACGATTGAACTACGGCGTTCCGCGCGGCCCTGCCATGGCCAGACCCGTTTCGCCGATTGTTTTCTTTCGCTTGTTTACAGGTATTTAAGTAATGAAGGTCGTAAAGCACTATTCCTGTAACTCGAACGCCCAACTCATTTGTTAAAACTTCAAGGGAATTCTTTTGTCTGTTTTTTCTTCAGGTGAGACTGATTTAAAATAAAATAAAATAGTTATCTTAAAGATAGCTATCATCCGCTACTGCTGCGAATTAGACTTTTTTCGCGTACTTGATTATGATTATCGTTTCATTAATCAAGATATCGTATGTATGATTAATGTAGAACGTCAAGAACTCATCAAAATGACTAACGCGTTTGATATATCCCGTGGACACTCGTATATTTGCAACATTAAACACAATTATACATTCAAATATTATATGTTGTTCTGTAATTTTAAACTTTACTCGAATTCCCTTCGCTGTCCCGAATTCCACTCTTATTAATAACATATTATATTATTCAACTAATTAACTGAGAGCAGAAATTGAACAATTAAATTTTGTTGAAATATTTTGTTGTCAATTATACAAAAATAATATTCGTGTGCTTTAAAAAATATTATTAATCTAAACAGTATAAAATTTTGTGCAAAGAATCACGTAAAAATTACTCTGATTCTATTAGTGCTACGAGACGTTGATGAATTCAAGAGAAATTATATATATTAAAGTTATTGAATTGTTTAGAAAATGGCAATTTAATTGTGAATTATCAGAATACTGTTATTAAAAGAATAGTATATATTTTGTAAATTTAGTTATTGCCTCTCTATTTTATTGTTATGTAAAATGTGGGGTCCATTACTGAATAGGGTAGCAATCATCGACTCCTACAAATCAACCAACAGGCAATAACGGCCCGAAGCGCGATTATCAGGAAAAAATAGTCAGTGCGAAAGGAGACGGACGGAAGGCGGAGGCGATTGGAGCCGAAAAAGTGGAGACAAGCCCGAGAGAGCACAAGGGAGGCAAGGAAAATACGTTGGCCCCGTGCGCGACGTAAAAGACTTTTGATGTCGTGGCGCGCGGGGCAGGGGCGGCAGCTCGAGAGTGCGCGCGAGATTTGCAAGCCAGATTGGAATTTTGAATTTTAAATCCTGGCCGTCGGGGTCTGCGCGGCCCGGGGACTTAAAAAGGCGGGGCTCGCGGGAGGAGCCAGGCTAATTGCCGGATAATTCGGCGAGTCGCGAGATGAGCTTGTTAGCGGGACGCGCGCCCCAGAGTGACTTTTTTCAATTTGCTCCGGCCGTCCCGTGATGCGATTTGCCCGGCGCGGAACTTTATCTCGATGTTAATTGCGGCTCGGCGGGACTAACCTGCTGTGCACTCGCCCTCCGCTCAGCACTATTTCCCTCTGGCATAGGGCCGATTGTTGTCGCTTTACCAAGGAACCGAGATTGCTTGTCCGTCATTCAGAGCAATCGTGGGGTATCGGCCGCAGGCGCGAGGAGGCAAAACTAGATGAGCGTTTACCTGCCTTTGTGCAAACAATTCTACTAATCGAGCTCTAAAGCGATTGAGAAAAGTGGCGAAGCATTAATCTTACTCCCCAGCGGATTTTTTTTATGCTCTTTACTAAAGTATAACGCAGGAAAATCACACACAAGTGCCGCGTAAAAGAAGAACAATTCCTGTAAACTTTTTATATCTGTATTTAATTTAGTTCTCTTTTTCTTGCTTATAATTATGGTTAATTTTTATTTCATATATAAATCACCAATGGATTTTCAAAGTCTGTATGCGAATTTTATTACAACCATCCCTTTTTATCCATTGCGTAGGTTATCCATTATTTTCTTGTGCTCTCAAGGTGCAAGGATTCTCTTTTATTCGCGAAGCAAGAAACTTTTTCACAAAATATTCGTTCGAAACATCGAAAAAGCTGGGCGCTCTGTTCAATACTATTATGCAAATCAGTTACCTGCCCATAACCTCATGAATGCGTAATTATGGCGACTCAATCCAGCGAAACGAAATTACCATTCAAAGCTGTGTGACTCGCGGACCGCCCGAGAACCTCATTTAACGGCTCGACTTTGTTATCGCTTCTCGGTGGAAGGAAAATATGAAAAAGATGCCGAAAGACGGCGGCAAGACGGGGAGAATCCCGCGAATGAGTTTGCTTATTCTAGCTCTCGAGGCCGCCTAAGTTATTCGCCCGCACGGCTACCGTCTCTCCTTGTTCCCTCCCGGCCACTAATTTCCATTTTTATTACAAATTGAATTGCCATTCCGGATGACCCCACGATTCTTTGTACCTGCAGGAGCTTCCCGTTGCCTTTTATCTCTCACCTCGATTTCGCACTCAGTCGATGTATCGCGGCTTTGACACTTACCTGAAACAAAAATATCATTTATGTTTAGAGTTTGTATGCTTTGTAATCGTATATATCTAATGATAAGTAGTAATTAAATGTAATTAGATAGTAATGGAAAAGACAAATTGACATTTACTTGTTTATCATATTAATTTGCATTGGTCTTATATAAATCTTACTTAATTTTTTTAACAAATAAATTGAATTAGAACTAAAAAAAATGACATTTAATTATGATGTAAAATAAAAATGAAAATCTGTTTCTTTGCACAAGAAATTTCGATTCAATTCTATAAGTGACTCTTGTAGAATAACTTAGTAAGGAAAAATAAAATTGTGTCCATAATATGTTAACAAATTTTGTATACATTTGAGTGTCATTGAACTGAACTCAAAATAATGGTCTTTATTTTTCAATGATAACAAATCCTTATTATGGATTCATCGAAAATCATTCTAGAGAGATGTCATTCTCCTTGTTAGTTTAACAAGCATTTTAAACACTATCTTTTTCATGAAAATCAATTGCCCCCTTTTCCTTCATCATCTGTTAAAAGTATCGACTGTTTTCAAATTGAAAGCTTTTTATGCTATAAAGAATGGTATAAGTTTCTTTCTTTATTCTATTATATTATGAACCTTACAGACTTCTCCTTTATACCGTAAGAACTGAATTTCATTGCACCATGTAACAATGGTAAAATGTATCCTCGAACTTTAGGGTCAATAAATGTTTGATTAGAAAATCAATTTTTATCTCAACTTATTGATTGTATATATAGAAGAAATAGCCCGCAATGATTACGTAGTTTCAAATCTGATGTAATAACGCGAAAAACAGGAGTAGGTTTTGTACCAATACACTGGCTTACTGTTATTTAATATAATAAAGTAGATATCGGAGAGGAAAAAGCCGTACCGCTCTCAAATTCTAACGAGAAAGTTTAATGATTCAAACGAATGGTTAAATTCACAGCGATTCCCTTTAATAAGTGTCCCGGGCTACCTGGGCGATGAGAAAGGGCGAGAGAGGACACGGCCACAACGCTGGCAGACTCAAGCGGTCGACACGCGGGGACCGCGATGGGGAAGTTGCGTCGTTAGCGCGGCGCTCTCGCGACCCCATGTGCATAATTCACTTTCGTCTACTTTCGCCATGGCCTTCCTCGTACATCCACCCCCTTCCCCTCCATTCTTCAACGTCTCGCGTTACGCTTTTTGACGGCGGCGGCGGCGGAACGCGAGCGGCCCCGAGCAAGATTAATGAAGCTCAATCGTCGGAGGGGCGATATTTATAAAGCGCGCGCGGGGCGACGCCGGCGCGGGTGGCCTCCCCGTAACTCAATATTTTACGTCCCGCCGAGCGTCTTCGCGCCCGCGTATGAGGGGATTATTTATGTGTGCGGGGCTTTTCGGCCCGTCCGCGCGTTAGCGCCTCGGATGTATCGGCTAGTTGGCGCCCGCACCAATTTTTCAACGTGATGTATGGCCGTAGGCGGCCCGAGCGCCGCCGAATTGTTTTCGCCTGCGACGGGCCGATTCGGCTATCGTCGCTGATAGGCCATTTGAGCGTCGACGCCGTTTTTAATCCCGATTCCTGCAAATTGTCACTGATTGACTTTTCTGATCAGTATCTCCTAGGCGCGTTGATAAAGTTGTTTGATAACGTTTAAGGAAACGCGTCGGCGCTGTTTGACTGCATCGGGGCCAATTTGTCCGTGTTTAGAGTCGACTTTTTCCAGAACGAGTTAACTTGGCAGGCTAATTCGCCAACTGCGAATGAAATTCATCCAACGAGTTGCGCTTTGGCGCCAGGAATTAAGCCGGCAAATAACTCATCTCGATGAGGAAAGTTGACCGAAAAAAAGAGGAACCAAGGAAAGGAGGGACTAATTTAAAATACTTTGTCTTTATAAGCGCTTCATCAAAGAAACATGAACGCATAATCGCTAATGAAGTCGCACTCGCCGGAGAAAGTTGGCCATTAGCCACCTACGTGGAAAGTGTGCGCGAAGCGCAAAAAGAAAGGCCAGTTATGGGGCGCAATTAAAAAGTTTTCAAGCAGCGCGCGAGGCGCCGATTAGCAAGGGGCGCCCGCAGGTTGAAACGGTGTGCCGTCTCGCGGCCCATGTGGATCGAACGGCTCCGCCTGGAACTATCAATTTAAAGCGTTGCCGCCGCCGCAGCAAACAAACTCGATTGTCTCGCGCCCAAGTCGCCTGCTAGGTCGTAAAGGAGAAAAAAAACTCGATCCAGCGGTAAAGTCCAAGACGTCCAGTAGACAGGAGGGCCGGTAAACTTGCCCCGCTCGATTAGCACTCGCGGATTTTCGCGTTCTTCCGCTCTCGGGTTATAGCCCTCGTTGCAGAAAAATGATGATTCCAACACGCGCCACGAGAGAGCAGAAAGTTGAGCTCGCCGCGCCCTCTAAATGGATCGCTTCCTAGTTGTCAACTTTCTTTTCTTACCGCTCGCCCACGCACCGATCCTTCTCCTTATTTATGGAGCGAGTTAAATAACGGGGGATCGAACAGGACGAACTATAAGCTTTATTTATCGGTGGACTATTGTTGCTCTTAGACCTTTGTTTCCGAGTGCAATTAAATTGAAGGAGATGTGTTTATTAAAGGCGGTTCCGTCTTCGGCCTTCATCTTGTAGCAGCTTGAATAAAGACGGGCCGCTTAGAAGCGCTTCGCCGACGAAGAACGCGAACCGCTCGCTCGGAATGATTGGCAATTGAATATGAATTTCCCGCCCGCGAAATTTGAGGCCAAGTGGGTGCCGTTGAGCGCCGCGCATGTAAAGCCTCTGTAAGTGCCTAAAATATAGGGCCTTCGCTCTCCTTGGCCAACAGCCCCTCAAAGTACACAACCTCATGGATACAAATAGGCGCGGAAGAAAAAGCGCCTCCACTTTCAAAAGAGAAACTTTTTCACTGCTGCTCCCTCTCCTTTTTCTCCTCCGGCACGGGGGACACGACCAGAGAGGCAAGAATGGAGCCGCGCAAGGGGTAGAGAGAGAACTAGAGAGGGAGAGGGAGATAAAGGAGAGGAGAGGAGGCGGCGCCAGCAGACGGGATAGGGAGAAAAAGGTGCAGGAGCGATAAATGAGGTTCGAAAGTGGGGTACGTGGCGAGCGAGCGGAGCGCCCGCGTCACGACGCGTCGCACGTAACGATATATCTTCGACGGCTACGTGACCGGAATCGTGCGGCAGGTTAAAGGCGGATTTGTTACGTATTTTTCGATGGGGAGTGAGGGAGAGAAGACGAGGGGAGGCGCCAGCGTCGTGGAGCGACAGAGAGATCGACGGTTGACGGGATAGTCGCACGTAGGTGAGGCCCATCCCTCTTGGCCGCGGACGCACACGCGACACCCGTAATTTCCGACTCTATTCGCCGCTTTTCAAGGTCGGGCTTGAGGTTAATGATGCGACAATGTGCCTCTCCACCAACGACGTAGGCCAAAAACTGCCGTTTTTCTAATTTTTTTACAAACTCAAATGTACGGGGTAAAATAAAAACGATAAAAACCGATCTGTTTACATTACATTAAATTCCTCAATATTTTATATTACATTTTGGTTAAAAGGTAAAATTAGATTTTGTGTACGGAGTATTACTACTGGTCAGTAGTATAAGCCGCTGACCGGTCCGCCCAAAAGTCAAATAGGCCAACTCGCACGGAATGGTTATTGGAATACTTTACCAGAACTCATTGTTTGCAAAGATATTGCCTATCCTGAATTCTCGAGACTGGACAACGAGCTGGGAAGAGTTCCTGACCTACGAACAACGACCGCAAGAAAAGCGGACGACCGCGCGGCCACTTGCAACGATGTAATCATATGCGCGGAGTCAGGTAGGATAACAAGGCCGCGTAGCAAGTTCGGGCGGCGGATGACAGGACGCGAGCGAGCGGGCGCGCATTCAGGCCGCGGCTCCATTATTTGAAAACAAGCGTCGACGGCGGCTGCGACGGGGGATGACGGAGGTACGCGCGCTTGTCTGCCGCGCGCCACTGGCTCGGCAAACTTTTTTTAAGACGCTCGGTTGGCTGCCTCCCGGCCCCGCGGCGAGCATACGCTTCTCCCACGCCTCCTGGGCCCGTGAGCGCTGCGCGGCTTTGCTCCGTTCGTCGAGCTTTCGCGGAAGCTTTTGTTTGGGGCTCGAGTTTTTCCTTGGGACGCCCCACGAGGCTTCCTCAGTTTCAGGAACGCTATACTATGACGCACTGAAAGCTGATACGCAAATTTTGACGTTGATTCGCGACTGAAAGTACGCGCTTTTTGCGGGTGCCCGATGGGGATCCCGATAGCAAGGAGTACAATGTTTAAGCGTTATGTTAACTTTCTTTCTTTATTGTCTGCTTTCTTAACTGTTTACTTATATTTAGCTATATTCAACTTATTTCGGCTCAGTTTACTTGGTGTTTCGTTTTTTGAAAGACAATAAAAATATTTTAACTCAAGACTATAAAACGCAGTTATTCAACTTACTCGACTTAGAAACCCACTTTCATAGTTACTTAGAGTGTCATCAGAGCTTCATAACGAATTCATGACTGGGACTTTAAATATCGATTTTCCTTTCGGAGTGTAAAGCCCGAGTAATAAAACGGAGTTTCATTGCTCCAAACAAATGCTCGAATTCCATTGCATCGAGGAAGTAAAACCACGTAAAAATATTCGTATTGCAAAGTATTGGAAAATCACATTTCAAAATTGTCATCCGGCTAACGAGTTTTTTGACATTTTACGTCAATACTACTCATTAATACGCCTGAATTAAATAGTTGAAAAACTGCATTGAAAAATGTTTCGATATGATCTTATTCATATTAATCGCTTATAAGTTTACTAATCATTTTGTTCTTTTATAGCCTATAATGCTGATGGATGTTTCAGGTTCAAAGACAATCAAGCTAATATAGTCATATCGTTAGAACTATATGGAATGTAAAGGTTATGTATAGCAAAAAACTTTCACCTCGTAAATAGAATATAAAATAGTTTTGAAAACAATTTATACAATGAGTAAAAAAACCAACAATAAAGTGTGATAAATCCTATACAATAACTGACATATTATTTATAACAAAATATATAAATCATTATTTTTCTATTATACGTACTACACTGATAGGACACGATGGAAACATGATTATTGACAACAAACTGCTGCATGTGCGTAAAATAAAAATATACCTATAGAGAATCTACATATATCTAAAAGACAATGACCGTGACATTGAACATGTTTTAAAGACAATGTTGGTCAATAAATCGAGTAACGATCGAGGTGAAGTATTCCCCCGTTGCGAGGCTTCGACGGTCACTTAATGCGCCAAGCCACGCATAGCGTTCCTTCATCCCTAAACAATGACCCAAGACACTTTCCACGTATCGTTAAATCCCCATCAAAGCCGGTGCCGGTTTAACAACTCGGACGCGCCCAGGGATTTCGGGCCGCGTGGCTCGCGCTCGCGTAACACAAGGCTTCCGTAACCTTACTTAGATTAATCCCATCAGGAGCTGTCGGATGTAGTTTTCGGATGTAGCAGTGCGGCCAGGCGACGATGGCCACTTTGACGGCTCTTTGCCCTAACCTCTGACCACTTGCGCGCGAAACATGCCATGGGATGTGCCGCTCGGTCGCCGCCGGCGCGGGCACCTCTGCCAAAGGCTTTCGCCGCTTACCGCTGCCGCTCCAATGGCTTTCGCGCCTACATAATACAATCTGACTATTTGTTTCCCGTTATTTTCTGCGCGAGCGACGCTAAGTATCGTTTCATCGCATCACGCGAAGCGCTATTTATGTATCGATTGATCGATTAAAACGAACGGGGGACGTCACTCGATCATATTCGTGATGCATCGGATGACGATTTCCTTATTTATGTTATTCTTAATCACTTTCAGATATGATCGAAAGTCGACGTTTTAAGACTCGGTTGCGGAATCGAATAAACACTTGAACGACGCACCTTGTATTCCTTTAACTTTTTACAATTTAGTAACGAGAACTATAAGTTAATACTTCATATAACTTCATTTAACACGAATAAACTATATTTAATAGAATTCTATTTCTGATAAAATTAACTTAAATATGTATTTTTAAATTATCAATACATATTTTATGTGACTAGTATTTATTTTCTATGAAATTACTTGTTTAATTATTCATTTTGAATTTCCTATTATTTCTTTATTATTGTTATTCAAATAAATGATAGAACAGTCTTTACTACTTAGCTATAAGTATATATAGGTATTTTTATACAGCAGATTTCCATTACATTTAATAATAATTTCAAATATTTTTCTTCCAAAATAACATTAAGAAGCAGCCTCCATTTAGTAACAGATTTAATCGGTCACTTTTTCAGTATAATAATATTTTTTGTTGTGAAAGAGATTCTATAGTGGATAACATATAATCTAGCGGTCTAATCACATTGGTTTTTAATTGGGGATGCTACGAGATGTTTGAATGAAAGTTTGTTATCATGGGATTTTTGTGTTAGTAAACAATGATGATGCTACACGAGCTCGGAGACCAGCTGTAAAGCTAGTCAATTGGGAAGATCGGTTAGAAGCGGGACCGATCTGAGGTGCGGGGCGCGCGCGCGGCGTTAAAATCACTGAAACTCGTAGAGACAGAGGTTGAGAGATTGGGAGAAAGAGAGAAGAAGGTAGCTCTAACCTATGATCCATAGACGTGGGCCGGGCTCGGCGGTACTGGGTGCTGAGGCCTCCTGGGCCGGGTCTGGGCCGGGCTGGGCCGGGCTGGGCCGGGCTGGCGCTAGGGCTCCGGGACTCCCCACCACTGGTTTGGCTTCACTGTCACGGGCTGGGCTTTAGGCTCGGCTGGTCGGGCGACCCGCGGGCGATCGGCGGCGATCGGTACCGGGCTAGTGGTTACGGGTAAGGTGGCTACTGCGGCTGCGGGTACGGCGGCGCGGGCAGCGGCGGTAGCGGAGCGCGACGCGCGACGTGGCCTGCGGCTCGGGTCGGGCTGACTGGCTGCCGCGGCGGCGATCTGCTCTGGGCCGGCGCTCGCGGCGCGGGAGCGAGCGAGAGCGGGGCAGATCGCGGCCGGTTGGTGGATCGGCGCGCGGCGCCGCGGAGGGAGCGCGCCCCTCGCGGAGGGGAGGCCGCGGGAGGGGCGGCGCCACCCGCCGCCTCGGCGGGGGAGGGCCAAGGGCCGCCACCGCCGCCGCCGCCGACGCCGCGCACCGCCGCCCGAGTAGCAACAGGCTGATGCGCCGCGGCGCTCCCAAGCCGAGCGCTATATCCATTAGCCACCGGAATGGCGCCGGCGTCGGCGGGAGGCCCCGCGCCGTGACGTCACCCCGACGTGACGTAGGCGTGGTCACGGATGCGCACCAACACCTCGCCTGTCACCCGTTGTCATAGTGACTCTATGCGCCGGCCGCGCGCCAGCCGCCTCTCCTCCCGCCGACGCACCCGCTGTCCTCCTCGTTGTCCGCCTCTTCTCCGTGTCGACGTTGCCCCTCGCGCGCTCTCGATTTTCCCTCTGACCAAGCGCCTCGAGTACGTCGCGACGCTCCTTACGCCCTCCCCTCCCCGCATGCTGTGCCACTCTTTCGCCACCGACGATTGCTCCTGCTCCATGTCCTTCCTCCTTGCGCCGGCCCTTCCACTTTTTCTCCCTCTTACTGCCCTTACTCCTTCTCTATTTATGCGGTGTCTTTATTTCCCGCCTTGTGTTTAACGTAGACCAGCCCTCCGACGGCCGCTTCTACCTCGCCGTGTTTCAGACCCATCGTCTCTGTTGATCAAGCCAGATTGCGACCCCGAGATCGCTGTTTATAAATCTCGGATAATGAGACTAATGTTTTTTCATTGCCGTCAATATTGTGCCAAATGACCTTCCTCGTAAATACGTCTAATTTATAAATCTTTCAGTTTACGAGACCGTTTCTCCACTTTGTTTTCCTAGATAACAAAAGCTCTATTTATTGCTTTCTCGAAGCGGAAAAGAGCGAAATATAAAATATCTCATCCTTAGAAACAAGTTCATAGAAATTTACACATGAAGATTCACCAAAAAGGAGCACAGTACTTCAAAAAGTCATCTTCGATTAAGATATCTCCTTTGAGAAAAATGTATGCATATTCAAACCAAATTTTTTTCGATAATGCTATTTTTCTATAATTTTATTTAAATACAATGTTTTTAAAATGTCCATAGTACACAAAGGAGATTCATGAATAAAATAATGCGTAATTTATTTACTACGCAATAATAAAGAATAACAACAATAATAATAAATATTTATACCCTGTGCATTTAGCTATCTAAAAAGGAAGGAATAACAGAGCAATACAAGGAGGAGGAAAAAAGGAAATAAAGTTACAGCGAGGGAAAGGAGGCGGAGGAGTAGTAGGGGTGAGAGGGGGAATACAGAGCGAGCACGCACAGGTGACGGGTACAGATGTAGGATTCGCCGCGTCGGTGACCTGGATGCCATGCCGCGCTGCAAGTACGGCGGAGACTCGAGTTCCACTGGCGCGCATGCTTTTTCGCGGGAGAGAGGGATAGAGGGAAAGGGGTGGCAGTGCCCGGAGCGGGGATGGAGGGGTGCTGGGGTGGGCAGGGGAGACAGGCGGCGCGGCAGAGGTAAGTGTACGTGTACCGTTGGTGCGCACAGTGGAGGGGGTCGGGCGCGCGGAAAGCTCGCGCGCGTCGGCTGGCGGTTGGGATTCGAAATTATTAGCTCCGGATGGAAGGAGGACGGCGGATGATGGTGTGTTTGCCACGAGTTTGGCCCCGGCTGTATATCGATTGCAATAAAAACTCGCGAGACTTTGATGTGCGCTCCATCTCCATCTCCGCCCCCTCCTGTCCCCTCCCTCATTCTCTCTCACTCTCTCTTTCTCGCGCTCCTCCACCTGCCTCCGCCCATCGGTCCCACTTCCGTTACTGGCTGCAGCAGTTTTTTTTATTGGCTCGCTGGATTTATTCGGGAATTCATGAAAAATGAAGTACTATGGGTTTTCACGCGATCTTCATATTTATATCCCATTCATTTGTACCTTTTAGATCAGTTTTCACGCAGTCTCGGCGTCGCTAATATAGCCCGTTTTCTAATCTTTTAACGAGTTATAAAAGATCACACGAACAATGAATAAAACTGTAACATAGTATGCTCACTGAAGGAATTAAAAAACTGAAAATTATTCTTATAATAATTCTCAGTTTCAGAACCTATTCAAATTCTTGTAACAAAAGTCTCAAGTACGTACGCCTCAAGTGATTTCGAAACTTTGCGCGCGAAATTGATGTTTTAAAAGGGTTTCCTTTCGAAGGGCTCGACAAGGTGAATTTCAGAGAAATAAAGGGAAGTTGGTTAATCAATGACTGTCGTTTACAGGATTCAGTCTCGCATAATCAGCTGCAGTCGAGTCGATGGATGAGAAAGAAATAAAAGAAGGAAGAGATGGAGGGTGGGGAACAAGAGAAGGGGAGAGGAAAAGGGTGAAAGCTTCATCGCTTACAGAGCGTTACGTGGAACGAGTCTCGGCTTCCTATTCAAAAAGGAACGGAACTGAGAGGGTCAGAGATATGCGTTTCAGGTACTCTATTGAGACAGAACAAAAAACTGGAAGAACAAATGATGTCAGAGTGGCATGAGGATAAAATTAGCTCATTTTAAAAGGAAATCTTATGCATATCCATTAAAAGATTTACGATTAATATTATAATTAATAAAAACCAATTCGATTATTAAGGAACCATTTTAAATAAACAATTCGATTAAAAGTAAAATATTTCGAAAACTGTCAACAAACAATGCAGAACAACTTAACCAAAAGGCTAGTATCTACATTGTCAAATCCATAATTATAGACTCCCTGATTCTAAGTACGTGTATCACAAAAATAACCACTGTGCATGTCGCCTTTCAATACTTTCTGCTTGATTCATAAAGAGTCGATTTATTTATTTAATCCAAAATTAGAAAAAAGTAACCCATCAAATATTTAAATATTATATAATATTACATACATATTTCAGGTATCGATGCATATTAATTCAACGTTTCTTTTAATATTTATGTTGCTACATGAATTAACAAACAAGACTCGAATAAGATTTAAATTTTAATTTCGTAATATTGCATAAAAACTAAAAATCCCAGATATTCATCTAATAAATTAAATGGAAATATAATAATGAGTTTGTGCCATTTTACAGATAATGAAAGATCAAGATTAATTAAAGATTAATCTACTTTTGTGTAACACGAAATGCGTGTGCAAATATTAATATTAAAAAATAATGACTCAACTGTGATATTAGATCCAATTATTAAATATTCAATTTCGTTATTTTTTAAGTAATAAGTTCATAAGTAATAAGGTAAAATCCTACGTAAAGAATACATATTCCCACTGAATTACGGAAAAGTTACGAGAGTTAATAAGTAATCCACATCCACAGGAACGATGAAATATTAAACTTGTTACGTAGCTAATATGAAGAAATGTACGAGTTCGTGAGAAAAATGAGAAAAATAAAGAACATCGAAACGAGCAAAGGAGGAATGGAGAAACAGTCAGAGGAGATGCAAACTTGATTTCAAACACGTGGGTGTAGCCGTGGGCGTGGTGGAAACTTTTTTAATTGGTTCTTTTCCTCCGTGAATGCCTATCGCATTTGGATAAAGGTACGTTATTCTCGTTTCCTTGGAGCATTGTGTTTGTTTCATTCTAGATACTTTTTCAGGGTTATCAAGATATTGACTAAAGTGTTTTTAAAAAGCGACGTACATATCTTTTATTTTTAATTCTGAGACTTTAATTAAAGAATACGCTTTCCTTATAAATTGTTTCACGATGCATATATAATCGTGGTAGAAGAAAAATAATTCAATTTTTTGATGAAATTGTATCGTATTTAATTTCTTTATTAAGTAATGCTAAAGGCAACTATCAGCGCACAAACGTGAACGAAATAGTTCCTTTTTTAATTTTAACGTAGCCTTTGTTTACTTTACAAGATCAGTATTTTTAAAGAGGATGTTTGACTTCCATGTACAACACGATATTAGCAATATGAAATAAAAGGTAGAAATGGTAGTAAAAATGCAGTAAAAATTTCAATTTATATTTTAAACATGACATTACAACATTAATTATTTAACCTTAAGATCCTTTTGTAATATCATGTATAAAATTTCACACATTCTTTCGGGTATTTCATAAACATCAGACACTTGATAAAATGCAAATATATGACGATACGAAGCTCAAGCTGGGAGTTATATCTGTAAGCCACAGTAACGATTAATTCATTAGCGGTAACGGTAACGCGCGAGCAACAGGGAAACAATTCAACAATTCTCACGAAACATCCGCCCTTCATTTAAGTTGGGGTGGAATGCCCGCGAGGCAGGCGAGTAGGTGGAGGCATAATTTTATTGCGCCCGTGCATACCTCAGCCTTACACGGGCGCACAACGCGAGGGCGCGGAATATGCCCAAGTACTTTTCCAAGTATGCGCCCCCGATGGGCGCTCAAACTTAAACGGCCGAGGGCTGAGCGCTTGTATTCGGATATTAATGAGGTTTCCCTGTACTCCGCGATAATCCGTCCCGTCTTGCCGCGACGTCGCGCGCGCACATATGCCCACCCCTAATTCAATTGGGCGCGATCGAGCGAGCGCCTAGCGTGCGCAGTCGAAACTTCGCTGGAGAGGCTAATTTTACTTGCGCGCCAACTCACCTGCGGCGTCGAATTGCCCGGTCGACTGCGCTGAGCGGATTGTCGACGCCAAGAGATTAATTGTCGCCGATTGGAAACGGCTCGCACGGCAAGTTGTATCTTTATTGGGCCTTCTTCGATTTATAACGATTTTTAACAATGAGAGCTTCGTTTATGACTTTCACTGGATAGATTTATCGGGACTTACGAATGGCAAGATAATATAATAAGAAGAACAAAATAAAGTAAAGCTAATAAATGGTACTCCTTTTTAGAAGATTCGAAACGGATTCAAAGTTAAATATGAATAATCAATTGCAAGAATAAAACATTTAAGGTATTATAGAGCCTAAAAGTATCTGTAGTCATCCGACAATTCTGAGAGATTCTAAAATAAGATTTATCGCGCAGATCAGCTTATCGCCTTCAGTCCTTTCTTGCACTTTCTTCTTGAGACATAATTATTAGTTTCTATAATTGACTTGTCAAGAGGAATATGTTTTTGGCGAAGTTTTTAGAGAATTCTAGTTTCGATTTTTTGCATCCCCCATTCGTACAATTTTATTTCTCAATTCGATTTTTTATTTTAACCGGAAGAAGAATCCCGTACTCGATCCCAGCTCGTCACGATTAGTACAATTGTGCAAAGATCATTTTTTATGAGTCCAAAATAAGAAAGATGCTGTTTGAAGGATTGTTGACATCTAGTTAGGAAGTTAAAACGGCCTGATTTTGAATAGTTTGAGTTCCCCAGTTGGATGTTGACTTGTGAATTTAGGTTTCAAAGAGTTCCCGTGGTTGAAAATGTTAGAAGTCGCTGCTTCGTTTCCTTTAAACTCAATAAATACCAAGAAAAGTCTCGTCCCATTAGGAGAATAAACGTATAATGTATAAGGTTGCCGATCAATGACTCGTGACAGAAATACCCAAAGCTGTTTATTCTTCTTCTAATGCAGTTGCGTGCTCGGCAAAACCAACCACCTCCAAACTTGTCAAGTATATCGCCTTACGTAATCGAATCAGATAAAAAACCAGCGGGACGACTTATTAGTCTGGAAACGTGACGATCGTGCGCTCCCCTCGAGGTCCGGGCCGACTGCCGATGTTAAAAAGAAGTTGTTAGGGGGGGAGTAACGGGGGGATAAGGCACTCGACTCCCAGCCCCACCGCCCCTCCGCGGGGCGAGTCTCCCTGTGAAATTTCCAGTTTACCGAGCGGCGCGCTAGTTGGCTTTTGATTTTCCGCGGGCGGCGCTCCTCCCTCCCCACGACCCCCGCGCACACTCGAGGCCCCCCCGACAAAGCCCCCCACAAGGCTGATCTGCGAGAAAATTGATGCGAATAAGACCGGTGTGGGCGCTTGGCTCACGTGAAATTGAGTTTAAAAATGTTTGATGTTGATTGTGGGTAATTCAATCGCGGCGTACCGAGTAATGAGACGGAAGCGCTGCTGCCGGTGTGGCGTCGGTGGACCGGTCGAGCGGCGCTCCGTTCGAGTGAATACTCCAGTCCGAAAGATTGAGATAAAGGATGGACGGGGGTCAGGAGGAGGGCCAGGGGGAGCGACGAGGAGGAGGAAAATGAACGAGGGGGCGGAAGGAAATTGGTGGAGGCAGAGAAACGACATCGGCTTTGATTAAATTGTTGATAAAAATGCGAAAGGCCTTGTTACTGCGCGGGTGGATTTTCCGCGGTCACGTGTTTGAGCAGGACTATCGTCTGCAGAACTTTCTAGCATTAAGGGGTGTAGTCTTCCAGTACATGGACTGTTTATTAAAATATTGACCATACGAATTAAATCGAAGTAAAAGATAACAAGGTTGGGTTCGTGATCAGGAGAAAACTGCTGCACCTATAATCGGAAAAAAATCACAGCTTTAGAGTTTTGTCTCGCATGCACACGTTTGTTAGCAGGTACAGTAAACTGCGAGTCCTTTAAAGTGAGACAACAATACAGAAGAACTATAAAATCTGATCAATCTATTGTGCTTGAAGTAATAAAGTACAATCCCAGTCGGCGAAGAAGCATGTAAATCTTTTTAGCAGACTGACTACTTTATTCCCTGTAGTGCGCCCGCGCCAGTGTCGCTGGCTTCTCACCAGTCAGGATCTGAACTAAACAACTGCACTTCCGTTTGCAACAGTTAGCATCCGAGAAACCATTCTCAACGAGATAATTGAAGAGTTTACACGAAAGCTTCGTTTTGGATTTAGAAGGAAACAAGGTAGAACGTAAATAAGATTTGTTGTTATTATTCAAGATCCGACCAATATTTTTCTCAATGTAAACTCGAAGGAAACAGCAACCGTCTGGAGTATCGATCCGCGTGTACTCCAGAGCAGCTCGTACACAGTGCAACAGCTTCTACTCCTGAATATGAATTAAGTAGACATAATTCCGCGGTAGCTTGCGGGCGCAAGCGGAGGTAACCGAGACAATCGCCGTTAGGTATGGGGCGCAACGAATGGGAGACGATTTCCGCTCGACTAAATAGCTCTTGAAAGCGGATAAGTCTAGGCCGACTGGCGCGTCCTCTTGGCGATAAGGAGCGCCGAGTCGCGCAGTTACAGGGTATCCAGTTGGGCGCGCGGACCCGATCGCGTGGCAATCTGTCGGGGACAACGCGGAGGCGAGGCCGCGAGCCCCGACGACCGCATAATCGCGCCTAAAAGTCAGGTGGCTCCATCGGGGGCGGCGAAGAAGCCGGCTCTTCGGCGCGTTTACGGCCTCTTCGCGGCGGAGCAGGCAGTAAAGCCCGCGGGCGGCCGAACGACCGGCCGCCCGGCCGCCCCGGCCACCCGGCGGCAGGTGCGCCAGGCCGTCCGCGCCCCCAGATGTCGCCCCGCCTGCTGATTTACCGCGGCGTCTTCGCGCCCCGGCAGATTGATCTCGCTCGTTCGCTGCCCCCGCCCGCTTGTATAACGCCCCGTCCCGGCTATTGTTTACAGCCCGCCGCGGAAAATTATTGGTCCTCGGCGCTTTCATTTGTTTCCCGGTGCCCCTCGGCCTTTCGGCCCCGCCTATTTTTCACGGAGGACGCGGCCTCCTCGCGTGTCGCTGCGAGCGCGACCTTTAATATTCCAGTACCGAGGCAGCTTGTCCTTCGACAAGCCTCGTTTGTCGGCTCTCACAGAGTCTGCTCTCCTGCGAATTGTTGTTGCAAAAAGCTTTATTAACTTGATTGTTTTTAAACGACAATCCTACGACGTATCACGACTTTGGCTCTTTAGTGCACATTCTTTGCCGAACAATGTCTTCCGTACAATTTAATATCTCTTTCAGTAGTATTTTGTGTACACAAAAATCAAGCATAAAAATGGACGAAGCATAAAACGAATGAAGCATAAATATCAAGCGTAAAATTCAATATAATGCGTATCAACGTCCTTGATATCATTCACGACAAATTACATTGTAAAAATGTTTATATTTTCGATAAGTTTAAAATAAATACTACTATATGCTTCCATTTTTGCTTTCCATTTTTACCATTAGACCATGAATATTAAGAGGAATGAAAACGAATTAATCGTAGATTTCCGATTTTTATAGACACTTGCAGTGCAATACATCGAAAATAGAACGATTCAATAGGCAAAGTCACTACAAAGTAGAATTAACCTTTTATAGTTATAGATTTCTTCTGTATATTTTAAACGTTACTTACGTCTCTATGTGTAGTTATAGAAATATAGCAATCTTTATTCCTTTTTTGTTGAATTTTTCCTATTCTTTTTTCTACGCGTGATTTTAAACTTAACTTTTGCAATCTACCTCTTTTTGTACTTCGCGCTATATTTTAATTATGCTTTGGCATTGTAATATAATATTTTTGAATGTTTTATGCTGCAGAGTATTTTCAAATGAGCGTGTGAATTTTATATAATCGATTGATTTTTAAATTTTTGCTTAATAATATGCTCTGAAATGTCATTCATCAAACGTAATTCAATTCAAATTCGTTACAGATGCATGGTTTCAAGTTTTACAATTCCAAATTGGTTTTTTTATGTTGATATTTAGCGAGTAACAAAATTGTGAAATTCGTCATCTAGCTTTTCTTAGTAATCTGACTTACACAGGCTAATTTGTAATTTACTGCCGGTTTGAGTATTAACAGGTTGTTTTGGTTTGAATATCTTTTGTAACCATTTTCTTATACCTATATTTGCTTCAAGATGCAGTGTGCATTACCCATCAACTATACATTTGAAACATATCTTCCATAGAATCCTATTGACGATTTTATTGGAATTTCATACTTATAGCTACCAATAAATCATTCGAGAAGCGGTTGTCTTCCAAATGTACATTGATCTAACAGAGTCCATCAAAGTGAAAGCCATTAAAGTGCTATAAATGTTCTGCAACCCGGTACTTACGTCATTGTTCAAACCTTCTGAACAGAATGTCGTGAAAATTCATCGCTGTATTTTATATGATATCACGAGATTCGGTCTGCTGTAATCATTACAGTGAATCACTAATTCTTCAATCAATTTATCAACATTTACATAAATAAATTCTGCATTAATACGCTATATAATTATAAAATGTGTTTAATAAAAATAGACTGCATATATTATTTACTAACAGAAAACTTCAGATGTTCTACGTGCAATAAAATGTAATGTGTATTTGATACCTTCTACTTTGTTAACGTACTGTATATACTAAAACTCGCGAATAAATTATATAAATATAAATATTATTTAAAGATAAGGAATATTAATGTTTATCATCTAAGTACTTGAATTTATTATACCTTCTCCACAAACTTTATTTTGAATTATTTGATGGATCTCACTTCGTGAGGAATTCAACTAACAATATAATTAAATAAGAATTTATTCTACGTTGTAGTTTAGGATAATGCTACTAGCCACTAATGTAATTTAGTAATTTACATTTAAATATTACAGTATAAGTATAATTCATAATTCATAATTATAATTTTGCGATTTTTAAAGCTAAAAATTTCTTAAGCTTGCTACATTTTTTATAATGCTTATGAAGTATGTTTATGTCAATATTAAAGATGTAGTTACCGATATTTTTTTCAAGGACAGAATTCCCCTACTCATTGAACCTTTTGGGAGTTTATGACAATGAAACGCCAACATTTCGTAAGAAATTTCTGAGGCGAAACATACGCGACCTCCTTTACGCAACATCAACTTCTTTACTCAGACTTATTCTCCGGGGAGTCCTTAGAGGGGTACGAGCAAACGTCATATGCGCGGCATTTTATGAATGGCGATCGGGCAACCACCAGGCGCGGGTTCCTCATCGGCCGGACATAAAGAAGGGAAACAATCGTCGTTGGCTAACGGCTGAGACGCACTTGCGCACACCGAAAAATGGGAACTGCAATCGCCTTTCGGAGGCGCGCGCGGCTCTCGCCGAGAAAGGCTCTCCGCGCCTTTACGATCCGTTTGACCTTCTTTACGAGGGCGCACCCAAAACCTCTCAGGCTCGTGCGCGTAACGACTCCCGGGTTGCCGCTCGCTCGGCCCCCGACGACCGGATCCACCCCCTGGCCCCCCGTTCTCCCGACTGCCCCCACAGCCGGCTTTTTGCGCGACGGCCAGCTCGATGATGTTGCCGCATGGATTAGCGGTTATGATTTGCCGAGGCGCTCGCTTTTGTGCCAATCGCGTCTGTAAGAGCGTCTCGCCATAACGCTGGACGGATAAGTAACGAAGGCGCGCTTGGTTTCTACTTGGAAATGGAACAGCGAGTGCACGTCCCCTGCTGTACACCGTGGGTAGCCTTAATTTTTCTTGGAATGCAAACAATTCATTGCTTTATAGAAACCGGACGCAAGAGGGCGCGCGAAGGAACTTTTCCGTCGATCATCGAGAGTCGGGTTGAGCGTTTTCAAAAACTTCCCCCCCTGCAGGCGGCGGGATGCTGAATACGGCGAGGATAGAGAGGTGCGGCTGGTGGGCCGAAAGCCGCCCAAAAGAGTCGGAGAAACAGAAGATAAGGAACGTAAAGAGGCGGCGCGAGATAAGGGGAGCGCGGTATAAGGAGGGAAAAGAAATATGCGCTCGCGCGCGCGTCCCGCAGTCTACAAACTTTATCCACTTTGCATGGTGATGGTCCCAGATTCCGCGGAACAGACAAAATGGCGCCGAATCGATTCCCCCTGCGGCCTCCCGGCACCGCCCGGATATTTACGAGCGAGCGAGTCAGCGCCCTTCGATTTTTATACGTTAATCCGATCCGTGGCTGCGCGCGATTTTATTCCTCGGCCTGGGCGCCGCTGTTTGCCGAGAGGCCGAGGGGGATTACCAGGCCGCGCGGGGAATTGAAAAATGATAATTTAAGGGCGCGCTCCTGTTTTCATCCGGGCGCGGCTTCTCAGATTTTTCGTTTATCGGCCGGCCGCCCGCTTCCCGCTCGCGGCTCAAGGAGGCTTTTATTTCGGGACAAATAGCACGGCCTCGAGTCCTCCGCTGGGGCATTAGCTGTAAAGAAGGGAATATCATTTTCAATTTCACCGCGCACATAAACGCCCACCGGCTCGGGATTATTACTCCGCCAGGAATGCACCACTCTTGATGGGACTTTATTTTGCATTCGGCCGAATTTTCAATGAATATTTCAGCGCCTCGCTCCAGCCGCGCAAATAGGACTGTGTTTAAATATACGGAGAGCAAGTGCTGCTACCATAGCCCTTTGAATTTTGCTAACGGCTCCACTTATTTAAATCCGACGCCCCTGACCCAACGGTCAAGTAGATCGAGACCCGATTCGGTCAGACCGCGGCTAATCACCTCTTGATTTCACAGCGATCCCAAACAGAAACATCGCGTCGACATTGAAAACTTTTTGAAACCATTCAAAGCTCGCACGCTCGCATGTGTGCTCGCGGGAGGTACAAGCCCGGGCGTGTTATCTGCATTCACGAGTCATTTCGCGCGGGCGGCCGTGACTCGGCGAGCGCCACCTACAGGGATATTGAAAAAAAAACAATCGGGTGCATCGCGCGCGTCAAACGTCGGCCGCATTACAATAACGCCGCGGGGGATTCTTCAGCCATGTAAATGGGCTGGGGCGCCCAACTCGCCTCCCAAATTTCACTTGCAAAGAGTCAGAGTTTACATGCTAAGTGCACGCTGGGCGGGGCTCCACCCGCCCTTACCCTCGCCCTCCTCAGCCATCCACTGTCGGCAGCTGCACCAGTCATAAAAATGTAAACAGAGCCAACTTCTAGCGCGCGAGAACCGGTCAAGGCTCCGGCGAATCCCGAAAAGGAAGGGCAAGTCGTTATTAGCTAGCCCCTACGCCGCGCCGACGCCCATGGGCTTCTTCGTATGAAATATGGAATAGAATGTGAAATATGGAAATTTTATTATTTCTAAAGTTAGATTCCTGCCAAATGTTCATATAAGATCTTATTTTTAAATCTGGACATTGCCGCGTCGTATATTATTGAAAAGACAATTCCCATATCGTCTTGCTCATTATGGAAAAGAATATAACTTTGTCCGAGAAGTTGAAATATTGCAAGGTTATGTATGTATATTATTTTTTTTGAATTTTCTATCAGTTGTAAGACATTTTAAAGAATGTTTTTAAAAATTAAAGAGTAGAACTTTTCAATTTTTTTTATTTTTGTACTATTTTTCCATAAAATTGTAAAATATTTAAGAACAAACAAATATGCTCCTTTTCTTTAACCCCTAGATCTTTTTAATTTATTCATTTTCTGTAAATTATGATATTACTTATTCATTATTTCAAATAGACGATCATATTTTCAACAATCTACAATTTACGTAACAATTTAGTCATAATATAAAATATTTTTCAAGAATTTACTTCAGAATTTGCACTATAGTAATACTCGGCATAAATCAATATTTACAATAATGTAATAATTTGTACTCAAAGTATAATCACTAGATAGCTGTGGGTGATGTAGTAAATGCAGAAACTATGTTTTTGGAATTCATAGAGTTACGAATCATTCAAAATCATTTGTAAATACTAGATAATTTGGATCATCAGCGCTTGAAATGTCTATAATGAACGCCATATTACGTCTAATTTTCATTAAACTGCACAAAAAATCTATTTTGAATCAAGTGTAACTATTATTAATAAATGAATAATTTTTTCTGAATTATAGAAGTTAATTAATTTACATTATATCTCGCGTGTAGTTTATTTATGTTAAATTAATTCAAATGTAAGCGTCGCTCAAAGATGCAGTTGAGAGTCCGTCGTCGTATTAATAACAATGTCAATCCTTCATAGAATGGCGGCTCATAGTGAACCTTTGTGTATCAGAAGGTAGTCTATTTCTATCGACTCCTGGGCTACTATATTGTTCGAGCAGAGTTTGGCCCTCTGAAAGCCAAGGACTAAAGGCGCTTGGACAGGGCTTCGAGAATCACTTTTGGTACGCCAAAGTCATTTACTAAGGGTATCTATGAAAATGAATAATATGAATCACCACTTAATCTTCTGTCTTATGTACTTTCGTAATCTAATGTAGATTTCCCAGAATTTAACATGGACAATCCTTAATTTAATCGATATTTTTCCTTGTCGAATCCTTGCGATTTGATTTGGTATTTATCTCATTTATTTTTTTTAATTACTACTGTAATTGTGATACTTATTGAATGCAATTGTTTTTATTTTCTTTTAATATCTCGATCGATATTATTGTTAATATGAGTCATTATTGAGCATCTGCGTAGATTTTCTATATTTAAAATTCGCATTAATATACACGAAACTATTGCATTATCTAAACTTCGAAAACGCCGATAACTGTAATCTTTTCAATTTTAATAAATATGAAATTTTAATGTTGCAATACAATAAATGTTGAAAATCCTCGGCAGGTTTATACTTTTGGATCCAAGAAGTAATAAAGGTTGCATAAAGGCTATAGTAAGGTAAAAGCGCGAAGAGCCCTATACATTAATGTTGTAAATTGTGTTATAAATGTTGAAATTTGTAACAAAATGAAAATGCTGGTATTTCGTTCAAATTGGTATACACTTAATTTATACTGGGCTCGCTTACTTTAACGTGCTTTCCAATGAGCAATCAACAGAATGGCACACCTACGCGTAAATTATAAATACGACCCGTAGGCAGCAGCCCTCCCCTCTGCAAATTTTCCAGTTACATCGACCAATGTCGAAAATTTTATGCGCGCGAAAAGCCTCTAAGCCCGGGCGCGAGACCGGGTTAATCTTGAAATGAGCTCCAAAGCTCGTCGTTTGCGAACAGGCGATTAAAGCGCGTGCGTGCGTTAAATGGCGACGCGGTGGCGCCGGTGGTAGTGGCGGCGGTGAGGAAAGAAAGCCCGCGAGCCGGAGCCACCTGTACACGCGGCGGGCCGTTTTAATGGCCCTAAAGTGCGCGACACTCCCGCGCTTAAGCAGCGGACTTACTTTTACAACGGCCTCGATGACGCCTGAAATTTATTTCGCGGCGCGAGGGATGCGCTCTAGCGCTCTTAAGTAGCCCACAAGCCTCCGGCGGATTTATAATGGACTGCCTACGAGCCACATGTATTGCACAATGTCCGCCGACTCGAGCCAAGTATGTTCGTACTTTGTTTAGGTAAAAAGCCGAAAAAGGTCCAGCAGCGATTCATTCAGAGCAGTGAATATTTTAAAACTTCAGAAAATTGTTCAGTGACGGAAATAATTTGTGATATATGTTAAATCTACGTCTGAAAATAATGCGTTAGTGTAATAAGAATATAAAATTACTATTAAATTTTATGTTCGCTTTAATGTGTGAGTTCTTGAGGTAGGTAGAAAAATACATTATGCGGAAATAAAAAAATGTGTTTTCTTTAAAAGAAAAACATTGTTATATTATGCGTGAAATTAACTTTTCTGATCATCTATAAGTAATTTCATGATAAAAGTAATTTAAAATAGTTGATATTAGTCATCAAAATGGCTTGAAGGCTTCAAATGAAAGGAGAAAGAAATAACAATAACTCATCAAAACACGCGTGTAGCAGAGGTCAATACTCGCCGAGTTTGTTCTCTGTCACGTTTTCCTCTGTAACGACGCAGATTTCCGAGAAATCAATTATTTAAAGATTTGAAAATTGAAGCTATAGATCTAGGGATTCAACACTGTGAACAGCTTTGCGATTGTAGAATTACTTTCCATACGACTGGATTCGTTATGCTCCTGTAGTTGCTCTTGCCGATGTTTTAAAGTCAGATCTTTTAGTTTGAGCTTTATACATCCACGAACCACCTGTATACGGATCACGCACTGCCAAATTCGGAAATATTTTGAAACAAAGAATTCGTCTCCGAAACTTCTTGGAAGCATCGCTCCCTCCTCTCATAGCAATTCATAGCTTGATTAATAAATATTTTCTTTTTTTTTAATTTTATGTACAGATATATTATAAAAAGAATAAAATGTAAAAGAATAAACCAAATAAATCTAAACTTATACAAAATTTGTATAATATATATACTATAATATATATTGATGTATAAATGTCATTAACGTTTTGTATCGTAACGGTTAATTTAATACTTGTCAATCATTTAGAAAAACAATCGTAAGCTGTACAATGGAACCGATCGTCGCCTACTTGGAACAAAGAAAAGAAATTGTTTGTTGCAAAATCCAGGTGGAGTAAAGGCCGCTGGGAGCCCCAGCGAACATTTCCGGCCGATGCGCGCATTTCGCCCGCTGATATATTTTTATCGAACACGTCGGTTTCGAAATTTCCTCTGTCGCCGCACGGCGACACATTACCTAGCAAGGGGCAAAATTTCAAATTGAAATTCGAAACTCGATATGACGGCACACACAGCCGAGCTGTCAATTTTCCTACGGCGCTCGCGCGTCGAAAAAAGCCGCGGCATTGTTGGGCCATATTGCCTCATTAGGTTGGCGCCATTGTCGGGGCCGTCACGGAAAAAAGCAAGGGAGGATTCGGTTATTACCACATGAAGTTTAAGGTTACGTCGGCGGCTTTTTGCTTTTTCCTCTCTCTATTGTATCGACGCAGCTGTACCTGCTTCCTCCCAAGATGCGCAGTTTTTACAACCTACTTATTTATACAATGGAGTATAATATAACAAGATTTACATTATGCATTTTCGATTAATCGTATTTTGAAAATATTACAAGAAGTTGTAGCAGTTGGGCGTTTTAAATTGAAATGCTCTGTGCTACTGGCGGCCTTCACTCGACGTAAAATTGAATTTTACTTCTAAAGCGAAGAGCGAGAAAGCTGATCAAATTCGAACATTCTTTGCCATCACGTAAACCGTTACTGTGTAAGCTGAAACTGGCATTGCATTGTTGACCGCATAATGTTTACCTACCACATAATTGTTCACCGCAATATTTCTGCTCTTATGCAAAAATTAATCAAAGTTTTAAATTAGTTTTCGTTAAAAACGGGAAAAGGAGATAGAAACATTTGATTGTAGGAATTCGTGTACAACCGCGGTGTATTTTCTACATTCCCTCTATTTTAGATTGAAATCGTCTCTAGAGAATTCTTTCCAATCTACTCTATTTCATGAGTAAAAATTCAGTCTAAATTGAGAAATTTGATTCTTTCTGAACCGAAAAGAAAATGTTTACTCACAATCATTGAAACTTCCTTCAACGATGTTTATTTTGTATCTAAAGTTAAATGTCAAAAAGAAAGGAAACAATTTTCGATGAATCGTATCGTGACTTTGGGAATCCTTCAAAACTTCCATCTATTGGATTCGTCAGAAAAGCACGGGGATACATTCCGTAAGAAGCAGTCTTTTGATAAAAATTAGAGGTAATCCAACTAGGAAGATTATTCCTGAGCCAGGAGCCAGGACCGGGGAGCAACGGAAGCAGGCCCGAGCTAATCCAAAAAATAAAAGCGCAGAACTAACTCGGGGCATCGGTTCCTTCAGGAAAGTCCTGCCGGACTGTATCGCTTATCATAGAATCGCATCGATTGCCTAGACAAAGCTCGGGAGGGCGAGGGCTTTGGAATCCTCTCCGAAGTTCGGCCAAAGTCCCCGTGATCAATAAGAGCGAGTGGCTGCCAGGTCGCCGGTCAGTCAAATTCCAATCCGGGAAAAGAAGCGAGCGCCGCCGGCCGCGGCTCACGGGACAATAAGGAGACTATCAGGTACACGTGTAGGCGGGGCCGGATCCCCCGTGGGCTCCTTAAGCCACCCGGCGGATCCGCGACGGCGGCCGAGTAGCGTTATTCAATTACGGGCCGAGGGGCGCCGGGAAATCTCCTCGGGCCGGGATCAGCCGGCGATACAGTCCGGGGATCAGGCGCAAAAACAATGGCCGATCTTTACGAGCCCCGGCGGCTTCTTTCCTCGGCGGCCGGCAAACTGCGCCAATCGGCCCCGACGCGCTATTGCGCCGGCTTTTAAGTCCGCGCGCCTCCCGCCGCAGAGCCACTCGCGCGTAATCTCGGGGCGACTCGAGGGCCGCCGGTGGCAGCCGCCCGGAGACGCCGAGCCGCCAGTCGAGGAGCACTTTGGACTCGAGGGCCGTCCGAGCGCGTTTATGTAGAAATACGTGGGTGCGGGCGCGCCTGTGCCGCAGACGGCAGTGTATCGGGGACATCCCGCTCCGCCCCCGCCCCCGCCTTCTCCTTCGGTGTATTGAATTATGGACCCTTGATTGTGAGCGGCGACGACGCGGATTATCACCGCGGCTACGCCCGGTTTGCTTCGCCTACCGAGGGGACACTCAAAGCTCCCTGCTATGCAAGACTCCCCACTTGAGCTTTATTCTTCCGACGGATTTGGTAATTGGGCCCCTTGTACTCAAAGCAACACCATTCAAGGGTAGTTGTGCAAAATTCTTTATTCAGATTTGTACGCTATACGTACATGTAGTAGCGCTCTATAGGTACGGAAAGACTAATTTACAAAAATTATCCGCAAGAATTCAAAGCATTATATTTTTCAAACTTTTAATGAACGAATTTTATGAAAATCGAGAAATGGTTTAAATATTTGTACTTTGACATTTGAAGTAATGAAAAATTGACTGCAAGTTTCTTAACAGAAAATCAACACTCATAATCTATTTTCTATTTGGGATAACAACAAATTTTCATCGAATATTTTGAAAAATTTAAGACTTTGTGAAATAGCTCAAAACTTTCAAAAGTTGAGTTTTTTATTTCTGTACGCGATTACATATTATAAAATAAATTTAATACACACAAGTACGAAAAAACAAGTAATAAAGAAAAATCTTCGTTCTATTTAAAAGTGGGTCGATATCCCATTAAAGCCTTTACAAAGACTAGAAAACAAGTTTGCTAATTAAACGTAACTGTAAAAAGTATCAAAAAGACCAAGTAAATTGAAGCTTATACAAGGTAGCTAACTGCCTTTTTGTTTACGTGAAGTCAGTCTTGCATTTAACTAATTTGTTTTGATTTTACGTTAATAAACTAACCACATTATCAATATTAAATCTGTAATTTTTTGTTATTATTAATATTCATTTTAGTGGCATAACCTAATTTATTTAATTAGAAGTAAAAAATGAAATGAAATATATTTATCATACACAAGTATATTTTTAACATTGACCATTTTTATGTATGAAATGTGATATTTAATAGTTTTCATAACAAAAATTTCACTTACATAACTGTTGAACTAAATAGAACAAATTTTCATTGTAAAAGTAGCAAAATCGATTTTAAATAATTGAACTAAAAAATTGCATACGTTTTATAGATTTATTTTCTATATTTAACATTGAAGTGATTTTTTAAAAAAAATCTATTAAAACCTATTAGAATACATTTAATTTTTTAATTTTTCCTCTTGCTCAAATGCCAATCTGCAATGAAAACTTTACAAACTCTATCAAGATTCAAAATATTTTGCGACACTCGGACCCCCAAAACAATAATTTATAGTTTAAAAATTCTGTTTGCGTATTTACACTAAAAAGCAGACTGTTTTTTTTAATTTAAAGACAAAAAATTGTAACTACTGAAGTTGCAGCAGAATTAATTTATGTAGTCTGCGCACGTACTAACTGTAGTAGAATGAATTGTAGCTACGCTTCTAATGTTATTAATGTTGTGTATGTGATTAAAAACTGAAAAAATTTTCTTGTAAGTTGAGTGATTATACGTCAAGTATAATCATTTATTATTTAGTATATTGAAAAAATACTTGATTTCAATTAACTAGAAAGATTTTCATATGTATTTATTATTTTATTTCCGAATTATTATTTCAAAAACGTATGTCAACATATTCCCTATTGTTGAAGATTAATGATACACAAAATAGAGTATTTGTTTATTTTTGTGTTATTTACATTCAACTGTATTTTATTAGTTCCTGTTTATAATAGTATTGTTTGATATACCTAACGAAAAACATAAGTTTATTAAAAATTATTAAAAATTATTTTTTCTTTATCAGAAGAGTAAGTTTAATGTTTCCGAACTCAAAAGATGTGAGGAACCGATGGTTTATAAAATAATTGATAGTCAGGAATCTCGGTCTGACAATCTTCGCAATCTTTCCGAAAAACTCGGAAAGCTCTTGATACAAAGACTCATAAAAGTTTTCGGAGTAATTGCGAGAGAGGAGGTAGTAAGCGTGAGTTCAGCGCGACGCGAAAACAAATTGAGTATCCGGGCACTTATCGACGCTGAAATAAGCCCAATCCACTAAGTATATCTTTGATTATATATCTTATTATACATCAAATCATAATTCTTTCTTTATTATAGTATTTCTAAATTTATTATAGTATTTCAACTATTTATTGTATTAAACTCTTATAAGCTTATTTATTCTTGTAAATGATACTTTTTTTCTTGTCCTATCCATTAGACATACAAAGATATCTTCTTATCAATTTAAAAGCTTTTGAAAATAATAATGTACATTATTATTTTCAAAATTTTCCAAAAATGAATGCTTTATGTTATGTAATCAAACTACATACAGGAAAGCCAAAAAATATTTATGATTTCGAAACACATAAAGTTTTCATTACCTTGTTAAAATATAATCAGAACATAAATAGTTGTAATAGATACCAGTTTATTATTTTAAATAGTTTTGAGCTGTAGAGAAAATAATAAAATTAGCTATAACTTTCGAGTTGAATGAACTGGCTTTATCAACTTAACGGCCTCGATATATAGTTGCAACAATTTCATCAAATATTTTTAATTCGTAACTAAGTCTTTAATAACCTTATTTTTGCTAGCTATCTTATCAGATAGCTATATGTATAATAGATATATGTACAGAAGGGAAAAGACACTATTGCAGTGCCGGGTCTCTCAATATTTTGCTGAAAAACAATTGAATCGCCCTACCGAAAGAAGCTATTGGTCCGTTTTATAAAGCTAGCTTTGATGTTGCGCTCCAACGAAATGATTGTACCAGACCGTTAACGTGAAAGCCTGCAAGCTCCAATAAGTGGTCGCGAATTTGGTGACTTTCATAGGTGGCCTCGGCCAAATTGTTGTGTAATGACTCGCAAGCTACACAAAGGCTTTGCTTTGTATAATTAAGCTCATTTACATTAGCCCGGGGATTACGTAGGCACTGTCCCGTGGATGCGCGCGCGGGACAAATATTTGCGCAAATCCGCTCACTGAAATCACGGGCAATTATCTAGAAATTTCGGTGTCTTCGAACTTATTGCATCGATGAGCTGGGAAAAACTAGAGACGTGCCTGACTGGTGCGAATGATTTTTTAATCTGTGCTTGTATGCAAAATTGTAATTAAATTCAGTCTCAACACTTGCATGCACAGTCTAGATATACTGCAATATAAACTGCAATTCACACAATAGTCTGAACATAAAAAGAATGTTTAGTTGAAGTTAAATTGAAAAAAAAATACGAGGGTTACATGCTATACGTGAATGTTTCATGTGAATATATATTTTGTATTCATTTATACAGTATTATAAAAATATGGAGTATTTTTACTAACATTCCAAAATATAGAGTTATAGCGAGCTTTTTTAACTTAAAAATTATACAAAAAATTTATTGATTCACTGTTTCTATTATTAAGTATAATAATAATAGCTGTAGAAAGATAATAAAAATGAGAATGTATTTCGTTGTACGTGTTGATATTAACGGATTATAATAACACGGAACATCACCTCAATGCGAAATTATTTACAGTCGTGTCATAGTACAATGTACATACTTGAAATAAATGAAAAACACTTAGAAAAATTATTACATTGGTTCTTACAAATACAAAATAATAACTGCAAGAATAAAAAGATATATTTGTAAATTTGAAATATAAAGCTAAAATAAGCAAATATAAATTATTAATATATAATCATCATTGAATTTTCAAACGTGTACCAAATATCAATAATTTCCTAATTTCATGTTTCTTAATAATATTTTATTTAGCAATATGAAGTTAATTAATAAATAGTTACTAAAATAGTACGATAATTTTACAATAACGTGCGTATAAAAATATCGTTTTAGTCAATAGATACATGTATATCTTCTGGAATACAATTTTTTTATAATGCTCGACGCTACAAATATAGTGATACTAATTGGATTACATTAGAAGTGAACGGATAGACCCTATGTCGGCGCCATTCCGGAACTCGAAACGCGCGTCGAGGCATCGGATGTTGCATGAACCAAGGCTGAGCTTCTTACCAACAAATGGCTGCTCACCGCACATTCACCGGTGCGTCCGGATCCCGCGTGACAAGACAACCGATGGGCTCGATTATTGTTCTCGTGTGTATCCGATTATACGGCATAATTAGAGGCAGAGATAGGATCCCGGTGGGGCGCGGCTTGAGCGGGAGGCAATAAGCGGCATTGTATCAAACGGAACGGAACTAGTGGCGCCTACGCCACCGTACCAGTAATCCAATCGGCGGCGGGAATCGCGAAACCCCATCACTTTAGCGACCTCGGCGAATGGTATGGGGGAGAGGCGGACTTAGCTCTCAAAGCAATTTTCGGATTTTTCTTGTGGGTACTGATGGGGTCGACGAGAAACAGTCATCAGAATCCGGAAATGGATTCCCGCGAATGTCCCCATTAGAGAATTTGCAGCTTGTAATGCGATGTCGTAACGAGGGATAGTTACAAGATTTGCCTAATATATTTGCTAAGCAGGAGATTCTTATTCGACGTAGCCATAATATAAAATTACATTAAAGTAATTTTTAGTACAAATCACTATTGAAAGAGAGAAATATCTTTATTCATTATTAATGTTTTACTTAATTTAAGAATAAAAGTTATACTAATTAATAAATCAAAGTTTTATTAATATAAAAAATTAAAGACCATCTTAATTACTAAAATGTCTTTGTGAGTATGTCTTGTTAAAGCTATAACTTTTTTATTTTTTATTTCTACCAATTCATTCGTAAAGTAAAAGCAAAAATTAAGTTTTAGAACTAAACTAAAATTAAGAGCTAAAATCATTATCAATAATTTTTTTTAAATTATACATAATATGCAAGTTCATCATTTATTGAATTTGACTATTGGATTAAGGCCCGTCTGAATTATATTGTTCCTATAAGTTTAATAGTTAATAAAAATTTTAAACGGTTTCTAAATTGTAAAAGCTCATGTTAAAATGTATAGGACTACTGTATTATTTTCGCTGAACGCAAATGCTTACGTAAAGGACTTTGCATGTTGCAAATTTCATTAAGTTGCGCAACGGATTTGCGAGCGGTACAAGATGACACAATCGGGTCGCGAAATCTTGTCCAGCGAATGAGCCATTTACTGAAAAATTTCAACCTTGTAACAGCTATAGAAATTTAAAAACAATTGATTCTTTTATTTAATTAGCTCAGCATTACAAATTACTCAAGAAATAGTATTTTTCATTTTTATATTTATTTGTATTGTAGATATGATTCTTATAATTATTCTCTGCTTTGAATATAATTAATTGTAGAGAAATTTCAACATGCTACCTACATTTTAACAATATTTAAGAATAATTTTAATACATATAATAGTTTGCTATGGAACATTTACTCAGAAAACAAATATCCCAGTATAAATTGAAAAATATTCACTACAGATAGATCAAAATTTATTGTAACGGTTATCCTGAATTCCTTTATTAATTAATAAAAGAATTAACAATGAAGCAGACGATTGAATTTTATGAATTCAATATTTTATCTTTTATTAACATTGGTGAACTAATTTTTCATTTATCAAAAGAAAAATGAAATAAAAACGCTTACCAGTATTATACCCTTTGAAAGATTCACGATATGATAAAATAGTATTAATAATAAATCAGTAATCGTTACAGTTTATATTTGATTACCACATCCGTACGCAGGTGGTGCATCAATAAACTCTATATGTCGATTTTACGTGAAGTAATAATCATTGAGCTGTTATTGCTTAACTGAAGTACGAATTTGATTACTAAATTCACATCAAAGAAATAGTATGTGGACGCAGATATGGACCAAATTATTTTTTTACAGCTGCTCTAAATCATCGACAATAAATCATATTGAGAGACGATCCATAATTTCTTACTCAGAGATTATTTGATAATGTTGTTATAATTATTTTAAACGAAACATGTTTTTTCGGCTATATACTTTAAATTATTACGATTTAAAATGCGTAAATACTATAATTTTCATTTCGTAAATTAAAATATCATTCACCTATAAAAAAATTACCTTTTCATAATTTTATTAAAAATTTTAAATCAAGATAAATCTAATGTATACAGATTTCATAATAATTTGACAGTCATGATAACGTATATGCATAATTGGTATAATAATTTGCTAAAAAATAATTGAATTTGTTCAAAAATATTCTTAGTACATGCATTCAGTTTGTAACGAGATAACCATGCGCTTTTAGAAGCTAAACAGTAACTTTGCGAATAAAAACTGTCAGTCAAATGTTAACGCTTATTTCGTCAAGGTATTATTTGTCCAGCTACGTCATTCTAGAGGGAACACAGTGAGCTTTCAGACCGACGGTGGGCTAGGAAGCGAATCCACAGGGATTAAGGGGTTCCGTAAAAATTGGACTCGTAGGCCGGGAGGTAAATCCGAGGAGGGGTCGTGAGTCGAGTAGTCGGGGTGCACTCGTAGAATCGGAATGATCGGGCGGCAGGTCCCATTTGGGTAAACGGATTGCGCAACAGTCGGCGCGATGACGCCGTATAAACGGGCGGCGGACGCAGGGGCGAGTTTATCACCGCGGGCGCGCCGCCGGAATCCACAATTCCGACGTGTCCCTTCGGCCGCTGCCGCACCCACACCGGCCCCCTACGGCCCGCTCGTAAAGTCGCCGGGAGCCGCCGGGAGCCGAGCCGAGGAGGAGCTGCAGGCAAGTGCATCCGAGGAGGGCTGACGACACCTGCGAACTCGCCGAGGGTGCCAACCCATCTCCGTCTCTGTTTCCGGGAATCGGGCTTGATTAGATTTCTACGCACCGCTGGGACGGGAATGAGGGACAGGCATTAGGCGAGATTCGTCGCTCGGTAACGCCTATCCTACGCGTGCTGTCCCATTACAGAACCGACGGAATTTTTCGCAAATAGACTTTGCAGTTTGCCCGAAATAGACTTAACCGACATTTTTTTTAATATTTGTCGGGTGATGAGAAGTTTGGGACTTTGAGTTGGGTTTATGACCTACAAATTTGTGCAAAGTTTTGTAAAACATGTTGATTGGGATAATTAGGCCAATTGAATTAATTGTTTATGGTACGGTGAGATTATTGTGATTTTCGAGTATAGGTTTTATGTAACTTGACTGTTGATATGCATAATCATGTGAACATCAAGTAGATCAGAAAAAAACTTAAACTGAAAATGTTTTAACCCTTTCTTCACATTTGCTTTATCATAATTAAAATAAAAATAGAAATAAAAAGTTTTTTATTTAAAAGGAAATTCTGTTTTTATTAAATAATTTTTTATTTCTAGAGTTTTACATGAATACGTTATCGAGGTATTTCTATAGATAAAGTGCTATAATACCCGAATTCAGTTCCGAGTAGCATCCGTAATATTCACATTTTTCTGTATTTATAATTGGTACAGATTCTATAAATTTAATACAAACGTATTGTTTTTTATTTCGTATGTTCATACAGATAAATTTTGCTTTAGTTAGGCCAATGACCTAATATCATTCGCGCATATTACAATACATAGGTATCCTCATTAAGTATGTCATGTAATCCAATATAATAATTAATCCATGTTTTTGAACACTCATTATTTTATAAAATTATATCATTTTCTATTGTTAATTGCCAAAATTAAAAACTCAGTTATAAACAGAGACTCTGCTGCTCGAATGTCTTTATAATCAATATTCTTCAGCATGCGATAAGTCTAAATGTATTAATCTAAATGTATATTATCACTACTTTTTTCAGTCTAGCTTAAAAATGACTGTCAATTTTTAAGTCTGGCAAACAAATTTGGACGACGTGCTCTAACATAGCTAATAAACCTTTAAATTTTCATCCTTACATTTTCGTCTTTACATTTCGATACTATATAGATGGAGCTCGCGACAATAGTTCATAGTCCGAAACAGTGTTCAACACCCTCAGATACATTGTATATCACAGTTAGGAATATTAGTGGCGCTTAAAAAATTAGCAGACAATGGTGTTTAGGGAAAAATAAAAGAAGGTGCATAATTCATGGGGCACTCTCCGCAGGAATAAAGGTACGTGCTTTTACGGTAGAGGTACACGTAGCCGGGGTCCGCGCGCGGCGGAAGCTGGTGGATGAGTGAGAGGACCGGGGCGCGGGTGGGGGCGGGGATGGGGGTGGGGGTTGGGCAGAGTCGGCGCGCCGGCTCTCGAATCATCTCTCAGCGCGGGGAATATAGGCGAACACGTAGGCGGGAGGCGCGGGCGCGCACAACGGCGAGCTAATCCGGCGAGCTCTGGAATTTGCCTGGCAATTCCCCGCCTCCTCATTCCGCCGCTTCCTCCGCGGCGCTCCGGCGTCGAAGGTGAAACGTGGAAATTCACCGGACGAGGGATAACCCATTCTCATCACGAACTTCGTCTCGGAAGCGAGGCGCGACTGGGGGCCTCCGGAGGAGATGGAAAAAGGAAGGAGGGCTGCCGCCGCGGGAAAAGAGCAATGGCGAGAGATGAGGACTCGGCGCCGCGCCGGGCCGAGTGACATGATAAAAATAAGAATGGCCGCAGTCGGGCGCAGGCAGCCCCGAAGGGCCTCTACGCTCTGCGAACTTGTTGTTGGGGCGGCCTGGCTTAAGCGCCGGGAGTAAACTAATAAGCTGCGCGGCGCCGCTCATGAATACCGTGATTTTTATTCATCAGCCAGGTGTTGGAAGGGGCCGGCTCGTGGCTGACCTCCAAACGAGCCGGGCCCCTCGGACCACCGGATCCCGCGATCGGCGGAGGGAGGGGGGCCTGGAAGGCGGAGGGGCAGGTCGATCGGGCGCGTCGATAAAGCATCGCTCGCGGGCGGGCGTCGCTCGGGGTGTCACACGTCGGAGGTAGCAATTACAAGCGCCCGACAAGCGTACGCGCGACGGCATCAACGGCCGGGTGCGACACCGCAGGGATTCCGCGGGCGGCGGCCCAGCAGCTGTTGCCGGGCCTGTCGATGTCCCCGGCCCGGCTGACGCGAAAATTTGAATAAAACCCGGGGCGGCCGCCGCCAAGACGCGGGTTTTCGCCGGGCCCGGTGCAGGAGTGACAGGTCATTTTCCGGGGCGCGGCACACGCACGCGCCAGACAGGCCCGAGCCGCTTTATCCTTTCACCGCGTCCGCCCGGCTTTGTCCCTCGCGCCGCGCGCCTCCAGAGTCTCCCGGCCTCGCGGCGTATTCGTGCAGGGCCGCCGGCAGCCGATTCCCCCGGGCGATCGAGCCGCCGTCGATATCGCCCGATTCGGCTAACGCGCCCCAGCGCCTACACCTAATTCCGTTACGCCTCGGTGCCCCTCCTGCTTCCCAGGACAGCCCTCGGGATAGACACTAAACCAAGATCCTGCTCCCCTCGCTGCCCCCGTCCCTCGCTCCGCCACCGTTTCCTTTTTCCCCGGCTCACTGGCGGAAATTGGAAAACTGACGTATTCTACTAGAGGTCCAAATATTTCGTCAAAGTCCCTGGGAAAATCTATTAGCCAAGCGGGTCGGTCCTGCGCTTGGGCACAAACTGAAAGCCTCGGACTTGCCGAGAGATTGACAAAGAAGAGGTCAAAGTTGACCGTTGAAGTTAGACCGCCTAGAGTATCGATGTGTCACATTTTAAAATTTAAAATAAAATTTGACTCCGCCGACCCTCGCGAAACTTGTGGACAACTACGAGAAAAGTTGATAAAGTAATAGAGATGGTACATTTACAGGTATTCTATATTCAGTGGAAGACCCCAAGTTTCCTCGGACGCGCATGCATCTATAATCACTTTCTTTCCCGTTTTCTAAATTTTTACCGTATTTTTATAAAGTGACCTGTAATTTTGCTTGCCTCCAAATTAAAAGATATTTTACTCGCTGGAGAATGCTTAAGGTATCATAGATCGCACCCCGGTTAGCTCTTATGCCTTCTCTCCTTCCTGCTCAAAACTTTTTATACGCCAATAAACTTTCAAAGAAATTGCCTCAAACTTCATTATGCAGTCAAAGTTGTGAGTTTATTTGGCTTAAATACATGCATCTCGCGAGTATTAATTGCGCAATGTTTCGTACCGAAGAAGTCTCGAGATGCTGGGCGGAGGAAATAAGTCATAAATGCAGATATTTATATTGGAAAGCATACGTTTCGCATAGAGCAGAACTAATTGCGATCGTGAGGTTTCGCAACAACTAACTCTCGAGTATCTAAATTAACACTGTAAGGAGAATTCTACAAGCATTTATTAGACAGGTCGACTGTAAGCGCACACATAGTTAAATGTATCTGTTGTATATAGTTAAGCTTCTTAAAGGAGGCTTTATATCAAAAGTAGACTCTATAATTTATAGTTACATTTTTTAATTTGATACTGTTTCATATTTTGGCTACCTTACTAGTTAATTTTTCTATTTCAAAAGAATTTAAATATTAAAAATTCTAAATGAAAATTGATTAATAATTTGTATAAAATTTATAAAGTATCTGTTAGGCAGATCCGAAAAAGGAAAAACAATTGCGTTTCTAAACTAGCCTCAACAGTTAATCTTTGTGCGCCCTTGAAAATCAAATAGGAATTATTATAAAGTGGTTATCATTGTTGACATAGATATTGCCCTGTAAGTTACTTCTTGGTACATACGAGGATAGAACGCAAACTTCCCTCATAAACACACCAAAGCTACAGCTCGCCGGCATCGTCTCGAAAGACTGCTGCTATGCACGCACAATATTTATAGAAAATATAATGTATTGAAAAGTAGCTCTCGTTACAGCATAATGCTTCCCTTCTTTTAATATACTTAATAATTTTACAAGAAGTACCGCGGAGGATGAGAATTTCCCTCCCCTTGAGTACGCGAAGGGGAACAAGATGGGTTCTGCATGAAGGTAAACTTGATTTAATTAGACAAACATCGACGAAGTCAAGCGTAACTTCGTCCCTCGCTAATGAACTGACGAAGTTAATCAGCTGTGAGTGTACAATTTCATCGATGAAATATTTGATTGATAATTTCGCGAGTTCTCGGACGATTGCTTACCGTTTTTAATTAGTTTCGAGTTATTCTACAAAGTTTAAGAGAAGAAACGGAACAAGTTGTCGCAAACTAATTTGAAATTATATTTATTACACTGCTTTGAACTATATTCATAATAAATAGAACGAATAAATGATGAAAAGGACAATTGCGATTGATGAGATGCATTTAAAAAATTCAGCACTGCATCGTATAGACAGTTCGTAAATCTCCATCCTTTCGATTAAAAACTACAAAAAACTAGAGCAATATAAAATTTCTTCGAAGGCATTTTTTCTCGTTCATTTCCTAAATTACAAACTTCAACTGATTCTTTTAACGTTACTTATTCATTCTTGCAGATTAACAAAAAAAAAGTACAACAGAATAATTAAAGCATTAGGCCTACAAACGAGCTTTCAAGGAAAAAAGTAATTAAAGAATTATCACGCCCGGGGCCCAGAAGAAAAGGCACAAAGCTATAGAAGGGGTAAAATGGTCAGGAAGCCTAGTATACAAATGCTCCAAAAAAGAATGCCTTTGATGCAACCGCGTATAAAGCGTGCGTTTACCACGCATTTCACACACGCGGCGCTAAAATAGGTTACACGGGTCGGCCGGGGGCCGGGAAGGCAGAGGGGAAAAAAGCGTGCATCCTCGAGCGGCCCCCCTTTCACTGCAGCACGCGCTTGCGTGCAATCGTCCAGGCGGAAAGTCAGGTTGCAAGTGCGCTTTTCACGCGCGCCAAGAGGGTTAATAAAGCGTCCGGGGGACTTTTTGCAAAAGACATCCGTGGAGAGACGGTCGGGTGCAAATTTCCTCGGGCAATATCGGGCCAGGCGGTAAATATGAGGCGCGCGCGGCGCGTTATCGCGTTCGGAACTTTGGCGGACGGGCTTACGTTTGCCCCGCCGCCGGGCCAAGACGTAATAACACCCGGACGGCAAGTTCGCCTAAGTACTCGCGCGTGCGAGCCTACCCCGGCCGGCCTTTACAGTCTACTTCGATCGTGACCGCCCTACGAACGGCGCCAAATCTCGCCACCCGGACTGAGACGGCGCGCGAGCTTTTCCGCAACCGACCTCGGCTTCGACTCGCTTTTCATTTTAGGGAATTTTATCCCGTTTGCTTTTAGGGTCTAAGCACCTGCCTCTAGTCTAACTCTACTAGAGAATTAACTGGTAGCCGATATTGATATAAGTTTTCATTAACTAGCTACAAATATAAATTGTACTTATGTGAATCTCTGCTGGCTAACAAACTGTTAACAAACTAGCACATCTGTTCTATATTCGAATCAATGTAATATTAAGAAAAATTATAATTTTATATTTTATAATAGTTATTTAAATACTCTAACTAAAAGTTTTACGTGAAATTCTTGATTTTATATTTAACGATAATAATATTACAAATAATTAATTCGCATAAATAAATATTAAAAAAAATAGTCCTAGGGTGGCTCATTATGTAGTATTGGTTTTGAATTTCAGCGACCCACGTTCGATCTCCAGTCTGATCAATAGATACAAACAGTACTGAAGTTAGTTATATGCTTTTTTTACCACACAAGAAATAAATTATTTGGTTAATTTTGTAAAATTATAAATTCGATTACAATAAAAATGACATGTATATTCGTTTAAAAATAATTAGAAATAAGAACGAATGTTTTTTTGCAGTCTATCATTTTAATCTCTTTCAGAGATGCATTAAATGTAAAGACTTTCTTTGAACGCATTAAGGTACGTGTCTTATCAAGATACACAAACATCGAAATCTTTTCATACATTCAAAAGTGCGCCAAGGTTCCGTGAAACATTTTCCATTTGCACTATTGCACCGGCTACCAAGCTGGAACTCTAGACTTCAGAATTCACAAAATTTGCTTGCTTAGCCGGCAAGGCGCATATCGTGCCGGGATCGTGTAAAAACGTATCGCCCTATCAGATGCGAAGTCCTGGACGTCCACCGCAGTGTCCTCGAAAGGGATTAACCGACCAGTGCGCAGTCAAACCGTGGTATGAAGGAGTGCGTAAAAGTCCTATGGATCGACGGCCTAACGTCGCCGGTTAATTTCCTCTGCGACAAATCGCGGGTTCGGACGCGATATAACTGCCGGCCCATCAGCTGGAATTAGCGCCTTTCAGAACCGCTGAGTCGATTCCGAGGGGATCGGTCCGCGGCCATTTCGCCGACGACCGGCTCTCGCGGGATCGCGGACGGCCCGCGCCTCTCTCCGGTGTGGGGGAACGGGCTTTAATGCTCCGCAATTGAATCTTAATATCGAGGTCAGCTGGGGATCGTCGGTCGGGGCAGAAGATCTATACCTCGGTCTTTATTAAGGCTTATTACCAACGATTCTTGGGACAACGGGATCTTCTCCGAGTTGCAATAGTACTTGATGATGGATGTTTTTGAGCGACATCGGGAGGCTGCAGCACGGCAACCATGATTACATTCGAGCGGATGCAATTATGTAAGAACAAGAGATTCCTCACGAGCCCATCGTAATCTTTCGAGCATATACGTAATGGGATCACAAGCACAATACATATTATTCTGTGTTTCCTTTATATTGTTTAAAATACTGTCTAGAGTATTCTACAAGTATAAATTATAAAGGCTTTTCTGGCCCCGCGAAGGGGGGGAGTTCCTTTTTACAAATAATCGAGTGATATCTCATAATTATATCTTCCCCATAATAAGGACCTCCTTCATTATCCCACGGACAGTGAACTTTCTTAGGGATACTCTACGATACTTACCCACAAACTTTTGTTGTTTTCTACTTAATATTATCCTCAATGGTGGTATCGAGGCATAAGATTAGGTGTGATTGCATGCCTATAACCTCGCACTTAGCCAAACGGCTTAGTTTTGGCTTGTGGGTAGAATCGTTTAACGGTTGTCAGCCTTGACGATCCCACAGTACGATTTATCGGCCGGATCTATCTATGTCGAACCACAATTGGAATAGAGGACGGAAAGGAAAAGGTAGGCAATTTAAAAACACCAGGTCTCCGGTCTTTAAAGGTGTAAATCGTAGCAGATGTCCTGAAGAAGACCCATATTGTGTATATGAATGTGGGACCTAGATCTACAACTATTAATCGCGGATCAGTATAGATTGTTGTTAAACCTATGTATTCTGCTGGCGAGGACAGTAGGTTCACGACAGAAATCTGGAATCCGCAAAATATCTTTTATCGCCTCAATCTCCACCACCAGATGAGCCCCCAGGTGAATATTACAACGCAAGTGCCGATGATGATCATCAAATCTGACCCTATTATTCAGTTACCTAGCCCTAGTTTGGACTAAGCCCTGGACACGGAAATTCCACAACGTTGAAAACCTACTGGCCGTTATGGCTCATATTAGGAAGGAGTGTGAACAGAGGTACATGCTGTGTGTGAGTCTTAGAAGAACTTTTTGAGTAGTGAAAGAGAACCGCAGAGATCGATGATATGCTAACCTTACGCCCAATTGACTTATTCCAAAGAGGTAAATGGATGGTATACATCTTGCGTGGTGACCATAATAATAATTGGAAGTAAACAATTTTTTGTGTCTGGAAAATTGAACGTCGACTCGCAAATGAACACCAAAGTTTAGATGTAAGGTAATTTTAAGTATTGTTGGAATACCGGATCCCAGAAGATCCGGAGTTCAATCTATTCGCACGCGGCTTACGTCAATTATCTGAGGACAAAGGGCGGGGGGAGGCATAATTCTTATATTTACAGAAAACTCTAGGGACAGGGATATTTTGAATTACAAGTTATGGGTAAAAAAGAAAAGCTATGAGAAATGAAATTGATCTGCAATTTTATGCTCGATTTAGGATTGCAACGGCATGGTGGTGGAAGTTCTTCGCGGTTCGGATCGCTGGCGCGAATGGCCTATTCAGAAATTGCACAGTTTTTTTAACATGTTACGTGCGAACCTCACCGAAAGTCAGTTTCTCGTGTATGGAGGCTAAAGCGCGGGGTCCGCAATTTCGCGTGCCTACTCTTGAGGGGAAATGGTAACAATATGGGTATATTTGACTAAAAGCTTAAATCCTAGCACCTCGTTGCAATCACCTTTAACTTTATTGGAAACAAATGTAACCTAAATTATTTTGCAAAGAAAATTATAGCAGAACACACGTAAGTTACTTTAAACTTAATAATCAAAACATTTAATTGGCAATGATCTTCTAGTTATAATTTACTTAAACTAGATAGATTGATATAATTAATAAATTAGTTCAGATTTTAGTATATAATTAAAATGTACGAAGTCGAATTCATGAAATCCGCTATATAAAAAGGAGACACGGTACATTTATTCATCGTGGATTTATTCAGAAGGTGACTATAAAAAGGAAAAATAATAAGTATACTTCTTCATTATCAAGAAAAGCTTGATCCCTGCACATCGCATTACATTATCGCAGAATATTGTACTTGATTAAAAATGCCTCCGCCCCATCTATGAAATTGGAATTTCCTCGGCATCGAAGGAAAGAGATCAAAGTTTTAATTGGAAAGTGCAGCAAACTTGTCACGAGCTCGATCATTTTTTAATGACTAAACAACCTTGAGAAAAAGATGCATTGTCAAAGAAGCCAGGGCCATTGTTAGCACGATTCTCGGCCGAATAAGAGACGTCGTGGGCTCGGAAGGCAATTACCCGGGAGACTGCGTTCGTCGCCGATGCTCGGTGGGGGGAGTCTCCGCGCAGGAAAAAGCACCGAGGACCAGAAGCAGCCGTGTAGCCATGAAGGCAAACAGAGGACGACATGGAGCTTTACGGTCGCTAGAGGCTGAGCTAGGGCCGGTGCCACGGGGGAGAAAGTGGGCCATTCGGTCCCACGGAAAGTCTGCACACGTTATAATTGTTATCGAGGGCTGACTAATTCTCGGATCCAACCATCACTCCCACGTCGCTCTATCTATCCCGATGACTTCACGCGGTCGTTGCTCAGGGGAGCAATTAAAGCTCAGCGCCCCAGCAGAAATGAGTGCGCCGTGGGTATCGTCATTTCGAGTGGCAACAGTTTTGCGAACTTGTACGAATCTTTCATTAGGTACGCGTAATGGAAAAAAAGAGTAAAAGCCGGGGCATCCCGAGTGGGGCTAATGAAGGAGCCTCGCCCTCTTTAATCCCCCTTATTTATTGACGCAAACCTGGCGTGGGCCGCCGACGGGTGAATTGAAAATAATCAATCGCACTCGAAAACCCCCACTGAGTAAATCAAATATGAATCCGATCCTCTCAGGGTGCGTACTCCGCGCTCTCCGCCCCCTAATATCCCGCGCAGCGCAAGGGTCGGGGGAAACCCCGACCTTATCACCATTTCCCGAGGCTATTTACCTCCCCCACTAGCGGGCCAGGTCGGGCCGGTTTCCTGTGCGCGGCGCCGTAGCCCGCTACACTTTTCACGGTTCCTCCCTGTCTCTCTCGCGAAAAAGTACCTTATCACCATTATTCCGTCTGCCGTCCCCCGTTCATGCCCCCTTAACCATCTGATCTGCGAAATCGAGGGGCGGCCGGGAGCGAAGTGGATGGGCGCGGGCACGCCAGCGCAGCCTGAGAGCGTTTTAAAAGACTTTAGTGAATATTGAGTAACTGAAAGGATTTCTCTCCCCCTGGGTGCCCGAACGCCACCCGAGTCGGGGGTCGGAAGGGGGTTCGGCTGGGTAAAGGGGGGAAAGTGCACGGTGGCCCGCGGTAGAGCAATTTTTTCCTTTTCCATTTTTCATATGAAATTTATTCTAAACGTCGGTTATCATTCGCCTCGACTTTCTCGCCCCCCACCCTGCCTCGGTGCGGACGCAACCCTCCGCCCCACCCCTTGGGTCTCTTATTGCGACGACTTATCTTTGAGTGGGAGAGAGGTTTGCCACTCGGCTCGCTACGAGTTTATCCAAAGTTTCCCTGTGTAAAGCCAAGACGCGTTGACGTTCCCTTCATTACACTTTAATATCTTCTTGTACCCCGAATGCATTCGAGGCATCCAAGTATTTAATACGTTTATAACGTAAGCAATCTTCATTGCGTGCCCTGATATGCACAACATAATTTATGCTTCTACCTTAAACTGACCTTTCTTCAACGACTTAAATGTTGTCGCACAATTTTTGATAGTTATTACACAAAATTATTTAGTAATTAATAACTAATAACTAAGATTGATCCAAATAAGAGCGAATCTAATTAAGTCATCATTTATTTATGATTTTGTTGCGCACTTATTAATTGACTAGTGGAAATAGCTACCGATATCCTGGAACCGATGAAAATACCCAAATAAAGCGCTGAAAGTAAGGGCAAAGGGAGGAGCTCACAAAGGATTCTCGCCCCTCGGTATTCCGATAGCAAATACACCCTGATGAACACGACGCCAGTAAAAGCCAAGAGGTAAGCTAGCGAATGGCGCCCTTTGTCTAATAAAACGGCAATCACGTCCCCTCGTGGATGCCTTGCCCGAATGTGCAACTTGCCTCAAGGGCCTCAGAGTGGGTGCATTCTCGGAAAAAAGCGTCGGCGGGGGAGGGAAATTAAAGCGCGAGGAAACGATTGAGAGATTAAAAGAGAGGAAGGGTATTTCGCTCGGAGAACAAAGGTGTCCCGCTCGACTGGGGTACTTGATCCGCGCGGATGTAGCAAGCCTTCGTTATATCCCTGTAAGAAGCCAAGTGAAGCCAAATTGTGAAGCAAGATCCAATTTTTGCACTTTCCTCGCCCTATATAGTGCGAGGCATGTCTGTCATTAAACGACGTGTAATTAAACGCTGGAATAATATCTTATTATAGCAAGATGCATTACACCTTAGACAAAGCTTGTGAGTCGCCAAAAAAGGACACGTAGAAAATTAGCTCGGCGCCTGGGTACGCTGTTATAGCGACCTCGAGGCGGACCTTGGAAGCTGGGTGCGAGGGTCGGCAGCTGATTCGAATTCCGAAAAAGTCGCCGTCCTTTGAACGGGCCACTTAATCCTAGTTTAACGGCAAACAACGGTAAAAATAAACAAGGCGGCGGCCCCCGTCAAAGGGCAAAGTGCGCAAAGGGTGCCGTCACGTGCGCGTATCTCCTCTCCCGGACCCTTCCGCCCCGCTTCTTCCTTGCTGATTATTTTCCGAGGGCCGCCTAATTTCTTGCCGTGAGGTGCGCGTCGTTGTTTGGACACGGCAGGCACTTGTTGACGCGCTGCCGCCGCCGTCTTTGTCCCCGGAAGTTACGCACCAGCCCACTTGGCGGGCGCTCGCGTGTATCGCTCAAAAGTTGAGGAACACCCCTCGAGCCAAGCAGCTGCTTAAGGATGGTCTTGCCCCCCGATCGGTCGAGTGCCGAGCTGTTGTCCGAGTATCGATCATCTCCCAAGTGCTACGTCGTTCCAGCGGTCGATTCATTTATTTCAACAGCTCAATTTTCAAGGCAAATATGAGGAAATTCTCAAAGAGAAAGTTGTTTCATTTATACATACTTGCGATGTAATCCATAGCATTATTCTTTTTTAATATATTGATTTAATTGTCGAAATATTTAATTTGGTTATCATATCTAATCCATAGCATGTAATAGGTGGATATAAGGTATTAAAAAATGAAAGGAAAATATACTTACACATTTAATTCACATTTAATTCATAAAAATGAGAAAAATAAACTTTAGTTTATAAGATTTTTTTATTGTTATAATTTATGTAATATAATTTGTTAAATTGAGATAACGTCGTTTGAACATTATGCTGTAATAATGTGTTAATAATTTTAATGTGCGTTGCATAAATAATTAATTAATTATAAGAATTCTTTTTTCTCTACGGAGTCGTATGGCTGTACAGTGTTCGACGATATTTATTACATTTCAAAAAACTTAATTTAGTTCCTATCAATTACTTGTTAAACGTCAGTTGTTCAAATAAAAATGTAAATATTGTTTTTATATAGGTGGAAGGTATTCACAGATGCGTTGAAGGTTATCAAAACCGGCTTTGAAACTCTGGCCGCGTTCAATTCATCAGTCTCCAGTGCCATTAGCACTGGAAGGCTACACTAGTGACCAGTGGATGCTTGCGCCCGACAGATCCCGTCCGAGATACTAACCTATAAAAATCACTCGGTGTACTCGAAGGGCCCTCAAAGGCGAGGATTTCAAGGGGTCGCGGCGAAAAAAGCCGACGCTAATAGTCGTTGACACGGTAGATGCAAGACGCCTAGTGCGTGTACACGTGCGTCCATTGTGTCCGTCGCCACTGATCAATACATTCTTCTGAAACGCCTTTCTCGCCATCCTGACACCGATTTGGTAGTCGATTTCCTCTCTAATGAAAAGCACCATTTCCCAGGCTTTCCCGCCTGCATTATTGCCAAAAATAATGCAGCGCTCGTATTGTTGCTTTGAGGGCAAACCTCGCCAATTGGTGCTCTTCAAAAACATTTTTCGTCACTACGCGGTTGGTTTTCGAGAAAAATCTGGCTAGAACTTTTTTGTAAACCGCCTTTTTATGTTTTGTTAATAACAGGGGTCGCTTTAATTTAACTTAGCGTACTTATGAAACATTCAGATCATTCAAAACTATTTTAACCTGTGTAGCCAACGAAATATCGTTCCTAAAATTAATTTTGTAATTATTCATTGAGGACTATGTACAGTAATTAAATAACGACGCAGAGAATGGACAAGGAATAAAATTACTTACAGCCAAGTATATTACGAAGGGCCCAGGAAATTGCAGAAAAAAAGGACTGCAGCGTCCAAGAGGCAGGAAAGAAGCCCCCCTCCTCTCTATCATCTCCTGATAATAATCACTTAAACATGGGCATTGGCTCCTCAGCCGTGCGGCCTCCACATAATTTAGTTTATGCAAGCCCATACATATCACTTAAAAACGCTCTCGGAACGGAAACTCGATTTTTTTCCTCCTGCCCGGGCTTCTTGCACCATCCCCCACGACCCGCGAGTTTGATAAATTGTAATTGCGCCTTGGTCTCCTACGCAACAACGAGCCCCAAAGAAAGTGAAAGAGAAGGAGGAACCGAGGGAAAAGAAGAAGAAAGAAACTTGATATTTCATTGTTAAGGCGGCGCATCATTTTTTCTCGGAGTGCCGCGTTAGTGCCTCATAGTACACACGCGAGGAAATAACGATGATAACGAACGGGCGCTCGGCAAAGTAAGAATCGCCACCAAGTAAGGTATGAGAGCCAAGCTCTGAGAATAAAAGGCGCGACGCCCTAGAAATGATAGAAGGAGTTTGCTTTCGCAATGATTGACTTGCTTTAACTAGTATATGTAAAGGCATAAGCTTAACTTTGACATGACACGACAACCTAATTGTAAAGGATCAGCACCCACTCTCATTATTTGCCACACCAACATTATTTTATCTGTACTCTATAAACTTCGCTTTGGTTAAATATTTACATTAATTTCTTTTCAAAAGATCATTATAAAAACATTTTTAAATTTAATTTACAAAAGCTTCAGCGTCATAAATAAAAATTAATAACAACTCTTTACTAATATTAAATTAGAGAAGCTACCATGTTAGAAGATGAATAGGACACTAAAAGGTTTCCATACACTAGCAGAACAATCGAACACCCTTATCAAAATCATGATCTCAAACAAAGAATACAGAAACAAACCACGATGAGACATCTTTTCGTGATAAGGGATCAATAGCGACCTTCCTGGTAGGCGTGTTAGCAGCACGTACAAGGAGCACAAAAACCAAACGACTACTGTATTAACCAACTTATAGAGCACACTTTGGTAGCCGCGGGCAATCTTACGGGGGGAAGGTGGCTTGGGGAGGCATAATTTATATCGACAGTACAGTAGTTGTAAGGAGTTCCACCCTATCTACTGCGTATCGCCGTTGGGACCGTCGGGCGACGCGACCGCGCGCAACACAAATCGAACGACTCTGCTTCTTCCTTCTCCTTATTTATTTTTCAAGGTTCTTCCTTCGTAAGCTCCCGTGTTTTCAAAAATACAAATGGCCCTAGGCTACTGGATTACAAGGACCCGTAAGTAATTTACAAACAAGTGATAAAAACTAGTACTCTTCTTATTTAATTAACCAATCTGATCACTAAAATAGCGGAAATTTTAGCTTAATTAATCTTAGGAAATTTTCTTAAGATTTTAAGCTGCATTAAAATCAAATATTTTTTCTTACTTGTTCTCACGAATAGAGAATTTTATAGGTTGAGAATAAACTATTTAAATCGAAGGAAAAACTCACGGAAAAGTTACTTGGTACAACTGCACGCATGATGTAAACCGACGATCTGTCCGCCCGCTGCTGGTATGCAAGCGCCGCCGGATTAAAGTCTGTTCATGAAAAAATCGGAGAACCTCATAGTAAGCGGCTTGTTTTAGGAGTCCGACGGTCAAGAAATGGGAATAGATACGGAAGTGATAGAATTCGACAGCTCACGCAACAACTCGCTTTCTGTATCATTGTCATATAGTATTTATTTATAAATATAGTGATCGATCAAGAAAATTAAGTTCAACATATAATAGATTTAATTAATTTCTATTTATTTTAACTAAATTCAAAAGAATAATTATTAGTCTTCTTATTATATTTTAGGATCACTTCATTCATAAAATGATTATAACAGCAAAAAAGTATTAATGTGCCTTAAATAGGTTACCACGCGTTTAGATTTCAACGTACTAGTTTAACGTTAACAATATTAATATCACCCAAAATCCATTGCAGAACAACACATAACATTGCTCCACCAACTAGGCACAAAAAGCAGAGTAAGAGAAATGAAAACAAACTTTAAGAGAGAGTAATAATATATTACGCTAAACATACACAAAAGCAAACTAAACTTACTTAGAAAGGAACAAAACTGTACCTTGTTAAGTCAAGTATAACAATTATCTATACACATTAAAATAAACACAAACCTACTACAAACTAATAGGCTATAAAATAAAAATCTGCCAAAAAAAACTTGGAAAGAACATTAAACATATTACTTAAATCTACATCAACATTCAGATCAATATAAAAATATGACAATTACAACAAACAAATATCGATCACGTACTCTTAATAAAAATACAAAAAAAATGTTATGTGTCAAATTTATATCCATATAATATAAAATGATCTATTATGTCTTGTGCTAGAAAAGGATCGTTTTAATAGATAAGTAACCATAGAGTTTACTAAATGAATGACCTGATTGTTAGTCAGTAATTCAAGAAAAATTCAAACCGCTGTACTAAAAATAAAATGCAACGGATATTATTAAGTAGGCATGTTTGTAATACATTTGCGGTACCGATTGACACCTTGAAAATTATCAACTGTATTTAAAATTGTACATGTATTTGTTATTGTAAGCGGCGACATTACGTATTGATATTATGTTATATTATGTTTGTTTATACTGTGAAAAAAGATATGTATTTTATTTATTGTATATAAGCTGTTGATGTAAAGAATAAAAGAAAATAGTTTGTATAAAGGGGAGCGATGCTTCGCGAGATCAACTTATTGTTAGTTAAAGTTTTGTTTATTAATTTGCCGGGTTTCAGAAGGCCTGATCCGCGTGCGCGGGGGACAGACAGCGAACCCGTGGCCGCGTGGTTCAAGTGGTTCGCGGAGGCCTCGAGCCGAAACGATATCACCCGACTTCTGCCGAAGGGCTAGGACATTGCTCTCAGTCAGTGATGAGTAGAATGATTCCTCGATCACCTTCGAGCTGCCTTTTAATTTTGATTTCTCGGAATCGCGAGGCGGCGCGACAAAGCTTCGAGGGCTTTGACCGCTGGCGCGAGCGCGCGACCTACGCACTTGTTGTTAGACCTTTGTCGAGAATGCATCGCTTGCCTTTCGCAAATAATAAATCTATATATTTAATCATTCGAATGTTATTTTGCCCTACCATCTTTACCCTCCTCCGAGGCCTTCAAGCTACGCATCGTCATGAAACAAATACCTTTGAATTTATTTAGACACTGAGTGAATTTGAGTAAACTCTAACAGCTGGCAAGAAACAAAAGTGAAGGCAAAGAAAAGGAGCAAAGATAAACCGTCCCGGTTAGGAATAAATTTTTCAGCGCTCAATCTTGGTACCGTGGCGAGCCGTGGCGTCCCGCAACTTTTAAAAACGCCCCCGTGCCTCAAAAGCAGGCCAAGAGAACGGCTCAATTAGCTAGGCTTCGCTCCCTCTCGGTGGGATCCGCGGGGTGCGCTGCTTCCTTCCCCTCACGACCCTTTGTATCCCGAGCGGCGGGCGGCGCACCTTGTCACCTTTCATCTCGCAATTACTCGATCGGTAGGGCGCGGCAGGGCGTAAACAACGCCGCGTCATTCTCGCCCGTAGTCGGCTGCAGCGGAAGGGTCAGTCGGGGCTGTGGAGTCGAGGGAGCGGACGAGGCGGGAAGCGGGCGAGCAGCCGATCGGCGCAGGGGAGCCGGCTTACATTTTTCAGAGGGGCTTCTTTTTGCGGCTGATGAGAGTGAATTGTTGCGGTGATCGAACGAGCCCAGAAAGCTTTACGACTGTTTGCCCGCGCTGCGGTCGTCCGCTCCACTGCTATGCCTCTGTGGTTTGTTACCAGGCTGTGCGCCTACGGTAATATGCGCTACAAAGCTTTTAACCAAAGCGTTACAAAATTTATCCGGATTATCGCTTTTGATTCTTTTTTAAAATCAATTGACATTGATTATCGCATTAGAGCACTCAATGCTGAGGTTTGCAAAAAACATTGGTTCTTTAGTTTCACTTACCACTCTCGAATATCAACCCTTGCTCAGTTCTAGGATTAGTAGATGATTTGTTGAACTTACCTAAAACAAAAACATATCTTTTGATAAAACGCATTGCATCAAAATATTTTTACAAATGTACAAATAATAATAAATGTCTTAGTGCAAATATGACGAATACGCGACTACACGGAATTAATTTAATAAACTTGGATAGAAAAGTTAATATGTTTAAGTATTAATCGAGCTGAACAATAAGCACAAGGATTAAATTGGTCGCAAAGGAGCAGTATATCATAAGCGTCAGGGGAACGAAAATAATTGAACAATTTGCTCTCCAAGTACTTCAGAACGAGAGAGGAGGGGCGAACTAGGTTAGAGGATAATTTTGTCTATGTACTTCAGTGACAACTAAATAGTGCAGATGAAAACTTTGCAAAGTAGCCAAACGTATCCTCCAGCAACGTTGTTCTGAGGAAAAGAAAGAAAGGCGTTTATAAAAAGGCGACTATTATTTTATTATATCCGAACTTGAAAAAGCGTCAGTTTTTCGCCAGCAGTTTCCAGCCAAATTCACAATACTACTCGCCATAACTGAAAAGTATAAAAGCATCGAGATGGGGGTCTAGAAAAAAGGATGTGCACATGGAGCCCCGGCGATCGTGGGTCCAGATCCCCAGAACAAAAGGAGTAATGAAAAGCGGGAGGTCCAGACCGGAGAGGCCGGGCGGTAAGCGCAGTAAAATCTATCGAATCGGTTTAACGAGTGCGTTCGCGGGGGATTATAAATCAGGGCGGCGGGCGTTCCTTGCCCCGGTGCGGAAGGAACGGAAGCGGGCGAACGAAAAATGGACGAAAAAAGGAGGCCGTCGAAAGGCTGCACAATAAAAGCCACCGCGCGCGCCCGGGGACGGAAGGGCAGATGCATTTTACGACTGCTGAGTGCTGCTGGTCCCAGCCTCTCCGCTTTCGCCGCCTCCAATTTCCAGCCGCACCCTCGCGGGGTGTCTACGAGGCCCGAGCCGACCCTTGCCTTTCAAGCCTTTTTTCCCTCGGCGCCGCGGCCGGCGCACCGGCACCGAGCGCCTGCTCTGCAGCGTCGGAGGCTGCCCACTCGCACCCTCACGGGTGTGCCACTGACGGCCGGCTTCCTAGTTACGGCTTCCTCCCTTTGACTCGGACCCTGGTGAACTGCCTAATCAATTGAATATTGCAGCATGAGTATTTCACGATGTGCGCAAATTTACAAAGAAGCTGTACAGTCTTAGCCTTATCTAATGTTTATTTAGTACATTTATAAATTCGTACTTTTATTAGCATTTATCCTTTTGAGAGATCAGGAAGCAATCAAAGAGTACCATCAAAACATCCATTTATAAATTAAATTGTAGTTTCCCGTGCATTTTTATCTTCCGCGTAAATCATTCTATTATCGAATAAATAAAAGTTTGAATATCTAATAAAAAAGTTATTCGAATTTCATCGTAAATTTTCACTTGAACATACTCAAACTATGACGCACTCGCACTCCACTCAGTCTTCCTTATCACCTGAAGATACTCATCGTACTATGTAAAAATTAAACAGCAGGACAGGCTCGCAATATGCGAAACAAGAGTGGCACATACGCGGGCGTATTTAAATCCCCCTTTCCCAAATAAACGCGTAATTTCAGACTACCGCATTGAGCGAGCGGCATAGCGGCCTCGCGAGTGGCATTAAAAGATTGCACATCCATTACCTCGGGTGCGAGGCCGTGAAAAAAGGTGCGAAAAGAAAACTCGTGCTCGCAAGATAAACAAAAAACGAGGCCCGGGTGCGATTCTTTGCAAAAAGGGGCGTGAAAAAACAGAGGAGAGAGCCCGGCGGCCCTTCCGCGGGGGCCGAAATCGAAGAAAAATTTTCAGCCCGCGTTTGTTTCAAGCCGCGGCGGCAAGCTTTTATCCGCGCCTGATAAATATTCACGCTGGCCCGGTGAAAGGGGCGCGCGCCCCGCACGAATCGTGGCTCGCGCCCGGACGCGAGATATTTAGGGCGTGCGAGCCGCGATTCATCGGCCTGTGATTTTTGTTCGTGCTCATCCGCGATCCGGTACCCATTCGCGCCTAGAGATGGCCGCAGGGCTTTTGCTCGGTGCTTGAAAAGGCATCGATGAAATACTGTGCACTATTTCACGCAATTGCTACTTTTTGATCTATTCGTGGGAATCGGGTTTATATAATTTTACAGTGGTGTCTGTTTGGTTTAAGTTGTTATACAAAGCACCATCGAGGTGTGAAAATAGTCAAGGGAAATATAAAAAATTCATGTGAGATGAAAAATATAAAGTATATACAAGAATTTTATTAATTTTAATTGTTTTGTCCCTTAAATTCTAATCAATATTTTTGTCACTGTAGCTTTAAATCAGCTTTGAATACAACTGTGAAAATGATAATTGACTCTAATAATTAGTACTATTGCTATAGTGTATGCGAAAAAATGATTTGTAATAAATGCTACTTATCCACCTGGCTATCCACTTGTATGTACCAAAGAGCTGATACGAACCCTCTTCAAAGGCGCTTCGCTTCTATTTTGTTTATTTACTTCCTACTTGACACTGTTTGGTAACTGTCAACTCATGCCATTCTCTGAAGTTACCTCTCATTACTCGATTGACTAATTTCTTAGAATCCTCTGTAATACAGTTGTTAACAGTGCAAAGACTTATACTTAATTTAGCTACAATGAAAATACGTATTCTAGTTAAAGTCTTATCTTAACTATTATATCTTAGCTTAACGATTAAAATACTTCCCCATTGCTTAAAATATTTCAAAGCAATATAATATACAGTTTAATAATACATGTTCATGCATAAAACATGTACCTAACTTGTCGTTTTAGGCGTACCTCGTGTATTGACTCCATGTATTGACCTCATATAGTAAACATGCACTATAATAATAGGCTACATATTCAACATTTTCGTTTTTTGTCTACTTTTGTTTTACACATCTATTTTGAAATTTTTCAATTTGTAAAACGAAACAATAAAATATCATTACGAATTAATTAATTTTGACTCGGATATTCTCATTTCGTTTCCAGTGGTTGTTTTACCCCCAATGTGCTAGTGCAGCGGCTTTGAAAGGGTCTGCTCGGTTACGCTGGTCGGCATTTTTCTTTTTCCTTCCCTTTCCCTCGGTTTGATAGTGCTTTTCACACTCAGCGTGCGAGCGATTCTACATCCTTTGTCTTTTTATGTTTCCCCGTTCTGCGACCCTAAAGACAAAGACTAGCCTACGACCACCGTGAACAAATGCGCGAACCGTGTTCACCGAATTCAAATTTTTCCCCCTTTTATTATTTGCTTACGAGCGCGAAAGAATGAAGGACAACATTAATGAGCTCGACGAATGCCGTCCGGGCATATATTACATTTTCTATATAAAACTCTGCATATTGAGAAATGATTTCATTTATACGTGTCAATATAATTTTTAAAATTATGCATCTATGCAGAATAATGTAAGATGCAACACTCTAATTAACACAATTTTTTTATTATTTGTTGTAGATACTGTTCGAACTATTAATTAAAATACTATTTAGCAATAAACTAAATCTTGAACGCGATTATATATATAAACATTGAATATTTCTTTGCTGATTATTAATGAATGTGTCAAATTTTTGTTTTGCATTTGAATTCCGTTCTTGCTTATTTTCTGTATTTAACAGTTAATTGTTTTTTATATTATGCATTTGTTGATATTCATATGGTTTGTCGTCACTTTATACAAGCTTTCTAATAAGCCTTACAAATTCATTAGCACACTTACCAACTGAGCTCGTTAATTTTCAATCATAGCCTGAAAGCATACTTGACTGTTCAACCGGAAAGAGATTCTTCAATCGCCATCTAACAAAAGTTCGATTTACTGCTTTGCATGAAAATTCAACTTTATGCACTGAAACGAAAGCGATTTGTCGGCGATGTAACTTTTCGACCAATTACAGATCGACCAAGGGACGCTTGTCGCTAACACGAGCATAATAACGGTCGCTAACTTTCAAATGCTCAGCCCGGTAGACGGAAGCTCCCGATTGGATACGCCCCTGGTCCAGCATAACTCGATTGTGGATCTCGCGCGGTGCACTACTGATTCCGCGCGCAACTTCTCGCCGCTAATTAATCAGGGCTAATTATTATATAGGTTCCGCGTGAGTGCGGGTCGAAAGTTTGGGCGCTTCGAGGAGGCGACTCGCTGTTGCGGACACTTTCAAGCGGCAACAACATTAATCAAATTCGCGGATGGAAATTTTTCATTGTGGTTTTATTGCGGTTTGATCATATAATAGCACAAGGGGACTCCCTAAAATATTACTCGCAATATTACTATTAAGACTGGAAATTCATGTTACAGTACAAATTTGGGAATATTATACGCAAACAAAGAAATTATTTTATTCTTGTACGCATCAATAAAAATTTATTTAAATAATTACAATTTTTATTATAGCTTTTTTTAAACATTGTGCCCTATTTTAAACAATTAACATTTCTTAAATAATTAAGTAAAACATAAATATATCGATTAATATACAAGATATAATGCATCGGCATTCTTGAAATTTCTTACGATGTAAAATTTCAGTTTTTCCAAAAATATAATGCGAATTTTCAGAGAAGTAACAGAAATGTTTTGATAATGCAAAAATATAACTTATTTCCATAAAAAGTGAACCTTTAATGTTCCGAGTATAAAAAAATTATTACGGCATTACATAAAATGTTTTTTATAATCTTATTATTATTTTATTTACCTTTTAATACAGCACACATAAAAATTTTATGATTATAAAAATTGCACGTTCGATGAAGATCAATTACAACACAGAGGCGTTTGAGCATTATTAATATTCTCGTTGCTCGCTAATAAATTTCCACATTTTAAAAAATCAATAATATCTCCTACCTCGAGACTCTCGAGTTTCGGATCGCACGCGTTAATTCTTCATAAATCACGGATTTTTAAATAGCCGCGTAATGGAGATTTCATTTCGCGAGCGGTCGGCCGTAAACCGTTTTATCCCTCGAAATTGTTAATTCGCCGCGGTCGAAATGACCGGGGCACATGTGTGTGTCGCCGATCTCATGCCCCCCTCAGCCCAACCAAACCGAAAAGCCCATTAAAAAAGAGTCGAAAAAGGGAAATTTTCCTGAAAATTTTATTACACCTCCGCGACGCGCGCACTGATCGCGCTCCAGGTGCTCCAAAGCGTAATAGGCGACTATCGCTCAACTTTACTGCCAATAAATCTATCATGCAGTGGAATAAAGAGGTAAGGTTTCGGACCGAAATCTGTATAATCTAATTATGTTATAATTAGTCACTCATTTTCGTAAGACGAAACCCTCGTTAGACTAAGGTACTGCTTTGTATAACACCGATACTTAATTTTTAAATAAGAATATGTTTCTATAATAATAAAAAATGTGGATAGAACGATTCTACTACGAGAAAGAGTGTAGTAAATTTTATTTTGTTTCACATAGTAACTATTACTAAACACTACTGGGATCTGCTCACCTGCGGTATATGTAATATTTTTACAGTCTAGTGCTATAAAATTTATAGTGGTATAGATTTTACCACTCTACGGCGTACAATTTATACACAAATTTCCCTAAATGAAACAAAATTACTCATAAAAATAGAAAAAAATATTGTCTGTTTCACTATAGTAATTTAAAATCTCTTGCTAATAATAATTCTTATAAATATGATTATAACAGCTACACTTTTACAGTAAAAATCATTTCATTATCAAGTAAATTTTTAGCTAAATGGTCTTATATATTTTATATGTTATTAGTCAAAGTCAAATTCTACCTCTTACCAGTTTAAAGCGCTATTTAGTAACAGCAAGGTTGAGTTTATATGAACCAACTTAACTAAAATACAATCATTGACATAACTATATATTACCAAATATAAAACATAACTGTGATCTTTTTTTAAGCATTATAGCAAATCTATATGGACGAAAAAACGCGCAGAAAAAACTTATTATCATTTTTAGTAATTTTTTCATATATTTTGAGTAATATTTCTAGTAATACGATATTTTACTATGCACAAAACTAGTTCCAAAAATGTCACGAAAGAATTGCAGTTTCAGGATGGACATATTTTTATTACAAAAAGGGGCTCTTTTTTCGCAGCATGGCGTTCGGCGTAAATCGTGCATTTGCAAGCATGCTCTCGTCATCTTCTTCCTTTTTACTTCAAACTTATTGAGCGACCGGCCGGGAGGCATGTGCACGCGTGCGACAATCGAATTGGACGCCAATCGACGACGAAGCTCCCGTATTCGATTTTTCCGTCCTCTCCGGGCTGTTTTGCGCCCCTTTTCCGCTGGCGGTCGCTGGGATGCCTTTTAGAAGAGCCGCTGCTTTCCCGGAAATCGCAGACAGCGCATCTAAAAGGTTTGATGTACTGCTGATGGTCCCTGTAAAATGATTGCTGCAGAGATAGGGAGAAATTTGTTTTTAATTGCTGCTTAATAATGCCGAAATGTACGAATGCTGTGAAGTCTCAAGAAACTCATATACTTGTTTTTTAATCTGCAAATATCTTTTAGCTTATATACTATAAATATTATTGATAGACTTATATAACCAATTTATCTAAGTAATTATAATAAAAAGAAATTAGATCTATAGATACAATATTTTGCATTTAAAAATTATGCGCAAAAAGTGGATAGATAAAAAAAATAAATCAGACGTGCTAGACTATACTTTATAATCATCCATGTCACACCTTTCTATTGATACAATCAGAACTCATGATATGGCTTCCACACTTTTCTTTAGGCTAATATTTCCTTGGATATTCCCAGTTAATTATCGCTTTCTTATCTCGTTGTACCCTTTTTTCTGCGCTGATGATTTCTAATAAGATTTGCCTTCGTAGCTGCTAGTACAATCAAAGGAGAAGATCGCGCAAGTCTTTTTCCACTTTTGTATCGCCGTGCAGATGATGCCGTCTCCTAGGAGCTGGCAATTAAGTCGTCGGATCTTACCGAGAGCTTGTCCCGTGCACTTCGCAGATGGCTAATTGATGCTCGTTAGTCGTTTTACCGAATGGATCGAGCTGAGGCACCTGCACTGTTAAACAGCAAGGTGTGTATAATTGTACAGCTATAAGGGATATTGCTTAAGGCTGATATAGTTTGCTTCGTGTACGTCATGTAAATTGCTCATATTTCAAATGTAATATTTATGACATTTCTTTTGACATTTTTATATTGTACTTATATAATTAAACTATAAAACAATAAGATTCAGGAAATCTATGTATTTCCCGATAAATTAATATGTGAACGAATATTAATTACATCGTTATAACTTTATATTAATCAGCTATTATATTTAATCATGCAGTTTAATAAAAATCAGGTATAATAATTTCTGTTTATTGCCGTACGAGAAATTTCTTTGCATATTTATGATCTAAAGCAACATAAATAGGAGGCCGATTCATTGTAGTGATTCTCATTAGATGTTGAGACGTGTGTGACATACAATGATGTATTTTCCTATAGCAATTATAGTAATAAGCATACTAGCAAAAATTTTTGGTGAGCTTAATATAATAATAATAAAATTATAATATGTATATCTGTTATAAAAATTAACTAATGAAGTTATCATTATTATTAATAACGTATGTATTTTAAAACATAATTAAAAAATTTTATTTTCCTATAATCAGTTATTTTGTCATATATGAAAATCAAACAATTTTCATAATCAAAATAGTTTATGCATGCAATTATAATTTTATATTAATAAAGGAAAGTAATGATTTTTTTTATAAAATTCCTTTGTTATTTCTAAAAATTACAATTTACTACTTTGTCAATGTACGTATAATTCTAATTAAGTAACAATCTTTTCTAAATTGTTTTGCTTATCATGATTGATATTTTAAATCAAAACATAGTTATTAATATATATGATTCATTAAAACTACATGTTTCAATGTTTTGAAAAATCCTATTTTATATTTAAAGCTGATTTTGTAATAAGTTTACAAAAAGAAAAAAAACAATTTATTATAAAACATAATTTTTACTTTTTTGTGGGCTCTAGTTCTATCTGAGATGGGCGGATCTATTGCTCCAAATCATGCATATCCATATCAAGCAGCACTAAAAAAAAAAAATCGATTTCTTTGCGGTGCTTCCATTATGAACGAACGCTGGCTATTAACAGCCGCACATTGCATTATACTGTAGGTAGCTTATGTAAAATTTCGATAGTTATATATAGAAGAAGTTTTCAAACGTTTTATAATTTCTATATTAACATAAAATCTTACTACAAAAATGCTTCATAACTCAAGATATTTATAATATTTTTTAATCATCTTCTTTCAGAATTCGTGTTCCCAGACATGGTACTGTTTTAGTCGGTACAAACAAAGTGAATGAGAGGAATGCAACAGAATATCCTATTGAGTATTTATTACCCCATGAAGATTATGTGAGTATATCTAACATTGTGTAAATGTTACAACATATTTATTAAAATCTTTTCAGAAAAGCTTATCTAATCATGAATATTGAGCTTAATTAGATTTAAATATTAGTTTTAATATAATAATTTATCAACAAATTTTAATATTATATTAATATAAAAAGTAAAAATGAATGATGTAATTTTTTTAACAAAGAATAAGGATTTCTTACATGCCAACGATATTGGTCTTATTCGTGTGGCTAGAAACATTCAATTTAACCAATTTGTACAACCTGCTAAGTTTCCTGTATCAAATGATGCTTACCACGATGGCACGACAGTCGTTTTATCTGGGTGGGGTGCTATTATAGTAAGCTTTCGTTTTTCGAAACCATAGAGATATTATAATATATCATTTTTGACATTCTAAAGAAAATAAAACTTTTAGAAAGGTTCAAGAGTACCGGCACGACTTTTACGACATATTACCTTACGTATCATGAATCATTTACAATGTGCAAAAGAGTGGAAACATGGTAGAAACCGTACAATTTTGGAATCACAAATTTGTACTAATGGAAAATTACAAAAAAGCATAGCAACTCCAGTAAGTAATGGTTCATCTAAAATATAAAGTATGTAGAAGAATTTAAATTCATTGATGTTTTTGGTACAATTTTAGGGTGACTCTGGTAGTCCGCTGGTTGTTCAAGGCGTGCAAATAGGTGTTCTATCATTTGCGTGGAAAAATTTGTCGGATGTCTTTAGTAAGATGACATTTTATTTACCTTGGATTCGTCGCAATATGATAAAAATACATATAAATCGGAAGCAAATATAAATTTAATTGTTGTAATTATTTTAAGTAAATTTTAAGATTTATATTTTATATTATGTTTTTAAAAAAAATTAAGCTATCGAAGCTGTAAGTCCCACCTCCTATATCAATTACAATATAAAACTACTTATATGCATTATACGCCAAACTTAAATTTAGACACACAGACTGATATATTACTTATAGTTAGATAAACTAAGTAAGACAAATTTCAATCAGTGCAATTTAATGCTACTGATATTGACTCCTACAAAAGTATTTAATTGAAATTACAAATGTAATAAATAGTATGAATGCATTGATCTGGTATTTTTAAATAAGGTTTTCAAACATGTTTTCTTTCGTAATAAACTACATAATGTTTTGATGTTATTATTAAACTAATAAGATTGTATATATTCAAATTTATAAACATGTCTAAATATTATATTACCTTTAGAAGAGTAATAATGAATTATACAGGCATTCATACATATGAATACAACAATGCGTTCAAAAGAGAGTGCCCATGTCACCATGCGTGGTTGCCTTTGTGAGCGTTAAAAAAAGAATATAGGTCTATCGTAAAACACTGTATACCTTTTAATAGTTTCATAATTTTTAAGACAAATCCGTGTTTTACATTAAGCTATTAAGTCCTTACAATTTATTGTGCATTGAAAATCTCCATTACTTTATTATATTTGTCGAATAAACTAAAAATGACAACAGTATCATTATTATTATTGATCCAAAAACATATATGAATAGTCTATGTACAATAAATATTTATTGAATATTAAATTTAATATATGCATAGCTATTGTGGAGTTGTTTTATTTAATAGCGTCGTAAAAATATTCATGATAAAATAAAAGATGATTTTGAAATGAGTATTCTTAAATTTATTGAAAATTCCTTTTATTGTTTAAAAAAGTTGTGAAGAATTTAGTTATTAAATATTTTTGATAGCAATGTGACTAGATCAGAGAAAAGCCAAAAAATGTTTAAAAAATTGTACAGCATCACTTTTATGCAGGACTATAATTTATTAAAATTGTAAGAATGTGAAAGAAAAACAGTTATAATCTCAGAAAATTACAAAGTTTTCGGACTCGAAGCAGTATACTTAACTAAACCAAGAGCAACTATATGTTACAGCTGGACATGCTGAACAATTTTGTTATGTTTCAGATTCCATATACAATCATTCTATTGTCACTATAACGAAACGGTCGGGTAGAAATTGCATCGCATGTCCTATTCAAATATTCCTAATATAATAAGTTATGGTGATGTCGTTGGCAAGTAATGGGTTCAGCTAGTTTATTACCATCTTTTTGTAATTGTCATTCTTTCCATTTCTTCCGATATTTCGCCATACACGAAAATGTCCTTGTCAAAGTTAAGTACTTAAATTTTGTTAAAACTAGATTGATCTCGCAATAATTTGTCATTTTAAATGCCTAACCAAAATTTCAGACTTCGTAATGTCTTCGAGCGAATAACTGCCAAAATCACACTGAAAACATTTCCGCGTCCAGCTGTAGACGAAGGGAGAAAAGGGATAGAGAAAAATGCCGCTCCCATAAAGGAAGCGCGACCGCAGTGCGGCGTCAGTCAAATTCGATTTCGCCGTGAGCCGGAAATCGTTTTTCGCGTCGACTTTCGTCGAACCTCTAAATCGAGAGATTCCCCCGTCGGCTCTCCTTTATTCTGTTACCGATGCAAGGTGTGTTTTTGAGGGAGAGGCCGAATTGCATCGGGAATTTTTTCGTCGACGCAATGAGTTGATGGAAAATTGACACGAGAGAAGGAAGCAACATTTTTCGTTATTTAATGAAGGGCGGTAATGGAAGGCTTTGGAGGCTGTCAGTCGCTTCGGAACACGAAAACGTTTGCTTTCCAAGTTTATTGACCAAATGCTTTTGTGTGAGCTCCAAATTTATCGCTCGCTCTCGATGAAGTAGTTTGATACAATCGTATGTTACATAAAATGTAATAGTTTACGTAGAGAGTCATAAAGGAAGATTATCGCCCGTGGCTGTAGGACATAACGAAAGATTTAATATCAAAACAAATTTCGATCCTTTCTACTGATGGGATTGTTAAGAAACACGTGATTGGATTTCATTCCAAATGAAATATGTACAAATATAACAAGATACGATTATACGCTACTCTCTACCATTCGGAATTTTCCCCTTGTAACTAATGTAAATACACAACCTATGTTTTCTCGTATAGAGGAAATCTATTTGGGGGTATTGGAGCTATAGGTGGATAAATAGTTGATGTGTGACAATACTAGGAAACAATTATTGTTTTTTAACGTTATGATAAATAAATTAAAATATATAACTACTTTGTTATTGTATTATAAAATGCTCAAAATTATACTGAATATCGCTATAAGGAACTAAGTAGTTGAATTTATTTAGTTGCGCCAATAGATGCACCAATTAAAAATATTTTATTGCATATAAATTTTGTTCAATTTAATGTCAAAATAAAGATAATCGTTAAGTATTAGCGTGTATTACATTTGCTTAACAATTAATGGAGGGATTTGTCAGATCCTTCCGCCAATTCGACCATGACCGTTGCACTTTAAATACATTTATGTCTAATTAATACTGCCTATAAAAATTTCAGAGTCAGAAGCACTTGGTCTTGAACGGCCCTCTCGTAGTGCTTGTACTGCCCCGCGCTAGGAGAAAAAGCCCCGGAGATCTTCTCGAGAAGCCCTCGGAAATCGAAATAAAGTGCCCAACAGAGAAAGAGGAAAGGAGAGAGTGAGAGAGAGAAGGAGGAGGAGAAATAGAGAGAAAGTGACGCCGTACGCAAGTCAGCTTCCAATTACGTAACCGGAGACCTGGCGGACCAGGCTTTAATGGCCGACGCGAGCGCAAGGGCTTCGCCCGAACTCGGCGCAGTTTACAACTTTACAACCTATAAAGCTCCGACGGCGTTTAGGTCAACCTGCTCGCTCTCCTCCCCCGTCGCTTTCTTTGTTCCCGCGCCAAAGCTCCTTCCGCGAGGGCTGCTTTTATAGCGAGCTGCCGCTGTCGCGCGTCTCCGATAGCGCCCCACCCACGGCCGGGCTTTTACAAGGCGCTGGTCCACGCGGATTCCTGTTTATCGATATTTATGCGTGTTTTTATCGGGGTTTCTTTCGCTATACACGACTGGAAGCGTCAATCCATGAGACTGCGGCTAGTATGAATTGTTGTGCAACATTATAATACGATTATCCGACGGCTTCGGTCTATACATCAGGGACTTTTCATGCAGGAACTATCTACATCAGCATCTAATACTACCTTACCATATTAACTAGATAAGTTTATAGAATAATGCTATAGTGACTAATAATTTTGCAAATATTTATTTAGCTTGCCTCATATAGATAAAAAATTCTTTTTGTAAAAGTAATAAAGATTTTTTAAATTCCAAAATATTCTGATATTTTTACGCATACAGCTTGAAAAGATTATATTGAAAGTTTTTGATGCTTTAATAGAGAATCTGCCACTTTTAATGGCTGACTTGTTAAGGTTTTACACTAACTATTCCCTTGTACTATAAATATCTTTCTATTTTTTGTTTAATTTATAATGGAAGAAAACATTAAAAATATCAAAAAACTATCGTTTAAACTATAAATCATGAAAATCCATTAATTGGGTCAAGCTGTATTTTACTCTATAGTCAAATTTTTGAAAAATTATTGCGAAAAAAACAATAAGTCTACGAAATCCCTAATTGGTCTTATTAATTTATACATTTTACTAGGTTTTTCATAAAAAAATTCGCATTTCTAATAATAATTTTCTTCTTGTTACAATAATACTTTTAGAGAATTAGTGTAACCTCCTTTCATCAAATAAACCTGTAAATTTCCATAATCACCCATAAAATTAACCCGTAAAGATAGTAAAAAATATAGAATACCATTATCGTATATTGAAAAATGTAAAACGAATAACCTTACGCTAATTTAAATTATTGAAAGATGAATTACACTGACCAGAAACTGGTTTAAATTTCGGAGTTTTTAAAATAATCAATGTAGTATAGTGCTTCATTTATCCTAATTGCATATGCTGACAATTGAATTCGTCTTATATTTGATTTTGTCCGGTGACGGGGCGTCAGCAGAAATTGAGACAAGCAGCTAATGGGGCGAATGTCATTTTCTATTGCCAATCTATGTAGATGCAAATCAACGCGGTGACGAATGAATTAGCTTCGGGAGCGGAAACGGAACGGATTTAGCGGTAGGATGATTGCGGTCAGTGTAGGGGAAGCGAATGGACGATGATTTGTTGATTGGTTTTGCGGATGTAATTTGATGCGTTCCGCAAGTTTACCGCGAGGCATTGTTTTTAATTTGTGAGACACTTTCCCTGAGTCCCTAATTACTCAATTTGCTTATTTGATAATTAATATATTTAAGATTACGTGAATTTAGTGTTTACTTGAGTTTTTTATTTTATGAAAATTACTAAACGCGAATATGAATTTAATTTTTTTAAATTTCACATAATAGTGCAAATTGACAAAACTTTGAAATTCCTACCGCGTTTGCATTTATAATTAAAACATTTTCTCGTTAAATAATAATTCTCCTATTTTCTTGAATCCTTTTATCTCGTCTTTCTCTTACCATTTTTATGAGAACGGGGGAGAAATTAAGGTTAGCCGTGAACGCCCGCGGCAGGATTCCGTTAATAGAATTCGCACGCCGTAACCCTCTAAGCTTCTTGAACATGATAGCGTCCTTTTGCTCCTATCCTTTCTCTTCACTGTTCCAAGGCTTGGGGCCATTGCAAAAACAAATCATTGATTATATTTTTAAAGCACTTAATTTTTGGCAGCAATTAGATCTATACATTTAAAATAATATTTATTTGAAATTTTTTTTATTTCTTTCAACTTTGTAGTTTTTATTAAATTGATTTTGAAATAAAGTAATAGTTGTGAATGTAAATAATAAAGTGTTAATTTTCTTATTTCCTAATAATTTACTCTGAAAAAAGTAATCACACTATAATCCTAAAAGGAATTCTAATTGCTTTAAATGCAAAACTTAATTCATAAACATTTTATAAATCTGAAAATGGTGATGGCGAAGGTAATGGGGCTCGCCAACGATTCTGAGGCATCTGCTCGAGTCATAAGCCTCCCTTCAAACGCTCGCAGACAAAAAAAAGCATCGCGCATCGAGATAAGATTAAGTTGCCTCAGCCCCCTGTGCTGCATTAACATACCACCCCGAGGATCTCCATTGCCAGCCGTCACGCGGTACATCCACCGGGGCGCCTCATCCCGCGGATCGGTATAAATACTTAGCATAGACGGTGCAACAATATAAGAGGCACTGCCGCGCGGGGCGGAGAGGCGGTGTCGATAAATCAATGGAGTATGGTAATGCGGCGATTTCAATGCGTTAAATATGGATGAGGCGGCGAGAGGGGGAGAAAAAAACGCGAGGGAGCGCCTGCGCCGCGAGACGTTGAGGGACTCGGGCGCGGCTGAATCGGCTCCTAATGAGGCAGCGGCTGCTGCTACTGCGGCCCCTGGACTCCTCTTCTTCGAGATTCCGGATTTGATTTTTCTTGCGCGGCCAGAGGGCGAGCAAATATTCTGCGAGACTATTGCGCTTTTTTTTCCAACTTTTTTACACCAGGGCTGCCCAAGAAATCTGTTCGGAATACTCGATTTTTTTCTAATACAGCGCAAAAAGAAACATCCGCACTCTGTGCTAATGCGTGCGAGTATGACACGGACGACTTTTTTCCAAGAGACTGATTCGATAAAACTGATATTACAGCTCGTATTTACGTGCATTATTCTTGGTTAATAATCGAAAAAGCGTGTATTTGTCAAACATTATGTTAATCGCTGTAACAATTAATGTAATTAATAAATATAAATGCTTTCCTGGCGGGATTAAGGATCCACTGCTGCTTGTTGATCCGCGCGAGCTTATCGTCGAGGGATCGGCACAAAAGTACAAACACAAAGCTGTGGGCATAAATTCAGGAATCAATATAAACCTTTATATATGTCCGCCGCGACCGTCGAATCGTCGTGGGCCTCGACCAGATGACTTTTATCCTGCGGCGATCGTGGCCATTAACCTTTGAGGGATAATGAATCCGGGACTGAGCGTATAGAATGAGAGGCCAGGGGAAAAGAGAGGTTAATTTAATTCATGGCAGCTGCTGCGTGCCCCATCAAATCAGCGGATCAACGGTAATGACAATGATGGAACCGATTAGAATATCGCCTCTCTGCGTTTGTTGGCTCGTCTGCCCGCAGGTGCTTTTGAACAGGATTTCCTATTTATTAAAGAATCACCCTGATAGAAAATAAGAACGATATCAGTTAAGAGTTTAATAAATTTTTATATACGATTAATAACCAAGCCTTACGTATTTGATCGGTAGCTAAGAGTATCCTGCGGCATACTAAAAATCCAAATAGATTTGGTCAATAAATATATTTAAAATTTAGAAGCATATGTATTATATTTTTTATATATATACGTAAGGACATGATTTACTGCAGTAAGCTTTAAAAGGAATTTAAACATTTTTGAATAATTTACCAAAAATAGGTAAAATAATTCAATTTAAATGCACGTAATTAATTTAAAAAGTAATCTAAATAATTTTTTAGATACTGTCATAACGCAGTTTTCTTTGAATTCTAAATACAGGCCTTAAAGCAAGCCTATATTATATTTACTAACATAACGTAGTCAAATATTAGATAAAAATCACTTCATGTTTCTATCACAGACCAGTTAATGCTTCAAAACTACAGATAACTGATTTTTCCACTTCTTATAATTGAGACTGCAGTTCTCTTTTAAATTTTTCTTTGCAATATAACTTAATAATATAGCAGTTAATATTTGTCTTTTCCTCTGCAGCGGAGATTATTAAATTCGAACGCACGTTTGGGTCAGTTTAGTAAGCTTATAGAATCAAGATAAAAAATTATTTAACTTTTCAAATAAAATCTCTTTCATTCGATAATGCACGGAGAAGATTATATTCCGAGTGGTTCTTACTGCGAGGGCAGATTAGCTAGATGCATCACTACGTCTACCCTTAGAGAAGAAGTTACGATGGGTGGAGCCTCTCGTAATTTACGCCGGGCGCGTAAAAGGCGAAAAAGGAGAAAGTCGACCGCAGGCGCGAGGCATAGGCAAGCAGCTACGAATGAAAATTCTACGGGCAAGCGGGAAAAGCGCGGGAAAGCGGGAGCTCGCGGCTGACAATTTGGTATCTACTGGGGGCGAGGCCAGGGCTCGCAAATAGAATATTTCATTCCGTATTTTCCCGGGCGCGGCAAAAGACGCACTCGAAAATCGTACAAAAAATCTAATTAGAAAGAACAAACAGACGGCTTCGGCGGGCGGCGCGCGCGCCGCTTTTAAATACGTGACCCGTGAGTAATTGCGCGGCGGCGGACAAAGCGGCCTGCGTGCGCGCGCAGATGAGACGAAACCGCAGGTGAAAACAGAGGGGAGGCAACGCGGCGCACCCGCCTCCACCCCATCCCCCGGCCCCGGCCCCGGCCGGGCGACGCCGCACTCGGAATTAAAATATTGCGTTTGTTATCGCGTGGGTTTTTTGAAGGAGCGGACGTGTCCCTGGCAAAGAGCACCGGAACTCGCGGGAACTTTCCCAGGAAAATTTCAGCCCGACAATTTGAATAAAATGAGCGGTGGCGGATAGGAACCCGCGGGTGGACACGGCCCTCCGAGTTGCCCCGAAGAGGCCGATCGCGCGGCTCCCCGGCTTTTTGTGCCCCTGCCCGCGGCCCCCGCTCGAATTCATTTTTAATCAAAGACCTTTGAGCGCCCCAAGCGTCCAATTGGTTACGCTGATTTTTGCGAAGGATCCCGATCCCTTTTCCGCGGCGCGCGGCCTCATGTAAAAACACGCCGGAAGCCTAGGCGTCCATCTCCTCCCTTGCAAATTTTAATTATCAACTGCGCGCGCGGCTCCCGTTTATTAACTCTCGGGGGGTTTTAATTTTCCGGCAGCAGCCGATCGACCGGCGAACAAGTTTATACCGGGCGCAACCGGCTAATAATACACAATATTAATTTGAATTTAATTTTGGTCCGGGATATAATCACTAAAAATATCGACAAACAGAATTCATAATACCGGCGACGGGGCTTTTGGAAATTAAATTAAGACGGAAGCCAAACAGTTGATAACGGCAATTTAGCCCCCCACCTAGCCAACGCGGGCGGCCCGAGTTTATTCAACTTGGGGCTTCTTTCGAGCGGCCGCGCCGGGGGCTGGGGCAGCAACAAATTCCAAGGGAAAAAAGAGGCCGGGCAGGGGAGGGGGACACGAAGGGGGGAAGATGCAGGGCTGCCCCGGCCCCCCGCGTCCCCTAAATCTCCTCCCCGACCAATACGCGGGAGTCGCCGGCGCCGCGCACACCCTTTCGCTCCTCCGGGCCGTCCTCTAAATCAAGCCGGCCACGGGATCCCTTCCCTAATTGCCCTCGGCCGCTTCCGAATTACTTAAGCCGAAATTAGTTCTGGCCGGCCGGGAAAGAAGTGGCCGATTGCACTTGTCGAATTTTCCCAGCCGCCGCGCCCGGGAATTATGACTCGCGCCCCCGGGGCCTAATGGATTAGGATAATTGTTGCCGCCGCGCGGTGCAACGCGCTCCTCCGCCTTGTTCTCCTTTCCCCCGCGGCGCCGCCGCCGGCTGCTTGATTGCGCCGCCCCGGTCTAATCGAAATAAAGCTCCTCCCCTGCTTTGAACCTTTCAAGCGGATGCCTTCTCCCCTTTGCATCGAGTTTATCATTGCGCGCTTTGAGATGTAGAACGCTCTTCTTCCAGACATTTCAAATTCATACCGGTTTTACAAAGAAACTAATTAAATGCATTTGTTAGATTAACTATTTTGAGGCATAACAATGCATTATGGAAATGCAGGGATTTAAAACTTACTCTTTGTTAAAAAAATTACTAATGTTTCTCTTGAGAATTGGAAAGATATGAAATGCCGGAATAAGACATTAGATTACAAAACAAATTCAAAACTATACTCGAGTATTAAGTGCCAGCAGAATTTAACTATAACCTAAATGCACAATATTCATCTGAGTTTTTCATTCTACGTTGACAAATCTAACGGTCAAATTTTACATACAAAAAATGATTAAAAATTTGACTCCAACAGAGTGTGGATACAATTAATATTACACGGATAAAATGTATAAAACGGATCGTCGATAAATTCAATTAAAAGGGACCAATGATAACACTGACTTTGCATTTGATGCGCAAATGTTTTTAAGCAATTTCTTGGCAACGGATATGAACAAAATCACTCATCCTAAATGAAGGGATTATTGAAGTTCCTCGATAACACTGTGATATGATTTGTGTATTTTCCCAAAGTTTGTTTGCAAGATTGGTATTTCATTGTGCAGAATATTTACTACAAAATAATTTTATTAAATGCGGAATTATTAATGTATCTCGTGGTTACCATGTTCAAATAAACGTATTTGCTTCGCTTCATCGTTAAAATTCTATGCAGAATTATACTGGATAAACCAAATTCGAGTTACAATTTCAATAATATCCATTACAATATTATACATCATTAAATTGTAACTCAATTTATTAATGTTTATTAATTTATTTCAACACTCATTATAAACCGCTTTGATCTGTTAACAGTTTAAATCATTAACAAAAAATACCGATGGAAATAAATTATTGTTTAAAGAATTATGCCTTAAATTTGAACAAATAATAATTCAATTGATGTCTAGCAACATTTCTTATAATCTAACATTTATATTACACGTGACAAATTATAATAACAAACCTTTAATACTGAACTAGAAAAAAGTCCGCAAAGAAATAGAAATGCAAATGATATGATAAATAATTATACATTATATTATACATTATATAAAGATTTTTTACTGCAAATGAGAATTCGATTTGTAATTAAGTACATCATGTCACAGAGTTAAAGTTGGAAAGTGCGCTTTTAGAACTTTGACCCATTGTCTCCCGTGTATAATATTTAGTGGAATGTATTGATTCTGGCGCCAATAAATTTTAGTATTTATAGTGTGGTCAGACTGCTCAACTTCTATATCAGAATCAGTCCAATAAAGTCAGGCCTTCCTAATCTGTTACTTTTATATACATAACATCGATTTTATGTAATAATTTTAAAGACTATTAGAATATTTAAATTATTAGATATTTATCTGATAATTTCTTTAATCTAGACTGCCTGTACGTTCTTTCTAATTACCTGTAAGATTTACTTTATGGTACTACCTGTTTGTTTTTAATACTCTTTATATCATTGATATTGTATTATTGGTTAGAAACATGATGACTTATGAATTAGAGCCTTGAGATAAACCATTAATAAGAAAATATATGAGAACGCGTTAGGTTGACTTGGATACTTATCAGAATTTAGCTTAGCCGGGTCCACAATTTAAAGGGTCGACTTATCTAGTCAGTCATTTTCGCGCCTTGCTTCATGGCCCTACAACGTGATAACCGAACAGCGCAAACTAGCGGATGCGATCATTTGTTAGTGCTGCCGAGAGCGTCTGGCGCAGGCAAGAAAGGCCTGGGCGCGGGCGCCCCTCAAAAATGCTCGCCGGTGTAACGGTGTACTTAGGGGCCGCGGCGGATGAGAAAACAGTGGGGCCCGGGCAGGTAGCTTTGGCGGAGGAGTAAGGAGCGCCCCGGCCTGAAATATACGCGGGGATGCGCAAATTTATGTGTAGCCACACCTGGTTAGCGCGAGCGCGAGCGAGCCAAGTAGCCCCATAAATTTCCATACGCGTGCGCTCGGCGTTAAATCTCGGCGGCGAAAGCCCGGGAATATTGGCTAGCCGGGCCGGCGGGCGTCGTCTGTGCGAGTCAGGCCCGATTCGGCCGCGTACGCAGGAGGCCTGCGAGCGCCTGATTGCGCCGGGGACTTTGGCCTAGACGCCCCCGCGACTTGACTTCCCCGCTCGCCGCGCGACTCGCATTAAGCCGGCCGAGATGATCCTCCAGTGCCGCCCCGCTGCCAAGGGTTTACTACTCGGGAATCTTTCTGATGACTCGAATTAGAATAAGCTGTTGCTGAGATAGCACCAGCTCCTACAAAATTAACTAGCTTCCCTGGTTAGCGCTGAAGCTCGTCCAATTAACCTTCACATACAATAAAAGTATTCAATGACTCGTGGCCATGCTATGCACGTCGTACTGGCATTGTAAAGGTTGGTAAATCTTTTGGTGAACGTCGAATTTGAAATGAATGAAAATGTCGCTAGTGCAAAAAATGTCAGAAAACTTCAAAATAAATAATCAGTTTAAGCACTGTATTGCACTTGTAATGAAATGTAAATAATATTCGAAAGAAGAAAAAATTACGGTCTTTACCGAGTTGGAATTGTGCAGCCAAAAATCTATGAAATAATGATTTATAATCCGACTGGGATTCTGACTAAGTATCCTATAATGCACATGTTCGCTAAAGCGTGCATAATTGAACATTGTTTCAAGGTCGTTCCTGCAGAAGCAAGTTATGCAAGCTCTCAACTGCGACTAGTGAAACCGCATTTCTCACTGATGCTTATCCCCACCTGTTACTTTCCGACGCCGCTCCAGCGCAGGAGAAAACTTTGCGATTGATCCGCCGGGCTGAGTCAGTGGGATATTTGGGCGCGGGCGCGTCGGCCGATTGGCCGCGGGCGCCGATGCATCGCGAGTCGATCAGCCCTGAGTGACACATCCTCGGCAGCGTCGGCCTCGGCGTCGGCCGCGTCGGCCGCGTCGGCGGCAACAGCGCGCACATCCGGGCGCCGGCTAGAGACAAATGCGACTTTCATGCGACTTGCTCCTCTGGCTCCCGGGCGCCCGGGGAGGGGCCAAGTTTAAACGACGCAACTTTAGCGAGCGCCTCGTAGCTCCTTTGCCCGGGCGTGTGTCTCCAGCAGGTGGATTTAATTGCTTCGCATCTCCGGCGCGTTATACGCTCGATGGCCCCCCTTCTGCCCCCCATCCGCCACTCTCGCCCCCCCCCCTCTCTCTCTCTCTTCTTTGCGATTGTCTTCAGGACCCTCTTCCCTCCGTCTTCGTATCTCCGGTGACACGGCGAAAAGTTCAAGCGGCTGCCGAGCGGCTCAACTACCCGACTTCTCTCCTCTCTCCTCTCCTCTCGAGGCTTTCACCCCGCGCCTTTCCTTCCTCTCCCCTCGTCCCCACTCCGTTTCTTTCTTCCTTTTTTTACGTCCTGTCTGTCGTTTAATAAGAGCCCGAGACGACGGCGACGACGGATTTTTATGCCGCCCGAGGGAGAGGCGCCGTGTCTTTTACGAGCTCCAAGAGCGGAATTCACTCTGACGGTTCGAAGGTTAATTCGGGGGACTTTTGAGGCTTATATTGTGCGAGCTCGTTATTCGCCTTCGGCTCTATCCTGCACCTACCCTCGCCCCTTCTCCGTGCCCTCATCGTTTCTCTGTCTCTCTGCGTTCCTCCGCGAGTGCCACCTCCCTGTAATTCTTCTCCTTTCTTTCCGTCCAACTAATTAAAAAATATAGGTTCAGCGAGGGAAGAATCAACGCTCGTGTCATAACAAAGCTTCCGATTTCAATCTCTTTGTCACTGGCCATATTTCATAAAACTACCTTTGCCAAATTAAACGTTTTATTTGCGCTCAAAATTACTTTTGCCCGAAATACTTTTAGTTATTACTATTGACTTTTACACGTATATTATCGTATATTTTTATTAATCCTGCATGTATTTGATAGTGATTCTAGCAGATGTCAATATAAACAGACATCTTTAGACAATACAATGCAATAAAAAGGAAAAAAGTAGCACAAGGTATGATCAACTACAATGGGGCAAATATTTCAATGTTTTATTGGCCAGTGCATGCAATATGGAGAAAAAAGAGAATAAAGAAATATCAAACAGTGTGCACTATGCTCGCATATTTTTCCTTTGGTGCGTAGACTTGTATATAAAGTTAAAGATATACTTGAGAGTCTTTCCAAGGTGAAATATCGAGGTGAAGATAGCGAAAATCAAAAACTAGAAGGCGTCGGCTATGGTGCGAATGCACCGGGGTGAGCTATTCTTTAAAAGTCGAAGCCTGGACATTGTAAACATTCTTTCGAATAAACCATTCTTTGTCGCCTCTCAATATGGATAAGCAACTTTCTTACCTTTTCTACGTGTCATTTAAAAGTTACATTCTCGTAAAAAATATAAAGCCCAGCGAGGAAGAAACGAGTTTAATTAAAAACAACAAAATTGGTAAAGTGCAAATTTCAAACAATCTATAGTTATATCGAAATAATACATTAAAAATGTCCAAGAGAATTAAAATGAAATTGGCGACACGCTCGGGGCGCGATAGCATAGACACTCACTCAAAAAGGAATCTCGAACAAAGTAGCGAATTTACTCTCTTGCGCGGGCCGTTGTAAGAGGGCGCCAAAACTTGAGCCTTATTCAAAGCGCGGGAGGCGCGGGAGAGAAAAAAGCAGCCGAGCGGCGCACTCTCGGGGAACTCGAGAGCGCAAACAAGCGGGCGAAATAAGAGGGAGGGCGCGATAGGCACGCGCGTGTTTACAGGAGGGGGGGGGGGAGAGGGGCAGGCGCAGACGACGGTGCACATCGATCTTCCGCTCGCGGCCGGCCGGTTATGCTCGGGGCTTGTTTGCGCACGCCCGCTAATGCGATTATGAGGATCCTGCGGGGCGTAGGCGCAGGGCCCGGGCGAAAAACCCGCCGCGGTCGATATGGGGACATTAGCTCGGGACGCGCGCACCTCGAGATGCTCGACACGCTCGCCTGACACTCGATCGAGGGAGGACGCGCCGGCCTTACTCTGAACCGCGAGTGTCTCCACTGCTTTTCGCTCTTGCGCCGATGGATTGTATGCGCAAATAACGTTGTGTCTCATGTCGTTTGTATATTAACTTTTTCATTGAGGTCTTCAAATAATAAGCTGAAGAAGACCAAAAGATGACTTTACTGGTTTTTTTAAGGGAACATTGTTCCAATTATTCTTGTAATTGCATGATTACACATTATGTGTTTTGAAATTGTCTTTTATAACAAAAGTAGTTTTAATCACATTAAAATTTATTGATTTATAACTACAAATAACGATTGTGTATCTATGATTATTTCTCTGTACTTAATACGGATAGGTTAAGAGAGATGAATTGAACTGCTGCTTTGAAAATTAGGAATAAACCACGAGCGATTAATCTTGCACCGGAAGCGCTACGAAGCGGCTCTGGCGATTGTGTCAGCAGATCAACACTAGGATTTGAAATAGAATTGGAATGAGAATATTTTATTTGTGCATATTATGGTATGTCCTCAATACAAATCAAAGAAATAATAACCGTGTCATCATGGCAATCGATATCGCGATGGGATTTTCTGGGGGACAGAGATGGAGCACTGGGAAGAAACAGCCAGAGAACTATAGGGAAATTTCAAGATTAAGGTAATCAGTCCACGTGCTGTTGCTAAGGTGGTCATTGACGAACAAAGAGTTAATAAAGGAAAAATTGCCGGATCGTTTGCTGAAGGTCTGCCCGTGGGTCGCTTGTATGTCACCATCGATGTACTAAGGGCTATAGTGCCAATAGGTCGGGAATAGATGAATTCGTCAGTTCAGGGCCGGAGTGATATCTCATTCTCTGGTTCGCTAACAGACAAAATTGTCTAAGAAGTGTTTTTTAAATAAATATCAAAATCATCATCAAGAAGTATTGTTTCCTTAATTTTGTATTTCTTTTCCTTCCCGACTCATCACTTACAGCACTGCAAATTAACTGTAATCACTATAATTCCTATTTTCATTGGGAATATTTATTATTACATGTATTACTTTTATTTACATTCTGAAAGAGTGAAAAACGGGATAGAAAGGAAGGAATTTGTGGAAAATAAACCGGGGAGGCCTTGATTAAACGCTCCAAGTGCGTGGCAAAGAAGCGTTCAATTACCGAGGCGGGCGGTCGATGACCGTCGGGGCAGTGGTGCGCGTGGCACAAGTGGGCGGTGGACGGTGGGCGGCGGGGGAGGCAGTCGGGCGCGGCGAGCTGCACCGATTAGTTGTCCCGTGAGGCGCGTCAACCGGTAAAGGAGCCACGGAATTGACCGCGGCCGCCGAGGCCACGCACGAGGCCGCGAAATCGCCGCAAGACGCATTGTCCCCGGGTCGCCGGCGCCGATCGGCCCCGCGCCCTATTCAAAGCCCCGTGCGTAATCCACTACGCCGAGAGACAATTGGGCGCTCCGTGGCTGAGTGGATGCGCCGCGGGAAAGCCGATGTAACGCTCAGAGAGATTTGCTTCGTTTTCGCATGGGCCGCCGGTAGGACCGTTTGCACTATTATTGTTGCGTTCGAAAGCTTTCGAGTAATCTCAAATGCGCGAAATTGTCAAAATTATGAAATAGAATTAAGCGGATTGATGGATACACTATAGATACTTGCGATAGCTTTCGTGCGCAAAAAAGTAACGTTTCGATTTTGGCACATTGCAGTCATTCGGGTACAGTCGGTTTAAATCTCAAGATTTGTCTGCATCCGTGCCGTAATGCTCAATAAAATTCAATATCTCCAAAGTATCGTAACGTTGTTATTTATGATAATAAGTCATAAAAGTTTTCCGCGACCCGCCGTGGCTATTTGTACCGCGCTGGTAGATATAAAAGTACATCGAGGGCTGCGGCTTGGTGCGCGGGGCGCGGCGGCGGCCGCTGAACGCTGAACGCATTACAGAGCTCGCACAGCTATCTCGGCCGTAAAACCGGGACCGAAGCACTTGATCAGGCCGACGGCGCGGGCTAAACTTCGCCCATCGTAAACCGGAAACAAATCGCGCGGATCCCCCGCTTTTCCGCGACCGCGTCCGAATAAAAGCCGCGGGCGGAGGCGCGACTGGCTGCCGGGGGCTCGGCCGCTAATAACTGGACCGCTTCATTCCTGGGCCGCGCGGCCGTCGGGGCCGATTGGGCTCGCGCCCGACAATCGACGCGCGTGCCACTGACGCGCCGCCCTCGCTGTCCATCGACTCGTTACTCGCAATTGACTATGAAACGGCCGACTACTCCGCATGCAGAAAATTACAGAGTTCCACCACCTGCCGAGGTTTTAGACAAGTAGCTGCTTTTTCAGGATCAAGTCATTCTTAACGTGGTCCGAGACTGGGGTCGCTAGGGCAACGTTTGCCATCACTGTTTTTGTACCGCGTGTCCAGAATGATAAAACATCAGCCAACCCATCGGACAATTGACTTCGATTGAAAGCGCGCTCGAACGCTCCATTAGAAATGCACTTTTACAATAATTAAGTTCAATAGGGAATGAAAAATGAGATTATCAAGGTTTTCAAGGTAATCGAAATTCGTGTAACATCTCACTCTGTCGATTAATTCAATCAGACACGTGCACTTCGAAAAATTTGTTATAAATGTATACTGTATTTTCGAGTGAGCTGCTCGATAAATCATGCAAAATCCTATTTGTTACAGTACAAAGCAATAATCTGTATGCACACACTTATTTTATAGACAGAATTGTAAAAAATAATTACCATTTCACTTAATGTATGTACTTGTGTAAAATATAATTCAATAATTATATTATTTATAAGTATTTATTTAATTTTGTAACATAATGTTGTATAATTGTAGAAATTATCGAACGTATCTCCAGAATTGCCGCCTAAAATTGTAAAACTTCCTAATAAACTTGTCCAATTGTTAGACAATACAAACAATTACTCAAGCTAGAATCGACAAGTTAATAATATACTTAATTAATAGTTAATCAATAGTTGGTTTTTAGTTTCTGTAAATCTTTAACATTCGTAGTAGAAATATTTGCATACATGCGTGAAAGAAAGAAATACATTGAATAATGACATTAACGACAATACGCACGAGTGACAAATTACCTGCGACTATATAGAAAAGAGGATGAGCTAGACCAAGCTGCGCAGAGGAGAAAGTCTCTCGAGAATGAACAAAATCACTTCTATTGTAGAACAACGCACTCACGCTGTAGGTACACGGAGGAAGAAGATCATCGGCGATTATCGTCACTTCGTGTTAGCCAGACGGGAGCATAAGTACGTGGCTGCTCGCGCAAGCACGCAGGCTGTAAATACACAGGTGTAGAATGCCGCTCACGCGCTTCTATACCACGCTTACTTTACCGCATTCGGATCCACGGAATCGTTACTCAACTTTGTTCACTGGCTGATATTTTCTCGGAAGAAATACGCATGGTGTATTTAAAAGGAAGTACGGGGAGGGTGGCGGGTTGAGTTGACGAACGGAATATGCGACGCAGGCCGCGCATTGCGATAAACTTTTCCCCACGGGAGTCACTGCTGGTTGGCTCGCGAGCCCCCGCAGACGATCGTCCGGCGAATGTTTGCCCGATCGAAGTAACTTTATTGCAGGGGTGCGCGTTAATGCCCTGGGAGATCGATCGCTTTCTAGATTAAACGCCATATTGTTAAATACCGGTATCGTATTTTAAATACACCCACGTTACGAGGCCGCCTGTTTGCGGTGCGTCAATTTCATATCCTCGATACTGCATAATCAAATTCTTTATTAAGTTTTATAAATGTAGCGTATTTGATCACGAGCTTCTCCACCTATGCTTTTTCTCCGAATATCCAAATCGGATTTTTCGCTTCATACTGTTAATTAAATACAAATTTTGTATAAGCATAAAAATATTACGGTATTATAGCTATTTCACGCTTTAACACATGTATGCATGAATAAATATATAATCAATAGATCTAAAATTGTCTGCGCTTATTCTAAATGCTACCCTTTCCTCAGTTATAAGTTTATTAGTTTATGTGTTTTAAAAATACCCTACTATAACATATAAAAAATATAATTGTTGGGAAAACTGTAATGAGTCATTTGTAATAAGTTTACATGTCTCCTATCATTTATTCAATATTCTAAAGTAAAGTAATTATTACTTGAACTGATAAAAAATAATCAAGGATCTAATATTAGTAAACTATTTTTCAACTATTAACACCTGTGTTTTACGCCTACATCAAAATCATACTTTAACCATTAATAGAGCGACTACGTATAATACGACTTTTTCTATCACTACAAATGTCTTATTCTTTGAATGATTTTCCTATTGTGACAGGTTATGTTTGTTCCCAAATGTTTATCGCAGGGGCTAACCATAAAAACTGGATCATTTTCTAGGAGGATCGTTGGGTCGTATATTACTGGGAAATTTAAGATAAATTTAATCGGTGGAACGATCGGAGCAAGTGCGGCTCAATGCACCCTAGCCGGCCAATATAAAAAGTCTGTTGACGAAATAGTCGATGGGCGCGGGGCTATAGGTACACGTACGCTTGGGTGGGCGGGGCTAAAACATAAATTAGCGCTCGGGCACGAAGGCATTAGCCGGGCGGCTCGGGGCTCGCGGGCGTGCATTAAGGAGCCGGGAGAGTAAGTCCGCCGCCGGGGCCCAAGGCACGCGCGCCTCCGCGCCGCCCCTGAGGAATATCCGGGGCATCAGCGCCGCGGCACGGGGCAAACAGGGCGCATAAACAGCCTCTGTATCGCGCCCGCCCGCGGCACCTCCCGCGTCTACGGCCGAAAGATCGCCCCTCCCCCACCCCGTCGCCAATCTTTATCTGCGCCCGCGGCCGGCCCGCAAACGGTCGATTAATGCGCGCGTGTCTTTACGAGGCCGATACGTCGATACGCGCGCGCCCACTGAGCTGCTTTTTCACCTATTACGCGTTTATACATTTTTTTGCGCCGCCCGCGCCCTCGGGGAGCGCGAGCTGCGACTGTCCCGCAGGTCGGGTCGTAAAACCGGCGAGCGAGCGAGTTGCCCATAGCCCTCGCTGCCTCTTCCGCCTTCAGCACCGATAGTATATTTGGCATTTTGAATTTTTGAAGAATAAGACCCTCGTCTCCGGGGCACTGCTGACGAGACAACAAATTACAGAGTCAGTATGACGCAGTTCCATCCGACGAATTTCGAATGTCTTTTTATGACAGCAACCTTCCTGCTTACATAAAGAGAAACCTTCGTTTATCTTAGATGGCCTTTAGCGCTAAAAGTGTTAAAAATAGAATATGTTTTCACTGATTCACTCCATTTTTTAATATATTGTTAAAACACAATGTATTTTATACACAATGTATTGGGTGGTACAGCGATGGAGTCATCCGCGCCCTCGACTTCAAAGCCAAAGTTCAATCTCGGATTTCACTGCATAGTCTTTTAATTCCGGTAATTCTTATCTCCTACATATAACATTATAACATTTTGATATTCACATAATTTCAATATATACATTCTGCCTTTTTCTACAATCATATTATTTTTACTTTAAATTAATTTTAATATTTTATCATGATTTGCATTAAAGCTATCTCTTTATTTAACCAATTATTCATCATTTGAATACTTTAGATTGCTTCTATTAATTACTTCTGTACGTCAGATATACTGTTCAATATGATGCATGTGATATTTTATACATTGCATTATATTAGATAGGATGTATACCTGTATTTATCTGGTATGCCTTAAATGCCGTTTTAAGCAATAATTGATCCGATTAATTTTCTTTTTAGATAAAGTTATCTCGTTTCAGCACCGTTTATACGGATTATGATTTGTGAAAGTTGACATTGGTTAACATACTCGTATGCTTAAGAATATCTCTAGGAATCGACCAAAAATCCTATGAGCGCATTGCCATCCAAATTAAACCATTTGGAAACGAATCTTTTCGGCCGGTCCAAAAGTAAACTATTCGTTTGAAGTATCGTCACACGGTATCTGCCCTCGAGAGATTGTTTGGGAATGGAAGTATCCGGTTTAGCAAAGGCGGAAGCGTCAAAAAGATATTACCTAATAAATCCCGAAGAACGACACGGGCGAGAGAAGCAACCACTTACGGGGGTCGAGTTAATTGTCAGGCGGGCGGCGTCCGGGGCCGCGGGAGCTTCGGGCGCCGGCCGTGAAGCAATAATCGGCCGTGCGGCCGATTCCATTCCGGCTCCTCGCGGATTACTTGCACGTCGTCGCGCGGCGCGGGGAAAAATTTAATAACGAGGCATTAATTGGACCGAGTGCCTTAACGCTCGGCCGGCTCGATTCGGACGCGTGGCAGGCAGCCCTGCTGGCGTCCCGCCCCCTGCGGCTTGTCCTCGCCTTTGTCCCGCTCGCGTCGTTTTTTTCTCCGGGCGCGATGCCGATCGACAGGAATTTCGTAATTAAGAGTGGTTACGTATTGTTCCCGCCGAGGCAGCGATATTAATATGCGTCGGCGGAGCGAGAATTTCAGCCGCGGCGAGGGGTAGGGGGAGGGGGGCAAGCGGGACGGATGGGAGTGCCTCCTGTTCGTTTTGTTTCGCGGGATGTTCGCCCTGCCCGCGCGCACCGACGATTGACTAAAACTGTCCGCATTACTCGTTCATTAAGTGCGCCTTTTAATTCAAACGACTTCCGGGAGCTGCTATTTGCATTCAAATTCAATTTCCGAGCTGCAGGCTCCACATCGTTTTACATATTTTAAATACTTGCACTGGTTGTCTTTCATAATTAATTGCTGCCCTGCAAGTTTGTTATTTATTGCTTAGTCTCTTGAACATTTCGAAAAAATTACCCTTGCCATACACATGTCCAAATATACATCGACTAATACGATTAAAAGCGAGTGAATAGTGTTTAAAAATCAAGTAGATCAAAAATAAAAACAGTGAAATCAGGATTTTAATAACTACAATCAGGCGACTTCATGAGCAAGGCAGCAAAATTGAAGCGAGAGCATATCTGCCGAAAGAATAAAGCCTCGGGGCTGAAAATGCGCGAGGCCGACAGTCGAGACATGGGGGGGCCACGGGGAAAGGGCGCATCAATAGAACTCATAATGTAAGCATGAACTGGGGTCGGGACCGATTGACCGAAGGAAAAGGCGCCCCGTCGATCTGCCCCGAGCGCATTAGTGGGGGGCCGGGCGCGAGGCGCCGGAGCGAGGCGGCCTGCGGTTTCCGGCTGCCGGCTCCCGACTCGGGCTCCCAGCGCCGACTTCTTTCCCAGGCCGGCCGATTGGGCAGCGGACGCGCACGAGCGGAGCCGCTGGCGCCGGGGGAGCCCGAGGCGCATCGCCCGGGGACTCGGGGGAAATCACGCCGGGCCCTCGCGGCCCTGCTTTCCCTCCCGCCCGCGCCGTCTCCGCGCGGCTGCCTCGCGAGGCCCCCGCCCCGTCTGCGCGCCCGCGCCGCTTACGAGCCCCGGCCTCTTTGCCCGCCCACCGATCCTGCCTGCGACAGCTGCGCGCGCCCTATTATCACCGGCCCGTCTTTTGTCGGCCGCGATCCCTCCCCTGTCTAAGCGTATGCCCTCTTCTAAACGCAGCTTGGAATATTGCGGTATTTGCCAAAGTCGTTCAGTGTACGGTACAATGGGCTAACGTCTATTTTAGCATTTTCGAAGTAAACCGTCCTCAAAGCGATCCTAACCTACAGAGCGAACGAGTTAAATGTCTGAGCGGCTCTTTTAAACCCTGTTTCTGAATAATTCCATTGACGACTTCAATTGCATTCTCTGATAAAGAAGAAGAAAGAGCGAACGAGAGCGGAATAACGTGAGTTGATTAGCGGGCAGTAATTAATACGCGGAAAACTCGAGCGGTCCCCGTCCCCACGGCCGCGGCGCGGCCGGTCGAGCGCGGGAACGACGAATCGACGGGCCAACGCACAAAGGGAGCGCCAGAGTCAGTGGGGGCGGGTCGCGCGAGACGAATCACAGACCTGCTCTCTCTTTGACTCTCGAGCACATCTGACGAGCGTAGCATCAATTGTTCCTAGGCTATTGTAGCGCGACAATCATCTTCTGTGTTCTACTTCCGTGGAATAATTGTTCTTCATTGTGCATGCAGCGTCTGTAATGCAGTCTAACCTGCCATACATATTCAGCTTATCAAAACTCCCGCCTCTTGTCATTTGCCCGACCATTGGTTATATTCAAGGTGTACATAACCTTCCGCGCCCAGAGTTCATTTCTCTCCCTGACGCGGAGAAGGCATTGCCGCGAGCGGCTTCTCATTGAATCAAATTCGCTGCTCTCTGCACCGGTGGGCGAGCAGCATCCACTCATAAGTATTCACGGTCCGCGCGAGGTGTTATGCATGCGCGGCACGGCCGTCGTCACTCTCGGACAAAACACACGGAACCGCGGGGGCGGCGGCGGAGAAGAAGCCGCGCGGGCTCGACCCGGGAGGAAATAAAGTCGTCCTTCCTCCAGAGCGCCGGCAAAAGTTCCTCCATTAGCGATAACAATGAAAGATGGACACCCGGCGCGCCGCTGTCCGATCGCCGCGCTCTGACAAACGCAAGCTCCGCCCGGCCGCGGCGACTTGTTTTGGCCACGGCCCCCGAGTCAGCGGGAAATCCTCGCCGCGGCTCGGGGATGCAGGAGCCGCGCCCGCGTCTTCTGTCCGCGGACGCGCCTTTGACTGATGATTATTGGCCGCCGGTTCGCTCCGTTGATTAATGGCCGCCGCGGGGACGGAGCTGCTGTTGCGCCGGCCCCCGACGTACACAACGCCCCGCCGAGGATGTAAAGGAGATCCCCCGCGGCCCTGTAACGCCCGGCTTTTTGTTCCGCCCCGGGGGATTTGGACCGCGATGACGGCTGCACTGAGGCCGAGATGAATACGATTTCGGAGGGGATTTCCCGCATTTCCGAGGGGATCTTCCTTGAAAAATGACGCAATTCTAAATTCCGCTTAAATTAATATTCCATCGTAACTTATTTGAAAACTCGTCTAGGTTGGATCTTCCTATTAAATAAAATATTCTATTACTAAAAATGCCAACTTTAAGTGGAATACTTTAAATTTGGTCAGACGCAGCAGTGGAAGAATTTTAATAAAAATGCAACATCATTATTAGACATTAGTTTATAATCAATCTACAATTTGTTTATGTTTAAATATTCATGTTTATTGATGAATAAAATTTTTTTTTAATAATGGCAAAATTATTATATGCGATACTATAATCAACGTAATTATCAATACAATGACTGAAAATCATAATAAATAATAAAAACACTTTTTTCTAATCAAACGCAATAAAAATATGTCATTTTTTTAACGATTCAATGCTTTTCGAGTCGTAAACCTAGGGCATAAGTCTAATGAAAAAGTTGCCCGCGGGATAAATCGGACCTCGAAATCCCGATTCCATCCGGAAAAAATATGGAAAGCGCAGAAAAGGAGAGAGAAAAGCCCCAGCTCTCGAACTTTGAAGAACTTTTAGCTTTCTTATGGGACGTCGATGGGTGCGTGGGGAGAGAACCTCGTAATTGATCGGCAGAAAAATACCGGGGGGTGGGGAGGGGCGGTGTTATCGCACCGGGCTCCTAAGTCAACGAACGTAAGGGTGATAAAACGCGGGAGCTGGGTCCCTTTCGCGCGCGAGTCAAGTTTGAGGGGCCGGCTATTATCGGCCTCCGATCCGACCAAGTGGACGAGATTAAAATGTGGGCTAGATAAAAGTGGTGGTGGAGGTGGTGGTGGGAGGGGGGGGGGCATGGAAGCCGAGGCAACCGGGACACATTTTCCAATTCGAAAGTTTTCTGACCGCCGCCGCTGCACGCGACCGTCGGCCGAAACTTTCGGCCATCGCCTCCCTTTTCAGTCGACGAGTCTTTTACTCTCCGCGTTGACAATGCTTTGACTGAATAATATTGTCGGAAACGAGCAGAACACGGAGAATTAGTACAAATAAATTTTAATATTTATTTCAACGACATCCATCATCGAATTTGTGGGAAAACATAGTTTCAATCACATACCGTTATTATTATGTGTTATTCTATATTGTATCCGGATCATTACAGTAAAGTGATTTACTGCAGTCGAAATTGTGAACGAATTTGTGAATGTGTAGAATGCGAACAACATATCAATCATATAATCTTTCAATGCTCATATATGAAATATTCATACATGCAATCACCAAAGGATATAATCATTGATAATTATATAAATGATACAATCTCCTTCATGTCATAAGTTACACAATATTTGTAAACGTTAAAAAATTAATTAAAAAAAGTATACGTGATATCTTTATTTATAAAATTAGTATGCTCTAAACTTTTTTCTGTTTCATCTAATTATTCAAATTAACATATAATTAAAAACAGCAGAATTTTAACTTTATATTCGTTACGATAGTTAATACTAAATATTAAATACCATAACCTAAAAATGCTAGTTGCGTTGTACACTTATTTTAAGTCGATTGGCAGATTTTATATTTAAACGAGAATTACTTCAAGTATATAAAAGTATCTAGAAATAGCGTGCGGGTGTCGTTAATTAAACAAATGCCTTGGAACAAGAAATTTCAGAGGCTGAGCTAGGTAAGGAGGGCGAGGCGGCGTCCACGTCGGTCGCTCCATCATTCACTAGGCGTGGGATTAATCTCATTTTTAAAACGAACCCATCGCCGACTGAAAAATGGGATGACCCGGAAAAAGAGTATAAACGAGGGCACAAATGGAGAGACGCGCGCTTGCGCGCAGTCATGCAGCAACCGACCGCGATACGCCTCCGGCACCCTTGGCCCTGCATTGTACGCGAAGCGTACACACAGCGGCCGAAGAAATTGTGGTCCAATCAGGGTAATGTCACTGGGAGTAGGTCCGCGGGCCAGAAAGAGATTCCCCATCCCCCCGACCCTGGCGCGGCAAAAAATATTAAGAGCAGACGGTCGCAATGAGCCGTGGGCGCCGACAACACCGATGGGTCGTTGGCCTTTTTTGCGCCGACGACAAGCAGAGGTACCAATCGTCCGGTCAATCGATGAACTCAGTTCCGGGATTTCCCCTCCTTACTAGGCTCCGAAGTACTTTGAAGAACAGCCAACTCGGTGTTTGATTCTTCAATTATCACGTTTAGTTGCATTTCGACATAATTCCGAGGGGATAAGTGGACCTGACCTAGGTCGAGGCATTCGAGGACGGCCAAGTGGTGGAAAAAACGGGGACCGATCGACTTTGCACAGGTTGAAGCAGCGGGCGGGAAAAGGTTGCCCGCGGGTTGGCGGAGGTCGCACGGGCGGATGCGCGTGCCCAAGCGAGCAGTGCGGCGGCCGCGGTCGCCTGAAAGCCGAGGCACCACAAACTTCCGAGCGCGGCAGGTGAGCCGCGGAGCGGCGGAAGCGCAGACGCCGTCGGCCGGGCGGCCCGAGAGGCCGGCACGATGCCAATTAACGCAATTAGCTCGTGTCTGCGCGGCGCCCGTTTGATTTTCCGCGCCCTTTATGCATTAAACATGCACGCGGTAGCCTCTGCGCGAAGCGAGCCGCGCGCGCGTGTGCGTCGCTGGCGGATCACCCGCGCCGAGGCCTAATGCGATTAAAGCGCGCCGGCTCCTTTCGAAAAATAACGAGGGGCATCGTTAACGGCCGATTCTCGCCCCGTCGCCCGTTGACTTCGTTATACCCGGGACGGATCATTCGATAAAGCGGCGCGAGCGCCGCCGGGAAAAAGACCGGCCCTACTCTCAAAATTGCGCCCAATAAAATGCAAATCGAGCAATAGCCAGACATACGTACGGGCGCCGCCCAACATCGCGCCCCGCCCCCGGGAAATAGCCCAAAAATTGAAACCATAAACGCGGCGCTCCTCCTCGAATCTTTGATAACCCCGTGCGGGAACTTCCCGCCGAGGAGCCGTCCGTGCGTGGGGCGTTCCGCCGCGACACCGAGCCAACTTGCTCCCTCCTCTTTGCTCGGCGAGAGCAACTTTTACGCTCGGCGTGGCTGGCGCATTTACATTGAGCGCCTATTTCCCAAATTCGCAGTGTTGCTGGTAAGCGGATGCATCTTCTGATTCTGAAGAGAGCGAAACAGCAGGGCTACAAACTCCGAAAATTATCTTGATTATCAAGTTTGATACTTCCTGGCTGTATCGTGAGGGCGAAAAAAAGACGTATCCAATAATTACGAGACCCTTACTACGAGTATACCTATCCCAAGTCTTAACGTTGTCAGAGGACGAGTACGTGCCCGTATAGGTGACGCGAGTACGGGAAAGTTCGAGGAATCCTGGTCGGAGCCAGGGCGGAGTAGTAGCATGAACACTCGAGAGGCGCACTATATAATAACAGGCCATCACTCGACAGACTATCAGTAAGGGCAGAAGCTAAGGCTGGCAAAGCCCTCAAAAGTCTGTACTGCGGAGATCATAGCAAGGGCCAAAATAGGGTTTGCCTTAATCAATCTAACCGGATTCTCTAGTGGAAATCAAACCTCTTGTATTGATTTATCAAGTTTAGCATTTATCTTTCTTTAGGTATAAAAAATATTAACCAGAAATAGTCTAAACAATAATAAATACGTGAATCAAATAGTCACGTTAGTTACACAGAAGCGTTAACTTTTTCCATATTTAAACGCTGTGGTGCCGAAGCAGATCAATTCCTTTTATCAGGATTAATTGGGAAGGTGTATAAATGGGAATATATTATAAATGGTAAGGTATTTCTTTTCAAGAAGATATTTCTGAGTATTATAATAGGAATATTCATAACGCGTGTAGACAAATGGAGTTTTGAAGGTGCAACGCACAAGAACGGGTTATTTAGGGAACGTTCACTCAAGCAAGTATAAATAAGTAAGGAGGCCGGCTTTAAAGTCCGGAGGAACAGAATTTCGTAGGAAGGAGGTAAAAAGTGACGGTAAACGCCTGAACGAAGCGAGCCTCCAGCCCTAAGAAGCCTATTTTATAATGGCAATAGAGTCGCGAGAGGAGGCGTCGGACCTACCGCGGAATGCGCCAACTATAAAGGCGCAGTCGAGTCGGCCGTGTATTGGCCGCACGTGCGTCGCGATCCGGCTGCCGGCAACAGAACTCGGAGTCAGCCCCCCCCCCCTCTCCGTCCCTCTCCGCAGCGGGAACGCGCGCAACCCCGAGCTTTAGTAGACGACGCACACGTGTGTACATTCATATGAGAAGGAGAGAGAGGAAGCGAGGGGCAGGGGGACGACGGCCGAGGGAGAGAGAGAGAATCAACGCTCCGCGCGGTAACACTGCGGTATGCAGTTGATTATGGAGGCTATATGAAGGGGCTCGACGTGCCCCAGCATCTTGAGTGCCTCCCCTAGCATGACCCCATCGTGTGTATAGCCCACTTCTGTGTGTTACCCTCTCTCTCTGGCCTTCTCCCTGCGTCTCAGTTTAGTGCTCTGATGCGGAGTTTGGAAAGTGGACGATTTTAACACTTGCCTTGTGGCCTGCTCCCTACACTCCCAAACGTTAATGATGTTTTAAGCTGATTTCCCCCATTCAAGAAATTGCTTTCCGTTGATTTTTCAAGCGAATTCGTTCCCGCGGCGCCACCGTAAAATAAGATTTTCTATTTTTTTCAATGGGTTTGTCTACACTGGTCGTACTATTTGTACTAAGACACTACATTTGGTGAACTGTAATTTATAAAATGTACGATAAACATAACTATACTTTAATTACTTAAACGTAGACTCCCGAAATAAATCAAACTGTTATATTAGATACAACATTTTTCTTAAATTATCGTGAAATTCTCTGTATCGTTTGCTAAATTTCTGTATTATATGTAGGATAATATCCTCGATGGAAGCTGAAGTTAAGTTCCTGGCAAAATTCCAGCGAGAACAACTAATTTAATAAAGAGCCAAACAATATTTGACGTTCTATTTTCAATCAAATACAAATTTTAAACTGCAAAAGCGACTTTTCTCTCTTACTTTTCTCGAATGTTAACCTGCCGATAAAATCTACGTCAACTTTCCGGCAAACAATTGGATTTGCCGATTTGACCGAGATCCAGATTCTGTCTACGGAGCCAGGTGAACGAAGCCCGCGTTCATCGACTCCATGAGCCAGGAGCCTATCTTAATCGAGGCTCTCTAGGTTTCGCCGCGATTTAGCTTAAGTTTCATGTCGGGTTTCGTAAGCACCGGACTCGACCTCCTCGCCGAGCCCACACACACCTAGGTAGTCCGTATATAGCTTTCATCTGTTCGCAACAGCTATTTTTATACCGTAGAGAATTGCAAGATCTTGTGCAGTCTGTAGTCGTATTAATAAAACTATACAAATTTTTGAGTATAATTAGAGAAAAACGTTTATCTTAAACAATGTGTTATGACTTTGTAGATGCAAAATTGATTTATAATAATAAACAAATTTTGCATTCCAAAACCTAATATACTTTTATAAAAAGAAACCTTGATCAGACGGAATGGATCTTATTCCACGTTTGTCCATTGGCACCCGGGCTACAGGCGGTTTCATCGACACATTATCATTGTGTAGAGGAGGTCGCGTTCTCTAATCACTTAGCTTCACAGCCGCCAGCGAGGATCCCGCGCATCTCAAGGCAAGAAGCATCGCGAGTTATTGTTTCATCGCGCGGCACTCGACCGGCCCATTAATTCGGTCGGGTGCGTTGCCGCTGGTAACGGCGCTGCCTCTTAATCTGGAGGCGTCCTCGAGGGAGCGCCGGCTCGAGACGAGGACTCGTCCTCAAGACGCCGGATATTGCCGCGGCGACCCTCGGAATCCGCAGGCCAACCCCGCCCCCCGGGCGCCGCCGCCGCTCCCGTCCCGCCGAATTATCCTGCTTATTGACTTGCCGCCGTTTCGAGAAGTGGCCGATAGTTTTTAAAGATTGTTCGGAACTTGCCCGGCAGTTGGACCCTCAGATCCTCTTGCCCGCGGGCCTTAAACTTCGTTCAAACGGACATGGGCAGTGAGGAAACTTTACTAAATTTCACTCCCCTATGAGGTTTCTGGCCTCGCCGGCCACCTAACTGTTACGTGCTCTCGGTAAAAGGCACCTATGCATTCTTTATTGCTCCGCTATATTTACCCAGTGTTTGTTTACATGCCGATCGTTCACGGTTTTCTAACTTTATTTCCCAAAATGTCAATCGTTTTTGGATCTTGCGCGACCATATATTTTCACGTGACTATAAATATTTTGAATTTAAATATATATTTGGATGTTTTGCATCTCATCTCTTATCCGTCCTTTAATATAGCTTGCAAAGTAATACAAAATTTCAGGAAAATAAAAGTTATTTAATCGATGTAATATGAGAAAAAATTCATGTTAAAATAAAACGTAACAAGTGAGAGGTAAAAAGTAAAAGGAATTTTTTCATTAATGCATATTCAAGTAGACGTTGACTGTAATTACTTTTTACATGAAAGCAAACTTCAATAGATTGTAATAAACATCACATTCTGGTTATGAGTTTTAATATCTAGTTAACGCTTCAAAAGTGACGTCTGCATTATTTTACGTGACTTGTATGTTAAATTTTTTCTTTCTGTATATAATCTACATTTTCCTTTTACAAAAAATTATTTATGTCGTTTGTTGTTATTTTATTAATTCTTCAGTAAAAGCTCGTAAGTAAAAAGCAGCATGCTCTTGAGTTTAAATGTATAGAATGGTATTTTTTAATTATTTAATGGGAATAACAGTTTTTGTAACAATTTAATTATTTATTTGTAATTAGTTTAATGTTTGATATTTACTCTGAGCGTTTTCTATAACATTGTTAATATCACCATAAAACTTTATGCATACTGCTAGTAGTTATTAGCAATATATGTATATGCAACGCATTTATAATAATTTTATTTGCTTAATTTAGCTGCATGTACACAATTATGAGTATTAAAGATATAGATAGACTATTTATTCTAAAAATGCCATTTTAATTTTTAAATTCAAACCGTCACTAAATCAAAATCTAACTATGAAAAAGGATTAATACAACAATACACATGATGAACATTCGACAGTTGAGAAAGAAAAATATGATCAATATGTAGATATTTGCTTATTGTAAATATTTGAAAAATTTATAAACCATAAATAAAATCACAAATAATCACAGTTCATTAATAATTATCACGGATGGAGCATATTATCAAAAATAAATAAGAAAAATATGTATCGGTCAATACACGTGTATTCAATCATAGATTCAATAAGTATAATACAGCAAAGATGAAATAAATAAAATGAAAGATGAAGTTGATTCACACTGAAATATTGACTCACCAAGGCCTACGTGTACCAAATGCACCCGCTTAAAACTACAGAGAGATGTTGTAAATTTAATTTTGAATGGTAGGTTGTGCCTCAGATGCGCCCTGTTGCGGACAGGTATCGCCACATCTCAACTCACCACTACGAAATTTATGAGTAGGCCTAGAGCATTGACCTCGATCGAAAAATACTAACAAGGAGCCTCGCGGTGGCTTCGATTGCGACTCGATAGAGATATTCGCGGAAGAAACTCGCATGAAGCAGGGAGACGGGTTTGCTTGCGGCTGAAGGACGACAGGCCAATCGACTGCTCTCGAGTCGGAGAAAAGCTTGCGGGAGCGAGTCCAGCCGACAGTCTGCCCGCGTGTCGCCCGCGTGTGTTCGCCGACGGATGAGAGGCCGATAGGGACTTTTCGTAGGCTCTTCGGCCTAAATGATCTGTTCGTGTATCGCTGAAAGTCGGCCGCTGACGAAAGACCAATCGGAGACAAGGGAGGAAAACGCGGGAAAGCAGCGGAAGTAGCTGCTCGCGCGTCGCCGTTGAACAAAGGGTCGTGAAAAAGTGGGAGAAATCCTCAAGGAACAGTATCTGTCTTGTTTTTCGGTACCGTTTATACACAGCATTACACTTATTTTGTTTATCACGCAACTTAACAGCAATTAAAGGGAGGTGTTTCTTTATAAAATTAATTTTTTTACAGAAGCCAGTCTCTCAATTTTTTTTATATAAATTCAGGTCAAATCACGTGTCTGCCGAATTAATATCGAGATCATCTGCCAGCGACTGTCCCCAACCACAGCAGCTCAATACCTCCGCTAGTCCCTCCTTATCTATATCTTTATAATTCCTGATCTTGTGATTTCTGTGAAAAGGAGCCACAGTATTAACGGCTACACTCACTACACCATTGTCGTCAATAAAAATCACATAGAAAGGGGGGGGGGGAGGTAATGTTTGCAGAAAAGTTTAATAGTTCGGCCTGCCTCATCTTTATTGAAGCGCACGGCGCGAGTAGATTTTCGAAAGTTATAATACCGAGCCGAGAGGGTAAATAAACGTCAATATCCGAGGTAGAAATTCAATTGCGCCCATTCGCGCAAATACAGCATCCTGGGGTTGAACTGGGCGCCGGCCTCCCGTTTGATTACCGGTAGAGAGCGCAAAAAAAATTACAGTCAAATATTGCCGCTCGCGCCCCGATCCCGAGGCTCCCCCTCCGGGGGCTCCCCATCCCGTTTTTTCCCGGTGGACCAGCGAATATCGACGCGGGGGTCGGGATGAAAAGCCGCGGCCCGATTATGCGTGTGCGCGCGGAAAAAGCGGGAGCCGGGCCGCGGCGCGGCCTAATCGAGTGCGATTTAAACGAGCGCCCGTCTCGATTGGCTCCCGGCTTGTTTTACACGCGCTGATGATTTTTAATGTCCGGCTCGGCGGCCGGAGCGGCTTTGTTTATTTGCGCGCGGCCTAATGAAGGGGACTGCGGACCTGGACTCAAGGGTCCTCCTGGCCCACTACGCATCGACATTCTGTTTTCGCCGGGCCGCCGGATTAATCAGCCAGAAAGAGCTGTCGGCGCCGCTCATTTGCCCCGTAATTTGCGCGCGTGCGGGGCCGCTTCGAGTCCCCTCCCATGGCTTATTCTCTCCCTGCAAATTACGCCCAGCGCCATTTCACGAGTACGGATTTTCATTATGCGATTTTTGCCCGACGAGCTCGTGGCAAAGGGGCTCAAAAATGATAAGTCTTCAATTGGCTCGTGTCTACTCAGCGCGATCGAAGTGAATCTCGATCCCGTGCAGGTCATGTGGTATATCGCATGACCATTTGGGTTAACCAAACCATTATTCTGCATTTGGAAAAATTTATTTCTTACTATGTTTTACAGTATGCTGTGGATACGTTCTCTAAACGATACAAATAGTTGCCCTTAGACTAGCATTGAAGAGAATTTTTAATCTGTTATATGATGTAGTCAAAATGCTTAATATTTCTTCTTTGCATGTCTAACAAATGCAAATCCACGATTATAAATGTTAGTAATCTATTGAAAAGTTGTAAACAGTACAGAAGAAAATTTTGAATGCAATAAATACGAACTAAAGATTGTCATTTTTGTAACGAGGCTTCTGAAGTGAATGCCAGGAGTTCGTTAAAATACTATTCAATAAACAAAATGATAAAAATATTTTTTTCGCAACGTCACTTTTACGGATTAATATTTTGAAATTCAGTGACGACATAATGCTTATTACTCGTTTCCCGGGGAAAAAGTAGAGCAAAACACGTAGAGCCTTCGCTTCATCAGACTCAAGTCTCCCTTTGAAAAGCTGCTCTCTCCTGCAGAACCTTTCCACTTACAAGTTGAGCAAAAAGGTCGTCGTCGATATTGCGCGCGATCGATGAGGGGCCGGGGCCACGCAGGGCTCGACGGGGGCCGCGCGCACAAATGCACACACAGAGGTCATCTCGAAATAATAAACCGGCGGGCGGCGCGCGGGCGCATCACATCAAAGGGCCGGGGGAAACAAAGAGCGCGTCATTTCATCAACTGAATTTCCCGAGGAAATTGTCGCGCAGGGGAATTACGATGCAGACGTCGCGCGCAGTCCAATATTAATTTCGTGACGATCGCGCGGCGCCGGGGCGTCAAAAAGCAATCATGACTCCCGCTGCAAAGGAGAGGCGCGGGTGCGCTAGCCTCAGATGCACCCCGGTGCCCTGCAAATTTTCCGGGCACGTAGCCGAACAAAAAGCCGACCCCCGGACTACATTGTGTCCCGGGCCCCGGCGAATTTGACGAAAACACCTGTTTAATTATATTCTGCAATGACGGCTACTCGGGCTTTTTGGCTGTTTACCAAGACTCAAAGGCGACGTGTTTATTAAGATGAAAATTTATTCTATTATGAACGCTAGCTTCGAAATTGCGGATGCATATCGAACTTTATTTAATTACTCTTTATAACATATGTAATTAACTAATTACAGACATGCTAGCGAAAAACTTCCTGTTTTTATTTACAAGACAGTAGTTTGTATGTATTTATAATCTATTACTAATGTAAAATACCGTTCAAATATCTATTTATATACAATTTGAATAAAAATAGTCGTAACAAAAAATATAATATTTCTAATAGCTCTGATTATAAAAGTGAAATAAACAATGAGCAAGTTATAGTTTCTAATATAAAAATAGTTTGATTCTCAGCTTCTCGAATAAATTTAATTTTATACGTACAGATACGAATTTAAATACTTTATACAGTATATTATTAACCGTTTCAGTGTTGTGATCACATGAATAATGTACGTTCATTACGAGCCATTATCTACTTAGAAATCAACTATTGACAAGGTCTTCTTCATCCCGGCGAGTATTAAGCGGGACTATCTCACCGCTGACATAATAACCGACACTGTCCCCGAGATTATAAAAAATATCCGGTCGGCGAACGCGCATCCCTCCATTACACCGGCGGCGGTGATCAGGTCGGCGGCAGCCTTAATTAGGACGCGCGTCGAAGCGGGCCGATATTATTCCCGGGCGGACCACCGAGGGCCTGAAAAAGAGAGCGCATTAATTTATGCAAATCGGCCGCGCGCGGCGCCTTCGCTCGCTCTATGGTTCATTAGTGCCCTGGCGGCGCCGCCGGTCGATCGGCTCGGCCTCGTTAATTCTTATTCATTATGGGGCATCACGCATCATCGGCCCGAGATTTCATTAAGAGTCCCTTCTTCCCTCGGCCGCGCGCCTTCTGCATCCCCGGCCGCTGTTTGCTCGGTCGAAAATAATCCCCGGGCCAGAATTCGACGTTATAAAACTATACGCGGCTCTGCAAATTGTTTCGGTTCTGCGGCGCGGCAACTATCGCGGGGGCCAAATTTGCCAGTCGACAAGTTATTGTTATCGCTCGAGGGTTTATTTCCTCCCGAAATGTACCCGTTAAAAAAGGCACTTTGCTATTTGATAGGCTCTCTTATAATAATTAGCACTTTATTCTAAAGTAAGTTCGTTAAACAACTTCATATCTTTTTATGGTACTGGTTACGATGTAACAAAAATAAGTTGCGAAAGCTAATTGACTCATTTATTGTTCGGTGTAACATTATAAAGTTTTTAATAGTCAAAGTAGCTTATAAATGTGCATAAATATTTCATGAGAATTCAAGTTTCAGTACACAGAGCTGCGTGATATTGTTTTTGGTCTATCGGCCTCTAATTACTATCTTGATAAAACCTGTAGCCAGTGCACAGTTTCAATTTAAATATCAATCGCAGGCCCGTGGAAAGATATCCAGAAACAATTAAGTCAACATTACGATGTTTCCTTGCGCTATTATTAATTTCTAAACAAGCACTTGCCAGTGTAGAGCCTAAGCCCGCCAGCCGCACCGGCCCATTCCGATTCGTTCTAAAGCTAAGCAGGTTTGGGCACGCGGCATCTCGTTCGAGATCTGCCCCTAATAGTTCGAAGACGCCGGCGAATTGAAAATCCCGGGGCGCCCGGTGCACTGGGGCTTGCTAGTGACGTTTAATATATTCCCGCGCATGATAGCCCCCAATCGGTGTCAATGTCGTCGCCGGAGTTTCTCCATCAAGCCGGGCCGAGGCGCAGCACCTCGAGGGCGACCGGCAGCTCCTTATTGCTTTTCGGCCCCGCGCGCCGGCCGAGCCATTGATGAGGCCTCCTCCGCTTTTCCGGCTATTTCTCGGCTCACCTCGCGAAATCCATACAGCCTATGGATACTTACGCGCTGTGTAACCGCATTGACCGATCGGAAGAAACTTACCTGAAACAGGAAAAGCATTTGGGCCATTAATTTCAAAGCTACGCAGGAGTGTGCAACTTAAAAACAATAATAATAACAATAACTTAACAACTTAATAATAGAATATTGACCAAAGCGAAATACAATTGATATAGAGAATATATTGAATAAGAAATGTGCGGGAGGAGTGTGCCTCAGGCGCGGGCGCAGCAGCCGGAAGATAATACTGTCCCGAAAAGAAAAAAGGGGGCGGGGAAAAACAAGTGTCCAAAAGCTGTAGATCAAAACAGTACTTTGCCGCGCCGGCGCCCAAGCGGGAATAGAGCCGCTCCCTCAGCTCCATAAAAATGAGATTCCGCGGGGAGTGGAGAGGGGCGGAAGTCGGAAATTTCTCGCGGGTGCGGCACCGGCGCGGCCCCTTAATTCCCGCCATATCTCGCAACGAGGCGGCCGCCGTCCCCGGCTATTCGTCAGGAGTGCGCGCGCGTCCCGCTCCCGCCGCGACGCGCCGACTGCCTGATTGGCCTCGCGAACGGATTCACTTACAAGTGGGTGGGGAGGGCCGCCTCTCAAACTTCCGGGGCTTAACTGGGAACTTCTGCGGGTCTCGAATATGAGGGTAAATGACGCTCGCGGCCGAGACGATACGTCGCTCGAGTTCGACCCAGCGCTGCGAAAGCGTCGGCGCGCAAAGTTCCCGAGTGAATCGAGGAGCAGAGCCGGACGACAAAGCCGCGCGCTTTCGACATCGACTTCGATCCTTCTTACTTTGTCGCGGCGCCGAGTCTTCCGGCCGCGGCCGACGCCCGGCCCCGGAGATGGCTTCATTTATAATCATTTCCCCGGGCCATATCTCCCGGGCTCGCTTTCTTCTCGCGCCCAAGGCAAAGCTGCCCTCATTTTTTACCCGGCAACGGTCGAGTCACTCCGAGATCCGGTTGCCGATGACGATCGCCGGGTTGAATGCGCCCGCGGGCGCAACCTTCCCGCGCTCAGTTGAAGATTCAACTGTCCCAGTCAAGTCTTCCCTTTGGTCAAACTCCCATTCACTTGATTTTCAATCGATTTCACAAGTCGATAACTGTAATTTGCCCACAGGATTCATTATTCTATTAATGATGATCTTACTTCAGGGCGCAATATGTGGTATTAAACGTACAAACACGTTGGGTACTAATTATTGTTCTCAATCCCTCCAATTTTTAATTTGACTATTCGTCAAAAATATTCCCTTTTGAAATTTACAGTAATTTTCCGATATTAATTAGTAAAATATGTAATTTTACTTATGCAACAACTGATTTAAACCATAAATCCTATTCGTAAATTGACTAAAAATTAATTAAACTTTTGATCAGGAAATCTTAAAATCAAAAACATACCAGTGTAATCTTAATATTGTTTCAATATTAATTAATGTTCAATTAAAAATAAATATGTTTATTTCGACACATTAGTTATACCATCGCTGATATATAATAAATCGTATCACACCGGTCATTGTGATCGCGCACGGGCACATTTTCCTCCGTCGGTACCTGATATCACATTTGGTGGAAACACGGTAGTGAAGTTGTTTCTCAGATATAGATTTCTAGAGGTATTTGTAATTAGTTTAAATATGTATAAAAATTGGGTTGTCAAGATATTGAAAATTTTGTTAAAAGAAAAGCTCTGAGCAAAGCTAAAAGCTCTCTTTCTTTTTTTTGTATTCATTCAATCTTTGTAAACCATCGAGTGTAGAGTAAAACGAATTTGATCATAATTTAATCTAAATTTGTTGGCAAATTAAATCATAGTCAATGCCTAATAGTACATGATCTGTTTATAGATAACAATGACAAGGAACATCTAACCATGAACGATTTTAGATACATTCCTATCCTCTTTTGCGGCACTGCATCCGGTATATTTTGAATGCATTTTTAATAGATACGTGTATGCGTGTTGAAGCTGACCAAAACGCATGCATGATTTGTGGGGAGTATTCAGAATATTAAAACTATGTGCACTCGTCACTATGAGAGGTACACATCTCGATGAGAGCATAAGATGGTGATCTCAATTTGCCCGACCCTGGGAACATTTTTCGGACTGCATTGGAGTCGATGAATCGTGTCTGTTTTTTATTTATTTCGTAAAATCTAAAAGCTGCGCAAGACTCTATTTTTCAAATATGCCTCGAGTTACATCAAACCAATCCCTGAAATATGTCGATCCTAATGTAAAACCTATACGAATGCTTTCTTTCTTTTTTGATTAAATGATAAGAATCTGAGAAAGCACAAATATCATCGATACCAATAGACGATTGCTCGCTCCCCGATCCGCGGGCGAACAAACGCGTTTGCAAATGTAGAGGCGGTGTGGGGCTAACCCCCCTGGCAGGGTCGACCGCAGCAGCTGGGTTGGTTTTTCCGGGGCGAGTTTGAGCAAAGCACATAAGACCGACATGCAGGAGGGGCGTCAATCACGAGTCAGGCGCAGAGCGGCCAGGCTCGCTAAAAGGCTGGCGCCAGGGCCGATTATGAAACGCGCAGCCTGCGGTGCACCGCAGCGGCCGGCCGAACAAACTCATTGTTATTCGATCACGCGGCGGCGCGGCCGGCACGGATGTTAATATCGGGGCCGCGGACTTTGTGTGCGGCTCGGCATTCGGCCCACGCGCTGCCCGGAACAGTCCGACTTCATCAGCCGGATCATCGGGCGGCAACAGAACCGCCGGGAAAAAGCCCCCCCCCCTTGATTGCACTTCTTTCGCCGCCTGTTTAGCCCGGGCTTTGTCTCCTTGAAGCACTCGTTAATCCTCGCGTGGCCGGGGAAACGTGCACGACATAATCTACGGGCGGCCGCGGTGTTTTCGGCCCTGAAAGTGCCACCTAGAACGCGGAACGCCACTATCACCTGGGATCTTCGAGGCGAATTAGTCAATCTCGACGTCCATCCGCCGAGGACTGACATGAGCTCAGCTCAGCATAAAGCGGGTGATCGATCTGGGCCACGCAGCCGGGCTAAGTAAACACCGGACGCGCGGCCGATCGCAATCGCTCGAGCATTTATCCGGGCCGCGAGCGCTGACGTACGCGTGCTCTCGGCTGACACGGACCGCTGTGGTTGCAAGGTGACTTGGCGTTTTAGCCCGCCCACCCGTACCCTTTTTAATTTCTTCGAGCGAATGCGGTGCGCCCCTTCCCCCGGTGTCGCAGTTTGATGCCTGCGGTCGGGATCACGCGCTCGAGCCTCGATCCACGGATTTCCTAGGCCGTGAAATTATTTACCGAAGCTGTTATAAGGCCGTTGAAGCTGACAATCTACCGCGGCGCGAGTACTGGTCCGGTGGGATCCTGCTTTCATACGCGCTTCACTGTCCCTCGCTAATTTTTCCCGCGGATGCACTGCGCGGATGGTGTCTTAAATATGCAAAATGCAATTTTCAAGCGATTCCTTTAGTCCGCGATAAAACTGAATATTTATTTCTTCATTTCCAAAGGATCGTAAAAACTGAAATTGCGCGTAAAATTTTGAGGGTTAGCCCAAAATTTGCCAACGCCATATTTTAAAACAGACTTTACACTTTATATTCAACATGTCTCCAAAATATAGAATGAGCTCTCGCATAATAAATTATTGCTACCAAAGAAACATAAATGTGAGCTTTTGAGATTAAAGTGCGAAAAATACATTATTAAGCAGTTAGAACTATCTTTTTTCTTAAAATATTCAAGAATTTTTAAATCAATCCAAATAGACTGTTATCCGTTTAAAACGAATACAGAAAATAAAACTAGGTCAGTTGATTATTTCTTACAATATAAAAACTGGCACACTATACATATACATATATTACGGTTAGTAATAAAAGCAACATATGTATATATATGTATTAACAAAAGAATTTTCATTACTTTTGATGTTAGATATTCATAAATATAGTACTTTCATGATAATAAATAGAGTATTCACGTATGGATAAATCTTAAATAATCACACTCTACTAAAACGGTGTACCGGAAAAAAGAAAGTGGTAAAGATATCCATTAGAAAAATCCGAGGCTTTAGCAAGAAAATTTTATGAAGAAGTGAATGAGCGTTTTGACAGACCGCCAAGGCTAAAGTAGCAGTGACTTACAAATTTGCAAAAGTCCCGTCGATGTGTCCATAGAAGTTGGGCTTTCAATACTCGAATATCGGGCCCCTTGGGAGCGAGTCGTGAAGCGCCAAAAAGATATTGCGCGCAGGCGTCGCAGGGCTCGCGGCCCTCAGGGTTTTTCTATAAGGCGCTGGACGACTTAATGGCCAGAAGCGAGCCGTCTGCACCCGGCGCGGGAAAAGTAAAACAGAACAAGGAAGTCGTGGGGTGAGCGGGGCCGCCCGCTAAAAGGGAAAACTTGTTTTAAAGGGAAAAAGTTACCGGTTGAATTTGACACCTTGGCAGGGGCCTCCGCGGGCCCGGGATTAGCGTTTACGTTGTCCGCGGGGCCGGGGTTGCCCCGACTTCTAGAAATATTACCCCGGCAAATTAAAATTAAGTGTACTTTTGAGCGCGGGGACGAAGGGCTCTATGCCGCCGCTTACTTTGCTTTCGCCAAGTTTCCGGATTTCGGCCTTCGTTTTCGCAGGGATGCTTCTAATGAATCTCGGTTGAGGGCGCTTTTAAGCTAACTTGGGATTCTTTATTATTTTCCATGCCTTATAACTTAATAGCCCGCGAAGAAAAAAGGAAATTGAGCGAGACTCAAGCAAAAGTAGAACCTTCCTTTTCCAAATGGAAAAATTTTAATTATCAGCGACGCCTATTAATTATAAAAAAAATCATTTTATATAATAGTAATAGTTCTCGCAGATATTCTCATTCGATATGAAATTTTAATTCGAAATTAGCTTAATATTTCAAAGGTTATTTCAAAATATTTTTGTTGCTTCCTATAGTTTGCACATACTGTTGAGTTCGTTGATTTATACTATTTATAGGATTACTGATAAATTTTCATTCTAATGCTAAGATTCCAATAGTAATTTTAGTTATACATGAAAAATCTACTGTAGATTAAAACAATTAATCAGTAACTAAAGAATAATTATATAGTAACATTATACGTATTTAAATATAAAAATTTAAAAATAAAAATCTAAACTAAAATAAGTATATATGTCACACATATGAGAGAGCCATGGCGCGAAATTCTAGAATACGCGCGAGAAAAGACCAAAGCACACGAAAAGCGCAAAGCAAAGGCGGGAAAATGCCAAGAAAGGCGTTTAAAAGGCGCGAGGAGCTGGGGCGACAGCTGCTTGTGTGGGAGGGGGGGGGGGAGAAAGGCTTACGAGCATAGTCGGGCCGATGGATCTGCACGCCGTGTCACGGCCGCCGACCGACAATAGGCTAGGAAGCTACTCGCAGGTTTTTAGGCTTATAGCACAGTATAAGTATAACCAGAGGCGTCACTCTCTTCGGTTCCTTTGATGTTTCTGTTCGAAACACGTGATCTGTCGCCATGTTTTTGATCATACTAGCGTACAAATATTTAAATTGTACGAAAGAGGATCGCAAGTTAAAGAAGAACGAGAACAAGAACGAGTAAACGACAGAAAGAATTGATAACAATATTAAAAGCATTGCCTCAATAAGTGAATTTAAAAATTTTTTTTCTATTTTTAACGTTAATTTATAATTAAAAATATAACATTTTTAACTTTCTATTTTTTAACGTTATTTACTATATTTTATTTTGTTACTATTAATCTATTTAAATTATAACTTAGTATAGAAGAGAATATGTATTTTCTAATAAACATTTTTTAATATTAATAACTATTTCTGAGTGCGGCTAATTTTTAAAGAGTGACACTACTGGTTATACTTGTACTGTGCCTATAAATTCTGCCCGCGTGCCGCTGGAAAGCGGCCATCGATTAATCAAGCTAATCAAAAGAAAAGCGCTGTAATCGCTTACGCGCCGGCGACGAACAAAGAATCGAAAGAGGGTTGGCGGAAGAAACAAAGAACAACTGCGGCTGGTGATCGCGGTAGCGTGGCTCTGACTGACACACTGTATCTGTTTCTACTTAAAGACGGTCGCTTATATACAAACCATATTGCAAAAATAATCTAACACACGACCATATACTGAATCAAAAGGAAACTTTTTATTTTCGATAAAAAAACATCCGAATTCCCCCTCCTATCAATACCATCACCAGCAACGAGATAGTCGAAAGGAATATCGAAAAATCGGAGAAAAATGAACAGGAACAAAATTCGCAGTAATCAAAAAAAGGCGAGGTATTTTTCCAGGTACATGAGTCCTGAACATAATTAATGAGATGCCATAGTTAGTTCATAGTTTATACATAGGAAATAATATTATCTTTAATATCATCCCTTGCAGGATGACATAGAGTAAGGCGATAATCTTCAGTGTTAGTGAAAAAATCAAGATTTGGTCAGACGGCTGTAGATTAATTTGGAATAAATAATTCTGTTTCTACGATACTTCCTGCTTTTTCTGTTGCACAAGAATTTACTGCAGGTTATACTAAAATGGGATCTGGAAATAGCAGAAGCGGCAGTCGTACTCTCTGATCCTCGTGGCTTGCTTAACGCTCGAGTCTCGGTTTCGGTCGCGTAAGCTTACCAAACATCGCATTTACATTGGCGGCCGCAGAGAGAAACGAAGAGCAATTGGCATTCAAAATGCAGGAGGTTCGGCGGCGCGCGAGCTCGACACGCGGCAAAAAGTGCGAGCCGGCGCTCGAGGCCGGGGCGCGGAGCCTCGGGAGGGCGGTTGGGGCTCGGGCGGGCAGAAAAGGCTCGTAATCAAAGTGCCATAATTCAGCAAGATCTTGGGCGCGCCCCCATTCCCGGGACGATTTCAAAATTAACGCTATTTGTACGCGCCCCGCGCACACCCTAACGCTCGCGAGGCAAGCAAATCTCGTGTTTATCTTGGGGCGCGTGTACACAGGCTCTCTCCTGCGCCTCGCCCTCATTCCCGCCCGGTGGCGCGCGCGTCAAACGGCGCCGCGCGGGAAAAATGATGATTATCTTTGCGCGCGCGGCCCGGACCCCCGGGCCTATCGCCCCTAATGCGCCGCTTTGTTCCCACCCGGCGCTTTCGTGAAACGCGAGCTGGCTAGGACTTTCCGGCCGCGCTAACTGGGACTGCTCGCAAGAAGCCAATTAATCCGGGCGGCAAAAGGGGGTAAGAGTTCGGGGAGGTCCGGGTCCACCGGTCCTCGACGAATGACCTTACGTCACCCGGGTGGGAAGGGGGCCACTTGGCGCCCGCCGCGAAAAACCCGCCCGTCGAGTCGACGGCGACCGCGGCGCAGGCAAACAAAGCCGGTGGGCCCGGGCGGCGCGGGCGCCTAGCCGGCAAATACGAGAAACCTGCCAGCCGCCAAATTATTTCCGACCGCAGCTGCCCCGCGCCGCTTGTAATTTAATTACCTCGGCGCAATTCGAGGCGCGCGCGACCCTCCGCACCAACGCTTCTTACACGCGCATCGACCTGTACGTGCGCCACCCCAATTGCGACCCGTGTCTTCCGATTGTGTTTTCCGCTCGCCCGGTACCCACCCCCGCGATCTTATCACACGGTCTGCGGTCCGTGTGCTCAGCGACAATCAATTTGACCGCTCGATCCTAGACGCTTTTTATTCGCCACTCGTGACTCGCTCCACTTTTTCATTACTTACTAGATAATATGCCTGAATTGCCGTCCCTTTCATTTGCAATCTTAATTTCAATTTTGATACTGCACATGCGATATGTACCAATGTTACTTTTCACTGATTTTATTTTTTAAGAATATATAACATATTTTTCCATCCTACTTATTTCACATATCAGATAGATAAAATTAATTTATATTGAACTAAGGCATAAAATAAGCTAATAAAAAGTTTTCTTCGTAGATGCATGAATTGTATTGTCAATTAATTCAGGCCCAACTAATTAGAGGTAATTACTATTATTACGGTATTACAATATTGATAATTAAATGATTGTCATTACTTTTATATATCATTTTGACACACTAATTCTAGTCGTAGATGATGTTACTAGAATCCTAATTGCTACTGATATGAAGTTATTATTGCGCGCAAAGCTCATAGCGTAATGTAAACTTATAATTAGTGGTCGCATGATGATACGAGATACTTGGATGTAGACCACTAAACAGCACTAATGCAAATTAACATTCCTTCACAATACTCTATACATAAAAATAATGTAATATTATAAACATAATTATAACAATAATTCCCAAAGAAATGAAGTACTTTGTTTGATCTACTTTCACCACTACTTATATGATGGTCTTTTTTATACTAAATCAATCATCATCTTTAAATTGATAATTACTTTTGTTATATTCAATTAAAACTAACTTAATATTAACTGTTGAACTCATGAATATCTTTTTAAGACATTTAAATTAATTACGATTATTAATACAGTAGATATGATAAGAAGCATGTCAATATTTATGTTTACTATAAAAATATAAAATATCGAATGTATATAATTTAAAAGAGTTAGTAAAAGGGTAACATGGAGGAAATATTAATAAAATTTATGAAAAACTAATAAATCTTAAATAAACATAAAAAGTTCACAAGAGATTCTTTACGTAGAAAAAATATGTTTTACTTACTTTAAAGAAAATATTTTTTGTTTTGTTGAAAACATGCTATTTAGGAAGAAAAAAGTATAAATAAAATATTTTATCTGATTATATACATACTTATTATATGCATGGCATATTGCATAATGCACTTTAATGCATTTTTTATTCTTTCAATTTAATTTATGTAACAATTTCTAAGACTTTTTCCAAAATTTTCTATACTTTCTCTATGCATTGATGATATAAAATATATAATTTGAGTCGGAAACAAAGATCAGATCCTGAATATCTCTTAGATGATAGAGAGGAAAAGCAGCAACGTCGGATTTGCATTCAAGGATCCAACGAATCAGAAACTTAGAAAAAGCGGACCTTGGGTCTGCGATTGTAGGTGCATCGAAGTATTGGCGAGAGCTCGCGGCGCGTCACATTAATCAGAGGAAAAGTAGAAAAACTGCCTTGTGCAAGGCAAAACAAAAAAAGAGCGGCGAAAGGAAGAGGAAAGAAGAAGCTAGGCGGAAGTCGGCGCGGGGGGCGATCCGAGCGGGGACGGGGGCCTCGAGACGCCGCCCGCGCCGGGGCAAAAAGTCAGCGCAGCGTAAAAAGCGGGGAGAAAGGACCACGCGGACGTAAAGAGCGAGGAACGCGGCCCTACGCCCAAGTTTGAATATAAAACCGGGGGAGCGGCGCATCGATTTATTCTCGTGTTTGTTCACCGGTAGCTAAAGTTTCGCGGTTTGTCAGCACTTTTAGATGAAGGGGCGGCCCGGGGCCCCCGTAAAGAAGCGGGCCGCCCATCCAAATCTCATAAACTCGCGAGGAATGCCTTCATTTGGAATGCCCGTCCCTCCCGGCTGGGCGAAAGGTCGCGATAACCGCGCCCCCGGCCCCCCGGCGGGCGCATTGATTGATTGGCCCGGGGGACGTGCGTGTGGAATCTCGACTTTGACGTGGAAGGATGGCCCGGCGGCGGTTCCGCGTTCTTGCCCTAGGAATTTTTCCCAAAAATGCGCGCCAAGATTTGAATGCGCCGCGGCCAAGAACGCGGGCCCCAGGAGCCATCGCTCCTCGAATATTTTCCTAATTTTCAGAGCCATGTGCCCGAGAGGAATTCGTATCAACCTATTGCCATTGCGCCGCCATGAATTTATATATCAGCACATTTTTGCCAGACGTGAATCTACTTTTAATTTGAATTACTAGAATTGTTTGTCAAATTCACCCTTGAATATTGCCCGGAAAATCGAATTAGGTATTCTTCTTTTACGGCGCCCTTTCAATTTCTTTCCAATTCTTAAAACCCTTTGCGACTTCGAGTCTCTGAACTCTGAAGATCCCCGCAACTCTGACCACATAAGACATTTAATCTTAGATCGCATTTAACCCTCGAATAGTAACTTATTCCAACTTGGTTTTATTGCCAGCCACATCGTCCGTACAATCGCTCCTTAAGTGTCTGGTACGGAAGTGAAACCACTCGATCTATGGGGCTCCAATTTCAAACGTCTGTTAGCTTCATCGGCCGACAGGAATGAGCTACAAGGTACAAGATCAAGTCTCCTTACTCCCATCGCAACATTATTACCTCGCTCTAATTACTTAAGACTACGGTCCGCGTATCATCTCTATTGCATAGTGAAATTCTACAGGTCAATTTACAAGACAGTTTAACACATTCTAATTAAAATTCGCTATTACGCATATATATATATATATAAGTAAGCAATTTTTGTTTGCCCATATTGCATTATTTGTAATACGCGCGTTGTGATACGTGATTTTCGACGATTTCTGCTTTCCAAATTCATGATTTCCATGCATGAAGATAAAATTATTCAAGCAAGTCTATTTAGTTAACTTACTTAACTTAGTTTTTTTATTGCAATAATAAGAAAAAATAAACAATAAACAACTAAATATGTATGTAAACTTATGTATGTAAATAAAATAGTTCGCTAGAGAAAGTTTCAAGAATTTGATATTTGTGTAATAATGAAAACTAGGTTCACGAAACACCGTAAGTTTATATGCACTGGATTTAGCCGAATAATTGAACGACAACTACTTCTTAAAAGGGACTGCGGTCGCGCATTATTTAGGGTAGCTGTCAATACCATAGTAGTATCGGACCTGAGGTCGGAATTGGTAGCACCAAGCAGGTAATAACGCGATGTATTGAAGAACCGAAATCTCGGAGTAATTCTAGTAGATACATGAATAAAAAAATCTTAAAAACATTGTGCGGTCACCATCTAATGTAATCTACTGGCATTAACGTATTTAAGCCCAAAATTATTTGTAAATATAAGAAGACAATTCAATAACAAAAATTAATGTACAAATATGCAGATCACACTGCTATTAATAACATAACGTAATCACGATGTTTTCAAACAGAATCCAATAAAAAGGAACTCAGATTTGGGATCAAACTTGAACATCAGTATAATATTTGAGTAATCTGATATAACTATTTTCAATATCTCGCGTTGAGAATTAAGTCTTCGTGTTGTTAATCCATATTATTACTAAAGTGATAATACTAATCTTTTTTAATAGATACAAATTTTTAATAAAGAGTAAGGTAAATCTAATGTTTAAATAATGTTAAAAAATGAACATTTTATTGGTCAATTTACACAAAAATTATTTTTATAAACTTGTAAAGATTTCGTTTTTTTTTATTGAAATAATGGTTAATCTCGGAAGATTATTAGAGGAAAGGATTGTAGAACCTTTGAGTCAAGTTAATTGTTAGTTAAATATACGAACAATTATTATTATACATGGAACATGATTATTTATCAATCTCGTCGCGTATGTCGGATTTCGTAGCATTCTCGGCTATTTGACTGCGCTTCATCACGCTCGCAATGCGGTACTTGTCTTCGACTGCTGTGCCTTTGCGATCTGGACGAGCTCCAGGATGACTCTAGCTGGACGCCGGTGAGGATGACAGGCCCAATAAATACTTCGGCAAGCGTAGCACCCACGCCTCCCTGACGAGTTATTTTTTTCCGTCCGCTATGCACAACAATATGCTTTAGCTTCGCGCACCGACAAAACATATATAAGAAAACATCTACATTTATGTTAACTCACCCCAATCTGGCTTGAACGGCGATCACAAGGACGCGTTATTTCTGACCGCAGCCAAATTGCACAATTAACAATACTAATATCTTTCGGTCCCTTTGGTCCGTTAATACGCGACCAAGGACGGCGAGCGAGTGAGTCGCTTTTACCGAGCGACGAACTGTAATACGCGATGGGCGCGGTCGAACGGATTATCCGAAAGCTCACATATAAAATCATACGAAACCAATACGTTACAAACTTTTAATTTCATTTGGATATTGAAGTAACGATTTTTTTCTGTTTTAAAAATAATCAATGTTGGAGTGCTAAGAACAAGTTAGCTTTATCGGGAACCGAATATCTGGTTTCAATTTATCGAATTCTTCGGAATCCAGACAATCTTCTCAGAAATGCAATTGTTAGACATCGGAGCTATCCAAGTCGACAAATTGAACGATGGAAATCCAATAGTAAAGGGAATGTAACTTCCTTATACAGACATTGATATAAATATTTAATTAGATAGTTTAACAGTATATAAAATGTCAAGGCTTCACAGTACTAAATAAAATTTATACATCATAGGTAACTGTGACTGTTTAATACGAAAATTAATATATTAATATATTATAATATATATTAATTATTAATATAATATATTATAATTTTAACAGATAGAATCTAAGTATCATGTATTCAAGTAATGTACATGCAACATAACCATAATACTAGAGACATTTACAGGAAATTCTATCAATTTGCAATATTATATTATGAATAAATTCAATAGAACGATACGCATTATAATGTTTGATCCTTACTTATCTATTTTAAATTGTTGAAAGCATTAACATTTATTTACAAATTCATAGAAGTTTAGGTACTTTTTGGAAATAATTTCATGTAACCTAAGTATTGTTCTTCGCAAGAACGCTAATTAAATCTAATTTTTGTTACACGAGTTAAAAACATCTTTTTCAGAATCTATATTTCAATATACATTCTGAGAAGATTTCGAAGGCATCGGCTCTAAGTCAGCTCATATTAAAATCGCCTCGATCTCTGCATTCGGCGATTCTCCCCATGAGTTCGTCTCGCGCGCCCGGGTCACAAAGAGAAAGTCACCGGCTCACAATGGGCCCAAGTTGACCGGCGTGGAAAATTTCTTTGGCAAAGAAAAGCAGCGGCCGGGAAAGTCGCTATCGCGCGCTTGTGCTCGAACGCGAGATGGAGCAGCAACTTCCTGGGTCGGGAGCGAGGAATTCCGCGTCGGAGTCAAAGGGGGATCGGATTTCCTGCAATCAAATTGAAAGCAAGGTATGATCTAATAAAGCCGAAACGCCGACTAGGGACATGTGAGACGGTCGCGCTCCTGTGCGACGGGGATTTTTTTGTAGGCGGCCCCATTCCCAAGGCCGCCGCGACAAAATTTTCAGCCCCCAGCTCCCTGGGCAAATATACGACCCCGATAAATAAAGAGCTGATGAGACGTGAGAAATGCGAGCGGCAAGTTTGATACGAACTCGACAATTCATACAATCTCTCAATAGACCGTCCTCTGCGCCGTTCTACTTTTACCACTTACTGCTCGTCTTGCCAGCCTCGGCCTTTGATTGGTGGCCTGTTATGAAGAATTGTGAGAATGATTGCATTGTTGCGTGGCTGAAGGGGCGAATTTCACGGTCGCGAAATTTTTACATCTTCGAGTTTGTATCTGATAAGTGGATATTACAGAATGACAAGTATTTCATTATTGCCTCTCGCGGATAAAGTGAGAAGAGATGAATTCACTTAGATGTTATGAACTGCGGCGTATTTGCGCAATGAAAAAAGTCACGGCTGAAGCTTCGGGAACTCACTTTATTTCCATGCTTCCAAATATTACGATTTTCATAAAAACCAATAGATCGCTGTTATTATTATATTTTTCTTACATTTGTCAGAATCTACGGAATGGCGAAAAATGTTTAATATTAATTTTATGTAAAGAAAAAACGTAAAATCTTTACGATAAACGTATTATAGCATACCTTTATTCATTTATCGTTATTTTATTTCGCATCGATGATTATTAAATTTTACAGTGAAATTTACTGTTAATTGGATTATTTTATAATAAATGGAATAATGCAAGATTGAAATCAAAATGATTAAGTCAAACTTATTCATGTAATTCTTTTTATCGACGTTTTACTTATCCTCCGATTTCGATGCTAATCAATGACAGAGCCTAACTCTTGCAAAGTGAAGTTGTAATTAATAATAATTAAATGATTAAAATAATAAAAAAAATTGATATTCTTGTTGAAATGGTATTCGATCGTAGTATTCGGCCTACGAGGGTCATGTAACTTCTTAGTTTCATCTCTTACAGAAATTTTCGAATCAGCGAGCGATGTGGCAATCAATTGAAGAAAAAATCCTCGGCGAAAAAAAGAAACTCTCATGTTACAACTTTACTCAGCACATAAACGCCGCGGCATCTCATCGAGTAGCCATTTCTTCGCCTTGTAAGTGTAAAAGGAAGAAACTAACAATCTCAAATTTACTTTTTTTCTTGTTTACTATTCTTTTTCGTAATCTTTTAATTTTATACATTTTACGTACAAAAACTTAAGGATCTTTTTATTGGAACTTGATAATAATTTTCAGTATCTAAAACGGATTGACCAAAGTCAAAAATATCAGCCGCCGTTCTTGTTTCATTAATAAAAAAAAGAACTTAATGGGCAATAGTGTTTTTACGTCGAACGGTATATCGATGGAGGCAGTAACTTGACTGGGCAGCATGTGAAAATGAGCGCAGCAATGCCTCGAAACGACACTTAAACCCGATTCTTAATCTCGTTGAAAGCAGACGGTAATTCCGCGATGGGAGCGCGCAGCAAACGGGCCGACGCTCCCTAAGCCCGCCGCGCTTGCGAGGGAAAAAGAAGAGCGTAAAAAAAGAAAGAGGGCTTTAAGCTCCCTACCGTGGTATCTACGGCTGCGAGACCGCCCGAGCCGCAAATGACCCGTGCCGCGGATACAGACAATCGATTTTGGAAAAAATTCAATTGATGCTGCGTTGCTAATTTTAACGCGTACTTTATCCTTGACCTTGGCTTTTAAATTTACGCATCGAATTATTTGAGGCTACTCGACGAAAGTGTATTCGCTAGGGTAATAGAGCGAAAGATAGACACGTGAATTATTTAGATTATCTTTGTTACAAAAAATTTAGAAATTTTTGTTCGCAGTAGTCGTTACTTTCTTTCGAAACTTGTTGTCCTGCGTTACAAAGGTTTTCGAAGTTTTTAAACTTTGCAAATATCTTTGCATTTTTGTAGGGCTTAACTTCATTTAGGCGATTTGTGAATCGTAAATGGCATACGACAAAAGAAGTTAACTTAGTGAAAAACAGTTTAAAATTTCATTTATGTTCATAATTCATAGTCTACTGTTTTAAACTAATAATTAAATAAAAAATGCAGTTTTGTCGAGAGTTTTGTGCCTCGTTATACATTTATGAAAAAATAGAATAGTTAAAATATCAAAATCTTAATCCAAATCCATTACAATTTCAGTTTTATAAATTTAATTATGTTGTGTCTCTTTTATCGGAAATTTTAAAATCTATTATTATGTTATCATGTTTTAATATATAACATTGTATTTTTTTATATATTGACTGCATTTGTATTACGTCTTAAGGAAGCGTACATCCAAATTTTTTTCTTTACGAACTCTTAATAGTTTTTCATTTGTAAGCATTTAAAATTTTTTTCCTAATTACTTCATATTTAATTTTCTTACGAAAGATAAATTTAATAAATTAACATAAAAATGATATTACAACTACTACACCATTTTGCATAGGTTAGAATAAAGTATTATCCTCAGGTAACTCGGATGGTCGCCGATGTTTACAACCGATGAATTTATAAAGACATGTTGTACCTTATTAAGTTGTCTATAAGAAGAGCTCAATTATCCCGATAAATAGGCACAACAATTTGCGGACTTCTGGTTTTATATCAACCTCGCTTCATCAAATTATTTTAAATAAAATCATGATTTAAATTAATTATAAAGAAAAATAATTTATTGAGTTTCTGGTTGTAATTTGCTGTTTTCTGCATTAATATTTTAAAGATTAACGATAATATTTAAGCTCTTTGAATCCATAATCGTACATTTGGACCGTGTTTGAATGCGATTCGCCCAGCGTTAGCTAGTCGGCCATGAGGGTTCCCGGGCCGATATAACAAGGTGAAGAAAGGTCGGCCCCGAAGAAGTATACCCTAGCTCCATCAGCCGAATCGGCAGCGGGGCGCCCGATATAAAACGCGAAAAGTCGCTGCCCACCAACCGAGGGCCTGGGAGCGCCTTTTCTTTCTGCGCGCGAGACGTTTACGGGCAGCTGCCGCGCGGCGCCTCATCTCCCAGTACGGCCCTGGGGAGCTTTCAGAACAAATACTTAATCCGAATGGCGGGCATTTGCTTAAGTAAGTGCTCGGCATTCGGGCTGACTGGGGCCCAGGCCGCGGCTCCCTTACTTTAAATCGGCCCTCGTCCCTACAGCCGATCGTTTTCTTTTTCCCCGGTGCGGGCGCCATAACGTTATTTATCACGGTGCCAAGACCGGAGTCTTCCCAACCGACTGTTGAACTTGCGGTTCAAATTCTGGGAGTGACGGTCTGGCGTTTATGCGCCGATATTGAATCTTCGTCTAGGCGCTTCCCTGAAGTTCGACCCTTTTGTATCCCGTGGCTTGAGTTGTGATTAAAAATCTATTTGAGTGTGTTTTAGTAGTAAGAGGAGTTATGATCAGATTTTGCGAGAATGCTACAGTTGCGTATTCGCATATCTAATTAGGATAAACGAGATTGCAGACATTCCAGACTCTGTTACGATTGAAAATACGTTAACACACGTTTAACTATTTTTCGGCAATCCGTGATTCTGAGCACGAATCTCTATCCAAATTCCAAGTTTGAAATGTAACTGGTAGTACGGAAATCGAAGTAGACTTCGGCACTCGATTTTATTTGATTCGAAGTAGAAAATGACTTGAGCGTCTGACCTTATTGCGAGATTTAGCAATCCCAGGCCAAGAGTTACATCCACCGTTTGTAAAGCTGAAGACCTGGGAGGCTAAGCAAACCGCGATACACTGGCCGATAATCGAGTGACAGAATAATACATAACGAAGCGGCGGGGCGCGGCTGGCGAGTGGATTTTTCGAGGCGGCGGCGCCCGGGCTCAAAGCAAATGTTTACTTTGAATCAAGCCCCGAAAGGTCGGAGCGGGCGCCCTCGAAAATTACTGCAAGAGCCTGGGGGGCCGCTCGCACTTAACAACAATTTTCGCCGAGGGCCCGGCGAGCAAAAATCCGAGGAAGCGGGTCCGGCGCTCGAGAGCCCGCCAGCCCCTAATGTATTTGCGAAAGAATCCCGGGAAGGTCCCGGGGCGAGGGTCGGGGGCCCTGGCGCCCTCGGGGCGGACAGGCGCCGTCTGAAGGAGACGTCTCATTTAGCAAGCCGTCCGAACTATCGCTCCGCGCGACTCGCCCACCCCCAGCTCCTGGGCTCTCCTATTGTCCGGAAATGGAGCGCGTCGGAAACAAGCGGCGCGCGGGCCAGCAGCTCATGTCCGCTAGCCGTTATGCGAGGCGAGGGCCTGCATTCGAATCAAGCCGCTGTCGGCGCTACCGAATTATTTTCTCTGATTAGCGCCGAGGGTCCGCGGCATCGCCGGGATTCAAGCGCGCTCCACACACGTCCACGGATATACTACTACTGCTCAAAGTCGACTTGAATCGCCAAATTCCGGACAACCTCGTATTGAGCAAGATCAACAGTGCCGAGTGAATCGATAGAATATTGGATGTTCCACGAGGGCTCGTGCTATGCACAAATTGTGTGCACGCAGAGACGACTGCACCTTTAAAATACAGGACGCTGAGGTTATTCCAGATATATGAATATATCTTACTTGCTATATCCTGGTTAAGAAGTACGATCGACTCAATTATCTAGCATGGGAATTTCAGTGCTATAGAATTTAAGATACAGTGATGGACGTCAATTAAAAATCTACTAGCATCCGAATTTCGGTACTTTTAAAAATTACATCCGAACTTCAGGTCGAAACATTTCTCCGTATGCATTACTTTTAAAATGCGTTCTTTGTTAGAGATTGTAGATAATTATTTTGCATGTCAAATAATAAAAAGCTATGGTTATTCCTGGATATTATATTTATTATATTATTTTTATGCGGTACATATCTTGCCCCATTGTTCGAGTTTATTCAAAATAATTCAATACATTACTTTTCCATGGATCAGTAGTTTAGACATTTTCATTCAGTTGTATAGTGTATATTTGCATTGTTTTCTCTATATCGAATACAGACATTCATTTCAGGATTCATATATAGAATTAATAAATTTACAGATATCCATGTACCTACATTGTCAATAGACATTATCGATTTATAATTAATTACACTAATTAATTAATTTTAACCAAAAAAATGAAGTTTCAAATTAATATACTCATTTACAAAATGTAAAAGCGCATATTTCTAACAATAATTTGTGTACAACTATAAATGCTCGTAGCATTAAACAAACCATAAGATTAAGAACGTACTTTTTCATTTTTTTTAATAATTCTAGTTTGAGATTCATCTTGTAAATATGTTTTTCTACAAAAATGCTATAAAAGTGTGAACAAATTCTGCCGTGTGTAATATATTCTAGTCGCGATTTTGGCGACATTGCGTGTATAAAAATAAAAGAACCAAAATCACTTGTTAAACGGTGTTTTCGAAGCACAATGTGCCCTTGGCTCCCATAGATATGGCGAAGACCGCCCTTAAACTAATCATTTTCCCGGGGCAGAACGAGTTTCCAGGCTGCTGAGCGGCCGCGCGGGTCTGATTACGGGCGCCGCGTCCGCCGCGGCACGAACCCCGGGCGCATTTCCCGAAATTTCCCGACCCTCGACGCTCGGCGGCGTGGGCGAAAAAGCACCGCCGCAAGCCGGATCATCCGCGCAAGCTCCTTCGGCGGCCGCCGCAAATTTTCCGGCCGAGGCCGTAACGAGGGCCGAATTGGAATTCGGGGCCGGCGAGTCGCGTGCGAGACCGCAGAACGTGACGGGCGCGGCCTCGGAACCACGCGTATATAAATGCGCGCGGATAAATGCGATTTCGGGAGGGCCCGCGAGCGCTTACTCAAAATTTCGCTTTTCTTGCCGCGTGCAAGTGCGAACTGCGGGCCGAAGTGAAGGCTTCCTCGCACCCGTACTTCGGTTGTTAACAAGCGCTGCATAATTAGAGTACAACGCATTATCCATCTGGTAGAATTATAGATGGAGATGAAGATGTAAATGAAGATGTTTCTCGTTGAGATATCTCGTTTTTTTCGGTATTTATTAAAAAGCCCAAGCGCGAATTCAGCAAAATTGTTAGAATAACTGTAATTAAGGCTTGTATAAAAGCCAAAGATTTTCAGCGGCGGATTGCATGGAGAGAGCGACGCATTGTTCTAACTTGATAGTAAAAAAATTCTTAGCATTCACTGGTCCCTGGAAAGCGTTGCAATGCATATACGAGATAAATATGAATAGCCGGTAATTTTTGGGGCAACGGGAGAGGCGATTGTACTTGAAGCACAGCTGAAAGGGATATGCAAACTAGGGCGCAACTTAGTTGGGGCCGTGGCGCGCGAATCAATGCACTTGATGAATAATACTTGGCGGCGGCGGCGGCGGCAGCGGAGGTGGGCGCCATTGACGAAAAAGCCGAGGGTCGGGCTCGATCCCCCCGTAAGGATCGATCCCAATCGAGACTATAGCGCGGGCCGAGAGAGGCGGGTGGCGAGGGAGGCCGCAAAAAGTACCGCGGCCAAATGAAAGAAAAATTAAGAGCGCTAAAGCCCGGGGCGGCGGTCTTGGGCGGAGTGCGGGCCGCGGACAAATTGAAGCGGGGGCGGGGCCGAGCTGGCTGCCTTGTGTCGGAAGCCGATTTTGCGAAATCCTCTTTCCGCGAGGCCTGGGGGAGAGCCGCCGCCCGCCGCTGCGGCCCGGGAGTCCGTCTGCCTCGTCGCCGGCGCGCAATTCGACGCCGCCTCGCTCCTCCCTCCGGGGGCTCGAGGCCGGGGGCCGGAGGCTGGGGATCCGCGGGATCGATCGGATGCCTGCAACCTTGTTAAACGAGTTACAGCGTCTCTGCGCCGAGGGCGGCCCACCCCTTTATGCCCGGCCCTCGTAAATGTATTAAAGAGATCGGCTCCGTAGCAGATGCTCGGGGCCACTTTTGCCCGGCGAGCGAGGCGCGCCTGTGGCCGGCTCTTATTGACGGATAGTTTTACGGCCCCCCTAATGGTCGGGCCGCTTTAGTGTTTTTCTATTAAACCTCCTCCGAGCGGCTGTCCCCACGCGGCGGACGATCGCCGCCACCGGGAGACCAAGCCGTTACTCCTACTTTGCGGCCATCCCGCAGCTTTCGGGCCCTGCGCCTCCGCTCGCTTTTGCTCAATTAGCGGTGCCTAAGGGGATTAATCCAAGTTCCCTCGGTTGCAATTTGAATGAGATTCGAGGAATTGAGTATTATCGATCTCTTTGCATTGAGCCGCGGCCCGGCCGCCTCGTCCCCGGGAATTCGCTGCCTCTCTGTTACTACGTCATAAGCTGCACTGAAATTTTCGTTCCATTGCTACGTTAAGCTATGCACTGCTGTCCAGTAATTCCCAGAGTATTACTAGCTGTTTGCTTTATGCCCCGGTCTAATCCTGCCCTTCTCTAAGTGAAAACAACATTTTTATAATGTCCACTTTGGATTAACGTAACATTCGGCATTCAGGCTTGTTCTTCAATTTAAAATTTGCCTTTCTTTTTCGCCCTTTTATTTTCAATTTTAGTAAAATGTTATACGGCTGTCACGGAATCTTTCAAACTTAATCCCTTGTTTTCTCTCATTCTTCGCCGCTAATCGGTAAGAGCTGCTTCTCGCTCCAACTTAATCTGTTTTGAAAGAAAATCTGTTTTCCAAAATTCGAAATACAACATTCCCAGTCTCCTTATTTTTCATACCGTGAAAAATGGCCATCCGTTAGAGTAAATCTCCAGTTGAAAAAATAGAACTAGTTTAACTTATAAATCTCACCTAAACCAGGCCAGAAACTCATTTAAACATTTACCAAGAAAGCGTGATATTACAAAAGTCATTCTCTACGTGTATATAAACTTGCACATATCAATATAACGTACTAGGCCGTAGAAGAAATAAAAACACTGCACTTTGTGGATCTTTGACGCTCATTATGATGCTTTTAATATTAATTCATGAAGTTTACATTAAATGAAATTTCTAATTTAGGAGTTTCCTCAAATTCGGGGCAACGTTGCATAATTAATCCAGTTTATCGAGAGAGCTCGATGCGCAGCAAATAAACGAAGTAAAGGCCGGTTGTCTTTTGGAGGAAGTATCCGGCCGCTGCGAGTAGGCCACGCATCAGTGCACCAAGCCAAGGCCGATCAATTGCAAGTCTCCGGGCCTACTGAAAAAACCGAGAGCCGTTGAGAGCCGGGCGACGATTCCCCAGCGGATTCCGCGCCGCCAAGTCGCCGGCGTCGGCTCGTAATTAACCGCAGTGAATAAGCTTCCGAATTTAATTAAGGATATTGAACGGACCGCGCGCGGGGTAATAACGCCGCCGGGCTATATTGGCCCTGCGGCGTGACAAAGCCGCCTGGGCGCTCAAAGCCGCGCGCGCTTTGATGTGGTCGCGGTCCGCGCCAAGTGCCAGCTGCGGGCCGCCGCGTCCTTCTTTGCCCCCAACGCCCCGGATTCTTCGCTGTCGCGAGATTATAGTCGGAACGCGATAGCCCCTAGGACTGATAACCGCGCGGCGTCGCAAACTCACGGATTGCGACTCGGCCCCGCAGCTCAGGGGAGGCGCCGGGCAAACACGCCGTCCGATTCCCTCGCGGCGCCCGAGGATCGCCGAAAAACGCCCCGGCCTCGCCGCGCGGCTTGTTGACTTAGCCCCGTGGGCTCCGCTTGTTGATCGAGACGCGCTCCGCCATGGCCGCTGATCCGGACGCTCTCGGCCAATTATTCACTCGGAGAATTATCTTATTAACCGGTGCGCTCCCTCGGCGCTGCAGGTTACAGACCTCCACGAGGACGCACCGACCCTTGTGTGTCTATTTTTGGATCGGAGTTTCTTCAGCCAGTCGATTTGCAAGCTCTTCACAAGTGACCTAAGGCCCATTCATCAGCTTCAACGATACGCTTCTAATTGCATCAAAGCCTAATTGGAAGAGAGTCGGGCGCGAGCTATAGTCATAATGTTTCGTGGAATGAAATCAATTATTATGGCTGTACATTAATTGCGGACGAATATTAAAGTCGCTGACGAAAAAGCGGGATGCTGGGATGATATAAAAATAAAATAAAAGTATCGTCTGCACACCTGCGCTAGTTAAAATTTTTTTTATTCGCGTCGTAACATACGTCGCAATACAGGAACATGTGCAAAATATTAAAAGGATGTCAATCACGGACAAATTTTTATCAAATTGTACGCTCTTGTGCTTTTAGGTCTTTCGGCGATGAAAAATTCGTTAGAAATGCTTGATTCGAAATCTCGTTTGTCCGCAAGCAAAACCACTCGGATGCGATCAAAATAGTTCTTCTTGTCCTTATAAATAAACATGGTGGAGAAGCCAAAGGTACAAAAGAAATCACCAGCCACTTACTAAGGCAACCTGAAAGGCACATGTGCGGGGTCGAGGCGGCGCGGGGGGCGGTGTTCGAATCCGATCGCGGCTCGCAAAGCATCGCGCACAAAGAGATAGGAGAGAAGCCATCGATTCCCCCGAGCGAGTCCTCGGCCTCTTAAGCAAAATCCATACACCGCAGCGCTCACCGTCTACGGAATAATCCGCCAAAAGGTTTTCCTGGGCCCAAAGGTACTCGGGAAACTCGAGACTGCCAACACTTTTGCCCCGCATGTTTCGCTCGCGATGCGATTTATGCTCCTGCGTCCTTCATCTTTTCTTATAATACTTTTAGATCACAGGAGAGTTACAATTTGTCAAGTGATCAGTCCTTTTAATGCATTTACAAGCTTCTAACCTAATACTTCTAAAATAATGGCAATCTTATTTCCTTAATTTTTCGTACATAATGGAAAATGATGTATGGATCAAATCGATATATAATCTGCGAAATCTATTTCAATATAATTTTGCTCAATATTGCTGTGCTATAAAAAAGGAGTGCAGAGAGCGGATTTGACGGTTTTATGTATATACTTTTTCGTATTTTTTCGTATTTTTTCGTATTTTTGGAAGTATTGTCCAAATATTTTTTTATAATTTTATGTTAAATAATTTTACTCTCTTTAAATATATGTATTAAAATACTACTAAGCACATGTGAACTATTATTATGTTAGAAAGAAAAATTTAGACAGTGGTTTGGCTTTACAAAACTCAATTAGTTATAGACAGAGACTAATCCGCTCGGAAGCTTTTATGCTTGAGTTTGTATCAGAAATATATTTCAATATTCAATACCTAATTATTTGTTGATTGCTAAATATTATTTAAAAATCTTAAATTCACTAATCCAATTAAATCGAATTCATCCAATGAATTGCGCTGTGGCAAAATAATGATAACAATAAACACCCCATTGTAAGACTGACTCCCTTTGACCCTAACCGGAGACGGCTATGCACGTGTACTATGGCCATGCACACAAATGACGGATCAGAGAATTACTCGCAGACTCAGGCGGCAGCTCTCGAACCCGCGTATTATGCATCCGCACGACGTCATTATAATACTTCAATGGCAGTGTAATCCGGTATTGTGCGAGCCGCTGCCTCTCGTTCGATCCCCCGTCCAATTCCACAAGATTCCTCGTTATTATCGGCGTTTGATACTTTCTTGACGAGGGAGGGCAAGACCCGGATCCCAGCCTTTCATGAGGTATTTAGGGGAGGAAGGACCATACACCGAAGGGCCAGCGCATCCAATGCGCCTGGGGCGAATGCGATTCGGCTCCGGCTCCGACTTCGGCTTCTCTGAAAAACGGATTGTGCGTATTATTTAAGCTTCCGATCGCTTTCGGCCTCAAAGAATCAAATGTAGCCTTTATGCGACGTTTGCTCGTCGACAGATTTTGACTGTACGCAGCTTTCTATATTGTGCAATTTTATTATCAACTCGGTACTTTCTGTAATTTATTTAAACTATTTCACTGTAAATTTTTACATTGTACTAGTGACTATTACTATGTATACTATGCTTCTACTATACATGACTACTAAAACAAAACTTTATTTTATCTGTTACCTGGAAAAGTCTAAGAGTATCTGCTTAAATATCTTGATTTAAGCAATGTGCTATAATAATTTGACTTCATTGAATGTAGTCATCTCGAATAATTAATAATATATAAAATATTTAAATAAAGATCCTTTTCAGTATCGTTGTAATGAAGTGATAGCGTAGTTTTGTATAGTTGCATATAGGATTTCTGATCGTGGATTATTTATTACAAACGATTATTAAGATAATAGTTATTTGATTTTTACAATAAGAAATTGAAATTTCTATAGAATAATCAATGACTAAAGAGTAATAAATCATCATAATTAGTATAATTAGCACTAGTACAATAAGTATTATAATAAAATATTTAAATTTATTGTGTATTTGTCCTTAACAATATGTGTATAATTAATTTAGTTTAATTGTTTATAAGTATATAAATTAATTTAAATAGTTCCAATAGATAAGTAAACCAGATAATAGACAAAACTTAATACCGGTTACCATTATGCAGGATAATTAATTATCAGTTATGCAAGTTACTTCATTATTAATATAATATAAACAGATATTTCTGACTGAGGTATATATGTGTCAGCATTTATGAAGACGTCAACTTTGCAAAAAATTAGTCAAGCGGATAAGAGCGAACAATTCGTCAAGTGAGTCATTTTTCACTACGATTCCAAGCCGGGAGGAGCGAGTGAGAAGTGAACGATTTATTATACACGATTGCAAGGAAAAAGTTGAAGTGAAAAGCAAAGCGTTACTCGGCAATTTTTAACGAAATATACGAGAACGAGAGGCCAAGCAAGAGCGAGAGAAGGATCGTCTATAAATGGCACCGTGCATAAAAAGCGTCAAGCGACCAATAACACTTGCTAGGACATAAGCATCGGGAGGGCTGGAGGGAGAACAGGGGTTGGAAATTAATTTATCGGGCTCGTAATGGAAAATGTCGAAATACGTCGATTCGAGGTGCGAAATACTCTGCTGCTTTGTTACGCGCGGAGGCGCGCAATCTCTCGCTATTTATGAGCGCCTCTTTTTTTCCCACCTTTTTACCTAATCGGAATGTCACTTTTTGTGTGAATTTAACATTTTTTCTTCATACTCTGTAGCTTTTTATCGGCTATTTTCGAATGCCTATATTGCCTTGTATGCAATAAAATGTAATAATAATGCGTTCGCTATAAAATTATTAAATTATATTTTTAAGTATTGAACAACTATTATATATTGCCAATTTTTCAGGTATCGTTTGCTTTCTATTTAGTTGCTTTTATTTTAAATATGTAATTTTTTACACTTTCTATTTAGCCAAATTACAAAAATCTCTGCTTTTAGACTGATAAGTAACCGTAAGAAAATAACTAGAAAATACTTTTAGTCTTTTGTGCTTTAGTCCATTGTGATTTTCAATTTTAAATTATTAAAGTTGCTGCTTTAAACTGTTCTACTTAAAAATTTTTGCTAATTAACGAGGCAGAAACTTCAATTTTAAAGCATAATTATAAGAATAAACGATTCAAGTTAAAATATTACAATAGCTCGTCGCGTCCTGGACAGAAGAGTGCTGAACGCACAGCGGCACAGCTTCTATTGGACTCTAATTTTTAGCATCACGTAACAAAACATTGAAGAAAAAAGTATTAATTTTCATTCTTCCTTTACAATGCTAATTTACCCTTCGTCAAGCCAGTTGCTACTCACCCCATGGAGAAAAACCCTGAAGAAAGGCCCTGATTAAAAGGTTATTTATTGCATCGGATTCCGTGGCGCCTTTGACGTGGAGATGGGAGTCTCACGAGGCCCTAATTAAAACGCGGGCGGCCGTTCGCCTCGCCCAGAGTGAAAATTCGTGCAATTTAAAATCGGTTTCTCCTAGTCGTTAAGCGCGTTTCGTTCTTTCCGCGCGGCCCAGGAATGCGCCTAATGAATTTCCTCGCCGTAAAATTTCTCGGATATACATGCGCGCTTACCAAGGGACATAAATAAGGATCCCTTTTGTTGGCGGTTGTATTAGAAGTGATCATGCTTTAAAATAAGAATCACGTAAGTAGAAACTATCGGTACTTTTATTTTACATCATCTTCTTTATGACTGTAATCATACTTTTTATGCACTCAAGAAAAATGTTCCCTCCTTCAAATTATTTCTGTAATTACAGAATTAATTTTTAATTCATGATATCAATACTAATATCTATAGAATGATAAAAAAATGCACAAAATTAAATTCCGTCCTTCGTACATAAATCAGTTGTATGTTTCAAGAATAATTATTACTTCAATTAATATTTCATCAATAAAATATTTTTTTTTTGTCAAATTAAACATAAAACGACTTCATAAAGTATAAATGTAGATTCTATTACGATTATTTAAAAGATTCTGATAAACTTTGTATGTATTACTTATTGAAAATATTATATATTATTATTATATATTATACATTATCTAAAAATATATTGTCCTTGTTCAATATACTCATAAAGTTTAAAGGCTTGTCAATATCAAAGGCTTGTATAATTTGAATATTTATGTAAACTAAATGAGTAAATTTAGTAATCTCTATTAAATATAAACATTTATGCTTTTACCTATCAAAAAGAAATAATAAACAAATTTTTTTAAGTACTGAATTAAAAATTCGAACATTTGTATCTGAAAGAGCATATTTCCTTTCAACTATATCACATGACAAATATTAATGTATTGTACAAGCCAAATATTATTTCATGCTGCAAGACTTCATTTTGGTGCGAATAATATAGGAAATTATACAGAACAGACAATGTTTTACCATTTTTTGATATTTTGAAGTTATTATAATTTTTCATTTCAGTGAAAGAATAATTAAATAATATAATTTTAAATAACTTATTTATATTAAAAATATAGTTAAGTGTTTAAATACTGTTAAAAATTGACAAAACTAAGAAACTTCACTGATCTGACTTAATTTAAATTTCATCTATTGAATTATTGATCTAAATTCACTTTAAAAATACAGTGCTTTTGGTAGAAATTTTCTTATTCAATCAAAAAGTAGTCAAAAAAAACGGATTCATTAACACTTTTTAAAAGATCTTTAAATTTACGGTTTACTTTTCATCATACAAATAACAATTAAACTTCAATATTTGATATGGATACATCGTTAAAACTGCTGCATTCGATAAATAACCGAATTTGCAGGATGAACGAATCGAGCGACAAAGAAGAAAAGCAGACAGCCGCTGAACTTGAACAGCTTAAAATTGGTAATTGGAATTCATTACGAATGCCCCGGGGAAAGCGGGAAGGGAAAAATCAGAGCGCGGTCTCGTGTTTAAAACTGCGCCTCGGCGTATATAATCAGCGCTTCCCCGGATTTTATTGGCGGTACGCGCGCAAAAGGGTCGCGGGCGTATCCCGTGTGCGCGCGAGCTGGAAAATAATAAAAAAGATCGGGCGGGCGAAGGCAAACCTGCAATTGGAGCGGCGAACTCTACCGGGGTTTATTATTCAGGGGGGCGCACGTCCACTCTTGCATCCTGTTGATTGAATGCGATTCAGCCTGTGGAGTTTACATTGATATGTACCGATACATGATTAAAATCTGACCTGCGTCCTAGATTATTCGGGAAAAATCTCTGTCGCCGTTTAGCCGCTTTTTCATGGCTACAATTTCTTTTGCGTTGGGAAAATTTTACTTCTAGAAGCTCCGGTTACATTCTCCGCCTTTTTTGTAAGCGCGAGTTTCGCTGTATTATTCGAGCCGACAAGGGTGTCTCGCGACACGTCGAATATAACGCTAGCCGTTCATTTCCCTCTTTGACTCCGTATTTTAGCATTACTGTATGAGCTTGGAAACTGATAGTTTCTGTAAAATGAACCAAAAGCGCGGCAGAGGTACCGTACAAAAGCTCGTACAAATGAAAAACAGAGGAAAAATTAATATTTGTCAGAAGATACTTTGTGACGCATCAGATCTACGGACCGGACAAATGTCCACGCAAAATGTTTTATTTATTAACGTTTTATTATTCTTTCGTCGTTTGGAATCGAGAATTGAAAAAATGCTGTATGAATGCGCGATTACACTCGGTGATATGCGTGAGAGAAAAATCATTATTCGTTCGATAAAAATAATTAAAATATGTATGATATTCCGCTTGTTGAAGCATGTCATGCTTGAATAAAATCTGTCGAATCAGTGAAAAAACAAACTGTTTCTAATCTTCGAAAAATACTTCCCACGAATAGTATTGAATATCAATTAAATAAAATGTTCAACAATCGTTAAAATTACAATTGCCTGATGATACTATGAAGAATTACGTGGAAAAAATGAGGACTGATTAGTTGAATGCATACAAGTGTTTCAGATCCCCGTCGTCGATCTTTCAGAGATTAGACAGGGATATTTATGTTCCTCTCACGAGAGGATATTCATCTTCAATGCTATAAAACGGCAAATCAAATATACGATAACGAGTCGCATGATAACCAACCAGCGAATAAAATACGAGAATTTTCCAAAATTGGGCGTGGCATACTCATGCTTTTCATGTTTTTCAATTCGCCCCCTTTCCACTTCTATTTTGTCAATATGATAGTAGAGAAAAAACTGGATTCTGCCGCGCCGATTTTTTTCATTTCGACTATTGAGATTTTTCGCGTGTTTACTTTAGACATTCTTCAAAATCGATACGCTGAGGCAATTTTATGAAATCTGTTTTTCCGCTTTTTCGCTATTGATATTTATACTCTCGCGTAATTCTGCAGGGTAAAACAAATTGCATCCTAGAATTGAATTGGATAGCTAAATAATATATTTTTTTGGATTTGTATCAAGTGTAAGAACTCCGATATAAACAAAGTTGATTAATAAATTTTCTATTTGTCGGTTAATCATATTGCTTGCACTGTAGGAAAAGTTTTATAGAAAAATACTGTAGCATCGCGCACGACCACTGACTGTGTAGATACATAGAAGGGGCATCTATAGGTTCACGACGTTGGAGACCACGTCGTGACCTCTTACTTATAAACTTGTAACTCTTTCGCTATATGCACGAACTCTGGAACCACGTGCGAAGTTCGCCAGGCACGCTAGTCAGCGCGCAAGCGATGCATGATTGGTCGAGGAGGGTGCTTGCGACTTCGCTCGGCGCCGTGCCATACGATGCACCATACTTCAGCTTCTGCTAGTGCTACTCAATATTACATTTAATATTGATATCAAAAATATCAGTCTTATATTGAGAATGCATATCAAAGATTCATATTATAATAATTGATCGATCTTTTAATTTTTCTGTTAATTATAAATAAAAACTCTATCGTGCTTTTAACATGAAAACTCGTATATTGATCTCCTGTATTTAAAACAAAGCAATCATTACAAATGAAAAATAAGATTCTTTTTTCAGTTTATTTTATAGTAGCTCGTAAAACAATGTCTTGAAGAGCCTACTAATAATGACTATCAAATAAGGAATTAATATCTTTAATAAATGAGAATGTTGGTGCGAAAATTTCATTTCATTTTTATCTATAATTATCTTGTGAATAAAGTAATCGAGCTTCTCAGATGCCTCATTTTTATTCAGATTATGAGCTTTACTTGAATGATTATTTCACAAGAGCTTGTAACGATGAACCCAATAATATCTAGAAGAAATTTTTCTCATTGTGTGAGGTTTTCTTTTTTCCTAAGAGCCCAAGAAATTCAATTGAATAACAAATAAGTCGAATTTGGCTAATTCGAAATGATTTATTCATCTTTTTTCTCTGTTCTTTTCTCATTATAAAAAATAGCGTGTATTTTATCTTAATCACAAGTGTCCTAATATAAAAATAAAATTAGGTACAAACATTAATAATTGAATTTACAATATTAACTTTGATTAGTACAATAATGCTTCCCATTGATCAATATTAATGCAAGCCTACGTTACTCAGAATTTTTGCTTCATCAATATATCAGCAGCACGTAACCCTCCGCACAGGTCCGAAATCCCACTTCCTTTCACCTAAAGTCTACGTGAAGGGCCAGCGAATGTAACACGAGTAATCCGTGCCACGGCAGCCGGTGTTAATGGAAATCTATTGATTCCACAAATGTCCGAACCGACAATGTAGGGACTTGGGAAGCAAACCCGATGCTGATCGGTGTAATCGGATCAACCGGGAATATTATTGAAATGAAGCCGCGGTTACCGTAAAACAATTGCCCTGTCGAATTCGCGGTAAGTCTTTTTCGCTCCACCCGCGCTCGCATGCGCTTGTTTATCTCGGGACCTTGCTTTTACTCTCTGGATCAATCGGTAGTCGTAAATACGGCACGTTTGGTAAGCTCCCGCCATTGTAGAGGAGCGAGATAGCTTACGCGTTACTCTACGCCGTTCTATTCATTTCGGTATTATCGCGGTGCGCATTGCTATGGCGTGCCTTCGAATGCGTTCATCGGCGAAATGGATAAGAGAGCCACGTGCTGGTAAAAGTGTTTATGCACGGGATTTCAAATATTTTGTTTCTTATTCTACGGATTTAAGTTTCAATGTTGACTTTTTATGGAAGAGTAAAGCATAAAAAAGGTTTAGCCCACTTTTTTACCCCTGATACTAAAAAGCTGCGTTGGGAATTTCGCATTTAGTGAGAGATGTAAAGAGAAGTCTTAAGTTGTAGGTTGTTTAATTGATAGACTCATAAATGTATATAAAAGAAGGAAAAACTTGTACAGGAATGTCGTCGAGGTATCATATTTACGCCGAAGACAGTTGAGCCTTTTATGACCCTCTACTATGAATTCTAAACTTGCATATTTGACGTTTTTAGTAGACGGGTAGTCATTTCGACTGGAATACGTCTTCGACTGAGACACTCTAGAACACCCAATATAGCGATTGAACTGTGCATCCAGAGAGCCAAGCCAGGCGACGCGAGGATTGGCTCGCGCAGGAGCTTTCAAGCGCGCCCTCCGCCCGGGGCGCTAATCCAAATTAAATAAGAGTATACTAATGATCCGTTAGTCTTGCAAGGGCTAGGCGAGAGCATTTGGCTCATTGAGCGCTGGCCATGAAGCCAACCCCTTTCTTCTTAAGCTCCGGGCACCTTAATCGCGTTTGCCCCCGAGCTTGCGGGGGACGATCGGAGGAGGCGGCCTCTAAGTAAAAAAAATATAACCGAATTAAGGGGCTTGCGCAGCCTAAATTTCATTTGGCCGATAAAAAAGTTATGCCTGCGCGCTTAAGTTTCCTGATGAGAAAATTACGGAGTCGGGGTCGACCCGCTCGGCTCCTCGAGGACGGACAAGTGGTTGGGGGACCGACCGGCCGGCGTTTTTACCCGATCGCCTCAAAGCTCCCTTTCCTTTGTATATCCTTTTAATTTCCCGAGGTCGAGGGGCTAGGCGGGCTTACCGAAAGCGTGGCTTGTTCAAGTGGCAATTACATTAGAATGCGATGCCACGGATCTCACGACGCGGGCGGGCGCTTTTCCCGCCAAGATAAAGCGCTGAATTTTGAGGGAAAGGGGGTTAATAAAACGCGACCTCGAGGACCGCGGCGTAATTAAAAAGGCGGTCGCGAGATCGGGATTGATTAATGTACATGCAAATAATCGGGGCGCGCAGAGGCCGCGATCCCCGGGGGCGGAATGCCGTCCCGTAAGTACACGCGGGCGAAGGGGTGGAAAGCCGACGCGGGGGAAGAATGAAATTCAATAAAGTCCAAGAGCGCGTGCGGGTATGAGACTCGCGGGTCCTTGCGCTTCCGATAATACGCGCGGCTCTCCCCCACGTAAAGGCAATGGGTCGCGCGTATGCACATAAGGGAGCGGAGTATCAAACGCGCCTTCATTTTTCTCGCAATGATCGTCGACTTTATTGCCTCGAGTTTTTGCGCGTTGCGCGCGGAGACGGAGGCGCGCGGCTTCCTCTCCGTTTTGTTTCTTCCCGCTCCGTCGACCCCGCCGCAGTTTCATTTCCCGCGAGGAGTTATTTCGAGCCGAGTCGAGTGCGCGCGGCCTCGGAGAAATTGAGGGGAGAGCTCAAAGGCATGAGGAGACTGCCTCGGTTGAGACTGGTTGCGCCCCCGCCACCACCACAGCGCTAATGCCCGACTTGGGACTTGACAGTCGGCGGTACAGCTGCCGCAGAATTTTCACCGCTATTAGAATAAAAATGAATTCAGAATGGAAAAATGCGAGCTTTGTTTAAAACAGACTGTGCTTTTATGACTACCGTGTGGCTCGAATAAAAATTTGATATACGTTTTGTCTTCGGCGCTGCCATATTCTGGTACATCCAAAGATCGTTCTTTTTAGAAAACTCGCAACAGTTTTTCTTTTTCTAATGTTTCGATTGTTCATCTTTGTTAGATCGATTAAACAGATATGCGAAGCCTTTTTCATTTTCTACAAAATAACACAAAATTTTTTTAGTCCAACTACTGTCAATAACAATACGTACGCAACAAATCCACATAATAAAAAAGAGAATTGAAAAAATAATGAATCATGTGCCATAAGAAGACACGCGATTCTTCCGCAACAGCGGCGGATAAAATACAGGAAAATAGGTAAGGTACATATTCAAAGCTGTTTCCCTCCGTACATCGATATCCACTCTCAATATTCAGCAACATGGATTCTCGTTCGTCCATCTCCATAAAAATGCACTCAAGCTATTCAAATATCTGTTTGTCAAAACTGCTATAAAAAGCTCCGAAAAAATGGGAAAAAAGCGAACCAATGGTGGTTGCGGGGGGAGGGAGAGACACTACAAAACGACTGAATTTCACCATGCACGCGCGCGTTTCCCCGAAAACGTGATGCCTCGCTCGATGTCGTTTCCGGGCTCCCTTAAAACGCACGTACGCGCCTCCGTTTAGTCATATGCGCAGAACGTTGGCGAATATCTGTCTTCTAGTAAATGAAATGGAAACGACTTTAAAATACCACGTCCAACGACGGTTAGAATAAAGTGATCCTTTATTCAATCTTACCCATAGGCATCAATTTTAAATCATTGCTTCTAAATTGCTAATTTAATTATTATCGCGTCTGCTTTGGTTTCCTTTTATACAGTTTGGATTATTTTTATACTTATTCCTTTATATTATTACTCTCGCTAATGTATGATAGATTTAAACATTCTCATACGCTATCTACTATAAAGTCTTAAATAACTAAATGTGACTAAAACACCATTTAAACTTAGTCTTTCTATATTACTTGATGCATATTTATTTCATTGTAACCGATAATGTTTATATTGGCAATAATGTTTATATTAAAATTTTTGCTTGCTTGTTATAATTTTCGATCAAATTCGAATATATTATCTCTGTGCAAGTAACTGAATGCCTCTTCTATTAACTTCAGATTTTATATTAATCTAACAAGACTAGAAACCCTTGATATAAATTCTATTTATAGGAAAATTCACTCCTAAAGAATCTATATCGCTGTTCATCATAAAGTACAGTTTAAATAAATTACTTAAAACTACATATTAAGTTACTACTATGCGGTATAATTTTACATATATTATATATTACCAAACATAGTGATAAACATTGTATTTTGTAGCTAAAATAAAAAAATGCAGTATATGACATTTTAAAAACTTTATGATCACGCCTCCAATACAACCTACTTTAATTTTAATAATTCAAGTAACATTTTGTCTAAGAACTTCACGAAATGAAGGGCGTATTTTTAAGTTATACCATATTTATTATATATTAGAATTTACAAAAATATAATGCAAACTAAATTACATTTAATAAAATTAAAATTATTATAAAATTAAAATAAAATTAACCATTAAAATTAAATTTTAATGATATTCTTAAAGCAAGTAGGTCTATCACAGAAGTTAAAATTTTCAGACTAGGGAATAACTTGCTAACCTTGCAATGGCAAGGTTGACCTTTTCTTAGTTGATTATTTGACGGTACATTTCCTCTAAACTTCAAGCTCACTGAACTCATTTCAAATTGTAAGGTTGACCTTTGCTCACTCGATTATTTGGAATGGGGTTTCAGTGTAGTTTTTATACTTTAGTACCAATTCCGGATGCGTGAACGCCCTCCTTAGAACCCTGACCTAGCTACAGCAGTAAGATTTTTTTTTGCCCGGCCGATTTTAGTTATGAAGGAGCATCTAAAGTCTCTTGTATATTCTTCTCTCCCCTCATTCTTATTTTTTAATCTCGTTTTTTTAATCTACAAGTAAAGATGCTTTTTTCAATACAGTAAAATTCCCTATAGATGCACACAGATGCACTAACTTTCTAATTCTACACAGATACCTACAGGATTCGTTATACTCCATTCTTCTACTATGCATAAAAGCATAGGCAGACAGAATAAAATCTCAAAGATGTAAAAACATGGACTATTAACTCAGTCTAGTCTATCGTCTATCTAGACGTCATATTATCAGTATTATCAGTATTATTTCTATATACTGTTTGAGTCAGGTCTTGATCAGGTAAGGAAGCTGGTGTAAGGATTGAAATTAAACAAATGCTTAATGTGTGTAAGCTGACTGTATATGATAAAGTTTATCAATGTGGAATAAATAAATCTAGTTACAAAGAAAACTGTTTTCGCACCGCGAGGTAAATAATAGTTTTACGCTCGGGAGTTCGACAGAGTGAGAGGTGAGCGCGAGCTGTCCCTGAGCTTTAGGCCCGATTCCCCCACTACCGCAAGCCCTTTGTTCATCGCGCCGCCGGCGCGACTCATCTTTCGCGGACTCGGCCGCCCGCCTTACCGCGCTCCGCGCGCTTTTTGCGCTCTTCCGCCTATTGTGCTTTCCCGCGCTTTTGCGCCTTCCCGCACAGCTAGGCCTCTGCGCTTTCCCGCACATAGAGCGCTTTCCCACGCTTTCCCGCGCTATCCGTACCTCGCGCCTATCTCAGCCTCACTAATGCTCCCAAGTGGCCCCAGGTCGGCCATGTGCCGCCCTATGCACACATGGCACATACTACCGAGAGTTTGCTCTCCACTGGTGTCAGAGATGGTCACCAGGTTGGCCCTAAGACTTTCCTGACCCACAGGGGTTACACAGCTGCTAGAGTTTTCTAGCGCCGGATAACGAGGTACGTGCACAACGGATGTTCCCCCATGCTCCCTTAATCAGTCACACATTTCCTCCTCTTTGTCTCAATATTTCCTCTCTCTCTCTATCTACCTCTCTCTCTCTCTCTTGAGCATCGGGAGCCCTTTAACTTATCGCTCCGATTTTGTCGATCAATGGGCTCGCTTGTTTATTTACCTTTTACTAGACTGGCGCTCGGCGTAGCTTGTCGCTAACCTTCACATTTTCTGATTACGTAACATACAGAGAAAATGACTTTTTTTCAGTTAAAATATAAAAAATTTGAAATAGAAAGATCAATAGATTCTCACAGTTTCAATAAGAGGTAAACTTTTGTTTGAAAACTTTGGTCAGAAACAGAAGGGGGAGTAGCCAAATACCATAAAGTTGTCGATCGATCAGTCGCGCGCATCTAGCGGTGCATCCACGAAAGTTAGTTGAATCTGGTCGAGATACAGCTCGTTACACGCCCGAATCTCCCATAACTGAGGTAGACATAACACACCGAGATTCATGGTTATATGCCGAGGGGGTTGTGTGCCCAGATAGGGCTGGGGCCTCGCGTGACTTTGACGAGGTTTGATAATTTGTATGCGCGCGAAATTTCTCGACAAAGCTGACGCATCGACTGCGCGCGAGCTAATCGGCGGGAACACGCCACCCAAATTGTCGCAGTAAACGCTTCGATCTACTTCTTGGATTCTTGAAAGGACATTGATAGTCTTGACCGTTTTACGAGTAAGCAGTTAATGCAATGGCGCTTCGTCGACACTAGCCATTTAACGCTTCTGTTTACAGTTAAGTATAATTTTCCCCCATTAACTGTTTATTATCTGTAACATTTATTATTCTTTGAATAGTAAATGATTGCGAGATTATCTCTATCACATTGTTTACATTCTGGAGTCTTACTGGTACGAAATCTTCATAGTTATCTTTATTTCATTTACATACGGTTATTCGATAAATAATAATGCTGTTTCCTGAGTTTCCCATTATTTTTTTTAATTCTGTGTTATTTTAATATACCTCTTATCTTAGTCTACATATACTATAAATATTTGAATCCAAAACAACACTTTTATAACAACCGAAAAGTACTCTAGTTTCACTAAATATAATTTCTAGTACATTCTGTACTTTTCAATAAAGTACTATTCACGCAATCACTGACACGTTTTCCTATAACATAACTTTAAACTTTGAATACATAAGAACTGAGACCTCACATAATAGACAACTCGCATAGATCCTAATAACTTATAATCTCATCAGAACAGTTAAGCAGTGAACACGTAGGATAGGGGCATTAGCGGGTAAAAAGGGCTGGCGACAGCCTCTATTAAGCCACAGCGACGCATTAATTACTCCGCGGCGCGATTAAATCGTCGGGGACCTGGTGCTCATCAAGTCAGGCGAATATGATCGGCGAACGTGTCGCAGGGGGAATCGGGGTCAGAGGAAGAGGGATAGAGAGAGTGGGGAGAGGGGCGAAAAAAGAGGCGCGCGGGTCGAGCGCCCGGTGTCAATTTTAATTGGCATCGTCCTGCCGGATCGCTGATATGCAAATGCAATTTAATGACGCGATATTCTATACGTGTGTCAGTGTGGCCGGGCGGCGATGCGGGTGCCGACGGGGATCCGAAGCCCGGCCTCCTCGTTTCACGGGACAATTGCTGTCGGATTGCCAGGATTTTCGACAATACATTTCACGTTTTTGCCAGTCTGGCACTGCGGTATTGTTTAGTCTGTCGGCGTAATGACACTTTGATCGGTCCACCTGGGACGTCGTGCGCTCCTGACATGATAATTTTTGTAATTCTTAGTGATTGGATTTCCTGCTGATTCACGGACTGTGTGTGCCCCGTCATCAGAAAACCGCGTATCGATGGTTTTGTTCGTATGATTCAATTTTAAACACGAGTCATCTCGGAATCAGTGTTTTACATAAGTTAAATCAAATCGAATATCGTTTATACATATAGTTAAAATATATTGAGAATTTTTGAATTTCTAAACAACTTTTTCTTCATACAGTACTTACAATTTCAACTTACTATCATTATTTTAATTTAGATTTAATTACGTGAATTATTACAGTGTTTAATTCTAATAGATTTAAATATTAATATCCACAATTATTTTACTATTTCTGAATATGTATCATGTATAGATTTACTATAAACTGGTATACCACTAGGATTAATTTAAGTTCCGATATCCTTTGAACGTCAATCTCGATTTCAAAATCGATAGAAAGATAAAAGCTTCATCAGCAATTCAAAAGCATGGTACTAGTTTCTGGCATCAGGTCGCAAGAGCTGGAAAGATCCTCGAAGGGAAAGGGCTAAAGCGCCCTCGCAGTGTCTTTGCTCTGTAACAAATGTCTGTCTCTCTCTTTCTCTCCTCTTCTCTCCTTATATCCGGATCCCTCTTCCTCCTAATTATCCCTTATCTATATCTCGCTCCATTTGACTCGCAATGACGTTATCTTGCCAAGAAGATGGAGAACGCGCACAGGAGAAAGAGAGATCGAGAAAGAGAGAAAGGGAGAGAGGGAGACAGTAGGAGATCCTACTTATCTTATTACTCAAAGTGTCGGGCGTGTATCTAAGGGAGTCTCTCGAATCAGTCTCCGCTCCCTCGTGCTCCCCTTTCACTCGTGTAGTTACTTACTTTCCATTGTGAAGCTCCTGGTCCATCCGCTCTTTCTTTCCTTTCGCGCTCCGACCCAGACGCTTTCCCTTTTCAGCTTCTAGAGTTTTTTTTCACTTTTCAAATTTTGATGCAGCTTTTGGACAGTTTTTAATAGACAGTACCGATATTTCATGTACATCAAAATAATCGAAAACGTTTATCATCTCGGGATTAAAATAGCGATAAAAGCAGTTCATTCTATAAGTTTTATATACTATTGTCGGCTGATATATTATAGGTATTCTTTATAAAATCGATTTTTGTATACTTTATACTATGCAATTTAAAATTATTTGAATTTAGACCTGTATTTTCTAATTCAGTAGATAACAATCCCTAAATGCTTCTAAATATTATATTACAGTCAGTAATTGTGAAAAATGCATGGTTATTTATAAACCTAATTTCACTTATTCAAATATCTCAAATAATCAAATATATTGTCCTAGTATTAAATATATATATATACATTTATGAACATACACATATTAAACCTGTAATATCAATATAATAAACAGTCAAATATGTATGTTCAAATGGCTAGAAATTGCTTCATCAAAATCAATAATAAATAAATTACTTGTTATTTAGAAAAGCATATTAATTTTATTTATTTGTATTTAACTAGCTACGTGGCCAAAGCGGAGTGAAAGTCAATGGTTACTCGCTCTAGTTTCCTTATGAAACTAAAAAAGCACAAAGCCGCTTTGGAGGGTAGCAATTCCATTTAAACCAAGGAAAAATTCACATTAGTTTCCGTCCGTCACACTCTAAGCTTCGCCCCTGAGGAATTCCCGAGTGTAGGTGGTTCCAAAAACCATGCAGTATGGGGCATCGGTTCATTCAGCCCTTATTTTTCTCATGGCGAGTGCCTCAGATCCGCGCGCGAGTGCGACGGGCGGCGGCAGAGGCAATCGAGGTGGGAGAGAGGCCAGGCTTCCCCGACACTTTGGACTTTCCCCGAGGCTTGGGCGGCGGGCGGCGAGGCCTCCGCTCTGACGTTGAGGGATTAAGCCATTGGCAATCCGACTCTAATTACGAGTAACGGATTAGTAGGCGAGGGGGCGCACACGAGAAACGAGGAAACTTCGGCCTGGCTTTCGCCCGGTCACGTGTGCGCGTCGCGGCCTACGCCTCGAATTATGGGATGCTGTTGCTTGGGAATGCGCACCGGGTGAGCGGCGCGCTCCAATTAAAAAGCACCGTGCGGGCTCCTGCCCGCGCAGGCGCATAATTACCCGGGAACGCCGGAGGATTGCCGGGGCCGCCTCAGAAATTTATCGGCGGCCGAGACGCTGCCGCTGCGTGCGTTGTTCCCTCCGAGCGGCCCCAAGCGTCCGCCTGATTGCTCCACTGATGCGCGCATTATATCGCCCAAGTGCCGGGCTAAGTGGCATTCGACTCTGGCTGATGCTGCCGCGCACTTGACACTGATATTTTCGAGCGGCTGCTTCGTCACTCGGAACCTCCTGACGTTAGTGAAATGTTTAAAACTGCAATGTTTGTAAAGAAAGGACTCCAACGGGAATAAGATTCCTATTTTTTGTTAAATTAACACAAAAAGAGGAGCTTTGAATAATTGACTAATATTTCTGGGACATGTACACAATCATATTGAAATTCTGATTGAAAATAAATCGGAGTGAGACCATTAGCAAAGCAGAAATTTTAATAATCAATAATTCAGTATATAGTCTCTCGATAAAGTCGCGAAAATCACTCTCTCGCTATTTTTCTTGCCAAAAGCTTTCACTCTCAGCAGGTGTTCTACCAGTTTTTATTTTAATTGAAAGTATAGTACAGAAACTCCTGACAAAGCGCATAAACCTTTCTTTCTTTTTCTCCGTGTTTTTGTTCCTTTCGACGATTCTTCAGGGCAATTCCATTAAGAGAAAGAACTTAGAGGGCATTTGCTAGAATTGATTGGAAATTGCTTTTTTACCTTTTTATAATTTTTTTTCTTATTTAATGGCTTTTTTTAATATTATTATTGTGCATAATTAATTTTAATTTTGCAAAAGCTTGTGTTTATTTTTTTTACCGTCTTTCGTCTCCTTTTTTTTGCACCATTATAGTGCTTTGGAATAAATAGTTCATGACGTTAGTAGTCCGGACCATTTGACTCGATAACTTGTCGATGACTATCTATCGATCCTATCTTTAATCTCAATGTTGCATAACTTGATCTGTGATAGCCACTCTTAACGACCTCATCACACAAGCATACATATATACAGGTAAGATGTGCACATGCGCCCTCGTAAAAATCTTTCCACCGAGTGTACGGCTGGTTTCGCTTGATGCACAGACTAGCTTAACGACTTGCCCCGTAAAAATCCGCGCTCGAGTTTTTCGCGGACACTTTGCGAGCCGCTGGTCGAAACATCATCCACGGGTTTCCCTGTCGGTTTATCGGGCTTTTACCGCCGCTTACTTGGACAAGAATTAAATCTACAGGAAATCTGTACTCTGAAAGACCAGGATAGAAGCTAAAATTAAAAATATGTACTGAATATTGATGCTTTGAAACGATAATTTTGAAGTTCTCAAAACTTGATTTCTAACTAACTTGAACAATGTTTTTTATAAATTTAGTAGTAATAACAAAACATAAACTATTAAAATAATATTTATAGAAATAAAAACGAATTACTGATTTTTGTACTTACATTAATTGATGCAATAAATAAAAATGTGCTGTAACCAAAAACTGTCTTTTATGTAATAATGTAGTAATGTTAATTTCCAAATTTATAACATAATACTGCATTTGCGGCTAAGACGTCGTGGTGATAATATTATAATATAATTTATTAATGTTCTAGACTAAAATATTTCGGGGTTACTGATATGTGATGCATTGCTAAGTGCAAAATGTATATATTTGAAAATGATTATAGTAGAAATAATAATGGTAATATTAATATATATTGGTACATTACTCAAGTCATGTTAAAACTCTCTGTGTTGATGGACAGCTACTTACCTGGAACAATAAGTGTAATAAATGTAAAAATGTGCATAGTAGATATTTTTTATTCATTAAATGTAGCTTATAAATTTATACTTCAATTTCAGTACTAATCAACAATGGATCTGTGATAAGCAAATTGTGATAAGCAAAAAATTCAGTGTTGCTCATATAAATTAGATGAGACTAAGTAATATCTGGGACCAACGGAGTACGAGCCTAACACTATTACATGTAATAAGTTCTTATAGTATGATTATTATCATAAATTGTGATTAAACGATTGTATTACATTAACATATATTTATACTTATACCTTTATACATAAATTTATATTTTTATTCACATTGAATGCGATTGATTTTGAAACGCAAATTATTCCTTCCTTTCCATTCGTTACATACTTAATATGATTTAGTACGTATGAACACTAGTCATTTCGCGAAACTGCAACATTTACGATTAAAATATTCAAAATTATTCAGAGAATCTTTATTAATATGTGCCACAGTTACTATGTTAATCTTGATATTAACTAATTTCGCACCGTCCTATTATCATAGGTGCACTTTTTCACTTATAACAAGCCAAATGGAACACTGAAAACAATATGGATATTGTAAAAGTAAGTCGGTACGCGGCGCCCGCGTCGCTGAAGTCTTTGGTTGTCGAGCAGCTTGGGTCGGGAAAACCCGAGCGACTCGCGGGCCCCTTGGAAGGAAAGAAGCGCTCCAAAGACACACCGTGAACGTTCATTAAATTACTAAACTACCGTGGAGGGAGAGAGAGACGGGTAGGGGACGGCAGGGTTGGGAGTCGGGGGGGAGCCCGGAAGAGGGGCAGAAAGAAAATCCTCATAATCCAATCTGGCGACATAGCGCGTGTATGCTCGAGGGCAGAGCGCCCGCGCCCGAGGCCCGCGGCAGCTCATCGCTGGAGCCCGGAAAAGCGGCCGGGCCTTTTTTTCACTCTACTTATATGAGCGGCTTCGCGGGAATCGATCCTCTCTTTAATGAACTCCAAGTGTGTAGAGGCGCCGCTCCCGAGCGAGGCATCCCCCTCCCGCTTTTCGAGGGAAGCGCGCCTCGAAACCGCTCCAACAGTTAATATTTACCTTTATTAACTCGTTTCTGCCTGGCTCTCTCCCTCTTCCTCTGCCTCCGTCGTAAATGAAATTTTCAGATAACTTTTAGGATACAGCCCGCGGCCGTCCCGGGATGAAGGGGCCGCGCTGTCAGGAGCAGATTGCTGCCTAAGACCCGAGTGCAGGCGAAATTGGAGGCCGGCTCGCAGTGCTTCGCATCGATCCGCGCGGCTATCGATACACGGACGGTTACTTTCCACTGGGCCACCCGGGCTTTGATCTTTTCTCCGCGGCGCGACGTTTTCTTCCTCCGGACGATACGCGTCCGCCCGCGAAGCTTCGATTGTGCCGCGCGACATCCCGAGACTGTTCAGTTCTCGGGAAGGGTTTGCCTCCTCCTTACTTCTACTAGGCGGTTCTATTGATTTTCTACTGCAGAAAAGGTTCTTCTTATGAGTCTTGGATCGTTGCGAGGCTGGTTAAACAATAACGATTGTCAATGAATTTGATTGTTTTAAGAAGCGGTGTAGGTTGTGTTATATTGTTATTGCTAGCGCCGAGAATCGACTTTTATTTAAAAAATTATTACTTCAAGCTTTTTTGTCATAAATTATTATGAAATCATAACGAAAGGTATCGTGGGCGTTAAGCGCTTTTAGGTCATCGATTTTAATGAAGATTGTTCAGTGCATTCCAAGCTTGTTAATTGTACGTTAACAAACATTTTATGGCTTTAAGCAATCGAATGAATCTTTATATGAACTTGGATGACTCTTCAAATAATTATCTTAAAAAGACTTTTGAAACAGATAATGGAAGGAGAGAACATTGAATTTAAAAGTTCATTCGCAGAAGATCGCTTAAAGTAAAGGGAAATTGAAATTGAAAGCTGCAAATTAATTGTAAAATTCGAAACACTTTTTACGTCCTTTTCTGTTTACCGTGAAATTAATTTTATTTCATATTTTTTTATATTAGCATTAACGCTCGGATGCAAAATAAAAATTCAGCTAGCACTCAATCGCACATTCCACGTGACTGCAAATTTAATGATTGCTTGCAGGCATAACTCCGTCCCGATTTTCTTTTAATACAGCTACACTCTCACATAATTCCACGGACGACGGGAATCCCTTAAAAGCCCTCGACAGGAAAAACAGAGTCAACTGGCCGGCTACCGGTTAATTCGAGCCCCAGGTGTACAAATTCCTACAGTAGCTGCGGCTCTCTCCCATCGTCCCTTCAATTTCACTCGGAGAATTAAAAAACGCGCTCTCGTAATCGAGCTTACGCGAAGGCCGCTCGTAGTACTAGGCAATTTTTCGCCAATTCAATTTAGCCGCACGTTGCTCGTTTTAATGGTCCGAACGCGACTCCGTCTGGCCGGTCCTCTGCTATTATTAATGCAGCTGAGCGTCTAGGACGCGTGCATGCTTCCTTGGAAAAAATCACGGCGCCCTCGGCTAATTGTAATTACCTTTGCAAGAATTATTATCTAATTCTTGTTTGAGATTGTCTTTCGAGGTGCTTCGACGTTCGTGGGATTTTGTAAAGAAAAAAGTTATTGGCTATTATTGAGCTTTAAGGAAGTGCCTTTAGTCCTTATGAGAAAAATTGTTTTTATTTTAAAGCTTTTTGAAACATTTTACGATTTTTCCCTCGCTTGTAAACAATAACGTTAATGAAAAATTGAAAATGTTGTCAAATGCTGTCAACATAATTTTCGTTCTCGTCGCAAGCAGTAGATTTCAGTTTCCAATAAAACTAGTTTGATCTAATTTTATTTACACTGGTAAACTTTTACTACCATTATTAAGTTTCCAATATTGTAACGGTTAATGGTAAAAATAAAATAAAGCAAAAAAGAAATATTTGGTTGACTAATAACAAATCGTAAGGAGAACCTGCACAAGTTTAGTCAGACACCACCATAATTCATAGACAAGACTAAAATTGTTTTCATTTCATTAATAATTTTTCATTCTTTAGAGAAATAATCGCATTGATTATTTATTCATGAAATATTTAGCATTTAATTACAAGTGAAGATAAAATATGAAAAGAATAATAATTGATAATAATTGAATGCTACTAAAAATGAATCATAAAATTTGTACTATCTAAAAAATTTTAATACTCCTCATACTTTATTATAAAGTATGATATTTATTTATCTATGACACTATTTCATTAGTCTTAACAAGATTAGTTTAGCTTAATTGAATATTCATTACCTATCATAGCAATCACGGGTCAGTGAAAGATTAATCAGTTGATGCTGGTATTCATAGTAGAGAAAGGGCTTTAGAAAAATCGAGTGACTCTCGCGCTCAATCGACAAAGAGCGATTATCATCATCTGGGTAACTGACTTTCGAATCTCCATCTCCATCCGGCTTTTATCCCGACGTCAAAGATACAAGCTAATCCGCAGAAGGAGGAGGGGCATACGGGTGCACGCGTAATAAGCGCTGCGGAGATATTGCCTCTACTCGCGAGTCGCTTAATTGGCTGGCTTATGCGCTGGTCCACCGTTCGGCTAAATTGCCAAAGAGGAAGATAGACGGATAAAGAGGCGGATCACGGGAGAGAGTGGGGGGAGAGCAGGAGTCGAGAAAGATAGAGAGCCGATGGGGAAATTTTGCACGGACGAATTCCGCGGATGTCTCGTAATGCTTTATTCGTGACATAATTATTCTTGGTACAGCGACGAAAGTTGAAGCGATGAGAAAAGTTCGATCCGGGCCGCTCGGCCCCGGCCACGCAATATGAAACTGGCCCGGGCCAAAGTTGCGGGTTAGAGCCAATTAGTTTCGGCTTTAACGGCACTAATTTCTTCCGCGCGGCGGTCACCCTTTTTTTCGACCCGCGACAAAGGGCCAACTTGGCGCGGGCGCGGAAATTGCTCCACGGGGCCTAATGAGCCAGACCAAAGCGAAATCTCCCCGGAATTAAAGGCGCGCGGGCGGCGCGGCTGAGTTGGTCCAGGAAAAGTGCAGCGCGTCCCACCGTTGCGCAATCGTGAGTCCACGGGGCCAAGGTGCAACGGCGATAGGAATTGCCAGGAGACCGAGTGGGAATTGCTCCACGCGCGGCCCCAGCCCCCGCGTTTTTATTGTCCGGCGTTACGCGACAGCGGCCGCTTACGCAACCATCTCGTAATGATTACGTAATCGGCCGACCCGAGCGGCCCCGCCCCCACCTGCCATCCAGGGCAAACGGCCTCGAGATGAAAAAGGGTGAACATTCCGCCGCGGTGCGACCTTTTTTCGCTGTGCTATGAAAGACGTAGTTGTGAATCAAACTATTTCAATGACGGCATGTGATGATAATACATGTACAATAGGTAGGATTAATTAATTAAGTAATTGTACCGCTTTCCATGCATTTTCTATGAAATAAAAATCTAGATGTGTTAATTTTTTTTTTGTCATCGGGATACTTATTTAATTAATGAAATTATATTGACGCGTAATAAAAGGTTAATGTGAAATAAAGTTACATTAATATTAACGGACAACTGCAAAAATATTACAGATGACGAACGCCAATTTTTCAATCTGTCTTTGTTTCGTAATGTATAGTATCTTGCCCAGTCAATTTTGCTCCTGCATTAAATCGCTGCTTAGTTATATGGTGAAGACCTTGCAATTATTGACACTGTTTTTATAACTGCGAGATCCCGCGAACGTACGATCTAGGTGCAGAAAGTAAAGGTGTGCCGTGTCTAATAATATTATTTCTGTCAAAAGAGACATAATCTTCAAAAGCGTGTTGCGCGATTTACTCAGTAGCTGAGCATGACAAAGTCAATAGTATTTTTCGTCTAATTTAATGTTTATATAATAATAACTCTAATATTGGTAGCTCGTAATTTAATATTAAAAACATAGTTTCGTATTAATTATAAATATAAAAACAATTACTATATTTCCGATTACACTAAAGTTATATTAACTATCGTTTTGTTAGAGTTTTTCTTACAGAGTTACTGTTTAATAACCAACGTTCTCTCTTTTTCATTAAACAGTTTCATTATTCATGATCTTTTTCATTTAATAAATATGTATTTAACTATTCTTCAATATGATATTACCTAATTATTACATGGATATTGTACACGTAAATAATTTTTCTCTTTTTGCACTGCATTTATACAATACTTATATATTTGAATATGATCAGATTAGAAAGTCAATCACAGTGCAAGAGTCATCAAGTTAAGACAGAGCGGAGCGGCGTATAAATACAATGAGCACATAGAGCATTCTGGGGCAGAAATGATGTTGCGGCAGTTTAATGTTTAAACGTGTTTAATATTCCATGAGTATACAGGATGAATAAGAGATAAATAGATGAGTATACTATAAATATCATTTTATTCTTGTTTATACAGGCAAAAAAATTTAAAAAACACGTAAAATGCATAATATAAAATAGAATTATCTTATATAAATAAGTGAGAAGCGAGTGAATAAACAGCATGAAAATTATAGATACAGTTCTTTAGTATGTGGACATGTGCGTAATGGTAGGGTATAATCTCCAATGAAACCGAAATGATACATTTTTGTCGATTTGTTTCCGCTGCTCCATTTCCGCCGAACGGAATGAGGGAAACCGCCAGAAGGTGCGGAGCGTAATGTTTGAATAGGTCGCATGAAAAGTGGAGAAAGTGCGCGATAAGAAGAAAGGCGATTAAAACAAAGGAGGGTCGTGCTCGGCCGGGTTGTTAATGCAGGCAATAATTGCAGGGGTGCAATGTGATAGGGACGGGAGCAAAAGGGAGCGGAGGGCGCACAGCGTAAATACGCGAAACACGTGTAAACTGAAGGCCGTTAAAGTCGGCTTACGCTGCACTCGGGTGATACGTGCCGATAAAGGTGGGACCGTTCCGGGTGCAGCGATGACGCCCCTTTGTCAGCGCGGCCGGGAGACCCTCGCAAGACACGCACAGTCGATAAATAATTACGAGGTCTGTCACGTCTCGGCGGAGCACCTCTCGACCCCAGTGAATCCTGCCGTTTCTCACGGCCGAGTCGCCAAAAGGTACTCTAGGCTCCGCCTATAGTTGCTAGGACAGCCTCTCGCGCTTCGGCGCGAATCCCGGGGATTGTGCTACCTCCGCTAATCGTCGGCGATCCAGCGCTCGACCTTGCACCCGTTTGCGGGCGCCTGCGCTCGCAAAAACAGGCGGCGTCAAACAATGCCGCGGCGCCAGTACGCCTCCCCGCCGCCGTAACCATGGCGCGCCCCGCCGGGATATTGAATTCCGCGAGCTGTCGCCGCACCGCGCCTCCCGAGCCTCTGTACGCTCCCGTGCTTGCGAAAAATAATCGCGTAGCCCGGGGATCTGCGATTCCGTCCCGACTCACGCTCTTGAGAGCTGAATTGAAGGGCGCGCTTGGGCTGCCCCGCGAGTTTACGCCCATGCCAAATGAGCGAGCGAGAATTTTCGGGATAACTCGACCGTTCTTCCATGCCAACGCCCTTTTTATTCCCCTTTTTACTTGGACTCTCACTAGCCTGAACCGTATGGTAAACGAGGAAGTAATTAAAGTTATCTGAAGAAATACGAGAACGTCGAAACATGAACTTTCTGAAATAACACCAAAGAAATTCGTTTAAATTTAACTTGGATGTTTGTGTTTACAATACCGGCTTGATACAGGATTATGTTTCACCTTCGTGATTGTATTAGTCTTTCTATTTATTCTGCTATTCATGGTATGGTCACAATTATATAAAAACGAATATCTGATATAATTTCATATCTTAATTTCATTTACTGTCGTTATAAATCAGATTTAAATATTTTGTTGATATTAATAAGGTTAAAATAACTTATATTTGAAAACTACTTGAATAATGCTCTAATTTTTATGTACACCTAAATAAAGGAACATTATCTAAATATTTGGTACTGTATATGAAACAGTTTATTCATAATAATAGACTCGTGTAATTGCAAATAGCCATACATACAAAGTTTCATAGAAAAAACAAAAGATAAACGACATTGCTGAGTCACATGCGGCACAATCATAAATAATAGAATACATCTATAAATAGCGAAAATTGCAATTGTAATAATATATTAATTTAGTATTAAAACTATTAATACTTTACAAAAATTATTATAACGTAATGTGCGTCACAAATATTTAATATACAGAAGTATTAATATACCTATACAGTTAAATTACTTAAATTGACCTCTTTTTGTTAATTTTGATTTTTAATATTCTTGTTTGCCATTGTGACTTTTTTATGTATTATCTTCGAATAAACTATTTAATGTAGAAACCTAAATAATGAATTTAAAGTCAGGTATGCGGTAAATATTAAAAAATAAAATTTAATTAAGAAAATGCGGGTGGAATTTTTTTAATACTTTCGTTTGTATGAATTACGAAATGAATTAAACCAAACAGAGGAGAATACGGGCAATTTCAGTTCGTGCAGTCTAAATTCAGCGTACAAATGAAGAAAATTTGCTGATCCAAATAACAATTAGTCGGGCTAAGAGCGGGTGACGCGCAGATGCTCGGGTCGTGTAGGGCGAAGGGCTTCGAGGCAGTTAAGACGAAACGTCCGGAAGTAAATTCAACTCGCAGGCTCGGGGAAAAAATTCATGGTCCACGTGGTGCGCCGGCTAAATAAAGTCGTTTGGCATGGGAATCCCAACATTAACCCCGGTGCGTCCCTCATTTTTCCATCTTGCGTTTTTGCAAGGAAATGTCTCGTTACGGAACGGCTGCTATGGCACCCGGCTCAATCATACACCAGCTCCCTTTCGAGGACGAACGGCCAACTTAGTGTATTCGGAATTAAGCATGTTTTCCTAAAATTTTAAAATTAGAGTTGCCACGGCTGCGAGTAGTGTAAAAAACACGTTTCACAGTTCGCTTGATTAAACATTTGTAAACAAACGCAATAGCAGTGGTAAAATGTGTGGCTTCTACGAGAAATAAGTTTCGTGAAGGATAAAGAAGTAGTGGGGTAGAGTACTTTGAATATTTTTACGGTTTGTTTTTAAAACATTCTTCAGATTCTTCACTGTGAAATTGGATGTATGCAACTAGTTTCATTTTATCTTCTCCATGAATTTGAATACCATCATATTATTGAACTTATTTTGTACGAAAACCAACTTTTTCTCGTAAATAAGATATTTGCATAATCTACAAGAAAAAATCTATTTAAATATGTGAAAAGTCTCTCTCTCTCAATAAATACTGAATATATTTGAATTTAATTTGTAAGACAAAGCATTGATTAATAATTATCATCTGGATTTTTATAACATTTTATTTTTTAACCATTTTATATTATTTTTTTAATAGATATCTATTTCACATAATTTAATAAATATTCAAAGTTCATGTTTTATTATTACCTACTTCTCTAGTGATATTCGAAGGTTTATAAAGTAAGTTACAATTATAATAATTATATACAATATATGCTTAGTTTAATACAGTGCTTAAAAATGTGTGAAGGCAAGGTCGTTATGTTTGCATATTTAACAAAATTATTATATACATAGGAAGGAATATTAAGAAAAATTTATTATTCCCCTAAATAACTTAAATACGTTTTTAATATTTTATATATTTTGCTTATAAAATGAAAATTAAATTCGGATTTTTGTAAACTGTAACATATTCTATAAATGACCTTGATTTGCATTATTGTATAAAAGCCGATGCTAAACTGTATTGCAAAGACTTTAAAGGTGGTTCAACATATTAAAAAGATTTTACTGATAGAGTTTTAGCTGCACCGATTAAAAATAAATTTCGCTTTTGTTCGATGCCACTTTGACGATCCGCGAATCACAAGCAGAGTAATCAAAAACGTAGACTTCCTTGCACGGGTGCTACGAGCGAACATGGGCCGATTTCACCGATCGATAATTGCACGGAAGTCAGGATGCGCAAAGGGCCCTGCGAGGATCCTCTGTCCCCCGGCTTTAATTGAGTTTGCGCGCGTTCGGCGGCGCGTCCCCGCTCGCTTTGTCCTCGGAAATTGCACTCGGCCGGGGAAGAAAACAACGCCGATGCGCTTTTAGCGCCCAGCGATCGAAAAAGTTTGTCTATAACGGTTTTGCGAATTTTCAAAAGGCAGGCAGCCCGTACATATTTATCGATCATTATGAAGAAAAGGCTTTTTTCCCTTTCCCCAGGAAATTTGCATGCTTGTTTTATGATGTTTCAGTGATAGCCTTGTAATATTCAGAAGTTTTACTCGTTTCAGTCGTTAACTGTTTTTAGATTTTTGTATACCGATCTCATATGTACTCATATGTAGAAAGTAAACGCTGTGGTATTCTACTTAAATTTAATTCAAAATATGCATTAAAAAATTAAGTCCTCCTTAATTAAGAATATCTTACTGAATTTTTATTAACATGTCATAGATTGCAAAATCGAAAAAAGTGTTTCTGTTTCTCTCAGAATACCGATCAAAAACTTGATATCTTAAATATTTTCGATAACAACAATTTTTTATTTTCAGTAAAAAGCTGGTTGAATGTTGTTTTTAAAGATCGGCCTTGTGGCATATTTGGAAAGAAATAGGTCCAAAGGATTTTCCAATTTTTTGCAATATTAATTTAGCTTTCTTTGGTAAATATAAAAATATCCGCTTGGCGAGATTCTTTTTGATTTTTCATGCGTACTTCTTCATCAAATGTCGGGGAAAGTAGGGGAAACGAGACCCAGACGGAAAAAGGTGATAAAGTGACGACTTTTTACGACCCTTTTTACCCCTTCTCCAACTCCCTTGAGAACTTTAATAAGAACTTCGTCACAGTTACGTTTGTCGCTTCCAACTTCAATTTCTTCTTGTTCTTTTTTTACGTCATTAACCAGGCGCCGGAGACAAGTTTCTTTGATTTAAAAAGGGTATCCAAATGACATTCACGCTTTAATAATTTACGTCCTTTATTTTATTATGCATAAATGTATCGAATTTTCCCCGGCATGGGTGCTACAATATATTTTTACATAGTACGACAAAAACTATTTTTTATCAATAAATTTGAGCAGATCTTTCAATCTCTAATCAGTTTCATCTGCATTAATTAATGAATGGAGAAAAGCGAAACAGAATAAATGATGTAATAATTTAATCTTATTGTTCTAAGCTTATTATATTAAAACATAAAATACATCCATTTATATGTAATACCATATTAATTATCAGAACTTTAGCCATTTTCGTTATACATTACTAACTATAATACACGTGCCCTTTAACTTCAGAAGGGTTCACATTTCAATCGATTTACGGGTGAATTACTTCCCTCAGAAAATTCTATGCGTTTTCCCTTTTTGAATGATCTAATTTTTTTTAGTATTACCCACCAATATATTCCCAAAAGGTTCGTTTAGCACAATGATTCACATATTTTTTAACGAAATGGGAATCTAAACGGACATTTTCGACGAAAAAGATTCATTTACAGTACGATCAATATTATTATTTTTACGGAAACTGCAGTAACGTGGTTTAAATGCTTTTTGAAGGTCAATTATGCAATATGAGAAATCTGAAATATAAGAATAGTCTTGAATAAATACATTATTTAAATAAATTAATAAAATATTATTTACTTAATAATAAACTTGTCAGCAATGCAACTGCTTTAAGTAAGCGCATGCCGTTGCATGCAATGCCTACATTTTTTATGAACTATTCAAGACATATATTAAGATTAATGCACCTACTTTAAACTAAAGATTTTCTTTTGTCAATGTATGCTAACTACCAACAAGCCGAAGTCGACATCATTCAAACGTTGCTGTTTCTCTTATCGCGAAAATGTCTTGGGCCGAGATAACGCTAAGGCTGGAACGAGGCGCAGAAGGAAAGCTGTGAATAGGAAACAATGAAACGAGGAAATAACGCGCTGGAAACTTCCTCCATTTGGCGCGCAATCAATGCCGGGAGCTGCCGATCTAATTCAGCACGCGCGTGTCCCGAGAGCGACGCGTCCTCCAGCGTTTTCGCCAATTTAGCGTTATTACTGGCTACAGCACCTTTAATGCACAAGGCGCAGAGTCGCGCAGCCGACCATTTCCCCGCTGAATTCCCGGGAAATTTACAGGGCTTTACAGATGACAGCCGTATCGGTCGATCGTTTACGTCGCCCCGTATATCACGATGCTCCGTTTCGCTATCGCGCTCCCTCGCTCTTATGGGTGCTTTTTCGAAGCGAACTGCCTTTATATCGACAAGTTTTAAATAATCACAACCTATAATAAAACTGCAATGAATAGATTTTGTTTACGAGACATCTACAGTTGTAGTAATGATTGCTATAGGAATCGACTTTCATGAGTCATCAATTACAAAGTCTTTTGAGATCAAGTAATTACAGCATCGGAATATTTGTCCGAGTGAGTACTGATGCAAGTTTCGTTGGGTTAGTACATTCAGAAACATTTTCAAAGAGAGGGCCAAGAAATTAAGCAGGAATTTATTTTACAGTTACTATTCAGTATTTTTCTAAATTTGATATTCGAAATTTGTACTTATTTTAAAAAAGGGTGTAAGCTCTTCGCTGGAATAATTGCATTATACCATTGAAGATATTCATTCACACAATTTGAGCAAACGAGTGAAATTAGGAAAAGTTGAAATCACTGCGGTCGGCACGTTCCACCATCGAAAGCTAACGCGTGACCACATCGGCCGAGCGCGAGCGGATGGCATGTAAAAATTGGCGCCACGGAGAATGAAAAGCTCGAAAGCCCGCGAGCGCGCGTTTGAGCGACTGCTCGGGGAATCACGCGGGTCGAATTCGCCGAATTTCAATCAGCGCTCGATGATCAAAGGAAAAGCACGGCTTTAGTGTGCACAGGCTATAGCAAAACGTACCAGCGCTCCATGTAAATGGGATCGTGTCGAGTTTGTCCGATTTTGCCGAAAGATTGGGCGGTATCCAGTTCCCCGTTATTGCATTAAAACAGTCTGAGGCCAATGTCTACTTTAATATCGATGTCTAAATTTTTTAGAAAATATTAAATGTTCCGGGTCATTTTTGGTTTTTTAATGACTTTCGTTTGAAAATTGTAAGATAGATCAATTGATAATCAATAACCGGTTCGCCTCGTTAATGTTCAATTTTTTCTATGTGTACGATTTAATATTTAAAAAATCTATTAATAAACATCATTGCATCTTATAAACAATCAAGGTAAAGTTTAGAGTAATGTTGCATAGTTCAAAGAATTATTTATTAATATTATTTAAAATAGTAAAAATGCGTGTGACTCTCATGAACAAACAATGCAAGAATCTTGGTTTCATCTAATTTCTAGCAAGCAGAAATTGCGTTAATGGAGTTAAATTAAAAGCTAAATTTTTACGCAAGCATTTGCATGACTAGTCCGAGGCACGCGCCTGGGGGCAGCATTCTCTCCTAAGCCGTTTGTTGTCATGAGAAATTACGCGAGCGGTCCTGAATTATGTAAGTGCGGATTTGCCGAAATCCAAGTGAGCGTTGACTTTTGAAAAGTGCGCTCACACTACTCATTCCAGCTACGCGCGAAATAAATTTGCATGCCAACTGCTCCCGGAAAAATACTTCCAATGCGAGTTGATTAAAAGTCAATAGAAATCGCGCGCAAAGCGGATTTTTATGCAGATACTAATTCAACATCGAGCTTTTAGTCCGAGCAGTTTTAGTTGAGATTTACTTTGCACAACTTTTCTTATAAACTCGAGTTACACTTTTCAATTGCGTAGATTTTGTATATCCTATGCGTAGCGAAAAGTAATTTAAATCTACTGACGGGTATTAAAAAAACTAATATTTATCGCTTTAAAGAAAAACCAACAATAAGACTTAAAAAGCCTCTAGATACGTAAATAGGAATTTTTCATAATTCTCTGTGAATTTTAAAATAAACCATAAGATTAAAGCAGAGATATTTTTATTCCGATTCAGAGATTATGGCTCTACTTTAATCATTCATTTAATTTTCAATTTACTGACAATGATGAAGATTGTAATTATCAGTACATTGAACATGTTCATCACACATAATTTCTGTTATTTCATTAATCTTATTATCTCATTATTATCTTATTATTTCATTAATCTTATTGCCGCAGCGCGATCTCTAATCCATAGATGAAAGGGAAAAGCAAATAGAGGTGTAATATTACTCATACACGTTCTAGGTCTCGAACAGTATGGACTCAAGTGAGTAGTCTGACTAGATAGAATTGAAAGGATCCTCGTCGTGCGAATCATGTTATCATCCTGAGGCAGCTGACAAATCGAAGGTAATAGGGCTAGGCGAGTCAAAATTCCTCGAGTGGAGGATAGTCTGAGCGCACGTGCGCATGATTATGTGCGGCTTCATCCTCGAATCGTCGCGTACGTACGGATCTCGACTTTAGTGGCAGGTGTTCCACCGCACATGAAAGAGTCATACGCTTGCTCGGGGACTCGGAAGAGCGTTGCAGCCCTCCGAAAGCTTGATTAGATTCTCTCGGGAGTACGCGTAATGACGAGTACGGACCTTGGCAGAAATCTTCAATATTCGTGTCCGACTATTCTCGGTACGTTCTACTTGGACCGATCTACCTTTTGGTGCATATTGGAAATACTAAAGTTTACTCTTTTAGAAACAAGTATTACAGTATCCATTTGACTTGAATCTGTGCTGGTAGGAGGCGTTTAAATTTATAATTGGTGTAAAAGCTAATAGGAAGAAAACCAAGAAAATGTTGCAATGGTTATATAAGATAGGCCACAAGAGATCCTCTGAGTGAATTTTTGAATTCTTCTAAAGCCCTAAACCAGCCTTGAGCAAAAGACAGTCTTATAATCATTCTGATACTCTGGGAGAAGCTTGCATCATGCTAATTGGTTTAACGAGCAGGCGGGCACGGAGGCAGGGCCCGAGGCGGCAGTGTGGCGGGGCCGCGTCATGATCGGGCAGAGGGCGCGGGCGTCGGTGGGGGCGGCGATGGGCGGCAATGGGCGGCGACGGGCGCGGGCGCGCGACTGCCGGCTCGGGAGATCCGGCACCGGGCGCGGCTTGGCCCCGTGCCCAGCGGCTTCTGCGACGACGCGGCCTGGCGCCAGGGCCGCGAACGCAGGTGCCGCGGGGATAGGCCGAGCCTGCACGAGGCCTAGACCGCCTGCCAATAGGGCCGCGGGAAGGCGGGGCGCCTCCAGCCCCGCGTCCCTTTTAGGCTTCCTTCCGCGTGAGACTGCGGGACAATTAGCCATGCGAATCCTCACCCGGAAGACAGGTGTTCGCGTGAAAAACGGGGGTCGCGATCGAGTCTTGTCGCCGCGTGACCCACTTACGCCTCGGTGACCCGGAAACGCGCGCGCCGAGATCCTCGCAGGGGGAGCGCGGGCTCGCGCCCCAGTCGCACATGGGACCTTGCAAACAGCTGTGTATCTGCGCAGCTCCGACTTTGCCGAGTGCGTATCGAACAGCCGGGAACACGGAGCTTCCTTCCCAATGCGATCAAGCGACTAAATCATGAATGATTGCCCTGCAGTCGATTGAACGAACGCTGTTACTGCGCAGTTGTATATCATGCCTATGTAGGCGCACACCTTATTATAACTTGCTGCTACTCGATACTTTTTGCATCCATTCGATCAATTGAACGTTCAGTCCTACTTTTATATGTTCTCTTGATAGGAAATGATGGGGTTGAATACGTGCATTTCTGTTTGACGCAGTATTTAAGTGGCTGTTAAGAAAAATTTATTTTACCGTCAGTGATGTTTTCCTTCAATAAATTATCTGTTAACCTAATTGGATCTTAAAGCTATTGGATCCTCTATAAAATGTATACATATACACAAGGAGAGAATGTAAAAATTACCTTAGGAGAAAGAAATTTATCGTTTACTAAGGCATGAATTTACTCTCAGGCTTTCAAACTGCAATATTACGAAAAATAAGCTGCCGGGAAACAAGAGAGGAGAAAGAGAAAACGGGACGCAGCTACAAGGAGGAAAGGGAAAAGAAGGTAAAAGAAATTGAGTACAATAAGGAAGGGGTAGAAAAATAGATGAATAATAGAATGAGAAAAAGAAGAATAAGATCGTGAGGAGGGAATGCGACGGTGTCCGGTGGGAGGGGGCGGGCGCGAGAGAGTTGCACTTGACGCATCGCGATGACATGACGGGAATACGAGTGGGAAAAAGAGGACAATGGACCGAGAGAAAGAGGGCGCGCGAGAAGAGGAACAAGGGCGGACTTTGAGGGAACGAGTGCAAAGGACGCGGAAACAGAGGAGCATTTTTCTTTGCCAGTTCTTCGGCTGCCCTGTTTACGGCGCATGCGGAATGAGCGCGGCTCGGTTGATTTTTCGCCCCTCCACCCCAACTCCTCTAGTGTAGCTTTTTTTCGGGGCAAAGCGCTTTGGAATGCGGTTAGCGCGCCGGCACTCATTAATCCAAGTATATGAGGGAAACTTTTAAATGCATTCAATGCTTCTCAGCGGGAGCTGCTTTTAGCTCCGAAAACTCGGTGGAAGTTAGCGCTTCATAATTCAACTGTTAATAGAATGTTTGTTTTCCCGGCGGCGCTCGATAAGCCGCGAGGCGCGGGTGTATGGGCGTCGAAATCAATGGCAAGGGGACAGGTGAGAGCTGGGAGTGCCGCGCAGGCGAGTAACTGCGCAGTTGGCGCGCATCTACATGAGCCCACTCAATTCCAGGAAAGTCCGAGCGGCACGAGTGGAATAGGAAGAGGCGGCGTCGTGGGTTGGGGCGTCGTCCGAGGAGTCCTCGGCGTCTCCTCACCGCGTCCCGTCGGCCTGGTTGCGTACAAGACTCGCCGGCCAAGTTAGCCTCCCGCGAGTGCAGACACGCGCCGGCCGCTGCCCCAAGGAATGCCCGGTGCACTTTGACCGGGACGTCCGTCCCCCGGGGGCGAGTCCCTCTCCCACTAACCCCACCTCGCCTCCTCCCCGCGGCTCGCCGGGAAGTTTCCGCGCGGCGCGACCCTTTCGCGCCGCACAGCGCCTCCGGGCCCCCGAAGAAAGATCAATCGGGAACTTTTGGAAACTCGCGCCCGCCGCGCCGTCGTCGGCTAGCGCTCTCTAGCGTCCGTGCGCTCATTCTTTTGGGGCCCGGACTTGCCCGGGCACCGCGCTTACCCTCTGAGTGCCCCATATCCTTGTTAGAGAGTTTGATTACTTTGTCGCGAATTTTGATTGTTTTCACGTAAGCAACGTTGGAAAGATCTTTGAGTAGGGCTTTATACGTGAATCAGGGGTAAATCTCAATTAATTCGAAATGTTGCTGGTGGAAATGATTAGGTACGTGGCCATAAATTTAGTATAGAAATGAAAATAGATAACTAGACTGTTTAGTAACAATTATTAAGCTACACAATTAACAGTGACACATCAGAAACATAATGAAAGTATTTCACAGACTGTTATCATAAAAATAGTGATAAGATACACCTGGAGATGTTGAGAAATATCAAATGGTAGATATTTATTTATTATGAAGGAACGAAAACGAATGGTGTATTGATGTTGAAAGTATAGTGAAGTGTATAAACGGAAAGGTTCGATCAAAAAGGTGAAACCTAAAAGAATAAGGGGTTGAAAGAAAGTAAACAGTGGCGACCACATGCCACACGTTTGGGTGTACGTCAACCCTTTCACGTTTACACGCAGAATCATGCAGAGATTCCGCCGAGGGCGATAGGCAAAGAGAAGGAGTTGGGCGGAGGGTGGGGCGGGGGCAGGGCGCAGGAGAAAACAGCGATCGAAATAAATGGACGGTGCAGCGCTAGGTCCTCGGGGGAGTACATACAAACATACAGGGCGCTTGGAGTGAGATCGCCTACAGCGAGAGAGAAAGAAAAGAAGAGTCGCAGTATATATACAGAGAAAGGGGGGTTCGCAGACCCGCAGCGTCAGTCGAGAGGGCGCAGAAGTGTAGGGGGCCGGGGATAAAAAGCAAATAAGTTTCACTCGCACGCTCCCGGGCGCGCTTTCCGTTAGTAAATTCAATCTCGTCAGGAGTCCCTTTAACATTGTGCGCGTAATAGGGGGAGGGCGCCGGCCAAGCGGGCCGGGAAGAAAGGAGAAACGGGGGCTGCAGGTGTCGGCCGTATAACGACTTTATCGCGCCTGTCCCGCGCCGCGGGAGACTATTATCGACTTGGAGGGCCGCTGCCGCCGCGCCGCCTGCCGAACTTTCCGCGGTCCCGGGTTTGTTTGAGCGGCTAATGGAATATTCAGCCGGACTCGCCACCCCGAAAGCCAATGAGGGCCGTTAGCCGGGCTCCCCCTCCCCCTGCCCCCACTTCCGCCCGACACTTAAACCGCGCCGCAGACCCGGAACCGATCTCGTGGGAGCGATCGTGGCCCGCTTCTTTCCGCAGGTGCGAAACGTACGGCCGGCCAAACTGCCCTGCAGTGCACCCGGATACCTCGGGGCTGGCTTCGCCGGCGGCCCGATTTGTCAGCCAAGTAACGAGGCTACTTCTCTTTATGGCCTTTGTTTTCAAGTATTTCACAGGGAATGTTTAATCGAAAGAGTTGGCTAACATGTTTTGTTAATGTAGAGAGTTTAATAATTATTCTTGAGTTGTATTTTAATAAATATTGTTGACATTTTACATGATTTTTATACGATTTGTATCCTCTGTAAGTATATGAAGGTACATCTAAGACTGGTAAAATATTAGTAAACTATGAGCATCACGTGCACAACCTTGTGCTAATTTTGATAATTATAATCACGGATGAAAATATAAAACATACATCGACCGTAACAATAGATTGCCCGAAAATGTTAATCTACAAGCGCGGGTATTGCTGCTCGTAAACGTACGTCTCGTCTCAAAAACATAGACCTCGGCACCAGGCGACCAGACGACCAGACGGAGTGGCAATAACGCCGTAAAGCGAAAACGCTCACGAGAAGGTAGCACTCACATCCAGTGATTGGATCGCTTCTGCTATGGATCGAGATTCCGCGGAATATATTCACCAACTATGAAGATCCAGAAGGATGAGCGTGACTACTTACTCGCGTTCTCGGTAGGAGCTTCTGTTCAGATAATTGGAAGAAACCTCAATTACGAGATAGTTCAAAGTTCTGAAGTTTATCGATACCAATTTACATATGAGCTCGTTCTTCCGTTACCACCTTTAACAGATATAGAAATGCAAGGTATGTACGCTAAACATAATTTTCTGCACAGTTCTTGGAAAGCTTTTTTTACACAAATAAAATTCAAACAGTGATTTAGATTAAATTCTAAAACTCAGGAACTTCTCCGAATGATACAAGGATATAGTTCTCAGTAAAATTCTTTTAAATTCATCTCTTAATCATTTATCTATTAAGCTATTTTTATGATATTAATAAGCAAAGATAAACTAAATTCTTCATCGAATTAAAAGTATAAAAACTTTTGAAAAAACGTTAAGAACGACGTAATAGTTTGGTATATCTGACAGAATTTGTTATAGACTAGTATTATTTTACATTAAAAATAATTTACAAGTTCAAATCTAGGTTTAAAATGGCCCAAGGTAACTAATTCACATTTGAATTTCAGAGAACGGTTTTTCACGATTTCAGGCCGTGAGAGTAATTACAAATCCCGGATTCAACTTCATTCCGAAGAAGTGGAAACATCCCCCATCGGCGTCACGCGCGAACCCGCCATAATTGCAAATCTCGAATAAACTCGTGCGAGCGAGATACTTGGTTGGCGCTTAGAAATCGACGTCGGGCGCGCCCGCACACCTGCTCGTTAAAACTTAGCTTATTAACATTTTTCATGCGCGAACGGCTCACGGAATGCAGGGAAGTTTATTTAAGTTTTTGAGTCGGCCTGTATCAAGGAGCGATTCGTAAAGTTTGTTGCAAAGGAAAAACCACTTCCATCCGCCATCAGACCTTTGCCCAAAGGGCCTGACGTTGTTGGACTGACTATCTGTCTCTTCTTGCGAGATCTATGCAGATAACTGCGTATATTATTCATGAAGTAAAAACATTATGATTCTACTAATTTTAGTTGTTATTCTTCTTTAGTTTGTACGAAGCTCGCATCAATATCGACACAAGTATGTATTGGGGCATATCTAAACATACGTGATTAATAATAAAAAATTGAAAAGATATTATTTTGTACAAATTGTATGAAAAAGAAATGCTTATCTCACGTACTAAAGAAAACTTCAGGTTTGTTTTAATGATAATATCTAAATTCAATGGTGCATGCACATAATGAAGATAAAAAAGATTTAAAAACGTATTTTTTAAAAATAATATTGCTGACTAAAAGTTTGAATCGGTTGATTTCATTTAACAGAATCTATATCATTACTTAGTAAAAGATGAAATTGTTATTTGTTAAACTCTTAATTGTAATATCTGTTATTTATACGAATTGCATGCACATGGCTGATGCTTATGGTTCAGGAATGTGTAAGTTAGAAAACAAATTTTGTATAGTTTCTCAGTTTTAAACCTTTTCGTGTAAATAATGTTTATTCACTATGATACTACTATTCTAGCCAATAAACTGTCATTGGCAGCATGCACAGTAAACTGCAATGGTAAGCCGTTTTTTTTAAATTGAACTTATATTATTTTTTGAAACAGCTTGCGAAAAAATTGGATTGAGATGTTTGTAATTTTTCCAGCTATAGAATACTCTGTTAATTTCATAATAATTTCTATGTTTCATTTTTACTTAAAATAAACTTAGGTGCAAGATAATGTACATGTAGTAACTAATCTGGTCTATAGATTTATATAATTTTACAACTATGCTTTGTAATATTTTTATTTATTTTATTCTAGTTTATACTAGTTAATAAACGTATTATTGATTTTTAGATGGACATAGATGGATAAGAACGCCATGGTGTTTTGCAAAATGTAAAGCCTTCATGAAACTTGGTGAGTTAATATAACTGTTTAATTAATGAATATCAATTAAAGCATATGAATATATTATAATCAGATAATTCAAAATATATTTCTCAATTCATTCAAATTCTATTAGAAACGTAAATATGCATTGAAGTGATTGAAATTCATTTTCTAAATCATTGACTTTTTTAAATCTTGAGGTGAATCAACTGCTTTTTTCGTCTTTCTAAAATTAAAGAGAATTTATCCAATAGTATATTATATATAATATATAATTGTTTTTATCGATGAAAAAAATAAAAATATTTCTTTTGATATTATTATAGGAGAATCGGTTGGTTAACGAATATGCATGGAGAGTAATCTTGGATTTTAAGTAAAAAATTCGTATATTTTTCATACAAGGTTTGTAAATACCATTTTTCGACTTCTATGAGGAATATAAAATAAAAAACATTTACGACAAATTTAATACTGAGCACAATATTTTTTTAAAATAGTAAATATTAAATTTTTAATAATTATTTTTAAACATAATATTTTTAAAAACTCTTTGTATTATTTAAATAAAATTTAAATTAATTCTACTTGCACATACAGTTATATCTCTTGTTCTTTAAATATGTGCAGCATTGTTGCCAATTTTGTGTTAGTGCTTGACTAATGAATTTACTAATAATCAAGAATGGCTAAAAATTAGAAATTATGTACTCAAAAAAAAAGCAAAAACAATTAAATTTTTAAGTTCTTTCATTATAATTAAATAAAAAATAGAATGATTTATATAATTTAAAATCTATTATACAACTGTAATTTGCGCAGGTAAATTATTGTATTAATTTTGCAATGCGGAAAACTGAAATAATGCTATTAACCAACATTATAAATATCTTGACATTGTAAAATGAAAGTAGAAGACATTATCATTTTTAAAATAACCTTTGTTGTCTAAGGATAATATTTCATTTTAGTTGTTCCTAACATGTGCATGAGTTTAGCAGAATATAGATTAAATGTTTTAATTTTAATTATAATTTATTTTTTACGTTTGGCATATTTTTCATATACAGACAACTATGGTAATCAATAAGAGTTCTATAATCTACTAGGAAATTGAACCTAACACGATCATAGTTCACAGAGTGCCGTATTAAGACGAATAGATTTAAGTAGAAATTCGAGACTCTCGTGGAGTTGCTATCTACGTACCCTCAAGCCCTTTAGCATGGAATAATTGAGTGTCACCTGGGCATAACAAATGAAGTCTCGATTCCCGCCCTCGAGGCGCTCTAGCGAGAGTCGCTGCTCTTGGTCAAGTTACTTGCGGGTCGAGCGACATGCCCTTGATTAATGACGGGACTTGTCTGACGCGAACCCAAGCCGTCTCGCGATTCTTGTCTCTTAAATAGTTAGTGCGAACGACTGACATGTGCATCCAAAATCTGATACATCGAGAACCCTGTGTCTCAGTGTCACATTATTCGTTGTTGACAGTTTCAATGTAAGTCTTAACAATTATGTGCAATTAAAAACAATAATACTATTTGACACATGCAAACACACACACACATTTCTATTATGCCAAGTCTTGTAAATTAACGAGTAGAGAAAAACATATGTTACAAATGATTTTACTAGTGCATTATTCTTTAGAACAGTACGTAAACAATTTTTATTTGAAGTAAGTTTTTAGTCTTGAAATATATTTAAATTATGTTTATATTTATACTTATTTTTCGAAAGAAAAACAAATAACTAAAATAAAGGCTTCTTTAAGCAGATGATTAGGCGAAAGATGAATGTCTAACGGTTTTTGTTAAAGTCGATAAGAGGTCTATTGTCCCTCTTGTATACAAAATACAAGAAACGTCTTTTAGAAATATTAAAAATATATATATTTTTTATGTATATTTGTTCAATGAATATGTATATTATGATGGAAATTTTATTGTGGAAAAAGAATAATAAAACTTTATTGAGCAACATATGTAAGATAGATGACTAATTATGTTTATATTAGTAGATAAAATGAAAAATATAGAATCTGTTATTATACAAGATTTTAAATAGATACGAAATTATGTAACCTCATTTTATTTACTTACATTAAACATCTTTTGTACAAAAAATGATAGTAAATCTTTAAGAAAGTTTTATTTTATAAAATAATGACTTTTAATAGAATAATTTCGATTTAATAATACATTCAAAGAATAAAATTGAATTCAAAGTAGTTCATTATATAGCTTCGTATAGATATTCATGTGATTTAGGAGAACTATTGTTGTGACGGTATCATTATTATAAAGCAGAAACTGCAGTTATTATGAGTAAAGAAATCGAGATACTATCATTTGTCGATAATGACTGTCGTATAGCTGCGATTGAGAGGGAACCGTAAAGAAAACTACATTTCCCGCAGGTTTTGCGTCTTAATTAGGGTAGGGCATGAAGCAGACGCCCGAGGTCAAAAAAGAAACTCGAGAGCTAGCGGTGTATTCGCAGTACACACGGGGACAGCTTTAATTACGGGCATCCTAGGTAGAGCTATCCACAGCGTGGCCCTCAGGCGGCTCTGCATGCGCGACCCTCCCGTCGACGCCACGTCCCAGGAAATATCGCAAAATCCAATTAGAAGATTCACGTGTCCGCCTTCCCGGCTCCCGCTCGTGTTGCAGCCTTTTCGTCTATTTTTAAGCAGTACGATGACTACCGGCACACCGCCAGTTGTCGCCTGGGAAAGTTAGCCCAGGGACAAGCTCTGCGACTTTCGCAGATCGGACGTGTCGCGTGCTTTCAAAAGAACATTTATTTGGTTCCATTCGTCCATAGCGTCGCTTTGGCAACTCTTAAAACGATGCTTTTCTATTGAGGCGTAATTATGCGGATTCGCCCAAATCCAAATTAAATTTCGTACATATTTTAAAATAGTTCCTCGTTGCGGTTTCATGCTGCAGTTATTAATTTGATATTATGTTATGCTCGAGTAATCTACGAATTCGAATACTATTTGCACTGCTTTGTACATATTCGAATTGGTAGGGTAAAAGCTCGTAAATAAATTGCTGCAGGAAATTCCTATAAAGTGGGTGTTTGTGGCTTCACCCAACTTTGATCCGCGAATTTTAAAGGCATAATTTAACGGGTACAGTATATCGACATTGGTCCCTAAGCTCCCTTTGGCTTCTCGCGGTTCAGTAATTATATACACAGCAGGTATGTTACATAGACCGATTGAACTTACAATGCAGAATCCTGGAGAATTCCGGGGTGTAATCAATATACAAGTGTTTGCACGCGTATGAGCAATCTCTCAAAGCGCGAGTGCATGGAGATATACGATATACGTGCGTGTATAGCCGATTCACAGGCTCCTCACATTATCCCGTCATTGATTTCGACACTGAAGCTGCTTCGATCGCTTAATTAAGAAGGTCCACATTCGTACATAATTCTGTATCAAACTGGAAATAATTTTTTATATCGCTGTTATATTCTTATAAACATAAGGATTTGTTTGACTTTTGATTATTCAAGCAAATAGTTTTTTCTTTAACAGTTTGAAAATTAGAATGATTCTTCTAATTTTATCTTTGACTTCATCGTTATTATCTATATTTTCTTTATTTATCTTCATTATTTTCTTGAAATAAAGTTTTTCAATTTAAAACAAATCAAAATCAAAATTTTAGTTGTATAAAGTAAAATTTTGATTGTTTAAGAAAGAAGCATACTCCAGAAAGAACGTATTTATTAAATAAACAAAAAAGATCTTGACAAAGTTGAAATATAATATGTTTCAATTATTTTAATGTTGAGTTTTATTATTACTTAATAATCACTAAAAAGTATGTAAATTATTTATTAAAGATATATTTAAATTGTATGTTAATTTTCAGATATTACAGACTATTTGACAGAATAAAATTAAAAAATGGCTGTTTTCATATAAATAACATATATGCTTACGGAAATGTATTGTCCTAAAATTACAAGACTAAAAAATAATATTATACAAGCTAAAGTGTAGCATGATGAGTAAGATGTTAAATTAAAAACTCAAACAATAATACTAAATAGTTCGAATGATTTTATTGTATTGAATAATGAATTGATTTAAATGATTTTAATTTCATCATACATACTAATCATTATAAACATTAATATAAAATAGCGATAACAAATCGAATTTGGCAAATTATAAGCAAATGCTAAACTTATGGAGGTTTATTAAAAAACAAAATAAAAGTTGTTAATTAAATTATAATTTAACTAAGATAAATTAATTATTAATAGTTGATTGTTTGCTGTCGTTCCTCGACAAGTACAGATTAATGCTTTTGATGAAATTGGCATAGATTTTAATTTCTCAATTTCAACAAAATCGAACATATTCAATGGTAGATGAAATTACTAAAAAAAGATGCGAACTACAACATAAAAGAATTCTTTAGGTTCTAACAATTTCGAATCGAAATTTCATTTAATATTTGCGGATCAGAAATACGGCTATAATTGCAATTTAGATATGTAATAAGAGTAAGCAGCTTACGCAATGAATATAAGCTTTCATCTACTTATGCTGTACACGCTTCGAGAGGCTTTAAATGCACTTACAGCGTCTAAAGAGCAATAATGAAGCGATCCTTTACGGTGATTGAAATTATCAATCCAATTGATAAATTGTAATATTATTTAACTACTAGAAATACAAACAATTATAAATTAAATAAACTTTTTTTTTACTTTTTAAGTATCTATTGTAATAATTAAAATAAATTTGTTACTTTATTTTATTACACTTTACTATTAAATATAAGTTTGTTATTAGATGAATGTAATATATTGTATATTATTAAGTTTTGAAATAACTCAATAAATTAAGAATGATTTGTTTATTCATTACGCTGTTTTTTACATTTATAAGTATAATTTTAATATGGGAATACCCACGTATGTTGAAATATTATTTGAGCGATAAGAAGCTTAACAGCATAATCGTATTAAAAGCACATATTACATGTGTATAAAGCTCACAAGCTGAAACGAAACACATGAATCGATCGTATAATCAGTCTACTGTCAAAAATGGAAAACAAGAATATAATAAAAATGTACACATATTTTTTAGATATATGTACATGATAAGGTTACATTGATAGTAAAAATCTTATGCAAATTCTAAACAAACAAAAATACTTTGTTTAATACTTAAAAGTTGGACCACTTATTTAACTAACAAAAAAATTTTTATGTATATATTTATAAGCATATATGTATCAATAAATGCCTTTTACAAACGTTTAACTATGTCATAAATAATAGGCGCTTATTGTATTGCATTTATTTACAATAATATGTACTACATAAATAAATTATCAGTAAAATATTATAAATAAGTGTTAAAAAGTATAGTGTAAAAAGTAATAAAAAATAAATAATTAAAAAGTAAGTAGTGTAAAAGTATAGAGTAAGTGCAGTATGAAGAAAAAATCCCCTTATAAATCTAAATAAAATAAAGATAATTATTGCAACTTACTTATAGTATAATAGAACTAGCAAAAAAGGTCAGTTTGCTTCATCTACTCACCTGTAACAAAAAAATAACAAATATTTTATTATAATTAATTATACAACTTCGAAATTAATATATGCATAGTCTATTTTAGAGTAATCAACGGTATACCCAACATTATAGATATCACTTATTCTTTTAATATAAGAATTTACGGCAATCCAAATGTGACTATATTAGTTACATCAATATTAATAATGTAATGGTTTCAAGATAATTATCTTGATGAATCAAGTAATACTTCAAGTAATCACTCAATATTATAAGCATTGTAATAAGTCATGACGATTAATAGTGAAAGGTATTTACTGAGGAAAATCAGTGTAATACCTATTGAAAGTGATAAAATGGATCTTATCGAATTTTATTTTCCTATTCAACTTACTTGTAAGCCGGGTAGGTAACTGTAACTAGATTTTTCTCTCCATATATACTGTATTTCTTATACTTTTTTTTCGCAAATATCAATTTTTCAAAAGTAATTATCAACTTTTTTGTAACGAGAACTTTAATCTTAATAAGTGTGCCGTTTTATTATATTCGCTTGTAATGTGGTTTTGGAAAAGAACGAAAAATAAACAAAAATCAAAAGCAGAAAGAAGAAATAAATATCTTAGTCCCACCTTCCCTTGCGTTATGATAGGAACTTTGTTGGCGCCAAAGGAAAAGTTTTAATACTAATAACAGCTCTGCATCTCATTAATGCTTTGATCAGTGTACTCGAGTTATAGTGCGGTTCTCTGTTGCCCATCTCTCTCATACTCTCTCTTTCCCTGGCCTTCTCTTTATCTTTCTCTATCTTTCGCGTTCGAAACGATCAAAGTTCCGCATCGTGAATAAGCGCGCGCTTCCTTTGGATGTTCTTGATAACGCGCGCGACGTTCAGCTTTAATGAAGTAATTATGTGTCGCGCAACTTGAGACGCACGCTCCAGCACCCAAGTCGCCCATTTCCTTTTGTCCCGCTTGTTACGTCGTTTCCGGAGACGTGATCAATCTCAGATTAGAATTACAACGTGTTCTTTTAAATCTTTCAGCAAGAGAGCAGCAAGGTGCAAGTTACTTATCAGAAATTTCATATTAGTATTCTATTTTAAGTTTTACATATAATGCTCAATAATTAGTGCAATAATGATTTATGAGCTTTTAATTCAATAACTCTATGTTTTAGTAATATGTATTATCATAAAATATAGAAAAATTTTTATAAGAAGCAAACATTTTATAAATTTTGAATAATTAAAACAAAATAATTATTACTTATTTTTTCCTTCATTATTTTTACATTTTATTTAATTCGAATTCATTAATACAAACGCGTATTTTAGTCGATTTGATCAATATTTCGATTATATCGAATTTAGTTGATTTCAATTTAAATATAAATTTCACGTTCGCAATCAATGCGAATTAACCCTTCTTTTATAACGTGCCCCTATCCATAGAGTGATTTTTAGTGAATGCGTACTTTGGGCCTAATTCGTTCGAGATGAATCTCGCGGCGAGGTCACACCGTTTCCAACTAATCTAGCTACCCCGAGTTGAAAGCTCACGGTTGAGCCTTATTCTGGCGATAGCGCATCAGGATAATTATTAAAGAGTGCTGTAGTGGCTAATACCTAGAGCACCTCTGAGGCCAGTCTCGCTTAATAATAAAAGAAATTCCGACTCGATTAGAGTACATGTGTAAGTTTTATAAAATTCTACTATTTGTTTCCATTTAATTATCTTGGTATTACGATTTAATATTACTTTTGAAGGCATAATAAAATAAACTATCTAAAATTGTATTCATTTCGACACCACAGGCAAACTGCGCAGTATTTGAAAGCCTTATGTGAAGTATCACTACAGGCTAACTCATAATATTCAGGAGGATCTCTTATCAGATATCTAATATGAGCTTTTGGGTCAGTGGTGAGCGTTAGTGGTGCAGCCACGAGAGAAAAGCAACTGAGCATCTCTGTAAATCCCAAGTTTTTTTGGAACTAAACATAAGATTTCAAAGTATTCAAGAATTTAATAAATGCATGGGACAGACGTGACATGCAAAGTCTTATAAGACTCAATCTCCCAAGTAGCTGAAATCATCATCGGTGAGCATATTTTAACGAGTTCATTTTTTCCTATGTCTTTGTACTGTATGGTTTATTAGATTACGCATGATTGGTATAATGGATAATACAATAGAAGACCTAACTTATGCAGGGAAATGTTTACGTGCAAGAACTGTCGTGTGCCTCTTGCAAATAAAACTAAAAGTAAGTCGATTGCTGATTACAAATTAGTGATGTGCTTTAATTTATAAATGATTTAAAATTTGCCACATTATTGTAGATCAAAGCAGGATCAATGAAAATGGATGGTCATGTTGATGTGGTATTTAAATGCAGTAAGCATTTTTTATAGACAGGCTTCAGCTATTGCGGGCTATTGGCGCGCTAAAATGTTCTCAGGCCTCGACTTGCGTTTAAATATAAATAAATTGCGCTTTACAGCTCCAGATATACCTCAAACTAGCGAGATCAGCCGGCTTTACAAAAAGCAATACTTTGAATTTAATATGCATAAAACTAATTAAAATAGGAATATTTTAAAGATTGGAAGTATTGCTATTTAAAATACGACAAAGTATTAGCTATGAGGACCGGCTTTGTGTATGTTTGCTCAACCTTCGGCGTACTAACGCGATCTTGAGACCATTCCACACTCAGACTGCCCGATATGCAGAAGTCATAAAAAAATAAATAGCCTTGGATTTTTATTTTTTAGATTCCTAATCGAAATGTAATTGAGGAACGTAATACTTACATATTCGTATATTTTTAACTCATAATGAATTTTAAGAAAATTTCTATTCATTACATTGTTACATCCTATGTTGAGAATATTTTAATTTTAATATTCTCAATCTTGATTTCTCCAACCAATGCTCGTAACTGTAAACTTGTATGGAAATAAGTGCATATTTAAACATATATGATAATACAAAATAGATAAGATATTATTTTAAGCGCATTGTGTATAATAAATTCTTACCTCGCGTACCAAACGAAACTGGTTAATTTTAATGATAATACATAGTTTCAAGAACGCATATACAAAGTAAAGATAAGAAAGATATAAAGGCACGTTTTTACCAATAATATTGCCAAGTAAACGTTCAAATTCGTTGGTTCCATTTTGTTGATTTCAAAAAATTTTACATACATTAGTGTAAAATGAAATTATCAATAATTAGACCAGTAATTGTAATTATCCTAGTTATCATGGCTTGTTTGCAGGTGATAGATGCATCTATGGGTAAGCAGCATAAAGAAATTTGTTATACGATCTCAGCTTTACAAAACTTTAAAGTTTTAATAATTTTTACTTTTTACAACTTTTTTTAGAGGAATCATTTTCAAGAAGAGCATGTAAACTGAAATGTTACAGTAAGTAGCTTTGTTCTTACGGTTCTACATTTTCTTAAAATAAAAAAATTAGAATATTTCTATAATCTCATGATTTTTTTCCTTTGTTTAAAATATTTAATAGATAGTTATAAGATACTGCAAATGCAACATAAAAAATTATAATATACTTTTTTTAACAATAAGATATATGTAATTTTATAGTTTGTGCTACTGAAATTTCTTTAATTATGCTATATTACTTTTTGTTAAATTTTAGATAAAGATGGATGGATAAGGAATAAATTATGTAATGGAAAATGTGGATTTTTCATGAAAATGGGTAAGTTAATATAATTTTAAGGTTAATATTGATTATTATACAACAGTTCTCTAAATTCGATGAATTCAATTTGTAATAAAAAAGATGTTTGAAAGTTTAATTTTTTTTTAATTTTAATCGATTAAATTTTTATTGAACTACCTCTTATGACCTAATATATTTTTATATCTTATAATTTTATCAGGCTTATTTCTGTGAATAAAAAATTAAGATCTTTTATGCATATAATTTAATCGACAGCATATTATTTGAAGGATCAAAATTAATTTGGAAAAACATAGTATAATATAATTATATATGTGTATGAAAGAATTAATTACACTTTTTATTTTCACAAAAGGAAAAAAATTAACCGGATAGTGGATCTGTTTGGGGAATAATCTTGGAGTCTAAAAGGAGAGACCAAGAAAATTTCCCCGTGAAGTCCAAAATACCGGAAAAATTCGTGTGCTACTCTTTTAAAGTTCGTAAATAGATTTCTAGATTTCTATAAATAATACCAAATCAAACAAAAGTTACTTAAAATCGTATATGTAAAAAATTTATAAATAATATGCAATTATTTTTTCAGCTTCAAAATAAATTCAAAAAATTGGGAGAAAGAAATTTTTTAATTATTAGTTTAACGTGAAGAAAAATGGCACGTGATTTTTAAGAAAATATTATTATAAAAACAAAATATTTATTATTTAAGATTTTTAAAGTTAACAAATACAATAAAAATAATATTTAAAAAACAAAATCGTGGCTTTTTTATGTATTATTAATATTAGTAGATAAATTTAATATATATTACGTACATGAATAAAGACGATGATGTTATAATATAGTTACTGTTTTAAATAATATGTTACCAATCGTTTAATAAAATTTAAAGCTTTTTAAATTACAGATAAAAGTATAGATAGGCCATACAGATACATTGATTAGTAAAATCTTCTGTTTCAAGATTAGTTCATGAGTGACCCTGCATTATAAAGTTGGTCGGATCAAGGCTGGCTTAGTAGACTATAGTCTAATATGGCTAAAGAGAATGGATTAAAATGAGTTTACGACTGTGGAGTAGGTTCGGATTCTTCTCATGAAATTATCAGTATATTTAAAATCTTCTTAAAGTTCAAATTATTCGTTAATAGTTTGTCAAATAAACACCATAGTCATCTGGTACAAACCGAACGGTTTTGATTACATAAGCTGTTATTAGTTAGAAATAAAACGTGAATAAGTAACTGAAAGAAAATTTATAAAAAAAATACCCTAGCTACGTAATTAGCAAGAATTATTAAAGTGAGCAGCAGATATTTTTTATTCACCCTTTGATTTTATAATTTCATTGGATATATACTAAACAAGCATCATTAGAGTTTCTGGTCTCTGCATCACTATCATCACTAATGATAACTGATAAGTTTTCTGAAATAGTTACTGTATTATAATCACCATATTCCAAATTTAAACAACATAAAAAGAATTCAGAATTAGATCACTCTGAGAACGACCTTGTGACGGCAGCTTCCTCCAAGCTGATCCTTGTATCGAAAGCTATCCTGCCGTCCGATTCCGTGCTTTTCGAAATCGGCTTAACCCTGTGTTCGATTTATCTTTCTATATATACACACGTACCCACGTATAATGTGCAGGGAAGATGCGGCTAAACTCCGCGAGCGAATCGTCGATCGGCTTTGGTGGGGTTGGGGCCGTGCAGGCTTTGGCGCCCCCGCGATACAAAGACGATCCGGCTTGGCGACATCTGTAATTGACAATTAGCGCTGTCACCGGAATGTAATCGCATCTCGCTGAGAACGACTAATTCACCGAGTTCAACTTCTAATTGGCTGTCTCCCTCTTGTCATGTCTCTTTCTACCGAACTCTCCCTTTCCTCATTCCCTCCGTCCCTTCAACCCTCTTTCTGATTCATGTTGTGACTCTCGTTTTGCTACTGTTACAGCTTGTCCTTTCTTCTCAAAACGTGCATTGCCATATGGTTACATACATAATCATGTATGCGGAAAAAACTGTAATCAGCTTGAATGTGCATAATAGTTAAATTATACTAATATAAATAGTTCCTAGTGTTCTTGTATACAAATCCTTTTGCGTATTTTTATTTTCATTATTATAACATTAAAGTACAGAAATTTAGATAACATTAATGTAAAGTTATAAATTATGACAGCAAGTACAAACTTCATATAAGAAATAGTTAACTCGATATATATTTTTTAATTTCAGATTTAAAAACACTTATCCATTATGTTCAATGCCTATAAATATGAATAATACATACTAAATAAAGTTTATTAGATAATTAATATACATGATACACTTTAGTATATTGTAAAAACTTATTTTAACGACTTAACATTTTATGAGATTTCGTACGTCATATTTCTATAACTTTTCTTAAAATAATAGCAACTTTTCTCACTAATAAATAGCTCTATTAGATAATTCAATAGACCCTATCTTCCTTAGCATTCATTGCATACCTATGTCATAATTTTCTTGTCTTGGATATTCTATGAGTCGAATCTACAAATACATTGTCATACAATAATGAATTCATTTAGACCTTGCGTGCAGGAGTTTCGAGAATTAAACAATCGGTTTTCAGTTATGCGTAACAGTGAATTCTGCCTGACTGCACCTTCGCCGACTGCTCAGGCGTCGAAAGTCAGGACGTCCTAATAAGCTTACAAGCAACTCGCGAATGGATTGTTCGGGCGGAGATAACTAAATAATTTATACTTTTTATTCTTTCTCTTCAGGAATATTACTATCTATTCCGGCGATAAAATCGGATTACGTCGACGCCGACCGGAATCTGGGTATAATCTTGGATTTTTCGCTATATTTAAATAGTAAACTAGTGTAAATCTATTCAATTATACAATTTATTACAGTATCAGAATATTTTAGAGATTATTTCTAATGTAAACAGTCTTTCTTCCTTCAAATGTAATCCCATAATAAAATATACACGGTTATCGTTTGATCGTATCCGATCAATTATCTCTTTTTAGCTTTTTGCATTTATATTAGTTAGGGTTATATCTTAGTTGGATTTTCAAACAGACTCCAACTAGATTACATTGCCAGGTTACTGACTCTATTTATGACCAAAAACTAGATAAAAACATAATTCTGGTCAATTTCTGATTGTCATCTGGTAAAGATTTTCATCGAGAAACAAACTATTTTAATGGGTTCATGGCAGTACTAAGAGTTCAAGAATAAATGATCGATTTTGAATGTAAAATTATGACGAGATAATAACGACCTACAAATAATATTAGTTTAAATTTGGCATTTAAACAAACGTAATTGATCAGGCATTAGTTTTTTGCCTAACAATACTACAAATTTTTTTATACAAATAAAATATTTAGACGACGATATTCAAATGATAATCAAATGAAATAATTTGATTTAGTTTTTTTATATTTAAAAAATACAGATTAGATAGAAGATAATTTTTTAATGTTGCAATATACTAACCCTCTTTCTGACTATTATTTCGCTTAGAGTGCTTTGTTTACTCGATAAAAAATTATATAATCTCAGCTTTTTTTCTCACGTTATAGAACAAGGTTAAGCACGAAACATAGTTTGCAATGCGCATTATACAAAAAATTCACAAAACTGCAATGAATGTCAAATTGATAAATCGAGACTCACGATGGCGTAAACACTCTTAACGCATGTCCTTAGCGAATTCCGACGAGACTATTATCTGAAACGCGCTTCTCGATATGCTTGGACACGATGAGGAAAGTCTAGCATAGCGTTGTACGGTACTTCCTTAGCTCGATTCAGCGAAAGCCGTGATGAAATTTTTTCGCAGGCACGATTCCCGCGCAAAATAACACAGTGCAATAGATCAGAGAGCGTCTACCGGGCGGAGCTGCGCTGCTGCTGCTGCTGCACGGGCTCCGCGTGCTGAGCGAGAAAGCAAAGCTCGGAATCGCCATGGCAACGGCATCGTCAGTGTGGATTCCATTTGCCTATTGCTATGGAAACGCACGGGCGCGCTCTTAGCCGCTCAAAGCGCCTGTGCAATGAAAGAGATTCTCTCGCTCGCTCCCGGTTGCGCCTCGAGGAGAGTGCATTCGCGGAAGGGCTGGCGGGGAATGGGAAGGGTGAGGGCAGGGCGGCTGACGGAAGGGCGATAAACTCGGAATGTGGACGGACGAGTGCGAAAAAGGAAAGGGACTGGGGGACGGACACCGCCGGGGATGATTATTGGCTGGGCACCCCTGCAAATTGATAGGCCATCGAGCTCGCGTTTATGCAGCTTGTTTGTTTTCATTGTAGCGATTGGCTATAATTTGTATTTGTCGAATGCCACGGAGGCGAGGCTCTGTACACCTGCGAGACCTCCAGAGAGGTAAAGGGGAAAGACTCTCCGTAAATTCGTAGCGCAACTCCATTTGCTCTGTGTACAAATGTTTCTTAGAGATTTAATTGGGTTAAATATACCTCGATGTATGTTTGTTCTAAAATATCGAAGCTTTGATGAAGCACTTAATATTATTTTCGAGCTTTTTGTACATTTTATTTACAGCTTATTAGTCTTAAAAATTCTTTCTTCATTCGAAACATTTTAGAAAAAAGTTAATTAAGTCTAAATTCTTAACCTTTTAATGGCTCACTAACTTTATTAGCAGTTTAATTATATTTAGTTCAATTGTTTGTAACATTAATTGCAATCTTAAAATACTTCGGCATGTTATTAAAGTTTAAATTGTTGCTAAATGCTTAATTAGAAATTGTTGAATAAAATAACTCAAGTATTATATTAATAATATTAATTTAAATTGAAATCATAACATTTTAATGAATTCATATTTATTTATTATTTTTAGGAACTATAAAGTAAATAAACATAGAAATTTAATGATATCTTTGAAAATATAATATTAATGATATAATCCAAATTACATACTATCATGTAAAGATTTAAACAAAGTTAAATAGAATTATCCTGTAAGTGTAACATTAAATCCATGAACAGCATAGCTATCAAAATTTATAATTAGCACTCAATCTCATAATTCAAATAGTCATTGTATATTGTTTGTAATGAATCTTCTAAAACAGAAATGTAACTGTACCTGTGTGTAATAAGATGGCTTAAAACATGGTATGTTTGATGGTTGACACAATATTTGTAATCATGCGGATGTTTCATTAAACTCTAGTCCAATCCAACAGTATACGAATTGAAATGCGAGTACCTCGGTACCTTTGATCGGCTGCTGACGAGGACGAGACCATACGAACAATCTACCATTGTGACGCAATTAATATCGTTTGTCTTCATCATATTAAGCTCATTAAAGTAGAATTATATGTAATGCATTATTCAAGCATTACTAACGTTGGCATCGCGTATACATTTTGAACGTACACTCAAGTGTCGTGTTGTTGAATTGCCCTAAATTTCCACTTATGTTAGTGCCTTGCTTTTGTAAGACAATAAATGTTCAATGCAGGTCATTAACCATACTGCGTAGGCAGGTTAACTAAGTTTAAAATATATAACAGAACATATTATTGTATACATAAATGTTATAGAATTAAACATTATATATTCTTGTGTAACAAAATATATAATAATTAATATATTGAAAAAATTAAATTATAAAATTTAACTTAAAAATATTACAAAAAATACAGGTATAGGTGAATTTTAAGAATTATTTATGACAAAAAATTAAAAAAATTCATTAATTTAAATTTCTCAAAACTTAATTTATAAATACATCCGATGCAAGAAGATAGGATCAAGACTAGAACCAGGAACAAATACATATTACTACATATATCTTGCTACCTTAACGACCCGGATAAAAAAGACTCAGTATTACCTTATAATCGTTAAATTTCGCGAAATAAATACCACACTACAAGTTTACTCTTCCAAAATCTATAATTCCTGGAGCTCCTGAATTTAATACCTCAGCTTGACACCTTAGAAAATAAACGATCGCGAGCATATCTCTTCATTAAGATTTGGATACATATTAAACAAATTGTTGATTATAAAGAGTCTGCATACAAATAAGTATAGAAAATAAAAACACTAGTTAAATTGCAGTGACGAAACAGACTTGCTGCCAAATCGGAAGAGCGAATAATGTACATACAGGATAAAGAGAAGAGGTAAGCGCGAATGCAGGTGCGGCGGGTGGGGAGTGCAGGAAATAAAAGCTCGGGGTCGGGTAGAGAGGGAGAAGACGGAGCGGGGTGGCGAGCGAGTCATGTAAATCGGGACTGGCTGCTCGCATTTTCGGGTTATCCGGTTTTCTGCTCGTGCGATTCCGCCCATTCGATGGCTCGGTAATGCGAGAGTAAGTATACAGTGCGCCCGAATGGAATGGGAGGCCAGGGAAGAGAGAGAAAGGCGGTTAATCCGGTGAAGCATGCATTTTTCCCCTCCCAACGATCCGATTTCCCCGCGGAGTGGAATTTCACTCCGAGGCCCGTTCATTGAAGTACAGCTCTCGCTTGATTGAAATCGGCCTATTCTGTCACAAAAGTCATTTGTGTATTTTATAAAAAAAATAAGGTATTTTCTGTGCTGTTTCCCTTTCTACAACATACATTTTTCCCGTTTTCATATACTAGCATACTGTATACTACTAGAGGATACGAGTATGTTCTTGCGATATAATAATGAGCTTCCGATTTTAGCCGTGAATTTGCATTACTATGACGCATGTAACTAAATATTAACGAGGTTTATGATTTCTATTCCCTTGCAACACTCAGTTATATTATATCATCCAAATATGTTGAATAATGATAGCATTCAAAATGCGGTTCATAGTTTCATTTTGAATGTTTTGAATAGCTCCTCTACATTGTTCTTTGCGGGTTAAAATTATCAATGAAAACAGGTTGAGCGGCTACTGAAAAGGAAAGCTGAACAGAATTGGAGGGGGGGGGGAGAGGAAGAGGCTAGTGAAGAGAGAGAGACAGAGAGAGAGAGAGAGACAAAAAGGAGGTGGCGAAAGTGCACATGGGGTGGGAAAGCTGTCCGACACACGGACACCTGCAGTCGACTTTTCTACCCTTTCAAACAGAAAATCTGGTTACCATCGTGACGCCAATGCTGGTTTTATTCCTCTTCAACGGTTCGATCATAAAATTGTCGGAGAAAGTGCACTAGTGGAAAAAACCTCCGTGCTTTCCGTCTTTCTTTCTTTTTCTCTTTATCTATACATCTTTCTATCCACAGGAAAATGACACTTATAATTGTTGACGTTACTAGATGTCGTAAGTGTTATAAAAAGAAATTATGAATTAATTAATTTGAAATCTAACTAAATATCTGCACTGTATTAAACATTAAGGTAAGTTATATAATTTCGATCATTTTTAAACATTATAAAACATAATTACTTATAATTACTATTAAGTTATTAAAAGTTTTAAAGATAAAAATATAATTATATTTAGTTTAGCAGTCAAGCTTATTTTTTAGATCAAAATTTACATCGTTTCATAGTGTTTGAAAGCTATTTATTATTTTACTTAGTTATTTATTTCTCGATGGAATACGAAAATGACATTTTTTCTTAAATAGTACGGATATTTTATGATATTAGAATTTTAATGATTAAAATGAATTGTTTCTTCATAATAATACTCTTATTTCGATTCAGTAATTATGTTTCCTTTTTAAGTACTAATGTATTTTTAAAAAAGTGAATCTACTCCTTCGTAGTTTTGTGAAAAATCTAAATCAGACTCATAGTTGATTATTGATGCTATGAGAATAGCCTGTTATTTTCTCATTCAGTATTGAATTGCTATTTATAAAAAAGTAAGACTTGAAAGACTCTGTCCTTGTTCGATCAAGTTCTACACCGACAGAAAAGAAGTGTGTACACAAACAAGTAAATCTTCATCTATTCCAATATTTGTACTAGCAATACAATATAATTTAAACTGTTTATAATAGTTTTCATATAATTTATTTTATTAGCCTTGTATATTTATAGATCAAAATAACTATCCTAAAATAAAGAAATTATAATATAATAAATTAAATTTCGAATGATTTTAGTTTAAGTAAATCGTCTTTGCAGCTCAAAAGTTATTCCTTTTAATATTATAACAGAGTAAGAATAGTTCGTACGTTCGCAGTTTACAATATACGAGGCGTTACTGAGAGCATAACATTGAAAAATAATTTTTCGACAAAAATATTGCAGTAAAAATATTGAGACGGTTAAAAATTTTTTCAAGATATTGTTCCCTCAATAAATCCTTTATTTTCGAAAAAAAGTAGGAGCTCTTGAACGTGAACAATCTATCGAATGCTCCACCTAGTGAAGGACTTGGAAAGCTTAATGGAAAACGCCTCTTTGATTAGGGCCGAGGGAGCGTGCGAGCGAATTCCTGAGCCGCGGCCAATAATCCCCGCATCGGACGTCAAAGTGTATTACCGCCTGGGCGATCGCCCGTTTACACGCTGGGGCAGGGCAGGCGACCAACTATATTTGATCCGTTTCAAGAGGCAGTGACTTCTCTAGCCTCTGGTAATTAATCGAGATTCTTTCTTTGCTGCACTTTCTATGCGCGGCCTCCCCGCGTGTATTTTATACGGGTGCGTACCTGTGTCGTCCGATTAAATCGCAATTACTCGGAACGCCTCGGGCTCGCTTTGTATCCGTCACTCGATGACGAGCCGTGCGCTTGGCAGACCCGCTGAGTGCACCACCCGTGATGCTCGGACACTTTGACGAGCGAGTGAGAGAGAGAAAACGCGTTTTCAGTGCGCTGAAATACACTTGCCCGCCGGCAATACAGCCTACAGCTAGGGAAAAAACGTATTGATCGCGAGGATGGAGTAATTTGTAGGAAAGGGCAGTGAAATTCGACAGCATTCATAGTCGTCGCCATTGGTTTGAAATTGTTACTGATAATTGCACAAGGGTTTGAATAGAAGTTGATAGATTCTCACATTAATGGCTTAATCAGTATTATATCTATGTAGGCGAAGGATTATAAACATTTTTTAGTTGCAGATAAATACTAATTAAAATGAATTTACATACAGTGTTTTTACCACAGTTATATTAAAGAAATATACGAAAAATAAACGAAATAACAAAAAAACAAACAAAAGAAAGTTTTGTGAAAAATATGTAAATTAATGTAAAAGTATATAATTACAGAAAATTAAGTAGACAACTGAGAATCTGTAAGTTATCTGATCTCGAATAACATGTTTTTAGAAATTTTAATAGATATTCTATTTCTCAATTTAAACACAATATTATTTTAGCAACAAAAATTAAAATTTAGTGACTTGAAAATTTCATAATATATATAAGCAGACTATAAGATACTTAATGAAAACTAACTAATAATATCGAATATTTGTTGATAACTACCAGATGTTACTGAAAATGAACCATAATAATAAAGAAAAAACTTTTTTCCATGATGAACGAGTGTGAACAGTTGCAAATACTTCATGAACGAGAGTGACTATAACGATCGTCCATAATCTTTTTTGACAATAAGATACAAAAAAATACTATGTTTCAGAACTAAATTTGACTACTAGAAATGCCTTTTCTATTTGCAGAAAAATAATCCTGTTCTAATCAATCGATTTACATGATGATAATATTGAATGAGGTGACTCTCCAAAACATATTAAGATCCATGTTCAAATACTAACTGCTTTTATATAACAACTGCTTTTAGATAGTATATGGTAGATTTCCACAAAACTGTCTTTATAATTAATTTTAATCATGTAGCTAAACACGTTTAATATATGCTACTTCCACTTAATTTAATAAGCTATTCGGGTTTAACTTAAATTAATTGCATTGTTATTACACCTGTATATTATAATATAATGAAAAATAATAATTAAGTAATAGTTGTTATTTAAATGCTTATTCTGACAAATGCATAAATTTAATTGACAAGTGTTTGTTACATGTTTAAAGGAAATACTTTGCACATAATATATTTTTATCTTTTTGGGAGTTCTGTTTACACAAAGTTATAAATATTTATCTAAAAGTACTTAAATTTTAATCGTTTTTGTTTCAAGTATTTTATACGTACTATCTTTATTGGTTATTGTTGTGAAGAACGATCCTGATTTTAATGATCAAATATTAATAACATATTTATTATCTACATTATCTGCGTATTTACATAATGAAATTTATTAATTAGACCATAGTTTTAAAATAAAACTTTATAAAATGAATAAATTTAACTGAATAAAGTGATCAGAATAGTTGACTTTAACATTAACTTAGTTTCTATATAATTGAATGATTGTGACAAACCAGAATATCAGAAATTTTAGATGGGTCAACTTAAGTTTTTTTAACTAAGTAGAAATACAGCGGCTTAGTCAGACCTATGCATTTCCGTAGATTCATGGAAATAAATCATGGTGTTGTATATGAAAAAATGTATTATATTAATAAAATAAAGTTATTTTTAATACACTTATCAATTAAGGAAGAAAATTCAATCGATTATATAAGATTTTGAAAGACATTTACTCTTCAATTTTTAACAATATAAATAAGAACAATAATAAAACCTAAGAGATAAATGTAACTACTTTTTAAAGATTTAGAGAATTGATCATTAACCGTTAAATAATCACATTAAAATAAAATATTAAATTATTTAAAAATTGTCTGGAAAAAGTGTAGAACATTAATTTGTAATAAAATTGAAAAAAATCGTATGCAATGAGTAAGCTGAAAAACTGGAAACTTATGAACAAAACGTAAACCCACAGAAAAAATTTCGTTGAAAAAGTTTTATTTCAAAGAAAGGAAAGCTCCAACGGAGGGTAAAGACGGAGTGTATGTACCTCGCGATCTCGTCAGGCGGCAGCATCGTTTTGCTGGACCGGATACTGGCGCCCTCCGCCGGGACCAGTGGTAACTTGCTTGAACAGCGTGACTCTCCGATGATAACAGAGGAGTTTTCTACTCGGATGCTGGTACATGCAGCTAGATAGGATTTTGCAACTACGAAACCATATGATGGTGAACGTAGACTACATTCATTTATTTATTAACAAACAGATGCATAGTTCGCACTATGTATATTAAAAAAGCTATAAATATTCAAGAAAAATAAATTATAAATGAAAAGGAAATTTAAAAATATTGTTTCATGTGTAAAAGTAATTTCAAGTGTTTGTTTCAGTATTTATAACTAAAGAATACTTCATTTTGATATTAAAATATATATTGGATAAATTATTACATAATGCGAATAGGGATTATCAAAAAAAGCTTTAATAATAATAAAAATATTGTTAAAAAGTGTAACCATTTTTTATGACTAATATTATCGATAGACAGTTTGAAGCAGTCAAACATATCAACGTTTTAACATTTTATTCAAATTTACTATTAATGTTTAATCTATTGAAACTTTAAAATTGTTTATTATTTAGTGCAAAATTATATTGCATCATTTCCAAATTTTATTTTTATTTAACTTTTGATTAGTGCATTAGTATCATTTTATGTATTTAATTGACATCAAATTATTTTTAAAAACATAAGCAGTATTTTATATAAAAAGTATTAAAGATCTTCATTTTAATTATGCTAATACTTTTTATCAAATTGTGCAAAGTCGACAATATAGCTTTTGCAAAGCATTGAAGCCGATAAATGAAGTTCCGCAGTTCGGATTTCAATCGTTAGGTGGCAGTAGATGTTCCGAACCAGCACAGCTGAGCATCGATTAAAGAACGTAAAGGTATGACAGCACTCTTTTTATAAAATAACATAAACTAATTATTTGTAAAAAAATAATTATTTAAATGTACATTATTTAAATGTACATATTAAATTAATATTTAAGTATTAGTTATAGGAATGATTTGTATCTGATGTGCATTCAGATTATAAACAAAATTTGAGAAACCTAGTAATAAATAAACAGTAAAAAATCTTTTGATTATTTTTATTATATGAATCTTTAATTTTTCAATTTTCTTCAGTACTTACAGATATATAAAAAAAGCATAACTTTATGAAAATATCTTATTTAAAAATATTTTCGAATATGATTTTACTTATATATTTTTCGCGTATTAGTAGTAAAGTAAAATTTTCGAGTAAAGTAACATTTAGTGCATTGTTCTACAACATTCTACGGATAAACAATTCCGTACTAAATATCTAAATGTAATATAGAAGTTATTCGAATACCTTTTAATTTTAAAGTTTAAACAGCAGTATTCTTTTAACTAATACATTTAGAGGGAAAGGAAGACAATAAACTGATTATATAGAGAAGGATAGATAAGTTCTCTGTAACTTACATGCGTGATGGTACGGTTAAGCCGAATTTCACACAGAACTACAAGGCACTACCATGGTTTCGACAACGGATACAACGCTCATCACATGTAGTAGTCTTAAGTAGTCTATGCTTACAGGCTGAGTAATACTACCATCTTAGGTGTAGCTCAGAGTTTAATGAAGGAATAGATTTCTATACAGATAAGTTTCTTGAGCTAATACTATAATAATGGAAATTTTACTAATGCTTTTATAATTTAATATTAGTTAGGAATAAAAGCTGTACCTCTGACTTACTATTGCAAGAATAATATATCATACTATTGAATCCTACAGTTCCTTAGCAATCTCCTATCTTCTCTCTCCTCTTTTTGAGGACGTATAAAATACAAATTTCAATTAACATTATTATATGTAATTATACATAGTGTTATAATATTAGTGTTTTTAAAATAACATTGCGAAATTCGTACACGTAAGTGAGGAATTAATCTAGTAGCAACTGAGTGGCAACGTGTACTAATAGTGACAAGGTTTACTATCCAATTTGTGCTTTTCAACGATGTACGTACGATGTACGATATGCGTAGGTACGAATCAGCATTTGATAATCATTTTCTAGAAGCTCTACAATTTATGTTAGAAAAAGTTGTTGCAATAACGATGTACGTTAAACTCTTTACTTGTTCTACTATCCGTGACATAACTTTTTCTTTGTAATCTATATAATAACAGATTATTGAAATGCTTTGACAATTAATAAAAAAAACTGTTGCAGTTGAAATATATTACAATTCAAGATAACTCTTAAAAAATGTAACAAATGTAGTTAGAATATCTAAATTTATTTTGATTGCGTAAGACCAACATTGACGCGGAATAATGTAAATTAAATCACATAAATGTTCAATGCCTCTGCGGTTAATTTTCAATCTATTGGTCGACAGAGCCATTCGTCAAAATGCCAATGTTTCACTCAATTTCAATAAAACAAGGGCGGAAAGCTCCCGACACATAAAAGGGACCGAAGCCAAAGCACGTGAGACATTTTCGTAATATTAAAAGGCGCTCGTGGGCCGCAGCGGCGAACAGACTCTCGAGTATTTCCATCGGCTTTACCCGAGTAGCAGCTGCCTATATCTCAGGAGCATTCATTTTTTAATACCCGGGGCGGAGGCGCGACACGTCTCCGAGGCGCAGCTGGCTCGCACTCCACTTGCCCCGGGAACGGGACGATTTCTGCATATTTGAAATCTATTCGACCGTCCCTGTCTGTTTCCCGTCCTCCCTAGGTTCCACCCTACACCTTCGCCGTACACTTCTCCGCCCTTGTCGATAAGACTTGTGAGCTATTCTGAAACTCGTGTAGCTTGCCTTGCGATGAGTGTAATGCATTCGATAGTGTTATAACGCTATATATTCGATATTCTTCTTATTCTATCAATTATCTCACGCAGATCATGAGAAGCTGATCTACGATAAACTAAACTATTTACACAATTTGGCATGTAATAAAATTGTATTGAAGCTATATAGTATAATAATGTTTATGATAAATTTTGCACTCCAAATATTTCAACCACATTAGTATTCAGAATTAGTTAATATACTACTAATACGTTGCTTGTTAAACCATTCAAGTTGTATGAATATAGTTCAAGTTATGTACACATGAACAAAACTTATGTTAAAGTACTTCAGGAAAAGAATTTAGTAACGATTCATGCAAATACAATCGCAATGTTTATATACTAATAATTAAATTTGCGCTGTAAATAAGTGTTTTATAATTATTAATATTTAAATAATTTATGTTGTTTAATTATAATTCATACACACATATTATAATTTATTCATCTACTTGATATGGATAATTTATTAAGAAAGTGAAACTTACACTTTTGTATTAATAAAAGTTCAATTTAAAATAGAGTAGAGTATAGGTCGTCACATTCACAGGAAATCGTCTAATCCAAGGTACTGAAAATTCAAGTACTGTTGATGTGTCAGCTGTCAATTTGAACTTTGTGAATACTGATATTAATCGATACATTTCATGGTTTCATATACTCTTGATTGTATTGAGGTTGTTTGGAAACACTAGTAAATGTTTCTCTTTCAAAAAGTGCTGACTGAACAAAATTGAAGCCCTTCGCACTTGGCAGAAAAGTAGAGAGCAGATATCTTCGAGACGTAGAGAAACTTTGTCACGTGGCTTGGAGGTCCTCATTGATTCCACTCGGTTTCGCTCGGCGCACGGCCAACTTCCCGAGTCACTGGCCTGGTCTTCTAGAGTCACTGCTCATTTTAGTTACACAGGTGCACTACTTTTCCGCTTATGATACACATATATATGTACGCATGCACAGTGCTTAAGTGTAACTGTTGATGCTTCCTGGAAGTTGGAAGGCTCGTATAGGCTTGAATTTTAATTAACTTCAATTATTTTTTCAAGGAGATATGACGAGTAATTTTGAATCTAGTTTTCTCTATGGATCTGATAATTTTGTACTTACAGTTTCATTTTGCAGAATAAATTGAAATGATTTGCCGATTGAGATCCATAAAAGGAACCCTTGAGTTACTCGTGTAACTAAAAAAAAGATAGTACAAGAGATACCATAACTCAAATGGGAAGCACTAAAGGCAAATTTTATTTTAATAATTATTATAATGACTCTTCGAAGCCCTAGTTTTATAATAAACAAATTAGCAGACAGATCATAGTTACGATAAATCGTTTAAGGGCTGATTGCTACAACCTTGCGTATTCATTAGCAAGGCTAAATCTCGCCGATAGCCCTACTTGTGAATGTAATGAATTTGATCAGGGCATAGATCATATTGTTTGGCAATGTAGACTTTTTGAACAACCGAGAAGTATTTTGCTTACAAAGCTATGTAAGTTAAATTATCAATTGCCGATGAAGATGGCGTTATTACTCTCTAAACCAAATGTAACTGCGTGCGCTCACATTATTGAATTTCTAAATATATGTGATATCCATTTGTAATATTGTAATCTTGTATGTAAATAAACTATTGTAAAGTATATAAATCTCTATTGAGATTTGAAAACTTAATAAAAAAAAATTGAAATGATTATAGGAAAGCCGTAAAAAGGATGCAGCAAATAAAATTTACTACTTTAAACATGTTAGAAAATTCTCGATTTTATGTGTCTTTTACAGTTATTCTATCACAGTTAATGGAAAATTGACAGTATTATATCAAGTCAGTAAACATAAGCCGATATCTCACTTTACTTTTATTTCCAAAACATAAACTTCTTTTTACACAGTAGAATGCAGGAGCCTATCTTTGAAAATTATTGAAATGCTTTCATCGGAAATAATGACACTAGATCATTAAATATTAAAGAATGTTTATTCTGTAGTTTCCAAATAAAAAATAAATTATTAGATTGATAGATTATATTTATTATTATTAAATTATTAGTTTCGACAGTATTTCTACATAATTGGACATATTATGATATCCTATGATTGTCTTATAAACGTAAGCCATTTCAAGTAAACCATCATTTCTATTGATTTAGAATTACAACAGTTATCACTAAATACAGGATGTCGACCTTGGAACTTAAATAAGAAAAAGAAAAATGTCTGTATTCTCCGATTCTTATTTCAAACGAGTCGATCTGCGATTTTACTAGACGTTCGCCGCGGTGAGTTCTAAAATTTCACGGAGACGTACATCTCCTTGAAATCCGAGGAGACTCAGAGCTGCGCAGCGTCGAAAGCCGATAGCTCGCACGCTCTCGAGCGGAGATTCGCCCAGGCGCAGCGTCTCGGGGGCGACACTGGAGGGATCGAGGCGGCAGAATAAGAGACAGAGAGATATATTACCGAAACTCGGGTTGCTCGGCCTCGATGTCCTCGGTTCCGCACTGTGTACGGCGTGAATTTTCGATGATCTACCCAAGTCGAGGTAGGTGCCAGCGCTTTTCCGCTGTTTGAATGATAAGGAGATCGCGGCTAGCACGATCACTGCGGTCTGTTGGCCCCTCAGTCGCAAGGTCCAGTCCCGTTACGCACTGATCCGCTCGCAAAGGAAGCTCGAATATAGTGTGCGGTGCTAGTCGCAGCTTCTGAACCCCATCGCGAATTTCTCCGCGTAACCCGCGAGTAAAAAGCGGACAAGAGGGGAAAAGAAATTAGCCGGGCGGGCGAGAGGAGCGAGAGGAGCGTTTGGCAACGCTGAAAGAGATCGCGACTCGACGATCCTCGAGAGATCCCCTCGCGGACGGCCCTCCGGTCGCTTTGAAAGTCCGCCGGGAAGAGGTCGACTGCACCCCCCGAGGAGAGGTCGACTGCACCCCTCCCCCGGCCCGACCTCGCGTCCGAGTGCATGTATTTACGCCCGAGAAGCTTTATCGATCGTTAAATTGGGCTATTCTCTCCTTATCGCGGCAGCGAGCCTCCCGAGCTTTTACGCTCGCCCGGGCTTATAAAGCATGAAAGCGAGGGGCGAGAAGCCGGGGGGCGGGAAGGGAAGGCCGCGTCTTTGCGCCGGACTCGGCTCCTGGGAAAGGGGATATCCCGAGGCCGGCCGAGAGGGGCTTATGCGCCGGGGAGGGGCCGACCCGGGGGAGGATCGCGGTGCCGAGAGGCGCCGCTTCGGGTTTCCGAGGGGATGCGTCGCTGCGCTGGAGGCTTGTCTGCTTAGCCGGTCCTGCCCTCTAAATAGTTCCACCTACCCGGCTAAAAAAGCTTTGGCGAAGCCGATAAAAATGCCAGCGGCCCATCCGAGATCCGAAGCTAATTCGACGAGTGATTCGCGACAGCTGTAACGCTAGCTTTTTCTGTTCCAAATGTGCGATTCAATTGAAACACGCGCATACTACTCACGTTCGCTCTCAGTACAGGAAGGGAAAACTTGCAGGAGGAGCAGCCTAACTTCCTCAGCGCGGTGATGCCGCTTCATCGACCGCTCGATAGCGCGAGGGGAAGTCAGCCTGGAAAATAAACTAGGTGCAACGAGCCTTTGGCGGGGAGGCTGCGCGCGCCGGAAATGCGATCGCGGAGTCTTTGCCCGATTAGATGAGTCGGCTGCACCCTAGGATTAGACCTGCTACCACCCGCTTTCCCCCAAGGCCAATTGGATTATGAGAATTCGGCGGCCAAGCTTTCCGATCGCGCCGCGAGCTACGGCTGCCGCCTCATTGGATTATCTCGCACCTTCCATTCCCTCGCCTTTTTCAAGGAAAACTTTAGTCGAGTTAGATATAGGAATAGGAAACAGAATAGTATCCGTTTGTAGATAATTTCCTGTCATGGTAGAATTTAAATTGTGCAAACGATGAAAGCTACATCTGTTTCGAAATTTTCACTTGAACAGCTAGTCAGTGGTCTAAAGTTACAGAACAAATGGTCTTTCGGATTGCTTATGTAATACTAATAGGAGTGCGTTTTTAATCAGCTTAATTCTGAAGAATTCTAATCAAAATCCTTTAATCTTTTGACTAATGAACTCTATACCACTTCAGTGGTATAATATAATTTTAGTCAGAAAAATGTTTTTTTGTTATATCAATATAACTTTTTTTATTTAATATTCTAAAAACAATAAATTTCTGTTGCAATAAATTAATAATACATATTATTAATTTTTATTGAAAGAATGATGAATGAATCATAAGTATGTAAAAATGAAAATTGTTTCTTAATTTTATAGTTGGAATAAGAGAGATATATATATTTTGGAGGACAAACAACTGTGATAATGTCAAATATTGAAATAGAATTCATTTATAATGCACTGGGAGTACAATTTATGTACAATATAAATCGATTTTCGATACTCTATTCAGAAATCTGTGTTATCGAATAACCACAGTTCTTCCAAATGTCGATTCTATTTCATATTTTAGAGTGCGCGGCATTGTTAAGCATTAATAGAGATATTAAGTAGGATATATACTCAATTATTTATTGAATAAATGTAAAATTCATATTTTTAATCTTTAAGATAAATATAGCAGGATCTAAGATGGTAAATGAACGTGCACTTCTTTTTAATTATTTAGTTTTACTGGGTGAATAAGTAAGAAAACTAAGTACATAACATTAGCATTTATCTAAAATGAGCATGAGACATTTATTATAAAAAGTAGAATAAAATTAGTTTAAGATGAAAATTACCCCGTATACTTCTAGTTAATATACTCGTATATTGTTAACGATTGACTCAAATAACTATTGGATTATGTTTCAAAAACATAAGAAAATTTACATCAAAATTTACAAAAAAAATTGTAAATTGTATTGTTTGTTAATTGTAATCATAGTGTTTTTTTTGTTAAAAATTTACATTCTGCAATGAATCATGAAAACTACCAATTTAACCTACCACAACAAGCATTGAAATACCACAATTTCCAACGTGAAATACATGCCTCACTTAAATGTACGTCGATAAATTTCTCCTAACCGACGTAATTCCTTCATCATTTGAGCTAAATCTTCACAAGCTGCAATGCAAGTAGGAAACAAAACGGTGGGTAGCGAGCGACCTCAAAGGAAAGTGGGGAATAATTTGGCGCAGGAAGGCCGCCTCGGCTTGGCTTCTCCACTGAATCATCCGAATTTTTTCGAGCGCCGGCGCAGCAGTTGCCCGAGTTATTGGCTCCCATCGGGCACCTGGTGCCGCGGGAAAAAGTCGACGGCCGGGTAACTTGGCCCGTTCCCCCTTTCATAAACACGTACGATACACCTGGGCTTGAATATCTTTCCCGTTAATATTCCAGGGAGGCCGAGACGGATGCCGCCACCGCTGCCGCCTCACAGCCGGGAAAAAGGACTCGGGGCCTACGGCCAAGTTTCGAGTGTTGCCGGGGTAAGTTGCCGGGGCTTTGTTTCGCGCGCCAGACCCGCCGCGCGCGCTTTTGTTTCGCTCAATTGCGGGGGAAAGGGGCAGGATGACTTAGTGCCCCGCGCACGGATGCGAATGATGCGCGAATAACAGCCCTTCTTTATTAGTTATTGAACGCAAGAGTCTCGGTGGAAAAGCGTCCATAGCAGTTCACGGAACGTTATTGAAACGGGTCTTGGGATTTTTAAGTAGATCGGCTGCCGTTTAGGTCAGACGCATTATTAGAAAGTAGATTCTGTTCTGTCATTGTAGGTTCAAACATTTATGTTACAAATATGAAGAACCGAGTCGGCAAAATAAATAGAAGAGATATCTTTATTCTAATATTTATACATCTTATAATTATTATATTGATGTATTTGACCCGATAACAAATTTTTAAAACGAGAATTCTCTTAACAAATAATCATTAAACCAAGAAGTATCCATCAACATCAGTTCATAAATGTCTATTAATGTTACCTTGATTGTAATTCAATGAGAGTAATATTACAATTTTGATGTATAGCTAGGTGTACATATATATATAAAAGCATTTGTATCATTAAAAGTTTACTCACTATCTAGCTTATAATGTGCATGAAGAGGCTCTACTTACCTAAAACAAAAAAGAATCATATTTTAATATGTGCAGGGAATAAACGTATAATATTAAATTATTGATAATATCACGTATTGTTAATCTACGAATCATAAGGAGACGTATTATTTTGAAACGATAAAATATCTATATCTTTCGATACTTGATATAAAGTTTGCTAAAAGTTTTAATTTTTAGGTAGAAAGGGGCAGAGTCCCTGCAGGAGAGCGCACCAATCAGATCCTTGTTGCACCTGCAGCAAGTTTCGCCATGTAGGTTTGTCATTGCAGCGGCGCGTCCGGGGTTAATTAGAGTGTGAATCGAGGAGGAAGGGCCGAGGGCTCCTTTCCCCTTCTACACGTCCCCTCGTACTACAGAGAGAAGGTCAGAGCCCAAGCCCCGCCACCTGCAATTATCCAATCCCCTTTCCAATGGAAACTCCCTCCTGAATTACAGATCTCGCGGCGATGAGAAAGCCTGAGCAATGATGAGATGCGAGAGCAGACTGCCAAAGCACTCGAGGAAAAGGAATTAGACTGAAATAGTGCAATTGCTGTGTCGTTACATGATACAGCAACTTACATGTTCAACTACTAAATGTTTGTAACATTCGAGCGGTACGCCATAGATGGAATGTGGCCAAATTTAATTTAAGCGCGACGATTAAATTTTCATTACGGCATTATTAGTTTCAATATTTTTAACAAAATCGAAGAAAGTCGAGTAATTAATTGAATTCAGTAGAGACAATACAACTTGGAAATGTGAGGCGATAGCTTACTCGGGCTGCACACGTTAGGGGTAATATTGGAGGCGGCGCGCAACGATCTAACCTCGCGAGCAGATAAAGGCAAGCGTCCTCCACCCGATAATCCTGGCGAGTAATTCAGTCGATCGCGCGGTACACCGCAAAAAGCCGGGAGCGATGCCGCGCTCCCGTAAAGTCGCGGATAATCAAGCCCGCGCCGCTGAGAATCAAAGCGGGCGTGCATGCGCGCGTCGATACACGGCGCCGTATAGCCATCGACCCGGCCGCGGATAAAAAGAGAAAGAGCTGCTGCGAGGCCCGGGGATTGAACGCGGGGGGCGGGCCGCGCGCGAGGAGTTCCATCCCAGGCAAGATATAGGGGCGGCCGCCGCCGCCAGTTTCTCCCGGCCGGTAATTGGGAATTTTATAATATTTTTGGAAGCGCGCCAGTGCCGAGGCGGACGCGGAAGATGGATATCCTCTTTTTGAGAGGCCGCGCACCGCCCGATGAAAAATGCCCCCGGGGAGGCCGGCCCGGGATTTTTCGCTGGCCGCGCGGAAATGGGCAGCGCCCCAAATTGTAATCGCCGGCGAATCGACGATTAATTCGTCGCCGTGGCCGACCCCCCTGCCCTCCCCCCGGGGACGACGAGTCGCCGGGGACGCGGCGCCCAGCCCCTTTCGCCAGCCGCGCTCAAAGGCCCTTTCGCGCGCTGTACCCGCGCCAAGGAGCTCCACCCGATGGATACTTTCGGCCTCGCTCGACGCGCACTCTGCCGGCTAACCGCGTCGGCATAATCGTAAATTAAATGCATTCCGCCCGCGTATCGCGGCTACGGCCGAGGCTTCCGTTGTTGCGAGAAGTATCGATTCGGCGCATAATGCAGGCTCTCGCCCTCCGGCCAGAAAATTTTATACGCTCCATCGGCCGCGGGACAAGGGGGACGACGGACCCCGTAATCAGGCTTCATGCGTGCTCACGTGCCTCCCGCCGATACCCCCAGAAGCGCGAAAAGCAGCCCAGTCGCGAGCCACTTTATATTCAAAGGCGCGAGCACAATCGCGAAATACAATACCGTCGGCTGCGCTCGTTCCCTCTCCCTCTCTCTCGCTTTCGCGGCGGTCCTCCTCGATGGAGATATCATAAAAGATGATGTTATACATTATGCGGGGGTGGCGAGGAGGTCCGATATGTTAATAAAATTCAAGGGTCTGCGGGGGTAGTCCAGGAGGAGGGGCGGGGGCCGAAGGTCTTATCTGCCACCGCCCTTACCCTCGCCTCGATCCCTTTATTGTTATGCCTCCGCCTCGTTGGCTTTTCGGCTCTTACCCTTCTGCCCTTTCGTCCCGCGAATATGTTTGCGGAAAGTTTTTTTCTTCGTCTTCCCTTCGATCAATGCCTTCGTTCATGTGTATACCTTACATTCATGATAGGTAATTCGATTTACCCCGACATTACTTTTATGCACTAGTTTTTTTACTACTCTATCTTTTACTTATTATTCCTTTACTTTCAATTCAAATTTATATTTCTAAACTAAATTATATTTCATTAATTTTATTCGATACAAGCAGATAGAACTTATTATTTATAAGTGATATTTCGTAAAGCGTCTCAATTTGGTAGTTATATTTACAAAGCTTAAACAATGTTAAGTACTAATAATTTCTTTTTTATTTAAGTTTAAAGTTAAGCATAGTATTAAAATAAACATTTAAGAAAAATAATAAATTTAAATTTTATGTTCATTTTATTACTGATGAAATACATAAATACTATAGAATTCCATTTTTAGACTATTAAAATGTTAATAATTCTATACGTAATAAACAAAATTAAGAAGCACATTTTTTTAAACAATTGTTTTGCTTGTTAAGATTTAACTACAGATATTTTTTTAGAATATAAATTCGTTTACAATGCAAACACATCGACCGAAAAAGATAGTGTCCCGGATTCGCATCTACTCTTGATCTACGTCTATTTAATATTTTCTACGTAATCTCGGTTATCTTTTCTAGACCTGCAAGGTTGCAGTCATTTTTGGTAATAAAGAATTTTAACGAGTACGAAAAACATTCAAATGTATCGATCGTCTAAAAAATTCAAAACTTTGAACCTACATGGTGTTCGTATAATGGAAGAAAAAAGATGTCCCTATATATCTACAGCTATAATAATATTTTCCTCGTTTTCAGTGAAAAATATTTTACCTATAATTCGGTGTTATTTGAAAAATATTTTTTAATTCAAAGTTGATTTAATTATTAGTTAATATTGATTATTGATTTTTCTTTCAATTTTCTTCTAAATATAAAACTTAATCCAATTGGCTAAAAATTTAAAGGAACGTAACAAAATGTATGCGAAACGCGAAATCGATATTGAGGACCATTATAAGTTGACTTTTTTATTTCAGATTATATATTTAGAAAATTAAGATTCGAAGCCATTTTTATATAGAAAAAAATGTCTGTATAATTCATTCCATACATAAAATTTTAGAACCCATATATACCCACTTACCCAAAAAATTTTCGGTACACATAATTTGAAAAAAAACTGAAAATTTACTGAAAATTGACATTTGATATTTAACGAGTAAGGGTTAATTGTATATTCTGCCAGAAATCAATATTAAATTTAACATAATATGAAGCTTCGATTTAACTTAAATAAAAATTTGGCGAGACATTACAAGTATTCACCATCGCACGGTTTACCGGCGCAGAATGCAAATTATATCACAGGTTTCAGCATTTAATCAGAACTTATGAATATTTAAAATTCAAATTTGTATTGAGTTTGTAAATGCCATCGAGACAACCCGTAACCATTTTTTACGGAACATTTTTAAAGAATACTGTTTAATGGTTAGTTCAACTAATGACAATTTAATTTACCAAAACTTGTTCTTTTCATAAAATATACCATTTAGAATTATTTTCAGGGTTACGTCGAAAAATATTATGTGATACATATAAATTATGTAAGAACTTATAAATTTTGTATTGTTCTTAAATGTGTAAACCTTCATTGTATAATATACAGTTTATTTACCTTCTGTGTTCAAAAATTGTATAAAGTAACAATATGATAAATATGGTCGATTAAAATATTTAATTGAAAATGTAACACAATATTAACTTCCACAATAAAATCAGACTTATAAGGAAACATCATGCAAATGCTATTCTATTAAAATTACTCCGCTCAATTAATCTTAAAACATGTATATAGTAGTAATTGATTTTATGCAAAATAAGCAACTGAGCAGTTTAAAAATATAAACATTGATAATTTTTTCCATGTCTATTTTAAAACAAAGGATAAAAACGTAAACAGGGACTGTAAGTTCAAATACACGCATAGATGCATTATTTTTCACACATAAAATCTCGGTACAATCGACCCATTTTCCATCTCTTCTTCCGTGGCACATCATGCGCGTACCGAGTTCTCGTCCTTTCTCCGGATGGTCCATGTCGCCGGTATTTATCGGCCAGTTTCCATCCTTCCCTCCACGACAACAAAAGAAAGAGCGCGAGGGCGGATAGGAAATGAGAAAAAACCAGGGAGATTATAAAAAAGGGGAACGAGGGGTGAATCGCCTTTGTTTCAATGAGTGCGTCGGAATTCAATTCCAATGGGAACCAAGCGCACGGACGCTCGGCAAAGTGATGCGGAATACGCGATACCTCATAAATTTATAGAACACTACGTAACTCTTCTAGTGGAAAAATGAATAAAGAAACTTGAACACCTTGATAGGTAAAGATTCCAGACGATAGGGGAGCTTTCATTCAAACCTCGACGATTCGTTGAAAAATTAAACCCTTTTCATGCAAGCAAAGTTAGTTGTTGAAAAAAGTGCGTAGACCATTCCTACATTAGGAAACCGCAGTAAAATGCTCTTTTTTAGAGTAACTCATTTGTGGTTGAAACGTTAATGCAAAATAGCTTGGTAACCTCAATTTCGCGGCAGATTGCGAGCGAAGTCATTTAACGTAATACTGAACTTTGTTTGAACGCCAGTAATACTAACGTAAGTTCCAAACTATTGTATATTATACATTTAAATGGTTACTTACTCTCAGAATCAGAATGAGAACAAATTCATGGTGAATGATTATTTTATAATTTTTCAACTCTGTTCTCTAATATAACTTGAAAAATATCTTCTCTGATGATAAATGTAGAATAAAGGTTTATGGCGTATTTTATTGACTGTTCCTTATATAAATGCAACATAAACAGTACATTAGACTAGAAGATGTAACTGAGGTCCCGACGTAGAAGATAAGGGCTATTATTACTCCGCTAATGTCGGTACGCATACTTTTCTTTCAACTCCACTACTAAGCACATTTATAATTACTTTACTCGAATTAAAATCGACATTTAATTTAATTAAAAAGTTTCTAAATAATCTTTGAACTTCAAATAAAATTATCCACATAGCTTCTACAAAATAATGTTATCTGCTACAATATATTACATGTAGTAGCGTGCAGTAACGCTTATTCATCATTTTATTCAAATGTAAAGTTCAAAAGAACAAATGTTTTCTGTTTCTGGTAAAACTATAAGCCGAAAATAACGGGAACTCATCGATTTCGAAAAAGCAGCTAGCCTTCAACCTTTTCCGTTGGAAGTGCGCGGCTTGGTCCTGCGCAACACATCGATCGCGCCACGAAAAGCTTAACACCGAGCTTAAAGCGCATTTACATGACCAGCAGTTTCGTGTGCGCATGAAATATTCATTCGCGATCGTTTTCAAATGTTGAACGAAGACGCGTTCCGTTATAAATGGGGGGTAACGGCTCGGCAGCGGCCGATTGTCGATGGGTTTACGGCCCGCGGGGCGTGGGATAGGAGGGGCCAGCGCGATCGCGAGCGCAGGTCCTCGCGACGCTTGCGGAGCTTTTTGTCTGCGAATTTCACGGCGATTTACTTTTACGCCGGGGCAATTTGAAAATCGAGTTTCGAATCGAATGGAGCTTGACTTTCTTTCGACCTGCTTATCTGGAAGTTTACGGAGATCGAATTAAGTTGAGTGTTTCTTTTTTATCTTTTTATTACTTGTACAGATGAAACTATTCCGTTAGACAAAGATACAGTGTTTAACACGTGATATTATCTTATTGTAAGGGTCAGATTAATAACGCCGAAATTTTCATAATTTTAATTTTTTAGTTATTTACAAATTGCAGTTGTTTAAATATATAAATTACATAATTGCAGTGATTTTGCATTGTTGGAAGTACAGTATAATAAAAAATTCATGATTAGCAGAGGCAATGTATACCTAGGTCGCTTTATTTTCGGCTGAGGGAGTTGGGCATTGGGAATATTATCATTCTATCTTGAACAAGTATCAGGTTGTGTTCTTCCGTTGTCGATTGGATAATAATACCCGATTTATACCATCGAATAAAGCGAACTGTATACATTAGCTCCGATGTATTATTTTTTCCATTCATTCTTTCTGACTCGTTCCCACTCCTAACATCTTCCTGATGCTTGCTGAGTTTTACGATGCACGTAATCTTTGTCCCGATGGCATAGCTCCACTCGTTTCCGGAGCCCCGAAAGCGTAAGAAGCTGATAGGCGAGGCAATTAAAGCCGATCCGCTCGAGGGGCGCGCAGTTTCGCGGAGATCGTCATGCAGGCGGCGGGCGGTGGCGCAGCATCTGCTGACCTCGACGGCTCTCGCAGGCTTCCGCTTCCGGCGCACCCAGGATAGTGCCCGGTTTATTCGCAAAGTTGGCCGGAAGTAATTCTGGACCGAAGACGAACCGAGGAACGTCTGTATCACCGATGGCCCCGAAAGCGCCCCGTCCGACTTTCAGGATCGATCGGCCGCGTGAATTCGCACCGCAGGAGATTATCCCGGACGATGCGCCGACGAGGGAATAACGGCTGCTTGAGTTTCGACTATCCATGGGCCAGATCAGCTATCCACCTAGACGAGGCAAGTACGACACCAGAACTTGCCCCTTTTTAGGCGCCTGGAAGAAGCGGGAGCCTAGCTAGTGCAACTTCCTCGAGGCCTTCTAAAAAAGGCGCGCTATTAAAACTCTGCTGCAAGAATTACTTTTTTATTCGCAAGGAGACCTAATGGATTTATTTCAAAATTTACTGTCAAGGTTTAAAAATCTAATTGGTTGACGTGAAATTCACTTAAGCTAGAGCGTTTGAGATTAGGTGTAAAATTAGACACGAAGGAAAGAATCCAGAAGCTGCATCAGTACTACAGTTTCTATAAGATTGAATTTAATCAAGTCATATGCAATATATAGTATCAATTATTTTTAATATTTCGGTTGCACTATTTGTAAAGAATTATTTTGAAACGAATTTTTACACGGATAATGCACGATTACGGAGATTCTGTTTACGTGAATTTTGTATTCTAAACGAAAGTAGACAATTTACGAAGAAAAATGTAGAATATGCAGTGTCATCTTTTATTCAATTCTAGTATGTTTAGATAGTGCTTACGAAATCAGCATCTTGTAATATCTCTTCATCATGCAGCATAGAATATCTACTCTTATCTAGATTACACAAAAGCATTAGTACATAACATTGTACAAAACTTGTGTATGTAACATGAATAGCGTGTCATACATTTTCATATATTTGCTGTAAAGTTAAAAGTTAATGCCGTTATTTATTGTTGTATAAAAATTGATATGATTGAAAATACACAAATTCATAATGAAATAAAAAAAAATTTCGTCCCGGAAGTGTGTACTAGCGGTGAATATACATAGAGGCAGGTATTTTTAAACAATATGCATACATCTGGGCGTAAAAGATAAACTAGGAGAGGTTTTAACTATTTACTATCTGTCTGTATCATTTATTTTTATTTTCTACTGTTTTAAATTTGCATGATACACTCAAAATACGTCTACTATCCGCTTAAAAATATTAATACCTTACAACTTTAATACGCAACACTTTATCTTTAAAGTGGTTTTATAGTTAGTTATTTATACATAATATTAATAATTAATTATGTCAAAATTTTGCTGTAAACTTCGATGAAAATAAATCATTTCTGCTTATGCAACTTTATTTGTTGAGATATGTTTCATTTATTTGATATTTCTTGGTTTAATAATCGCTGAAATTATTTAGTAAATAAAAATAAATTTAGTTTGATGTATTTACCTTGAACTGATTTTTATACAATGCCATGTATACATTTCATATAATAAACTTTAGACTCGACTTTACTTGGAGTAAAAAGTTTCTTAGTTAAAAAGTTTAATATAATAGTGTTAAATATTTTCTCCATTCGTTTAATTGCGTAAAATGCATAAAGCATCAGGAGTTTGTGAACATGACAGAAAGTTTCGCTTTAAACAGCGAACGTCAAAAGTCAATATTTTCTCGCGAGGGTCTGGAGGGAGGAGTCATTGGAATGTACATTCTGAACACTCGTGGCCACTCTCTGGCGTGCTTCCTGCACTCAGCCTCGGGATGCGCTCGCATGAAAATGCTGGGGAGTGGATCGAACGGGAGAGAGAAAGGAGGCGAAAGGAGGAAAAAGAGCCCCGGAGTGTAACCCCGTCATTGTCGCCGACTCCGGTGCAACGGCCGGCGTATTGTGCCGCATCGACACCGAGTGGAAAAATGTGTCGACTTTCTCCTTCGGTTTCCTTCTTGACTGTTATACGCCTATTGCTGCTTTTTGTCCTATATCGTGCAGATGCAGGAAACTGTCTAGTCGAATGCAGTATTACTCCCTTACTCAGAAATATTTTGTTAGAAAACTAAGCACGTTATTATGGCTTATGCGTTAATTAATTATTGATGAAGCTGATGAAAATTTAATTTTATTCAAAAATGGAAAGCAAAACAGGATTTAGTATAAAATCCTGGTCATTTTTAGTGATAATCTGGTTGTAATGACTAGAGAACAGCTATCATATTTCAATTGTTTCTGTAATATTTCAATAATTTTCACGCGGTTCTTCATTAGAAACATCGTTGGAAGCATTTGGGTATAATAAAGTGTGATTCCATGCAAGGCGTGCTTGTCCTGATTGCTCGTGTTACGTTATGTACCAGCATGGCAATCACTCACTTGGAATTGGTGATATGGTTACCTATTTGAGGGTATTACATCATTATTGATCATCGCAGAAACTGACGAGAATCCCAAGAGACGCTAATAACATTAGTCCCCCGGCATTAGAAGTACCAGCCATCAAATTAATCCCCGCGCGCAGATCCTGTACTCCATTGCAAAACTCGAGGCCGCGCCATTACGGGCGCAGTCTTGGCATTGTCGTCATCAAACAGACGAGTACGTCTCCTCGAAACACGCTGTGAGGAATTCGACAATGACGAATCGCCCCAGAATAATCCGGGAAGACACGTACGACCTCTCGCAGGGCTAAATCGTCGCGCAAGTTGCACAATGGGAATAACTTGTGCGGCAGCGTCGGCGACTGCGGCAGAGCCCCCAACAACTAACAACTAAGACGTCGTGCGGTCTCGGGAGGCCATGTCGGTTCCCTCGCCGAATTTTCCCCATTATAATAAGCAAAGCGAACTCCCGAACACTCGAGGCGAATTCAATTGCGAGGAGGTACACTCGGACGGGGCCAAAGTAGTCGATACCACAGACTAATAGAGAAGCGATTAATCCACGGTGATAAATTCACAGGGCCTGGGGCATTGGTAATTCGAGGCTGTGCATCGTGAGTTTGAGACTAATCCGTGTTGGAATAAATGACTGATTGAACGCGAGTCTTTAAGACGACCATAGAGCTCGCTAATGAAACTGTTTCGTTATTTGTACAATGAGAATTTCTTTCTCTTCTTTATCACATTAACCATCATTTTTAATTATTACACAGAGACGTTATAGTTTAGTCACAATATCCTTACTGTGCTACAGCACAAGAACCTTCAACTTATAAGCAACTTATATTTCAACTTAATATATTTACATGATAGACCAATCATGAATTTTGTCAAATGTATATGAATTATCAGTTAATATAGTCACATGAAGGGATTGAGGCACGAAATCCAATGAAAGACGTAGGAAAGGGCTAAAGCGCACGAAAAACGCAGAGAAAGCGCTGAAAAATGCGCGCTAAGAAAAGCGCTTTAAAAGCGCGAGGATCTGTGCTGAGGAGTCTGCTCGCGCACCGCTAGAAAGCGACCACCGACGGATAAAGCCAATCAGAAGAAGAGCACGGAGATCGTCTACACAAAGAAAAGTATCCACTGAAAAAATAGGTACTACAGTTGTGTACATTAAATTATAGAGACACAGCATCTGTAAATCACATTGCGCTATACACAATATGTGTCAGAACTTGTAATTTAGGTACTAGCCGTCACTCTCTACATATGAGTACTTAGTGTACAAAATCACAATCGCAATATGAGATCGCACCACTAAAATCTACTCTACTGAAATCTAGTGCCTTTTTCCTGTGGATTTCTTTCGCCGTGTACGCGCCGAGAGAAAAAAATAAGAGTGGGAATGAAAACAAAAGACAAACGTGGCAGGTCAGCACGGTAGCACAGCTCCGTCCGACATTCTCTTTCTGATTCTACTTGAGGATAATCGTACACACATATACATATATTCATATAAATATACAATATACATTTAGTCAAAAAATCAGTTTGATTTTGTAAAACATTCAATTTTACACTTGCAATTTTGTACCAGAATTTTTGATAATATTTTAAAAGCTTAAATAATGAACCAAACAACAAATAATTCTACAAATTGACTCTTCGTAATTAATATTGTTGGCATATCTCTATTTTGTAGCTTGTTATTATCTGAATTACCAAGATTTTAATTTATGAAATATTTACATATGTTTTACATATGAAAAAATTGAAAAATCAAAATTTGATATAATTTTTTTTATGTTTTTATGTGATTTTTATATGTGACGTGGAGCTTCCACCTCCATCTTCCACCTCGCGAGGCTTCCGTCACATATATTAATAAATACAAATTAATTTCAAAATAATAAACCTAACCCACTAATTCAGCTCCGTTACTAAAGTCTCAAATGGAAACCTGATTATCTAATTTTGACCCTCGTAAATTTTCTGTGCAGTGCTGTACTATTGGCCAAGGGATCCAACTCCGAGGTAAGGTTGACTGTAGAGAGGCTGGAGGCTCTAGATACGTCAAGATGAGTCACTGGTGACCGCGTAAGGCAACCCCGACACCTAACACTTGGCAATTAATCACTTCAGAGGTTGTGAGACTTATCCGAACTGCTCCCCCCTCCTTTACCACCTCTCAATCTCGTCCAGTGCATCCTCTGCTACATGAGCTATTTATCTTGCACTCACCTCGATGCTCTTTCCTTCCATACAAATCGAGTTATAAATTGGGCTTTCCTATACTTGTTTTTTTTATGACAGAAAAAGTAGAGATTAGCATTTAAATAACAAATAAAAAACATATTCAATTTATTTAGAATTGAAAATACGTCAGAAATAATTATCTCTTTATAAATGATTTTGGTTGGCCAAAATATTGTATTCCGTAATTTAGAAATCTTGCATTCAACTCAAACGTCTATGACCGTTATTAGTATAAGTTTTCAAAACTATTGGTACGTGTCAATGTTAGACAGAGAAGGAGAGAGAGAAGGAGAGAGAGAGAGAGAGAGAGAGAGAGAGAAAGCCCACATAGCGTACACCATTACCCTGTGTTGAATTGCAGTTGTTATGATAACTAATGCTTCGATGGTAATGCTATAGACATGTTAAGTGCATCTGAAATTAGTTGCTGAATACTATGAGGCTCTAAAACGTATAAACATTTTTAAATAATTAATAATAAAAGTATCTGTATGAGAAATACTTGTAACAGTACATTAGAGAGAACGGCTGTCTCGTCCCCTCAACGGTTATCGGGAAGACAGTCGTGGCCACAGGAATGGACACCCGCGAGTGTAGAACAATAGGCCAGCTATCAGTCTCAGTGCTGCGCGAAAAACCGCGCAGTCAATAAAAAAACAAAAAGCCATTGTCAGCTCAATCTATCAGACCTGAAGGGAGAGGTGACGAAGACATCCATCATGAATTTAATAATTAACCGGTGCCTTAACAACTATCTGCGCATCTGCAAAACGTCAAAATGAACGATCAAATGTATACTTTTTCGCAAAGGTGTAGATTTCATTTTTATTAAATGTCACGCCTTTGGCAAAAGATTAAGTTTTTAGAACATATTTTATAAGCTTATTGTCTATATTAAAATGCATCAAATCTTCGCAGAATGATCATCGAAAACAACAGGATAAATTTAGAAAAAGACAAATTTTCTAAATTTGGCAATGATCTGTTCCAATTTTAGAAGACTTTAGATTATATCATAAATATTATGTAATAAATATAAATAAATTGATTAGATTTTCCTAATACGTTAGCTGTAATCATACCGACCCTTTTCCATCATTCATTATTCAGCGTCTAGATATTGTTTCTTTTGCTCATTCTTTTGCAGCTTTGAAAGGACTACTATTATCATTCTGCCGTTGGATGCTTCAAGCTGAATCGCGAAGTCGGAACGTAGCGGCAGTAAGCTGAGCTTACCGTAATGAAGACGTATCGTCGTAATTTCAAGGCTCGAAAGAGTTGCGAAGAAATTTTAATGGCGCGCGAAACATTTGCGTGCCAGGAATTATCTTTCTTGGAGGCACTTGACGAGTGGTGCCTTGCATCTTTGCCTCATGAATACCTAAATGTAGGCTTTCTAAACTACCTAGAAATCTTGTAGAAATACATGAAACTGCCCAATGCCAAACGCAGTTAATATATTAATAAGTGATATATATATAACTTCACTATAGAGGATTTGAATGTGCTTATAAATGCATCTTTTATAAAAATTATATGATATCATTTACATCTTTTAGAATAAATAAATAAATATTTATTTAAGTATATAAGAGTACGTATATACTGATTATGTTATACAGCAGGAAGGAATGTACAGTATTAAAGTAAATGGATTTGAAGAAGAGCCACATAATTGAATATATAAAACTTTATTCGAAGGTATAGAATATACTCGATGATATAATATTGGCGCAGAGCAAAATCAATGCGTAGGTTGACGTCATGGTAAAGACGTCGCGCTCGCGTTTCTGTGCCGCTAAGTAACCGATGACCCGATGTCACTACACGTTAAACTTATATTAACCACACATTGACTTTCATAGTCGCGTCCCGCAAACTCCAAATTCGCCCCTCATGTCCTCGTAGGCTCCGAACCCTCGCCGAGTTCACGTCATGTAGCACTTCACGCAACTAGATGAATACAGCCAGGCAAGTCCTGTCCGATCCGCAAATAGTCGATGTGTCTTGCACAGTTTTTTTCAAGATGTGTTAATTACATACATTAGAATTTTCCGTGATAAATAAGCGCAACGAGCATACGACCTTGCTTTACGACAATGAAAGTCGACGACACTCGATATTTAAGGTTCCAGGAATTTTTAAGGAATGTGTAACATTATTTCAATTGCGCATACATGTGAAGTTTAAAACTAATGAATCTTAAGCAGCGACCTTTTGCAATTAAATACTACTGTGCAGAATACAAATTTCGAATATTTAAAAATAATAATTTTTTTTTATTTTTGACCAAAAAATTAAATGCATACAAAAACTAATACATATTAATAATTGCATGCAATTAACTCAGTAAATATTACTTCTGCGTGTAAAAATGACCCATGGAGAAAAACTGTATTGAATAATTCTGCAATTAAAATATTATAATAAAAATAATAGATTAAGGTGAATTGTTTCCCGCGACCATATTAAGATTTTTACCACAATTCGCAAAAAAAATTCGTAATTATTATATTTATGTCATAAACATCATCAAATTCTTTCTGTAAGAAGTTCATTACAGTGCCAATGAATTGATTTTTCAAACTAAAACGAGAATTAAAATTATTAAAAGAGATATTTTTTTGATTTGTTAATCGTGCTCAAAGTGATACTGTTAAAAAATTCCAATATCGAATTAATTGCGTTCACATATTCATACCCTAAAGTATTACGGAGAGTATGTAGACATAAATTCTTTAAAATCTGTATTAACACTTTGCTTCAATAGTGGAAATATAAGGTAAAAATATAGAAATAGCTCGGTTTAATGACAATATTTTTGATTATTGTGAAACAAATAAAAAGACTATATATAGATGGTTTATATTTGGAGTAAAATTTGATTTCACTTTAAGTGTACCTTCGATGGATGTTTGATTAATTAAATAAATTTCTAATCATCCGAAAACGTACATACTAAAGTGATCAATAATTGTTGAAATTAATCGCTGTACATCCCATCGCACCTTGACTAACTGGACGTGTACTATGCTCTTTTCACTCTCATCTGCTTATTATCTGTATTAGCCTGTTAGTGTTTCATCGGATCGTAAAGTGCCATCGGTCTCGCACTATCAGAATTAACGTATGTAAATTGAATTTAATGAGAACGTCGCCGTGTTTAATGATTTACGATGCGATCGTGGAGCAGCAGCCGCGAATTCAAGATACAAATAAGCATTAATTATCTAAGCAGAGGCTTTAAAGCTCAGCCCTTTGAATTTTCATGAGGGGTACGGCTATGCGCGATAAATGCGCGTAATCTCTAACATGGAGGTTAGTTGTTTGCGCACAGAACGCGTCGACGATCGGCATATATTTTCCATATCAGAATTGAGATATTCATTAGCATAATACAATTTTTCAGATATTACTCTGAATAATATGATTTGAAGATAGAAGTTAGTCACGACTAATTTTAAAAATATACGCAAAACATAATTGTCTTCAATTACTATAAAGATTTTTGCAATTCATATCTGATTATATTTGATAAAGAATTATTTCAAATCATCATTTACTTATATCATATTCGAAAGATTATTCTAAATACAATGATTTTTTACCCATTCAAATTTTTCATATATGAATCAACAGAAGAGTAAACATATATGTAGAAAATTGTTCCTATTTGCTTTCTAAACGTAACTAAAACTTAATTTTTTTATATTTTTTAGTACTTGACATCTACTTATTTTTAATCATCTATAATAATATTGAAAACAATATTGTAATTTATAATAAAGTTGAATAAATAAAATATTAGTCTAACCATAATATAATAGCTAAATTTGTCCATCTCATACAGTCGATGCATAAAAATGAAGTAGAAAATATGTGGCCAAATCTAAATTTGCATAGAATAATAATCTAGAAACGAGTTAGTGGGGAATGCTATCTTAATTTCTTAGTTGTTCTGCGTATCTTCCTCAGACAGTATTCCCTTGGCGCTTGCGAAACACGAAAGATTAACGAGCAAAAGGTGATGCTGGACATCCCCTTATTCGTAAGGGGATCACAAAAAGCTAATGAAAGCTTTTTGCATCGTTCGGCAGAGGAAAAGGGCGGATTAGCTACGTCCCCGAAACTCGCTGCGACCAATGCGATAAATCCTCCCGAGGGACATGCCGATCGTCAGTGCACGAGTGTCTTTTTGTCCTCTGGGAGTTTCATGGTGAAGGAAGCTAAATGGATTCGATCGATGATTCGAGAACCATTTTACAAATTTCTAGTATTTGATATTTAGTGTTCAGTTCAATAAGTATATTACTGGTGAGTTTTTATCAAACAGACAATAACTTCCTTTATAAAATTTGCTAGAAAAACTGCAAGTTTTACATTTTATATACCTGTATATGTACAGTACATAGATATGCAATAATGGTGCGAAGTACAAAACACAAAACTATTTAAATTATCTAGGTATTTCCTCATAATAAATATTGCAGATACAAAAGAATGAAATTTAGATTAAAATAAATATATATATTATTATGTAAGTTTAGGTATGTAATTAAACCTTTATGGGCAAACTTCTTTGTTTGAAATCAAATTAGTCGATTAGCTATTTATTACCAATCCCTCTAATTATGAATACATTAAACTAATGTCAGCATAGGGAATCAATTTCAAAAACACAGAAATTAAAAAATTTTATTTTCTTCAAGTGTATTTTCTTTGTATGTTTTTTTAGTTTACTTGAAATTTATTTTAAAAATATAAATTTAATTTTAAAGCGAATTAATAAATCAAACAATAACAAATTAACAAAAAATAAATTAATAATGAACAAAACAATAGACTTAAACAAATTATAAATATCGTTATTTATTCTAAACTATACATAAAATTATAAATCAAGTGAATATGTTTAAAATATGTTTTTATAAATAAAAAAAACGTTAATTACAATTAAATAATCAAGTTTACGAATTTCTGATCAGAATAAAAATTAAATCAGATAAGTCAAAACAAAGTAAAGAAGGTAAGTGAAGGAAGAAGTTACAAAAAAAGTAATATAGAAGTATAACGGTAGACACTGTCTGGAAGAGAAACGGTGAAAAAAGTGGGACTGAAGAATAAGTGGACGCGTGGAAGGAAGAATTTCGTGATCCCGAAGTACGTATACTCCTGAGCACGCAAGCCTTCGTATCTACCCTCATACTTCAAGCGTCGAGGGCTTAATTCTCTTCTCGTTTTTAAAAACGTGAAGAGGAATAGAGAGTAGGATAAGGGATACAGTTGCGTTGAGATATATAACTGTAACATTATTGAGACTCTGCGCATATCCTCGATTGAATCCAAGGCTTCGATAACCTCATTAGTTAACTCGATTAATACCCATTCATTCTTCTCTCGGAATTCTTTTATTTTATTCTGATCTATAAAAGTAATGATAAAATTATAAGTGCTGATTCTAAATTTTACAGTTTTACGTTTGATTAATATATATGACGAATACACGCAAACGATTATCTATATACATAAAAAAATTAATTATTAAAAATTGTTATTATCAGTGGAAATTTTAAATTATAATTGTAATATCATTTTTTTGAAGTCATTAACCTTTTTAACTACTTAATTTTTTATATATATATGAACTTATACCTGCAGACGAAACTTCGAAACTATACCCGATATAGCCTGAATAACGATGTACTAGTAAGAAGAAGAAAGGGCGCGAATGTTGAGGAAAACAAAAAGGGAAGCCGATTTCTCTGAGCGTTTGATCCGCGACACTTCGCGCGTCGTTCTTCAACGACGCCTTAAGAAAAAGGCACGCATACAAGTATGCAAATAACGACATGTAGCCATTAAATGTCAGAGTTCATTGTATTGTTCTCCATTGTAGTCGATTCTTCCATGTTTTTTTTGGAAGAATGGAAGAATCAACGCATTCCTATCGCCCTTCTGGCTTATGTAGAAGGCGGCAGATGAATCTTTAAGTATATTTTAATAAACACATTTAAAACCTTAGAATAAAAAATTTTAATGGTAAATAAACTATAACTAAATGTTAACAAGTAATAATAACATTAAATGCTATTTAGTTTTTATTCACATATTAAAATACACTTTACATAAATCGTAGTTGATCAAGACAAATACATTGGATTATAACAAAATCTTATCACTTTAAGGAATCTTAAATAATATTAAGTACTGTATGACTTTATAAATAAAGGATTTATTTATAATACATCAATTAGCGTATCGTAAATACACATCAATAAATCTACAAATACGTAAATAAAAATCATATGAAGCTCGTTAATCACTCACCTGCAGGTAAGTATCATTGCAATCAATCGTGGATGGACGCCAGTTTACTGTCAGCCTCGAGTATGACGAACATTACCGTTGGTATTGATCCGCAGCATCTGTGACTACATACCGATTTGGCTTTCGCACGGCCGAAATTTGTAATTTTCACGTGTAATCGAAAGTAGACCTTATGCGATGGGTGCAACAAATTAGATTGATTAATTGATCGGTCACATTTTTCAAACTGAATTACGTCGTTGATACTCTATAAATGTCTTTAGAACTTGAATAAATTGCAATTTGGATTTAATGGGAATGTATGAGAGGTATTCGTTAAAAAGACATTATTTATAAAATTTCTTCTTGAAAAGAGAATTCTTCTACTTTCTTAGTATAAACCAAAATATTATACCATCAGCACAATCTTAAAATAGAAACGATTATTTAATTTGATTATTATCTAGTTTGATCTGATTATTAAATGTAGCAATTCAATATAATTTCAAATGACTTTCAAAAATGAATAATACTTGAGTTTTATATATATTATAGATATGATGTTTTTATACGTCAAAATTACCAAACAATTATTAAAACGAATAAAATAGTTTGTGTTTATCCTAGTTTACTAAATATGTAACATGATATTTACTGTTAATTTTATATTGTTTTATAATAATGTAAGTTACGTTACACTAAATTATCTTAACATATTTTATCCTTAACGTTGTTATAATTTAATACAATAATTATAACCTCTTGTTTATTTTAAGTGATAATAATAGTTAAAATAATGGATTGATAATAAAAATACATAAGAAAAATGGTTGCTGCAAAATGAAGTTTCCCAATGATGACAAAACTTTGTGAATCACATGGCCGATAAAAGCGACGCCATCTGAATATTAATGTATTTAAGTCGATTTTCTTGACACTTAAGGTTTGAAATATTTAATGACATTATCAGATTTGAAGAGTGTCAATTGTAGTGCATAGATACATATTAAGAATCGCAAGCGCGTAAACAAATCGATTAAATGCGTTATGCAAATAAATTTTCGTAGTGTCAAAAATATTTAAGATTAATCATTTACTTTACATAAATGTTTATCAAACTCAGTATTAAATTCAGTATATCAACGTGTCTTTTGAGGTCTAATACTAAACAATATGTGAATACAACTATTAATAATAAGTATTTTTTTAATTTTTTTCAATTTATTTGGTTTCTTTCTAGACTTACTGCTACCACTTTATAAGAATTACTTTATAAAAATTTCAATCTCTACTAATAAAAAACATTATAGTTTACGTAAGAAGTTTTTCAGAATAAAAATTTTGTGCTATGATTCGTTAATTTAAATACAAATCCTGTGCTATGATTCGTTAATTTAAATACAAATCCATTGCTTAATTTAAAAAAGATGTTTAGTTGAATAAAAAATAATATATAAATTTTAAGTTTCGAATGAAAATATGATTTTTTGAAGAAGACAGCAGAAACAAAAATGAATTGTATTTAGCCAATGACTGTACTTTTACTTACAAGCAGGAAAGACAGCGATCGAGCTAGAGTAAAAAAAGAGATAGAAAGAGTAGCTTGTGGGCACTTTGCATAGTTTTCTTTCTTTGTTTTTACAATTCGTCGTTTTTTGTCTGTCATCGCGACCAGGAGGCGTAGGCGACCTTCCTGCCCTCTGTAGGCAGTGTCGCTTATATTCCTCGTGACATACAGCGGTGAGAGAAAGGGGGAAAAAGGAAAAGGAGAGGAAAAAACGCGCTCGGGTTACTCACTAGTCTCTATGCATACGCATATGTGTGGGTGCTCTTAAAAAGTTCACCGAGCCGTCCTTTCTTTCTCCCCTTCTCGCCCGCGTCTCCGAAATTTTCCAGGCAGGTCGTTTGTACTTCTCTCTGTTAAATTTCAAGAGTAGCATTTGATAAGGACTAATGAAAGCAGTCGTGGGAGGAATGTTTCAAATAAAATACTGTCTCAACACGCCGACCTTCTCTTTTATTCATTAATTCCATTCGTTCAAAATTGTATATTACCTTTTAACCCTTTAAAAAATTCCTGCTTTTTGTCAATCTTATTTACAGATTCACGTCTTACTTTTGCCTACGTATATTATGCATTACATAGTAAGTCGGTAAACATCTTTTGATGCTAATACAAATATCGATTTTCTCATGAATATAACCTAAAAATGTTAAACAAGTTTGTAACTTATATCATTGATATAAGTTTTATTACATGCACATCAGCATTTAACATATTAATAATAACCTAATAAATAATGCATTCTCACATAGATATTTAATTTAAGGATATAATGATAATAGTTTTTCACTTTTTATAAATCAAAGCAAATATTCATGAAAACATTTTTCGAAAAATTTTTGCTTTCAATTATATCAACTGTTATTTCTCTAATCTTTGGGTTAAAGTATTTTCTTACCGATGAACATCTGATTCCGAACTATTAGAAATGACAAATACTATGTAAACATTATCTGAAAATTAACATAAAAAAGTCTTTAAAGATCTAAATTGTGGTATGATATGTAATAATCCATAATTTTACAATATCGAACGTTACATTAAGAACGATTTAGGTGACAGTGTTTAAACGTTGTAGTTGAAATTTATAGTAATAATAATAATAAAAATGTTTTGAATAGTAACAAAATTTAAAGTATTTTTAAATTAACGTAGTATTCTGTAACGTTAAATTAAATATTTATAAATTCTATTAAAAAATTAAAAAAGGTAAGACGTTTAAAAAAGATTCAGATATACATTCCTAAAAAGTTATGATTTTTATTTCGTTTATTATATTATAGTTCTATTGTACTATAAACATTGTTTTTATATTTTTATCCTTTATTACAGTTTAAATTTTATTTATTTTATTTAGTTTTAGTAAAAAAATGCATATAAAAGCAATATATAAATAAGAAACACTGATGTTATTTCGGTTCCTTGTTTTGAAAAAACACCAATTTTAAACGAGTTCAATGCCATTTAAAACTAGCCAGTAAAAAATCGTCAGCTATTACATGGGACAACATTATAATGCAAATCTTGCCCCATTTATATTAGCAAGGGCGAAATTATCAATGTCTGCACTAGCTGCATTACCTCGACTCACTTATCTCTCTCTTATTTAAGTTTTATTTTTTGAGCGCAGAATACCAAATAAAAAACGTCTATTATTTACTGTTTTAAACTGTACCATATCGCGACATCCTTTGGATCGCAATTTGTAAGAGCAAATAATGATCTATGAACTTATATAAAGTTACTATAAGAAGTTAACATTTGATCATTTTCGTAAATTATACATTTTTTTATAGTACAATAATTTTTTTAATTAAATTTTTAATCATGAAATTGTCCTCCGTCGAATAAAAAAGTTCGCGCCCTAAAACAATTTGATAATTTAAGGGTAGACGTCGGATAATGAACAACTTTCATATTTATTAATAGGACTATGTCAAACTATTGGATAAAGACAAGTTTAAAAATTTGAAAAATAAAATACTGCAAAAATTTCCCAGTCTGAAATTTTGTTCAGCAAAATCCAAGTCACTTCGACATAAAACTACTTACATTTGATTATTTAATTCGATATTTTTATATTTGCTTTGGTTGAGTAAGTTACATGTTACAATTGTAATATATTATAAATATAAAATGTTACGTGAGAAGTGGGAGGGACTCGAACGCTCGATAAGATCTATAGAATAAAGCGATTCACGGTGTCTATGACTGATAAGTAGTGGTGGTTTTATTGATGAATATGAGTGTTGGCGACGGATGCCATGTGCCCCGTGGCTCTGCGGCCTATATGTAAATATATGTGCGTATGTTTGTACACTGCTATAACTAAAAAGGCGCGGGCTACGCAATGGACGGAGGGCTGGGGAGAATTTAAAAAGGGTGACCGCGAAATGCCTCCGTGGACGAGGTGAGCTTACGCTAAGCCTAGGCGCGGTATCGCTTGGCGAGCCGTGGCCGTGTAGTCGTTTAGCTAGAGGCAGCCTTGAGCAGCCTCTAGGCTATATTAGATCCGTTACGAGAGAAATCTCGGGTCTGTAAAGATCACACGTGCGCGGGGGGCCGGAAGGCTCCTCCAGGGCGGTACGACCAAAGGGCAAGGCGCGAGTCTCGCGGACGTCCGGTACAAGTCGGAGAGTCGCGGTGGTTGGCGGATGCGCACTGGACGTTTTCCCGCGCACGCGAGATATTGGGACGTTTTTCCCGCCAAAGGTGCGGCATTTCCCGCGCATTACCCTTCCTTGCTTTTCCGGCCAAAGCGGTAAGCCCGTAGGGCCCCGGGAGAGGGGGGGGGGCGCTAGGTACGATTGCGCGCGAAGACGAGCGCGCGGCACTTGCTTTCGACTGTTCAGACAGTGCGCTCGACTTTACGTTGGTACTTGCGTAATTTGTTTTGTAATTGAGCTCTTTGCGGCATTCTGTCGTTTAAATAAATAAATTACAATAAAAAAAAAAAGAAAATTATTCACCATAGTTATATTACAACAACAATATAAAGTGTGTGTTACTTATTTACTCGTACGATACGTCCTTTTGTAACTAACAATGAGTTCGTCGGGGAGAAGAGACTCGCATCTACTTAAGTACTTACTAAACCTTACAAGGCTCATTAGTGTTAGATTTAAAGGAAAAGTATAAAGCACTCATTCGAAAGAACGCCGATTAAGTACTTGAGGTCACTTAGCATAAATGGTATTCATTCTACTTTATTGTCTAAACAACCTTTACATCACTACCCTCATTATCAGCAATTGTAAGATAAAATGCTGCGCTTACATTTTTCTCTCTGCTTTTATGATTCATTCTGATCGAATTATGTGAATATGAATGAGTTCAAGTTCATGAATGCTTTTTTCTTTGACTATTATAAAACTTTAAACTATTTTCATTAAGAATGAAATGACCTTAAAGTATAATAAACATTAATAAAATGAATTTTATAATTATCGAAAATATTTTATGAATCTAGAATCGCTAAAACGCCTGAATTAGTAAATGTATTGATATTAAAATTGTCTTTATGCTGAATTATGCCATTAGATATACAACATCCGCTGAAATAACGTATTCCATTACATTAGACAAATCTTTTTCTAATTCTTGATCATTTCCTTCAAACCAGATTCAGACTATCCTTCCAATATCGATAAATTTACTTAATATATAAAATTCTTCTAAATACTTTGATTTCGATTGTATTATAAATAGTCTCTCAAGAGAAATGGATGTTTGATTTTCAGCGAAAAAATGTTGCTATATTGAGAGATATTACTACAAACAGTTTTCCCATGCAAGACTCATGAAAATTTAGCAAATAATATACATAATTATAATGTAGTTATTCGTTGTTTTATAATTTAAAATTATAGTAAAAAGACATTAGGATGTTTAATAAAAATCTTCAATCAAATGCTTGGGAAACAAAAATGGAGAATAATTCCATGAATCTGATTTAGACATACATTATTTGAATATTATTCTTCAATAATCCAAAGCCTATTATACAAAATCACATGCTCGGTGGCAACTTCGAAAGTATGGACGTCCGATCGTCGCACGATCATTCATCATTAAACTGCCTCCGACGCATAAAGGAAAATAATATCACTGAATATTTCATGGGCGTGGGTCGCGCTGTGGGCGCGCGTCGCTTCGCATCCGAGCGGCGGGCGATCGAGTTTCCCCCGACGCCACTTTGGAAGGTACCCCTGCCCACTGCCAGGCTTGTCCGAGAGCATCAATATTTAAAAAGCCCGCGACTGTTCGGCGGGAGGAAAAATTGGGCGGGTGGGCACGCGCGCTAAATTTCGAGGACGAATTTTCGTTGAGGGCCGCTGAATAATTTTCGCAGAATTTCGTGGGTGGTCGAACAGGGATTTCGAAACACCCCACAGAATTTTACGATTCGTGGTCGACTTCGCTCAAGCGTTCGGCACGTGTAAGCTCACAAGCCTGCGCTTGTAACGTTTTGTGTCGTTAGTAGTGTCATGGGTTTTTTTCTTTTTTATAAAGGAATCTTTGAAATTTTGGAGAAAATGATGACAAACAAAATTTTGAATTCGGCTTTGCAGTATTTCGAATCAATAGACGTGACAAACATTTCTCTTTTATACTTCTAAAGAAATTAAAATTTAATGCTTTTTTATCATACTATTTTTATGCATGATAAACACTTGGATAAACTAATTAATGATGAATATCTACTTGACGATTTCATTTTCGTACGATTTATGTACTTTACCATCGAAAAATAATGAGGGTTGTATAAATTATCTATGCTTAAAAGTTCATTAAATAAAAAATTTAATCAACGTATTCACCACGCAACAAACATTAGCTAGCTTCCAATTTCTTTTCACCCTTTGCCTAACTGCCGGTTTTCTTTCTTCCGTGGCCGTCGAATAGTGGTTGAATGAAATATTCACATTATTCTGTGAGAACGCGCTTTATTATTGCGACCTAAATTGGAATAGTTTCTGTCTCTGATTTATACTTTGCTGTATACCCAAATGTCTCATGTACTCTCATGGATCATGGCGCACTTATAAATATTTGATTGATAACTGATGAATACTTTTTATTTGATGACTTTTTGTAACATCTTATCATTCCCGTTTTGCATAAATAATTACTTTCTAATGCGTCCCCTCTAGTGAATTATGGTCATAAATATTGTGAAGAATCTTAATCGCTATAATTTATTTAATTTTAAGTTATTGCTTACTTTTTTATACAATTTTTTACATATTATATTAATTGTAAGATAATACAAAATGAATTCCTCAATAGTAAAATGTCAGTGTTAATGGCTTTTTTTAAATAGTTACCCGTAAGATTTGAACTTATACATTAAAAAGCAATTCCGAAAAAAGTCATTAGTTAAGTGGTATATAATCTTATAAATATCTATTCGGAAAAATAGAAAAACATTTACTTCTACTCTTTGTACAATTATAATTAAACCAAATTGTTTTTTCCTATAAATATAATATATAGTATATATACATAGTGATCTTTAAATATCTAATTAAGAAAATATTTATGGAATTCTTATGTGCATCATGACCGACTTGATGAACTATAGAATGATTAAAAATATACCTTATCTAGCAAGATAGAAGAAGTTTTGAGGCATATCAATAAAAGTGTAGGCATATCAGTGGAAATACGCGGCAAGTGAGATATTTCCTTCTAATGTAATAATCTTATCAGACTTTATTCAGTGAATAGCAATGTTGCACTGTTGTAAGAATCAGTTCGTGTTCTAACCATTCTTTTAGAACGTGCCTAATTAATGTAAAATATTCGTGAAAAAACCAAATTAAAAGAATTAGAATGTAGAAATTCAAACATCAAACTTACTTTTATGTTTTAGTTTCAAAATTGTGTTACGCTTCTTGATTTGTTAACAACGTGAAAGAGTTACATTTTAGTGAATATTTGAAATCATTAAAATCTAATTAATTTTAAATATTTGATCTTTATTTTTCAAACTCAACCTCAAATCAGTTTTCAATAAGTGATGGTACAACGAAAACAGATAAATAATTTAGTGTAAATATTTGCTGTTTCGATATAAAAATGAGTATAGACAATGCAGGAATTTTATCATATATTTATTCGTCATGGCTAACGAAATATTTATGGAAAGCTTTTCGAAAAGGGATCACGTTAGATGACATACCAGACATATCACCATTAGACAGCTGTTCTTGTAATAGACAAAAGTAAGTAGAAAAAGAATAGTTAACATATACTTTTTTAACAAAAACCGATACATAAGTTTTCTTCCATATTTTTTAAAAACTGTTGAATAATTTTACATTATAATTTCTATTTTAATCTAATGTAATAATAATGTATGTAACTTCATAATAATTTTGTGTGTTCAATTTTCCATACATAAATTTATTTGAATAAAAATATTATTAGTTTATACATGAAACATTTCCAGACATTTAACACTACTTAATCGAAATTAATTAATATTTTTATTAAATATACAAATTCAAAATAATAGAGTAATACATATTTATATACCTGACATTTTATACATTAGATACATGCAGTAAAATAAATAAATATTAAATTTTATTACAAGTTCAATCTGTATAATTGAACTAAATTGTAACTGTGTCGATTACAAAATCACTTCGTAAAGTCTTACACAATGTATTTAATATGATTTTAAACCTGGAAAAAATAATTTTCAAAGGTATAAATTCATTTGATACATAATATAACAAGTTTCTTAATATATAAAATATGCTTATCTCAATTTTATTCTTGATGTATTTAAAAATCTAATCTGTTTCTAGCCACAGATAATTTAAATAACTTAATGAAGTATGATTCAATACTTAGATTATTCTATTCAAGCACAGTTCGGATGAACTGTTTGCTGAACACGCAATTTGCAAATAAAAATATTATTTTCAATTGCAACATTAGTAACTTCTGACCCAATAGGCGTTTAATGATTATTATAATTATAAATAGTTAATTAAAACTGTAGTTTATTAAAATATTCGTTAGTTCTAAGAATATATATATATATATATATATATATATATATATATATATGTAATATTAATACGTATTTACAAAATCATACTGTATTTTTTAAACTATTAAGTACAAATAATTTGATTATTAAGTTGGCGATTAAACGCAAATAATACTTTTGATGCAATCAGAGTACAATGCCATTTTATCTGAGATTTCACGCCTCGATTTGCGGGCACGAAATTAAGAATTTCCGCTTCCGAGGACGTAAAATAAAAAATTTGTTATTTCATAATATTTTAGCTTAAACATTGTAAATCTTATCAGATCAATTATAAAAAATTAAATTATATCACTTTTGTGTATATTCCATTCTAGCATTCGTTCTTTAATTAATTCTCAGTTTATTTAAAAGATAAAATTTAAAGTAATGTAAATAAATAAATAAAATGTGAATTCAACAAGATAATTATTTGATTTTTTGAATCAATTACCCGTATCCCTACCGTCCGACACTGACACCGCTCTTGAATTTTTGTTTACTTGTCCAGCTGTTCTGCATTTTCTTGGATATGTCATTGTAAACATTTTATACCCACATATCAAAAAGTAATGCTTGCCACGAAGATATAAATGTTTATGTTGTATTTTGATTAACTCTAACGCACTTGTGGTTATATAGATCATCCTTGTAATATATTTGAATATCATTAGAATTCAATTTTTTTTCATTTTCATTTATTAATAGATTACAATATACTGTCATCAGAACAATAGATCTTAATGATAAATAAATTTTAATAATCCATTTTCCTTCGATGTAAATTAAAGTTTATAGATATACTTACTTTATATACAAATAAGAAATATTAAATAATGTCTAGATTTGAAAAACTGTGGAATGAAGAATTGACACGAAAGGGTCCAATCTCAACTTCTTTGTTACTGGTAGCATGGAGATTCGTAAGGTTCCGATTTATCGTTGCCTGCCTTTTAAATGGATGCTCAGAAATAATAAATTGCGTACTTCAGGTAACATATAAGTATGTTATGCTTGTAATTATAATTCATGATTATGTGACAGTTACAAAATTTTACGTTGCATAAACCATAAAGAAATCATTATTTACTTAAATACTTGAAATATCTAACAATTTTTGGTCTAAAATATTTAATTTTCTTAGGACTATATGTTATACGTGGTATATACATTAAAACTATATTTATGGTATACAGTATATATTTTATTATTTTTTAAACTCAAATTCTTATTATTGATTTACCCATATATTTATGGTTTTATATAATTTATAAATTTAAATAGCATCATAAAAAATAACGAGGTAGAACTTTTTATAAATTGTTAATAGTAATCATTAAAAATCTGTATATACGTTCAATTTTCAATTCTCATTTCAGACACTAATTTTAAAAAAACTCTTGGAATACTGCGAGAATCCAGAAATAAATTCTTTTAGTGGCTTGTATTGGGTACTTTATATTGTTATATTAGACTTGTTGCAAAATGTTCTTCGTGCATGGGGTGATATAATGAATCAAAGAACAGCGTTACGTCTAAGAGCATCATGCATTAGCCTTTTGCTCAAAAAATTTATAAATTTAAATAACATCAAGCATACTAGTATTAATGAGGTTTGTATTATATAGAATAATAATTATAATAACTAGATAAAAGTTTTTTTTAATTCAAAGAATATTTAACATTCTCTTCATATTAACATCATTATAAATAATATATATTCTATATGTATAATGTATACACTACTATGTGAAATGATATTTATTATTATTATATTTACTTTTTAGATATTATGGGACGATTGTCATAACATTTATAATGTAGTTTATTTTGGAGCATCAATAGTCAATGGGCCAATTGCAACCGCTTGTACTATAATTTGCATTTCAATTTGGTTAAATCCATTGGCGTTGATTGGATTAATTGTATTTTTATCATGTTATCTTATTCAGGTAAAAGTTTTTGTTACTTTATGATATAAACTATTCTTTAAAATATGAAATTGCTACAAACCTACGTTATAACTTAAATTTGAATTCAGAAATTTATATTTTATATGGTTTAAATTCTATTGTTATAGTACTGGTTTAGACATTTAATAAATTATTGCACTGAAATTACAAGTCATTTAACTAACCTCCGAATGAAAAAAACGTTTGAAGTATTGAAGTATATTCAAGTCATTAAGATAAATTCATGGGAACAGCACTTTATACAAAATGTACTAAGTAAGTCTGCTTTGCGAAATTATGAAAATAAATCATTTTATTAAATGCAAATATAATTTTTAGACCTGCGAAATAATGAAAGTAAGTGGTTGTGGAAGCTTTCTTATATAAATAGTTTAATTTCCTCCATGTGCCATGCCACGCCTATTATTTCTGTTATGGTGATATTCTTTTTGCATTTTACTGTGAGCACAAAATTATCAGCTTCTGTTGTAAGTACTGAATACTATCTAGCTGAGAGATTTTTACTTTAAATTAATTTAAAATAATTATAGTTTTTAAGATATCCAGAAATCACCAATTATAATAAATATATCACATCTAAAGCATCTACATTGTACTAAATATTTAAAATTTTTTTATAATACTAAATATTTTAAAAACAGGCTTTTCCAATATGTGCAGTTCTTTTTGTGCAAATGCAAGAAGCATTTATCAACTTGAAAACATCAGTAATACACATAAAAAAGACATTAGTTTCATTCGACAAAATTAAGGTATTTTAACATGATATAGATAATATTTTTAATAATGTTTACTTATATTTATAATTATTAGAATGGTCTACTACTAGAAGACAGTAGTTGTCGTATAACAAAACCGTTTGAACCCTCTCAAGCTGTAACAATAATAAATGGAACTTTTGTTAATGACATTTTTCAAAAGCAACATAGTAATTATCAAACTCAAAATATCGATAAGTAAGTATCATTATATTCTGAAAATGAAGCAAATGTTATTATTAATAAAAATATTTTTGTTGTAGAAAAATGTATACAAATGATAATAGCATTACCGAATCAGAAAAACAATCTTTAACGAATATCACTTCTGAGTTCGAGCGTATTGAAATTCTAAAAAACATAACTATGAAGGCGAAGAAAGGCCAGTTAATCGGTATCTGTGGTGGATCGGGTAGTGGTAAGTCATTTTTACTCTTGGCCGCACTTGGTCAAATAAAGTTGATCAGTGGACATCTCATGAGGCAAGGAAGCTGCGCCTATGTCAGTCAAAAAGCTTGGATTGCTGATGCTACACTTAAAGAGAATATCTTATTTGACGAGGAACTAGAACCTAAGAGATACTATGAGGCCCAAGTAGTTTGTCAGCTTAGACAGGATATTAAAATGTTACCCTATGGTGACGAAACAGAAATTGGTGAGGATCAACTAGTCATGTCCGAAGTGATGAGACAGAAAATTGCACTTGCTAGAGCTTTTTATGCAAATCGGTAAGAGATGACACTACGATTATAATATTCATGGAATTTTATTGTACTACAAACAATTTAATAATTGCAATTAAAAACTAATTAATCATGTATAAATATTAGTGAAAGTAATTTTAATGTTTTTTTATAATTCCAGAGATATTTACTTTTTGGATGATCCCCTCAGTATAATGGAACCTAATACTAGATTAGAGATATTCGAGAATCTCATAATTAGAGCACTTGCTGAAAAAACCATTATTTTTGTTACAAAAAATCCAGAGGTACGCTTAATTGTAAAATTTGTTAAAATAATTGTAGACTAGTACTTGTGCATTAAAGTGAATAAGTAAACAAGTGATAAGTAATAACATAGAATAATATTTATATGGTAAATATTTCAATTGTATTTTTTAGAGTTTAATTAAATGTGATTACATTTATGTCATGCGGGACGGTAAAATATCAGAGCACGGAAGACATAAAGAACTAATGCGTTTAGGTCGTGAGTATTGCGCAATAATCCATAATGATGATTATGCGAACGAGTAAGATTTTTATATGTATTTTTATATATATTATACATAAAATATAAAAATTGATATTGAGCAACAATAGCCATATTAAAAAGGTATTATTTATTATTACATTATTTAGATTATGCAATTCCGACAATGGTTCACAAAATAAGACAGAAATTCCGACTAACATTCAAAACAGAAACAATATCATAGTTAATACCATAAATAACAATAATGAACAAGAAGAAAATAATCATTATACTTCAGACATTAATTATAATATTGAACCAGAAGAAATTAGGGCATTAACATACTACACATATGCAAAGTATCTTGGAAGCTCTTTTCTATTTTTTTCAGTGATTATAGCTTGCATAATTTATGCAAGTATTGGAACAATAAGTTTATTGCGTCTTACTTGGTGGATCGAGGCTATCCATACGGTAAATATGTCCATAACATTCATATTTTTGGGTACATCTGTATACATGTATATGTATTAATGTAATAATTTAATTAATTTTAAAAAATGTTGTAATTTTAAACTTAATTTAATTTTTTAAATTTAGGATTCATTTTCAGAGGAAATGAATAGGTTTAAGTCCAATAAAAATTGGTATGGATTTTGTTTTGTTTTTATCATAATTATATGCATAGTACAAAGCTTTATTGTACGAATTGCCACAACAAAAATTGCTGATACTTTACACAATACTCTCTTAAATAAATTTATTCATGCATCGATAACAGTTTTCGATGCAACTACATCTATCAAAATAAGGCGTCTCTTTTTGCATGACTTAAACAATGGTGAGATATTTTGTTGAAATATAGAGCATTTGATTTTATCTAATAAATTAATATAATCATTTTTCTAGTTAGCCTTTTATTACCATCAAAACTTGATAGCACTATTCATTATATAGCACTAGGATTAATAACATTTTTTGTTTTAATGAGTACCATTCCATGGTTTTCGAATTATTTAGTATTTTCGTGTATACTTTTCTTATTTATAGGAAAAATTTTCAGGTAATTATTAATAATACCAAATATTTTATACATTTTTATGATTATTTAAATTATATCTAGGTATACTGTCCATTTGTATTTTTTGTAGAAACGGAGAAAAAAACTTGCAACACATGGAATACACTCTAAAATTAACTATCAACAGTTTTTTGAAAAACAGTATCGAAGGTCTAAGTATCATTCGAACATTCCAAAAAGAACATGACTTATTGAGCAAGTAAAATACATTTATTTTAAGTCAAGGGAAATAATACTGCAAAATAAATAAGTTTAAAAATTACTTTTCTGCGACATAAATTTGATAATATTATAATTTTGGTTTTGCAGAATGAATTTTTCTTCATTTTAACTATCAATTTATCATAAATTTCATTTTTAATATTATTCTTTATTGAATTATATATTATAGTATTTGGATATATATCTACATATGGTATTTAAATATAACTTTTTTATATTGATTTTTTCAGATTTCAGGATTTAATTGATTATAGTAATTCGTGTTATTTTATTAAAGGCGTATCTAAAACATGGTTGTTTATAAGATTACAATTTCTCAAGACAAGCTGCTTGCTTATTGCGGGTTCCTTAATCGTTACCATGAAAAGTGAAATATCGCCAAGTTTGGCTGGACTTACAATTGTATTTATTTTAGAAGTCCCCCATATTATTTATGAGGGACTTAAACATTTTTCGAAAATGGAAACTTATTTAATTCATATGCAAAATATTTGCAATTATTTAAGAGTACGTATTTAGCATTAATTTGCAATATTCCTAAATAAGTAGTATACTAGATATTGAATTATTTATTTATTACTCAAATTACAATTATACAAAAAAATATTTTTTAATAAATAATTATCTGTATCACTATTTTACTTTTAGACTGTTAATACTGATATTAATAATCAAGTAGCGACAGTCATTCCGGATTGTGAGTGGCCAGCAGCTGGAGTAATTGAATTTAAAAATGTTCAATTTAAGAGTAATAATAAACTAAACTTTGAATCTATTAATATCTCATTTACTATTAACAATGCCGAAAAAATAGGTAAAAAAACGTTAATTTATTTTATTGAATTCATGTAATGTTTTGTAGAATATATAAAATATTTAGCAATCAAAATGTATTGTATTTTTCATATTACATGATAATCAATACAAAATACTAATTATTACAGTTTTCAGGAATATTAATGACAAATGAATCCAATAAAAAGTCTTTTATATCAGTGATGCATAGGTTGTATGACTTGGATAAAGGTACTATCTTTATAGACTCTGTTGATATATCAACTATTGATAAAAGATTTTTAAGAAATAAATTAGCATATATTCCAAATGATCCTGTATTTTATGGGACAATAAGGTGGTTTAATAAATAAATACTTATAAAAATACATATTATGAAAGATAGATAATAATTTATTTCATTGTTTTCTGTTTGTGTACAGATTTTTTTTGGACTCAAAACAACATTATACTGACTCGGATATTTGGTATTCATTGGAAAGAGTTAATTTAAAAGATAAGGTTTCGGCTTTGGCTTCACAGCTTCATTATGCAAACGATGGAACATGCTTCAGTGTTACAGAAAAACAGTTATTGTTTCTTGCTAGAGCTTTACTTCATCAAGACAAAGTACGATCATTATTGAAAATTAAAATTACCTCACTCGCATCAATGTATTAGCTATCGCATTAATTCTTATTACCATTAAACAATGTTCATTATAATTCAAGACTTTAAGAAAATTTTAAAGCGTACATAGCTTTGTAAATCATATTATTTTTAATATATTTATATTAAATATTATATAACCTTATAAGCAAAAATTTAAAGTAAATTAAATTGTAAAACAAATCAGATTAGATAAATTTAAAACGTTCTTTAGATAAATAAAAAGCGAATCTTACATACAAATTATTTATATTTAAGATTATTATGAATAATATTTTCATAAATTACTTTACAGATTCTGTTAATAGAAGAAGCTGTCAATATAGATCTCGATACACGTCGACTGACCGAAGTGATTGAGAAGGAATTCGAGGGCAGTACAGTGCTGATAATAGCGTACCGCCTGCGGACAGTTTTATCGTGCGATCGGGTACTTGTAATAGACAGCAGCAGAGCTTTGGAATTTGACGTCCCGTCAATTCTGCTTGCCAATCGAAATTCGACTTTGAGCAAACTCATGGCAGAGAATTGGAAGAATTAGGCCTTTTAATTCATTATTGCATTATATGCATCTTATAATTAAAAAGAAAACAAAGTTCGTCGATTTTAAAATAACATGCATAGAACTCATTTTGTAACAATTAATTTAAGTTAATTAATCATATGTAATGAATGTTAATAATTTAATTCTAACTTATAACTAAGGAACTGAATAACTTAATGATAATTTTGGCTGAATTAAAAATTCATGTTTAAACGAATCACAAATTTAAAACCATATAAATATTTCTTTTATTAGGAATTTTCACTAGATTTAATAAAAGTAAAAAATAATGTTTGCAACTAAATCACTGACATGATTCTTATACTCTATATTCAAGCCTATATTCAATTACTTCAATTATTATCTTATAAACAAATATTTAAGCAACCCAATCCAACCCAATAAATATTTATAATTTAAAAATGATTCATTTTAATTAATGAAGTATTAGGAAATATAGTAATATCTTAAAGTAATAGAATTCACGTATTCATCCAATCAAATCAAATAAGAACAGTAGATATTATTTACATTTCTCTTGTTCTGATCAGACAATAATTCAAGTTGTAAACTGCAGTGACAAGTGCGCACAGTCGGATCGGACGCCCTATGGTAACTGAGTGAACCGCGCAACCACTAATGACAGCCGTAATATCGATATTCTCTCGCGTGGCCATCGGATAAAAGCGCCTCGGCAGCAGGTATGCGCGTTGTCGCGAATACCCCCGCCTCTCGTTTGGGGGAATGTTTGCACACGTTCCTGAATTCCTCCAGTGCTTAGAGCGAACATGCAAGCTACATCCTAATTAGAAATCAGCTCTTCTCGAATTGAAGTTCACCACGCATTTACTTTTTATAGCTTGCATGTGCAATTTTGCTGTTTTCTGAATATAAAATTTTTATGAAATCATCCAATTTATGAGGTTATAAGGTAAGGTATTTTTTTTAATATTTTACGATAACTATATCGCGTTTAATCGCGCGTTTAGTTTACAATGGCGCATCGCAGGTCTCAAGCTCGCAATGACGTCTCGCAAGCCCCGAGCTTGATCCCAAGTTCACATCTGCATCCTTGATCGCGCGCAACTGGATGAATACTGTGGGGCGAGTCCTGTTAAATCCACAAATAGTCTATATGTGTTCATAATCACATTTAATCTTGCCTTGCGCGTCACAACAATCGAGGTTAGCGATCCAATACTTAAAATCATACTACAGACCTCATGAAATTAACTTAATTCCTATTAATTTTAAGAATTTAACATAAATATTTAATAGTTAAAAATATTCTATAAATTAAGGATATTTATTAAAGTCTTTTTTAATAGTAATGCTTGTACTTTACCACTTTATTACAACAAACTATAAATTATTTTAATGGTTTTTAATATATATTTTTTGGGAAATAAAATGAATTTTTATTTTATATTATTAATTATATCAAAGGCATAAGGGATTACATATTACAATAGAATATTGATTAGGAAGGAGATACATTCGAAATTGATAACGTGCACGCTTGCTATTTACTTGAATCGAGGAATATTCAGTCTCGCCCGTAGTATTGACGTTATCATGAATCGAATATACCATTTGATTGAAATCCATTAGTTGATGCAGGTTTATTTTTTTAATTTATAACAGAAACAGCATATTTTCAGAATAAAATCAATCAATTCTAACCAAAATATATTTCTTAACGATTCGATGCCATCAAAATTCAATTGATGAAATTTTCACACCATTAGTCATATGATATATCAAACGATAATTTTCTTTTTGAGTTCTAAAAATAAAATTTAAAATATAATTTAAAAATATAAATATAGTTTATGAATTATGCCGATTTTAAAAGAGAAACTGTAAGCAATCAATTCCAATGGGTAATTAGCATTCAATACTTATTGTCCTAATAAATGATTCGTGTATGGTTGTATTAACTTTAAAAAAAGTAAAGATAAAGTAGTGAAAAGAAAAAAATAAGAAACCGGCATTAAAAAATTTCCATTAACGACGTATTTTTCCCTTCTATTGTTTCCTCTTGGATCGTCTTGAAGTCGTCGAGGTTTTAATTAAAAGTTTCTCATTATTTCAGTTGTTTCTGAAGGTAGAAAAGTATAAGTTCAAGATGTTGAAAAATATTTTTTTCTCTGTTTTTTGCTCTTTTGATCAAAATGAACTTAGACTTAGCAGTAATACTTTATAATAATAAATTACATGAAAATTATAATAAAATGTTTCGAATTTTTATTGTTACATTAAACTGCATATTTTACATACAATTGAACTGGACAAAAAATCGAAAAATTTACATAAAAATGAAATATTAGTGTCTATCGAATTTATATGATCAGTAATATTGTTTATTAACCAATTTTAATTAAATCAATTCCCACTGCAGTATGATCTCAAATATAACATAGACAAAACAAACAATTATATAAAAATTGAGAACTTTTGTAGGGTATAAAAAAAGAGCAAAGGCAGTTTATCACAAATTAATTAAATATAATCAGAAGAATAACAATATTTAGTTTCGTCATTGAAATTCGAATATAGACCTTGTCTTAATTGATTCTCTCATATAATCAAAGTTATAAAACTAGTGAATTCTGGAAAAGTAGTACTTTGATGCATGTGAACAACAAATGAAGTTATAAAATGAGCGTAGAAGATAATTGTTTCTCGATTTGCAAAAAGATATTGACGTTATGCGCAAACTTTTGATGTGTAAAATTTCGAGAGCGATACGAGTAAAATATTTACTATGTATGACTATTTGACAAGAAAATAATAAAAAGGTTTTATAAAAAAACCATCATGAACATCTAACTAGTACAAGAAATTAGTTATGTTACTACTTCATTCACTAAGGATCTTATTGATCATTAGAAGCATTGATTTAATACATCGAACCTCGAAATGTTACGCTTGAATTGTACTTCTATCATTTCCCCCATGGTTGTCGAATACTTGTAATTTTTAAGACTCATGCACATTGAAGAGTACGAGTATATAAAATGTACAATTTGAAATCAGTTATAAGTTCTTTTTGTATATTTTACCTTTCCTTCATTCTCCCTTAATTTATCAAATACCGCTTCCTAATCTCCAATCTAACCATCAATCAAATTGCAAATTATGAATCAAGTCTTTTATCTCGTTGTAGTAATGTAGACAGAGTTTGACTTGCTATATGGACAAGGAAGTATAGAATTCCGTCGGGGTGAGGGTGGATGCAAAATTTGCCAACGCGTATTTTTCTTACAAAAGTTACGTGCTCTTGATTCGGCCCCGTGCGCTTGTGCATGCACACGAGACTTAAACTGGAGATAACCGCTAGTCTTCTGCACCGTACCAGATGCACTAGGGTGAAAAATGGAGGACAGAAAATTGTGCTCATCACGACAAGGAACCGAAGGATAAAATTAGATAACGTGCGAAGGGCTACTACTTCACCACCTCTTGGTGACTCGCAGTGTTTCTAAGAAATCATATATATACATATATATACATGTACATTCTTAATGAATATACATTTTAGATTTCGTTACAGCCTCGTGCATTTAATGTTATGTTATTAATATTAAAAAAGAAAATTATTTATAAAGAAACTTTAATCTAAACTTAATTTGCTTTATTTTACATGAGAGTAAAATACATGTGAGTATTTTACATAATATAATCGTTTATATACAAAACAAAAATTATTAAAAGTGAATAATCAAATGCCTTTAAAATTTAATAAATTTAATGAATTTATGTTTTTAAGTAAATAATTATCATAGCTATTGTTACATTTCTGAGTACACGGAAAAACTAAAATTTACACATTTATGCATTGTGTTACAACCGAAAAATATAGACGCGCGGTGAACGAAGCGAGGAATTTTATTGTGAAGATTTTCTCATGCATTGAATCCCCTTGTACGTTGCAAAATTGTCAACAGCCTCTGCTTTTTAATCAGTACATATAAATAAACAAACCTACTATCCGTGGTAAAATCGTGCCAAGAGATATGTTGTCCTTATCTTCCACACTTAAAAAAGAAGATCAAAAAAAGGGCTGAGTAATGTATTCGTTTACGCGGCCGACAAGAATTTCGCTTCCGAATACATTCCAACAATATTGAAACTTCTAACTAGGTTTATAATAATTTTCTTCGGGGTTTGTGAAATAATATACTTTGACTACTGAGGACAATGCATTGCATTTGTATACCTCTTTATTTTAAGGTTGTATTTGATTGAATATATTTTGTTAAAAATGATATAATAATAACTTATATGAATTAATTATGTATATCATTACATAACTAATATAATGATTGCATTATTACAATATATCTGAATATAATTTCAATTGTTTTTTAATCCAAGGAAGAAAACTGGAAACTCTGGTAAAAACGTTTGGTTTCTCATAACCACACAATCCGTCTATGAATGATAGAATGCCTATGAGAGTATCATTGAATACTAACGGTCCACCATGATCTCCCTGAAAAATATGTTTAATGAAATATTTATTATAATTTTACTAAATTCTAATATACAGTTGTAAATTATATTGATGTTTAATCTCAATATCTTACTATACATGCCGTCTTATTATTTACAATTGAAGTGCAGATATGACTGTTTTTTAGTTTCCCCCAAAAACGACTGCATCTTTTATTATCAATTACATTTACTAAAATATGTTGAAGATTTTCACTTAACAAAAGATAGTGCGCTGAGAAGTTTAGAGAGTACTGTAAATGTTGCCAAAATTAACTAAATTGTTAATATACAAACATAATTAATACTTACATTGGTTATACCCCAGCCACTAATCGTTGCTAAACTACTTTCAAATTGATTATAATTATCATGTGGCAATTTTACTGCCTTTGTTTTTTCGTCAAATATAATAACATCGTTCAAACGTATTAGCGCGATATCGTTGATAACTATACTTTTCTAAAAAATTAAGAATCACAATTACGGCATATTATCTGTTTCAAAAATAGCAAAAAATTGTTACATGCCACAATAATTATATTCAAAATATTCGTAACATAAAGGAATGCATGGCAACCATGTGGGCAACATCGTCGCAGAAATAGGGAAATCATTTCACATATAGACATTAAGGTTATAATATATATTTTATATAATGATATGTGTAAATAAAAATATGCTATGTGTAAAATTCAAGAATTTAATATTTTATCCATTTTTTAATAGATTTACAGATTACAATGTACATTTAATTTTGAATTTAAGTTTATTTCTCAACGTGCCACATAAACAAATGATGGAATCTGTGAATTCCACTGATTTTATACTTATTTGACACTTTTTATTAACATAATCTAAGAAAAAAGTTCTTATTAATTTTAGGTATTTAAATATGATTAAAATTTGTTATTTAATATTTTTCACTATTAAACTTACATCGAATGCAATCAGGAAATTCACATAGTACAGATGGTCTACTGGTAAATTTTGCTGTAGTGCACATACAAATTAGGGAGTCTCTTCCAATACTTTTTTTCAGAAAATATCTTATGAGTTCTTTTGAATCGTGCACACAGCTTTGCAAATAATTTAAGCGCTTTTTACAATATAAACATTAAAAGGTTCACAAAGTAGAACTCACCCTTTCTCAGATTTTTGCATTTTGTCGATAACTTCTTTAACAATTTATTAGTATTGACGAAGCTGCAAATAAATTTATAAAAATAGAAGAAAATATAGATACATATACAAAAGTTTTTAAAAAAATATCTTACATTTTCAGTACTTCTTAATAATATTGAAGATCTGCCACTAGCAGAGCTCCTTGCTGAAACATTAAACATAGTAGAATAAAAGCTTTTTTCGGTATTTTTTTATTTTTTAATATATTTTCTTTAAAAATTATATTTTTTTGTCAGCCAATTGATTTTTTGAGATTTTCAAACATATTTTTAACACATTTCCATTTTTATCTATTTCAATAATTTTTAGATGATTGTGACAATCTGTAAGTAAATACAAAAATACAATATTAAAATTAGAAAAACGATAATGTACAAATAATATATATTTATACTTACTATTTTTCTTCAAAATTTTTGCTTTATACCTCCGGTATTCATATTGCACTATTTGTTCTTTCTTTTGAAATTATCAAATTTATTTAATTTATAACACTAACCGCTTCAGTCTATTTAAAAAATTCTAAAGCAATAGTTTTAATTCACTTTTAGAAAAATTGATTAATATTGTAACAATTTCTAGTGCGTCTAGCTTTTTCATGCATTATTATACAACTGTATACTTATTAAGTACATAGTATCAATTTTAAGTTACGAAACAATAATAAATAATAATAATAACAATAAGAATAAGTGTATGATAAAAGCATATAAAAACTTTTTGAAAATACTTTATACTTGTTCATACTTGTTCGTGTACGATCATACATATTTTTATGCTTTCAAAATCTGTTTATAAAAATATAGAACGGTCATATATATAGAGTTGCATATGCTCATGCATGATCAAAGATGGATTATTTTTTCTCGGGGTGTCTGATATTCTCTGCATCACTGATGTTGCTTACATAGTTCCATGTATATATTCGTTTAGAAGTAATGTGGACGCGAATATGGATATGATGGCTTAATAACATGGACTCCATATATTGCTCATATCTACATCCAAAATATATCCTATATAGTTTCCACATAATTTTCAAATGTCTTTCCCATACATGCGTAATATTGTTTTCAATTTATTGTATGTAATTTATATTTAAAATAAAAAGCTTGAAGTGATGCTATTATTATTCTAATATTGTTTCGAGTATAAATTATCCTGTGTTAATTCCAGGTTAATTAAAAATTTGATTTTTTATGTGCACTTTCATACAAAATAATTAGAAGTTGTAGAGTAAAAAATGATATAGTATTTTTAAATTTAATATTGTTCTGACTCGATGGCTTTAAATGAATAGCTCATTAACTATTCACTTACATGAAAATAATTACAAGATTTAGAATAAATATTTAAAATCAGTAAAATGATATAATGTAAATAGACTTACACGTTGAAAACGTTCATGTCTTATATATTTTTCAATTTTATAACCGTATCCACCGCTTCCAGATTTTTTAATACTACCAATAATCGCATAAGAAGCTAAAGTGTCTCCCGACAAACTGTAAAACATGTTAAATTCTATTATATTAAATATCAACAATTATAGAATTGCAATTTTATAAAAGTTTAAATTATATATTACATATATTCACAAGTAGCCGATGTGAGAAGCCAACGTTGGTGTATAATAGATGCTCCACATGATCGGCCTAATGGACCTACTATAAGGACCTGATAAAGTATATCATCACTCATTGCAGATTGCCCATTCATAATGAAATTATCTAGTATGTGCAAAAAGAATATCTCTTTGATTTTATTTAAAAAATAAAAGACTATATGTCATGTACTAATCTAAGCGTTTTTAATTGTATAATAGATGATTTAAAATATTTAGCCAAAAAATGATATTCATTTCAAGTACTTACTGGAATCGAAAGCTAAATTTTCTGTATAATGAATAAGCAGATGCCCTATTAAAATCTGTGTAAATAGTTTCATGATGCTTCAGCAAAAAATAAATAAAACTTTTTACAAAATTAGTCTTTTTAAAGCTTCTGTCAATGTGTAAATGTGTAAATGCTTTTTATAATTTACTCACAAAAATTATTATATTTTAGTTGACAACTTATATATTGCAAACATTATCTTGCTTGTTATTTATCGTATTTTAAAAAAATTAATCATTATATAAATTAAAGACTCAGTAAAAAATTTCTTGTTTAAAATATATTTTAAACTTTGTTTTAAAACACCTTGTAAATTTAATTATTAAATCTAGACAGTTGTTGATTTAGTTCCTTTGCTTTAGAGATAATCGTTTCTTTACAATTTAAATAATTTTCTAAAATAGAGAATGAAAGAATTATACGGGCATAATATAATTAAATCGGACATTTACTATATTTCTGTATGAACTGCAGAATTCGGAATTTTTAAATACACATATCTATATTATACAAATTTCGATACATTGACTCTTTACTGTCTGAAATTTAGAAAATCGTTACTCAATGTTAGCAAAATGACAAAGTTAAAAATTGGAGAAATTGATCAGAAGTTTTTACTGAGGATTATCTAGAATGTTCTTTTGTTTCCCACCTTCAACTATTATTATTTATTACATTAAGCAAATTAAGCATCGTAGTTTGGCTCACAAGGTTCACAAATCAAAATCTATGGTTGTATAAACGGACGGTTCTGCGCATCTTGAGTTTTAAACGAGGTCCCTAATTGAGTTGTCAACTCTGCATGAAAAAAAACTGTTTATCTACCCGCTGTACTTTCATCATGTCATGATTACTGAGCATTGCATATTAAATGGAACAGACTCAGTGTATATATGTGTACCTTGTTCAAGCAATTCTTATTTGCGAAAAATAAGAGTATAGTAGATGATTGAATTATTTGACATATACATGCATCTGGATATAAAATGCTATATTATGAGTGCTTATGAAGATATGGAGAAAAACAGGCAAGAACAACCACGTACACAGAGTCGCGTTTGTTCCTTCACGCCTCTGTTCCTTTTAGTATTCGTTCTAATTTTGATTGTATGGAATAATTTTTCATTAAATTTACTAGTTTAGAAATTGAACCATAACGACATCTTAAATGCAATGAATCGAAAGCTCGGTGGATACATACAGTATGTTTTTTAATTACTTGTCTCCAGCTATACCACGGGATAGCTGAGGCAATTCTAAACATTTTTCTAGCTGGTAGCGAAACTGTCAGGTGCACCCTTGCGAAGATACAGACATTTAAAAAATGGTAAAAATCCAGCCCCCACGGCCGAAAAGAGCGGCCTACCCGCCACAACGCAGCCAATAAGAGGAAGCAGTCGATGGGAGAAAGTAGGACGAAGCGGTCGGGGCTGCAGGGTGAGCAGCGAGCCTAACCCCACCCCCTAGGCTTAGATGCGTGCCCATTCATCGATTGCCAAAATTATCAACAAGAGAAGGCCGAGTGACTGTGAGGTGCGTAAAGGGAATGGGGGGTCGGAGGAATCGGGCCGCAGTATACCGCGGCGCCTGCCGGCTTAAGAAATTAGTACATATTTACTAAAAGATGAGTACAAATTTCTAGACTTTATTTTTATACATTAAATAATATAATAGTTTTTTTATTTCATATAGTTCTAACTTAAAATTTAAAATATACTTGAATTTATATCAAAATAAAATCAATGATTTGAACTGATATTTAGAAAAATGATTAAGTACTTGAAATTAGCGATTCAGAAGCTCTTGTTTCTTCTGAATTTGCATAAAACTGAATGATTCAAGCAACAGTGTTGAAAGTTGAAATACGCGAGGTGAAAATGCATACTTCCTTTGCTTGAAGCTTGAAACTGAAGATGTAGCGTTAAATCATATCAAACTTTGCTCTAAATTATAGAAGTTTTACTTTACTGATGCCAAGATAGAATGCAAGAGTAATATCAAATGCATATATACAATATTTAAAGTTTTTTATATTAAAAAAATTCTTTTATGGCTCTAGACATTGAATGCTAAACTATTATAATTTTAAAATAACATTTATAAACAAAAGTTTATCTAAATTATTGTATAAAGTTAGATGTATATTAATTTTACCGAACTACCATTTATTTTGTATTACGTACATATATATATATACCATATATGTTCTATAATGTTGTCGCATACATTACATGTAAATATACTATATTCATTTATGTGCATTTCTTTGAATTTCATTAATAGGTAATGAATCTTTCATGTATTTTAGAAATATTTGAAATCATGTATCACTTGTAAATTTTTATGAGGTTTTATCAACAACACGTACCATGTCATGCTGTAAAGATAATAATTGTAATTTAAAGTATTTTAAATCAAAATTACGACTTGCGTTTTATATTTCCATGACTACATAAAGATAAAACAAATAGATCAAATAATAGCCGTGTAAAAAATTCTCTTCTTATTTGTCTGAAATACTAGAATGAAGTCCCTGATATTCATTTTCTGTATTCTAATTTATATTTATGGTACGTAGTCTAAACTATTTTTTACAAAATTAAATTATGGTGACTCGGATATATGAAGTATATATTATACATAGGCAGAATAAAGCTTGTATATAATCAAGAAACTCTTTTACAAAAATGTCCATATCAAGCTTTAATAATAAAAAATACAACTAGTTACTGTGGAGGATCAATTATTCATAGACGCTGGATTCTAACAGTAGCACATAGTAAACAATTGTATAAATTATTAATAGCAATCACATAAAACATTACAATAATTTGAAGAATAGAGCCTTTTATATTAATTAATTCTTTTTAATAGGTTTCAAAATGGATTAGAGAGTATTAGAGTAATTGTCGGTACCACTGAAAAATCTGTAGGAGGCTATAAATATTATGTCGAAAGCTATTATCCCCATGAAAACTACGTAAGTTTACAATTATTAGTAATTAAATTAAAATAATTATTGTAAGTAACTGACAATTTATTATATTATATTACATCGTTAAGCACGTAGATTTATTTTAAACCTTAATAATTTTTTAAGTATACTTCATAAATTAAAAATAGAAAATATATTTATAAATTTTAGATAAATTGGACTGAAGGTAGTGATATAGCTCTTATACGTTTAACAAATCATATCCAATTGAACAAATTTGTAAAACCAATCAGTCTAGCAAATAATGATTTAAATAATTTAAAAAATAAGTGGGCAATAATGTCTGGCTGGGGAGTAGTGCAAGTAAGATATATCGTAGTACATACATGCAGGAAATTGCAAAGAGATAAAATAAATAATCTTTACATTATTATAGTTGTATCCTACGCAGCTGATTTTTTTCCCGGAAACTTTACGTTATATAACACTTCAAATTATGGATCCAAAGAAATGCAATTATTTATTACAAAAGAATACCAAGCCAGATCATCAAATTTGTACATATGTACATAAAGGGATTGCACCATGTCAAGTAAGGAATCGATGTTTGATGCATATATATATATAAGTAATAAATAAGTAAAAGTTGTGATTTTACTAATACTATACATACTACGTACAATAATTTTACATTATGTTTAATAAAGCAACGATTATTTACAGGGTGATTCAGGTGGTCCATTAGTAATCGAAGAAATACAAATTGGCATTCTAAGTTATGGAAGCAGCAGTTCACTTAAAAGTTATTGTCCAAATCAGTCACCGACTGTTTTCACTAAAGTGTCTTTCTTTATTGAATGGATTCAATCTCATCTGAATGTATACAATGATAAATTAGAATACAGAAATTTAGAATCCTCTGGGCGCTCGTTTGGTAGACTGTTGGGCTCATAGTCTAGTGATCCCACGTTTGATCGTCAGACCTATTTTATCGACAAAAGTGTTAAAATGGAAGCGCAGATAGAAAGAGGTCAAATTAATTTAAAAACTACGGTATATGTAATATAGATGTAAATATATAAATACATTTTTTTAAAAATCAGAGGTACTTAATAATTGATTAAATTTACAGAAAAAGAAAAATATGATAATTAATTATTTAAAAACGCGGTTGTGGGTTGTAGATGCTAGTTCACGTATCTAAAATAGGCATGGATAGAAACAGCTATTTTAAGTCGAAAATAAGTATTATATGAAAAATTTCTGTAGGAAGGAAAGGTTTGGACAAAAGAGAGCAACATGGACTCCATTAAAGATCCAGGATGCAGTGAAGAGATCAGGAGCAGATGCAGCATCGGTATCAGGAAGTTGAAAAATATATCAACGAGTATAATAAGTGCACTGGAAAGTATATGTTTATCCGAAAGAGATATCGAAGGTATGAAGAATGCCTTATATGTAGAAAAAGTAAACAAGAAAAAAACAAAGCAATTCGTAGAAGTGAAGTTAGATGTTGTCGCGATAATGGGAATATATACGAAAATATTTATGGCAATATATATGGGAATATATCGTATGCCCATGGTGTAATGATTGCCCACTATTGTATTGACGAATGCGAAATTCTGTAATAAGAGATCTGTTAGTTGAAGTCTCAGGCTCTCCGTTTGGGACTACCAATCAAGCGACATCACGACGCTCTATCTCTGACCCACTCTCTCAACTTTCTTACTCAGAGGAGCCGACTACATGCCAGGCCGCCTTTTGCGTTTGAGCGATATACTGGCAACGAAGAGCCCTTCTGTTAGCAATAATAAAAAACACCCATCGATCCTACAAAGGAAGCGTCCCTACGAGCCGAAGCGGTCGAACTGCATTGACTAAAGTTCGGAACGGATAGTTGCGCAATATTTAATTTAAAATAATCCTCGTTTGTTAGCGCATTTTCGGAAAGTATACGTTTGCCGAAGTCATAATTACTGTAGCATGAAATATTATTAAATTAATTAATTGCAATATTAAACGCATTATTTCTTCCATTACTATTGTAGGAGACACATGTAAACTCTTACAATATAGACAAGCTGATTGTAAAATCAAGGGTAAGACACAATGTCATTATAGTAAGATTAGAAAGTTGTGAAAAATGTAATATTATGAAAAACAAAAATAAACTAATAGGAATAAAACGGTTCCATAAATAAGTAGTGTGAACGTTTGCAGGTTTATATAAAAAGTATCAGAACAGGACTTATAAAGGTCTTATAGTTCTAAGTCTTAAAAGTTCTTAAATAAGGTTGCGTGTTATAAATGTAGCAGGACTAAAAAAAATATTCAAAAATTAGAATATGAGAGGGATTAGTATTGTATTGACTTGTGCATACGATATACTAATCTTAGAAACAATAGAGATGCAGGTAGGTCTGGGGATAGGAAGAAGTGAAAGAACTTCAGAGAATAAAAACTAATTCATTTATGTAGATTTTAGGATTAAATTTTTATACACTTGGATATACAATGTATAAAGAAACGATGTACTAAAATTTTAAAAATAGAGTGGGAGATTAAGGCGCTAGATTACGAGAAAACAATATCAAAATGAAAAGATGAGATGTTAACAAAACAATGTTTGATAAGAAAAGCAAAGAGAAATTTTCAAATAGATTAGGACTAAGTAAAATATTATTGAAATTATTAAACGAGTTTAAAAAAAAAGTATCAGGAAATTAGAACTAGCACTAAGCATAGATATAAAATTATTTATTAATGAAATAGAAAAGGTTAAATGCAATAAATCACCTAAAGTAATGATAACGGAAAAGTTATCTGAAGAACGGAATTATGTGTAAAAATATTAAAACTGTAGTCGGAATTAGATGTGACAATATAGAAAAACCAATAAATATTGGTTGCATGATGAAGGTAAAATTTGTTCATTATGCGGAAAGAATTTATATTAAATAGAACTACAAATTAAATGAATATAATGAAGCAAAGATCTAGAAAAACGACACTAAAGTTATGTAATTTGTGTTTTGTTAGAGAGTAAAAAGCAATACAGATAAGGATAGAAAGCTATATAAAAGAGAAAAAATACGCACAATAACTGGACAAAAAAGGCTGTGAGTATATTATTAATGCAGCTTAATATAGAAGATAAAGGTTTAGACTGTTGACATTAGGTATATGTACAGAGATGTAAAAAAAAAGATTAATTATTAAATGTAGGTTAATAGCTTTGATTTACACAATTATCTCAATTGTGCTAATGAGTTACTAATTCCTTTGCTATTATAACTGCGCTCGTAACTGCGTCTACTGATGACTTAGACAAACACCCATAAGATTCAAGTGAATCTTCTTGTACTTATACGTTTTAGTGTACCTTTCGAGTCAAAGCTTTAATGGATATTAAATATCATATTGGTTATAATATATTTTTTAATAGTCATTTATAAAATTTTAAGTCGCGGAAATACAGTGTTCTCTCAATTTCTTAGCTTATACTCATTTTATCATTCACTTCTGAAATCTCGCCCGTGGTTCGAAGCGCATTGATCTTTTCCATTACTATAGATATTTGCATCACTTTGGCATCTTGATTGAATGAAGATAATAAATCGATTTTTAAAATTATGAATTTCACCAAAAACAGAATCAATTTTTCGTATGTCTTTCGTTTACATATTAATAACTGTTTTTGTTAAAATACATTACATTACAAAAATACATACATACGAGTACATTTATTTTTTCTAAAAATACATTAACCAATTAAAAAAGTTATCTAATTGGTAAGGTTAATTCGAAAATCGTGTGTGTGTATCCATATTACCTAAAAATATTTGTTTTACATAACTGCAAGGAATTTAGGTTTCATTTATGCGATGGAAAATCTTTTATTTTGATGGCCAATAAAAAGTTTTTTTATCCCATTATCAGTCTTATAACAATACGTCGACTTTCGTGATCTAAGTTTAATCAATTGCAAGATATTAAATTTATCGTTAAATAATTGTATAATAATTATCATTATTGAAAAAAAATAAAACGTAGAACCTAGACCAGAAACTGAACATTATTTATAACAAACAATGAATAGTAGGTGAAGCGAATTGGCTTTTATATTTGTCGAAGTAAGGAAGTTGGCTTGCAGAGTTGCTACTTGTTTTCCGAGAGATTCCAATTCTGGAGACAGCACCCAGCGTTCGGACATTTTCGTCTTCGATAAAAGTATAATATTGCCGAAGGCTTGAGCGCGCGCGCACGCGCACGTGGATATGCTGCAGTTCGTATAAATTTTGCCGACGTCGCACCTCGGACGTAAAATATATTCGCCAATTCGTTCTTACACTCCGCACATCCGAGCACATAATTAAAGCGCCATGTGCGAGGGTGCGCCCATGGCTCTTGTCCCATAAATCCCGGGGATCAGCAATAACGGGGTGAAGGGATGGGCCGCGGCGCTAGACGGCGCGGCGAGTGCTCACCCGAAGGAAAAGACTCGGGAGAATTCGACCGTTACGCGCGCACGTGGCCACATCTCTTTTCTTCTTTGGCTTTAGCAGCCTTGCTAATGCGCTTTCATTATAGGGGCTAAATGCGTCCCTTGCGTAAATTATAGGGGAATTTGTCCCCGTGTGGTGCAGACTTACGTGGTCGAGGTTTCTGCTCCTCAATAACTAATCGTACTCACCTGAAACAGATAAAAGTTTTGGTTATATTTGTATCCACGTCGAATAAATAACGCGAAATGATAGACAGGTTTAAAACGGGAAACTAAGTTGCAAACTTTTTATTTCTTTGTCAATTGGAATTACATTCCACTATCCAAATTATTACATAAAAACGCATACTATGTGAAATTGGTAAGAAATTGATAGTACAAGTTTACATCCTATAGAGCTAATTTTCTATTCCCAGTGATCAAATAATAAATATACAACTACAGCGTGTGCACAAGTAACTCATTTATTAAGAGATCTAAGAAAAGGCACGTGTATGAAGTCGACATTGCCAACAAAGGTACACGCTATTTTTCGCGCGCAACCTTAATCTTTCCGAAACGCTAGCCTCGTGCATCGAGGAGTATTCAGCGCGCATACATCACCCTGGCGTAGGTTATTTTCATGTGCAGGGAGCCGTGGCGCGCGAATGGGAGGTGACCTGCCCCCTTGGAAAGAAGTATTAGACGAGAGTCGCCAAGAAATTATGCGAGCGTTTCCTACAGCGCCCCACAAAAGAAAGGCTCCCGCTTTGCGTATATGCAGATGCGACCCATGCAGATAGCAAAAAATTCCTCGGAATTGATATTTATATCAGTGCAAGCTCTCTGCTCTACATTTCAGCTGTTTCAACAATCAAAAGATTGATTTAAAACTTTATTCAAGAATATAAACTTGAGAACTTATATGCTTAGAAGGTAATTTCGAAACTTTTAAAATTGATCTTTATTGTTTTGATCGGAATATTTCGACTATGTTTGTGTGAGTATAAAAGTAATTTTTTATTATGAAAAGCAATGACGCAACTGAACAAAAAGTTGAAATAATAACTAAAATAAATGAATTCCGTCTATCATTTAGCCAATTCGTGACACCCCACGTCGCGCGCCAATTGACGTCCGCTCCCTCAAAGTAGAGTGCCATTCGTCGTACTGAGGCCGGCAGTACAGGGGAAAAGAACGCGTAATTCTGCGACGGCACCGCGAGACCATCTTAGGGCCTTGGGTCATCACCGGGACGCCTACCGGCCGATGAACTAGCTTCTAACCGGTGGCTGACGCTTCAAGCGGCCGTTGCCGTTGCCGAGGGGAGGGGAGAGCTCCTATACGGGGCTTTGCTGGTCGTGCACCGGGATGTCCTCCAGCGGTGGGGTCTGCGAGGATCTCGACTCGCTCGAGGGAGCAGGCCTGCTACCCGAATCCCGAGCCTTCTGCCCGAGCCGGCAACCTCCGGTCCCGGCAGGGGAAAGCCCCCGGCCTTGAAGAGACAGGTGGCGGTGTTCAGCTAGGGCGGCACCGCGAGTTTCTAGGCCGTCTTCCTAGCCGTAAGAGAGGGGCGGTGCGGGAGCACTGTGACGACCCGCGGGCAGGACCGGGCCCGGCCGACTATCGTGTTCCGCCGAGGTGGGAGGGTGATTCTTGGCGGCGACCAATTCCCCTTCGGGGCTGTTCTTGCGGGTGCTGTTTTCTCAGCGGGCGGCGGTGATCGTGGGGTTTCCGACAGTCGGTGAGGGCATCCGGAGTGTTCCTCCGGCATGGTCGGATCTCCCGCTCGAATTCCCAGACGAGGAGCTCGGTGGTCGTTTCGCTGTTCTGGGCGATGGCAGTTGCTACTGTTATGGTATTCGTGTGAGTGGAGGTGTCCTCTCTTTCTGCCGGCGGTGGTGCTACTGTGGCGAAGGCCAGAACCTCTCAAAGGGCTCTCTCGGGAGAATCCTCGCGGCCGGAGGTTGTACCTTGGGGACCGAGGATAGTCGTTAAGGGGTGTGGGGTCAGTTTGCTGTGGAGCGTCATTTTGTGGTGACGGCTTGAGTCCTGTATCTAGGGGATCGTTTCTTGCTCACCTCATCTGTGAGTAGTACTTCTTCCTGGATGTGGTCTATGGCCGCGAAGGGCCCTTTCCAATTTCCTACTAGGCCGGCGCAGAGCTCCTCCGGGCCCTGATACCCCCAGGAAGAATACCTTGACCTACCGGCTGAACGAGTCGGTTACGACCTGCAGGAAGCACTTCCCGCGGGGGCTCCGGGGGTACGGGCCTATAAGGTCAACCGCAATGGTTTCCCATCAGTGAGTCAGTCGATGTGACCGGAAGCGGTTATTCCTCTGGGCGCGGCCTTGCATATGGCGCAGGCATAGCAGGCTCTCACATATTTACTACTGGCCAGGGATGCGCAATGACATGCGGGCCCCTGAACACCGCCACCTGTCGTCCCAGCCCCAACATAGAGGAAGAGTCATGCACTCTTCTCCCCTCCACTGCCGGCCTCAGTACGATGGACGCGACCATCCTTTTACGGAGCAGACGTCAACTTTGTCAAACTTCTAAAGCTAAACTGTCTTTTATGTCAGGAAAATAGTTTACTTGCTTGCTAATTTTTAGATTATGTTACTGGTAACCTTAGATTCGACATTCTTCTTTACACATAATTTGTTTAAACCTACTTTTAATTTTATTTATTGGAAAGGATAAAATTCATAATGTCTATACAGTTTTAGAATTCAAATGCCCAAAATAATATATACTTTCATATAATTTATTAAGAATGCCACAGAACCATTTATGTAGCAGTTTCTTTTGCATATAACTTTCGAGATAATGTTTCAATGAATTAGTAAAACAAACTGAGCACTACCGCATATCAATGAAGGGAATTTTTTGTAAGCATTAATCAATTACTTGGGCATTTCATTCTTAGTCGTATAGAGCAGTAGAGCGAGTTCTGAGGCAAAAACTCACTGGAACCGGGATTTACAGGGATTTGCATGGGTAATGCCAGGCAGGAGAAGCGGAAGGAGTCCTTGCGAGACGTTTCCTTTGCCAATGCGGCCGCTCCGTGAGGGGAAAAAGGCTGCGAGCTCCAGGACGTTCCAGCGATTTGTTTTGTCGGTGCAGTGATTAGCCGACAGTGATCAATCGATTTTTCCTGAAGTGACACCTTCGTAAATTTAGATTTCGACAATTTACTTTGATTCTGGCAAGTCAATTTGAATGCCCGAGTGGAATCTTCTTTATAACAGCAGATTGATTGATTAGCAGAATTATTGCTTAATTCGTTTTAATAGAGCCAAAAATCTGTATCATTCGCATAATTTTCAGAGAAAGAAAAACATAAAAATATTTAAGTAAATAATAATTTGGGTGTTCTTTCTGGAATGTTTGACTAAGCATATGATTCTTCAGTAAATACTTAACGTAATTGTATATGTATGTTTATCTTATTTTTATTCAATTAAATTTGCATTCACATTTAAATAATCATAAAAAATAGAAAATATATCGCGATTGCTGTAAATTCGAATAATGCACAATCTATGCAAGACTGATTTATGTGTGACTTCGCGGAGGCGCTTTTTACACCTCGAAGCGGTAGTTCGCGGTTCGTGGTAAACGAAAACTGTTAGAAGTGTTGCGAGAAACCGAGTTACGGGAGTAAGCACGTGATCTGATCCAAACTTGGAGCAGCCAATCAACGCGCTGCGCGGTGGAGATGCAGCGACGCGGATGCGCCGCCAGAGCGCAGTTTGGAGCCTCGCGCAGTCGGTTCGCATTCGTCGCCCTCGAGTTACAGTGAACCTCGAGTCACGTTTTTTTGCCAAATGCGACGTTCGCAGAGGCAAAAGGTGTCCGGCCTTCGCTCAGAGCCGATGCCCTACGTTCATGTCGTACACGCGAGGAACAGGTTAGTTAACCAGCAACGCTACGGCTTGTCACGGGAAGAATCTCCAGTAAATTTCGGGTAGAGTTTTAAAATCGCTTTACGGTACCTACTCTGCCTAGCCAACACTTATCCCTTTTTTTTATATTTTACTTAATAATTCCGTGACTTTATTTGGCTACCTCTTCTTCCAAGGACCTACCTCTGAGTCAAGGCGGTATCGAAGGAAGAAGCCGCGCACACCTTTTTATCATTCGCCCGTCGAACGATGAAAATTTGGCGCCCAACAAGGGGCCCACGAATTTTCGCAAGCCCAACGACGGCAATTTCATACCCAACATCCGATTATGGAAAGACTTTGTTAATATTATTATATATTATAATTTTTTTCTTTAGATGAATATTATTATTATAAAGCCTTTAATAATTACACAGATAGTCTAGCATTCGTAAGTACTTAGAATCTGCAGCGCTCAAACATGCAATTTTAAAAATATATAAAAATTTATCAAAATCTAAATATTTATTAGTTCTTTTTTCAATTTAAATAATTTTTTATACAGCACGAAAATTATTTTTTAAATAAACAAATAAAAACGTTATGTACATTTTAAATAGTGAAGGCATATGTTACATTAATAATTTCAGAGACACTATTTATAGTTTTAAAAAGAGAAGTTGGAATAACTGTGTATAAGCATACGAGAAAGATAGCACTAGTGTAGTATCAGCAATCTCAACGGAACAAATGCATTACTCGCAGTGAATTACTCGAGTTACTTTGAGTAGAAATTGTGTGTGTATGTGTAGAAATAAAAATATTGCTACAAAATTATATAATTTAGATTCTTATAAGTTCACTAATAAATATGTTCAATGGTCTTGAATCAACATAAATGATTCTTACTGCTTGTGCAAACAAGCTTGATTATGAACTTGATTGCATAATAGAGTCAAACATGATAATGAAATTACAATACAATTAGCAATTAAAACCACTTAAGGTATCGCTAACATGTATAATATAATGAAACGAATTTTAAAATTGAAAATATGAGGTGAGGGTAGATTTCCTTGATACATAGAAAGCTGCCATGTAATAAAAGCAAATGAATTTGCCAATAGTCGGTCGACGTTATATTCCTTATTCAGAACTCGGCAAGCAACTTAGCAGCAAGCCGGCACATGATTATCCAACAACAACCCCACTGCTCGTTTATCATTCCGCCATTGTCGCGCGCACTATATTACGCCACTCGTATTGCGTGCAAGACCGTCTGTGGGACAAATGCGCTATATTTCGTGCAACAATACGATGAGAATCAGAGAAGAATCTTTATATAAGATTTTTGATTAATAATTATTATTTTATCCCATTACAATCTTTAGCCTAAGGCTTTTACGAATTCATACTTTTACATAATTTAGAACATTTAACAATAAAAACAAGGATAGCCTAAAGTTCTATCTTTTCGAAAAGGTTTGTAGTAAAGCAAGATATATTTACTGCGATATAAAATATTTTTTAATTAATTATATAGTCATTTGATTTATCATATGATTTCAATTGGTATATTAAGTTCATTCATTTCAATTTTTTGATTACAGATTTGATACATTGTCAACTCATATACATTTATAAATAATTATTGTTAGAACCTTATCAATAGATCTAAATAATGTACAGAAATTACCTGTTTTAAAGAACTAATAAATTAGGATATTACATTCAGTACAAAAATTAGTCATCTAGATCAACCCCCTATTTGAAACATATGTACCCATTCATCAAAACAACCAAGTTGAAGAAACGAGATTGTGGGAATTGGTAAGCCGCACCATAGGCGCGCGAAGATAAACGAAGGGCCAACTCTCATTCAATTTGCCACCAAGAGAACCAGAGACAGCGATCATCGGCGAAGCTCTTGGCATCGAGCCCTTCTGCTCGAGAGCAGCTTGTATCGCCATTAAAGTTGCATTACGAATCGGGGATGGTTACTCCCCTAGTGCGGGGACGTGGCTTCCTGGCAGCGCTCGCTTTGCAGTAGCCGATGAAAGTCCCTGACACTGCTTCTCATTTAAATAAGGAAATTACGCTTTTCGCGGAGGATATATTCTTTGTCTTTTTTTTATTCCTATGAACAGATTTTTTCGCACGTAGCAATAGAACGCGTCCACTCTTTTTCTCTTTTCTTCAGCCGGTACAATGGCCGCAAGTTTTCTGGGACCGAGCTGATCATCGCCCTGACCTCGGTACGCTCTGGCGAAGGCCTTGTAGGCCCAGTAGAACAGGTACGCTTGGTGTGGATTCTCGGGGTACCTTTTTGACTGTAGTCCTCTTGCGAGCTCGATCAAGAGAGAGAGAGAGAGAGAGAGAGAGAGAGAGAGAGAGCTCGATTTTCTCTCAACTAGCCGTATTTGTGTCACCGATTTATAGATTGATACGATCTTGCCTTCGATACTAGTTACGGCTTAATCCAAATATACACTGCATACAGCGACCAAAACTATTGACATCCGAATATAATCGTGCTATAGTCTTTTTAAATACGAAAAATGTATTATAACAGAATATAAAATATTTGTACCAAAAATATAATTATTAAGAATATCCGATATAAAATTATTAATATGTCAACAAAATAAATAATCTTATTCTTATAACATAAAAATAATAACCGTAAGAGAAAATCACTCAAATAAATAAATAATTTACTTACAAATGCTATTAATATAACATTTTTACAGATGAAATCTCAATATCAATTCAAATTTGACGAGTGAACCCCAAAAAGTATTAGATAAAAATCAGATAAATCGTAGAAATACGACTATAAACAAATAGATAAATTATATAGATTAAAGGATAGTGTATATGCAATAATAATATAGAATAATTTATAATACAACATTAAAGTTAAAAGTATCTTTCTGGATACTTTAATTAAAGGAATCATTGCACATTCTAAATCTCATCTGGACATTATGATTAAAGATAAAGCTTGATTTAATATTTCATAATTTAATCAGTCTCATTTATATATATTATTTGAATAACTGATTAGCTCAATATTTAGCCAATCAAAGTTTTTATGCATTGTTGAGAAGTAATTGACTCCTGGAGTATGATATATATGTTTGACATGTTATAGAATAATGTTTGGTATAGAATGAATATTTCAAAACAAAATATATCTAATTGTATCTAATTAGGTGAACAAGTTAGCCAAGATTTTTATTTTATCACTTAAAAATGCATTGATTTCACAATCAGATCTGTAAATGATTTAATTTAATTTTTATTTTACATTTTATTCTTCAACATTAAAAATATAAACCTGTGATTATCCATTTTACTAACGTGTAAATTCTTCACTATAATCACTAATTTAACGGAGTGCATTTATGTTTAAAATAAAATACAACTGAATTTATACTCATAACAATTAAATCTAAAATTGATAGTAAAAGAATATTTATCTCTAAATCAGTTCGTTATAATGTAAGCGATATTTCTATTTTCGCGCTTTAATCAAAATAGTATTCTATTATAAAATAAATTTGTGGCTGCTTTTTGTTTTGAAATACAATAAAAAATATTATATGCATACACACGTCTGCTCATCACTGCAAAATATCGACAAGATTACGCAGGATGCTTTGTAATGCGCATACAAATGTGCAACGGTAGAATATTCCACCCCCGCAAATTAAAATGACACTGAAATATATATGGTCTGGATGGTGCACTCACGTGAATAAATTGTTTACGCCTCGTACACCTGCAACTACCTCCCCTCCAACCAACAACCATCGAAGCTTTCTCTCTGCTTTTAGTACTACCCGGCGTTACGCGAGACAATTTCATAGAGTAATGCATTCATAGAAGGTCGGTTTTTCTACGTTCTAATGCAATCAAGCAAAGCATGAAAAATGTTATAGTAGAAAATATACAATATATTCTACAATAATATAATAGACATGAGCCAATAGCGACGAATGTATTATAATAAACACATAACATAATGAAAAAAACTATATCTTATGATGAACCTCAGGACTCATTTCTCTTCAATGGTCAATTTGACCCGCTAGAAATCAAAATTGTGGTAGTACATCTCAGTTGTAAGCGGGAAACAATATACTTACGTTGCTGAATAGATTAAAGTCTTGCATCCTCGTATTGCATTCACTTAACCAATTGGTCTTTAAAATTATTGTTCAACAAGAATAATGAAATACATTAATTCAGTTATTTAAAAATGTATGTAATAAGTTAAAGAGTACTTAAAAACTAAAACTGACTTCATAACATCTCAATTAGAAAAGCATGTCGACCTATAGTACTTAAAAAATCAATTATCATGAGATCTAAGGACAGAGATAAATGAATCATACGAAATGTACCAGACGTTAATTGTAAATTAGAAAAAAGAGTAAACTAGAGAAATTGTGCATTGATTGCACAGAGCTTAACATGTAAAGTACGATTTGTGCAATGGTCCTCTTATTTCACCTTATACTGAATTTTTGAAAAAAAGAGTATTTTGTAATACCAATATTTTGTAAATCTGATGAGCAAGAGAAAATTTAGATGTGACAAATAAGGCTTCCAAATATATATATATATATATATATATGTATTATACAAAACTTTAAGTCATTAGTTGAGTGTCGACGCAAAAGTAACCGCGTGTTTTTCTCATAAGTTATACTTATGTAGCGCTTACTATCCCCTATCCTTAAGCTCGCGTAACATCCGCTTACCACGAGAACCCTATACTCTGACCTTTTCTGAATTATTACGCGTAGCTGTGAGTATCGTCAAACTATGTAGGATGCCTGGCTGCCACGCAAGAAACGTATGTATTGCCTTCAACAATAAGGAGCAAGCTTCGAAAGACCTGTATGGCGTGTGATATTTCTGAGAGTAACAGCTGACGACACGAAAATTCCTTATGGATTTTCACAAGCATACAGCTCTACTCCACTCGCACTTGCCTATTACACAATCATGCGGCTTCCCTCATTCTTTAATTTCATGATTAGCATGCGGTACCTTTTTCACATTCTATATAAAATTATATTATAGTTAATTTTGCAAAATAAATATAGATATGTTGTATAATTTTATAAAGCGATATTAAGACTATTTAAATTTTTTAATTTTATCCGGTAAATCAGACGCATTTAAACGTATTATTAGTCTATCATTAGTAGATTAATATATCATCAAATATCAGCTACAAATTTTCACTTAATTAATTTTATTATTCATGGCTGATAAATAAATATGCATACATATTAAATAATTATCGATTTCTATATAAATAATTATATTTTTCATTTATAAAATAGGGTTAAAAAAATTATAAAAGTTCTCTAAATTAAAGTTAGACTAATATTTCAAGAAAGTTTTAACTTAATGATATAATAAATCATTTTATTATTGTTAAATATTAGAGAATTTGATTTACTTATGAATAGGCATCACAGATTTATCTGTATTTAATCAAATAATGAAATATTTGTCAGAAAGTCAAACTGTTAACTGATTATTATTCATTTATCACGTTGAAATCATGCATATTATATAAAATACGGAGGCAAATGATTAAAATTCAATTAATAAGTTAATGGAATAAATTAAATTACTATTGCTAATTTAATCTACTTGTAAAAATTAAAGAAAGATTTTTTTGCTAATTTTAATATTCTACATGGAAGAAATTTTTTGAAAAACTTACCACACTCTAAGTGATGCGAATTAGAAGAGTAAATGATCCTATACCTGTTATGCCACTACCCACATTATGTGAATGTAAGGTAGATGGTACAATGAATTTCCTTGATAGAAGTAAATGATATAATAATCTTCAGCCTAGTATCGATTTACAAGGTTGCGCAGATTATAAATAGGCATTTGTAAATTTAAGTACTAGTAAGCATCTCCCTGGGTTGTCATACCATCTGTGAACTATGACAATACCTACTACTATGCTCGTTAATAATGCAAGGATAGACTTGTTAAAACGAGAAAAAAATTATTATGTTTAATAAAAATTGAGATTATTTAGTAATTTAGCTAGATTGTGATAATTTTTATTATAAAAATGTAGTATCATGTTAATTTAAGTTTAAGGTTTCATGTAAGATGAATTTGTACATGAAATTATGAAAGTATAGATCTTCAGAAGAAGATACAGAAAAATTGTTCAAAAAGTTATAGGACTCACAAGTTTTCTAAGAAAATGCGACAGATCTGGTAATCGCGAAACAATTTTACAATCACCAGCCGATAGCTCTCCTCGCTATCTTGCGAGGAGGGAAAGCTGAGGGTGCACGAGAGAAAGGGCGTAGGAGGCGAAAGGTAGGAGTGTCAGCGCCCGCCGGGCTCCGACCCTGAACTTGCGTCGCGAGACCCAGCGATCGATATGACAGGTTCACTGCCCCGCACCCGACTCTATTTCTATCTCTCGTGCCCTTCCCCTTCCTTATCCTCCGCCGGCTTTTTGCCGATGCGCTCCACCTCCGCTTCGCTCTTGCCACAGTCCTTTCGCCGAATAATTTAACGGCGGCTTCGCGAACTCCTAATGGAAATTGATAACTGCGAGGAAAAATGCCCATAGTGAATATTTAACGGATGTAATAAGGCAAGGATTTGTGACTGTTGAAGGAAGATCCTAGAGTTGATGGATCACTATATAAATTTGGATGCTTTTTAATGAGATTTTTACAGAAAATTGGTGTAGCGTAAAACTTTAATATAGTATAATGAGTCTATCAAGCTTTGAGAACTTATACGGATGTTTTCGATATGGGATCATTACTTCTCCTTTTGATTTTAAGATTAAGACTAAATCTTTATCCATGCTTTAAGAACCATTTAAAAAGTACTTAATGTCAGTAATTTTACTGATGGACATGATGGTACTTTGTATCACTTTGTTCAACCTTCCTAATGTCGCCAACGCTTAAACTATGGCTTCTATACCGTCGAAGATCGTCAGAGAAAAAATATAAATCTCAATGTAGAAGACGACGAAACAATAAAATAGCGGCGGTAGCAGTAGCAGCTTAACGATCGGAGGAAAAATGAAACGGACTGGAGAGGAAGGAGGAGGGGCGGGTTAAAGAAGGAAAGGGCCCGTGCACAATGGCTGCGGTACGATAAGTCCTGGAGAATGGAAGTTTCCAATTTCACGCGTCAACAATGGGTTTATCTTGAATCGGCAGCTATTAGAAGCCATTCGAGGACACGTGCTGGATATCGATTGGCCCCCTTGGCCACTTGAGCTTTTTCCACTGAAGGCCATTGCGCTTGCGAACTCGCATCGAAGCAAGATGGAAAGAGAGAGGAATTGCACTCAAGCGATAGAAAGCACAGAAGAGGAAAACAAAATTGATAGGTTAGTGCATACATAGACGATGAAAAAATCAAAATAAAGGATTTTAAGAGCTATATTTCATATTTGTTCTATTCTTGCATATTCAACCTCGAAAATTTGTGGAATGACAAAGTAACTAATTGAGGCGATTGAGACTAAATTGTAAACTCATATAGTATATTGCGGATATTAGCATAATGTTTGAAAATATAGGACTCGTCTTGTTATAAGAATATAGTCGTAAACAATGAAATTAAAATTTTATTATAATTAAAATCTCATGTAGCAGTAACTGCTTTCGAATAATAACTCTTAAGATACAAGGATTTTTTTATATAATTGGTTCTTATTAGATATTAATTAGAGATATTAATTTTCCCTTATTTTTGGAGGGCTGAATATTTCTAAAAATATCTTTATAGATTGAAAATTACTTATACTTTTTATAAATGCGAGGACTGACATGATCTTTTAATTTCATCAAATAAGTGGTTTACAAGAATGTCATCCATGTGCATCGGATGATGCACTGCTGAAGTCAGTGTGTTCAACTTCAAATAATATTTCTTAATTACATAATTTTACCTCTAAAATATTAACTTATTATGTACGCATTATTATGTACGCATCCCGGGTAGGAAATTGAGGAGCTTCTGCCCATAGTATGTTAAATTTTATGTTCTGTGGGTAGATTATGTACTATATTATGCCCATATTGCACCTCTAGGAGACGACAGTAGCTTAGCATAGTATGTGAAAAATTATGTTGAAATTATGCTAAGAATGATTAGAATTTATAACCTCAAATCCTTCTTATACAGACATTGAGAGGCTTAATCAAAGCACACTGTACAAGAATGCGCACTTGAACGATGTGCAACTGAAATTAAGAGTTTCATCTTCTTATTATATAGTTTATTTGCCTCGTTTGCTCTGTTAAGCTTAAATGATGCAAGCTCAAGAGCTGCTCAACGAAAAAGATAGATAGACAGATCAATTTTTATTTGTAAACGACTTAGAAAATATTGCACAAAACACACATTTATAAACGCAACATCTTCCGGACGAGTCACATACGTACACACGTTCACACAATGAATACAAGTATGGTAGTATATACATATGATGAATGAAATGAAATCACGCACACCCACATACAATGAGTGAAATGAATATATTTACAATATGAAGTGAAAGGATCAATACAAACATACTCATGACATACGCATACAACTAATTTAGGGCGCAAATTAAGACAAGATTAAGAGGATGACTGACTAGAAAAATCTATTGTGATGTCCCGACCCCTCAAATGCTTCATCACTAGCCCTCTGAAGTGAGAAAGAGAGGATGCATTCCTTACACAGGATGACAGTCTGTTCAATAGATGAGCGTCTTGAACAGAGAAAGATTTAATTCCTGTCACGGTGCACATCCGAGGAACAGAAATATGTTTAGGTTCACCCCTGACCGGCCGATCGGATGCATCAGGAGAGAACGGATCGGCGAGGTACTCCGGCTTACGCAGCCGTAAGATCTTGTAGATCTGCAAATGTATAAAATATTTCCTCCAACCATCTACTCCCATCCGTCTCAATCGGATCCTGAAGGGGGTGATATGATCAGTGAACGCACCAGTTTGTAACGAAGAGCCTCCGTGGTGTACTGACGAAAAAACGTAAACTATATAAAACCTGGTTAATTCTTTTGCAGATCAATTCAACGTGTGGTTTTCAGGTAAGACCTGTGTCTAGCACAACACCAAGGCTTTTTAAAGTCTCAGACAAAGACATGACTGCCCCCCCCCCCCGCTCCCACAGTTAAATAGAATTGAACCCAGCCGAATCGATGTTGGAAAGGAATCTGCGAGCTCCAAAAAGAATCGTAGACATTTTTCCAACATTGAGCGTCAAGGACGCAGACCAGGCCCAGTCCCAAATTGCTGTGTCTGGCTCCTGCTTCAAGGTTATCCCTAGAAAACCTGGTGGTCGTCAGCATATAGAATATATCTTACACCTATAGAGTCAAGGGCAAGACCAAGATCACTTAATGCAAAGGCAATACAGCAATGATCTTAAGACAGAACCCTCAGGAACTCTCCCAGACAAGTATGCTTATATCCACATTAGCACCCCTCGCGAGAAGCCCATTCGCTTCATACAGTTCAATAAACGAGTGGGACGTATAGTATCGAACGCCTTGCTAAAGTCAAACAGTAACAGTATCGCCACCTATCTTTGATTTATATCATTGCGTACGACTTCAGTCAATCTTAACAGAGTAGTCTCAGTCGAACTGTGCCGTCGATGCCCAATTTGGAGTGGATCGAGAATGTTACGAGACACCAAATACTCCATAAATTGGTCATAAACAATTCTCTCAAGCACTTTTGAAAGAAACTAAAGCAGTGAAATTGGTTGAAAATCATCTGGTCCAGGTGTTTTGATTTGGCCAATGGCACTACGTGAGCCTCAGGAAACCTCAGGGAAGCGTCCACTTTCAAGCGAGCTGTTGTACAGGCGCACTAAAAACGGACCTATAATCGGACGAGTCTTAACAATTACACTATGCAGAATGTCATCCTCACTAACTGCCTGCGATGTGAACTTAGATATTGACAATACAATATCATTAATATTTATATCTTTAAACCGAAAAATACCATCAGCGGCAGAGTTGAGCACGGCATGTATCCGATTGTCGTCGATAGTATTTGACATAGACACCCGCGCAAAGTGAGTGTTCAGCTCATCCGGCATGAGCCTATGCTAAGAACCACTTGCTTGTGGTAGTAAACCCAGGTTTCCGCCAAATTGCGCTGGAATTTTGAGAGTCGAACAGGCGATTATGAACGTATTCAGTCCTTGTCTGATTCATCTTTTCCTGAACTTGTTTGCGGAGATCGAGGAAGTTCTCAAGGAATTATATATATTATGCTAACATATTATGCTAACGAAATCTGGGCATTAGTTAGTTGCAAGGCTATAAGTTATGGTCAATTCCCTACCATGGATTACATACCCATATCGTGATAATTATTAAGTTACAATGCCATGTTCAAGAAGCACTCATAGAAACTTAACAAGTTGAGTTGGTTAAGACACTATATATAGTATCTAGAATTTAAATGATGTTTTGGTTACCTGGAATCTTATTAATATATAAATAAACTTTGAATAATACAGCGATAACAAAAACATGTCCTCTGATATTTAGTTTGGCGCAGGCTAATACATTCCTGATATAATTTAATATTATTATATTTATTAATCTATATCTATTATCCTTTTATTTGACGATTGTTAATTAATTTATAGCTCGAAATCTGATTAGTAATAAGCGATAATTGTTTTCAAGATCTATGACAGTTCTTAAATTAAGCAAATACTTACGTATTATAAAAAGAACATTGTAAAAATTTCCTCTGCCTTTAACAATTTTCAGCAGAAATCATATGCCAAAATTTCAGTACCCGAGTAAAAAAAATTCTTAATTGAGCATATATAAACATATATGATAATATTAAAAAATTTTATGTGAATTTATACTTTCATACAAAACAATATACAATTGTATGTGATTATATAAAATATTTGAGAATGTATAAAACCCATGAAATCATATAGAGTCATCTATGTACAGATACATTCTTGATCAATGATAGTTATTTTAGGATTTTAGATGAATTGATTTGTAAATTTAGTAATATACATTTACATATAATTGAACACAGTATAATACCCACATAAATAATTTTCGATGACTGTTGATGATATACATATACTTCACAAACAACATAATGTATATTTTTGTATACTTTGGTATACTTACATATAAAAGCGGAATAAAACAATTTTAGAACGAAACGTACAAGAGTTAACATTGTAATGTTTTGATTTCATAAATGTCTATTGTGAATTTATATAAAATTATTGTCATAATTTTAGAATGATCAATTAATATTTTTTTTAAGTTTTAATTATGAAATAATTAATTTCTAATTAAAAAAGGATACAGGTGCATCTATCATATATAAAAGCAAATATATGAACAAGATCTGCAATGTATCTTTGATGGATACATTTAAGTAACTTTTTTCATATAAAATGAAACTCACAGTTGTATAATTGTATATTTAAAAATATATTATATACTGCATAATACTATACTTTTAATGTTTATTTATTGTTGTAAACAAATTTTTTAATATATAAAATATATTGATTAATCATGTGTTTTTATTTTTGAAGGAAGTCAAGGGCACAAATTATTATTTTTTTTATGCAATCATGATTGTTCATAGATTCTCGTATACATTCATATGTATTATTATATTCTCAAATTTTGTACATGATAATATATTTTCATATATGAAGGGGTTATATATGCTCATATGTATTCACTTAAGATTTTTTTTACTTGGGTAGCAACACGATAAACATTACCACGATATCGTAATTATAAGTTTTTCACCAAATTGTGTTTAGATATAATATTTATACTGCTAAAATTAGTACTGCAAAAATATATATTTCTTACATATAAATAACTTTGTTCTGATCTCATAAGTACACAAAGTTCAAATCAAATACTTTATAACAAAGAATATTTAAGTACAATTAAATGAATATGATTTCATTATAAAAATTATGATCGATTTATTTATTTTTGAAAGAAAAAAACAACGTACATCTAAAATAATAAAATATTATTTCGTTATTTTTCTTACATAATTAAAGAATAAATTTGATATTCATATAGTATTTTTTATTATAAAACTATAAAAATTTATTTATTTTTGAAACTATGTTAATGTAAGTTAAAAGAATTTGATTATACTATTTTTTAAAGATAGATATAAACTTTATACAATCAAACAGAATTAAAATTGTATAAAACCTTTCATAAATGATTAAACTATATGCAAGAACTAATTGTTTAAGTTAAATTTACGTTCTTGATAAAAATCAAAAGACTTTTAGTCATGTTATATAAGTTTTAAATGTTATATTAATATGTACTGACACGAATCTCTCTGTGTCCACTTCACGATTCATAAATTAATTCATAAAATAGTCTTATCATGCAAGGAAACCAAATCATATACATACATACATTATAAAATAGAAATAATTTTGCAAATTCAATTGGTTTACACAATTGCAAGATGTATTCATAATGAAAGTGAATATAAAGCCAGTAAAAATATATATTATTCTTTCCCAACGATACCATTACTTTTAAATAATTGGTGAGAAAAGTCAAAACAAACATAATAATATAGAAACGTATATTTTTTACTACAATTAAAATTAATTTTTCAACTAAATATCTTCCTAATTTTAATAATGTTTAGTTGAGATAAAATATTAAAAAAGAAATTTTTTAAACTTTCGATTCTACTATTGAAATAATTATATGGTCAAAATATTATCAGAATTTGTTAACATTTTAATTCTAAGAAAAACTATTATATATTATTATTAACATTCTAGGTTTACTCTTAAGTAAAGTCAATATGAAGTTGTATTATATACTAACAATAATACTCTTTATGTGTGGAATTACTATTTGTATGGGCAAGGATACACAAGAAGGAAATCACAAAGAGGGGGAAGTTGCTTTAATTGTAACCGATTATCAAGTTCAACACACACCTAATAATATCGTTAAAACTATGAAATCTTATGGCAACGATCTTTACAACATTACATATTACTATATTTTCGACTTCAGTGACAATGCATCCGGTATTTATAAAATTGTTGATGGAGGTATCGGGCACAGTTTTATAACGATAGAATTTACAAGTTCTAAAGTCGAAAACGTTGATTATGAAATAGGGGTTTTCGGTTTTCGTAAGGAACAAGTATAAATTAATGGATAAACAATTATTTTTAGCTGGTAAAATTATATTAAAAAAATATTAACAAAATCAGTAATTGTTTAATTTATTTTTTGTTCAATAACTGTAAATTTTAATGGCAGTCAATAGTATTTTACAACGTCAATACAAAGTCGTTAATTCTAGACGTACACTAATAGAAATGTCGTAGTGATGTTTACCGTACTCTCTTGTAAAAAAATCATAGACTGATTAAATTTGAGAATTTATCAAACTTTCTACTGAAAATTATCTGATAATATAGTAAATAGTAATAAATTAATAGTCATTTTTATTAGAAAGTTTGATAAATTATAGAGTTTTTTTATTAGAGTTTTTACAATAGAGTATTGTAAAAATTACTAAACATTTTCTTTCAATGTATGTAAGATAAAAATGTCTAGATAAACATTATAAATCTTAGATTATGTAATCTTCAAAAAATAACTTTAAGGCGTAAACCATCACGTATATTTTATTCAATTTATATTGTAATCGTTGTAAAATAAACGAATATTCAGTACGTTATAAAAGTCTTGTTCTGAAACTTACAAAAAACTCTTAAAATATTGAAGCTCTTATAATTTTAGAATTAATTTGTATCATTTCAATAAATATAAACCATAGAATATATATATTTATCCATATGTATTCGTATGTCTATTCTTCCCACTGATATTATCTTAGAAATAAAATGAATATTTGTTAATTATATTGTTACAGTGTTAAGAGCCCTAGTAGAAAATTAACGAGTTTCTATGGCAAACTTATTTGCTCAGTAGTCAATCTAAATTTATTCAAAAACGAAAAGTTTCTACAAATCTAATAAAAAAGGAAATTTCAAAATTCATGATCCTATAGTCTTGTACATCTCAAATATAAATACAAATATTTTTCACAATAAATTTTTATGAAATTAAATTATTATCTAAGGTTTAAATATAATATTATACATATTTAATTTATAAAACTTTTTCGAAATTTACTTTATTATCAATACGAAAATTAATATTTTTAGTAATTTAGAATTGTGTATAGAATTAAATTTTAAAACTATGATATTTTTGATTCTATAACATCAATATTATACTTTCAATAAGAATTTCACAATTATTTTCAAGAAAAATAATTATTTGTTTTTGGTAGATTATAGATATAACATCTATCTTTGTACTTTGAAATTTTGTTATCTCGTAATTAACTACATTATAAGATATATCAGTTGTATAAAGAAATTGTGGAAAGTATGAGACGCTGTATGTATGTTATGATAATTTGCAAATAAAATGATAGTTTGATCAATTATTGATTGAATTTATTATCTTTAATATATTGTAAGCTGTTTCATTAGGTTACGGAAATATATAATTTATATCGTTTGCTTCAATAATAGTAAAATTTATAAAAATACTTATTCCTCATTTAAAGTGAGTATAATTTAAGGTATAATTGCTTGCAAATATTGAGCTCATGTGAGATGTTGAATTAATGGATGTAAAATTCCAATTCACATCATGAGTTTATTCGGAAAGTGTGTACTTTGCATAGTGAATGTGTAAGTCTTAATAACATAATTAAATCGACATATTAGTAGTATTAGAAAATGATTAATTAATTGCTGATTGTGAATTTTTTTTGATAAAATTAATTTACATGTAATATATAAATTACTTTATATTACTGCAGTTTATCATTTCCGTACATTAATATATTAATTAAACATAAAAATTAAAAAAATCATGGTTATTCTAGTTGCCATGAAACAGCTGCATACACGATTTTTTCTTACTATCGACAATAGATTCAAATCAGTATGTCTGAAGAATAAATTATTATAGATTAAGAGATTGATTTCATTCCAAAAAATTGTATTGTCTCTGCAAGTAAATTTGCATAGAAGGAAGAGTAAAACTTGTACGTTTCACACGCATTTTCTGCTCAATTTCCGTAGGGTTTTTCGTTGTTCAATTATTTTCAAAACTCGCGGTCGAAAAGAACAGTAAGCCAAACATACGCGAAAACCAGGGAGAGAAAGGGCGGCTTGGGGAAGTTCCCTGCGCGGAAACTTTTCGAGGATCGGTGGAAAAAGAGCCCCGTCGACGCACTTTGTATAGGAACGTGTAATTGGAATTCCGCGACGTCTCAAGATGTTATTTCGAACCGTTTTTCACGTTCAATGTGGCTCATTTCTCACCCTCGACTTCGGAATACCCTCTACCATCCTCTCTAGCTCACTCCCTCTCCGCCCAATCGCCTGTTCTTGAAAATGGTTTTTCGTCTGTGCAGCATACCTTTATGCGTTATTAAAGACACTCTACGCACTTGAACTGCATTTAAACCACTAAAATGTTCTCGCATACATTTTCCTGTTACGTTTATGGACTCACAAATATTTTCTTTGTTTGTAGAGGTCTTAGCTGATAATATAAATTGGAATTTCCTTGCAATTCAGAAAATCTTTTGCAAAAATTCATTGCAGTATATAAAAGTTCAAATTTTAATTTTTAACTTTCAGTTTCGTACGAATCTAAATATAGAAATGAATTATTATAATACTAATTTAAATAGAATGTATTGGATTTAAACATATGTTATGTGTAATATGCATGTCGACTTAGAGAAATTATGCATTTTAATTTCTTTTTTGAAAAACGGTTTAAAACGTTAATACAAGTTTTATGCAAATGTGTAATAATATCTAAATTCATGTACTTATGTTCGTTTGATTCTAGAAGCAATCAATATTCAAAAGCTTGTCCCAGGTAATGCAGAAATTTCTGGAATTCATTGGAAAGAGGTGGGCACATTCCTAGCTAAAGGGCTTCTCGTAACGAAAAGTGCCCCATTAATCTTCATTACGATCTCGGTTTGTGTGGTGTGAAAGTAAGAGGTAGAGTTAATCCGCGAGGATGGTCAACTCTCGCGAGATAAAGGGTTACGTTTGCATTTTATGCACTCATGGGAGATGATGATGGGAGATTGGGGGATTCGTGGAGAAACACTTATCTGCTGAATAGTCGCAGATGTCATGCTTACGTAGTTGACGACAGGAGCCAATATTACTGATTGCAGCTGAAACTATTATATGTATTATTTCCATATTTTAAAGCATATTTATAGACGACATGGAGGGAGGTAGGTGCGAAGCTGCGACGGGTATGCGAGCTTTTGGGGAAAAAGGGCGGCAAAATGCGTAAATTGGTGCGACATAGAGTGGCCCTCGCGCCACTCAGATCCAGCTGACTCGCGTTAGTCCGAGGCTGTCCAGACCTCAAAACATAGCCATGCATGTCACCTATGTGCACGGAGAAGCTCACGTCAATCCGGGGCCATCAGGTCGAGGTGATTTCGGCGGAGGCAGAGTGAGGGTGACTCGGAGGGTCAGCAAACAAGCTCGAAGCTTCTCAAGCTTACGGCACCAATTAGGCTCGCCAGAAGTACTAGCATTCGATCTTAACCTGGCTAAGAGGTAGCATTGGAAATGGCAGCGAAAGTAGAAAATAAGGTTTGCACAAAAGGTGCTACAAATTCATGTCAAATAAGCGAATTGTCGCATGCGTTCTTGTTTAATTCTATTTTGTAAATGCATTAAGCAAATTTACTTATAAAAAAAATCAATTTATTATATTTTCATTTACATCGTTATACCTATTAAATATTGTCAACGATATATAAAGTATTTAATGAATTCAAAATCTTCCATTTTGTGTTGATGTCAACTTAGCTCAGGGAAAATGGAAATTTTCTATAAACACTTTTGATAATAATTAGATTATTAACTACGGGGTATTTTCAACTAGGTTTGTAGGCTCACGTCAAAAAAAAAGCAAAAAGTTACAGATTTCTGAGGTTAAGGGGAAGTTAAGAGACCGCTTCAGGCCAGCTACTACGGAAATGATCCTTTTTGTTCCTTCCCTATAATTTTATACTTTATCGCGGTGACGCCATTAACGAAGTAGCAGACGTTTGGACGTTTTAGATTTTAGCTGGCCCTGGAAAGTCGCATGCAGAGAACATCTCCCCATGACGCGGTGATTCTCCAGCTGCGAAGATGTGGCCTTGGACATGGCTACTATTTGCTGTATTTGCGTCCGAAGTTGTGTCGTTGTGGTGGTAAAACAATAATAAGTGCGTTCGAAGTGAGCCGAAAAATTAAGCATTTTATGACACTGTAAATGTACATCAATATTTATTTTAAAATGCGATAAACATAACAATTTGTTGACTATATAAATTTATGTAATAAAATAATTTTTTCATACAAAAATCTTGCATTGTATATTAGGTTTCGCTTAAAATAATTTAAAAATATTTTACCATATTGAATATCTTTGTTGACTAACTAATTAATATATTGCGTCAAAATAAAATATTTAATCTATGAAACTTGTGTTATGTACGCTTTTAATATGAAGTACTCGTAGTTCGAGAAATTTTCTTAAATGGAGTATAAAATATAGATAAGGAAAGTGACGCATTCCATTTAGTAGATCGTATGAGACTATACCGAATCCTGCGTATTTTTTTAAAGACACGTTCGTGCGACACATTGTGGCGCAACACCTCGCTGCAGCAATAGCGACAACGGCAGTAGCGAATCGACTATGGCGTGGAGACATGGCTCGACGTATTTTTTGCACGTACTCGCCGCTACGGGCATTTTTCTCGGGGAGTTGCAGCCGAAGATCACGTAGCGCGATAATGGCTTCCTCGTGCTCTCGTCCCTTATCGTTCTCAGCGACATTCAAAATCCTCGGCCATTAGTGCGCTTGGCGGGTGAGGCCCAAGTGTCCCCGTGCTGAATTCCGAGCGCTGCTGTCGGAAAATAAAAAGGAGAGACAGATCGCGCAGTCGTTCTGCAGACCCTCTCCCCTTTCTCGTTCTGAGCCGCCGTATTGTCGCGCCCACGCTTTTGACAAATTCCCTTCATTTCTCTCTCCACAGACTTTTTCTTGATCGACTGTTCTATTTATGCCTTACCTCAATACAAGCGTCGACTTTTTGAGACTACGTGCATGGAATTCTCAAATATTAAGTAAAGCAGATGTATAATCGACATAGATGTTAAAGTCTGTACAATTAACGGCAATTTTAATATTAATTTTAAGTGATGTGATTAATGACGTTAATATTGCGTGACATTAGTTCAAAAATACTTAATTTATATTTAGTTGTATAAGTATATCTTAAACCATTTGAAAAAATAATAATCGATTTACTCTCTTCAATTGCTGAATCATTTGAATCTATTTTTGGCGAAAAAACAAAAAATCCACGGTATCTGCAAGGAAAAAATCTTCAAGTATTTATACTCGCTTCTTTAAGAAACTATCCGTTTGCCATTTTTAACGGATATTCTAAAGTTATAAAAAAAAATTATTAAAAAAATTTTAATAGCGTTTGAGCTCTGAATGTCGCCTTTACACTTTTCAAATTAACACACTGAATTTTAAATATAATTTTAACATCTCTCTTAACAGTACTAGAATTTACTATTGCTTCATTAAATAATATATTGCTAGATTTAATAATAGATATACTTATACTTACATGTACATAATCACATCTATGCAATAGTTGCTAGAAGCACGTAAGGCTAAGTACTATTGTATAGTAAATGTACAAAGTTAAAAAAAACATCATAATAACACATTTTGAATATATAATAATTAAAAGATCATGTTAATAATCAGAAATACATTTACATATATATTTACATTTTACACAGCTTAATTGCATTCTAATTATTTTACTTTTTGTGTTGTCGCGTTGAGATAAACATAACAGAAGTACTAAAAATATTTTTGATGAATGGTCAAATTCAAAACTGTTCGAAATATGCGACAGTTTTACTTTATTACGAGAAAGCGTATTTTTATAGTTCTTTTATCTTATTGAAGATAATTACTCAAGCATGTAATTTACTCAAATATAAGATGCAAGTAACGGTTTCGATTACTTAAGTCACTTCATTTGCGGATGCACGAACCTAACCTCTGAAATTATTGGATGCATGAATCTAACCTATACCTGATAAAATTCTACGTAGTCGAGTAAAGTAGTACTATTATGCTTAGAAATAGATGAAAAATTCAGATGCAATACATGCCTTACATACTCAAAGAATCATTGACTTGAATAGGTGCATCAATGCACCGATCCATTATACTTCATTTATCTGTAAACTAATGTCGCTCAATATTCTCAGGTGAAACAAAGACCTTCAAGGTTTATTATCACACATATCTAATATACGATGAACTAACATAGTTCCCCATCAGTTTTTATAATAGACAACAAGTACGTATCTGTATAAAAATGACAAAAACCGAAAGAAAGGTACGGCACAGTGTCAATGCTATGGCGATGCTGCGATAGCAAAAAAATGCATTTTTCCTGCCCAATGAGTTCCAAGAATGCCGAAAATAAATGGTCGCGTGCTTTTCAACTAGCTTAGTCTATTGAAGGATCTATTGAAAAATAGTAACCTGTCAATGACACTGCTTGAGACATTCCTAAAAATATTCATAAAATAGTAAAATCTAAAGGAGAACATTTAAAAATCCTTTAAATCAACATGTTAATCAAATATAAGTTTAAATAAATAAAATTTAAAGGCCAAAAATTGATTTACCTTTTAAATTAACTTTTTCTAATTAAAAACTTAGCAGAAACCTAACTTTGATTTTACCATGGAACTTAAGTTGTATAAAAATTTACGGGAGTTAATCATACCTTCAAATATGTATAAATTAAAAAATTGGTAATCGTTATATGTGTATGCATATATTTAAACGTAGTAAAATGGAATACGCTTAAAGCAAGGCTTCCTCGTAAATTTTTGGTTTGCATAAAATGAATTTTTTTAATTGCTGAATGCATTATTCAATGTTTGATAGGCAAAGCTACTGCTTCGTAAAAATTAATCCCCTATCCTTATATATTACACTGGTATTTTGAAATAATACTGTATTGAAATGCAGTGTGTGCTACATTTGTTTAATGCATTAACCTTGCTTCATTAAAATTATTTAAAGTTGAGAAAGGCTTTAACTGTATTACCAGAACTAAATCAGCCTACTGCTCTGACAACCGCATTAACGAATAGTACCGCAAAAATCGCACTGTCTTCTGAATAAAAAACGGTCATACGAGATTCTAGCGCGTGGTCTCATAGCGAATAAGAATTTTTCATTTTTATAAGAACTTCCATTCCCCTCTGTCGGTTATAATCCTGCTCGAGCATAAAAAATAATACGAAGCAGGTACAAACCGAATGCGTGCGAGGCGATGGGATTTTTTCCTTTTTCTTCTTTACGAGCGGCACCGCGTCGGAATATTATCGTGGGACGATAAGGTCCCAGCCGTCCCCACTTCTACTCACCGGCCACCCACTGGCATAAACCTGACAGCCATAATTTTAACGTGGCAGCTACGCCGAGTCAAAGTGCATATTGTATAGTTTGAAATACGACTGATAAAAGATAGTCGAGGGTAAGGAGGACGCCGGGAAGGTACCACCTTGTGTGTGACCTGAATTCGCATTTGGCCCACTACTAACGTGTAGATAAAATTAAACATCGATGATGGATAAGGGCCGCTAAAATCAGAAACATACTATTGGAGTTTAGCGTTTGAAAATTAGTCTACGAATTCTATTACAGTAATGCAATTTCCCTTTTGTATAATTAACAATTCTATAGAAGCGTTTACGAGAATCTTACTACGATCGTTTCAATAAAAGATAAATATTTGAATCTACGTAAAATGTTTTTCAAGTGTAACTATTATTTTTAATGTTATGAATTTCATTTTTTGATAAAAATACATTAAAAATTTTTTTCCAAAACATGCATATATACAATATAATATTCATTGCAGCCCAATGATTGCGTGCGTGTGTGTGTGCGCGCGCGTGTGTGTGTGTCAGTTTAAATTTGCATCATTCTTGCAAAATTCTTGCATCATTCTTTGCATAATTCTTTGCATAAACAAAATTCATAAAATGATAAAAATAATTGCAATGGAAAAATATACATAGATTCAAATGTTGAGTTTTTATTCAAGTGGGTGTAGTAAGATTCTCAGAAATGCTTGTAAATCCTGTAGGGTAATCGCGAGGCTCGAAAAACAATTGGCCCAACTGCACTTCCTGAGACAACAAGAGTAACCCGAGCCAGTAAGTGTCACGATCCCTTAACGTCGTAGCTCACGCACGGAAGCACAGGAAACCAAGCACAATACACCAACCAGAGGTAATTGCGGCCCCACTATCTTCCCCGGAATCGAATCTCTGCAACTCGCGCGTGCAAACGAGACCTAAGGTTCATTCTCTCTATCTTTCCTAAGTCTTGACTTAGGAGTCAACTGAACTTTCAAGATTTTTTGTCTAACCCATAGAGAGAATCAATGAGTATAGAAAGTTAGAGGTGAATATTACTTATATTTTTGTTTTTAACGATTTAATGGATAATATTAAACTGAAAATAATTGATATCTTATCAGATGTGCTATGAGGTCTGTAAACTATATTACTTTAGTATGTGGTATTTTGGATCTAAGTATAACTTATAATAAATAAACTTCTTGCTATATTTAATTTACATTTGTGTACTTATTATCAAATAATTCTTTTAAAAAATTTAATTATAATTTTGTGAAGTGCCTAAGAAACTTGAGATGTGACCCACCCCTCTTAACTAAAAAAGTTCAAGCTCATAAACTTCATGCAAATGTTGTCTTTGCATGTACGTGGGAATGTAGATGACCTAGAGCTGCATGGTCCGAATGTTTAACCACAAACCTTGTTTTTAGATACGTGTTTAGCTATGATTTTTATAAATAATACTAGGCAAATAGTCAATAGCAGAAAGGAAATGTAAGAATTTGTTGAAAATATTTTGGGAGCTCTTAATTTTTCAACATAAAATTAAGTAAAGTATTTTATAGTAATTTTAGTCTTTACCATGAGTGAAATAGTTAAACCTAAAACGATCGCTAGAATTCGAGCAGGAGTCTGTTGTATATAAAGAACGGTGCAAGAGGTCTCATAGAAAATGAATTTAATGTTCTATTTTCTTTTCAGTACATAACCAAAATTATTTACTGATAAACGGTTTCATGTTTTATAGACGACAATAAGAATACGAGGAGCTACCCCACCGTATCGAACAGGAATAATTGAGCCACTCCCGTTGAACTTGCTGCGCTCATAAATCCCAATCGTCCAATCAATCTCCTCCTACTCCCATCTTACCCTCCTCGATCTGCCCTCAACCGGTACTCACCCAATGTCCCACCTTTCGAAGATTCTAGACAAATTAGCGGGCTAAAGTCCGCGCAAAGTCTACATTCGGCGCATGCGCATTCCTTACGTAATGTGGAACGAGTTGAATTTACCCGAGTTGGCTCGACCCGGGCCGCGTCGATAGCCGAATCTTTACGTCCACCCCGAAGCCGCAGTAATTTAAGGCCAATTTGCGATTACCCTTAACGTGATTCAATGCCTCCGGGGCAGTTTAAAGTTCGGCAGCTACTGGAAAAAATGCTCGGCAGGGGGACTAGCGCCTCGTGCAAGGTCTCGGTAATCGCTTCGAGGGGTCAATTATTCTGTCTGCGAAAATTAAATAGATCGCCGGCACTGAGGATTACTGGTTGCTTCTATAAAAGTAATTTAGAAGGTACCCCTGTGACTGATAATGCGGTGGTAAGACGAATTGCCGCGATCGTCCTTCCTATCCACGGTGAGCCTTTTCCCTCGGTTGCCCCTTCTTATACGGTCGGTCGCCCTCCTCACCAGCAATTTAGGTCCTACTGTCCATGGGTGTTTGATATAGATCGAGCGACAACTCATCGTTTAGTCGAAGAATGCACACAGAAGTATCTAGCGCTTCTTCGCTAACTTTTGCTTAACGTTCCTGGGGATGGAAAGGGTGTGAAAGCAAGTGAGTTTGATTTTTATTGATATGCCTCTTTTATTTGGTAATTTAACCAAGATTTTTTTTTATGATAATTATTTTTCCACTAAGATTTTCTTAATCGATTTTTATAACATAAAAATTGTAAATAAAAATTAATATTTATATGAAAACAGTAGATATGTTTAATACTTTTAGTACTTACAAAGATACGAGATTTTTGATACAGAACTGCGAATGGATACTCGTACTTACCTGCAATAAAGAAAAATAGTGAATATTGCAGTATAAAAATATTGTAAAATGTATTAAAAATATAACACATGCAGGGGTCTCAAAATAAAATTAAATATTCGGTTGCATATCAAAAGCATAACTATACACGTGATGATTATATTTATGTGTGCGTATATATTTACAATCAAATTGATCTATAATTAATAAATTTATTAAACGAAATGATATTCTTTATAGCAAAGAAAATAATATTTGTCATAAAATAGTTTAATAAAACTTTAATATAACAAAAATTGTTGATTATAATACTAACAAAAATACTTCAGAAACTTCTACTATAAAATTGATTTGTTGGTATAAAAATGTTCAATTTTGCTAATAAAAATTTATAAATAGTTGAAAATATATCTTTTATTACTGATGTATTTATGAATACTAGATGTTAAAGATTTAAAGATTTTACTGATATGAAAATATTAAATATTTCAAAGTAAATTACAAGTTTTATGAAGTAAAACCTGCATTTCATACATTAAATTATACCTTTCACTCTTTTTAAACAGTTCATAGTTGACAGTAGTTATCAGGCCATTTACAATTTTCTATTGCAACTTTTTGTCTATATTTTGATTGCGACTCTTTCATTTCATGAATTCAGATGTTGTCAAGAATTAAACTGTTCATTTAATTATAAATAGTATAAACCAAAATCTGTCGTATCATCAAAATATCCGACGTTTGAATAAATTAATGAATAAATTATTATAATATTATTACGCTGAAATACATGAATTTTAGGATATATATTTTTTAATTTTCACTGTAATTATGTAAGATGCTAATTGTTAGATTGATGAATATCGTCAATCGTATTATATATCGTATTATCGAATATATGTATATATTGACTTTATGTATTAATTTAACAAAACTAATTAACATACTAAGTAACAATTAAATATTATCAATGCAATTATGTATAATTATTAGTATGTAAAATAAAAGCACCAGCGATTCGATCTGTAGACATGCTGTACATTAGATAATCTACATTATAATCACTAATGTAATAGAAAGAGGACAGTCTAAATATAATAAATGTAAACGATCGTCTAAATTCAAAAATATACAATATTACAAAATATGCTATTGTATGTATATTATTATTAATGCGTACACAGTAAATTTAAAGACGCCAAAGAAATAAAAAATCGTTACAAAACAAATAAAACTTTATGAAATGAAGAAATACTAGAGCGAAGTTTCAAGATCTGCCGTAGAATTAAAACGATATGCCACTCTCAATGTCTAGCCTTGCTGAAATTGAAAAAGATTTAGTCAAAGACAGATGGTCAAGCTTAAAATTTCTGAAATTTAGGCTCATTCGGAAAATCTGCGGCTAACTGAAATTTCATACCTAGGCAGCAGTCGGGCAGAGATAAAGGGAGAAAGAAAAGCTGAGGGAGAGAATAAAAGTATATAGGGTGGGAGGGGTTGCAAAAGCTCTTGGCGCTATTGTACCGAGGGCTTCCCACCCGAAAACGAATAGCCTTAATTCATTTCGGCTCGTGCGGAAGAGCAGGACTGCAGAGTGTTTGATAAACACAAGCGCGCGCGGCTTTTACGTCGTCTGCACCGAACGCTGTGCGCATACACGCCCTTTCCTTTGAATTTTTCGCCGTTTCGCTAATTCGTCGAGATAATGCCGCTCTCGCATAATTATACGCGCGAGGCCTTTACTGCAATGCACATTTGCTTCGAGGCTTGCTCCTTTCCATTTGCATCGTGCTTTTTACGGAAAATATACGGGCGATCTTGGCGGTCCGTTCGAGGCAGAATGATTTTTATCAGGGAGTCGAAGAATACAAATGAAAATTCGATACCTTTTTAATTAAATTAAAATAATTTATTACTTCATATAATTAGGTTTTTTCTCTCATTTAAAAATAACTTATAGTGTAGTTTTGAACATCATATATTAAATTCAAAAACTTATAGTTTTGGTGAAAATAACACACAATGCTTAAATATAAATGATTTTATAGTTCATTTAATTACATATTTAATAAGATAAATTATTATATAAATAATAAAAATACAGTAGATTCCGCAATAATGGTTACAGGTAAGCAAGCTTTGCATTGTATAAATGATACCTATTCACTATGAATAGGTATACCATAAACAGCAACTTCGTATTCGATATTCTGACCTTCCGGACTCTCAAATTCAATCACGAGTTTTTCGGAATCGATACCGCCTTCAACTAGTGTATGTTTACCAGATGTATCGTCACTGTAGTCAGCAGCATTGACAAAGGTAAGCGTATGATTTCTAAGGTTAAATTCCTTCTTAACCTTAATTGTCTTTCCAACCTCGGACAATCCATCAACTCCGTAGATCATTATAAGTTTGTCTCCTTGCTTACGTGCTCCCATAATAAAATTTTCTGCCGTTGTGTAATGAAACATGTATACCAATGCTATGATAAAAAATAGACTGCAGAATTTCATGTTGCTTTTAATTTCTATAAAATCTGAGATAAACAGTATAACTGTGATTTTGATGAATATCGAAATAACACTATAAAATTACTTATTATAGATCAATAAACAACTAATGTAGTTTAACTCACAATGAATGATTCTTTCAGAAATTCTACTAGGCTTATGTATGTTTTCAACAATTGTGTAATCAAATTAGATATTAACACTTGAATTGAGATTTTTAAATGCATATCAATACACTAAAAAATTGTCATTATGCATGACGTCTGCTGTGACATTTACGTTTCATTATTGAATGAACATATATTGAATTGTAATAAAAAACTTGTTTATCATGTATATGATGCAGAATAATGTTAAAACAAAGATAAAAATTTCTTCAATTAATTATAAAGATGCAAAGTATTATCAATTGATTACAATATGTATAAAAAAAATTGTATAAATTAAAATTTAAATAATTTAAATAAATATATATATATTTCTTTATTTAACTTTTTAACTCTATCAAAAATGATCGAAAATTATTAATTACAAAATTAGTAACAACAATTATTATATTTAATTGCGAAAAGTATTCGACGATTAACGAATATAAAATATATTGCATTTTTAAGAATAAAGTACTTAAATAGTAACATATTACTAGGAGATTGCTTGTCTTTCAAAAACAGTTGACAAGAAATAAAACCAAAAGATTGAAATCTAATTTTTGGGAAAATAATGTGAATCTCGTACACTTAGTTGGTTATGTATACCGATCCTTCCGACACATTAAGTCGCCATCAAAGCGGACGAGCGAGTGTATACAATATCCTGCCTCGGTGCACTCATGGTTGTGCCCCGATATAACCACGCAGTTGATGTTTGCACTGGTCCGCACGGTCCCGAAGAAGATGCGCACGTTAGAGAAAAGGCTTGGAGACAATATTCGCAAAGCCCTGAATGGCTTTAGGTGCAAACAAGGGCGGTATCGCACATGTGTGCTTAGGCTAGCGACTGGTGGCTCGCTACTGGATGGTGTTGAAATTGAAACTGGGAGGAATTAGGTCTGTATTGCCCGACACGTTAGCTTACATATCGTCAATTCACTTCGACGCTCCTTTGATATCCTCTATGACTCAATAGAAAAGATATCTTTCGAGCATTTGGGAAATTAATAATTAGTATCAATTTACATAATTATTAACCTTTGTTGGATCATATACATAGAGGTATTATCTATCATTGAAACTTTGCATATTAATTACATCTAGTGATTAAATGATAGGCATTTATTAAAAGAATTGCATTCTTTCAAATACTCAAAGTGTAATAGTTATTATGTGTTTCTCTCCAAAAGTGGATCGGCTGTATTGTCAGTCTTGCATTTGATACTTAAGCGAAGAATTGTTTGTAAATAATTTTAAATATATCTGTTTCTAAGAATAAGAAGTAAATAATATTAACTAATTAAAGTATTACGATTGTATATCAGATGATATCAAATTCTAAAACCTATAGTTCTTTAAGCTTTAAACAAACATTCTAAATACAAAGTCTGCACATTCATTATTTTTTATTTTATTAATAACTCAACTTAAAAATCACAATTATAATTAATGCAGTAAATCTTATCTTTAGCTACCATAATTATTCACCTAAAATGTTATTCAGATGATCGGATTATTAAGTCATTAATTTTAGAAAAGTCATTAGTGCAGAAATTGAACATAAGCAAACAGTCGAAGGCATAAGAAATTATAATAATCAAATATTTGAGTTTATAATTGATGATTCTTAGAAAAGAATTGATTGCAAGCGTATAAGCAAATCGTGTGGAACTAAAAACAAGAGTAAGAACTCTGTATACACATTGATATCATAATTTACTTTAATGTAATAAGGATAAATTCTGAATTTTCGAAATTTTTGAGGTAAATAGTCGAAAATAGTCGGACCACCTCTCATCAAATACACTTTTACATTGGAAGGCAAAAACCTCGGGAAAAACGTCGTAAAGCAGCTCTGAAGCTTACGACTTGGATCTTCAGCTTTTCCGTGCATTTTGTGCAAAGCGAAGGTGGGGCGAACATTTGCGAGAAAGAGAGCCGGAGGCAAGAGTCGACCCCCAGTTGCCTAGCCTACATCAACGGTGCGCGAATACAGACAAAGGCCGCGCATACAGAGAAGCGGGCGGCTGGTCAGCCGATGCCATGGCGATTGGCCTGCTGCCAGGCGGCCCTAACGACGCCCCCAATGGAAGTGGAGGGAGTTGTGATCGCGGGAGAGGATGGCAGACCTGCCGAAGATAGCGAAATGAGGGAGCGGAGGCGCCGCCGCCGGAGTCTGATGGCGAGAGCGAGTTTGCGCCGCTCGAGGAGAGGCGGAGTAGCCTCTATGCCGGAGATCGAACGGCTCTGTCCGTCAGGCCACAAGGGGATCGCGATAGCTGCACGCTCGACTCGGCGATATGAAAAAAATGAGAGTGCGGAGACACCGCGGCGGTTTGAGGGAGGAAGAGGTCACTGCTCTCCCACGCTTTCAGATATTTTATTACGGCCCTCGTGCATTAAGAAATTTCCAACGGAATTTTTATCAGAATGACAAGGCGTATTTCAAAAATTGGTACCAATTAGTAGGGTATTAGTATGCTCACACTATACAATACTATACTCATCCAAATCTTGCCTTCGTACGAATATACAGTAAAGAAATGCCATAATGATGGTATTCCGAGCGTTATATACCATATTGCTTTTCAGAGTTCTCGCTCAACGATGACGCACGTGATATCTTAGCCATCATTTTTCTTTTCTTGCTGCGACTAGTGGACTTTTTGTTTTCTCAGCTGGTATCAAGCGTTGCAAAGTGTAACTTGCACCCTTTCGCGTACACGGATTCTCGAATGGTTGGAAACAGAAAAGATGCAGTTGGGCAGGAAGCATTTTGCCAGGGAGTCAGGACGGAAAATAGATGCAGGTTTTAATTGAATTTCTAATTTTAATTAAGAGGATGGCACACCTTAATTTTCGTAGGGAAATGGTAGTGGGTGGGAGATAACGGTATCAGTGACTTCCTAAAAATTCTGCCCACCCATCAGCGCGCTAAGCTTAAAGCGAATTAAGGCGCGCGCACCCTCGTCTGTGTACCCCCTGGCAAAAAAGGCGGAAAGGGTCCATGAGGGCGATTTCGATTCCAGGTTCAATTTCGTCGGTGGCGCTATCTCACCCGCAGTCCCGGAAGCACGACGAAGCGCGAAGGTATAAAGCAGGGTTAAACAGCGCCGGGATAAAAGTCATGCCGGGGACGGGGGAGTGGCGAGGCAAAGGGAGAAAGGATAGCCAAGGTTAGGGGCGAGCGGAATGAATCTCGCGGCCGCACGTGGCTTGGCCGCCATCCCAGAGCCGCCGGCGCTTTTTACCCTGGGAATTTAAATTAGATACAGGGCGGCGCGGGGGCCTCCACGGGGGAATTCGACCCGGTGGGTGCGCGCGCGAGCCTCTCCCCCTCCCCTCCACTCTCCTTATTTCAGGGCCACTTTATTTCGGCGCGATGTGCACTCGCGGGGGCCGAATGCACGACTCGCCGGGGAAATTGCTCTGCGGCTTCGGCTCTCTTTCCCTCGGCCCCTGCCCCTCCACCCCCGCCCCCCCGTACCGCCCTCTCCCCATATAATCTCTTTTGTTCTGCGCTTCCGCTCCCGCCTGTCTTTTTGCCCGGCCAGTCGAGGTGAGGCTTCGCTCTCTCTTTTTTTCCACCACCGGGGGAGTCTTTTACAATGGCTTTGTTGCAAGATTTTGGAGCGGCGCCGCACCGCTTCGGACAGCTATTCCGCCTGAAATAAACTGCGGTCCTACTCTGCGGTGGCTGCTGATTCTCGAACCAGGGGCTCTTTATGTTTACGAGGTGTTACAACCTTGTATCGCAAATGGAATTCTTATTCCGCGAAAAACCCTCTTCTATTTTTGAAAATTATTCAAGCCCGACGGTATGTGTCAAATTAAATCCGAGCTATTACATCACTCGACAAAAATTGCAAATAATAGAGCAAAACTCCTGGGAGAAGATTAACGAGCCCAGCTAGCTTCTGTGCTAGTTTTTTAGGAAGTTTCTTAAGTAAAATATAAGTGCTATTACGGCAAGAAGTTTGTAAAAATCCGTTAAGAAGTTATTATATATACAGATATATTTATGTGTACGAGCGCGAATGAGTATGCGTTTAGTCCATTAGCTGTTACAAACTCGTCTTGACATTTAACCAATCAAGTTTCGTACTTTTTAATTTATCATTTATTAAGAAATAGTTTAAAATGGGTAATAAAGCTAGTTGGACTCATTTACTATTTTAAAATGATTGTATTAAATTGTCCTGGCAAGAAACACACAATAAATTATAACCTCACAACTAGCTTAAATTCAAAGGATTTTTAGCATATTATGTGCCAAAAGTTGGAACACAATATGCATATATTGAGACATAATGTGGTTGAATTATGTTAAGTACTACACGTAATTAAACCGTAACCAAAGATATAATTGTTTCATCTGTTAAATAACTTTAACTTTTAGCATTTAATTAATAGTGTTTCTACATTAGAAATTAATAAATAAAAGAGGTTTTAACGCTATGAAGTGAGATTATAAAACTCCAAATATTCATTAACATAACTTTAAGGCTGAAGCATAACTTTGAGTATATTATGCTCACTCAAGGCTGTCTTCTAGCGACAATCTACGGGCACAACATGTTGCATAATCTTCTCTCAAAACATACAAATTGCCGTATTACCAACAAAAACTTGTGAATACCCAACCAGTGCAATCACGACATTTTAGCTGTATTCTAGCATTTAAGTGTCCGCGGTTATCGAGCTATTCACCGCAGTTGAAATACTTTAGTAAAAAGCTGGTAAAAACCGGTAAAATTCCTCGGGGGAAGGGAATCGATCTGAAAAATGAATGACTCGAGGTGGCGGACAAAGTCGGTCCAGGCCTTGAAAAGCAATCGAGTCGCATTCAGTCCTAAATGGCAAAAGCGCAGGGGTAGCAGAGCGAGGGCTGGGCAGCGGCGGCAACCGGCCATTCACCGGAATCGAGCAGCGCCTGGGAGTCTCGTGGGCGCAAAGTAATTACAGTCCTCGGCCGGGTGGCGGCGTCCCATCGGACGTGACGCGAGAGGAGGGCCGCGATTTCATCGGTTCGACAGGAATTATATTCCCCCGCGGTGCCTCGAATTACCGCCGCGGATAGTCGGAGGAGAGGCGCGACGTACTCCCCCGCCGGGACGCCTGACCGCTTCCCTGGCTCGCGCCGCTCCCGCCCGAAAGGTGGGCGCGTGCACCGCCCGGCGATCGATCGGCCCACACGTGCTCCACCAGCCTCTGTGCGCCGTAAGCTTTTGCGCTGTGGTCGTCGAGGCGTTACGAACACCGCTTTTTTTTCCTCTGCCCGACGTGTTTTCGGAAAAGCTGATTGTTTTGAGGTACCACTGTTAATTGAATTGCGTTGTCGTCCGATTTATTTCTCGGTAAGCGCGAGTCGTTATTGTGAATTACGTGTATCGTAAAAACGAGTAAAATCAGATAGACGTCAGTTAAGCGATATGTATATACTTTGTACGCAAGTATAAGAATATGTATTTTAACCTATTATTTCAAAAAATTGATATGCGAAACATGTACATATATTATATATTATATACGCCTGTTGTTTAACGCGATTAGATAAATGTATATTTTACATGTAACAACGAGATAAATGCAGTGACATTCTTCAATGTATAGACTACGGAATATTCCGCTTCCACAGCACAAGCGACAGCCAATGATAATTGACAAACAAGATCGTATTACTCAGTAATTATTTGGCTTCTGCCAGAAAGTGGAGAAGCAAGTACCCTACATTTATGAATTACACCGATTAATCAGGCATTTGGGGAATTCCCCCTCGGCCAGCGGCTCAATCAATCCCATCCCGAATCCATTGGATTAATTGCGACTCCGTTTCCGTGGTTGGCACCGAAAAAAGTCGGTCGACTCCTCCGGCTCGGCTTATAAAATCCTCACGAGGCTTCCCTCGGCAAAATCCCGTTCGCCCGTTTACAGGACTCTGGGAGTCCCAGCGTCATGCAAAAAATACGCGCCATATCGATTGAGCGGACGCAAAAGGCGGCGAGTAGTGGGGGAATGAGTGAAGCGCGGCCACCGGAGTAGGGGACCCGGGACACGACGATTCCCCGGGAATCGGACGTATTCTCGTCAGAAACGAAGATTAATGATGCGAGGCCCTCTACCGTCGCTCGGCGCTAAATCGAGCGCGAAAATAAGAATGGCAGATCCCGATCGTTCGCGGTCGAAGAGACGGCCGGATATATTATGTATACCGGATAAATAGATCGGAGGATCCTCCATGCGGGGGAAAACCGCGCGTTGAGAGAGTTGGAGCAGTCCGACGAATTGTAAGAACCTGGAATTTAATTGCCGAGAACGAGGGCCAGGGGGTCGAGGGTGAACTGCCGCTCACTATATCGATTCTGTTACGGATTGGAATTGGAGAAAGTACCACATGGAGAACCTAAAATTTTATCACCGACTCGAATGATCTTACCGTCGATATTATCTCGAGCAGGAGAGAGAAGGAGGTACTCGGTAACTTTGTGAACAATGTGACAAAAGAACAATTTTGAAAGAAATATTTTATGCGTTCCTCATTGACTGTAATTTTCCGATAAAGTTTTAGGAATGTAGTTCTGAGCGTCAGTGCTCTTATTATCCATAAATATATGCGTAATTCGTATATTTTACTTTTCATGTTGCATAAAATATTCCTTAGATGCACTCATATAGATGTAACTACATTATACAGTGCAAATGTAATCAAGTAAGCGGAATCGAGAAAAATAAAGGTAAAGGCTAAACGAGCGACTAAAGTGTCCTTCAGTGACAATAGAGTGCAAGCGAACGATCCTACAGCGAACATATTGCCTCGTGTGCCTAGCGTCAGGGAGGCTAGAACCTGGTAATACGCGAAGAAACTTCCTGGACGACCGGGTCGTCTCCCCAAGGATAAATCACTAAAGGAGAAACTTCTAGCCGCGGAGAAACTTGTTCGCAACGACGAGGGATGCACACTTTTGCATTTTTTAACTACAACGAGTTGGCAACTCGGCTGTAGCTACTACGCACTAGGTGATGATGGCGCTGTGCATTGGGAGGGACACAGTTGGATGAATACACCAATAGTTACTCACAGTTGTGCTGAATACTTTCGTATAGATTTCTTCGACCTAAATGTGTTTCAGTAATAATGTATTTCAAATGTACTGCATAGATTAGCAACACTAACAATACCAATATCAAAATAACAGATCATATTAAAACTTTTAAAAGTTAATGGTATGACTTTTTATTGTGGAAATTTGTTTTTTGAATTAAAATTATTCAAATGATATTATGATTTTTAGAAAAAAAGAAATATATATAATTAAGATAAGGTTAGAGAGTTCTAAATATTTAGGTTGTCATAATTTGATTTGAATTCAATTTGAAACATAATATAAATACCAAAATATGCATGACACTCCATTAATGACCAAAGATGTACGATCGTTCCATAAATCTACTAATTATTCAAAAACACTGTTTAAACTTAATAAAATATTTTTATGGATTGCTCTAATCTTATTTGTGATACATTAATAAAGCACCTTTAAACTTGAAAAAAAAACAGAAAAGTGTGAAAAATAAGATTAACAGTTGGTACAACTAATGCGAAGTATTCCAAAGTCCACAGAAATTTAAATTTTACTAGATTTATACAAAACTAGGTACTTTTATTTTTTAGGAACGTCTTACGACAATGATTTATCAATTAAACAACATTTATAAAAAATATTTTCTTGCAACTCTTCTTTCAATTCATTGTCCAGTAGGCAGAATAACATAGCCGTATCAGGCGACCCTCTGAAAATTACTTGATTTTAGGACGCAGTCGTAGTCGACGGCATTAAAAATTTCCAAAGCCCAGTTAGTTCTCCACAGGAAAAGTTTTCAGGGACGTTGAATTTTTAAAAAAGTCGCGGATAAATCTCTCTCTCCCGCTCAACAAGTTCGCGCTCGTCCTCGAAAAAGTGGGGGAGGCAAAGTACGCTCGGACCCGACTCGTTAGCTGCACGCGGGATTCCGCGGTGACGTTTCGTGGCGGTGAAACTTCCAGACGACCTAAAGGAATCTTCGTCTGGTTGAATATTTCATGCGCGAATCGGATGTTCATTGCAGGGGAGCGGCACTTTCGCTTGGAGGGCTTGGAGTTGATGCAAAGGGACGAAACTCGATTTGCTTGTAAATTAGTTTCGTGTTTTATTTAGACTTTTTTTATGGTATGCAAAGTTATTGCTTTTTTTTAGCCGGAGAGGAAAAGGGTCGCTGAATTTTCAAAGGGTCCAGTTTCAAACGCAAAAACCTTTAAAAAGAACCGTCCAGTAGGAAATATTTATCAAAAGGCACTTGCATTAAAGTATGATGGACATACAGTAAAAATATTTAGCTTTTCTTCAGGACAACACAAGGATCACTCGTTCGCAAGTAGATACGGGTAGTGTTTAGTCAGACGTGACCCATAGACATATTTTAACCCGACACGTTTAGAGTCGGTTTTATGAAATTAATTAAAACGAACAATTAATAACGAGTGAGTCCATTTTTACAAATACTTTATTCGATTCAAAATTGTCGTTTTGTTTTCAATAGCTGGATATTGGAACGAAACAGCGAGTCTATACGTTACAACCTTACTCCCATTCAATTTACCCTAGTTTGAGATTTACCAAGGATTCTTTTCAATTGGACAAAGTGAAAACTCGCCTTTGGACACGTACGTTTCTCGACGTGGCGTTAAAGCCTTCGCGGGTGACAAATTTTTCTCTGGCCCGGGCGCGGATGGGAATGTTGCCAGGCCCGCACACATCGGTCGCTCCCAAAAACTCCACCCTAAATTAATACGTTATTATACGGAAGTTTTGCTGGTTGGCGCGCTGCCGAACGCGATATCGCTTCCCGGTGCTGACGCCTCGAGTCAATCTCGGTAATTTGTAAGCGGCTGCTCTAATTGAAAATGGTGCGTGGCCCTGTAGCAGCAAGATAAGGGCCTTTTGTCTTAAATGGAAGCCTCTTTTTCGACAGAATATTTATTTCGTGCAACAGGCGCTCACTTGAATGTATGCGCTTCGTGCATAACTCGAATGCAGGAGTCAAAAAGCAAAAGCGCCCGATAAATTCGTCTCCTTTAAACGGAGAATTCCATTCGAAACTACCTTATTGTCTGGCAGAATAAATTATGCATTCAGTCGTATCTCGAACAGAGCTTTCACGTTTTTGTTTGTCGGCGTGTAGGAAAAGTACCTCTGTATTAATATTTGGACATTTTTTTCAAAAGTGAGTTTGTATAATATATTATATATGTTGCAATATTATTTTATATATTTCGATATTTATTTATTTTTTTTAATTGGAGTTTATAGTTATTCTCTAATCTCTAAAAACGTTCAATATCTGTAATAAAAAATATATTATATATAAAAAGAAACTTTTTTTCGTTTATGTTAAAATTTGTATTTGATAAAGACTTATTAAAAGTTTGTGGTTTCAACTCTGATATAATAATTTAATGTTTCAAAATGAATACCTACAATTTAAAATCCTTTTAGAATAAAATCAATTAATTGATCTAAGAAAAAGACTCTAGAAGTTCTTTTTATTACAGGTATTCAAATTTCAAGGAGGACATAAATGTTAATTTAATAAATTTTATTCTATTTGCAAGTTTGTTTATTTATAATTAATGAACTCGTAATTTAGAATCGTTTCTTCTTTAATTATAAATGTCTTTGTTGGTATTAGACTATAAACTACGGTAATTAAAGCTTGTATTTCAATATTTAAAAAAAATAACACCTACTTTTTCCTAAACGAAAAACAACCTCTAATTATCAGATGTATAAGTCATTCTATTGATTATTTAAAATTATAATTTAAAGGACATTCTTTAAAAATAGTATAATTGTTCTAAAATGGAACAAAATACAATTATGGATAAAATTTATATTGAATTAATCGGATAAATAATACGTTCGACTTATTAAATACTTATTTGACGAATATTATGTATAAAATTGTCTTAATCCTTATTAATTTATTTCTACTTTTTACCTTGTTTTGGAAATTTATAATAGAATAATCCTATTATCTTGAGTACAGTCGAGATATAGATAATAATAATATGGTTATAAAATGGCTATATCAATTTGAAATCATTGAATATATATCGATAATTCAGAATCAAGTTGTTATTCCAATTGCTTGAATGATTCTAAAATAGTTATTAAGAATTCGTAATCATTTCATATTTTGAATTCAATGGTAAGACGTGCAATATCAGTGATCAGCTTTTCAAAATTGTAACTCATATTTTAAGTATATTTATAAAAATCAGTTATGACTTATATCGAATACTATAAATTATTACTAAAAACAAAGTTTAAACGATGAAGCAACTAAATTATTTAAAAATGTCGACATTAATCCTAAAACTAATCTCTTATCCACTCAGTATTTCGATGTCAAGCCAAGCCACTTGAACGAAACAAACTTAACCAAAAACTAAAACTTAGGAATTTCCTTACTTCGAACTTTGAAAGTTTGTTGCATAATGAATTGCGGGAGCTAAGATCAAAGACACGATCACTAAGATTCAAAGAGTGGCCCAGTTTATGAAATTTCTTCATCTGATTGACGAAAATATATTAATTATATTTTTTATGTTGCTTAATACAATTTATTTGAAAAAGGTATCGTAATTATATCTATTTTTCGATTATAAAATTATCAATAGCAAAAATAATTAAACAATAATTCAAAAATGTATTTTCAAAAATTGGATATTAGGTAAAGAGTTTTTGAACATTATATTTAATCCAATTTTTAACCTAATCTCATACTTACTGTATAAGGAAGTTAAATACAAAAGTTCAAAAAGGCAATATTTTCTTATGTTAACTGTATATGGAATGATTGTTCATATAAGCGAAGTAATAATAAATTACGTTCATTGAGAGTGTGACTCATTTATTCAACTGTTAACCCCAAAATAGAGATTTATGCAAGTACATATCGAATTATGTAGGACCTGCTCGAATTAGCTACGTATGATGCATGCGTAGCTTAATTAATTATCGAATTGCTTCTCCATCTCTCAGTTTCTCTTTCTTGCTCTCTTACTTTCATCGGTTGAATGACAATGATGGTAATGAGCAATCGATAACAATTACTCCGTAACTTACACATACGAAGACTATGTGCATCGGATAGTACAACCTAAATTCGTGCGATTGCCCAATCAACTGCAATTGTTTCCTAATGGAATTGTTAATTAATTTGTGTAGTCTGGTGAGATAAAAAGAGACAGAGACATGTTTTGATACTATTATTGGATATATACTTAGGAATTAATTTATGATATTAAACAGCGTTTAAGACGTCTAGATGTAGAACAAAAAAATTATAATAAAATTTATAATCTTGCATTATACATTGAAAATGTTTCATCAATTTTTTATTTGATTTAAATTTCGTAGTTTATAATATCGAAACATTATAAAAAAGGACTACTATTTAAAAGTTAATTCCTCAATAAACTTTTGTTACAAACAATAGCATGTATTATATACACAATAATCAATAAATATAAAATAATATAATACACTCCAACAAATATAAATTCTTACTTTTTAATTTTTAAAAGAATATATGATTTAGACAATCGAATTAAATTGAAATTGTTATCTATAATTACTATCTAAAATTTTACAATCTGAAATAAATTATTTTTCATATTTATTTTACAACGTGTTGAAAATTATAATCAAGAAAGAAGCTTTCATTATTCAGTCCTTCTTTTATTCTATAATAGTCTAGCATTTCGTATATACCGGTTAAAGACCATAGACTTTCTAATTATAGTTATATTTTTACAATGTAAAACAAAAAATAATAATGTGTTATGGACTAGTGAAACTTAATCGATTTAAATAATATGGATACAAGGAAATTGCCCCTGAGCTGAATCTACGCTGGAACAAAATGCTCTGCTCATTGTATCAGACTTAAAATTAATACCGCGACCTATAATTGTAATGATACTTCAGCAGGTATTAAACCTGCTCTAGCAGGTTTAATTGCAAAGTGAAAAGTGTGAGAGAAATAAAATAAACGCTTAATTCGTGCATACGGATGATTTCCCACATTAAGGGAGCTTCGCATTGACCGAGCGGCAGAAATGAGCGAATATGCATGCAATGGCCTGGATCAGCTGATGTGATACTCTGTTTTTTCTTATATTAAAAAATATGATATCAGTATTATCTGTGATCTTTTAATTTCTTCAAATCGTTGTACCAAAATAAGAAAAAATTGAATTCATAAAACTTCACCACGATCTATTTATAAAATAAACTTTTCAAAATAATTTTTTTTAAGATTTTAAAATACTCATAGTACAGATTCAAGTTAAAAATTAAAAATATTTAATACTTGTGTTTTTTTATCTATTAATGCGTATAGGTTCGATTTTTAACATTTTTCCCGATAGTAGATATAACGAGAAGACAACGATTCATCGGCTAAAGTGCACGTGTGTTTTTAACTATCTGGCATGCTCTTGTGGATACTATAATTGCATGGCGATTAAATCTAACGATCGCCCATTTTTCAGATTAGCAGAATTTTTTTTTATTTTTAACTACTACTATTTCTCTGAATTTCACATCTTATTTATTTCAATTCGGAACTCAATTATAGAGCAAAATTATAAGAGATTTGATTTTAAAGAATTAAATTTCTCCACACAATGATTTCATATCACTATTTAAATAATTTTTTATTTTGTAAAAATATTAACTTATAGAAAGAAAATAACTTTAGTAGTTTAAAAATTTCATTACACCTCCGAAATTTAATACATCGTTAAGCATCATTGACTATACTTCGAATAAAACTACTCTAGTGGATTAGTTTTTGAGGCACTACATTTATAAATTAATGTACTCTATGTATATCGTACTGGGTCGCTTAGAGCTTATGAACTGTTTCGAATGCTTGCGTCTATGTCTTCAATTTATTCCTAAATCGAACAGATTTGGGTGCCAATAATAGAACAAGATAACCAAACATTTGACTTTTCAATATATTTAAAGATTTATTTATGTGCTTGATTCTTTTCAATCACAGGATTTTTTATTTAAACTCGACATTGATAAAAATAATGAAAACAAATAAATCAAAGTTTCAATTAGTACTGTGCATTGTACTATATAAAAATATTAAATATTATTTTTGATTTTGTAAATCATTATTTAGAGCACCTATTTTAATCAAATAACATTATTTATTTTATTCAATAATAGTAACTACTTTTAGATCCTAATAAGTGATATAGACAAAATGACTTCCGCGTCGGACCCTCTAGGTTTATTCTCACGAAAATAAAATTGAAGTCAGTGCGCTTTACAATGTCATAGCTTATAGACGTTTAGGAAAATAAAGATATAAGATCCTTCATAGCTAAATATTGTCATTCAATAATAAAAAAAATAATTATATAACGTATATTCAGTTTTAACTAATTGAAACCATAAGTTAATGTGAGCAGAAAGGAACAATTTCAATTTATTATCAAATTATATATTATTCATTACAAAGATATATTAATTTAGTAAATTTTAATGTTTAAAAAAAATGTTAAAATTGGTTTTGTAGTTGTACTTTATAATTTTAATAGATTCTATAGTTTATTTTTAAAATATAAATAAAATATGGTCGTTTATGTAAAGTATAGCTGAAGTAAGTTGTAACATCATACAATGTATAATAATATATATGTATATAAAGGTATCAACATAGAGTGACCACTAAACACCCAACAACGAAGCAGCCAAACACCGAAACATCGAAACACCGATAGACCAAGGACAACTAAACCAAACACAAGTTACATTGTGTAAAACTTTGTTGGAACAATTAAAATGTATTTCTATCTAATTTGCATTTATACATATATAGTAATAGCAATTACATAAAATATATATAAAATGTATATAATAAAGTATATCTAACAATAGTTCATATAACATGCACTTAATCAATTTTTCAATATTGCGTTTTTTTATACGCAATTTTTAAAATCAAATGATATTTATTTATTTCATATTATTATATATGATTTTTATTATTTGACAATAGAAGCAAGGACCCAATAAATCAATTATCAACGAATACAAGTAAACGAAATAGTTCAATGATGTTGTTATAAATTAGATATATATTATTATAACTAACTGAACTATATTTAAGAACACAATTCTTTAAAATTGATTTAAATAAATTAGCAATACATTGAATATGTTGGTCACGGGTGCTTCCTATGTCACATATTTTAAATACATTTAAAATTAGTCCTTTGTGCATATTACCTTAAATGACAACTCCATTGTAGTACACACAGTTTACAATACATTAAACAATAAACGAACAATTTGGTTAACGATTAAACTTAACCTAATTTTAGTTTTGATTTAATGTTATTAAACAGCAATACATCAATGGCAAGTCAGCTTCCATACGAACAACATAATTGCGGAAATTAAACTTAAAAAGTACATCTCTGACACATGACATCGAAAATAATAAAAAAAGATGTAATTTCACTGAAAAAGATACATTGAATGTAAGTAAAAATTTTTAACTCACAGTATAATACTAAACCTTTATTACGTCGTTAAAATGAAGTAAAGTGTTATTTAAAAATTTTGTGAAAAATTATATACTTACATTCAATGCATGTTTTTCCACATGAAAATTAATTCCAAATACATGTATCAATAGATATATATATACATTTATTAATATATATATCTTCAAAGGGCATATAGAGAACAACGAACAAAAGGATATAATTATATATATATATAATATTCTGAGACAAGAGACACCGATTACGGGATTTGTTAGCTGACGTACCACCAATAAATGAGCTTAACGCGCATGCGCGAGTGCTCGGGATCACGTCTTTGTCTGTGACTCTCGCATTGGCGCTTTACATTTTGCTGGTGACGGGGCGCTCGTGTGTGCAGGAGGTGTGCGCGGCGTCACCCGGCCAGCCGGTCGCCCGTCACACCCTGAAACAGAATAACACCTTCACCACCTGATACGAAAGACCGAACATCGTACAACCGCGACATCTATACCCTTCAACTCTAGTGTTAATAGTGTACAAAACAGACCACAATTTTTTTTAATAGAGGAATTAGTAATAAAAATAAAACTAATCATCCAGAGCTTTTTAATAACTTATACAGCTTAATTATTTAATATTATATAAATGCTTAATAAGTGAGGTGGGAATATTATATTAAAGATGATATGGGCGAGAAGCAGTTGCAAGCCGCAATATTTGGGCAATACTAACGAATTCTTGAGTAATTAAATTTTTATTATAAATAATGTATGCGCTCACAATATAATGATCTGAGCGCGTCTAATGGATAGTACATATCTGTTTATAACATATGCAGCCTTTCTAATGAGTTCAGCAGGCAAACTCGGAACGAATAGTCATATTACAGTATAGCTAATGTATATAGACTAACACATAATAATTATGTACAAATGCTATTCGTACAATTTCAATTATGTTATAACCTATATATTGTAGGGAATTTCGTAAGGAAAGGGATAAACACCATTTGCTGAAGTTTGCAAAGATTTTTTCATACTGTACCGACTGCTAATATCTAGGATTTTATAGCAAATATCCTAGCAGTTTTTTTATACACAATAAAGCTGGTCTTCGATGCTCAGGGTATTTGGCCATTTGGCAAAGCAACTATTTTTCAACGATCTGATGTACCTCATCACATAAATTTAATTGAATTTTTATAATATTAAAGTTTATTTACATAAATATTTCTTTTTACTTAAAACTTAAGTACATTGTTTTATATTCTATAATATTTAGTGTATGTTTGATGCTGTTTGTTAATTTTAGTTTCGTTCATTTTTCCTTATATTTTAGACATTAATTAATATGTTTTATAATTAGTACAATATTACAATACATGCGTATGCATAAACACAATTTACTAATTAAATTTTAATATCGAGTTATGAATGCTTAATTCGTCCGATTAGTCTTATTCTCTTCTTCGAAGTTGATAGTTGGATTCTTTTATTGTTTATTATATTGGGTTCTTATTAGAATTACTCTAGTGTTAAATCCATATTTGATCCATGTTTGATCCCACTTTTAATAATTTGTTAAAACTTTTTATTTACGTATGTATATGTTTCAATTATTTTAATTCTGTTTTGTAACCTGATTATCCTTTGAATTAATTAAGTAACTCTTATCTAAAAAAGATATTATGTATAATTGTGGTTTAAATTATAAATATATGATATTTATATATGAAATAATAAATCCCGCGGATAATGACCGTATTGAATCATATTATAATATTGCTTCAGCTTTTAAATATGAAAAATCAAGTGTATAAAATTGTACAAGAAATTACTTTAAAAAAGAATTAAATTTAAAATTAAATTTATTAAAATTGATTAATTATTATTTGAAATATGAAATTGCTGTATGTGCCAATGAAAAGCAAAAAAATATATTCGCAAGTGAAGATGCGTGCATAAAAGCGCAGGTTTCATTATGTCCGGAAGAGCGGAACGGAAATAAAAATCGGCGGAGAGTGTAATCCGAGGGTCGATTAACAAGCCGATCCGCCCCGATGACTCGCGCCCCCCAGGCGCGTTAAATAATGCGTGTGCCGCGGAGCGTAACAAACCTTATAACGAATGATAATGCGTGCTTTTAGTCGGGCGCGTGCGCATACGCCCGGGAAATCAATGATGCCGGCATTGAAATATGGCGAAACACCGGGTCCAGTCCGATTGGTCGCTGTGGCTTTCTTTCTCCTCTGCCCTCTTCCCTCCTCTTCTCGCGGGATTAACTTGAGCTGGAGATTAACTCGCGGGTTGCGTGTGATTTGTGATAATGATTCTTTTTCTGCGACTTCTTTAAACTCAATTTTAGAAAGATGCTATACATATATGTTTATATATATGTGATGTTTGCCTGTTGAGTTTGTTGTACTTTTTCTATATCATCAATTTTATGGAAAATATCATTCAAATCATATATATGACGTTATGTTATTTTGTACTATTAATAAACTATAGTTAACAGATTCTTTTATTTGTATAGAGAATTTAGTATTTAAAAATGTTACGTAATTAATATAACCTTTTATGAATGTACAGCAATTAAATCATTGTTTTTTACTAGTTATAGTAATTTTATATTTTATTTTTATAAGAAAAAATCATTGAACAAGATTATACAAAGTATGGTAGATTATATATTTATTTTTGGTAGCTGTTAATTAATAATTAGCCATTAAACTTATAGTTCAACTTGTAGAACTTAAAAACTTTTTAAGTACTCCAAACCCTCACGTTGTACTAAACGAAGCGCGCCCGGAACTCCAGAAAGCAACAGTGACGTGCGCAAACCAAAGCGAGATTCCCACGTACTTGTTCCGATTTTTCGGATACGCAAGCAACTGGCGAACCCTGGAATCCATGGCACGCTCGCTCAGCGGGTAAAGTACTGCGCGGTAAGCGGCGCGCGGAGCCCCAGGCGCAATAGCGCAGGAACGCGGAGTGCATTCGCAGTGCAGCAACGCGTTAGTTGGGGGCGGTTGGGCATAAATCCTGCGCTGACTGGCCCACTGACAAACGCAATGCCCGGCGTACGTATGTACACGCGAACCCCAGCTACGCCTCTATGTATCTACGCGTGTTTATGCGTGCGCCCCTGAATTATGGCTGCCGTGTCTGTCTACGCGTGATCTCGTGACTGCGTATCCCTCCTCTCATATATATATATATATGTTCTAAAAACGTTTCAGAAAATGTTTCGGTTTTATATTGATTTTTGAGGGACTCTGAATATTGATATTATAATTACAATTTAATTATCAATCTCTAAATCTAAAGATTTGTTTTATAAGTCCAAACGTATTAGCAGCTAGTTTTGATAATTAACCGAATAATAATGTATAATATAATAAAAGACCTAGTCAGACGATTGAAATAAAGTCTTAAGAATAAACAAGCTTTGAATGATTTAATTTTTACTGTGAAAATCACTCTACTTGGATTGGATACATAAAGTATTATCGTAATATGATAAGTTGAAAGAAGTTTGAAACATAATATGCTTACTTAAACGTTGTTTACGAATACGAAGGCAATGCGAGGTTTGTAACAAAGGTACATTATGGGCTTGTCATCAATTGTATCTGAGATTGCGCCATTCCAAACTTCTAAACTCTGCAAAGCCTGGTGAAAGTATTGCCTTTCCATATCCGTTGTGCGCAGTAATATAGGTGGGAAGAAAGTATTTTCGGATTCCCTCGCAATAAGTCACGCGGATCGCGGTGAGCCATTTTCTGCTTTTACGGTACAACTCGGGACACGGACGCTATCGCCCAGCGGCGCATGGGGAATCGGTAAGTCAGCATTAGTAGGTCCGACAAATCCGAAAGTGCCCGGGGAATCTGCCAATTCCCTCTGATCCCGTAACGCGAATCGACATTAGCGAAGGGTGTCGAGGCCGTAGCTCATCGGCTGCGCGACACGCCAAGAAAAAACCGCGGGCGGGATAAGACGCGCGAATCCGGCGGTACTCTGTACTCCATAAAGATTTCGGCGGGGGATTTCCTGCACAGCGCGGCCCAACTGCCTGCACGCGGGGCCATAAATGAAAGGGCCGAGGGTCTCCGGGCTCTCTTTATCTCGCGCTATTTCGCCAGCTAGCCTGGCGGCTTTGCGGCCGGAGGCGGGGGATCGTCGACTCGCTTCTGATACTCTACGCAGCCAATGCAAATCGCTCGATTTTCCGCGGGGAAATTGGACTCGCTTCCGCTTATGGATATGTTCGCTTCGCAATTTCGAATTTTCCGACGGTGAACTATGGCACTTTCCAATAGGAATTCTAAGTATACCATTGGCTTTATTCAAGGTATTTCTTAGACATCGGTATCAACAAAGTAATAAATAACGATTGTATAACTGAAGTTTAAAGTAAAAATTTTTATTTTGAAAAATGTTTATATTTCATTTTTGTAAAATTTTTAACAATGTTTATTATTTAGCAATATCGTTGGACAATGTTTAGCTGAAAAAATTTCACTCGCAGTTAATATGAAAATTGCTTTACGATTTGAATAATTATATATTCAAATTTCCCAATTTTTTTTAATCGTTATCACCTACCTTAGAATTATTATATTAGTTTATCTTGAAATTCAGTAGCGACTAATATCGCCAATAATTATATAATGAATTAGTGTATATAAAAGTACATATAAAACTAGTAGTTATGTAACCGTATATGTTCGATTCATTTATGTGTAACAGCGGAAAAGTCCGAGAGTACGGGTGAAAGTGCGTTACCGACTGCGGAAACGAAACTCCATTTCTGCCGTCGTGCTTCTTTAGTTCGTACGTTGGAGAGGATAGGATAACGAGGCGTGACTGTGTGCCCTTCTAGTGGTCGGAAATTCCTCTGCGATTCCAATGAATTTTAAAGGGATATGCGTAGAAGCAAATGCGCACGGGACGAACTCGATTACCGACACTGTAGGGATTTCAAAGCCAATATTTGCCTTGCCCCTTTGTCGCATTGTTATAGAAAAAGAATTTGTACAAATAAAATTTTGAATAAAATGATGTAAAAATGAGATGCTAAATTAATGATTGTTTTTTATTGATACGCATAAATACAATTAAAAAAAGTTTTTTTTATTAATGTGAAATGTATATTTTATTTTGAAATATTTTAATATTCTTTGCTATATTTTAAAGCAATTCTATATAAATAAAACATTTTATTCACTTGATATTCATAATAAAGTTTTTTTTATGTTACACTGTTTTATATTAACTCTGTTTGACGAGTCAATTATGTCAAACACTAGAAAATAATTCATAGTATACAACCTCTTCTTGAAGTAGATCGTTAAAAACTGTAATAAAAAATGAACTGTTTATTACGGTCTGACCTTTAGAAATATTAAATTATTATTAATTTATGCAGCATAGAACATATTCACGCATTGTATGCTGTATATTACATTTTCATATACCAAGGCTTTTAGTAACCTTTAAAACTAGATTGTTGTTAAGTAGAACGTTAAGGAAAATAATTAATAGCTACAGCCTCGTAAAAATTAATGGTCCAGTGAGTTCAAATTATTTATTTAAGGTTAAGCGGGTTGAAAGTTACGATCATTAAAACTACTGTCAGCATATTTCCGACTTGAATAATTATTTGACATTTAAAATAAGCTTTCGCATTATGTATCTAATATTTCAGCACGGCTTTTTAACACAGCTTATATTCAGATGTATAATTAAATATTCAAATTGTAATTCACATCAAGAGATTAAAAATAAATTAAATTGATTCGAATATTGTAAAATTATATAATAATTTTATTATTAAGTACGTATCTTATATTGTACAAGTATACAGAAAATTTACATATCAACGAAATATTAATACGTTACGCGATATTAAATTATATTTATTTTATATCCAACATTCTTATACTCCCGATAGTCAATTTGATTTATTCAATGATTCGGTCAACTTTAAAAACTTGAATGCAGATTTTAATTATAACTCAATGGTAACTTTATGAAAAATAATAATTTAAAAGGTTAAAAAAAAAGCATTTATCAACTGGAAGCTCGTCTCTCACTAATTCTAAAACTGATTTTATCAAGGAAATAAATGTGTCAATGCATATACTGCTGTAAAAAAATGTACTCTGCATTAGAATGCAATGTAGATTAACCTGATTTTATCCAAGATTTCATCGCTAATAATTGGTTTGAAGTAGGCGACGATCACAACGTTCTTGACGACATCCTTGAAACTCACATCTTTAAAAATTGTAAACACACGCTCATTCGGATGGCATTTTTCCCAACGCTTTGAGGTTTAAATTCTTAATCATGGGAACTCGGGTGCAGAGAGACGTAAGTCCGGCCGCCGCGGGAAGAAAAATAAAGGGCTCGATTGGCGGGGCTCCGCGGGTCGCGCGAACTTGGCCCTTCGGAAACAGGAGGGCGGCGTTCGCCAGGGCCGCGGTTCTGTCAGCAGCAGCGTTCAGCCGAGGGCCCCAGCTACCATCGTTACATCTCGAAAGGAGGCAATGAAACGGTTAACTAAATTGGCTACACGCCGCCTGTCAGCCGCAGAGGCCCGCCACTCGACTTTCCCCGGCAGACGCGCGCACAATTTTCGAGTGCCCAGAGAGACTCGGGCCTCATTTCGCCCGAGCCCCGAGCCTTGAAATTGGACGGGCGCTGACGCGTCTACCCTTTGACGAGGCTCGCTCGAGAGAAAGCGCGAGCCGCGCGAGGCCCGCTTCTTTTGTCCGCCCTTATACAAATACTAATTGTTCGACTGAATTGTATAAATTTAAAGACAAGACTGTCGTAGCTCCGAAGCTTAAAATAGCCAGTGGTTTTTAAAACATTAACGTTGCAAAATCTTGAATAAGTTATTTAAAGTAGATCTATTTCCGTAACGCGTTTACGCGTGAATAAATTAACGTTACGTATATTAAATTAGCTCAATATTAGGTCAAGTTTACGCAATTAATTATACAGATAGAAATATCTTGACTGCGCTTTCGAAATCTGTTTATAATTTTAAGACCACTCAGTGTATCAGAAAAATAATCAACACGAATATGAAGAATGTAAAAAATTATTGTTTTAATTAAAATATCGACAATTACGTGTGTTATTTTTTACCTTTAATAACCTTTGGTAGCTGATAATAAGCCATAAATCGATTAGTTCTGTCACTTACACACCTTCGTAATACGCGACGGAACCGCTGGCTTCGCGGCTCCGCTATCGCTGCCGCCACAGAGAGACACGGGGCACCGCGCTCGTAGCGCTCGGTCACCTTCAGCAACTATGCATCACCAACTCGAATATCCGCCGATTGGAAAATATTCGCGGCCCCCGCGATCGCAGCGGGTGCACGCCCGCGACGAAATCTGGAAGTCAGCGGTTCGGGTGGCAGCAACCACAAAAGGTCTCGGAGCCACGACAAGATAAAAGGGAGGCGAAGTAGAAGAGCAGAGAGTCAGTCGATTATTAACAAACAGAAAGCCATCAGCGAGTAACGCAGCGTTAGAGTATCAATAAATAACCACTACTTATCAGTCATCAGCGCCGTGAGTCGCTTTATTCCATAGATTTCCCACCTTTTCGAATGTTCGACTTCCTCCTCCCTCTCACGTAACAGTTCATAACTTCAATTTTACGATTTACGATTAATAATCTAGCATGTAATAAATGACTTAAAATAAAATAAAATGTGATGGGCCCCTTTATATATTACTTATATTAAAGGACTATCAAATTTTAACGCTTTAATAGTTTTAACGTGAGAGTAAGTTTTTGATCTCTATTTCTATTCATCGTTTCAGCCTGATTTTCAACAGCAATATAGCGCAGTATTTTAGAGTTTGACCACAGAATATAAAACATGACATTTTATGTGTCGATCGCTTTATATTTCTATCGAAGGTCGTATGATCAAATCATCCAAAATTAGCCCATAAAGTATTTGAGATTATAATCTGCACGTATACTTTAAATTAAAATCGTACGTAGTAATATAATTGTAATATCGCTGACATTTATTAATTGTAATAATTTTTTCAGCTTAAATATGTATAACCACATTGTAATTTTATTAAAGTGTATGCACGACATTTAAATAATGAAAAAAATGTTTTATAATATGTAATCATTTCATGATATGTAATCAATTATTAATGAAAGTTTGCAAGATCATTTTCCTTAAATGTCTTTTTTACCTGTTATCAAGGAATAAATTCAAATATGACTAATGTATTATTAGGAGACTGGTATAATAAGCGAAAGACGGCATTCAGAAATAAGAACAAGTAAAAATGATATCAGAAATGTACGAAATCTACGAAAAGATGCCATCATTGGCGATTAATAGATTTAAAATCTATATTCATTATTCTTGCAATATATTTACAACACTTATTAGTATCTAGCAAGATTTAATTTGAATTATGTTATTAAATGTATATTACCACATGTATGTTCCAAGTGTTACTTATAATTATTACGGTGTCTTATGGTTTCATATCCAATCGTACATTTTTAACAAATATTTTACATTAATTAGAATAATTTAATGAGTTTTAGTCTAAACTTCATTTTAATTTTAATGTGATATATTTACATATTTCATACAATTAATATCTGCAGTTCATTTTTCAAATGTAATAGTATAAAATGTGTTATAAACAATTGTACTATATAGCATAATTTACATTACATAATTTTATTTTAATTTTGTTTTGTTTTGGCAAGTTCAAATAAATACATCGCATAATAAATTTATTTAAGAAAGGAACAATCGTTACGTTTTATTATTAATAATATAATACAAACAAATAGTACACAATTTTATTGTAGCACTCAAGTTCTTTACATGTTTCACATTGCAAAACATTAAACAGCATCCACTTAGCAGGAGAAGAGCAAATCCTCTTGAGATCATGCTAGACCCTCTGCCACCCGGTTAAATTAGGTTCGATGTTCTGATAGCCGGTGGGCTCGCACTTCGTTCCTCTAATGAGATCCTTGACCTTGGCCTTGATAAATCTAAAGTTGATCTCCTCGATTTTCTTGGAGTTATTAACGATTTTCTGTAGTCGATTTGTGTTAAACCACACTTCCTCCTCACCGTTCGCATTGGTCAGCACCTTGATGCCACTTACATACTGGAGAATCTCCTCGTCCTGAGCGAGCACGACTACGTTTTCAGGTGCAAATGGTCTCTCAATATTCCAGCAGGCAAGGGCCGTGTACTCGGCCAGCTGGAAGAATATGGCGCCAGTTTGCGAGGTTGCCTGGGCCCCAGACTGGCTCACGCGCTTCATCGCCGACTGATAGATTATCGGCTGATAGACGAAGCTCCGCTTCAGTGAATCCGTGTCCGCGAACTTCTCGTAGAAACTCGCAAGGGAGTTGAAGTAGAGGTACCTGCAATGATTTCTTTCGATCTACCATACGGCTTTGATTGTTTCCCGGAGTTTAATTGAGCCTCGCTCTAGCGCAGTTATTGAGCCTCCCGGGGGATTAGCTCTGATTGTAGGCCATGAGATTGAACTTTCTGGTTCAATGGGAAGGTGGGTTTCGTAGCTGTGCAGATTCAAATGATGTAGAAAGGAAAGTTGGGCAGGAGTGTAGTATTGTAAGCTCTCTGTTAGTTTTAAACTTCGGAAAACTATCGACAACCATTGATTTGTTGCTGTATCTGCAGTTAAATTTAAATTTTTCACACCGAATATTTTTTTAATTAATTCTAAACAAAAATTCCAGACAAAAATTTTAGTAAAATAAAAAAAAGTGAAAATAATAATAGTAATTTTAGTATTTTAAATTTTTATTTTTATCATTTTTGTTTTTATATTCTGATTCACTTATTCGGTATTACTATCACATATAATCATTTTTATAATTTTTATTTATTATAACTATTTAGAAATGAAATTATATTATAAAAATAGGATTAATCCAGAAAACTAATTACGTTAAATAAAAATGAAATATATTTATAGAATTGTTTACTTCATTATAACTATCAAATATATTACTATATTCTAAACTATATTATGAGTTAAAATTTTAAGTAAAACCAATTTTTAAATCAGATTTTGTACTTGATGTATAAAATTTGCCATAATACATTACTAATTTTTATATTAATTGTGCATAAAAAAAACTTAGATTCATATTACTCAACTCTAGTATTCTTTTGTTTTCCCTTATTCCTTCAGATTGAAGACTATCTCATGGGTGGTCAGAACGAATGGAATAAAATACACGTAGTCGTCAGCATCATCGTGAATCAGGATTGAGAGAAATTTGACATATCGTACATGGATATTTGCAAAGCAGTTGGAATGTGCCTGCCGCGATCGAGTTTCGAAAATATCTGTTGGATCACCGGCATGCATGTCGTGAAAGCAAACTAACGGTTTTAAGCACTTGTGTACACGAAAACGCGCGCCCTCACACTTGCACGTATCGGACTTTTCTCGAAACTTGGTGTTATGGGCCAACTTCGGCTAGGGGGATGTGCATGGCATGACCGCAAATTCGTTATTAGTTTCAGCATTCCAGCCTTCGAGCTCCGTATGTAGGGCGAATTTCTCAATTACCGACACTTCAAAGAGTAGCGCAATACATCCACTTAGAAACATCGACAGCCTAAATTTATGAGTATTTTATCTAGAGCGAATATTTTAAAAAATTATCATGTTACCTCGTTCAAAACATTACTTGTGATATTTTATTTTCTTTTAGAACAAAAACTAATGGCTCTGCGATTTGGGATTATTAAATACTTTAGCGAATCAAGTTATTTGCATTGTAAAAAATATCAAGAAAAAATGCGTAATGGATAAAATTAAAAATTATAAAGAAATTTTAACAAAATCTAAATGCTTATCCTCTTTGCTTACTCGTAAGACCGCGTGAAATACACGTTATCACATCGTTACGCGTGAAAAACGGAAGCTATTACGTAAGAGGGGCCGCATAACTGAGCTTCGGATTTTATAAAATCGATGAAAAGTGCATGCCTGCGTGAGTGGGTTATGGGATGATGTCCCGATTTTGAAGAAGTTATTTTTGCTGTCGCGAACGGTACGTGTTCCGCGTGTACGTAAGCATTTAGGAATGCAAATTTGCAGGGGCGTTGTTGTGTCGATGTACGCGTGTCCCTTAAAGTGTAACCTCTTGAATAATTACATACCCGTTGTAAACATTATAAATTCTGATTAGGCTGTAATTTATATTTTGTTGATGATTAAACACTTTATTTTTGTTGTAATTTTATTATTAGTATTTACTGAGAAGCTGCAGCTTGAGTTCACAGATACTCGTATGTCATAAAATTAATTTGATTGCCAAAGTTATAATTAAAGTATTATGACTTTCGGTGTAAAAGTATTTAGTAATGTATTTGACAAAAAAATTCATTATTATTTTGACGTAATTTGTTAAATAATTTTAATATTAAGGATTGGATATATAGTTTTTCCTATTATTAAATCATAAAAATGAAAGTACAGCATACATAAATTCAAAAAAATAAGAACAGAATAAAATTAATGAACCTTGTTATATTTTTTGAAATCATGTTCTATAACTAATAAATAATTTATTATAAAACAATAATTTAAAAAAAAATGTTAAATAGGAACTATATTATAGAATATAAGTACATGACATATGTATAAGTATCAATGTATGTACAAGGATCATTTCATATAGTAAAAAGCTTTAGCATGGGTAGGTATCATTAATCGCTAACAGATTCTATTCTTCAAAATAACTATTACCTCTTATTAAAAAAGCCTCGGGGCGAAAGGCTCATTCCAAGTGTTCCATCTGTCAATTCTATTGTCTCTCCGGCGATAGTCAGGTTGACCGCTTCTTGATCAAGACCAAACGCGTTACCTGGCGTGTTATCTAATCGCCAGGACCTATTTTCAATAAGACTATAGACAAGAAGTCCATGTTTGCCAACGTCTGCTACATACAAGTAAGTATCTTCACAACTGTTTCCGACCTCGACGATGGGACAGACATATGAAGCTTTACCGTCAACTGTTTGATCCACAGGGATATCATATTTTAATAAAAGCTGGTCAGTATTTAGATCAAATACGACAATTTTTGATGGACAAACCGGTTGTCCGCTCACCATTCCTGTATCCACCATCCATAAACGGTCGCATTCATCAATCTGTATTACATCGAATAATGTGTGTAAATATTTAGAATGGAACTGCATATGATTAATTATTCTATATTGTGAATTAATACATAAAATACTCTACACTGTGAATTGACTATGTTTCAAAATAAAATTTTTTCCAAAACTATATAATCATATAAATAATATCTTATTAACTATATTTTCGTTTATTGCATCTAAATAATTTCAAATATATTAAAAAAATTATTTTGTTGTATAATTTATGAATTTTTAATTAAACTTGATAAACAATCTTTTTCACATATTTGAATTTAAAATATTTTTAAGCAATAATGTAGAGTTTCACCGTTAAAATGCATTTTCGTCGAATACTATTTCTTAAGTACTGTAATAACATATAACTACTTGTGTAAAAACTATGATTTTAGTATGAGTAATGTAGAAACAGTTGTAAGCTTTCGTATAAATGTCTTGATTTACTAACAAAAATATTGTAGTATGAATTGGTTTTCTAACAATTTGTGTAAAATTACGTAGGTAAGTGTAAATGAAAGTGTAAAAACCTCACAGTATTGCTCAACTCACGCGATTCATCAAATTTTCCTATCAAAACTATTTCTGATATGAATTTAACAAGTAGTCTAACATCTAACATGAGATTAAAAGCCGGTTACAAAAATTAAACTGGTCAACAAACGAATATGAAAACATTTATTAATAATGGATCAGTTTTATGAATACATAATGTTACAGAAGTTTTTTTATTATGTAAGTTAGAAAAATGATAGGTGAAATAAATCTTATATGATGCTTATACGTAAAATAAAAGGATTTGAAACCTAGAAAAATAAATAAAAATAAAAATAAAATATAATGTAACTAATGTCTTACGATAATTATATAGTTAATGCTACATTTATTCCTTGAATTTGTCAACAGAATATTATCGCATTAGTTCAGTAAACACATTATCTAACTTTCTCTTTTAATAGAAACTACTTGATTTCAATAAACTTATGTAATATGTAAGTGCTCTTGGTGTATTAGACATGCATGAATATTTTTAATCAATCTAATTAGATATTTAAAGGTATAAATAGCTTATTGTCTCTTATAACACTTATCAAAGATTTAAATTATCCTAATAACTATAACTATATTTTACTATTATTTATTTTGTATTTTCAAATTTATATTAAAAATAATTTTTTATCGAAAATGTATAAAATATATTTAATAATAAAAAAATTTAATAAAATTAATAATTTATTATTTTTTAATGTAATAATGTTAAATTAATTTATTTAATATTATACAATTGTTTGTTATAGCTTAAAATTATTATATTATGTATTTATAATTACCGCGATTCTGTAGACAGACACCAAGCTGTCACAATTTGACCTATGCCATGTCCAATCCGGGTAGGGTGTCAACAAAGGTCCACCCTGCCCTGTCAATCTTGTAATAGTAGAAAGTGTTATCGGTGTACCCGGCAGCCACTGAGGACTAGTAACAAATACTCTACCCCTTTTATCGATATCCACATCTTGAGAAAATGGATTGCCGACAGTAAAATTTTTGCCAGTTAACTGCACAGTCGGATGTACCCAATCGATGTAACGCCACTCGAAGGCTACTTCTATAGCATCATTGCCAAAGCGTTTTTGTTGAAAATCTGATTGAAGTCCGAAATTATTAGGAATTACGCCAGGTGCTTGAAGTTGTGTATTTCCATAAAGGTTTGTATAGCGATTATCAAAACCTTTATTATCGATAGATGTTGGTAATAATTGTGGATTCACGTATCCATTATTGTTAACGGCAGATGGAGGCAATTGTGGATTCACATAACTTTTAGGAAGAAAACCATTTGTATTAATTACTGATTGCAATTGTGGATTGATGTATCCATTAACATTAATAGCTGAAGGTTGATTTTGCAGATTTACAAAACCATTACTAAACAGTCTTTGTGAATTTACTAGAGCCGTTGATAAAATTGGCGAATTAATTTGTGGATTGTTTCTGATAGGTAATTTATTGGCATTAATACCTTGATATTCTAGTTGCTGATTTACATATGCGTTATTAGGATAAACTTTATCACTTAAAGTTGGACTTTGAAAATTATTAATATTCAATTTAGCGGGTGATAATTGTGGATTTATATAGACACTTTTCAAATAATTATTATCATTTACGAACGCAGGTTGTAGACCACCATTATTTAATTTTACGTCTCTAAGTGACGGATTAATAAGAATATTTTTCGGATAGTCATTATTATTTAAAATTAAAGGTTGAACACTCGTATTATTTATTTTTCCACCTGCGATTTGGGGATTGACGTAAAAGTTTTTAGGATAAGCATTATTATTTAAAATTGGAATCTGTGAATTAAAATTATTTAATTTTGTATTTAATATTTGAGGACCAGGATTCACTTCAGCATTATTTTTGCTTGATAACTGAGGTAGAGTAGTTACAAAACCATTGATGGCATAGTTTTCAATGCTCACACTAGGAGTTTGAGGTAATATATTTCCATATCCAATATTAAAAGACGTTTGACCAGGTGCATGCTGTCTTGGGTTGTATGAAGCTCCAAAAACTACCGAAATCAGTAGTAAAATAAAGAACAGCAGCATTGTCACACTAATTCCTATTTTCTATACTTTTATTAACATGTAATTGTATTGATTATTGTAAAAATTTAGATAAATTTAATTATTAATGCACCACTCACGTTATTAATTAATATAAATAAGAAAACAATTAATTTAATTGATAAGTTTTGTTGCACTGTTTGCACTGGTATAACATTTCACAATATACAACCTTTATTTTGATTAAATGTAAATCAACACTTATTTTCCATTGAAAATCAATGGAACACCACGTTACAGGCAATCGTGATCATGATTACTGGTCTGCGAATGTAATAATACTGCGTGACCGTACGGAGCTACACCAAGATTTTCAATCAACGGCGCGCGTAGCTATACCTCCCATACAAACGCAGGAAGAAACGCGAGCGTGTAGGATTGTCGGAGAGGGGGTAGAGAGAAAGATCGCGGTTTAGCACACTTGTCCTTCAATAGTTGAGTTTTGTTACAATTTCAACCACACATAAGTGTTCTAAATCAATTTAAAGTATGTAAACTAAATAATTTAATAAAAATAATGCATAATAATAGATATAATCGCAAGATTTTTTTCTACATTAAGTATTTGGAACAAAAAATGACAAAAGTAAAAGCGTTCACTACAATAAAACTTTATATTTAAATTGTAATTGTTTTATAAACAATAAGCTTCTATCAAATAAGTTTTTCTTAAATATTTAATAAAGTATTTAGTAATGGTATTATTAAACTAATTTATTTATTTAAAATACTATAATTTCAATTTTTATGACTAGAATGAACGTCTACTAAAACAACTATGTATTATGATTTAGTATCACGAAAATTTACTTAGATTAAATTTACTTAACGAATAATGTAGATCTCCAAGTAATGTATGGATTGTTTAGGATCACATAAGATTATTGTAAATTAATTTATTTACAAGTATTAGTATTAGTTTCATTGTCAATTCACACCAGATTACAATGCAGAACTAATACCATACAATACTCTAGATGAAAATAATACCCAAAATAATATTTCAAGCAGAATTTGAAGTGGTATTTTAGAAAAAGGAGATAAAATGTTTCTAACATCTTGTTATTTAGTTCATCATAATTTGTTTATTTTAATAATTTATTTCATAACATCGAAAGACTTCAACCAATTAAAATTTACACGCGAGGCACTTTAAATCTTATCTCGTACATATTATCTGATGAAAATTGACATATCAATTTAATTGAATAATTAATTATAATTATATTATAAAATCTGTTAATCTGAACTTGATAACCAATCAAATACACGATTTATTTATACATAATTTTAATAAAACGGGTTACGTGACCTATCAGGTTAAGATACAATTTATTATGCAAATTGTACGTTCTTTTTATACAACAAACATAATAGTAATACAACAAACCCTCTTGTTGCGTATTGCTTTCATAGTATGATTTATAATGCTTTACTTTATACAAATAAGCTATTTTGCTATACGTATTTTACTTATATATGATAGCCAATAATATAAAAAAAATTAGCAGAAAATGTTTTTCGTGTGACTGTTCAAATGCAACAGTAGTTGAGTACATGTAGTTCACGTGTAATAAATATTATGTATTTATTAAAGCACGCAATTGCAGTGCATACTTTAAAAACTGTATAGTTCCTGTTACCATTCCCTGTAGAAAAAGCAGTCTCTAAAATAATTTGATTACTCGCGTATTTCATTTTAATACAGGGGTCGTGCGTACTTATGTCCTGCAGGAATTGATCGCGACCATTTTGATCGAGCATAACAAACTCGCCCAGGATTCTTTCAGAATAAACTCAGTATCGCTTCCCGATTATCTTGCCTGGTGGGGAGAGAACGGGAAACAACCGTCTGGCAAAGATCCAGGTGAAGGTAAATCAGTCCTTTGCATTTCAACCTCACTTGATCGAGCCGCAGTTGAACTGGACCCGTGATAGCTGATGTCCGCATAGACTCGGGACTCACCTCCATTTTTATATCTCTTTTTTTTATCCGGGAAGTTTGCGTCATGTTTGCGAATATAATAAAAACTACATGTACAATAGACAATGGATCATTTTCTATGGCAAATCCTAGAAAAATAATGAACTGTGATCCTTGACAATCAAAAGACGATGGAATATTATACAATGAAATGTGTTTGTGAGTGATTTGCAATAAATCTTGATTTTTAGATTTTGAAAAGTCCTTGCTTTATATTTATGACAATATTATATTTAATAATAGGTTAGTGTATGTAAGGTAATTTCATTACCTATCGCATTCTTTATTTAAAAGAAATTATGCTTTTATATTTAACTTTTGGCAGTGTATATATTCATACTTAATTAAATTCATCTTTTTTAACACTATAAAGCTTGACTGTACATAATTAATGATCTATATTGTAATTAAGATTTTTTCATGTAACTAGAAAAAAACAAAAAGTTATTTTTATTTTCTGTATGTTTTTTTGCGTAAAAATCATAAAAAAGTAAGATAACATGAGTAAATACATATAGTTTATTTGAAAATTATATTTTGTTCTTTCATTTAATAAATATACTAATATATTTTATTTTAGTTTGAATTCATTTCCTATATAAAATATATGAGGTATCATAAATTTACTGATTTCAGAGCAATCTTTTGTATCCGTCAGCATTCCTAGCAGATCAGAAGGATCAAGAATATACAAACATTTTAAATAGAAAAATTAGCATTTTGCTAGCAAATATTCGAGAACAGATTACGCTCAAGTGGGCGAAATTTCGCATGCGTCGTGCACGTTACACAAGCTCCGCAGAAAGTGCGACAAGCTCGCGGTAGATAGACGCCATCGATTAAAGTGATTGCACGCGAGCTCAGCGTCCGCTCCACTTACCATGGATTCAGTCACGCATATCAGCATGCAGTCATTACAAATTTTTTCGGTTCTCCAGCACATACTCACCGCAGCGCGGTGTAAGGACAGCGAATTTTTTTGTAACCGAAGTAACGTAACGTGTCACACGTGGTCGAATTATAAAGAGTCGCGATTTTTGAATTGAATTGGTGGAAAAGTAAGTAAGGCGGGAGTTCAAGGCTATTTCTTTGGTAGTATTAGATACTTACATTCTTTTGGATGATTAAAAATTATTCATTTTTTGTATAGCTCAGGATCGCAACATTTTACTCGAGCTATTATCAAAGGTAAAGTAATTAACTAACTTTACAAAATGCCAATATAAAAAAATATTTATTTCATAAAAGATATTAAATTATTCGGTATAGAAAGAAATGTCATTAAACTTTTAATTTCTTCGTGTAAAACATTAGGTGAAAGTTTTTATACAAACATTTCAATTATTCATAAAGAAATTTGAAATACGTAATTTTTCAAATATCTTTATTAACTTATTTCATAAAATGTTTAATAATTGAAACGAAGAATGTATTTGATAGTATCTGAATTAATCTTATTATGCACATGCACTATATAATATCAGTTAACTGAATACAACGTTCAAAACTTACATGCCCAATTCATCAATATTTATGTGACTCACCTGAAACAATTAAAAAGAATAATTAATTAGCAATATATTTAAACATTAAAGAATATATGTAATTTTTCTACAACTTTTAATGTACTGTTCCATAATATTGAATCAAAAATGTATAAATACATGGACTTTGAGCAACGTTTTAAGAGATATAGATATAGATCTATATATATGTATGTATAAATTTGAAGAAGCTATGTGTGTTTTATTTACGTTTTCAGAAATATTTTTTTGTGTAATACTGTCACTTTCACATAACTTTTTACTTTTACGGATGACTTTCACTGCACTGAAACTTTATAATGTTTATTACAATTTACTATATTATTTATTGTATTATGCACTTGTAGAATAATTAATTGAACATTTTATTTTAAGGATTTCAAATTATCAGTGTTCATTTTTTGATGATTTATGCATTTTTCGAAATACGTAAATAAACTTTTAGTTGATAAATTCCTTTTAAAAGCAAGACAGTATTTATCAAATTAAAAGAATTGCACTACTCCAATATTCTTTTAGTTACATATTATTTAACAGGTGAGTAAAGTATAAATGATGATTGCACGATGAATTATGTTTCAGGTTCAGTTGGGACAAGAATATTAAAAACATAAATATAGTGTAGCTATGTATATTCAACAATTATGTATAACGTGAAATATATACCAAATTACTACGTTGGCTATTAAATTAAAACAATTTATACCAAGTTTATTATATTGTGAATATAATCTTAATATAAAAAAATTGTTGGATGTAAACGTCAGAAAAAAATCGGACAGTGTTTTCGAATTAACCTATCAATACTATTATGCGAACTCACAGTGACAACTGCAACACACTTTCAAGCCTAATAGACAATCTGATAAAAAACTTCTGCGCTTTTAAAACCCAAACTCCAATGCTCGTTGTGCGTTAACATTCTGCGCGGTTGCAGCTGTGTGTACATGCACGCGTACGCACGCGGAAAAACGAGGAAATTTACGGGGGATGCGCGCCGATGATACGCCGTAATTATAGGAGCGTACAGCCGTTTTATTTGTCCAGCCCTCGCTTTTTTATGCCTCCAGTTTTGTTTGGCAAACGTCGCGCGGCTCGGACGCGTCCAGAATAATTAGTCGCAGCGAGTATTACTCGACTCTCTGGTGTTGGCTACACCTTTTTTCTCATTTTCACCGGATGAGGGCGCGGCGAGAGCGCCCTCGCGTATTCTCTGCATTCAATTATTTAACAAAGAAGCTTATTTTTATAAATAAAATATTTTGTTTTATTGTTAAAAGAACGCTTTATTCATATATAGTTGTATTTATTATGGCATGATTACATGGAAGAATGTTTTTAAAGCTAATATTTTTTTATGTTCTAAAATATAGGCGGCTCTATTAAGTTAAATTTTAAGTTCTAGTCTATCTCGCTATAAGATTCCTTGTAAGATATTTAAGCGTAAAACATCTTTAAACAAATATTTTTGTTGCAATAATCATATTAATTAAAGTATCGCATTCAATGCATATTCTCACTAAAAGAAAAATGACCATTATATATTGTGTATATTTTGTATATATATTTGTAAATAAAAACAAAAACTATATAAAAAATAAAAATCAAACGTGAATTTCATAATTTGCATTTGTTTAAATAAATCAATGGAGAAGACACAATTTACTAATGGGTTCTTTAGTGTATCCAGATACAACCGAACTAACTCGCAAGTTAGCGTGTCACAATGGCAATTTGTTGAAGCGAGACCACAGTCAGATTCATAGAGGGTTTTAGACTGTGGAGGTCACAGGGTAATGTTCTCTGTTTTCGAATTTTTAAAAATAATCCAGTGTACGAAAGTCATAAAAACTAGGGGTCAAAGTATTCGTCAAGCATAATAAAAGCGCATAGGAAAAAATTTTTAATTTATCGAAATTACCATTTTTAATAAAATACTTTCACTCGATAAAGAAGAATGGAAATTAAAGGCTTCTATATAGTCATTAGAAATTTAATAAAATTTATAATTTTCATTAAACTTACATATATATAAGTAACCATAGATTAAAAAAAACAGGATCATAAAGAACAACTCAATGTATGTCAAGAGACCAGAAGTAGAACAGCTTTATAAGAAAAACTGAGTGAATCAGGAGTTCGAAAGCCGCCACGCTGGCGCTTTTTTTACGTGTACAGCAAGGCAATCGAAGCTCACGCACATTTCCCACAGTCATTATACTGCATGCGCACATTTGACGAGATTTTGCAACGCACTTTAAACCATACAAGCGTGTACCCGCATACGCCCCAACTTGAGACTTTCAGTTTCCGCAAGTCAAGATCGTATAGTTAACTCATTACGCGCTTTTACGACGATTGAGCATTAGATGTTCTCTTTTCTCATATGGGTTAGTTCCTGGGACTTTATTACATCCGTGTGACGCTAGAATCATGTTAATTACGTCATTTGATTGCAATCTGCATGCGAAGATGCGCGTATTGGCAATTATAATTATAAAATAATAAATAACATTCTTTAAATCTCAATTGCCGTCTAAAGTTTTAATGTTCTTTGAGTTCATCTTTATTTCACATCCTTTCTTTAATATATCTGGAAATAATACTATGGCTGCTTGGAATCTGGAACAACACCGCCGGATATAGACGCATCATATTGACGATGAGACCTAGTCGACTTGTCATTGAAATATATCTAACAACAAATCTAAGATTGCATAAGAAATTAATATCACTTTTCTTGAAATTAGAAATAATATGTATTTTTTAATTGAAATTACTTTTTATTTTGATACAATATTGCACTTAGTGTTGATACTATACACTTTTCGAATTCAAAGTTTCTTTTCAATATCTAATCTTTGTTATAGTATTTACAGTTTTGTATACTTAATATCTAAAACAATTTTAGTAGAATTTTACGTAATACTTCAAAATATTCAGTGAAAATAGATTGTATTTGTTACTGTTGAAGCTTAATTCTGAGTACTTTTCTGTGCATAATTTAGTTATATTTAGCACTTAAATATTTTATTTAATGAACATTTTTTATATATTATAGTACAGAATATTAATTACAGTAGATTAATTAACATAACATGATTAGTTAATTAATTTACGTAAACAACTATTTTTTAACTCTGCAGTGTAGAATGTATAAATGATATTCTTTAATAAATAACGTTAATAATAAATCACTTTGCTTTTGTTTAAATTTTATTGCAAAATATTTCGAAAATAATATATATTGTAGTAAATAATTATGATACAATTTAAAATAAAATGTATATATGCGAATTCTCGAAAATGATTAGATTTTTTTGTCAAGTCTCATTTAAGTGTTATCGCTAATAAAGAAGGCCAGTACCTATACCTCGACACCTATAGCTACCAGATGTAGTGATGTCAAGGGAGGAACATGGAGATGTAGTACGGTAGCATGACCACCGGTGTTATGCGATCACCAGGGAAGCGATAATCGCTCGCCAGGAACGATCACCTGTCCCGCGTTGGGATGATACCGAGGCGAGGTGCCTATAGTTGTTTCGATCGCCCTTGACTAACAGATTTCCATTATATCACGTAAAATTGATTATGTCGCTGATGTTGCTCACGGGACTAAGAATCCAAATACTTTTCTTTTCACCGCGATTCATACACTTAATTTTTAAGTAATTCGTAGAGAAGTATGGTCCATTATTAATTATTGAAATATTTTCAACATGGAAATACAGGAATAAAAAGTTAGGGGAGCCTAGATAAAAATAATTTTCTTTAATTTCTCCAATGTTCACAATTTTACGGTAACGTGCTTATGTAAACATTTTTATATTTTCCGGTAGAGGTGATAAATATTCTGTCGTAACCAGACATTAAAAGATATTTTTTGATATATCGCCATAAATCAGGTTTTTACGTGTTTCAAGTTACCGCGTAATATTTTTACTTTAAAATGAAATCATTGGAATTACAGTAAGTTTGAATTAGGCGAAATGAACATTTAAATGAACAGAGAACGTTGTATTAATAAATAACACAAAAGTTTTTAAATCTTGGTGATCGCTTGTTTCAAGTAAATAAATAAGCAAATGTATATTATTTATCTATCAAGATAATGGATCGTTATCAGTGAAATTATAAAATAGCGTTGTTGTCTAAATAGATTTTTCAATGTTTTTTTGTGTATCTATATTAAAGATTATTACTATATTTAAAATTGGATCTCTGTGTAATACAATGGTATTTCTTAGAAACATAATATTTAAAATTATTTAATTCGTGTAATATTAAAATTGCTTATTCTTTCCAGAAATTCCAAGAATTAATTGTAAACATAACAGTATTTAATTAAGTTTTATGATAATGGAATAAAAGGTATGCATTGAACTGATTAATTTAAATCACATGAAGTTTGTTCACTTGAGGAGAGGATTGGCAATAACCACATAAAAGCCTCAAGTCTCAAATATGTAAATTAATAATGCTAGAAAATATTTTAATTTAAAATTAAGTTAAACGTTATTTTACGATATGAAAAAACAACAAAAGAATCGTCCAAGTTTTAAATTCATCATCTTTTTAGCCGAAAATATGTAGATTTATTTTAGATAAAACTAATTGTAGGAAAACAAATACGATATTCCGTATTGTACTTGAACCTGCTTAAAACTTTTGATTGTCTAATTTGGAGCTAATGTGACATTTTAAGTTTTGATTGGGGTCCTCGTTGGGGCCATTTATCGTTTCCAATTCCATTGCTATGTCGCCGTGGACTAGTCAACTCTCAGGCAGACGCGGACGCTTAATGTCTTCCTGCGACTTGCCCTCGGCCCTGGCGTGCACTAGGAGAAGTGCCGGTCGGCCTCTATAACCATTAGAAAACATTGACACCGCGCCTCCTCGGGGTTAGCGGGGAAAACGGCATAAGGGAGCGGGAGCTAAGGCAGTGAGAGGGAGGTCCTCGAGCAGAGGTTTTCCCTCGGCCTCCCCCCTGCGCCGGCCACTTTCCCTCGGAATCGCTCCTCCGCGACGAGGACGAGGACGAGGGCGGCGCGGGCCCCTCGTTATTCGGCTCCTCGGCCAACTTCCGAACTGCCGTTCCGGCGGAAGCTCGATTTTATATCGATGAGAGGAGTCGGGCCCGCGCGCCCGGAGCCAGAAACAGTTCTTCTTAAACTGAGTTTGGTGAACCCCCTCGAAGTTGCCGCACGCGCGCGCCCGCGCCGAAAGCCCGTATACACACACGGGCGCTCGCGTAAAAGTTGCCCAAGTCAATTTTGCAGCTGGAGTTGGTAATGCGATTTGTGCCGGAATAAATAGTTGGGCGCGGGCGGGCCGGGCGCCGGGGCCAAGGGAGACTTTCCTCCGCGCGCTCGTCTCGGCAAACTCGTTTCCGCCGGCGAGTGTGTGCGCGCGGCAGGGCCGAATTCAAGAAGGATCCCGCGCCCTTTTTACGCTGCGCCCGCTCTTTCGCTGAGGCCTTTGAGCCGGGAGAGGAGGTAGTTATGCAAGATTGATGTCGGGCCGCTTGAGGGACCGCCGCGCCGCGCCGGGGCCGCGCGATTATTTAGACGGGAGCGAGGGGCCGCGCGCGAGACGTTTCACGGGGAATTTGTCGCCCGAATGGGATCGGCACGATCCCAGAGCCGCGCCGCCCTCTGATATGTTTGTTTACGATCGCGCACCGCCCGCGGCCCGGCCCCCGTCTCCCGGCCCTTTCCCCGCTCGCTTCGGCAGCGCGCCGACGCGACGCTTTCTTCGCGCTTCCCGGGACGAGGGATCGATGGCGCGCCACTCGGGCAACTTACCATTTCCGGCTAGCCGAGTGTTTCTTGTTCCGAAGGAATTCCTGTCAAGCGCCTCGATGACTGCAGAGCAATGGAAATTCCCCCGGCGCTGTTCCGCAGGAGAGGAATGTGTACTCGATACGTCCACGGGTACGATTAGGCGAGGGCGCGACAAACTGTCTTGGAAACTGTCCCATTTCGCGTAATAAGCAACTCGTTTTTAAGGCACTTATGTGCCTACCGAGTTCTCCTCCTACAAGAAAAGAGTCAACCGAGAAGAAAAAGAGGCATGCAACAAAAAGAAAAAAACTCCCACAAAAGATTAATGCAGTTCGGCGGAAGGGCGGTTCGGCCGCGAGAGCGTCGCGTATAATCTCGCCGCGGATATCCGATAAATCCGAGGTGGGACTCGTCAGAAGTGGCGCCGCCACCAGTTTCTCGGGCATTCGCCCTGGGCTTTGGCTAAGCCGCTCGAATGCAATAATAAGACCTGCCTCTTCTTTTGTTTTTATCCTTTCGTTATTGCTCACTCGCTCCCCGCTCCCCAGCTCCTCCTTCACTTAATCGGCTTTTCCCATTTCTCTTTAAGTAGGGCCTTGCCTTTCGCCGTTCATTCGGGCTGTATGTACTTTGTTTAAATGCCCTCGATCAATATTTCATTCGTCAAATATATATCGTTTACTACGTATTTTAAACCCACCTTTGTATACCGTTGAATAATTTTATAAAATTAAAATAATTTGAAAATAATTCAATAATTTTACAACAGTTATCCAAGTGGAGAATTGGACTGAATAAGCTACTATTTGCGTAGAGCGAGCCGTGGAGCATGATCCGATCTTATTCGAAATCTAGATTACATTCAGATTGTTGATAATAATGCAACTTGTACAGAATAATATGCTCAAATTGTTACATGCAATCCTTACATCTAATTAGAAATTGTAGGTTTCAGTCTTGAGCAATCAGAAATTCCAGTTTATAATAATGTTTCCAATGAGTGTGTTTTCTACGATATATCCATTTCTTTAATGAGCTGAATCCAAAAATAATTATTGATTTTAAAATAATAATAAATATAATTAACAAATTTTTCATTTATACATATTCATTATCATTATTTAATTATTATTTTTTAATTATTTTTTTAAATCAAATTTTATAGACCTATGTGCAATATATTATATTAATGATATATTACAAACTCATTGCTTTTGCTTGGAAATTTCTACTCAATAATTTTTCCCGCTTCAATCCATTTTCTCTATTCATATTTCACAATACATTATTGTACAATTACAGTTTCTACTGCTGAAAGGCAGAAAAAAGCAAATTAGATTTGATTCGAGCCTCATTCAACATTTACGTGTAATACTACAACATTGCGCAACTATCTTGAGCTACATTCATGAGCGTTACGAGATTATACGCTAAAAAAGTTAAAACGTTATTCGCATTATAGAGAATTATATAATAATAAATCGTGAGTATTATGTGGCATTTAAGATCTAGTCTCTGAATGTTTATTTTAAATCTGAATTGTAAAAATGATTTTGCCTGCATAATTTTACACTAACAATTTTAGTGGTAAGCACGTGTTAAAAGTTGAGTTTACTACACTTAGTATCTAGAAATGTTTTAGCCATTGATTTTGAATCTACCTAGAATGGAAGTGTATACATGTTTCCTAACGAATATGCAGACGTTGATTTTTTCTATATGCATAACGACACAATCCGTGCGTCTGATAGTAATGAACCGCGTTAAATTCGAACGACGCGCCATTTGCGCTCAAGTGCCGCGCTCACATGAGCGGCGCGAAAGAATTCCAATCCCGCTCAAATTCTAATTCCAATTGTTCCCAGTGCGCGTCCCCCACCACCTGGCCGCCTCGTAATCCGACAAATGAAAACTTACGCTAATTAAACCGTTAATAGCCGAGGCGTGTGCGCGTAACGACGTTACTTAATCCCCGAGAAAATGAAACGTTCGGGGAGCTGCACGCGTAAACAGCGGCAATTTCGGAGGTACGCTTGCATCGGCGCGCGGCACTAGACGCAAAAAAGCGATCGCTTTTTTCCTTTGCCCACGCGCGATCACGGCAGCCTTAATTAAATTTCCCAAGGAATTTACGGCGCTTCGAGGTGTACGATCCGATGACTATAATGGAGCTAAGATTTTTTTCAGCGTCGACGGGTATAATAAAATTTCACGATATCCGATTTACACACCTGCCGATAATGTTTTGTGAAAGAATAGTCTTTCCTATGATAAGCAGATTCCAAGAATTTTTCATACAATAAAGTCATTTCAAATTACCCTTTGTGTAATTTATGTATAAATTTCTAACAAACAGGATATTATTTTCAACATATCATTTTCATTAGTGTTTATAAAAACTTATAATTAACAATTAAATAGTATGATTATAGATTATCTTAGGAATATTTAATTTTTTTAAATAGCTGAGAACACGACTTAGATAAAAAAGATTTTCATCTAATTTTTATTAACAAAGTAATAATTTATATAGTTTAATGTTAAATAAAATAAGAGTTCGTGTAAAGTTTTCACAGCGTAATGAAAGTTAATGGTTAACTTTTAATAAATAAGTTATATTAAATACTGTTTCACTTATTATCTTAAAATACTCGACAGTGTTATTGATTCGAGTGCATAACGTTTCTCTACCAATTCCTGGATAAAAAGATATGTTACAGTTTCCATGATGATAATTACACCAACTTTCTCCAAATTAAATATTAGAAGATTAAGTCCATTAGAATGATTAGCTCGTTTTCTGCTATAAAGTACCATATACTTCAGTTAAATTAAATTATCTTTAAAGGTTATACAATGCCTTTATATTTAAGACACCCTTTACTTCCACGGAGAATACACTTGAAACAATATCATTTTTTTTACATTTCATTTTATATGGGTATATTATTAGTAATTACATAATACTTATTTATACGGAACAAATCCGTAATTGCTATAATAAATAGTAAAGTGAAATTGCATATCGTTAAGTGACGGTAACAAATTATATAAAATTATCTTAGTTGCTTAGAAATAACAAACATTGCAAAGTATTTCAAATATTTGTGTATGCAATAAGTGTCATTCGTTAACTGATCTATTAAATAGAGAAATGAAATTCTTTTCCCTACAATCGATCATTAATTTATGAATCTAGAATATGGATTACTTTTCTAAAATATTTTATCAAAGCATAAAAAGATTGTGTAATAAAATTTTTAATTTTAATCAAAAAAAAAGTTATGATCCTTCATATAATATGATATAAAATATTCATTCATTCCTATCCATATTAATTTTCGATTGGCATGCATCAAGTTTAAAAAAAATAGTTTATTACTAATTTTTAAATAAACTAAACAACAAAAACATTATTTTCATAACTTTAATATTAGTTATAGCTATGTCAAGGTATAGAGTGACGTCCCAATAACAAGAACTTGAAAGGATCTCGCACGTGCGAAGATGCGAATGATTTATAACTCTGACCGTAGTTACCGCGAGCGTACGGGTTATAGCCGTCTCCTTTTCCTCCGCGAATACAAGGAGTCATATTTTTTATCTCTCGCGAATTGCACCAGCTGATGCTCTACTAGATCGTTCTTCCTGAGCTTTACAAGTATTTTGCAAAAGACTATTTTTACTATAAGTTTTATTGAATTATTTAAATTCATTTTTATTTTCATTTATGAAATAATAAAAATAATATATTTATGATAATAAATATATTGATATATCAATAAATTTTCATTATAATTTGATAAAATTAATTTTGAATAGTTATAATTTTACTAAGCATTGTTAATAAAAAAGTGATAGCTGATTTAAAAACTTTAAACTATCAATAATTTTCCCAAAAACTATTAATTATAACATTTTTAATTATAGCATAATTTTTATATATATCATCAAATCTTGCATTAAATAGTTTTGAATTTATAATTCAATTAAGACCAATGATGCATCATCGAAATAATTTATAAAAACTAAAAAATTTAATAATAATTTTATAAACTTTACATAACGCATGAAAATAATTGAAATATAGAAAACATTTTTCATACTATTATTGAAATATGCAGCAGCAACATTTGCAAAATAAAACTAAGTGAGTCACGAAAGGTTAACAAGCGTATTTTCATTCCATCATGTCTGACAAATGACTGTGTCCCTTCTCTGAATATATGCTTTCCTCTGAAGTTGGCACGAGACGAGGGAAAGTACAGTGTTGCAGAGTTTCGCATCACCAACGTTTCTCTCACGTAATCCTACTTGACTAGCATGAGGCAAAAGGCTGGAAAAATACTTGCTCCTGTGGGAGGCCGATTGTTCTTTCGGAGATTACCGACGGTGTACACGCGACAGGGACCGCGAGAGGTACCAAGGGCACTTTCGATAATTGCACCTCAGTATTACAGCGCTCTTTTCTGAATTATTACATGTAAAGAAGTGGGATATTTTTTTCTTGAACGATTGGAAATTGCGAATATTCTCAATTCTTGTTTGTGATAATTCTTTCATTTGAAGAATGAATGTATTTTTAGAATATAAATGTGGATTATTGAATGAAATGTAATGACGGTACAACCGGCTTTACAACCTGGTATAACATTAAAAAATGCAGCAATAAGATATGTTTATCATTTTTTAGTTATATTCTTTGAATTGCTATTAAATATAAGTGCATTAGATAGCTTAGCTTAAATTTGAATATTTTAATGTAAGAATTAAATTTAAATTGAAAAATTCAAATATTGTCTACAAAATATATGGTTCTCTATGATAAACAAACATTAGTAACAGATATTTAGTTAGTTTATGGATCTTTTTACAATAATTATATGAATAATACTGTGACGGTGTAATTTGATTGTATTGATTGACGTGTTCGCTTTCCTAAATGCTATAAGATTGATCTGGACCAAAGATATAAATATTGTCGCGCCGCGCTCCTCGCTCTCTTTCCTTCCCGGCGACTGCCGTGCGTGCTTCGCCTGTTCAGCCTACCGACTGTACGAACTCTGGCCCACGCTGTCCCGCTTTTGATAATTCGAAGCTTCTCGCCCGCCCGAAGGAGTCAACTTCTGCATTGTGCATACGCCTTCGTAAGGACGCAATCCGCTTTGGGATTCTGCATCGTTGAGAGAAGCCTTCCGACGGATATCTTCCGGGATATGAGTACCGAGAGACACCGGAGAAATGATAGAGCGTAGTCGCAGCGGTGAGCTAGCTAGGCTGAAGGATCGATCACGCATTGAAGGTCATCGCGAAGATTGGAGCCGTCGTCCTATGCGACCATCTTTGTTTGATAAGTACTTTTGTAATACCGCGCCAATAAGTGAAATTCCCGTGTTCGAACTAAAATAACAAAATAAATTCCTTTTTTATATAATAATTAAGCAATGCTTCAATTTGAGTTACCGTATAATAAATAATTTGCCATACAACAATATTATTATTATTATTTTATAATTATAAGTATATTATAATTATATATTATTCGGTGCAGTCTTGCACCGAATATTGAGAGCAACCTACATTTCGACTAGTGGAATGATGGGTAAATCTCACAATACTTAGCTAAAAGTCCTATTATCTATAGTAATACGCAGTAAAGGTATTTGTTGACTATCTACAACTTCTACGTTTGCCTTTCACTTCTTATTCTATAGTGAGCTTTCATGTCGCTCGGATTACAAGCCACTCACCTCATCACTCTCACTTTACACGACGTTATGGTGCATTTTCAAAAAAATACTTCAAGAATATCAGGTATTGGCTGAATAGTTGTGAGAACATATGTATTTTTACCAGTTCACCTGCCGCGGTTGTTCTTTGCTTTTTCTCCCACCCCTCCTTTCGACTCTTAGTTCGTCAACGGCGCGTAAGCGATCACAGCGCTTTTCCTCTGATTAGCATTATTCGTCGGCGGCTACTTTCCAGTGGAGCAAGAGCAGAACCTATTCGCCTAAAAACCTGCGAGTAGTCCTCTGTCGCCTATCGCGCGCAGGGAGACCCATTGGGCCGACTATGCTCGCAAGCCTTTCTCCCTTCCAGCGAGCAGCTGTTTAGCTGGGAAGATTCCTTGGCCCAGCTCCTCGTGTCTTTAAAACGCCTTTCTTGGAGCACATATTTCCGCGCTTCCTTTGCGCTTTTCGCGCGCTTTGATCTTTTTCCGCACGTTGCCTCCGATTTCGCGTCGCGGCTCTTTCGTATGTCTGACGTATATACTTGTTCGTAACAGTAATAATGCACTAAGCATAATGTGTTACTCAACCGGTGCGCAAGTAACGAGTGCCCAACGACCACCCAACGACCGCACGTCGAGTCCACTCGTTGGTCCATACTCACGGCATTTGCGTTGTTTCAGCACGACTAGGAAAGCCGATGCAACGCATGGTTTGCACGCTTAACTTGCTAAATTAGCAGTCAAATTCGATGTCAGTAGAAGTTCATCTTAGCGAACGGTTGTGTTAGAGTAAACGAATAATGGAATAAATAATATTACCCATTTGCATTCGATTCCTCGTTTAATGTTTTTTTTTCTTGTTACTGTTACACCTATTTTTATCGCTATTTGGTATATAATTTAATTATGCACTTTATGTATTCTAATTCGAAAAATTTGTTAAAATACTTTAGAAATTGATGGGTATTGCATGTCATTGATGCATAAATGCATAAATTTTCATTTATTTTAATTAAAATCTTCGAAATCTGTTTGTAAACAGGGCTTAATAAGTTAATTGTTAATATTAAGATATTTATTACATTCTGAACGTATAATTTATACAAATACGCGATACTCAATTTAATCATACTCAAAAAGGCATAGCAAAATTTATGATCAGTTTTAGTCATATTCTACATACATTTATGACGGTAAAATGATGTTCATGCTAATAGTAAGCTGATAATACGCCATATTTTCTAACAGCGATTTGAATTTATAATAAACGATTCATTAAAATATTCTTCAGATATAATAAACAAGTTACATGCTAAACTTTATGTAAAACTTGGTATCAAACAGATTAATAATGGTAAACTATTTATTGGGCACTTTTTTTTATATTAGAGTAATAATAATACTTTCAATGAGAGTCAACAACAATTGACGATATTAAAACCAACACCACATTAAATGAATCATAGACAGATTACGATTCCTGTTGATACAGTGTTTACTTGCTATTTTACTCATGATAAAAAATACTCAGAGGAATTAACTTCCATTATTTTTACAGTATTATTTTTATATTAAAAAGTTTTATTATAAAACCTATATATTTTTAAATTCAAAAATTATATGAAAATTTGCTCATTATGCGCAATGAAATAATTATAGAGCTATTTTGAAAGATTGCAAGCATTGCTTTGCTAATGAACTCTTACTATTATATAAACATAAATAAAATCCCAAATATGTAATGTAAGTTCGAATTAACCTATATAAATGTTTATAATAAACTGTATGACTCGTCTTTTGTACATAGTCAATCTTATAAGAATTTAATAGAAATAAGAAGTATCTAAAACAATCTACCGGTAGAAATTATGTACATAAAATTAAATATCTGTAAAGTTATTGTGTATATAGAGGTATGTTTAAAGTTTCTAAAAATATAATACTAAATAAGTAGACATAAAAACTATACATAGTTGACTTATAGAGAACTATAGTATGCTATTAATCGACAAAATTGTATGTAAAAGTCGAGGTAAATGCGTTCTGCTTGGTATTCTTATTATTACGACATATCTTAACTGTAATTTGTCGCAAGTACATACAGTTAGAATTATACTATTCAAAAACTTATGACGAACATAGTTCCAAAATAATAACAATATTAAATAAGTCTAAAATTCTTATCACTTTGAAAAGTACCATTATAGAATTATGATATTCTTTAGTCTTGAATAAGTTTAATTAGCTGTGTAGCTAATTTGTTCAAAGCTCATTTTAATCAGTATAGCGAATGCAAGCCTCGGAAAAATAAACTGTTCTTATATATAATAATATAATATAATGATTTTGTTAATTATCAAGCAATGAAGATTATTAATGATCGAATTATCTAATAACAACTGGAAATAACAGAGCGTTGATTGAAACTTAAAATGCATCGTGTATGTAAAACCAATATCACGTTTCTGGGTTTATTATTGATATACATTGCAATACATATATGTGAAACAATATTATTATGAAGTATACAATATAGAGCAAAACCGCTGTAGTTTTTTTTCTTTATTATTTTAGAATAACAACTACAATAAAAGTTAGTTTCTAAATATCTTAAATTCCCAAATAATATCTACATTTTTTCGATATTGAATAAAAATTTTTTTTTGTTTTAGGCTGACTCTAAAGTATAATAAATTTCATTTATTTAGCACCATTTCCTGTCTATGTTATCCACTCTATTGTTTTTTAAGATCGAACAGGAACCTTTATAATAGCATATTATCCACTCTATAATCATACATATACACAAACTCTAGCAAAAGATTTAACTAGTTTTTAGCTAATTAAAATTTATGTTTCAAATAACATACTTATTAATAACTAACTTTTACTTTCAATCGATAACTTATTTTTCCCTAAAATTATAAATAAGTATAAATATTAAGTAAGATATGCTTCAGACGGCTACCAATATGTAGTTTATTATAATGCCATATTAAAAAAGTATATACTCAAGGTAATGTCCATAGAATTATTCCACTATCAATATTATATATAGCGACACAAAAGTAATAGTAGCCACGATGTGACGAAAAGCGAATTGTACCTAGTAAAGCAACTCCGTCGAAAAGGAAACCAGGGGTAGGTGATTATTTAGACATAGGGTGTTGTAGTTGTCGCTTTTCACGTCCATACAGCTACGAAGCTTTCTAATGCCTGTTTCTGCTGCAATCCCTTTCAAAACTTAACCCAACAAAATGCGTTATTCAAATTCTCCCGCAGCCCGAGCAATTTTGCGATGTATGCGTACAGAGATGAGAATAACTCTCACTACTTCTCTCCTTCAACGCAACATACAAGATTCGCGATTGACTGCTTTTTGCATGTCGATGCAATTTCCAAGTGTTTGCCTTTGTGAACATTCATCGCTTTATATACCGCATCGTTGCATTCAAGAGCAAATTGCTATTAGCAGCTATTGGATATATTTTATTTTTGAATACTCTATTTTAAATATAGTCTACATGTAGTAATATGTATAAAGATTAATATTTTTATTCAGTAAAATCATATTTTATTTTATATTCTCGAAACACAAAATATTCAAATTTGTTTAGTGGATATTTTTTGTATTATTTGGATAGTTTTTATTTTATAAATTATCAATTGTCTCAAAGCAAATTTTGTCTATTTTATTATCATCAATGCATATAAAACTTGATCTTATGTGGGAAAGCTTTTAGCAGATTGTGAAATTCAATCAATGAAAAACGATCATATTTGTCGATATGTATAGCGAAAACGAAAGTGCAATTCACCGTTATTTAGGTATAAAGAAATAGAACTGCTTAATGTTGCAGAATTTATGAAACCAATGTGTATGTATAATCAAGATATGTTTTGGTGAAATGAATAGAAGGTAGAAACTTTATCATTAACTTGCATGATTTTGTACTAGAACTAGTGAAAATAGCGATAAAATAAATTTTCTAATACGCGCTTGAAACTCACTAAAAAGTTGGTAAGCTTTTATTCTAGGAACTTGTTCCAGATCGAGTTTTAAAAATAGCTGCATTGGAGAGATAGCATCTATTATAAAAAGTGAAAGTTTAAATGAAGGTTCTGATTAGCAAGAGAAAGAGTGAGTAGACTATTTATGCTTACCTCACCTAATTAATTTTCAACAACTCAATTCATAGAAGCTGTTTATAAAATCGAAAAGACCTCATCTTTTCTTCGTCAAGAGATAAAAAAGAAGACAAATGGAGAAAAAGTAGAGTGTAGAAGGGGAGAGGGGGTTGGAAAAGGGATGGAGGCGGGAAAGGAGGTTTAGCACCGATATTTTATCTCACGGATATGATCATCAATTTAAAGTTCGTTATACCCTCGTGAATGCGTCTAGCGACGATCGATAACGAATTTTCACTTCCCATTCGGCAAGAAGAGAGCAAGACGTGAAAAAGAGAAGGGCAGTGTCAAACGAGCGTATGAGATGTAAACACAGAGAAAGAAATAATGAAAATAAAGGAGAGTAAGGGGAAGAAGGTAGAAATTCACAAAAACAGAAGGAAGAAAATAGGCAAAAGAGACGTAGAATGCGATAAGAGAAAAGCAAGAGGAAGACGATATGAAAAGAAGAACGGTAAGAGAGAGAAAGGTAAGAATGAAATAAGAAAGAAAGAGATCGAAGAGAGAAAGCAGGAAGTGGAGAAATGGATAGACGGGAATCGGCAGAATTGCGCTGGATTCGAGGTGGGTCCGGGCATGAGAAGAAAGAAAGGGGGCAGTTGTGAAGGGGGGTGGGGGGCTTGATTGGTAGGCGGGGATCGGCGCTCCGCGGGGCGGCTGATTCGAGGTAATCTACCGGTTCTTGTTACCCGCGAACGACGAGTAATAACCGTAATGGAAGGTCCCCGTTGCTCGCCCCGTTGCTCGCCCCGCAAGGGATTATGTACCCGTTAACCCTAGACTCGCCCTAGCTACCCTTTTTTCTTAAGACCTATCGATTCGTCATCAAATTTGCTGTCTAGGTAATAATATCTCCGAAAAGGTTGTATATGCAAGTTACAAATGCTACGTTGCTATCTAGTAATAGCGTTAAAATCAAAATTTAGAGAGGCGTGTTAATCTTTTATCACAGTATAACTATCTTACAAATTCCTGAAAGAAATTAATTATATTATACATTGTCCACATCCATATCTATAATTTGCGTTTAGTTCTTCTGATTAACTCAGCTGATACCTTCCCTTAGATATTATGAAAATCATTTGTAAAAGACCACTGACTTAAAGACTGACATCATCACCTACCTTATCAAGTAAATGCTTCTTATTTTCTTCTACTGTTATTTCCGCAATATATTATTATTGAATGTTTATAGCATAACTGAAAATTTCAGAGATGTGCCTCAATACTATCATGGCTGTCTATAATTTCACTAAAGCTCCACCTTCTTTCCATACAGCAGCTTATTCTACCTCGCTAAGTTCCTCTAGTCTTCGATCCAACGACTGGACTTTTCTTTTAAGCTTCCGATGAGAAAAACACGGTAGGGATTCGCCGACTCAATCAATGTCCGGAAATGACCCCGGTCCGAGTAAATCGATCCCATGCACACCAACTAAATGACCCACGGGCTTCGGGTCGAGGCCTTCTAAGAGTCACCGCAGTCTCGTTTCGGTAACTTACCTCCACGAACACACCAAATTTCGTAGTCACCTTCATTGCTTCTATAGAAATTTTTATTAGAATATAAATTAATCAAAAGCCCAGTTATTTGTATTAAGAGAAAATATAGGTTTATTTGACTATTATATTTATTATAAGACCAACTTCAAAAAAATTCTAGATTTTCAAATAAAATCTGACTGACAGTAAAGTAATTTTTAATAAAATTAACATTAAATAATTCGATTTGGGCTGTTTGCTATCACTTTACTAAAAATAGTAATAAAAATTACTATAAAAATACTCTCAGTGCATTTATTTCACCTATATTAAAGAAAATGATTAATCACAACTTTTAATTTTGCATTTTTCTTAAGCATATCTGATCGACCTTTCATGTATTTTAATATATGGATTTTTATTGTTTTAAGGTATTTTAAATAATTTTAAGTTTGCGCCTACATAATTATATGCACTTACAAGGACGAGAACGAGGTTAAACTTCATTAAGGTCTTCGATAGCTATCTTTTTACACGGCAAAGCTCAGAAATCTTAGGTTTAATTATTGATTTTTTGAAAATGTTCACTTTGACACTAGTTTAAAGAATACGTAAAATAAATTTTCAACTCAATGATATGAAACATCACAGTGGTGTATGTCTCACAGATTCAACCTAGGTGATCAAAAATCGGCGTTACCGTTCTTTTGTATAACACGAAGACTCGGTGAACGCGAGACGAGTATGACGCGAGGCGCTCAAACTTCCGAATAATGTAGATAGATCGCGTCGAATGGGCGAGGGCGCGAGCGTAAAAGTCCCTTCGTCACGTATAGGCCTGGCCCACGCCCTCGTATTTCATCCGACATTCAATTTCTCGAGGCTGGGAGCGAGTTTATCTGTCTCGGAGTAATGCGCGAGAGCGAATGCGTGCCAAGATTTTTATTCGACGACTGCAGGGAGCGAACGCGAAACTTTTGCCGCCACTGATCGGAGTCTCGATGCGGAGGCTGTCGATGTGCACTGCCTCGAAAAGAATGACTGGCTCTAGCGACAGAAAACTTTTCTTTTCCATTTTCCGTGTTTTGGTCTGCACGAACTGAATGTTTCATATGCTAACAATAGTATCATTTTATTTTAATATGTTATGGCAGATTAAAAATGTAATTTAAATAAATGTAAGTCTTGCTACATATTATAAAATTAGATATTATTTATTGTATAATTAGAAATTGAAATTATGTAACATAAATGGTGGCGATTAGTATAAAAACATTTATTTTAAGAAATTTAATGCAAATCTGAATACAAGGAAAGGTACTGCTTATTATTTGCAATTTCTATGGAACGAGGGGTGTGAGAATTTGCTACAGCTTGGGTTGATTAAAACAACGGTTTAAAATTGGGCTAAATCTATCTGAATCCTTAAAAATTAATCTCAATGCCATATTTCTTCTAATTTATTCTTTTTATAAAATGACAAATATAATCTTCTCCTGATCGCTTTTGCTCAATCTGAATCATAATAACACTTTGTCTTCAGCTCCCAGAAGCGCTCACATGCATCGCTGACACAGTAAAAAGCAGCCCGCACGCGCGTTGAAGGAACAAAACGAGCCAAGTTTTGCACAAAGTTTCTCTTCTCCTTAAATGCCCGTAGGCTCATAGCCTAATTAACCCTACGGGGCGATAGCGCGGACTGCGCCTTGGGAGTAAAGGGCCGTTTTGCGTCATTTAACGCACGATTACAAAAGCGCTTATAACTAAAAATATGCACTGGCGATAGGACCCGTACGAATGCAGCCATACATAGTTTACGTTGAAAGATTTAATTGTAGTCGGCCCGATAGTTAGAACTTCCAGTGCTGTATCTTAAGGCTAACTTTTTAATTGTTTTCACAGGGTATTTCTTACTTGCGGGATCTTTCCCCTTTTTTTTTTTATCTCATTTTTTTCTTCTACTACTTTTTCTTCCGCCCTCGTTTTTCTCTCACTTTTTTTGAACGTGGAATGCTCGGTCACGGGTGTTCTGGAGCGAGTTAAGTGAAAGATAAATGTAATTGAAAATTAAGTTAAAGCATTAGTGGAGTGTTCTACACTTTATTGAATTTCTGTTTGATTAAGGGTTACCGATGTATTGTTACAATGAAAAACTTCGATAGAATTTAGTACAGTATGTAAAAGTAATAAACGTATACAGCATACATTACCGAGCAATTATGAACGAGGAACATCATTCCGTGCATACGATTTATACATATAATTATTCAAGACTTCAGACTTGTAAATAATTTTAAAATAAATTCAATACATAGAACAAATTATCATTATAGAAGCATTTAAAACAACGCCGATAAAAATTAAAAAAAAAAATTTAGCCAAGTTGCCAAGTTGTTAATGTTGATTGTTTTATAGTAAGACACTTGCGGGAAACTTGTCTATAAAATATTTAATTCTTTTCAATATTTTATTTTAAACTCTTTTCAATTAATATTTATCAAATAAAGATAAATGAAAATAGTTAAAGAAGCTAATAATAAAAAAACTATAAGCTTGAAATAAAAAAAAATCTATAAATACATAATTATAAAGGGAAATGATAATTATTTTGAATGATCTGAAGAATCGATGAATGAATCTCGAAATATCTCAAATTACGCTGAAATACTACGATAATTTTGTTTAAAAAATATACTTATTAAAAAATCAATCGCAAGGTAGATAAATTCTATCCAATCTAGCAAAATGAAACTCACCATGGCAGCAACTCCACGGCTTCTCTGCGATCAAGGCGAGGTCTATTAGCTAGAGCATTGCGTCACAGCCTATTTATCCAACTCGAGCAATCCTCTTAGCCGTTAGAGTAAGGAGATGCACAAAGAAGAGACTGAGGGGAGAAAACGGCTTATTATATACGCATTCATCGAGACATAATGCACCTTCGGTGAGATTCTCGGATTGCCCGCATGTCGACTGTTCTCTATTTTCGTTATATTTGTACGTTAATCAAATTAATTTAATACTCAATTTTTATACCTGTATCAACAAATTTCATACCTGAGTCAATAGTTTTCTAAAGATCGATTAAAAATAATTTTAAATAAGTGCAATAACTCGGAATTAAATATTATATGTTTCTGGAAGAATAAACAAGATTATTTTATAAAGTTTGTATTAAAATAATGCAAGATTACTTCAAACTTTTAAAGCAGATATAACTAGTCAATAAATTTTAACGAATGAAATAAAACTTTCATTTAACCTATCTGGATGCACTTTGAAAAAAAACATATTGCGGTTGATCATTATTTGCATTTTTATGGCAATATTTATATTACCTTAATTACTTTAGATAGAAAGAAGCCATCTGTAATCTTAAAAGCTGCTTTTAGTGCGTAAATAATGGATTAATGCCATAGTATTCTTAAAAATTCTTGTAAAAAGCATGCTAAATTTCTTCGCCTACTCTATTATATATTATAGAGCTAAAAGCCATGAAGGAGTATCAACTCTTATGATGCATTAGAAATGTAAAGCGATCTGAATAGTGCGAAAAAAATTACCATTATGAAGGAATCCTTCTGTCGGAAAAAATCCACTTTCCTATTTCCAAGTGAGCAATTCCGTAAGTCGGAAAGAGGAGATGGCAAAGGAGGAGGATAGCACAAGCTCCTCGCTCTCTTAAAAGCCGCCCCTAAGCGTCGACGATCAATCCTGGTTTAATGAACTCTTAATTATTTCGAGGACACGCGGTAGCGGTTCGAGAGGGCCACGGGAGCCGGCAAACTGCCCATATAATGGGGGCGCAAAGTGCGCGAAAACCCGGGAAGCTATTAGATAAATACGAGGGTCCCGCGCGAAAGGGAAAATGAAAGCGAATGGAAAGTCCGAGATGTGGAGATTTAAGAAGATTTTAGAATCCAACATTTTATTTTTCAATTCTATCTTATCTAACTTAAAAATAATTTAAATCGATGTAGAGGATGTATCATACTTCTTTATATATTATTTGGATACCTGCTACATGTTCAATATATTATGCGACCTAATTATTTTCTAAACAAACAAGAGTCTAATAACGCTTTGTTTCTTATGTGTGACTATGAGATTGTGTCTTGAAATGAACACCCTGTGTATATTAATCTGAGAAAATTAGTATTGAAATGAGAACAAGAGTGAAAATCTCAGTGACTCTTCTCTTTTAAACAGACTTCATATACAAAGATTTCTAAAATTTAATTTGAAAATTGTTGTACAAATAATACTAATATGAAAATAAATTTTCATTTTCTAACTGTAGTATAAACGTAAGTACAGATTATAAAAACTAATATAACCCCGTCAATAAAGGTCAGTACTCGAGGGTAAAGTATTTCTTAGCATATCCATATATTAGGGATCTTGAATTTAGGTGTCTCGTCAGTGTTAAAGGTAAATGGCAATAGCGGTACTTATGCTGACGCTGACGGTTGCACTGAATATAGATTTTCTTACCAGCTGCTATTGGTACACAGTTATCTTTTTCTTGTATTTATACTTGTATTTCTTGCACCCTACTAGGTCAATTAAATACCACACACCAGTTAGATTTTTTATAATTCCATGTACGAGAGGTGCATTTAATGGTAGACTCTTATACGAAACCATTTTTGTTTATTTATGACGTATAATAAATATTTGTTTTTTTATTGATCTCTGAAGGTATAAAGCAGACTAATTATCGTTACAACACACATATAAAATGATAAAGCAATTCTAAAAAATCCTTAATTTACTATACCTGCGGTTATTGCGACTTTGAGTTGATAATATCATGCTGAAATGCATCCATGACATTTCTTGAGAGCTACTTTGCGAAGTAGATGATAAATATATTTCGCGCTTCGCCAAGACCGCTAAAGTGCCAGTCTGCGAATGCACCTGTATAACTGGTAGCAGTGTGAATAAATAGCCCAACGCTGAACGCTTCCTACAATAAGTCATAGCACTGGCCTACCCGTCCTGACGTAGCGACCATCCTAACCTCTATTATCGTTTCACATTGACACCATCGAAGTACGATCAACCTATGAATTTCCATTAAAACGGTCATACAATAATAAAACTGCACTGTTGAGCATTCGATACATTGTTGCATGATACATTGTTAAATTTACACAAACAATTATTAGTAAATTCAGAAATAATCATAGAAATGTTATTGAGTAATTATATGCGAAAAAACTTATTCAATCAGAATTGCCTCGTGTAAATGCAGATACACATCAAAATCAACATCATCTCGCAAATGACTAATGTAGAATTGTCCATAAAATTAAAAGATATCTTCTATAAGGTGAACGAGTAGCTTATGTATTACTAGTACGAGTATACGTAGTAAGGGTAATTACGTATACGAACGAAGGATTTGTCATACGTGTAATTTACTCGCAACATGGAAACCTTAGAATATCATTGTATCTATCTACCTTGCTTATTAGCACTCGTATAAATAACATCAATAGCTAACTTTAATATACCCTTTGAAACTCAAAGAAATTCTATAATAATGAAGTTATACACTGGCCAGTGTATTTAGCGATGACTTTTTAGTATAAACGTATGATTTTCACATATTATTAACAGTAATTTATTTAAATATATTATTTAAATTATATTCAGCAGTGCTTGGACAAATAATCCACTTTGAATTAGCCAATTAGTTCTGGGTAGAGACTGGTCTATTCAGTAACTCCACTGTTTAATTTTCTATCAGGATGAACGCTACGTAATATTACGTATTAATTTTACGAAATGGAGCAAGTTTTCACATATACCGAATGTCGACGACTAGACTATCGCTCACAAGGGACCCCAGTTCGCTTCATTGTCGAGCGGCCGTGTTATCAAAATAAAGATACATCAGAGAATTAGTCTTGGTTTCGGGGTTCAGTTCTTGTGTGACTATAAGATACAACACCGCGCTGCGTCGTTACGGTCAGTACTACGTGTTCGCGGAAAAAATAACCCACAGAAAAAAGACTCTCAATTTCAGTGGCAGAACATATTCTAATCTGAGACTATTTATATGTACTTCTTAGATGGTAAATTTATGGTGCTGACGATATCAGTGACTTTGTTGGTACTGATACGTATTTAGTGTTATTTTAAAAATGAAGATATATAATTGTAGATTACAAGTACTGTAGATTACAAATACGAGTACAAATACAAATATTTTATTGCAACCAAATATTATTATATATTATATTACTATATTATATTACTAATATATTATATTACTTATATACAAGTGCACTCTACGTCACTACGAAGTAGGGGGTACCAACAAAGTAGAAGTGTACAGGGTTACGTAGCTGACATTCAGGTATCGTGCAGAACAGAACGACATCCTTCCTTTACAGCTGTTAAATGTAGCACACTTATTGCTCTACATTAACGTCGAAATCGCGTTGTTTACCGACGTGGTTTGTCGACCTTCTTGTCTCTTAAGTTTAATCCTTTTCGAAGCACTACCTGAGTATGTTTCATAACAGTATACCTTGAATAACACTACTGTTTAAACCTCGATTACCATTCGTATAAAACTAACTATACATAGTTAATGTCATAGGATATCTATTTAATGTTATAATATTGTAGGAAATCTTTTTATTGAATAATTACAATTCTAATCAATAATATTTCGAAGATTAGTCTGTTAATTATGATCTGTTTGCTTATTAAAGTCACTAACTTTGGAATGAACGTACGTTATTTAAATCTTTTAATAAAATTAATCCAGCCATTTTTATAGGAACGAATTCCTTACGTTTTAATAGTATTATGATTCTACTTTAATATTCTAATGTCTGGTAGAAGATATACGAGTTATTAAGGTCTTCAATAAGTTTTGACTATTTTCAATAGCTAAATTACATGTTCTTTCCATAGTGAAAAGTATGCTAAGATTTCAAAACTATGTCAAAATGTACGGGAATGTACCGAAAGAAATATGTAGGATGTTATGATAATTATATAATATCGAAATATCGTACAGATAAGCATTATATACATTACAATGCTTATGCATACACTTCTGTAATATTTTGGAATCGTACATGTATATACTTATTTCTTTGGCCTCCATGTTAATCTAAAATGATTTCTTACTTATAAATTTGTAGACAGTTGGTAATGCTGGGCACAATGTTCATGCAGTATGTTTATATATTAGCATTACTACGCATAATACTGTACACCGTTGATGAGCTGCAACGGTACCGTCATCGTATAATCTACTTATTAAACATATTCAGGAAATATAAATTTTAAAACACCTTAACATTTGACTAAAATGATGTCACATCTAGGGCACTGGTAAAGTAAAAATTTGCGAAAGTAGCTAAATCTTATTAAGTTTTAACTTTAATACCATCTACTACTTTTTCAGTACTTGTACACTGAGTTATTTTTTGTTTATCACTAAACATCCCCCATTCTGTATTCATCTAGAGTTATGTCTTGCAAAGATTTATGCAAATTAATTCCGAGTCGAGAGTGGGCTGGAAAAAAGTTAGGCAACAAATCATCTTAAACTGCTCCCACACACTCGCACTCTGTGACGTATACACATTCATCTATTTATTAGTTTTAGTACTTTAACCTACTCTCTTAAGTTTGGAAAGTGAAACAGTCACTATTTTATGTACGAGTAGGAATCGATATTTTCACTCTTGATACTATATTTCTGATCTGATTTGTTTTTCACTACGTAATATATTAAAGGAGCATTACAAACTAATTATAGAGAACCATTGTTATTATTATATTTATAGGTTATGTGTTGAATTCTGTTAAAAATCTAATAAATATTATTTACAAATATTTTATTGAAAAATAAGAAAGTATAAGAAGAATAAATAAGTAATACGAAACTGTATTCACCTATTGAATACAATGTTTAAATTTATTAGACACATTTTGTTGAAAGTATTATAATTATACATTTCAACTACTAATTATAAGACTGTCTACTAGAGAGTGTATAACTTTTGTTCATCGTGTTGCATCTAGCAGACAGTCTTATAAAGATTATTAAACTTTTCTCTTCGTAGACCTAATTTATCATTGAAAAACATTGTTTTCATTATTAAGAACAAACTTTAGTTTAAAAAATTCTTTTGCTTAATCAAATTTAAAAGTAAAGAAGTTTTTTCTATGTCGAAGGCCAGAGATAGAGAACAAAAACGCGCGTAACAGGAAACAATCAGCCAGCGATGCAACAGAATCATGCAGTTACATTCGAACGCGGCCACGGACCCGACTCCCCCACCAAGAAGTTTCGGATCTCAATCGGCGTAGTTCACAGAATAGAGTTAGCATTTCATGTTGAGAGCAAGAGACCATTCGAGTTTCCTCTCTTGCTTGCCCTGGCGCATCTCCTGCAGAATAGAGTGCAGCTAGGAGACGAGAGAGGGTCTAATTGAAGGGAAGTGTTCGCGGTGACGGAACTGCCAGCCTCGCCGTCCCTCGCTACTACAGACTTACCCAGTATCTAGCGCCAAAGAGATAATATCGTGTTTCTACAACGAGCCCGAGTGTCCAAGTTAACATCCTCGACGCTCTTGTACTTCATCCGTTCAAACGTACAGCGCTCCAAGATATTCTCTCAGTTCCTTTTTTATAATTAAATAACAAGAAAATTAAGCGAAGAAACAAGATAAAATTGATTGAACAAACAGAAAACATCTGCCACATTAATAATACTTAATATTTTATATATATATATATGGTATAATTATCATTAATAGTTGTTAGACAAAGAGCAAGATATCTAGCAACCGAGGTGAGAATAAAATGCTAATATCTGCAAATAAATAAAATATATTACAGTTCAATAAGATTACCCTTTATAATATGTAAGTTATAATTCGTAATAAAATAAAAGTTTTATCAAAATTCAATTTGTTTAAATTTTACTATTTATTACGTTTGATTAATTTAAGATAATTATTTGATTAATTAACAGTTTACAGCATGTAGATAGGTAAAAATACACTTATATTTATTATTTTACTAGTAGTTTTAAATTAATTTTTTATAACCATACTTCCATTAGATCTTCTAATAATTTTATGATTGAAACACGATTAGGTCAACCATTTGCTCGAATATGCATTGCACATTATTCTGCTATTTATATTTAATGGGTTACTTAAGTATTAAATTTAAATTCATTCAAAATTTATTCGTTTTTTTTACTCTGTCGCACTAAATATTCTATCAATCAAAAAAGACACTAATATTTTATTAATATTTTATTAATATTTAGACTCTGATATAAGAATTTTTTCAACTACCATGATCAATTAAGCATTGTCATTTAAACTAAGTTTAGAGTATAGTTTCCCTATAATTTCAACTAATGACAAACATTGTTTTTCTAACTAAGCGTATAGAAAACATATGTATGATAAAAAGCAATCAGTAAAGTTTCATTCACATCAGGTAGCCTAAACACGTAACGTCCACAGTTAAAAAAGTTTCCACACGGAATTCAACGCGGAGCGTCGCATCGCGGAGCGAGTGGAGGGCGCGGAAAACGGAAAGTCAATCGGATCGACGCACGTGTCGGGGAGGGAAGGACGGTCGTCGCCCGAGCGAGGCGCGCTCGCGCCAAAGCCCGATAACGAAATTATCTTAATCCCGGGCCTGATCGATTGACGTTTAATCGATCAGCCCAGCTATCGCGCCAACGACAGCTTCCTATCGCCGACGTCCCCGCGCTGTCTTAAAGCGGACATTGGATATCGATGGGGCTGCCCTGTAAAGAGGACGCGCCTGTTTTCATAATTCATCCACGTGCGGACCTGATCTCAACATGGGCAGAGCCAAAGGCAGACAACTCCTATGATGCACGTATCTTTGCAACTGCCAATATACTTTACTTTTCATTCTATAATGGAGCATTTTTTTAAAAGATCATACTCCGTAATGCAGTTTGAATCAGTAAAATTAATCCTGGTAGAAAAGTAAACTATTTTTGGCAAACCTAACTAGTGGATTATTCATAAGTGTTACCTTTTTTAGAATCTATTTAGGATACTAAAAGTATTAGAATTATACTAATTCAAAGGTTGATAAATAAAAGGTTTTTAAACGTGTTCAGTTGTTAAATTCAAACGACTTATTATATTAATTTATAATTTTCATTTTTTTTAATATTGAATTTTGTTCATACTATTGCACGTACTATAAAATAGATATGTACTGGATGTTGATTGGTATACATACTCGGTAGTTCGTTTTCTAACACACAATCTGTAAATGCATTAAAAATTTTCGAAAATCACAAAATATAAGCTTCTGAATGCGTGAATATCTTAATAACTATCAAGAATAACCTAAAATTGATTTAGATTATAATATATTGAACCCGTGATCTAACCACAAACTGGTTTAAATAATTTTGTGTTCCTTTAATATTCCGACGTAACGAATGTAAATGATTGTTTTCGAAAGCTACCAAAAGTAGGAGTTCCAGTTTTATCCAAAATTTCGACACTAAATTTTGAGCTTGATTAATACCTCGACTCTTTTGTTGAAGATATCCGAGGAATTCGTCATCTCCAGAATGAATTAAGCGAGACTGTTTTCGGACGCAGGACTTTTCGCTCAGAAAAGGGAACAATGATCGATCATTACAAACAAATGGCGCTCTGCAAGCCAGCCGTCGGCGGGAACCCATTAAACTGCTTATCTTACCCCCGACCGCCCCCGAAAACGGGGACAAACGAGACCGTAAAGGCTCTCGCCGATCGCGAGCGCCGCGCCTTCATTTCCGCTCGTCGACAGCTGTGCGCGCGGCGTGGGCTTTAAGCGGATTACCCTAATAAATCCCCAGTCGGCGTCGTGTCTGGGGAAAAAGGCGTCGTCGCCAGCGTCGATTCGACGCGAGTCGCTCGCCTGCCGCCGCGGCCAGGTTGTTCGCTCGTTTGCGAGGATAATGGGGGCCATGGGTCGGCGACCACGATGTATTTTCGCCGGCTTCGCTTGTCGGTAGCGACGCCTAATGGGCAGCAATGCAGATTCGACGCGGCCACCGTCTGCGAGTTGCCATTGGGAAGAAACCTACTGCTCTCGTTGAGGCGCGTACCCGAGTAGAACGAGACGAGCTTGGTCAGCCGACCCTTCATTTCGAGCGTAATCGAGTCATTTTTTGCAATTATAAATAAGCCCCGGTGGTAACGGTATAACGGTAAAGTTTAACACATAAAATGTTTGAAATTTTATTGATTATTATTTTTATATATATGTTACATTTGATGAATCAAATAGTAAAAAATTTTCTAAAATAATTTTCGACGCCAGAACTGGAGAACTCGAAACCATCAGCTTAATAGGTTATCACCTAATCCACTAAATTTTAATTAGTAATTACATCACTTTTTAATTTACAGAATTTTATAAGTAGTTGACTTCGTAATTCACTTACTAAATTATTTTGTTTTAAATTATTTATTACAATAAATATATGAAATATTATAAAATTCTTGAAATCACATTGCTAATTTGAACCTATTGTGGGTAAAATTCATATAGAGTTGTTGTAGAATATATCCTACATTATGATCCACGAGGCAGATTGATTAACAAGGGATGTGTTATAATAGCTGCGTTGCCTCTGTTTACAAGAAGTTTTATTAAACAGTCGGTAGGCAAGGAAAGCCGCATAGACGTGCACAAAGAAGCCCAAATACCCGGCTCAAACGGTCGAGGAGCGGTACAAAGGAGGCGCGCGCATCCGTCTGGAGCGCAAGCTGGGAGACGGAAAGGAGCCACTCCCGGGCGGCAGGCGGCGGCCCGCGGAATCGATATTTAAGACTGTCTGCCGGCCGTGAAAATTTAATAACCCTCCCTAGAGAACACGTGTGAAAGCCCTGGCTCATCCGGGGCCGGCCGATATTAAATCTGGAGGGCGCGTAATTAAAAGCCCCGAAATGTGCAGGGCTACGGGCCTCGAGGGCCTCGGATCCGTCGGCTTCCGATGGGCCCGCGTCCGCCGCGTCACGCGCCGTCCAAAATCCATTCCGAGCAATTAAGTTGAGGGGGGGGGCGGGGGTATTAATATTCGTGGGTTTTGCTACAAAACGGAATCGTAATTCAGAGCCGCGGGCCCGAGTTTCCGCGCGCAGCGGGCGCGCGAATTCAATTAGTCCGTATTTATTACCGCGAGCTCCTCCGACGCGACGATTTATCTTACCTCGCCGCCCCGTAATCTCTCGCAGTTTACCTTGGCTTTTACTTTTACGCGGGCGCGTGGCTCGTTTTGTTTCGGGCAGGGCGCGCGCACCGCGCCACTTGCCGTTTAACTTGGGATTATTAGTTTTTCGAAAGTAGTCGACGACGTGGAAGGAGATTTTGTTTGCACCCGAGCGCCGAAGTGTTAATTTGCCCCGCTGCTAGAGCCCTGATAGAGATGTATAGGATAGAACTTTCCTTCTCTTTTATTATTCTTCTTTTTTCCAAATCTAATTATTACTTTCACCATTTTCTCCGTGACAAAACAATGTAAGCTTACACTCTTCTTTAGAGTTAACAGTTTGTTCCCTACATGCTTTTCATTTTGTATGCAAATCTATCATACTCTTCCTGAAGTGTCGGTGCACTGGTTTGATTCTAAAGGTTGCGGTCCACTTTTTATTATATTTCTGTTTTTTCATAATCATTGATAATTTTCTCAGATTTACAAAACAAGATACTTCTTTACACTAATAACCTTATGATAATTATAATTATCTAATATATTAGCTTCTTTTTAACAAAAAAAATTGCAATCATAATACCAATTCAAATAATAATTCAAATTTTTTTAATTAAATAATGGTAATTTTAATGCACCGCACATTAGAGTAGTACAACTTAATTAACCGAGAAAGAATAGGTATCAATGAAGTAAATTATATGTTAGTTATTACATCAATTATTTTATTAGTTGTATGCCGTTTTCCATTACAGTATATTATGTTTCATAATTACTGCATCTCGGCCCACATTTAATACGTACTTTACATGTACATCTCGTTCGCGAATTGTAGAGATTTGAGTATGTGTTCTAGAATACAATAGTAAACGTGAGGCGATGTTCACGTGAGTAAGTAAGCCCAATTTGCTAACACGAGATACCGCTAATTGCGCGAACTCGCTATACGTTTTTCTAAGAGATTCTTATTTACTAACGTGTAACAACAATAATTTCACCCATTTAATTTACTATTTATGTACATAATCTGCTTGATTCATGTGTATATATTAAATAATAATAATAATATATGTATTATATAATAATGGTAATTAATAATAATAATTATTTGATAATTGGTATTTGAAGATTGATATACAGTTATATAATTGAATGTTAGAACAAACAATAAAACAAAGGAAGATGTAACAATTTTATTTTTTTGGTCGAATAAATCAGCAAATGCTTTATTCGCAAGTTGCGTTTAATCGCTACTCGCTATCTACCCTTCAGGTCATGCACGAAGCTTGCCTTCGCCTTAAGACGTTTCCGAATTTTCTAAAGCTTCACGATAAGTGACGAGTTTTATCAGTCTGCAAAACCTGAATGACCATTGAGATTTTGAATTTTTTACAAGGATAGTATAGTGGCCTTTATTCACTAGAATAGAAGTCTATGAAACTTATTACGCCTCAGGCAAATATGCGGGCGACACAATACATTGCGCATTTTTATACCGCACATGTAAAACTAATTATTGGTGATTTTTCCTAATACTGCAACGCAAACACACCAACGATTTTGAAGAAACTTAAATAGTAATCATTGTTTTTATTCTCATAAATGCTATGAGTTAAGTAAGAACAAATAGAAAAAATATATAAGTAAAGTAAAGAGTCGCGTAAGCAAATATCTAAACAACTAAATAGTTATTCAAACCCGAATAGAAATATTGCTGGAAAATAGAAAAGAAATAAAGAGTTTTATTTCTTTACAAAAGATATATCCATAATAATACCATTTTCAGTAAGTGGACCACTTACTTTGAGGACAGAAGGTGCAAAGTACATACGCTCAGCACAAAATGTTTTTTTCGCTTGTGAAAAAATACTTGGTGCACGTGATCCCTTCTTACATTTTGTTATAAAAACAATATGACTCGGTGAATGTATCTAATATCGAACTTGTAGAATGTTATTCTAGCTTTGTTAATGTTTTATTTCGAATGAAAATAATGACTTAGGGTAAGTGAGTTCGTAATTTCTAAATTAAAATCAATAATAATACCACACATAAGTTATACATAAGCTAAATTTTATTATAACTTGTAACAGGAATCAACAAAAGGCTTTACATATAAAAATAAGAGACATTGAGCGTTACAAAAAAGATTCACAATGTGCTCACTGCGATGCTCACTCAAAAATCGAACTACCATACCCTAATTTGTTCGCCCGATGGTACCTAACCACTGCCCCTACTACTTTACTTTACTTCATTCTGCTCTTTTTCTTTTGGCCTCTTCCTTCTTCACATATGTTGCAACGCTGCAATTATATTACATCTATTGGGAAAAACCTTTATAATCGCTCGTTGGAATCTGGCTAAGAGATGTTATATTATATATTATATACAATTTAACCTTAAATATTAGAATAGTAATTATATAAATTCAATATCTACTTTAATTTAACAATCTATTAATATGTAATTTAATATTGAAATCTTAAAAACAAAAAAATTAAATTACAAAATCCATACAATCAGAAAAAATTTACATAAGCTAAATTTTGACAACTAACTTTCTTCTCCGAATATAGGTAAAGGCTCCTAATAACTTCGAAACATGGAATAAGGTTATGAATTATGTTGACCACTCTTATTTTATATACTCTAAAATAAGTTAATACATGACTATGTGTATGTATGAAACACTAACGTTGCAGCACTAATTATAAAGATGTTTGCAATAAAAACTGTAATATAGATGATGAGTTTAACAAAATTTTATTAACAAAACTTTAAAACTATATATTTCAAAAATATAGTTATCACATATATACAGTTAGTCGCACAGCTTTATTTTTGTACTCTTAATAGGTAGAATACATAATTTAATATAACGTCTCAGGACCTTTTCCCTCATTTTTCTTTAGGTTGAGTTAGTGCTGTACAATGTTGCGAAGGGTAACCGATAAATCCTTCGCGGTAATGTGGAGAGGTTTAAGCGAAGCTTCTCGGAGTCAAATCTGCAAGGCGACCGGGCAACTTGGCGAAAAATTAACACGCGTCCCGTGCTGACCCACCGTAACAAACGACGCCTCCATTTCGTGAGCTTAAACCACGTGAGCCGTAAAAATGCGAGCACGCGAGCCGCAAAGAGTGTAAGCAAAAAGGCGATTTTGAGCGCCGCCGTTAATCCGGGGCGCGATCCCCCGCGAGATAATTCGCGGACGCGGGTTAATTGCGAGTTTATGCGTTGTTTCGCTCTCCGGGCAATTAGAGCGCGCCCGGGGAGCCCGGCCACGCCTTATCCTTCCCGGGGTCGAAAATTATGCCCGGGATCTCGCATGCTAATGCCCAAGTGCGCCGCGGCCCGATCTTTCGCCCCTGGACACGCGTTTTCTTACTACTCGCGGAAGAGGAGATTCTTTTCTACGGAGGCCCGATGGGATTTATGGGACGTTACCGCTTTTAATATGGCTTGGCTTTATTTCCTGACGTCGTAGGAGATTCCTGCGATTAACCTGAGCTTCCGTTGGTTGGCGAAAAATGAGGAGGCCTCGACCTCTGGCGCAGTAAACCTGCTGAATTATCACAGATCGTATATTACTGTTTGTTAATGATGAAATTAGAATTTTTTTTAACCTTGCGCGCAATCACATTAGCGAGTTATGTACACTTACAAGTTGTAAATTATTGATACTTTAAAATTTGCTTTTTTAAATTAAAAGAAAAAACCGTAGATGATATCATGTAATGTACAGTTTTGTAATTATTTAGTTTTCTATTACTTTTGTCAGTTGTATATAAAGAACTTATAAACAATGATAAGCTGTTAAAAAATTATAATCGTAATAAATTTTTCAGGTTAAATGCAGATGCCGCAGCTAGCTGCTTCTTTATAAACACATTAGCTAGATAAATGGATTACGTTCTATAATATATGGACTGTTTTTGTAGTAAGCTAACAGCCATTTTCTTCGTAATTGTAACATATGAAATATTTGCATAAATTGTATGCATGTATTACAAAGGCTTTGTAATTAAAACACAATTGTGGTGTATTTCCATTTAAATTTAAATACATTAAATAATTGCAAATAACGATGAAAATCACAAACACCTATTTTATTATATACTGTATTAACTAAATACAGCGTACAGTAAACGCTCGGATAATTTCAGTAACAAGCTTACAATTGAGTAGTATAAAACTATGATTATACTATCTATGGAAATATACAACTTGATTAAAAATATTACAAGCATAAAACAATGGTGATTAATGAAATTATTACAATATACGCATTGAAAAATGTACTTGAGTCTTGTAATGATTGCAAAAAGGGTAATGAGTCAACCGCCGATATCGGAAAAAATGAGTGAGGGATAGGTTGAAACACAAATGACATCAGCGCGCAATGCAGTGTCCCTGGAGTTTGAGAAGGCGAAGTGTGGTAGAAGCGGCAGGGAAGATAAAGCACAACACTCACGTAGCGCGCGCTACTCGAGACATAAATTCCGGGCGTTATCCTTATCAATTGAGCCGGGTGGCCACGTAGCCGCACTAAAGCCCACGGTGCACTCGGACTTTTAACGCCGGAGAATCGGGCCTCGCGGCATGAAAAGATATCCCCGCGGAAGCTCGAAATATTTATTTCTGCCAGAGGGAGATGATTAATGCGCGCGGTCCCGCGGCGTAATTAGAGGCTCTCGGCGCCTTTCCCGCCCGCGAATTCGCGTCACGCACGACGGACGCGATAGATATAGGAAAAAATGGGACGGGCGGATTTCCCAGGGAGACACAATTCCGCGCGCACGCGAGCCGCGAATTTAGAGGAGCCGTTACTCCTCTGCGAGATTGCTTTGTTGGTATAGTCTCGAGTAGCCGGCCAAGTGGGCGAGTTAAAAGTTTAATGCCTCGCCGACGTGGCTTTGAACAGTTGTTTAAACATTTCGACGCGGGACTATTTGTGAAAAATTTTTAGATCGCCAACGCCGCCCTTGTTTACTGATTTTTCCTAGAACATTTAAATATTTGACCGTTGGAAAAGTTCCTAAAAGCACTCGTTTGTCCCATTTGAATTCGTGTTTGCGTTAAATAAAATATGCGCCGCAGATGCAACGTAATGGCGGTAGCCCATTTTGGGGGTTCATCCTACTACTCTATCTGGAATTATTTATATAGATTATTAAATGGAAGGGTGGGAGCACCGGGCCAACAAGGTTCAAGCGTGACCGAGGCCCTGTAAATACGCATTAAAAACTCGCGTAAGATTTACAAGCTAAACTCGAAAGCCGCAAATAATAGCGGGGCAAAATGTAAAAAAGGTAGAATAAGAACCGCGGGCGGGTGAAAAAACCGCCAAATGAGCAATAAAAAGCCAATGTTTCATAAAATATCAGTGCCGTAAAAGGGCGGGGGGTAATTCACGGGCACAAAACAGAAACACCTCAGAGGGCGTCCGGGCCCTGGCGCCTCGCGCCCGCACAGAGCTCCCACTTGAACCTATAAACTGCGGAAATAAAAGGCGCGCGATTAATTTTAAACCTCTCTAAACAGAAAACAGCCCTTTGAGCCGTGGCCGGGCGCGCGCCGCCCCCGGGAGAGGGGGAATCCCGCTCGCGCGCCTATGAATCAAGTTAACGTTTCTTCGAATTTACGCTGCGTCGGCGGCGGCGGCGGTGGCGGCGGCCCCTCGTAAAAGCCGCCGGCCCACTAGAACGAAGACAATCGTTCTGTCCATAAACTCCCTCGCGTCATTTCGCAGTCCCGGCGGAAACTTCGGGTTCTTCCCCCCTGTCCCCCGCGCGTCCTCGTAAAGCATCGGCCATCTACGAGCGCTCTAACTTCGTCCCTTGCTCCACTGCTTAAGTTAGTTGCGCAGAAGGAATTTCTTGGAAGTGTTTTCCAAGGCCCTGATCGCGGGCTACCCCTATCGGCATTCGGGCTGCCCCCCGATCCTGCTCGGACTTGTTTACTCTAAACACTTAAACTGTAAGCCGCGGCTTTCCAAGCATTCACTGCTCTTCACAAATCTTTTAGCGCGTAAACGATCCAAGAACCGTTCCTTTTCTCAATTCTTCCAAGGTCATGACTACCCGGCTAACGCACCATTATGTTCCGATTCCGATCATGAGGAATCTGTACTTGGGTAGATGCCTACGTGGCCATGTAACATTTAACCGCTTGCTAGCACATATTCATTATTCTAAAAATTTAATAAAACTTAATATATGCCTTGTCTATTTTAAGATACCTTTGCATACTTAAAAATAAGATGAGGCTATTTATATTCGCATGTAAATTATCTAACTTTCCTTCGGAAAATTTTATGTAGAGATTTTAATACTTCCACGTAATCTTTTGACAAGCGACCTGCAACGACCTGGCGCGAGTTTTGGCGCATCCTGCATCTAGGCGAAAGCCAGCCGACGTAGTCCTGGGCAAGGAGCCCCGAGATCGGAAGCCGGACCCACCAAAGAGGTGATAGTAACAACGGCACGCTAAGGTGGAGCGTGAACCGCTGAATATACGACACTGGACAAATGATATAAGATTCCTCCACTGAAAGATGCTTCTAATAAAATGGACGGTCGTAGCGGACCCCGGCCCTCCCTCTGCTCTTTCGTCGCCCCTTTAGCGTCCCTCCGGGGTAGGGATGTATACCGAGGGATACGCGGTGGCCACTTGACGGCCTCGCTTCCAGCTCGCCGGAAAAGCCCTCCCTTTCAGCCGGACGAACTCGAGCCTCCGACGCTCTTCTCCACCGCTTCTCCCTCTTTGCTTCGACTGGATCCCTCCTCTGCCCCTGCCCATGGCCCTCTCTTTCTCCGCTAGGCGCAAGGATCTTTTATGTAAGGTATTTTCTTAAAATTTATCCTCCCTCGCTTTTTCCGCGTTGCTCCAACTTCTTTTAACTCACCCTCCCCCTCCACCTCCGTCCGTTTCTCATTCTCCGTCTTATACCTTCCGCTAAAAGGTGAACAGTTTTTTTTCAACGAAGATATGCGTTACTATCAGTTTTTGTGTATTTTACAGCAGAGCCAAGAAAAGTTTTGGAATCGGGCTGTACTAAAAAATATTGAATGCGTTGTAGACGAGAATTCAAAAAGGAATTATCGTTTTTTGTTCATCTTTCAACAGAGCTCGTAACTTAACAAATCATTTAAAATCATCAACTGCTTTTCTAAAATATTCAAACAGGATTACTGCATGTAGTTTGCGTATATATATATTAATCGAGTAAGTGACAAGGCTTTGGCGGATTATAGTACAGATTACGAAGTGTTAAATATAAATGGGAAATAAAGTTTTACAACTTTCTTGAGTTTTATTACAGTCTTTAATTTAATCCGTTCTAATGGATAAAACAGATGTTTACATGCAATTGAAGCTTAAAGTTTTTCACAATCCTTTTGTACTAAATAAGAATTTCACAGTTATTGAAAAATGCGGCGAAAATACTACAACTAAAACATAACAAAGTAATATTCTTAAACTAGATATTTTTCAGTTCAGAGAATTTAAAAAAACAAGTCTTAAAGTCTGCTAAATTTTCATTCTTTATTAAAGATTCATTTCATTGATTGAAATAATTTGAGAATCATCATCTATTAATTGAAAACCTTAAATTAATTCAAATTAAAGAATATTTTTTTGAAAAGTATTTCAGAAACAATTTGATATAATACACTAAGCAAAACTTATAAAACTGATTAATATAATAATAGCATAACCTTCGCAAAAATTTTACTGCCTTTGAGAACAGTTATTTTTTTTTACCAAGGCAGCAATTGGCAGAGACCGCGTACTCATAAGCAAGATCACAAGATCCAGTGCCTTGGTGCGGGCGCCTCTATGTTTGACCACTTTTGGAAAGCAACCGCAGTCGCAACCGCGAAAATGATCGTAAAGCACTAAATGTGTGTTACTCATGCTTTTCCTTTGGTGGCCTACTTTTGAGGTCATTTAGGGCATCCTTTTATTTAAAAGAGCCGCTTTTTTATCGAACCACAACGACTTATTCGATGTTATGCAGCAGTATTACTATTTTTTACGGGATCCGGGTTTCAGTTCTAAATCTTTTCATTAAATCCAGATTTCACATTTTTAGCGAAAAGGAAATAATCATATTTTTTTTATTTAACTGTTATCACTATAAAATCAATACTTTACCGAACAGTAATTAGTATGTTGTACTTAGTGAAAATGTCTTACCTGAAACAAAAAAAAATATAAATATGAATATGCATGTAATGGTTTAAGATATTATTAAATAATGACGTTCATATTATATCAATATTTTTTATTTTTTTTTGGATGGATAAAAGATTTCTTTTCCTTATGAATGTACCGGTAGGGGCTAAAATAATAACGAACATGAAAGTATTCCTCGACTTCATTAAAACGAATTTAACAATTTTGATAGTTATATACAGCAAGCATGATTGTGTGCGCCTCATAGAGAGAAAAAACACCTCTGTTACCACAAAAAGAATTCGCCCGCCTTTGAGAAAAGGCGCGCAAATCAAAGTCGAGTGAAAAAAAACCGATGTACTCGACGATTCACTAACGAGTCACGTGGCAAGGAGCGACATGTAGTTTTATAGAAGTGCGCACGATGAATGCGGCGAGTTTTTCAAGGGTCGACACGTAGATGAATTCTTTGCCTCCTTCAAAGTTATGTTTGCTTTTGACATTTCGTCAGTAATTTCGCATTAAACACGTATAGACGTACGATTCGTAAGCAAACCTGCAACGTAAATTCTTTCATAGAATGTATTTAGACCCTCGTATAGGATTCAATGGCCACCTCGGCTAGAAATGTCTGAGAGCAGCGACGAAAATAGGAATATAGTTATTGTAGAAGACGATGCTTGAAAATTGCCATTTGCAAATTGTTCGCAGCCTGTTTTACTGCTGGCCCCATTAAACAAGGGAAAATCCGACGCGGCCACCGTCAAGTGCGAGGCGGTTCGAACAAAGAAAATCGATGCGGCCCATTATCCCGGCAAAACGTCCCGATTCGCGCAAAATTCCGCAGCGCTGGCAACAAAGCCGGTATAGGGCGCGGGGGCGTGTTTATCCGCGGCGGCATTACCGGCCTCGTCGGGGCGCACTCGATCTTGCGGAATATTTTAATGACAACCCTGTGCAGCCCTCAAGAGGGCCGAGTGTGCCCAGAGAGTTGGCGGGCCGTGCCGACGTGGCGCCACGTAGCGCTCGCAGCGTTGCGTGAAAAATCAGCGCCGAGAGCCGGGCCTCGGCGGACGCCCGGGACAATGCGCCGAGCGGCCCCTGGGAAAAGTTGGCCGCGACGCGCCAAACTTTGGCCGGCTAATTGCAAGGCCGCGCCTCGATCCACCGGATTCAAACTAAGTCCCGGGGACTCAATTAGCGTGCGGCCCCTTTTTCCGGCGGGCCGAAACGAAGCGGCTCCGGCAGCGGAACAAAGTGGCCTTAATGGCACAAAAACAAGCTGGGCGCCGATGCTCAAGAAGGGGGCGACATTTCTCAAGGCGACAAATGCAGTTCGGCTCTTACTTTGGCTTTGTTTGGATTTCGCCGAGTTTTTGGCGTTCCAGAAGTTTAGTCAAGGGCATTGATTGAATATTGCTCCGAACGTAAACAAACTACTGAGATCTTTCTACTCAAAGCACAGTTGTGATTTCGCTTTCTAATTCCGACTCAAGTCATGCTCGTAATTTATATAATTTCATTAGCATGTTTGATTGTCTCAATTCTTTCGAAAGATGATTTGTGCGAAGATTTGTGAGTAACCACACTTGTATAGGCACACATGTAACATATTTCATTAATTTCTCTGCATATAATCCTATCAATGCAAGAACCGACAATCCACACAATATTCAAGTGAGTGGCCATAAGAATTGTATGCATATTCTTTTTAGTATTTGAAAAAAATTATGATAACTTTTAAAAGACTGTGAATAAACAAATTAAAAAATTCGCTACTTAGTCGAAGTAGTGGAGGGAAAAGAGTGTCTTTTAAATGAGATACTAACGAATTTTATTTTACAACGCTAAATTTGCAGTACTTATTAAAATTTATTGTTCCAACGACAATTCGCTTGCAGCTGAATTAATTATTTCATTGTTTGTGCAGTTGTTAATCTACAGAAAATTTCGCGGATGCCGTTGAAAGTATTGTTTGCGCATAATGGCCATTGTCATTTCAGATGTCTTGGCATCAAAGACGCTCCACATTTTATTATCAAAGACAGGAGGAAGCACAGGGCAGGGAGGGGCTCATAAACATAAATCGAGCTCTGAGCTCGGTGGTCTCGTCATTCCGGAGGGCCGCGTGTCATTGTCGCCGTGGACTCGCTTCATAATCGTGTAAATCCGCAAGTGCCGGGGCGAATGGCATTTTTCTCAATTTCGCATTGTCCGCGTCCGTTTCCCGGCATTGTCTCGACTTACTTATCGCGCCGTGGGCTAAAAAGAATCGCTAGGCATTGTGCGCGAGGGCGCAGTTAGAGCGGCTCGTGTTACACAATGCCTTTCTTTTACCACACCCCCTGCTTTTAATTAAGAAAAGGCGCGCGCGGGCCAAGGAAGCAAGCGCCGCCTCGAAATAATAATCGAGAAAACTGTTTTCCCGAGAGCCCTTCAGTCGTAAGTGGGGGGCCCCAACGAATAAGTGATAAGAAAAAACGCGAATGGCACTTGGTGCTTACTAATAGATTCGTTAGAATAAAGGTTGAACACAGTTGGTATATAGGCTTGATTAGCTCGAGCGACGCCAACCGAGTAATCGCCATAAATACAAAATGGAAAAAGGACTTGCATCCCCGGTCTCCGGTCGAATATAAAATCAAAGAGTTACATCGGTTCCCGCATTACCATGAAAGCCCCAGCGGAGTTCGCTGGCTTTATGCCGCTCTCGCCCCTGAAATATAAATCGCTGCTCATTTCTTTCCCAAGATATTGGCGCAATAAAAGTCGGATCAACGAGCCGCGTCGCAGGTCGCATGAATACCTTCGCACCTTCGGCGGGTCGTTTGCGCTTGGAAGAAAGAGAGAAAGAGCAAAAAGGCGAGGGCACTGCAGCTGGAATGAAATCCGCGATATCGGCCTCCCGGCCCCGGCGTTGCTTTTACGGGGAAGTTTACGTTGATTTCCAAGGGGTGCACGTGGAGAAAGGTGAGGTCGCAAGGCACCAATAGCCAACTTTACGAAGTGACCTACAAAATTTAAGAAAATGGAAGCTTTTCAGCTGGCAGTCTTTATTTTAATATAGCATTCGAGTCATTGAATTATTAGTTGCTATGGAGTCTATTGCTGTTGAATGATATTATTAGTTTCGTCATACTAGCAGTTACCTGAAATACTTCTATCTAGATTCGCAACTGCATTCCAGTGTTTTCAAGGTCATTCAAATATCGACCACGATTGTAATATGTCACTGAAGTTACAGACCTGGAGTTCCAAATAGCTCACAACTATCGCTATCATAAGTAGAGCATCTTAATTATGAGACTATATCATATGCATGAGAACTAGTAATCTCTGCTAATGGTAATTAGATTTATCGCCTATTCTCACTAACAAAAGACTAAGTATAAATACCGATTGCTGTTTTACACAAAAATTCAATTAGCATTACGAAGATTAATACGTGAGTATACATTTATCTTTTATATACAGATAAACATGAAATTCGTATCTACAAGTTTAATATATTCACCTTGTTATACATCAGGCGAAATTGAACTTGGCTTATATTTGTTTTTACTGAAGTGTCGAAATCAACTGTTATATACCAGACTATCAGTCTTGAATTTACTCGTGGCGTTGTTTATTTAGAAACCATTGCACTTGTTGATTTGTGTAAAGCTAGGAAACAAGTGCAACAGCTAACCTATAAATAAGACAAGGAACTCGCGGTATGTGGCACTGGTGATTCTTTATCAGAAAAGTACACACCGAGGAACACGTAGCAGCAAGTAAACTTTATATAGTTAGTTATCGAATGCATTACCATTCATATCAGAATTCTTAATATCTTAATATCTAATGTCTTAATATCTTATTCCAAATATTCTTGATAAAAGATTAAATAGGGGAGATGGTCATAATAATAACGATAGGGGAGTCAGCGGAGTTAAAATAACCCAGATCGTACGATGCCCAGAGAAAGTTTTCGCCCGCTTCATATAATAGAGAGATTATGCAAGTAAGGGCGGGTGCCGAAGGAACTGGCCGCCGCCGATTGTGCCGGCGGCGAAGAATAAACAGACATAAAAGCGAAAGGGGTGGGGGTGGGTCGGCGGTCGCAAGCCGGTGTCGCGCCCGCTTTTCACGACTCGCCATTAAAAGTGCAGGTGGCGCGCGCGCAGGTAAGGCCGCGCGCCTCGTAACGCGTTACGATTCCCTGACTCCCGGTCCGCGTCTTTGTCCCGGGCGTTTATGCGTCGAGGGCGGCAGGCAGCTTTGTCTCCCTCGCGCGCGACTCGGACCCGCGGCCCTCGTTTGTTCCGCCGCGGGGCGGCGGCTTTGTCGCCCTCCCCCCCGCCGCGCCTCGTCCCTTGTTGTCATTATCGGCGCCCCGAGTTTTAACGCGCGAGACCCCCGCTATGGCCGCGTCGAGAATTACGGCTGGCCCCCGCCGAGGCCAGTTAGCCAGACACTGCGCCCGTACTGGCAACAGCTTCCTAACCGTTCACCCGCTCTGCGCCGCCTGACTGTCTCCGGCTACTACTGCTTAGGGTGTATACGCCTCCAGTTTTAATTCAGTTTAGTTCAAACCATGAGACTTGTTAGAAAACTGCTATAATGTCCTGGTGCCCAGGCTTCCGCGCGATAATGCATTTAAGTTAAATTGGCAACAGGCCGCCTCCCTGGCGTAATAGATCTTCGGAAAAAGTTTCTCATCGAACGATATCTTGCATTATTTTATTAGTCGATAAGATCCTCAAAACCAACGTGTACTTGGGTCCTGCTAAACACTCAAAATTGAAAGAGATCATTTAAAACTAAAAACAATATATCCCTAGATAATACATCCCTACAAAATTATAATAATAATACATCTACGTTTTGAGTCACTTTTGAGTTATCAAAACAAATATCTAATATCGCAAAGGTCGTTCAGTTTATTTTAATATTTACTGTCATTTTAAAAAATAAAGTGTAAATGACCTGTAAGCGATCGAAAATTCAATAATTTTTTTTACATATTACAGCTTCATATTGAAGATTATCATTATATGTTAAAAAGTCAAATACCTTGATTGCATACGTACAGCTTTGCGTATTTAATGCTTTATATCGACACGTATCATGCATGGTATTTCGTTAAATTTCTACAACTTTTGATTTTCCTGATATAATAATATCACTTGCGACAACCCAGGTACACATGTATCGGGTACTAAAATTTTGCTCTATTATAATATTTTAAATGTTTTCAGGAATGCACTGTCAAAATATTAGTAAATATAATCAAGTAAATATTCAGATTAAAAAAACTAATGTAGCACATGGTTTACCGCAAGGATCGATTTGAAGATGTTTGAAAAGAAATTAGAATGAAGGATTGCGAGGAGGGCGCAGGCCTCGAATGCGGCAAAATCTCTCGAAGAGCCACGACTCGAGTTTGCATTTTGGATGCTGCGAGGGCGCGGGATACAGGGCGGGTGGATGGGGGGTGATGCGCTCGTCCCGCAATATCGGCAGCCAGTCCCCCCGCCCGCGCCCATTCTCTCCATCGAACTTTCGCATTTCTCGCGGGGAAAGTTTGGGATGAGGGGCCTCGTGAGGGATGGCTCCGGTGGCGCGCGCGCACCTCTTTCTGAAAACTTTGGCCCGCGCCGTTATTCAGGGATTGACAGGCGCAACATATCAGCCGCCCGCGCGAGCCCCCCACCCGCCCCGGCGCGCCTACAAGGGGCCCGCGCCGCAGCTGCTCTCGTCGGGGGAAATCGCGCCGACACGGCGCGTCGCCTCACTGCCCTTCCTGGATGCCCGCGAAAAATGTTTCCCGATCGAGCGGACATTCGAAAAGTGCTCCCCGGCCCGCGACTGTCCGGGGCCAGAGACGAAGCGCTGCGCAAAAGACTTTTCAAAAAAACGAGCAGCCAGAGGAATCTCATTTATCCGGGGACGGCGGCCTTTTCAATATCGCTTCGGAGGCTGCGTGCGAGTTGAAAAGGCCGTCTCCGCGAGGACGCGCCTCGCCCTAATTTACCTTTAGCCGAAAAACTTCCCTCGATAAAAATGAGGAAAAATTAAGAAGAGGCAGATTTGGCGAGGGCGATAAAAACTAGTTTTTCCAAGAAATTTAGCTCACTGAAATCGAAGTCAGGTCGATGCACTTGTTCAAATTTCTTTATACCTTTAGTCATCGACCTTCGCAGTCTTCTCGACGGCGTCATTTTCGTTTGATTTGCAGCGATTGACGTTCAACGTCCTTTGTTTTCTACGTTTGCGCGGAAAAAATAAAAACTTTACGATGATTAAAATGACGCAATCACTTTAAAACAAGAGAAAATAGCTCATTGAATGAATGCAGTCTTGATTAAGCTGAAAATCGAAGATCACTTTTCATTCAGATTCTAACAAGCATTAAAAAAAAATTTTTCAAGTGTTATAAATCATTTGAAATATTTTAACAAAATAGCAACGCCTGTTAAAATATATTTATTATCAAATTAAAATTGATTCTTTTATGTATTATAAATATAAAATATAGTGCACATATATTATGTATGTAAAATAAATATTACTCAATAGTTAAACATGCGCAACTTTGAATCATGTAGCAGAGTAAACTGTTCGTTGTGGTATTTCTTATATTTCCAAGCGCACCTGACATTGCTCTTACCAAATCAAGGACATTTCACAAAATATTACGACAATCGACGATATACGCGAGAAAACAAATATATTGATATTTCAAATCATACTAATACTTTGACCGCAAGTTCAATGTGCGTGTCGGCATGTGAAGAATATTTACAAGTTTGAGAAACCATAATGACGAAAATGAATAGACGTGTTTGAAAAGATTGACATCTTGTGCACTGAACGCCGGCAAATTACCCGAAAGTGATTTATAAGATTGGGGAGAAGGGGAGAGACAAAGGCCACGCGCGGCGCGACTAGACGTCGCGTGGGGCACTGGAAAGGCAAGCGATAGAGGTCGGATAGAGGGCAGGGCGGCCGTCACGCTCACTGGCACGCCAAGCGGACGCGGCAGTATTGATTAAGGCCGCACATAAATCCGCCAAGATTTGAAAACGAGCTCGCGGTATCGCTTGGCCAAGCGAAAAGCCTTCCGGCGTCTTCGCCGGCGGCCGTCCTCGAGGGCCGGCGCGCTTCTTGCGCCGCGGGTGTATCCGCCCGGCGGTCGCCTTGCATGCGAATCTCGGATCTGGCGCGCACGAGCGCGCGGCCACTGGTGACTCAGCGCACGAGCGGCCCGCGGAGAGGCTGGGGCCGCGAGCCACCAGCCCGCCTCCGAAGGCTAAGGTCACCCCGCAGCCCCCGACGCCGGCCATCGACGAGGCCCCGGTAAACGGCTGCTCTTTCGCCCCGGAGCCCCATCGCGATGGCTCGCGCGGTGCTTCCCTAAGCCCGGGCCATCTCGCGGGATGAGCCCCGGGCCGGCGGATAAATCAACGGTGGGCGGAACGGCTCACGCACAATTTAAATCCCCGCGCGGCCCTGGCCCGGCCTCCCCGAGCCGTGACAAAGTAAGGTACATTAAGCTCATCGGCATGCGGTCCTCGCCGGGGACGGCTTAATGCGCCCTCCGCCGGAGACTCCCTCGGCATTCACCGGGGCCCCGTCCCCGCGCACTTTTGTTTCGCCGGGAATTTTAACTCGTCTGCGAAGAATCCGGGGGCGCGCCGAGTAACCTCCTCGAACTTGCTCGCCTGGACAATTACCCCTCGGATTCCCCGTTTTTTCTCCCGCGAGTTTGTCCGCCGCGGGGACTCCACTTTCACCCGGGCGGATCCGTCCGATCAGCGATGCGGGGGATCCCCGGCCCGATCGGACCTCTCGCCGGCCGGAGAGCCGCGCCCCCTCACCCCGGGATCACAGGGAAGCTGACCGCGCGAGCTGGGCGGCTCAACGTGCGCCGGCCGGTCGTTGGTATGCGGCCGACGCCGCCGGGCACCGCGTGCACGCGCGACGTTGCTCGCGAGGGAAAATCCGCAATTGGGTAAAGGGCCCTGGGGTACCGAGCGTAACGCCTCGCGCGCGCCCTTTCGGGGATCGGCGCTCAAAGGCTCGGCGGCCGACGACCCTGGGAAGAAGCCCCGGGAGTACGCGATCACAGGTCAACGGCTGTCTCCGCATACTAGCGGCCTTAATAGCCGAGATCCCGTGCAATCGGCATGCGCCAATTTCAAAGCAAGCCTGCCAGCAGTGACGCCTGCATGTGGTGCAGATATAGGGCCCGAGTGGGAGGAAAGGAAGGCGGATTTGTGAGAGAGAGAGACTCTGGATGGGAACTGTTCGTCGCCGCCGCGTCCATGAAACGATAACAGAGTAATTTTTCCGATTCGATGATGTGCAAATGTCCAGTGTTTTCCCCTTCCAAGAAGTCACTATTTTGTGGCGGTGAAGGTATCTCAATGCGATAAGCCGGGTGACGCAAACAACGTAAAATAAATGAATAATCACGTGTGTTATTGGCAAAATAAATTATTCACAGGTGGTACAATCGACCGATAAGACCATATCGTTCAATCTTTAAGATAATTTGTCGAGCAATTTTTTTGATTTGTCGCACAACCGTCGTCGCATTCTGAAATAAAATTACTGATATCATTGACTCCCTGTCTGACACAATGCGAAATTGCCGTTAATCAGCAGGCACATTGGCAACATCAACAAAAACGGAGCAAATTGCGATTTCGCGCTCCGCACTAAATCCAGGCACGATCGAAACACCATAAAAAACAGATACTTGTTTAAGCGCAGTGGCTCAACTAGGCGCCACCCAACTCCCCGGGAAGAGAGAAAAAAACAGGATATCTCCCGAATAAAAGTTGGGTGATAAACGGAGCCGCGCGACACAGTTCGAAACTGCGCGGAGCGGAACTTGGCACAACTGATAACGACGCCACCTTCTTATGTACATGCATCTGCCAGGCCACTCGTCGTGTCGCGAAACCGCCGACGAGCACAATGAGCTGCCGCGGCGACTGTGAACAAAGCCATTATGATACCACGCGCTCGAGCTCCCCAGGGCGGATTAATAAATGTGCAAGACTATTTTAATTAAGTAACTTAAGTCTTAAATAAAATTAATGCAAATGTAATTGTTTGAAGATTATTTAAAATTCATTTTGTACAAATGCCTGTTTTATCATTTCATTCAGTTCAATAACTAGACTATTAATTAACAATGTATGAATCGAATGCATAATTAGCATAAAACAATTATATAGCAGATAAGAAAAAAAAAATAAAATAGGAATAAAATTTACGTTTCAACCAATATAAGTGATATTGTGCAAAAATAATCAAACAATCTTGAAAAGCGAAAGTCACCTAGTCATAAGATCTACAAACAGAACACGCAACCGAAGTGTTTGCTATTAGCTGTCAGTGAAAACCGGTAAAATTGAGTTAAAACGATATGAGTGAACAAGGTCTAAAATGTCTGCGGCCATGATCTACAGTCCGATCATGAAACAAAAAAAATAACATTTGTTTCGAAATTACACATTAGTTTTTTACCATTAAACATACAAAACAAAAGTTCTAAATATAACCAAGTGTTCTTTACCACTTACGAATAGTAAATAAATAATTGATTTGTCTAATCAAGAAATGTTGATATACGAACACGTGGAAAACGCTGTGAAATTGCATGTATTGTTGGTAATGTCTACAACAAAAGTTGATACTATAAAGTACCCAAAAACACTATTTATATAATACTATTAATAGAAGTCAGAATGCTATTTGCATTGCAACACAATATGTAGAAATATATTAGCAATATGAAAAACTCAGTTGTAACTAATTTACTTGCATAAAATATAAATCTCAAGAAAAAGGCGAAATAATATTATTATACAATACTATCTTGCGTAAAAGGTTACACAAAGCGTTCATTCCGCCCATTCTCAGCCAAATAGTCCTATATGAGTTCCAATAAATTATTCTAGTACTTACGCACCCTTCCTCGCATCCTCTCTTCAAAGTCTTGGCAGCGCACACGTGCCAGCGCATTCCGCGCTTAATCGATGCACACGCCTCCTCCTCGTACTTTTCGAAAGAATCCAATTTCCGGCTCGGGTGTTCGTCGATTCTCCCACCGCTCACGGGGATGAGAGTTTCGCTTTTGAGTCGGCTCTTGTTTGGAATTCGGTCTATGCCTATGCCAGGAGCGGGAGTGGCGCGCACGCGGAATAGAAAACAAGCTACTCAATTTGTATTTTGAATTCTGCACTTCAAGATGCCTCGGTAAAATGAAATATTACCTACGAAGCCAGGGAATCAATCATTTTTAACTCGCTTATTTGAGGGTAGAGATTTAGGTAGAAATGAGTAATTTAACGTTGGAAGTTTGTATAAATTAATCTATTCGAGTTGATCGATGTATCGGTTCCTTTATTCTAGTTATTAAATATTTTAATTTTTAACTAACATATTAAGTGTTATGGATTGCATGTCCCTCGGTGTTTCCTGAATTTTTCTAATACTCCATTTCAATCAGTTAATATATCTATAGGATAACAAATATTCATATTTAAAGCAAATTTGCAGATAGGTCTACGGACATGTTCTTTTGTATCCTTATGTTTTTAATAATGTAATTAAATTAATATTTTCTAAAAAGTATTACGTCCTTAATCATAGCTTCAATGATCGATTCTATACACTTGTGCATTAAAACGAAAGTAGCGATAATGACATAAAAGATTACATATAATTCAAAATTATGAATTTATATAAAATTAGAATTTCATTTAAAAGATTTTCGTAAAATTATGCAGTTCATAAATTATTAATCAAGCCAAAACTTTTTGTATAATTATTATTCTACAAAAAATAGGTCAGCTATTTGCAACCAAAAAGTTGCAGTTTAATATCGTTAGATCTGTGTGAATAAAAAAATTATAAAATTTTACATTTCATCCTTTCTTTATTTTATTTATATTTTTAAAATTTCTTATTACTAATTAAATAGATAAATATTATTTAAAAATTAAACTACGATAACTAGTTAATTTTTATGCAAAATTTCTCCTATATTTCTTAAAACATCTACTACGAGATTAAAATCCTTTACCGAACCCTTTACTCATATTTTCTTTCTACCTAAATAAATATTGACAGTTCAAAACTTTGTTCATATATAACTAGTTATTGCAGTTAAAAAAAAATTAATAAAAATAATTCCATGCATGACGTTTTATGTTTAGTATTATGTGATTTAAATTACGATTATCTTTAAATATGTATATACATAATCGTAAAATAAAACACTTGAGCTAATTTTACTAGTTTTTATTTGTTTCAGATAATAAATTCGAAATTCAAAACGATATATATATGGATATACATCGGAATATATGCAGAATCTTACATTGATAATAATTCATACTAAGATGGAAGTATTCTTTGGATTCGTTTTGATTTTTGCTTTGGCAACAGGAGGTTCGGTGAGTAATGTGATAAACTTTGTAATTTTAAGAATATTAAATATTTACTGTAAAAACTTAGTAATTTAAGAATACTATAAAATATTAAATATTTTTAGGCCGGAAAATTAAGTGCTCAAGAATATGAGAAGAAAGCATCTGAAACGTTAGAACAAATATCCAGGCTAAAGAATAGCATACCTGATGTCAAATCAAAAATAAATGAAGTTCCAGGCATTTTGGTTAACACAACAGGAGAAATAAATTTTCATATCGAATGGAATGAACATGTAAAAGAAATTCAGGTATGCATTAAAAAAACTTATACCATTTTAAAATTAAAGAAGTTAAGCAGATTAAATAATACTTAAAGTATAAATGTACCTATGTATTCAGACAAAATATAAAAAAATATAAAAAAGAGTTCTCGAATCACTTTAATTGTGTACTTCTATTTCATCATACTTTAATAATACATAAATAGAGTTTTACATAAATTTATTAAAATTAATAAACTTTTTGTTATATTAAATAAAAAAATTATCTACAATTACAGCTACTGTAGGTATACTTAAATAAAATTTATATATATTAATAAAAAAAATGAGTGGAATTTTTATTACATATCAGACAATGCATAGTTACATTCTACTTAGAAAATATTATATATATAATTATTATTTAAACATACAGCAATTGTTATATAGTAAATATTTCTCTTAAATATCTCTTGGTGGTGTATGAATTATATAGTGATGATTATATGGAATATTTTAATATACTGGTGAACTATATTTTTATGTATATGTGATAAATTTGAAACGATATTTTAGCAAAGACTAGAAAAATGTGCAGAAAGAAGTGATGTTAGTTCATGCTCTAAAATATTGGAAGAAAAGAAAACTGCTCTTTCGGATAGTTTACTTAATTCCTTAAAAAAAGAGATTTTACAAAAAGTAGTAGACTCTAAAAGTGTCCTAGCAACCATAGATAAGGTAAATTTAAATATTAATGTTAACATTAAGGCAAAAATAACTGTATGATATTTGTATATTTAGAAACTTGACCAACTGTATTCAAAACTACAAGGAAAGACGTTGCAAAATCTAATTAAATTATGTATAAAGTCAAAATCTAGTTGTTTACTGGATAACATAGACGAAGAAGTATCCAATCACAAATCAGCTATCGCTAGTGCAAACAACTATAGTAGAGACTCGATTAAAAACTTCGTCGATTATGCAACGAATTACTTAGTTGATGAAAAAGCTGTTCGTGAAGTAGTAGTACCTGTCGTGAGATGCTTGGATAGATTTTAATAACTATAAATTTTTTAATAATTATAAATTTGATATAAAGTTTATATTCAAACAAAATTAATTGGTCAATTTTAATTTATTTAATTCGCTGTATAATTTACATGTATTCTCATACTCTTATAACTTAATAAAGTAATAATCAGTTGATATCACTTCGCAATTTCAGACCTTGTTTCTTTGTCATTAAACATTTCAATTAATCTGGAGTTGCACGTGAAAAATTAATCTAAAAATTAATATTTATTTTTAGTTTTAATTTAATATGTTAATTGAAAGTTATGAAGAGCAAAACAGAACTCTCAACTAGAATTAATCCTATAAGACTGATCTTTCAAACAGCGGTTAATAAGGAAATGGGTTGAGTATCGGTCATCACGAGCCAATATTTTTATAGCAGAATATGAAGTACTTACAAGAATCACATTTACAGTTAAATATTCCATTTTATAATTGTAGTAGTTAATTTTAATGCATATTCAGCATTCAGTGCGGAAGAGCTTAGCCAACGATCCACAAACATTTAATGCGCTCGTACTTCATATAATGCGGAACGAAAACGACCGCTTTAAAGCAAGCATTACGTGACTTTCAATTATTTTTAAACTATAGTAGAAATAACTGACAATTTTTTCACATCTTTGAATACTAATCTCACTTATTACTACCCTAATTGTGACATCGTTTTAGTTGAGAAGCTTAATTATTTCATCTATCCTCTTTGGTATTATTTGAGATGTAGGTATGTATCTTGGCGATATTCAAACAGACTATCAAGCAGTTCAAGCCTTGATAAAAAATTAAATATATATTGCGTGCAGTTACTATATGTTTTCAATTGCCTTCAATAGCTTATACCAAACAGAGTCAATTCAATAAGATACCAACCAATTTCATTCATGGGAAAAATATATTGAAAAAGTTATTTACGATTAACTAATATATTTATGAAATAGATGAAGGAAAAACGTTTTAGAAATTTTAATACATGATCAAATTCTAAATTATAACCATAATGTTTTTGTAATTTTTGATAATTATCTTATATAATATCTAATATTTTTTATATAAAACATATTTGAAACTGTTTTTAATATAAAATAAATTAATTATATGTATAATAACAAATACTTGCAATAATAATAAAAAAGAGAAGATAAATTAATCGAATGATTATATTTTTACATATATTTCATGAAAAACAATAATAAATATAATAACAGCTTTTTTTATCCTCATTTGCAGATTAATGAAATGCTCCGTATAAGTCAGAATAAAGTAAAATGGATGAAACATTTTTATTTATTAAAGCGCAACAGATAATTTGAAAATAAGGTACAAAAAATTACCAACGGATAATGATTGCCAAAATATTCTTCATGTCTGTCATATATTCATAAACTTTTTTATGAATCGTTATCGTGAAACTTTATTTTGGTTTTTTATGAAACTTTGATGCATTTAATAATTTTTATTAAATAAAATTAATAGATTAGTGAGTTTTTTTGAATTACAGTCGGTTGCATACCTCGCTCAAGCAAAAACGAAGGAGATCGAGGAAAGGTCTGACAAATATCTGAAAAATATCAACCAAGTGGAAATTCGCCGCTGATGCAGCCAGCGCGGTTTTAATATTTATATGAATATTTATCCGAGCGCTCCCCTATCGCCTATAATGTGCAATTAAACTCGGAGGCAAAGAGGACGAGAGAAGAGAATGGGCCGAGCGGGCTAATGCAAAGCTATGAAACGGGTTTTGCGTCGAGGGGAGGGATAGAATCGGGCAAAAGCGGCTAACGTGAATTTACGGCCTGCGGGCGGCTGTGCACGCGCGGGTCAACGGGTGCATTGGGCGATCTCGAGGGGGAGATGCGTGCAGGTGGGGGCAAAAAGGCGCGTGTTGCTCGCATTATTTCGTGGACAAATATTTGTTGGTGGCGACCTGGTACAGCAAGGCTAGATTGTGCTTCTGTTTTTTTGTTCAATTCGACTTTTTACAGTGGCTCGCCAGCGTTGATACAATGGATAGCGTTACGAATTTATCTTGTCTGTGGCTCAATCATTACTTTTCTAGATAAGGGAATTTAGCCATTAAAATAAATGCAGATGAGAAACAATATTTTTTAGAATTTCGACAGCATGTAATTGACACAAACATCGATTCCTTCAATGAACTGATAAACATGTATTTTTGTGTAAAGGAAAATCAGTGTAATTTTCTCATTCCTTGGTAGAAAATTGACCAGTTTTTATCGTCAACATATTAACGTACATGAAGACATACTTCTTTTTAAGTCCTCGTTTGCATATACGCTGTGCCCCTAATCATCCAAAATCGACGCTGCATAGCGGAGGGTTAATCTGTATGTCGGTCATGGGTACATGGAGGTAACCGTCTTACGCTTCCATTGAGATGCGCACCTTTAATAATGATGGTCTCCAAACTGGTACAAACGCATTTTGAATATTTTCAGTACTTATAAGTAGAGTTTACGTAAGTATCGGGCACAGCACCGTAAAAACGATGTGGACAGATCTAAATTCGTACTAAAATCTCGCAATCCTCCTAGCGAGTGAAAACGAGCACAATTGTAACCTGTCACGAAAGATGCAAACTTCTGCAGATATATTTTCAAATATTTTTACAGATGGATTACTATTAATTCTCGATACAAGAATAATTATGTAATAAAATTAAAAAAATAAACACCGCGTAAACTTAATCTTGCTATTATGCCTATTTTTATTTCACTAAATAACTATTTAATTATTATTAAAGTGAATAAAAAACGTATACACTATTGCTATTGAATAACTTTACGAACTTATTAAATTACATCTTTTAACTTAAATCTAACAGGCCTCCGATAGGTACCTAGGAGTTATTCTGAATGCAAAACCTTTTAATGACAGCCTTTGAGAAAAAATCTAATGATAGGAAAACCTACTTTTACAAAATCTCTTATTTATTACACATCTAGGACGCATAATTTAAATTAATTTTTCGGTTACATAACAAAATGGAAAAAAATAATATAAAATACTATTAAAGATCCTACGTTACATGTAGGAAAGTGTATTTGGCAGTAATTGCATTATATTCGTTTGGCTGTATACAAGTTTACTTTGGGTTTGATGAATTGGTCGGAGGTACAGGGATGAGTAGTTACGCATGACCAAAATACTAAGGGAAATGTCGCACGTGGTTAGTGATGACATTGTCACGCGATGCGTCCGATAAGGCATGCCTGCCAAGTTTGTGTACACCAGTCTTCGCACCCGGCACGCAACAAAGTCAACAATGTGGAATCCTGCCGGCAGTCTTTATAGAATTTTTATTTTAAATTCCTTCTCTTTTTCTAGCGCAATTTTCCTGCCTTTAAGCTCACCAAAAAAAGCAATTCTTCTTTGCAACTATTACTTTTGCAGCACCCGCAGGTCACAGAAGCGCGTGCGGCCACGGATTCAGAAAACGCCTGAACTAATCTAGTGGGAGCAGGGAGGAGGGGATAGAGCTGCAACGGGGGCGCATAATTCCTCGCGCTGGGCGGCTTCCCGCCGCGAATCGCTTCTCTGCATCGCGAATTCCGGAACGCGCCCTGGGCCGTGTGGCCGCGCGCGAATCCGTGGACCCGTGCAATGCGATGATCGTGCGCGCGCGCCTTATCGGCGCGCTGCCCCATCCGGCAAAATTGCGGTTCACCCTTGAATACAAAATGCACCTTCCTCCCGCGCGCCGGCCGCTGAACGCGACCGCAGGGCCGCAATCAGCCACTCGCCGGGCCACCCCCACCATCTGCTGCCCCTCAACGGACGCACGCGGATCGTGATAGAGCGGATTTTTCGCGCCGACCGATCGTGTTTTCTTCCGAGGTATGTGAGTGGTGTCCTGTTGTCGGATGTTTCGGCGAGGGAAGTTATTCCGTTTTGGGGCTTGCGAATTTGTTCGATGCGCTATTTCTCCCTCTCGCTAGGCTATGGTGACAACGTTCCATTCATTTTTGTTGAGGAGTTCATGGGAAGATCTAAACACGAGAATGTTTTCTGATAGCTTTTTATACTTATATAATATAGCCTGTTTAAATTTTAGTAAAGCAGATCATTAGACTGTTTAAACCGCGTAATTATTTTGAGTCGGATAAAATCTATATATATTATTTTATAATTTAAATTTGATGTAGGAATATATATTTAAATTTAACCGATTGAATTATGAATAATTATTCTTATAAAACTTTTACATGCGTGTGAAAAAAGTGTAACAAATCGCACGTTTTTTATTTTACTTGATCATTTATTCATAAAACCAGATTAATCTGCATGAATGTAGAAGAAAGTCTCGTAAAAATCAATAAAGTCAGAAATCAGTAATAAAGTAAGATTCATATCATTATCTGAGAATAATTTACAATTATGTAAAAGTGAGCAGTCATACCAATACTGCGATAAATATAACGAAGGGATGTATTTGTTTCATCTACGCTATACTAAACTAACTGCAGAGTAGCTTAATAAAAGGACTGCATTGTGATATATAAGCAGAAAGAGACTACTAATTCAAGGGCTTATCATTTCCGAAAACAAACGATTCCATTTGGTTACAAAGCTGCTCAAAGAAAAAGTCGAATGAATAATGCACTCCAATAATTAAAGGCGACCAGAGAGCAAACTACCAAATTAATTGCGAAGCGAAGTAGAAAGTAAAAAAGAAATAGCTCATTCCCAATCTTGCCGATCTCTCAGAGTTCATTCCTCAGTTTCTGCAGCAGGACGTTGACGAGGCGGCAGTGGCATCTGATAGGAGCGTCATTGCTTGTCGGGCCAGCCGCTGCTTAAAATACGAGATGAGGGCTGATAAAGCCTAGCGAAATACGAGCGGAACACACGCTGTTTCTTCTTCCCTCGCTTTTCTGTTTATCCGCGTGGGATAACCGCTGCACACACGCTTATCAGGCGCCACGTGAGTCCCGGGTGCTCGCGAATGACCCGTCGCATCGCTTCGAGAGTAATAAGGTCCTCCAGACGTACTTGACGAGGATGAGAGAGGATTCAGTGAGATAGAGTATACGCGGGTAACGAATAACGTATGGTGAAAAATCTAGCATTCTAACTGTAATAGTAAATAACAAAGTACGGCACATTAAATTTGTAAATTTATGCATCTATAATACAATTTATTAGTACACGTACCTCGTATTAAACTAAATTTTGCATACTAGACTTTATACACGCCATCGTTAATTTGTATATGGATTATTTAAAATCAGAATTGTGCTATAATATTATACAAGTAACATTTATATTTCAATAAAGTGATAATAATGAAACTTTCATTAATCATACAGTGCAGAAACATATTTCAATAATTAATTAACTTTTAACTATATAAAATAAATAATTCATTAAAGAATATTTTTAAAAAAAGCGGTGCAATCTATGCTCGAATGAATCACAGTTCAAAGCGATGCTACAATTAACGTATTGCTTCCGAGTTAAAAAGTTTTAGAGTTAATTGAGCTGGTAAAGAGTAATTCCGAAAAACAAAAGCTCGTACACGAAACTTTTTTAATCTAAATTCATTCGTTTTAAGAAAGAAGCAGAAACTGCGAGAAAGTATTAACACGAATTTAAAGCAATTCCCGGCCGAGGAGCCGACGAAGCCATTTATTACGAATAAATGTCCGCGTAATAAATTCAAGGGACGAAAAAACGTGTCCGCTTCCGCTGCCCCTTATCCCATTCACGTTTCACAGTGACTCTTAATTGCTTACATTTTGAATTCTAAATTTTGTGATGGAGCCCTCGGGCAGTCTTCCACACTGTCGACCGTGTGAGTAAACAAGGACCCAAGGCTCGGGCGGCGCAGCGGCCAGAGGTCAGCAGGCGGTCGGCGCGAAAACAAAGCGCCCTAAAATAGCTACCGCGTGGCCGGGCTTTCAAAGCAAGGGCTAGCAGGCCTCATCGCCAGGTTGGTGTGGGCAGATTCGCAAAAGAGAGAGAGAGAGAACGCTCGCACGACACGTGGGGCAGCGGGCTCTCCGGGCAGGGTCGGCTGGTAACCAAGGACCCTCGCGGCCCTACCTGTGCCAGCCGGCGGGCCTCGGCTTCACCGAATACTGAAAACACACCATATCCTCACTGGTGCTCTTTTCTGCTCCCCGCACTCCTTACCCGGTGAGCTGGCCGACGGCGGAGCCACGCGGTCGAGCCCGCTGTCCATTTCATTGCGCCCGCTGTATCCCCTCCACTATGTTTGGCTGCCTAAATGCCCAGATTGAACTCCGTGTGCTCTTATGTTCTCACTCGTGCTCACTTTTGCTCTCATTAGAACTCTCTTGTGCTCTTTCGAAAGAGGATTAAGTGCCTTAAGAGCCCCCGAGTGCTTATTACGAGATCCCCCTCCCTCCACGATGCCTACCCGCGTCGGCTGCCGTGAAGCTAGCTCGGCCGGGTTCTCTCCAGGGCGACCTCGAACCTGCGCGACGGGCAGGCGGGTGCGATCGGAGTGGCTGGTCCTCCAGGTCTCTCGACCAACAAGCACTCCACCGAAAGCACCACATCACAATTTCAATTCGAAATCTTTAGGAGATCTCTGAACCACGTGCGCCTGTGCACATATTGGTATCACAACTGTTCTGTCTGTAGATGCACATGAAATTGTAAGAATAAGAAGAAAGCCAAATGGAAACAAAAAATTCTTTCTAGACAATGAATTAACTAGTAATTAACTATACTAATAAAATAAAATAAATCAATATTTTTCTCTGTCAGCTGTTAAAAAAATTATTTTATCAAGCTTTTGATAAGATATGGCAATGACAGACAACAAAAAAAGATAAAGCTTTTTATCAACAAAGATTATATTTATTTATAACTGTCATATCAATCGTCGTTAGCTTGTGTAGACTTTTCGACAAATAAAAAAATGGGTACTCTATATTTTATCAGTACAATAGAATGATTGCAAGAAAAAGATCAAACTAAGATAGATCTTTACTACATTGCCAAGTAACGTTTTAGTATTGAATCTCCGCCGTATTACGTTTCGAACTGTCTAATTATCCCACAAACTCAAGGGTTTCATCGTTCGGTGCACATGAAAAAATCCACAACTGGCTGCATCACTGGAATGTCCCAAAGCTCTCGCCCCCAGATATGGAGTCGTAAAAATGAATAATTACCTCTATATCACTCGGGAAGCATTAAATAACGGGACCTCCCCTCCCCTTTAGAAGAAAAAAACATCGTACAAAATCACATACGTTAGCCCGACACAACGGAGGCTGCGAGCGCGCGCGCAACCGAAAAAGGACGAGGGAAAGCGCTGACCCGCTCTCTCCACGCAGCGTATTTTTCCCTGGGCAACAGCCTCGAGCTTTAAATTCGTGCCACCCTCCTCCCCCCACTACTACTCCCCTGCCGCACCGGCCTCCCTATTTCACTCGTGCGCACCGGGGAGGCGCCGGTGCATTAACGTAGGCGGGCATATCCGGGCGGGCGGAAGTGCGCGCGCGAGACCCGCGGAAACCTGTCGAATAAATAATCCTGAAGAAGTGCCTCCGCCCGCTAGTTGGGGCAGAACTTAGCGAGACTTTTTTCGAAAGGGACCGCTTTTTCGCTTTCTCGGGCGATTTCTCTTACCTCTCGTCGCTACGGAACGTAGGTACGAATTTCGACGTGGTCGCGCTTTGTTCTTTATCCGATTAACCGGAACTCGGCACGTGTACCTGCTTTGAATTTGCAAACGCGATGCATTTGAGCGGATGCCAGTGTAGGTTTACTGCGATGCTTCAAGGAACAGGATTTCTAATAGATTTGTAACTAGGAGTGTTATGGAGGAGTGAACGGAGGAGATGCTTTGATGAGTAACAAGGAAAATAGGCTGAGAAATAGACACACTCCTTCTGTTTAATTTTATTTTGGTTATGATATAGATATATGTATATATGTAAGTATACAGTACAATAATGCAAAGATGCTTCTCGCAAGGCGATCGGCAGAAAAAAAATAATAAACCCTTTGTCATATCGAGCACTCGTTTTTTCCCGTCCAGGCCCGCGAGGCCTTTCGCGCCTTTTCCGCTTGGCGGGAAAACTCGATCGCAACGCTTCGACCATCTCCGCGACTCGTGCTCTCGACTCCATCGCTCCTACCCGCCTGACTAGGAAACTCGCGCGAGCTTTGGAACGCTACGCAGCGCGCGCGTACACACAGACACATAATCATGGAATGTAGCGACGGGAAATTGGCGTGAAAGAATAGCTAATCACGCCTTCTCGCTTACACGCGCAAGTGCGACAATCCGAATTATCGGCCGAGCACATGTCCCCATCCATATCCTTGAGCCAAGATAGGCTAAAGGTGTCCATAAGGCCACCTTTACACATAGGATCTACATGCCCGAAGAGTAGTGAGTTCCCAAAGCCTAGGAGAAATTGCTTGCCCCTAGCTTACAGCTACACGACCGTGACGTCACTTCAGTGACGCCACGCCAGGAGGTGGATGCTAAACTGCCCCGGCCATGGGGCAAATAGCAATAACTTCTTATAAGCTATGTGCGCTGGCGCACTTGCAAGACTATTCGCCTCGCTGCCTTCCCGTCGCCTTCACACTATCAGTAAAAACAGCGTTATAATTAAACCAAAATATATTTACATAGCAAATCCCTACTTTGTGGGGTGTGTCGCTTACAAAGATACTATCGTCTATTGTATATCGTCTATCGTATATTCTATTGACTGATAAGCCTCACATATACTAAAGGTCTCCTCAAGTTTACAATGACTTTAATCTAAGTATCTTTAAATTCGGTCTAGAATAAAAACAAAGATGTTAATATAAATATACAGGTGAAATTATGAGAAATCAAAATTTTTTTACTCAAAAACATAAGCAGAATAGATCATTCCAGAGTACATCAACAGACAGAAAAAACAATAATTTTTTTCTATAATCACTATTACGAATATACAGTAATTTTAAGGACCGCCTAAAAAATAATTATGTCATGTTTTTAACTCGTAAGTCTAATTTTATCTTGCTACACTAATAATTTAAAAATAATAGCATCTTTTAGTTTAACTTATAATATTAAATTCAATAAATTAATGAAGTAAATGATAGTTCACGATAGGAATAAATAAATGACATCCAATTCAGAGCAATTTAGTTTATACATTCAGTATTAATTTTCTAACTCCAAAATTTCTCGTATTTAATTAATACAAACACATCTTCAATTGTTTCAGGTTGTTATCGATTGATTTGATTTTAAGTAGTTTCCAAATCGTATTAGTAACGAATATTATATAGCCCTACAATTTTTTCAAAAATCCATAATAGCTTTGAAATTGGTAATTATGAAACTCTCAATTTAATAAACAAAATTATAAAGGAAGCAAAAATAAAACAAATAATTCTGTTGCAAAAACAAAAAAAATATTTTACTCTTTTTCTTTGTTAAAATATAAGAGTTTATAATTGTCATGTCATTCAAGCGTTAACAGTTATTACAACATTATCAATATTCAAATAATATCATGAATAATACAATGCGTATGCTAGTATCGGGCCTAAACAAAAAACACATCAAATCCATTAAAAGTTGAAAGATGTACTCAGCACCTTTAAACCATCTTGGAGCCATAATCATGTCTTTGTTAGCCTTTAGCAGTTTTACTACCTTTTCCCCAACCGAGTCTCTATATTAAATTTAGAGAAGAAGCAGAGATGGTGGAAAAATACTCGTGGGAACATCTAAGCCCTAGTTGTCCTTACACCAGATACCTTATTCTTTCGGCGATTGCAGCAGTCCCTAGCTAGTTTCTGAATACCCTAGGGAGTCGTTCTATATCTCTTTTTCGTTTTATAAGCGTGACGAAAAGACCACGCGTAGTTTGGTTCGATCAATGCTTCAATCAATCTGTAGTTATTACACATAAATGGTACATAGCTGTTTATGATAATAAGTATTTTTATTGTGAAGTTGGTCATAATTATGAACAATATGTTTTGTACGGATATTTCTCGCAAATTTGTTTGTTAATAAGCCTTTGTAAGATAAACTGGAGAATTATTAGAAATAAAACTATATCAAGTAGACCAAGAATAATAGACAGTGAATAATTAAAATTCTAATCCAAAAAAATATTGATGTATTAAAATTGGAATACAAAATAAAAATTATTTACAAAATTTTGAACTGTATGTTATCTTTAAACACATTAATGTAAAAATTTAGTATTAAATTTATGACTAGAAGCTAACAAATACTATATCTTTGGTTTATTATTCTTTTGAGTAATTCTTATCACAGTCAAAATTCATGTACATATGAATACATGTGTAATGCATGTGTTATTAAATTTTGAACGTTAACATTTTGTGTGGTCATAATACAAGCAAAACGTTTGCCCCACCATGTTTTCAAAATCAAGAGTATAAAAAGATTCGCATACGTACCTCGGTATTCTTAACTTGATTACAGTTATCTTATATTCACGTATATTTAATTACTATTATGTATATCATATTGTAGATACTATTTATATTTTTGGATTTACTGTAAGATATAGAAAACTATTTATGTAACACAATTTTATTATTTAAGAAATTAAGTGAAAGGATATGTATTTGTGTTTGTGTCGTGTAGAATGTGTTTTGTATTAAATCCATTTTCCATCTTCTATTTAAACTTCTATTTATAATTTAATTTTTAATAAAGAGAAATAGAACAGTAATTTTCATGGTACTGAATAATAAACCAACCATAGATTAACTATTCAATAAAAAGTACTATAATTAATAATAAAAATCACCATTAGTGTACTAAAAATTACTATACCGTTAAGTAAAATATGGAAAATGATATCGGATGCACCAGTCTGTGATTAGTTTACTGTATAATATGTAAAAGTTACTACAACATTGCTCTCGGTGTAAGATTATTTTTTATGCGTACATACATACATGTCTATTTTAATAAACCGTAATTTTAGAGTCATATCTCACAAATTTAATAATCATTGCGTTTCGCATCGGGTATGCTGTTTATTTTGTCAGTGGGAACTTACTGAGACAGACATTGCTTTAGATGCGCAACTGTTATATTCGACGTTATGTCTCTAATTCCATCAGTTACATGAAAATATACTCTAAATAGTTATAAAAGTCTAATCGTTCTCTTATCAATGCCTCAGATCTCTCAGATCCAATGTTTCATTGTCTATTCAGATAGTATTTTGGAAAGTTTATATGTCATGACGGCAAACTAACACACAGTGCTAGTGATAACAAGGCTTATTCGTGAGCTACGGGAATACTCATCTTCCAAATCAACACGAACCGTCCATCCTTACAACGCGAACTTTTTGTTCTTCGTAGCAATAAATATATCCGCCGCGGAAAACTTCGTGCATCCATGCGGATGTGAATGGTCAAATAGTGCCATTTGATGGATAATGATTTAAATTTAAAGCTTCTTTAGTTTGTTCCGTGCGCTCAGCGATAATCAATGCCATAAAATTAATGTTAGAGTATTCTGTAGTGCTAAAAAACTAAATGACTTTTAGTCCGGCAATAAAACATTCTTTGGTTCGTAACTATTTGAAAAATTGATTTAATATTAGACTATATCTTTTTTACATTCACAATTCGTGAATTCGTAATTTTAATTCCAGATAGTTCAACTTCCAAAATTTAATATAATATTACATTACTACCGATTAGATCATTTTTCAAAAAATTTGTTCTATATATTATAAGTTATTATTATATAAAAAATATTAAGAAATTTCTAAAACTCAGTGTCATTAATGGCTATTTCTAAAGAAAAATCATTACTTCTAAAAAAATCTACAAATTAACTTGTCTTCAGTAATTTTTATCTCGTAAGCAATAGTTTGTGAATATTTTTGTTAAAGTTATTCAACATTGTCTTGCGATTTAGTATTATGTTAATTTTATAGTTTTTCGTGAGTTTATCATAAAGTTCTAAAATATGCGAGTACACTTCATAAAAATTATATGATTTTTGGATATTTATTTTTTAAAAATATTTTATCAGTATTTTTTTAAAAAAATTACGTTTAAATATAACAGGGCAACAACAATACATTATTGAAGTAACATCTTGTCATTCTAACACTTAACGATGCCTTGGTCAGTGGATAATAATACGGCACTTTGCACACCTGGTTCGTGCAGCCCAGCATTTCTCAGCTTCTTTGCATATCTTTCACAATACTTAGGTTACTCTCCTGATGATAAATTGAAGAAACCAGATACAGGAATTAAAGAATTCGATTTTATAATTGTGGGTGCTGGCACTGCTGGCTGTGTTGTTGCTAATCGACTAAGTGAGAATGAAAAATGGAAGGTAACTATAAAAAAATTTTATTCAAAATTATAACAAGCGATCTTTTTTATTGTTATTAACATGAAGTGGTAGATCACTATACTTTTTCTAGAATAAATCTTAATAATCGTAATATCTTATTAAAATATTACTCAAAATTTTGGTTAATAAATTTATCATTTTAAATAATTGAATTTTGAAGATATTAGTTTTATTTAACATTTATTTAAGACTGTGTCTTATTAATGGTTTAAATATGAAAACTGGTCGATTTTCTATCATATAATAATTACGATGTTAATTTTAATGTTTAATAAGGTCCTTCTACTAGAAGGTGGTGATGAGGAACCTCTAGTAGCTGATGTGCCTGGACTGTTACATGTGATGAAGCAGAGCAGTATTGACTATGATTATGTGACTCAGCCAGAACCACGAGCATGTGCTCTGAATCCAAATAAAGGTTGTAGATGGGTGCGAGGTAAAGTCATGGGTGGCTGTAGTTCACTAAACAGTATGCATTTAGTGCGTGGAAATAAATGGGACTATGATAATTGGCAGAGTAATGGCAACACTGGATGGTCATGGGATGATGTTCTCCCATATTTTATAAAATCTGAAAATTTAAAAGTACCAGAAGTATGTATTAACATTAATCATAATCTTTATACTAGCTTTTTTCATTTGCCTTATTAATATGTTCTAATAATAATGAAATTCATTATCAACAGCTTTTAAAATCACACCCTCAATATCATGGTACCAAGGGCTATCAATCTGTAGAAATGGCTAAAGTTTTTAATAAAGATTCAAAAGCATTACTGGAAGGCTGGAAAGAACTTGGATTGAAAGAAGTTGACTATAATGCCGGAGAAAATCTTGGAACTGGTAGGACTATGTTTGCAATGGATAAAGGAGCCCGACAGAGTTCAAATGGTGCTTATATTCGTCCAATTCGTAGTCGTTCAAATCTGATAATACGTCCATTATCTTGGGTTACGAAGATCATAATCGATCCAAAAACTAAACGAGCAATGGGAGTTGAATACAAAACATCTAAAGGAACTCAAAAAGCATATGCTTGCAAAGAAGTTATAGTTTCTGCTGGCAGCATTGATAGTCCTAAACTGCTGATGTTATCTGGAATTGGTCCATCTGATCACTTAAAAGAAGCTGGAATTAATGTTATCCAGGATTTACCTGTTGGAAAAAATCTTCACAACCATTTTTCTATCGCACCATTTATAATTAAAGCCACAAATACATCTGTAACACCCTTTAGTGTTGAATCACTTCAAAACGATGTCAAAAGATGGCAAAAAAATCAAGATGGTCCTATGGCTGAAAATGTATTTATAGACAATACCGCATTTTTAAAAACTTCTTTCGAGAAACAAGCTAATGTTCCCGATATTCAAATTGGTTTTGCTAAGATTTTGTACGATGATAGTATAAAAGCTCGAAGGTTGATGTTACCATATTATGATGGATTTGTACCTTTTATATTATATCTAGATCCAAAAAGTCGAGGTGAAGTAAAATTGAACATTGCTGATCCAGTCAATAGCAAACCTCTCATATATGCTAACTACATAACTGATCCTCGAGATACCAAAGCTATAGCCGAAGGTGCACATCTAGCAAAACAATTATTTGAAACTAAGGCGTTTAAGAATGCTGGATTAATAGCATCTAGAATACCTTCACCAGAATGTGATCACCTAGAGTATGATACATTTGATTTCTACAATTGTATGGCCGTAAATCGTACAGTTATGATTTATCACCTAGCAGGAACGTGTAAAATGGGACCAAAACAAGACAAAAGTGCTGTTGTCGATCCAGAGCTCAAAGTTCATGGAATTGAAAGTCTGAGAATTATAGATGCATCGACAATACCAATTTTAATGAGGGGAAATCCTCATGCTCCTTTGCTCATGATTGGTGAGAAAGGAAGTGATATGATTAAAAAAACATGGCTTAATAAATAAAATTCTGTGAAATCAGTAAGAAATTCATTACTTGGAATTAATACTCTATTAATAATAAAAAAAATGATCACAATTTGATATTTTTATGATTTTTTTCTTTATCAACTAAAAGGAAAGTCATATCAAACAGTCCACAGGTTAAATGTTATTAAAATTTGACGATGAAAAGTTTCAATCATGAAATTCGATCCGTCATTTCATGCTTCAGGTTGTGTCAAAGTCAAAATTTAAAAAATTAACATAGTATATAAAATAAATAACTTACAGACTTCATTTATATTACAATTTATATCGCAATTATAAACAATAAAAATTCAAAGCAAAAACGCTATATAAATAAAAAATGTATAAACATAAAACATGTTAAATAAAAACAATTAATTCATTAAAACATTTTTTTCCTTTGTTAATTTTTCTTAAAAATTATGATGTACATATTCGTTGATATTTACATTCACACAAAATTCCCCATTTTTTACGCTTTCAACGAGTAAATTTGCATATAAACTCAGTAAAATTTCATATTTTCAAAATTGCAGAGTATACACAAAAAATATTCTTTACAGCCGACATAAATATTAAACAAAATTTCAAACCATCATTGGGTTAATTAGATTTTGAAAGGTGCTTTAAAGCTCGCCGCATATCATAATTTTGGGCATTTTGAGATGGAGATACGCACATCCCAACAGCCAGCAACGATAATGTCCTAAGCTCCCTAAAACGAGTCGCTGGAAGGAGGACCGGGCAATTGAAGACGCCGCAAAACTGCTCCGCATCTTAATCGTGGGCGCGCAAGGAGGCCGGGCGGTAACGAGGAGCTGATTAGGCGCGCAACAGCCTCCACCGCGGCGCCCGTGGGGGCTTAATAGAACCGGGCCCGGCGCACCTGGCCGGCGGCAGGACAAATCGCGCGTGTGGGAATAATTCGCGCGCGCAGGTGTGCCGGGGCGAAAGGTATGCGCGCCCCGGGAGCCACTCGCCAATGAATTTATGCGCCCTAATAAGAAGTAGTGTAAATATCCTAGGTGGCAGCGCCGGCCGCCCGAGAGCCCCGTTATTGCCCGCTGCGCCCGCGCCGACCCTGCCCTGGCGTTGTTTATTGGGGACGGCCGCCCGCGCCGCCCGCCGCCCAGACTTTATACTTGATACTGCAATTAGCCACTAATTTGAATGTTAATGCGCCCTACCTCCGACCTCTTCGTTTAGATGCAGATTCGAAGGGAGAATTTCTTCATTCAACATCCCACTTTACTCGGAAAAACGCACTTTATCTTATTCTTCTTCTTCTTTAATTTAATTCATGATTTTATCCTGAGTGCATGATATTTTGCTTTAATTAATGTACTAATGATTTTTTAGTCTATTACAGGTTGATATTCAGGTTATGGAATTCGAGAACATTAACAAATGAAATCATTTTTTTAAATGCTGAAATATTACATGTATCTAGAATAGTTTCTGTATAATTAGGAATATCTGTATGCCTCATATGTGTATAGTTTCACACAGTAATTACGATGTATTAGCTATAGATCCTTTTCATTAAACTTTCTAATGAAAATTCTAGAGTCCGGGATAACGGTTCTCGCGAGGCTCGACGGATGCCGCAAAAAACCATTCAATTAAAAGTCAATCGATGAAAATCAGCATAGACGGTAAAACAATTTCCCCCGTGATCGGAAGGGCGCGAGCATCAATCTTTTCCGCGCGTTCGGCTCTTTATCCACTCGCGCGCTAATCGATGAACTGGCCGCGCACCTAAATAAAGCGGTTCGAAAGATAGGGACGTAGGCGGCGCGGAATTATCGCGCGAGACGGATGCCGACCGTCCGGCTCGTTGTATTGAATTTGACGCGGGTAGGGAGGAGCTCGGGTGTAAATCTCCGCCGATCTGTGAAAATCCAATTGTCCCGTGAGTGCGTAATTGCGCGTTACCTACGCACGATATCGTAACTTTCTGCGCGCGGCTTCTCTGCGCCCGTCGTTTTGGAAGCCGTAAAATCGCGCAGAGCGCGTGAGATGATCTCTTCACGCACTTTGAGCCGCCCGGATTCGAAACCGATTTGATAGTGTGTACTGGAGGGTAGCACTGCGTATTTTACAAACCATCTTTAAACTTTGGAAAACTATGTAGTTGATTGTTCATTAGCCTATTGAATTTCTTAAATAGCAAAAAATATTTTTACAGCTACAAAAGATTTTTACATCAATCTAAACAGTTTTTGGTATTAGAAATGTTGTCTGATAAAATTGCGTTTAAAAATCTGATGGAAATATGAATCTATAGGTCGAATCCAACAATAAATCATGGTTACGATTCGGCAATTTTCGATTTTTACAAAAAGTTTCATTCTTGCTATATTTCTTGTCTAATTAAGCCATGCGAATAAACCATGTAGATACGTATATGGCAGTTAGGAAAAATGTTTGTTATGTGGAGCAATCCATTACGGTAGATCGAAACATCAGCCATTCGTTTCAGGATCGCGCAGATAAGAAATAAAAATACGATTCAGCTTCATTGATACATTGGAGAGAAATTGAATAAAATAACGTGAAAGTAAGCGCAGATTTTTCATGGAGGGATGCCCTATCAGCAGTTGCAATCTTAGCGTGTAAACACGTTTAAGCCGAAAACGAGTGTAATTAAATTCGGGCGCGCGACGCACATTTAAAAGGGAACACGGAGGGCAGGCTGGGCGCCGACTGATCGAGTGGATGGGCGGGGGCGCACCTCGCATGGACAATCCGCGCGGGGCTTTAAACGTATAATTGATTTTACTATCGCCGCGCCGCTCGACGACCTCGCGAGTTACTCTCCAAAACGGCTGGCTTTAATTGCGAGGCCGCCGCGCTGGCTGTCCGTTGTTTTTTTTGCGCCCGGCCGCCCGTTTTCGACGAGCGATTTCACTTTGACGATAATGCCCTTTCGCCCGAAAGATTTATCGGGCGGGGCCGATTACAAGGGAAGGAGCCGCCTGTCGATTTCCCTTCCGCGAGATTTGCCCCGACGGCGCTTGTTTATAACGCGCGCGCAACGAGCCGCTCTCTGTAATCAACGGTGCAGCCGCCCCGACCGCCTGTGTTTTACGTTTTGTTATGGGATCCACGCTTTATGGGGTGAACAGCAGTCGGGCCTGATTTCGCGGGGCTCGTCGCTTACCGATCGTTGGTACGAAATGACGCTCCCAATCAATAAAGCCGATTTCACGCTCGGCTCGACCGCGAGCCGATTGACTTATCTCTTCGCGGATTACCGGGGAATCCTGGCAAGCTTTTCGATCGCCCTGCGATTCGGAACAAGGGTGGCTAGTGCGCCCGGGAATCGTGAGTTTCGGCCGCCGGTGACGTATATGCGCACACATCCGCGGGTAGAAATTGCGGCTTGGGGAAGGAAACACGACTTGGGAGCACGAGTACACGGGACCTGGGCGCGCCCCGCCGCTATGATAACATCTTATCGCGGGCCATTTACCGTGCTATCAAGTGCCCCCGCAACCGATGCCAGGGCGGCTCCCGCCGCGCTGCGGGAGAACTCAACCGGAGACGGACGCGTCGGGAAACGCGATGAAATATACGATGGCCGAGTCCCTATTTCTTTCTTGGTTCCTCCCTCTTTCCTCGGACTTGTAACCTTTCGCGGTCTACGCTTGGTTTGCGCGCGGCCCAGGCGTTCGCGAATTATTTTATACATATAAGTATGCCCTACCTTAAAAATGGGCAGTTTTATTTCCGCCTCGAGAATCCGCGGTTCGTGCTCGGATTATGACGGCACCAAGCCTCCATGTAACAAATACGTATTGATAGATGATTTTGCTTGATATCTTGCTCGATGGCACAATAATATATGATATATAATTATATACATATATATATATATATGATATAATATATAGATGGTTAATGTTTATACATGGTTAATTAGACATAGAATTAATATTCTGGTATAAGGCAATTACAAATATTGATCGTAGTACTTGATATTTTCATCACGCAACGTCAACTCCATTTTCGTACTTTGTAAAGAAAAAACGAGCGAACAATTGCTACTTTTTAGTGTGTGCACAGTTACATCAGGAGAAAAAGACCACTCTTGGGTTGTAGTCCATATATGACGCAGAAAAAAATGTGAATGCACTATTCCGAAAGCAAAAAGGCGTTGCTTTTCGTTTTGTCTCTCGGTTTCGCCCATTCCATCAAAAAAAAGATTACATAGTTACAATAACGTTTACACTATAATGGTATTACACTGGCAATGGTAATAATGGTTTAGTTATGATATAATACCGACTGGCAAATACGGGAAATAAACATAATGGTATACTTTTACTTACTGCTACTAGAAAGTCCACATAATTTTCTCAATTTTCAAAGTAGGAATTGGAGTTACGGTTCAAAAAGTTTTTGAAATCACACTATGCCTCGACAAAAAGAACTGGGAAAAGAAGGACGCGAAGAAAATTCGCGAGAGCCTCGTGCCATTCTTGGGAGCGTCGGCTCGGTAGAGCGACACGGAAAAAGAAATCAACTTGGGCAGGGCTTGCGAGGAGGGGAATGGGAGGGTCGGAGAGTCGGCAGAAGGCGAAAGAAGGGGAGGTCGGGCCGAGAAATAAAGACAAAAGGAGAGGGGGCGCCGAGGGTAAGGAAAAAAGCTCCCGCGCGAAATCGAATTTCCACGAGCCGGGGGCCGGGGAAGTTTTTTCCGCGGGGTCTGCGGGAGCCGGCCGGACGGTCGGCGGGCAAAGCGGGCAAAAGGAGCTGGCGGAAGGCCGGCGCGGGAAAAAGCCGGGAAAGAGTCCACGGCGGCGGACGGCGAACGATCGCGGCGCCTCCCCCGCAGGCTCAGGCGGCGCCTATTAGAATGTATTATGCATGCGCGAAATGGCGGTTCCCGAGCGGGCGCCGCCCGAGTCACCGCCTCGGCCGGATGAAGGAGTTTTGCGGTGAGGACGACGTGGAAGACTGCCAAAACGCGCCTACGCCCGGGACTTTTAGCGCCCGGCTAAAAGCTACGATCGAAGCTGAATTATAGGCTGCGCTGGGGTTGCGGGTTCGCCCGGGCGCCCGCCGAATTACGCCGGCCTTCCACAGGAGCATACCCGGCCATTCCAGGGACGGCGATAATTGCCGAGGAATCTATCTCGTGGTCCGCGGCCGCTTCATTTCAAAGCTACGAGCCGCACAATGCAAAGAAGTGGCGCACCCGAGCCGCGAGGAAAACGCCCAGGGCAGCGATACCCGGGGCTTGCTTAGCGTGCGGAAAACCCGGCGAGTGGGGATCTGCTTATGCGATGGATCGGCCGCCTTGGGCCTCGACCGATAAAAGCTAAGTGGCGCGCGCCCTCTATCCTCGAAGGACCGCTTCGCTCGTGCGCGAGTTATCGCGATGAATGGGAGGGGCTAAGGAGCGAGCCCCGACCTCGCAGGGATGCGTCCGTGTCCTAACCTCCTGGTTATCGGGGATCGTTTCTCGGATCGCCCAGAAATTTCCACCGTGCGCCTCCAGACCGAGTATCGGGGACATGGACCTTGGAACTACATGCCGCACCTGCTCGCTTACTTTTACGAGTCAGGATACAATTATTGATCTGCTCACCAGAGGCATACCGCAAAGGGCACGGCTACCTATCAATTGGGTAATGCCTTTACGCAGAGTTTCCGCTCTCGCTTTTTGCAAATACACAGACAATGTGAGCTGTACGACGATCAAATCTTTAAGCGATTGTTTTACTTTCAGGAATTTATTTTCAATCCGAATAACTCAATTAATTAAATACGATACCGTTTTATTAATTTATTGGTTATCGAAAAAGGTTTATTTTTATGAAGCTAAGAAAAAACAAAACACTTCGCAAAAAGTGAACTGATTTTTATTGGCTATCGGGCATCTCTAATTTAACGTCAATTTGATAAAATTAACTAATAAAATCAATAAAAAAATTCGAAGAATGTCATATAGGAAAATGCAATGTCATATAAGCAATATCGTGTAACTAATAATAAGCATAAAAAAGATGTTTTCCGGGTTAAGTATTAATCAGCTGTGATCTATTTTAATTAATTATTGGCTTTACTTTCATCCAATGCTACTTTTTTATAGTTTTTGTTTTTTTACAATATGTAAGTTTGTGAACTTTTGTTAAAGAGTAAATAAAATCGCTTTTAATCTAATATTCTTTCATACCAAGATATAATTTAACTATTACATCAGTAGCATTGGAATATATATAATGAATATATGTAAAATGAATTGTTTTCTTTTTCACCAGTTCTATAATCAGCCTGAACTACGATTGAGATTTTGGACAATAACATAGAACAGAAAATCCGATACAATATTGAATTCGCGCTCGATGGAGCTGTAGGCTCAAGATAATTACGGTCTCTAAGAAAGAGCAACTAAAAACAGAGCCTCCATAAATCTTGGTCGGAGGTAAAATGGAAAAATCCATCTCGGAGGAAATTAAAAATAAAGGGGGAAAAGGCTTGGAAGGGAGGGCGGGAGTCAAGTCTGGCCATAAAAAGTCGCCGTCGAATCCTCGAGGCTCCTGGTGGGGCTCCTCTATCCCCTTCGCTCGACAGGCCCGCTTAACGTCGCATAAAATCCACGCACGGAGGAAAATAAACGGGCCCCTGGCCGCCCCTACCCCGGCCCCGACGGAATTTCGCCTCTTGACCATATTATCCTCGTAACTCCGCGCTCGTAAAATATTTGTTTCAATTTCCGGAGCTGCGAGGCGCGCGCGCGGCCCGCTTTTTCGCCCGTCGGCCGCGACGGCGGCGGCGGCGGCGACGAGTTTATGAGTTGTTAAGCGCGCGCCTGTGCGTCTCGTCGATAAAACCGAAACGAGGCGTCGAAATTCCGCGAGGGCAGCCCCCCGCGGGGACTGTTTCCCCGGCGCCCGACCGAGCACTGGATCACGTCGCCGGCCCGGCGCAGTGGATAAAACCGCCGCCGGGATCGAATATGAAAATCCGTGGAGGGTCGGGGAACGGCCCGCGCGACGTCGGCCGCGCGCAGAAGCCCCCGTGAACCGCGGGTGCCCGGATTTGGCGTCGAGCCGCGCCACCGCGACTCCCCCGAGAATGGATAACCGGTAATTGTAGGTTGGCAGGGATTCAATGTAGGTAAACACGGGGCCGCCGGAGCCGCGCCTCCCGGAGATTCCTCTTGGCCGCCTTGGTAACTGGCCAAGAGGATCCCGTTCGCGGACGGCCGCCGCCCTGCTCCAGATGGACCGCCGTCCGGAAGATTCATCGCCGCGGCCTTCGCCGCCAGTCCCCGTAGGCCGTCCCGATCGCTTGACACACGGGCCAAGATGCCTATCGGACCTATGGACCCGCTTAAACCCGCCACTCGCCTCTCGCACGTGAATGCTCAATCCGAATCCGTGACGACCACTCGGCTTCCGCCTAATGCCGGATTGTCCAGCAAATCCCGGGGCTATCGTTGCCCAACTCTATCACTCCATGTCATCTTGAACTAATTCTGACTCTATTATTAACCGCATATAAGTTGTTAAATTGATTTAAATTATTTTTAGGGAAATAAATTTGGAAACCTGTAAAAAAAATAAAAGTCACGAGTAAAGTCAACATTTACTTTTCACCTCTCAGTCGTACATAACATCTTTGATTTGAAATTTTGATTGGTCGATTTGAAGCGTTAACCTATCTCTTTCTCTACTGGCTGGTTATGTACGTGCGAGATTTCCAGATATAGGATTGGATGCTCAGTAGCGCCAGCTGGAGGCTGACTCACTGCCTCATTTCGCGGTCTAGCGAGGCCTGGCCTCCTGAGGGAATTCATCGATTGCATTGTCCCTTACGTTCCGATCAGTCCTCAGTCTCCTTTTTTCACACACCCACGCTTCAATTTCGCTTCTCACAGAAATTAACAGCCCTATACCAATGATATTTTAATGTTGATAAATACAATTTATATAATTATACTGTTTAGGTTGTTATCATATTCTTACCGTTTTCGAAATGATTAGATTAAAATGCACCGTCTGATCAATAAGAAGCAGAAAATGTACCACTAGAAGGCATTCAATTATAACGTAAAATAATATAAAAATTGTAAGAAAACGAGTTTACAGGAATATAGAAATCGAACAAAATTTCCACGTAAAATAGATTAAGTCGAAAAAGACTTGAAATCATAAACGAAATGCTTTGCAAGATTCGTTTATAAAGTCGAACGTGACGTTTTAATTCGGAAGAACTGCTACGGTACAGATAGGTATTCACATCATGTCCGCGTCTGCGTTTTATTAAACCGCGCATATCCAAGGAAAAAATCAACGTTATGATCCCCGGCGTCGATTTAACGGATGGATAAAGTTCCCCCGAGATTGCGAGGTGCATACACAATCATCTCGATAAAAAGTGAAATATTCCAGTACTTCTTGGGCTTCCCTGTTTCAACTCCGAGCAATCGCTCTTTCCTGTATCAACTTTAATCAGTGAGACCCAGGAAATTTCCTTCTTGCAATTCCTCCCAATAATTCTTATGGTACAGAAGAGATGCTCATTTCATCTATTGTGATCGATGCTCGAGTTTCATTCCCTAAATATACTCTATTTTCAAATGGGCACTGATCAAATTGCAAAGGATAATTTGCAGCAGAAGGAAAAGTTTCAGTCGAACCGCATCGCCGTAGTTTTCATTGCTTACTTAGTTAATATACGACGTAACATTAACAACAATTAAAATACTACACGAGAGAAAAAATTAGTAATTCATTTTGACTCATTCCCCAACTTTTTAGTAATGAGTCCCAATACTTTTTCAGAATATGCTCGATAAGGATTAATTACTATACGTAAGCAGGTAATGATTACTAACCGATTGCTTTTAGAAAAACAGTAAGAACTTTTAATTAGTAAAAAAAGAATTAAAATATAAATGAATACGAGTATATCAGAAAAAAGGTATTTTTAAATGCGCATGTACTAAAATATATTTTATAAAATTACTTAATGAATAAGATGATATGTATGCAATCTAATGTGCTATAGAATGAGTCACGTGAAAAAACGAAAGAACAAGGAACTTCGAAAATTTGTGGAACGACTCAAAATGAGTTACTTATTTTCTTTCACGATAACATTTAAGTAATTAATCATTTTAAATAATGAAAATAATAAAATAATTTCAGATCAACAACGTATGTTGTACGTTATTTATTTGAAATATTTGATTTGAAACTTTGAGGCGACTTAACGTAATTAATTGTAACCTAAAATTAGGAGGAGAAACAAAAGGACAGAGGCACTGAGAAGAAATTAGTCGGTGTGGTCGGTGACGAATTGAAAGTTATGGAAGAAGCTCCAATAGGCGACGACTCGATATCCAACGATCTTGCCAATATTTTTCATTCAATGGTTCATAAAATCGAACAAATTGTAACTTTGTCGACAGATTTTCTTCATTTTTGTAACATACAACATAAAGATACATTGTAATATCTTTTTAATAATTAAAAACTGGAAGTAAAATTTTTCTACGTCTACGTCCGTCTAATTTATTTTATTTATATAATATTTCTATATATGATATTTCAAGACACATCTCTACAAATCATTTTCATAGGTATAGTAATCATTATCTATTATCTTAGAACTCAATACCGGTTGTATTTATTACTATTTTATTCTTATGGTTTACAATTTATCCAATTCAGTTAGTAATGATTACTAATATTTTTAGTAATCGCTGACATGTTTTTCTCTCCGTGTACTAATGCTAATAATAATAATGTTTGCAATAACGATAATAACGCTAAGCTCGCTCTCTTCTGTATTTACATAAAACCGCGTCCCGATATCCGAGGCGATGAGCACGGGTATTTATAGTATTTGGATTACATGCCCTCGGCGACGGGCCGCGGCAGAAGACGGAGAAAAGGAGAGAAAGAGGAGGATGTTTGCCGATAATATCCCCTCGGCCCTCCCCCTTATTCGCCCGCTTTCCGCCCGACGGCCGCTACGGAGTTTTCGACTCTCGGGGATTTAGAAGCGGGCGCGCGGCATCGAGGGCCCTCCTGAAATTCCCGTCCTTTAACATAAAATTTGCTCTCGGCTTATCGTAGCCTCTAACGATTCGGCCTCTCGCCCCCGCTTCCGCCCCCTTTCTCTCTGCGGAGATAGAGAGAGAGACAGAGGCTCATATATCGAGTGCCCTCCCTCCCGGTGCCTCTACCGACCTCTCTCGAGTTTCGTCGTCGAGGCGAATCGGGGCATTCTTGATAGCTGCGGAGAAGCGAGGAGTAGGCGCGGGCCTGGCGCCAGGAACACGAGTTAAGGGGTGCGTTTAGAGGAAGTTGGAGATCCTGGACCCGAGACCCGGGGGATGGGGCCGTTCAACTTTTCTTTTCCTCCAAGGGATTTTCAACCTACAAAGCCTTTTTCTGATTTGGGAACGCGCTCGTCTTTTTGAGAGCGCACGGGATTAATACTATTGTCCAGTTGTATATGCAATAGCAACATTTCAGAGTCGGGAGAATTTTGGAAACTATGTTTATATCCGTTCAGTTACAAATAATAATCTTTTAAAGATTAATTATTATGACTTCTTTTATGAGGTGTTTTGGTTCTTTTTCATTAACGAAAAGCTTTATTTTGGAAAAAAATTATCAAAGCAATGACTTGCCATATGGGTTTGGTTGGCATAGATATATTCGTATATTTGCTAAAGCTGAGGATGCTTCATACAGGGCGGATAGTATAATTAATTGTATACCGATGATCGCAACAGAGATATATGTATCTCTTGCTACGTACGAACCAGTCTTCTTGCCGTAGGAGGTAAGATCTTTGCCTCGAAGCCACTCGATATGATCTAAACTCATTCGTGACTTTCATATTATTGTCATAAGTTGCTTGCTGTACTTCCCCTATTATATTTTAATAGAATAAGGTAGGGAAAGTTTTAATACGAAATACTTAATAAATTATACATTTTGTGTTAACTTACATAATGAAGCGCTTTGGAATTTGATGAAACTTACCTACAACAAACAAGAACAAAAAGTTGTTATTAATATGGATATTGTTTTTAAACACAATAGCTAATGGAAATTGGAATAAATAAATATAGAATAAATATTCAAACACTATAAGGTCTTTCACATATAACATCTTAAAATATATGAAGAATATTTTTAATATAATTTTGATTGGTAACATTCAGGAACTAATTATCACTTAATCATTTTAAAATGATATGTAATAAAGGAAAGGTGATGAAGGTATATAAAAATACAATAAGAACTTCTTAATCCTGGATTGCAACTTGTGTATTGTAAGCCTAATTGATTCAGCTAATTGAATAAGCCACAGAGTCTGCTTGAGTTCAAAAGCCTTCGATCGGCAATAAACGAGAAGATAACTGAGATGACATAGCGAGCTCCGACAAGTCAGAAAGACATAACCCGGGCGCTCCGCCAGAAAAGCGAGTGTCTCGCTTAAACTCTCTCTCTCTCTATTTAATAAATAGAATGCATTCTAGATTTTGGTTAAAATAATTAGTACAATAAGTGTAGACTATATATTAACAAACAATTAAATATGTAGAAAAAAAATGACTAAGTACACTCAATAATCGCGTTTGAATTTCTTATAAATTCGTGCATTGAACACTATTACGGTATAAAATATTAACAACATTTCTATACGACGTGTATATAAGTATTATATACAAAATTATATAGATTTAATTTAATTTATCTTTTTACATTTTATATATTTTATATTGTATTTGTATATAAACTCAAAGAAGAAATAAATATTAAATAAAGTCTTATAGGTTGTTATGAGATGCGGGAGCGAAGCTGTGAAGAAGTGTCGACCGCGAATTCGCAGCAGGAGCATTATAAGGATCAACGTCAAGAGCATCTACAGTGTTAAATTCTCAGACATAAATCCTTCAATTTGCAAAGCTTTGAATTTGTGATTTCTTGGAAACCTGTATCACGACAGAGGAAAGTCTGGCAGCTCGAAGAGTCCTGACCTTTATTACGTACGCATTTTGATCAGTTGTTTTATAGTCCTTTCAAGTGGCAGCATCGCTTCCTCCAAAGCTTAATTATAGTATTTGATTTCTACCTTTTCCTTTCTTCAAAAGCATTCAAGCCAAAGGCGAAAATATTAATAAATTATGAACTAAGTCTGAGATGTATACAAATATATATAGAAAGTAGGAGAACACTATTTATCATTACATATTATTAAAGGAGGAATGAGTTCGACCATTACTTATATAGATATAGTATTGTAGTAATTTGCAGAATTTACAGAATAGATAAGTAATTTATTATTATTTGCGCATATGTATTTTTAAAAATATGAAAATAAAGAAAATAATAATTAATAATTAAAAAATGAAGGTTTTCTTGACTATAAATAATAAAAGAAATATATATGGAGCTAGGAATAGCAATATTTTACATCACTGTGCAAAATAATGGTTATGCAGTTCATTTTAGTTAAAATAAAATTTTTATTTTATTCAAATATCATCATTTGCAATCATTTTGTTGCAAAAAATTGTAATACTCTTCGAATAATTGTAAGTACATTAAAATATGCACTACGGTTAATAATTCATTCAAAAAATTCAACTGAATATCGAGCTTCAAACGTATAACTTCTGATTAATGTTATACGGACAGAAGCGTCAGATCCAAAGTTTAAGTGTATGAGGTGCACCAGAAATCATAGAAGTATTTGGATATATTGCGACGTATATTTTGATACAAATACTTTGTTTTTGGTTCCCATGATCGTACGTGCAAGGTTAAAGGATGGCAGATTCAGGACGTTTTGGCCAACACGAAAAATCTGAGGTTTAGATTAATAAATAATATTACATCTCTAAAGCATAGATCAGATTGTTTTAATATGTATGCAATCCATAATCTTTTAACTATCTAATGTACAAATTCAATCAGACAGTTTGGTTTAATATTATAAACTACTATTATATTAATAAAGAAACTTAATATCTATAATATTTAAAAAGACAAGAAATAAATCAAAATTTATTTATAACCAATATAAAATCATATTTATTCAATTAATCTGCTAACGTAGAATTGAAATTTAACAAATTAATTTTTTCTCGTTATATAAACCATAATGGTAAAATTTTCTAGAAAATAGAAAAACTACGAGTTGAGAGTCGTAGAAATGAAGGCCACGAGGCCTTCTCGTCTCTAGCTTAAGGAAAGGGTGGGCTCATAATTATCGCAGGGTGAAAGGTGGGGGTGCGAGTAGGTCGAAAGCACGCATGTATTGTACAGTGCGGGGATCGCTCGGGGAGTAAAATGATCCTCCACGCGGGTCGACGGTCAGATCAAATTTTGAGTCCGCCAAAGCAGCAGCTGAAGGTCACATAAAACAAAATAACTATTGTTACTATAACTTTATTAAACTATCCTCTTCTATTCTGCTATGAGTATTTAACACATCATTAAATTTATCTTATAAACTTTTGTTTTAATCAAATTAACAAAGTTTCAATTATTATTTATAAATTGAAGTTTTTTGAATAAGAGTTTATTATTAATAATAAAATAATTATATAATTTTATTATTTATTAAAACGATTTAAAAAAAAAGTATATGCAAAATCGAAAAAACTGCTAAGTAAAATTAATTAATCATTGTTAATCAGATGTTTAGAAGGTGGAAATTTCATTTATGCGAATATTAATTTTCTTTGATAGAAAGATAAGTATATGTATCTTTTGAATTATAAATGATTATTATAGTTTGCGCGACAGATAGTAGAAATTAATAAAGAGAGATATTTATATTGATTTATAATAAAAATAAGTATTTGAACAATAAAGAAAGATACTTTTCCCTTTTGTTCAAAACTGAAACTAAGAAGTAAGGAAAGATTAATACAATTCTTAAACTAGAACATTTCAACTAAGGTGCAACAGGTTAAGAAAAAGGAGACAGATCTAAGTATCGGTGAAAACGTATGAGGATGCAGTCGTCGTTCTACAGTCGGCATCCTTGACTTGAAAAAGATATCTATTCAACGTTTAAAGTTTTGAAGATACTAAACTTGGTTAAACGCCAACTATTCTACCTAGGAACTAAATTACTGTATCGGACTCTTTTTTAAAATTGACATTGATATTTTTAATGCTATGTTTTTAAGTCTAATTATAAGTATTATAATCATTCAATTCCGAATTATTCGAAGTAAAATCTGCTTTATTATTTGCAAGCAATAACATTAACAGAATACTTGAAAATTCTGTAGAGAGAAACTGTCTACGAAATTTAGTAAATTAAACTAGTTAATTCAGAGTGAATTTTCATGCTAATGTAGCCGATGCACTGTGTACAGAGTACGCGTACTCTAGGTATACTATGTAAATGGTTCATTAGTGATGAATAAATTTGATGTAAATCAAATGGAAATATTTTTTGAAAACTGAAATACAAGATATGACGAAATTATAATGTCACGCTTGACGTGTGAATTAAAAAATTCTTGAATCAATAGTCATTAAGTCTGAAGCAAACGATATAAATGGAAAGACTTTCAATTTTTCACTTGTTGTAAATCACTCAATACAACATGTAATTCTAGCGGAAAGAATGTTAGAATTGCGTGACTATATATCAAGTGTTATCGTTGTTGAACTTCGCACTTCATTTATAAATGAACATGAATCTATTTTTCTGCTTTCGGATAATTTAGAATACAAAAGTTAAGTAATAAACTAATGAATTTAAAGGTAAAGAAATTAATTATAAACAAAACTGTTTTTAATACTTATTTGTCATCTTTCGACATAGATCCAACAAAAAGTATAAAGTGACAATTCTAATCTTCAAAAATGTCTGATATCTGTGTTGGCTTAATCCCGCGTAATAAAACAAAAGTATCAATTTGTCCAGGGCGTGCCGATATATTTATGTATATTTTTTATATATATACATTTAAAATACAAGGTTTGAAATGAAATATCGAGGGTCTTTGAAGGGCGTCCAAACAGGACTCGAGAGGTCGGGCTAGTAAAATAAAAGAAGTTGATAGGCAAAAGGGGGTCGCGAGGCTCCTCGCGCCTCGTGCAAACAGTCGCGGCCGATTCTCGTCGCAGGGCCGGGAGCCGGGCGGAGGTAGGCCAGACGCCGACCCTCCAGTCATTGACATTCCCGTGGATTCAAATTCCGAGAGGCAGAAAGTAATAAAGGCTTGGAGCGAGGCGCGCCAAGTCGAAAGCGAGCGTCAAAGAGACACTTGCCGCGCACAGGCCAGCGGAGCGGCCCTCGGTCCTACGTCATTGGCTCCCTGAATATTCATAGGGGGCCAATTATGCGGCGGCGCCCCGCGAAAGAAGCGCGCGAGTCGCGTAGGGCGGCCACTTACGCTCGGCGTCGATTTACCCGAGCGTCATCCAATTAATCGCTCCGCGAAATCGCCGATCTGCGATAAAAACGGCCCGGTTACGCCAACGCCTCGCGGGTCGATGGAGCCATCGGCTCGCGCGTCATCGACAAAGGGGAAATAACTCGGGCCCACTTGGCGCTCTTTTCCCGTGGCGGATTTAATTGAAGCGGGGCGGGGGCCGCGGGCACAAAGGCCCGGGAGCGTATATTAAAGCCCCTTGAATTAATAACCCTCGATCTCGCGGCGGCCGTAAATAAAACGCGGCCCCGCGCGTCTCGGCCGCCGGGCTGTCCGCGGGGCCGGGGGGCGGGGGCCGGGGCTGGGGCGGCGCGCAGGCGCAATCTGCCGGCCGCGCGGGATTGTCCGGCCGCCGGTGATCTATACGCGCGCCGCGCTTTTATTTACCTCTTCCTTCCGCGAGGGGCCAACGGCCGCGAAAATCGATGCGCCGGCCGGCCCGTGGCCTTCGCAATGGAATTAAAAGGGCGGCCGGCTTCCTTGGCCGGGGCAACTTTTAATTGGAAGCGAGTGCCTCTCATTTTCCGGGGCGGCCGCCGGGCGAGCGCGCCTCCGAGCCGCGCGGCGCAATATCTCAAATGGTATCTGGGACACCTCCCGCCCCGCCGCCAAGCCAGCCTCCTCGGGAATTTTCGCCCACTCTCGGGAATGACGGACCCCTTGCCACTGCTAGTATTACATGCTCGGGTAATTTGGTCCCTATCGACTTCCGAGCTGCCTAATTGCACTCAACGATTTTTGCCCGAATCTCGGACAGCGTTCTATCGGCTTCTCTGCAAAATCTTAAAAGCGGCCTAAACTGCTGGGAAATTTTGTAAAATGCAACTTCAAGAAATTGGGCGTTTTCGTAAACACCCCTTTTTCTTTGAGTTTAGTAGTACTATCGAGGTTTAGTCGGCCAGCATAAGCAGAAGCACGGCCCTTATTGTTACAAATTTCCAATTGACTGCACTTGCATTTACTCCAAAAAATTAACGCTGCAAACAGTTTTTTAATTTGCTATCGATCAAAGACGTTTAATTTTTCATTCAATCGACTAAATGCGGGGAAGTTCCTTCATTTTTTTAGACTCCATTTCGATGCACAGCTACGTGAGAAAATTTAGAATTTCCATTTTAGAATTTAATAAAGTGCCAATTCAATGAGTATATATATGTAGGCTTAGAGTTTAAGATATAAACTTAGCAGGTGGATTTTTACCTTAAAAGAAGAAAACTTTAAATCCATTTCCGAAAAAGCGTTCCTACAGAAAGTCCTGGTTACGATTATATAGTATTTGTTCAATGTATCTTTTAACAACGAATTATTTCTAAAATATTAAATATATTAAAAAAATGTTTACAATACATTATTTTCATCTATATTCTATCCAAGAGTAACAAACATAATACTACAATTAAAAAATAATCAATCGCATAATCTATTAAATGATTATTATAAATTCGTGTTGAATTTCAAGCTGAATATTAGTTTACTGTTTGCTAGGTTCAAAGTGAGACGTTCAGTCCAAGATCAGGCAACTACCCAAGAGCCTATATCAGTAAATATCTCATAAGAAACTTGGCGCAGCAAACGGTCCGACAGGGCTCAGCCCGTAAACACGATTCCGCGGCATCATCACCCGGCGTCATTATCGATTTTCCATTACGTGCTTCTACATGCGTCCGATTTTTCCCTCAAAGTCGGCCATGAGACGATAATCGAGGCCCGGCGGGAGGCAGCCCATTGAAAGTATCCGAGGAAACGATAATCCCCCGAGGAGCGATCGCACTTTGCCCAGCGATCGCTTAAGGTGGCCCCTACCACCCTAACCCCCATACCGCCCACCTTTCTATTATACATTTAGGATCAAAGCGACGCTATAATCGATATTCCTGCCGTTATAAGGCGAAGCCGGTCCGCCAGCGGCGCGGGAGGCTCTCCGAGGAGGAATTTTCTCCGAAGGAGTCGCGCAGGAGGGATGGCCCGGGCGCGACGTGTCCCTTTGAGGCTGCTCCGGTCGCCCAGGCCGCTGGTTATGCGAGCTAGATGAGTTTCATGAATACCGTTATGCCCACCCGATTTCTGATCGGTTATGGCCCTCTGCGTTTCGCCGCGCCTCGGAAAATTGCGGATCGAAGTGGATTCGCGAAAGTACCTCGTCTCCGTTTAATAAAATGGCCCTCATATTCGAGATTGCCCTTGCGGGCGCCATCATAAAATTTTAATATTGTGTTACGGGCGTGAGTCGCCAGTTGATAGAACCCTATTGGTTCCCCAAAACTGTAAATTCATGACAAACTTCTTGCTTTTCTTCCCAGTTATTTCAATCGAAGGCATTGCATCCTTCCTCTATTCTAGCGATGGTAATATGAAGTACGGCATGGTTCTACTAACAATAAAAAATTCCATCTGAATTGTCTTTCTTAATAACCTTCAATTTTTCTCAGCTTACAATAAAATGTCAAATCTGATTCTATGTTTTTCTTGAATATTCTATTCATAAAGTAAGCTTCAATTCTATTTTGCAGAACTGGATAAAAATTGAAGAAATAAGGAAAATTACCGGGACCAGTTTTCGGCCGGTAGATGGGTTCATCTGTACGGCCTCCACGGCGCGCCGTCGCTCATTGAACCAGCCCCATTCTTAATTAACGTATCAGGTACATATTTTGCATACATTTCAAGGGTGCCCAGCAGTCGAGAAAAACGAGGAGGAGCGCCGCCGGCGGCGGGTTTGAATAGCTCGACCACCCTCCCAAATTGCAGGCGGTCGGCTTGTAGCCTCGCGTGCAATGGAAATTCTTACAAATTGCCGCGGCGCCCGAGCCTCGCGCGCTAATTAATTTAAAATACACGCATTTCTGGGTGCGCCTTATAGGCCGGGGGCCGAAATCTCGTCCAACCATTTCACCCAAGCGCCGGCGGAGCTTTCGAGAAGAAAAAATGAATACGCATGCCCGGGGCGACGCCCCACTCCCCCCTTCATGAATTATGAATAAACGGATTTTAAAATATACCACCGGCAGGAGCGATGGCGCGGAAAAGATGGGATGCTGCTGCTGATTCTGCCGGCCGCCCTGTGCGCATTGTTAATTGACCGTGGCGCGCTCGGTGCGCTCTTTTTGTTGTCTGCCGCGCCTCCGGCTCCGAGGAGCGGCCGTGGCTCACGCGATCATGCGCATTCGAGGAGGAAATATTGCGCACGAGGTCGAGCTTTAAATTAGTGGGAACGCCGCTTGCGAGTGCTTCAATAAAATCTATACCCACTCGTTAGCATGCTCAAGGTTTGCCTACCAAAGCTCTTCTTCTTCTACTTCTTCTTCTTTCTGGGGATCCGCTGTCTGCTTTGACTCCCTTATTGCAATTATAAAACTTGCTTATTAAATTCTGCATTTTAATCTACCGCCTATATTATATAAAACCCTGAAATCTTAATTCAAGCCCAAAAAATGAAATCAGAAGCATGTTTTCGTATATTTTTCTTATATAAATTACTTATTGATTTAAAATATTTATGATCCTTTAAAATTACATTCAATTTCTTTTTAATAACTTTTATTTACCTGTATCAAATAATAAATAAAAAAATTACCATTAAAATTAATTTGATTTATTACATGCGTATTATTCAATTATTAATAAAAAATACTTATTAAATAAATTAATGAGACACACTTCTTGTTTTCTATTCTGAAAAATGTCTTGTCTAAGATATTTGAACCGTGTAAATATCAAAGAGGAAGAGTCGGAAATTTTAACGGATAAAATTCGATAATGCGCCATCAAATTAGTCTGGCGACATTACCGTGTTTATTAGTGACCCGAACGTCGCGGTGTAAATGTACGCTTTTATTGGCTGGTTATTGATGGCGCAGTAAAAGCAGTTTTAATACATCGACATAGGTAGATAATGGGAACTTGGTGAAAACGAGCCTGCATATATATCGGTAAAGGAACCGCAACTGAATTAATGCCAGTTCAATGGAGATACGAAAACTGGTCTTCTCTTTTGTACTTTAATAAACTATATTTAATAAGCTATATTTACACTGATTGTCATTCTTTTCATAAATGAGCGTACAATATAAAAATCTATAATCTGATTTTCCGAACTTAATGAGAAGAATTGTATTGGAGAATGACAAGGACAGGTGATTCATAATAGATTGGGTCGCACATAACCATCAAGAGCCATTTTTATTTTATATGAATATCTTAAATATAAAGAAACATCGAAAAAAATTGTACCTGAAATCGTATTATCAATTTAACTATAAAATACAGAAATAGTAAATAAAATACATAAATTAAAAAATTATATTTTTTTTTTAAAATTATATTTCCAGTCTTTAGATTTTAACGTAAGGTTTATTGTAGTATTATACGTGCTACCTTTATTTTGTTTTTTTATCAAGCTTCAATGTAATTTTAAAAGCTTATATGTCATTTAAATTTGTATATGTAATTTTCAACTGCATCTAAAAATTCAGCGGATGGTTTAATTTAATGATCGTAGTAGTAATTCATTAATCGTAAGCAGTTTATTCACTTTATGAGGGCTTAAATTGAAATACATAAGCGCGACGAATGCTTCAAGCACCCTGGCTGAGTCCTAACGAGCACCCGAAACTCCTGGAGGTTTATACTCGGACGGTAAAGCAGATACCAGGATCTAACTGTCGTTTGAGCTTCGACTTAGCGATTTATGCGTCCATCTTCTTACTTAGATGAATCTTTAGTAAATACTTTCTACAAACTTTAACAACTGTTAGTAAAAGAAAAAATAGAAGAGCATTTTTTTCACTAATCACTTTTTAATTACTCTATAAAATGTTTGAAACTATTCTAACAGCTTACAATTAATGAAATGCAGATAATAGTGCCCGTTACTGGCAGCTTACTGTCAAAGTCATTTAATCTTATTAATATAAATTAAATTGTTCTATTTCTTTTATCCTTGTTGATTCTAATAATATCTAATAGAATAGAATGAAGTATATGCAAAGCGTGTAGAAACGAACAAGCGTTCTTCAAATGGTAAGCACATTTGAACAAATTTGTAAAAATAAAAAGTTATTATTTCTATTTAATATTTACTTAATAAAAGTTAGAAGTAATATTTAAAAAATAATGAAATTATAAAAAATTTAAACTTACAGACTTTTTATCATTATTGTATTAGTTAGTTTAAAAACTTTACCGTTAAATAAAAAAAAGTCTGTAATTCAACTTTCTCTTTTATTCGCGATGATCCTTTCTGATCCCTTAATTTCCACTATCTTGAATTATATAATAACACAGATGAAGAGCAAAATTAAAGCCTCGCACAATAAACTGAAGTGCAAGTTTAGCGAAGCTTAGGGCGCCAAAGGGTTGACCACTGTTTAAGTGCAGTTTGCGATAGTTAGAACACGGAGTTATGGATAAATTATGCACCAACGACTCTGTCATTAACCCCACGTTTTGCAATAAATTTTAACTATGGGCACGCGCGGCGCGCGAGTCCTATAGGGCAGCTCTCCGAATCTTCTGCTAATTATGATGTTGCGTTTATTATGTAACTTTCGATCGGGTTATGACTGCCTCCCATTGATGTAGTTCGTAAAAATTCTTTGAATCTTGATAGCCACAACTATAACCGATCTACTGCAGTTAAGTAAATTTAAATTATTTAAAGACCTGCTATAAATGACAATTCAAATATATTTTTGTACTGTCAGAAATACATAAAATTACTATGATTTTTGAATTCAAAATACATTTAAATACGCTAAAAATTTACTACAATATTTCTCGAATCCTGCTTTCCAAAAAGGATTAGCCGAGGCAATAATTATAATCCTGCTACTTTGTTCCCCGTAGAGACCACTTTTGCATCATTGGCAGTGGTCCAAACTGTCAATCCACTTTGTTCTTTCACAACAGCGCATAATATCCCAAGGATCGACGGACTCGGAAAGAAACAAGAAAGCAAGAGAACAGAGGAAGAGAGAAAGAGGAAACAGGTAGGATTCCCTGAGGAAATCCTCGAGGGCCGTCACCGCGCCGTCGTCGTCGGCTATTTTCGCGCGCCTTGAGATCGATTCCCCGGGGCGGTAAAATGGTGGCAATACGGGGCTCTCGGCGCTACGCGCCATAAGGCGAAATATGCAATAGCACGCGGGTGAAACAGTAGAGAGATAAGGAGAGGTGCAATAAGGATACTCGCTAGATGAAGAGTATATGGGGAATCGCAATATGGGGCCAGTCTTTTATGCAGGGCTTAAATGTACTTTATTTCGCCCGTATTACGAACGCTCGAGCGCTATATAACTTATACCAATACGTGCTATCTCGATAGCTTTCGTTTATTATCCTCAATATAAATCGGTCGTTTGCATTTAGTTTCTTTTGTGTTTATTTAACCAAAATGTATTATTTTTGTATTTTCAGTCTGTCATCCTTCATTATTCTGGAAATATGATGCAAATATAAGCAAAAGGATAAGTACATAGAGAAAAGTATCCATTCAAAAAATAGGTTAGTCCGTTACTTCAAATCATCGAGACACGGCATCGGTAAATCAGATTGCGCCATCTATAATATAAGTGTTAGAACTTATATTTTAGGTACTAGCCGTAGCTCTGTACACTTAAATACTTAGGATACAAAATCTTAATATTTAAAATGGCTATTTGACATTCTAGAATTTGAGATCGCACCACTAAGCGTGGAATAGCTCTCATCCGAGCTCTCATCAATGATGAATATTAAAAGATCAGTCGGTGATCCTTAAAACTTTAAAGTGAATAAAAGTTTTCCAATTTAAACTATTTATTGAATATATTAATTTTATTTAAAGAATAGGCTTGATTGGCTATTGCTTATTTCATATGATATCCATTTTCTTTATTTTATCCATCGAAGAATGGAAAAAGAATTTATTCGCAAATTTTCGATAAGGTAATATATGCAATATATTTGACTCTATAATGTACAAGAAACAATCTCTGTATTTATTGGAATTATAATGAGTGGGGAAACTTATTAAGATACAAGCGATGATCTCGAAAGATTTCCTAACTGATTAATACTTTTATATCACTTCAATCTGAACGTAATAATCAGCCATGATAATTCTACCTGCAGTATATTTCTACATCCTGAGCAATTTCTTTGGTGCATTGCGAGGAGAGACATGAGTTGACGCGTAAAAGATCGCCGACTGGGGCTGAAGCAGGGTCGTCATATCGGCCGGTGGAGGGAAAAAGGGAGGCTCGATATCGATCCAGGCCGGCACTCCTTCCCTCGCGCTGCTCGCCACTTTCTCGCGGGCCGATATATCTCGATCCTGATTACTTTTCGGCGGCTTTCTTTTTCAACGACCAGCTCATTGTTGGGAGATTAAAAGCGACGCACGGGATGCGCACGGCCTATGGGAATTCCCCAGTGGACGCGCATCGATTGTTCTCCCGTTTTTGTGGGATCGCGTGGTAAGGACTGCCGAGGCTTTCTTCCAATATTTTCCGCATCATCGGTTATTATAAGACCGTATTTGTTGCGCATCGATGAAAACGCAAGCTTTAATGAACGGCGAATTGAAACTACCACGGATGCTTGTATACATAAGACTGACTATGGAAACTTTGGGCAGCCAGTTGCTGTGATGGCTGGTGAATGAAGAGTTAGATAGCCGTTTGTTGTGGTTTAATTTTCGAAATGCGGCATGGAAAATGTAAAAATCGTAAGATAGATGAACTACAACTTGTAAATAGCTTTTTAAAATTTATTCATTCACGGCTCTTATTCATTCTCGTCTCAATATTGAATTTTTCGCGAAAAAATAACAACACTTTTTTGTATTGTTTAAAATCTTCTTTTCCTGCCATAGTAGGAGTTATTTGATTATTTGAGAAAAAGATTATAAAAACATATAAAATATCATAAACAAAATTTCGTTATTGATATTTGAAGATGCATATAGCTTGGATAAATAAAATTATCGGTTGTAGATTGGAAATGTTCACTGTTTGGTATTTTCTCATAACTTAATTAAAATATTTGTTATATGAGTTATACATATTAATCACTTTATAACTAAAATAAGGAAAATAAGAATTGTGATTTATGTAAATATTTATACTCGTATATTACGTAAGCAGGAAAAAAATATTAAAAAATATTTGATCCACGCGTATTATATCAAATTAGAAATTGAAAAATTCTATAATCTCGTGCATTATCAGAACAATTGGAAATGCAGTTTATCTCAGAAAGCATAATATGCAACTGGCGAGAAGCCATACTACTACGTCGAAGCACTGCGCGGCACTTGAGAGCCAGATACCACTTGGCGGCCAAGGCAAACGCGCAAGTCACTTTTTTCCTCCTACGTCGATCGACTCGACAACAAACTTGACCGCGAAAACCCGGGGATCAGAGGCGGACCGCGTAGATGGGGCCAACGGCTCACCCGTGGATCAGTAGCGTGGCGGCGCGGGCGGTGGCGGCACTATTTACGCTGATAACTTTCAAATGTAGTCGGCCCACGCGCCTGCAAAGTACCTCGCGGGAGGGAATCTTTTCGGGGCGGGGCGGAAGGAGCGAACCCCGAGAACAAGATTCTCGGGCGGAAAGTTTTGCGAGTTAATGGCGCGGAGGTAATGCCGGGCGGGTGGGCGACCGCAACAGCAACACCCGACCCTCATTTTCGAGCTACCCCCGCGACCCCGCCCCCCGCAGTTTCTTTTTACTCCCAGGCGATGAGAGGGTGCGCGGCGGCTCTCTTCCTTTCTTTATGTCCCGCGGTCGGGCTAAGAACCCCGAGGGCGAGTACGTGACGTCGTCCGCTACGCTTCCTTGCACTTTTTTCCCGGCCTCATCGGCTCCACCACCGCTCCTATGCCCCGAGAGATGCTTGCCCTTTCTACCTGCGATTTATCCTAGCCCCTGGCAGGATATTCCGATTCTCCGCGTTTCGGCATCTCTCCATGTAGTCTGCAGGTTTTCGACACAAATTCCTCCAGGATTTTATTCCGGCAAGGGAAAACTTGCTACCCGTCGACCAAACTTAAATTAGCATAGTTTCTATTATACCGTGTTGCAGATTTCGTACCGAAAATTCTAATATGCAATCATTAGAAATATCATTTGTTGCGATAGTATTTAGTAACCTCATTAAATGTAATGTTGAACCTTTTAAAATATTTTACAGACTTTAAACAGTAAAATTTACTGTCGAAATAAAGAGAAAGAAAATTTTCCATGAGTTGACAAAAATAATTTTTACAGGACAATAGAAGTTAGTTGGTAAACTTTCGTTTAGTTACCTATTCAATTACATATTCTGCATTGTTAAAACGCTTGCATAAAATGAAAAAAATATCACTCGAACATACATCTATACAATATATGGAATACAGTCGAATTACAACGTTATTCCAACGTTATTCCATTATTCTCTTTATTTTTCATAAATAATATACTCGTATTCTGAAGTGACAGTAATATTTGACTGGTAAGTAAGAGTAAGATAAAATTTTTTAAATACACTTTTTTATTTAAAAGAATTACACGTATTTAAATCCGAAAAATCCAATTTTTTTAAACGGAATTTTATTACTATCAGCAATAATGAAAGTGCGAATAAGCCGAATAGTTATCGCAAGTAATTAATGGCATGTTTAATTGAGAATGAATCCTTGCTAATGGCCTCGGGTCTATTTGCTCCAAACACTAGTGCTGGCAGAGCAAAAAGAAGGAGCCGTAGTTCTAATCATTAGGCACGGTCGAACAATCCGGCGCAAAAACTCAGTCGAAATCTCCATCCGAATCTCAAAGTTTCGGGAAGTTTCTGAAGAGAAGTGGACCCGCTCCCCGACAGCAGAAGAAGCGCAAAAAGCCCGCTTCGAAAAAATTGCAGTTAAAAGGAGCCGCCCGCCCTCCCCTCCAGGCCGTTCCATTCTTAAGTGGCATTGTTTCCTCTTCCGCCCGGGCCACGTAGCCCCTTATATCTCGCGCGATCTTTTTCCTCGGCCGCTGGCGAGTCCCTTACAACTGGGCGCAGCGTCAAACGCAAGTCCAGCGCGGCGTTCTTGTGGCCTCGCGCACACCTCGGGACGCCCTCGACTCCTCTTTCCTGCAGCTGCGCCTTTTTCCACCGGCGCCGGCCCGCGCGGAAGGGGATCGAGACGTCCTCTAGCCATTTCGCTCCACTTCCCTGCGAGTTTTTGCAATCGCGCACGAGTCTCTTTATAGTCCAGACGAGTCACTTCGAGCCTTTTTCCCGTCCATGGCAATTATCCCCCGAGCGCCACTACCTACGCTAGGCCTAATTAATATTCGGCCGAGCGAGCGAGTCGAAAAGTATTTTAGTTTTCTTCTCTCCGAATTCTAAGTATAATTAAACAAGAAGGTGGCTCTCAACTCTACGATTCTTTGTCTAATCCGGATAGTTTTATGGATGTAGACTCAGCAAGCAATTTTATGCAGGCTAATGATTCTAATGGGATCTGACATCGATCACCATGTCTTAAATCTTGACAAAAAGTGAAACTAGCTAGAGAAACAAGCTTTAATTCACATTGGAAAGAAAAAAGATATCAATGTATACAAATACAATAATAATTAATTTCATTGTTAGCTTTTATCGCTTTTCATCATCTAATTCTTTTTTTTCTAAATACACACAACATCTTAGAATAATAAATTTATAAATATTCACAGTACGAACAAATAATTGTATAACAGAAGATTTTTCAAGTTATGATAAATTAAATAATATACACTGTCAAAAATTATAGTCCATCTAATTGCAAATACTCACAATAAATGTCCCTTAAAAATAGAAACTAAACACTATTTAAATACTGTATTAAGCTAATTCTCGTGTATCATGATCATGCTTTCACGAGTATACATATTGACTCGGACTCTGTGTTAAATCTTAATACGAATTCAGATTAGCAGGCTCGAAAGCTTCCTAATGGGAAGCGGCACTTAGCTCTGGGTTCGCTAAAGCAAATTGTAATTCGGCTTTTCTAATCGACGCTAATCAGCGGCCATCAATCCTTCCCTTCCCCTCCACGCACACTGAGGAAAAAAGCGCCCCCTAGCAGTTGCCGGGCGCTTGCCCCAGAATCAAGGCGGACACGAGCCCCCGGAAATCTTAGGCATTATCATAATCAGGCGCGGGCGCGCGCGCCATTCAATGAAGCGGATCAAGCGACCGGCGCCCGGCGTAATGGGCTACCCCCTCCCCGTTTTAAATTCGGGCGCGAGGACGTCGCCAGGCATTTTACGAGGCAATCGAGCAACTCCCCGGGAATGGATTACGTGCACGCGAGGCAGGGTCGACCCGGGGATATTTGGGCGCCGGCTTCCGGTGTCTTTCGCGGGAGGCACCCGACGACTGTGTGTCTCGTGCGCGCGGCCCGGACGAGCGAGCGGCCGAGCCACAGGTTATCGTGTCGCGGGCCGCTCGGCGCATGATTGCCGGGCCTCCGCTTGTTAGGCATTATCGGGTCGATACACCTCCCTCGCCGCGGCTTTTTCATCCACCCGCGTGACAGGGCCGCTTACGTGCAAAGTCCTCCATTTGATGGGATCCCCATGGACTATTCAGCAGGTGGATCCCATCTTATGAATTATATTACATTTTGATATTTCATTACATAGCAGAGGATTCTGAGTCAATAGATGTGAATTGTGAACTCATTGATTGAGTTCCAATTCACAAGTATATAGACTTCTTCGGTTCGACTTAATAAACAAGGAAGTGATACTCGTTTCTGTTTATTCTCTCAGATAAAGTTAAGGGGTTTACGAAAAACTGAGAAGTAAAGCAGTTAACAGAATGTTTCCATAATAAAATATATATTAGGGTTAGAAGCTTGTAATTGACTCTTATGATTAAGATAACTCGGAACAATGACTAAATCTTATCTTTAACAGGCGAAACTCCTCTTATTTCGAATCGTCATGGCCTACAATGGTGAGTATCCATCTGATAAGTCCTTCATAACGTTATTATTCTAAAGTGTCTGATAAGAAACCTAGTAGTTATAGACAGACCATCTTATCATGCTTTATAACCCTGAGGAAAGTCATATTAATTAAGAAATTGATTAATATCCATTAATACCTTTTTGCTCCAAAAGTTGAGATATATTCGAGGTTTATAATTCAACAGGCTTAACAATTATTATTTCTCGTAGCTATTAAATAATAAAGTAATTCAACAAGAACTAATCCTTCTATTTACGCAAAATCGAAAACGATGACAGGGAATAGTCGATCGAGGTTCTTGAGGCAAATACGCAAATAATAGAGAAGGCCAGTCGAGGCCGGATTTACTCCGACCCTTACGTCACTGATCCCCAGTGCGGGGGATAATGGACTCTATTATCTTAACGAGCTGCCCTCGCGGTTCCTTAGAGTCAGTAATTGCTTCGAGACACTCGGGCGAAAGAGTAGGAGAACCCGTGATACTCACGTGAATGTGGGCACAAATTATATCATTAGAGAAAATAGACCGAGTGCGGTGTAACGAGAAATTAAAAATAGCAGGGGCTTTCGCTACGAAAGTAGAAGCAGTTAGGGGCGCAGAAGAAGCCGAGGCACAGAGTGAGCATCGAGGAATCCCGCGGGAGCGCGATAAGGACAAGTTAGGGTCGGCTGCGGGCCGTAACGAGAGCTCGAAGGAGAGTCGACCTTGGCCCGCGGGCGGGAAAATTCGGCGAATTCGAATGAACAGGGGCAGAAGTTTGCAAAAAGCCGAAGCCGAGGCGTGTAGGCTCCAGGCCCGGGGCATTTGCAGTGGGCCGTATAAATAATTTCATAGGGCGAGTTTTGGTGAGCGTAAACAAGGCCCGAGCGGCTCGGGGCTAGACGGCGTTATTGCGGGGCCACTCGGCTTCCGCCTCCTGGCGGGAGTAAGTGCAAAGGGGCTGGTTATTGTTATGGGCTTGCGGCATTAAGACGTACGCGGGAGCTTCTTCCTCAGGGCGCAAAGCTCGGGGAGCGCGCGCGAGGGGCGAGGGATTTCATTACGTCCGGGCTTCATAACCGAGGCGGCGGCGCTCTGGAGGCTACGCGCGACGCCGCGATAAATCGGGATTGTCCTCCTTATTAAAGTTTTCCGTCGGCCGCCGGCGCCGGGGACGGCGGCGCCGCCAAGGACTGACGTAACTCCCTGGTCTCCGGCCCCGGGGAGCGTATGCCCGGCTATGCCGCGCTCCGGGCTTAGGATGACTTAATTCTCGCGTTATTGAAAATTTCCGGGGAGATGCCTAGGGCTCGGCTGCCGCGGATCTTAACCGGCGGATAATCGGCCCGAGGGCCCTACCACCGCCCCGAGGGAATTCTTTGCGGGCTTTGATTGTCTACGCCCGCCGCTAGCCCTTGAGAATCCCATTGTTTGCTGGGATATTATTGCGCCACGACTGCCCCCGGCGACGGTTGGCCGGTTACCGCTCAATGCGCCCACAGTCGCACATTTTTATCCGTCCACGACGCTAAATTCTTTTTTCCTTGCTTTTTGAAGAAGGCATTGACGCTTGGTATGCTTTTGGAAGATACATCCTTTGGTTTTGTTGTACCACACAAATCCTCACTGTTACTTTTGTTTTTAAAAGTTAAACCAATGGTGCTAATGTCAATCTAGTCAAAATTAATGGAAAAGTTAACAAATGAAGGAGCGATAACAATGAATTAATCATGTCACTAAGTGATTTAGGAATTAACTGTAGTTTAAGTAATTTCCTTTTGATTAACGTTCTCAAACCCATGATATTATGGATCTGGACTTCTTTGGATCGGACATAAATTTTAAACGTGCATTCTTTTTGTCTATTGAAGCATATAATACCAATATTAATACTCTGTATAAACAGAGTAAATGGCTGACGTATGTATGAGGTTATCTAAATTATTATAAAATTATCTAGCACAGTTGAAAACGGCTGCTCTGCAAATAATGTCGGTGGCGGTACAGCGTGAAATTGAACCTTGTACACGGTTTTAATATCTCTCTTGGAACATCAAAAGAGTATCCAACAATCCAAGTGTCGTTAACTCTGAGCGGAAGTAACTCCCAAGGCCCGATTAGATCTGCCTCGAGATTAATTTTTGGTATGCACATTACTATTCGCAGTGGAATAAAGTTTCGGGGGAAATATTTGGCCGGGATTCCAGGCGCATCAAGTTCCATTAGAGCCACCTGTTATTCTTACAAGGCCCTGGCGAAGTATTCGAAACATTCAATCGGGTCGAAGCGGGAGAGCGCGAAAGGCCGTACACAAAGCGGGAAAATCGCTACATTCTTGGGGGCGTCTCCCGGCCGGGGCGCATCGCTCAGGGCCGCCCCCGTGACGGTCGATAGTCCCCGGCCCCGAGATCGAGGGCTCGGCTCCCCCGCGAGCTCGCACGGCCGCACCTGGGCGAGGTGGCCCCACCCCGCGAGATGGTTTACGGTCCCCCGTCGTCGCGCGTCGGGGGAAATTTAAGAGCGCATTTAAAACTGGTTTGGCGCGATGCCCTAAACTCGGGCGGCCGCGCCTGCCTACGGGGAGATAACGGCGCCCGGCTCTCCCGTCCCCGACAGCCAGTTTATCGCTCCTACATTCTTGGAGAGCTTCCGATGGATTTCCCTGTATTCCGATCCGGCCCCGCCCTCCCGGGCGCCGGCGCTCAAGCCGGGCCGAAAGACCGGGCAAAGCCGCCGGAATCGGTACGGCAGATCCCGCGAAAATTACTTGATGTATGTGTGCGAGCGGGATGCTGGGCCGGCCGGGCCAAGGAGCCGCGTCTCGCGCCCCTTTACGGCCGATCCGCCGTGGGATTGATCCGCGCGCGAGATTCCCGGCTTAAGGGGTAATAATGCATCTCGCCCACCCGGGACTTGATTAAAATTCTTGGGGCGATGCGCTCGCATAGATAGGTCCGTGCTCGTGCCCTGAGCAGTGCATCAAATGAAAATATTTCAGATTCAGCGGCTCTTGCAAGACCAAGGCTTTCCTCTGTAAAGTGCGATGTAGATAAAAGCGCGACTCGGCCTGTGCGAGAGGATAGCGTAATGAACAAGTTCCCAGTTTTCCGGGAGACGTTTCTTCCGGCGCTTTATGAACGCAACCCACTTGAGCAGCCCCATGCACACGCGTTCCACTTGTGTCCTTCGGAAGCTGCCGCTATCCAATGACATTGGACAGCGCTACCTTCGGCTTCTAATACGATCGGTCAAGTGTATTCAAAACGCCGGGATTCGGGTCGGCAAGTGGTGGGTTCTCTTAAATCGTCGCCGTGAAGTCGCTGATCCCGTGGCCCGTTTCGGGTCGCGCGCGTTCTTTCTTCCAGAACGAGGCCGAGCGGTGCACTCGCCGCGGGAGGGGTGGAAAAAGAGCAGCTCTCCGCTAATCCTTTAAATTGCGCGGGCGCGCGGAGGAATGTGGGACGATGCTGGCTGAGTAGTGGCTATGCCGCGATTAATTTTCTAAATTCATTTTGCCCGGCATCGCGATCTCGCAGAATATCCCGCCGGACTTGCGTCATCCGAATGCAGGCGCCATGCCTCGCTGCCCCGTCGTATATGCTTCCTCGGAATTTTTGCTCCTGCTAGATACACACAACTTCTAGGCGTATTACAATGTTGACAATAACTTATTTAAATTAACTTATTTATAATGTTGACCATATTATATGATAATTCAAGTGAGTATGTATCTATATCGTTTTTTTGAATGTAGTAAAAATTGCTAACTAATTTTCTAAACTATGTACTCATTTAAGTACAAATTTTCAGAGCATAAAAAGTATTGCATTAAAAATATAATTGGTCAGAAATTAAAAAATATTGAACAAAAGCTAAAAGACAATGATAAAGCAAACGGATCATCCCTGTGACATTGTACAGTCGCGCGTTCGAAAGTTGGTGTTGTGTCCAGATCATGTATGTTCCCTTGTACGCCTCTAACGCTTAGCTGAAAGTGAATTAGAGATATGGACAATTTGATTAGAGACTCGAAATTCATTATCCGGCCAATGGCTGTCGAAGGAAAAAAAAACTAATTGAAAGAGTGAGTCGCAGGCGTTGACGGCCTGTGTAGAGGCCGACGCCGTGTCGGCGAGCGGAGATTGGCCAGGAGGGTTATTAAAAAAGGCCTCGCGCGGGGCAATTTCACCGGGGCGATCTCGGGAAGGGATGAGCCGTCCGCGAGTCGATTCGCTTCGAATGGTAATTGCCTCCGGGAGACTCAATTTCGCCCCTTCGCGCCGCCGCCGCTATCAGCGCCTACGATGGGACGGGCCGACGACGTCGATGCCCCCGGCCGGGGCCACGAGACACTGCCGGGGGTAATGGCAACTGATTAAACTCGTGCTTTAAAGCCCTTCTTGTTTTCCCATAAAACCGGCGGAAATTTCAGATTTTTAGATTGCGGCCGTTTACATTTTCAAAGAGCTACCGGCACCCCCTCACAGCATTATACTCGGCTGCATTTTATGAAGATCGACGCGAGTTTCCGGAATATTCTATCTGGAACCAAACTCGCTCGAGACTATAACTTGATCGTTCAATTCATTTGGACCCGGTCCAAGGAGATCGAATCAAACGAATTATCCCGCACGCGCTGCAAGTTCCCCAAAAGACCGACTATTCGTAATCTTTATGTAGATGTGGCGCATGAATCGCGAGAGCAGAGGCAGAACAGCATCAGCCACTTGCAGTAGGCCTCGAGTTTCGAGATAACGCTCCGGTGGAAATGGAGTCGACGGGTCTAGGGCCTCGGCAAGGCAGTGCGGAGGCGCGGCGCAGGCGCTCATCCCCCAACTGATTAGAGTACCAATCAATGCGGCATTCAAGGGCTCCCGCCGTTCGCTAAAACTTTAGGAAATTAACCATTCCCGCTCGGTGGGAAACGGACGCGCGCGCTTATGCGCCACCAGATAAGACAGTTTAATTTTCAATTACCGACCGGCAATAGTCACTCCCGCTTGGCGGCGGAGGGACGCCAGCCGCCGCCCGCGTCGCCGCCGGTGATTAATCGATTCTTTCAAGTCGTCGGGGCCGGGGCTCTTTTTGACGGCCAAGTTTTGATTGGACGAATGCGAGGGATCGATCCTATTCGAGAGGACTCGGAGAACGATTCCGAGCCGATGCCTCGCTATCTCTATATACCCCATCTTATCTTTTCCTTGAACATTTCTGCTAATTCACATACAGAGAAAGAATTTCTTATAGTTGAGAATCTTCATAAACTTTGGGTCGAACATGACTGTAAATTCAATAAAAAAAAATTTCTTATTCGTGAGAACGCCCTGGTTGAGTCTGTTCAATTCATAAATACGATATTGTTGTCTCATGTTTTACCGCTAGGTGGCGCGTTTACACACAAGAATTTGTAGCTGTTTTTCACACGTCCCTATATTATTAAAGAATGGGCACCTCATGCAAAAAAATAAACTAACTTTTGCATATCGAGTCGGTATTATAATTTATTTAGTTAATTATTGAATTTTATAATATATAGTTTTATAATGTTTCTACAGATACAGTTATTACACGTCGTTCAATATAGTCATTTGCTCCTATTTCTCACGGTGCTTTTCATGTGTCCATGCAGCTAACGAATGGACATTTCCATAAATATTGATTGGTCAACAAAAAAAACTATTTCCTCTGTCTAGTTAATTTGAAGCAGGAATTTTGATTAAATAAAACAAGTGATCGTACATCGGAAGGAGAAAACAGTGCGCAGTTCCCAGGGCAACTGGAATAAGCCGATTCGCGCGCACTCTCCCGAAAGGCAGCTGTCCACTTCTGGGGGCGTGGCAAATCCGCGCGCGAGTGCCACCGCCCCGCCGCGATCATCCCTCGGGAGGCAAACAGAGGCCCGCGAAGTGAGGCGCACATGGTATGTACGCGGTGTTTACGGTGCGGGCGTGGGCGACGCACTAATACGGCTTTGCCGAGGACGCGGCGGATCCGATGAAGGCGCACCGATACAAATCGAAGTGGCTCGCTTTCGACCCCGCACGTGGCAGATCCCCGAGTTTTACTCGTGCGCGCATCCACTGCACTAATGGATCTGCCCGTGGCTTATCGCAATCTTTCAAAGCTGAGTTTAATTTATAGATACATGCCTATAAATAGAAACACTCTTAGCCTCCTGTGCGGCTGATGTGAGTACTTTCGAATTATTCTTAGACATTAATTGGACCAAGCGGCGAAGAAGATTTTTCATAAGAATAATCTATATAATGAAGTTTGGATTAGTCTAGAGTATAAGGTTATAAGTATTTCCTTCAGCGATCGTAAATTTTTTATTTTAAGTTTTAAAAACTTTTGCACTTGGACATCGACTGGCAGGGATGTCGGAAAATAAATCTGTCAATGAGTGGAAAGTATTTTATTCATTACAACGTATTAGTCGCTTTAAATTTTATGGAAAGGATATTTTATCAAAAGGATTTGTTGGTTTACGCGCGACTTAAGCAACCAGGATATATATACTATTCATAGACAGATTTCTATTCGACAGCATGTCATTTATTCAGATTCAAATTCAGCTTTTTTTCTTTTTTTTTTGAAAATACGCCTGCATTCATAAATTATTTAAAAAGTCAAAGTGTTATAAAATTCTTAATCTCCAAAGCGTTTTTACCGTAAGTATTGTAGAAGCGATGGGCTTAATATACAAACCATTTCTAATAGCTATGAATCGATTTTCAATTTGAAAATATAAAAAATAAAATTAACTATCGACAGAAATAAAAAATAAATAAATATGGCGATTTTATAAATCCAATCAGAATTAAAATTCTTTCAATGTTCAAATAAAAAGTTTACAAATAAAAGTTTTAAGCTCGCTTATATTTCATAAACGAACTTTAATATTATTTAGACTGTTGGTTTATTCCTAGAGATTAATGTTTGTTGCAGAAATTATTGCCAATTAAGATCGCATTCTGCGAAAATTCGGCAGTTAATATGCTTTATAGCTTGGCCGAAAGTCAAAAGGCATAATTTCACAACAAAAGACCTAAGGCCATTTTTTATCGTTGACAGCTTATTAGTTTGCCGATTGGTGGAAATGAACGAGTGCTCAATCGCAACTCGGACACACCGAGAACTCCACCAACTGCTCTTCGCACCAGCTCCGGTCAACTAAATGAGGGCCAAAACGTAGATTCGTTCCTTGGTGACCGCGCCACGAGTATGCGGGTATTCTGGCGGGTGCCAGGGAAAGAAAGCCCGGAATTCAGGAGGCCGCATTAAAGGCACGCCGCGCGAATAATAAACAGGGCGGGCCGGAGACCAAAGCCCCGGGAAATTCCGCGAGAAGCCCGCGATTCGTTATCCATCACATCGCGGCCCGCGGCAGGCTTAGCCTCCTGGCGTAATATTCGGGATTAGCCGTGCGAGTCTCACTTTTCCTCCCGCGCTTTTTATATTTGCCGATCGCCTGATACCTTGGGCAAACGCGGATTAGCGGGCCCCTTAACCGGGCCGCGCGTAAATTGGCATTTGGAATATGAGAAAGGTCACATCGGGCGGTTTTTCCTGCCTCGAGGAGCGGAGGTCCGCTTAGAGTGGCTTTGCCCGGCACCCAAGTGGATTAAAATTTTAATGCTTGCTTGAAATATGCGCCGCGCGACCCCGTGAATCGGCCCCTGTCCCAAGCGCTCTGATTCAACGCTTTCGAGCCTTGGTATACGGGTGCTGTTGTTTGGCCGCACCGCCACTGCCCCGCGCTCTTTTCCAATGCGAGCTGCGCTCCCGGAAAGTCGGCGTGTGCATTAAGGGGCTTATGCGCCTTCCTGGGAAATACGTCGGATCATTTTTAAGCTAATTTTTTCCAACGTGGACTAAGCAGCTTTTTGAAATATTTTTCAACAATTAATGCATGGAAGATTGTAACATGCTTTTAGTTATTTACAGTGGTTTTGCCGTGAGACTATACTGAAGGATGTATAGAAATCAATTTATGGTCACTTGTCGGGTTATTGCCCACACTGTACAATGGTACTAGATTACTCCGAAAGCTATATACATCGATGCACAAGAAAACTATGAAAAAAACTTAAATGATACAGTTTAAATATTATTTTTTATTAATTTTAATAAACACTTTTACTTGTTACTTCGATTCGTTTTCTAGTTGCATTGTTTTTGATTTCTTCCACTTTTATCGAGATTATTTTTACGCAAAGGTATTAAAAAAAATTGTATAAACACATACTTATGCAATAGATAGTTACTAAATGTAATAACAAACTTCAGTCAAACTCTGAATTAAATTGGGAATTAATTAGCTCGTATGCGCATTAGAACCTTAGCGAGCTGTTGTTAGATGCGCCTACCGACGCGTGAAAGTCACTCCAGCGCGCAAGAAGGTAAGCCGCGTTCGGGGGCCCTGATTAGAATAGCGCCTGCTGACGAGTCGAGTTAAGCTTGGCGCGCGGCAATTTTTCGAGGCGCTTACCCGACAGCATTATCCCCCGTAATTGAAAGGGCGACCGAGCGAGTGGGCCGTAAGCTCGAGCTGCCTTTTGCAGCTGCAGCGCCATTTGGAGCGAAAGCTCCGCAACAACAACCGATGCCAATGGTTTATCTAGTGCGTTGCGCGCATCGATTAACGATAAACGGAGGGCACGTCGGCGCCGATGTATCAGCTATTGCTCCCGCCCACGGCAATTAGCCGCGCGGCCGTGTAACGAGGGCCGTTAAAAAGAAAGCGGGGCGTGAACGCGAGGGGCGAAGTGTGGGTCAAGAGCCGCGGCGGAAAGGCGAAACGACCGGGCGTCGATCGGCCGGAGAGACGAAGGCGCCACGAGGTGCCGACGGGGACGTCGCCGCCCGGCGCGGCGACAACGAGGCCAACGAGGGCCGCGTCCGCCTATAATGAAATTCCTGGGGTTTCCCCGCGGCCGCGGATCGCCGCCTGATAAAGCCCCCGGCCCGGTTTATTAGATCGGAAAAAGGGTCGCCTCGATTGCGCCTCGAGCGCCGCCGCGCATTAATTTGATCGCTGCATCCACTCGTCTGTATTGCGAATTTGTAATCTTACCAAAAGCTCGAACATTTACTAGCTGTAACTCGCCTCTCCATAAGTAGATGTACCGTGCAAGGGATGTCGTAAATGGTTTAACGCCATTTCGATTTAAATCGAAAATTTAATTTTTAATTTTAATTCGATTTAATTAAGCTGATTCAATGTACATACAGTAAATATAATACTTTTTTAAAGACAGCCAGAGAGTTCATTGAAGTTAATAATTTAACAGATAAAGATTCGAAAGCGTTTGAATGTGTATATAAAATACATCTCGTATACTTGTTAGAAGTAAGTATATATTATGTACTTAAGCATGTTTTTATCAGTAGATTTTTCCAGCGAAGCGATAGTCAGACCACGCGTCTGTAAATAACCCATTTTTAATTAAAAAGTAAAGTATATCTCTCAATTACCGCTTCTAATATAGTTTATATGTATCGCAAACAGATCTTTAGTAAACTTACATCTCGACCTGCTTTAACGATCGCATGTACACTATCACGAAAAAACATATACTATTCGGATTATTTGCTGGGACTACATATATCGAGGGGTGTGCAATAAAACAGGAAAGCCGTGAAAGAAGCTGCGTGCTATCGGGCTTTTGATTAATGGCAGGCAGAGACAAAGGAGAGCGCATAGGCTCGCTATCACCGATTTTCGCCGCTGCAGCGCATCTCCATAAAAGCCGGGCGGCCGCAGTCTCCCTCCGCCGGCTCCTCCGCTCATTGGCGCGATAGCCGCCAGAAAAAAGAGCCCCGATAAATCCCGTCCCTGTTTCGCTCATTGCCGTTTTTCCCGGCGGCCCGCGATTCAATTCGAGGAGGCGCCGCGGCCGATTTATCTCCAGGCACTGTCATGCTACCGCGGCCCCTAATGGATGCCGCCAAGGCCCGAGGGCTGCCGCCAAGATTCCCTCGCTCGCAGCCACGAGTCGTGAGCGCGGATGCGCGACTCCTCCTAGGGGAGGTCGAGTGGCCGGGTAAGGAGGCCTCGAGCCACCGGCCCATCCGTCATGCGCGCTATAAGTGCCTCGCTCGCCGAGCTTACTTCGTTAATGCCCACGGGTTAATCTCAGGAAGTCCTGGAGATAGGATTGGCGGGCCTGCGTTTTCTTATAATCACTTGATTAACCCAATCGCGAGACCACTTAACAAAGTATTCCGCGTAATCTCATTGCGATAGTGGGTTTGACTGGATCTTGATGAATCAGCGTAGTCAAATCTTACTCACGCGAATTATTATGCATCCACTAAGCTCTTTATTATTCAAAATCTCTTTAACGATCGTGTTTATCTTTCATTTGAAGGTGACCCTGCAGAGGTACCATAATTATGAATTACCTTTTTTAATAGTTCTTTGCACTTGAGCTGTTGTTCTCGTTTCTAAATAGAAAGTTTCCTTCTTCAGAGAACAGTCAATTGGGATCGTAAATCATCATGAATAAAGATAAGTTACAGTTAAAGTTTATACAGATATTACTATGCGCAAGCATTACATGGGGAATGAAAATATTACTTTCGTCAAAGTTCAAGCGTCATCGAGTGAAATTCCATTCAAGTTAGGAGAACTTTAATAGCTTCCAACCCTAATCCTCATCACAAACCAACTCACATCTTATTAGCACCTATTATAACCTCCGATTCCCTCAAAGAAACTACATAGTTAACGTAAAATTCTCTTCCCGCAATTCGATTAACTCTCATTAGAATGGCACTGCGTTAAGGTAACTTCTACCCTCGTCCTCCTTACCGTAACTCGGTTACACCGTTCTAGTCGCGCGTCAATATAGCACGTAACTCGTCAGAAACGTATTCATCAACGCCTTTCGCCCATTAGCAGTCGCAGAGTAATTTTCCAATCAACTTCAACGGGAGTAGAACCCTCAGCCACGTCGCGGGTACCTCAACCCGCCTCAACGACTGCGAATTCAAAAAGTCCCTCCGTACGTCACGATTAATCAGCCCGGAGCCCTTGACCCTCACCCTCCTACGACCGGAATAAAGCCACTCACAAATCGGGGTCTAGGGTCCCAGATGGACAACTTGCCCTCCCGTGCCCTGCGAAATCTTGAGCCGCGGACGTAAATTACCGCGATTATCGGTGGTCTGCCGACTACCGTCCCTCCTACCTACAAGGGCTATATAATTGAGGGGGCCGGGGTAAGCGGGACTGCGGGGTGGGACGGGCGCTCTAGGGTGGAGTGCTCGTGGCGCCGGCCGAGTTTCATATAAATTCTTAGTGACGCAGCGCGGCTGTCCCCGTAGAGGCTCCTAGGAATATTTGCGGTGGCCAAGCGCCGTGGCCACAGGATTTGTGCATTCTTCCTCTCTTGCGAACTTTTAAAAAGGCCGGCGAGCCTCTAATGCTCTTTGGCGCGCGCGGGCTCCGCGCACTCCCGCGAGGCCGCGCAGTTTTGCTGCTTGCAGCCTCCTTCAAAAATTGATCTCCTCTGCGCGAGGGAGGACGCGCGCTCAATTATGAAAAGAAAGTGGCCGGAGTCGAAGGGGCGCGCGGCAGGCCTTACCGACGACCGGGCCACTCCATTAACGCTCGCAGGAGCACTTATCGCATTACATCATTATTTCATCGGGCCCGCTATAAATCCTCGGAGGCCGAGGCGAACGACCGGCTGTGCGCCGAGTCCGCCCCCTTAATCCGAAAATAGCCGCATCGCGCCGACATCGATATTCGATTCCCGGGGAAATCTGCCGGTCGATAAAACGCCCGGTGCGATGCCGCTCCTCCGGGTATAATCAGCATCGCGCGCCGCCTCCTGTTATTGCTCCCTGGGATTAATCGCGTCCGAGCGGGATTAGTGCGCCGCCGCCGCCGCGGCCGAATTGCTTCCCGCCGAGGACGGAGATCGAGCCTGCGGAGCCCTCGCGATTTTAATTGGGGCCGCGCCGCCGCCGCCGCCGCCACCGGCAGCACCGATCGATGCGCCCGGTGCGCGCGCCCGACCCCGAAAACGGCCAAGTTTACGAGCGCGCGTTTACTTTTTCCCGATGTTTATCGCCTTGGGTAAGTGGGGCCGAGCCGCTTCTGGAACTAATTGCCGGGACTGCCTGTCAAAAGTACTCGTTCCCTCGTTCGAGCCCAGTCGAGTTTCCAGAGGTCAACCAAAACGTGTGCAGCTCCTCTATGCCGCCTCCCAATATCGTACTTTTTATTTCTATCAAATCCCCGGCGCAGAAATATGTAGCCACGGTAATCTTCTTTGTATATAATATATGTGTATGTTCAAAAGTCTAACAAAAAGATGACATGCGACAGCTCAGATGAAGGTCAACTCTGATTGCAATAAAATACCTGGGTTTTATTAAAATTAAGTAAGCGGAGTGCTTTTGCGAGTGCTGCAGCTGGCTCGGGTCAAATGCCCCTTGACGGTAGGCTTTGCGTCTCTTTCCTTATCTGTATGCTAGAAGCTGAAATTCACCAATAGCAAAGTAGTGGACGATGCGGATAAGTCAAAAGAGAAAAGAGAACCCGGGTAAATTCCACGTACATAATACAAAGTAGAGAAATTCAGCCACGCAATTGACTGATTCCTCGTTAAATATTTAGTAAAAATCGGAACACCGTCAGAGATCTGTAATCCAAAATTCTCCTGAGCATTGACCGCTCGCGCAATACACATCGCTTTTTTGAATTAATTGGCAGACGCGTATCCGGGTGCGACGATAATTCGGAATACGATAGACAGAGAGCGGGCGCGAGCTTTGAGCAAAGCCACTCGGACAAAGAGCTTCGCCCCTTTGGACGCCCAGATTTGATAAATGAATAAAGGATTAAAGTGACGAGGCGGAAATTGGAATGCAATGTAAAGAAATGAAATTGAAAAAGTTTGATAACGCAGTCCTTTCTCTTCCCAATTGACAATGGGCCTTTACAATTTTTTTTATTAGATTCATTTTTATACACTTTTTTAATTTTTTTTTATTTTCGTTTGTCAAACTCATGGATTTTTTTGCAAAAAATATTGATAGGAAACACTTTTTATCCTATCGCCTGTACAATATTCAAATTAAGATTTTTCTGTACTTACTGCAATTAGAAACCTATTAGTTATATTATATAAGAAATAACATGTACCAAATATATAACATAACATATTCAAAATGAAAACATCGATATCTCTAGTTTCGATCTATCACGAAACTACTATTTCCCTGCATGCATTATGAATCCGTTTGAGATTTTCTTCGACACAAGTGCTTCCGTTACAGTTGTAACCAACTATTATTTCAAATACTATTTAATTCTACCCCTCGTGTTTATTTCCCATTATGGTCTACTCTAAAAAGGTACAGAATTAATAATTTGCACAAAAGTTTGAAAAATTATTTGTGAAAAGTGTTACCGACAACTTCGAACTAATTACAAGACTAAACAAATATATTATTTATTATAGACTAGGTGAGGACTTGGCTAACAATGATGAAAACTACTTTTAAAAATATAATACTTTTTTTTAAATATTTATCCATTGAAATTATACATATTGTCACGTACACACTTTCGGCGCGGTACGCAACCAAGCCGCGAAGTCAGCGGCTTCAATATCCGCTGCCGCGGAGGAACCGAGGACCCCGTATTCGTAGCGCAGGGTCACCGTACGCGAAAACACCCCGAATTATCGAGAATAGTGGCTCGAATAGCCGCCGATCGAAGAAAACACGGGGGCCCTGCGAGTCGCCGGGCACCCAGCAACAGCAGAGCTCGCGAATTATGCACGATATCGGCAGCTCGAATAACGTCGGGGATAAACGTTTGATCGGCAAGTTCGGGGGTCGACGGGTGAGGAAAAGCGGAACCGAGGAACGATAAAAAGGGAGATTAGCGTATCAGAGGTTCGTCTGAGTGTCACGAGTCGTTGCGCCGTCTCTTCTTCCTCCTAGTCAAAGTGTGGATAATAAAGTGTAAGAAACTACGTCTACTACAAACTGTAAGTTAGTCTTCTTCACTCCTCCAGTCTCCGCCCTTGTCGAGAGTTCGACTCCCTTCAACCTCCACACCCACGCACGAATGTAACAATATAACTTATATAAGCTTTAGCAAAATAACACTAATATACTTTCTGACAGACATTTAAGTGAAAATGAGCCATTTCTAGTGTTAACAAACACGCAACAGTCTTATTATGACCTATTAAACTCACGAATGTACGAATTTTCGGAATGGTTGTAATACTGCATAGCATTTACGTTACCCATATATATCCTATATTTTTCCTAAAATACATCAATGCACTTGCTGAAAACTGGTCCATAAATTTTATAATCAATGTTCTTACAATAAAAATTAATTTTTATATCATGAATAAATTTTTTTTTAATCTACATTTATCAAAAATATTATATTCTAATAAAGTTAAAACATGTAGCATTCCACTTCAAGTTTCAAATTAATTTAAATTTTAAAATCACTACAATGCATAAATATAAATTATTTTATATAATGTGGTTATTAAATTAAAAAAGGTGGCTTTTATATTGGAAATAAAAAGTAATACCTCTAATTTTTATTATGTGAACATCCTTTTATGACAATTTCCTTCAAAAACTTTTCATCTCAACATCTAAAAGAGTCGCAATGCAATTCTCCCCAAGACGCCTATCATTGCTTGCGTCTTAAAAACGTCCCCGAATGTCTGGAAGCTCGACTCTACGGGCAACTTCTACCCCCCAAGAGAATTTTCACGGCTGTTTGGCTCACATCAAGCTGGACTCAGCATAATTACGTAGCGGCAGCTTTTCGTCCGCCGCTCCCAGAAGTGGCGCATCGTGCAGAACGCGTATAATGTACTTCAGCGACTACCAACGAAATACAGCCATTATGGAGATTTTATCGGCTTGTGCTTGCCGAACTCTCGACTTCGCGTGTCCATACCTATATACGTATAAGAACGCCGACCATACTTTTTACGTCTATGTTTGGAAATAGACTATATAAACTGAATTATTCTCTGTATGTTTTTTGAATGTATTCAAATATGAAGTCGTCGTTTATCTTGGTTTTATAGAATTATAAAGATAGTCGAGTTAAAAATTAATTTCTCAAACAAATTGAAAAGTTGCCATCTATTTATTTAGAATTAAAAACAAATAAAGCAGTCTATAAAACTTTGAAAGTCTACATTAGTTTTCTATACAAGGAGAAAGAAAAAGTAGGAAACGTGCCCCGCACATTGAGTGGACCGGATAAGGCAGGCATACGGGTGGGGCAAACTTAGCACAGCTTTTAACAAGTGCTTTCAAACATGAGTACTGAAGTAAATAATTTTACTTTCAAGACCAATACTTATTTTATAAAACTTGAACCTCTTCAAATTACTAATTCTAGTTTTTACATTCATCTAAATAGTCTGCGAATAGCGAGTTGAAAACTGATTTTTTAACATTTTCTATGATACTTATTACATACTTATTACATTGTTTAACTCCCTTCTTTGCTACTTTAAGGGTACTTTTCGAATATAAATATACCCGTCTGTCTGTTGTGTGTTAGGCACTTATCAAAAGAATTAGAAATAGAGCTTTTATTCGTTCAATAGACACTAATTTGTTGAGTGGTATATTGATATTAACATTTGTTAATGGTCTTTGAATATCGAAAAAAGAATATCAAAACATACTTTTTTTATAAGAATACATCTTTGATCTTTAGAGAGAAATTTATTATATTTTTATTCTAAGATTGTCGCTTACGTAAGCTAAATGGGTTTAAAGGAAGAAGATTATTGAATTCTACGTACCATTGCAACCTATATTTTAGCATTGTTTCGAATAATTTGCTCATATAGGAGATAAGAGCTAATTTTTGAAATCGAATCGATTTATTCCTAGAGTCGAGTTAAAATTTTATCTTCAAAGGCAATGTCAAATTCTAAGGAGTTAAAAGGTGACTTCAACGATTTTGCTAGCATTTAAGAATTTGAATTACTCTTTTTAAATGAATTTTTCATTTATCTCACACATTTTAGATGCCTCAAAATCTAATCGTCGTCTATTTTGATTTTCAACACAAAACTTTTAAAGCATTCTTTTTTTTATATTTTTTTATATTTAATTGAATCTGCTAGTGATATAATGGGAACTTCTATTTCTAGAATGCCTTTAAAAATTGTAGTTCTTTAAAAATGTAACTAAAATTTTTATCATTTAAATATTTAAGTATCTCAAATTTTATTAAAATCTGAACTTTAATTTTCACAGTATCTAAACTACCTTACAATTTTGCAATAAAATTTTGCAAAGATTTCTATGAAATTTACTACTTTTATCAGTGTAGAGATATTTGAATCATTAAAGTATCCTTTAATCTTCACGAGGTAACTGTGTGGCGTTGGAAGATAGTTGGAAAAAGTAAATTCATTTCTGAGCGAGGCTCCGGACAGGATAGCACGCACGGAGGTGGTGGACGCGTACCGTAGTTAAACGGTGGGTGGCGGGCGTGACCCCCGAGGCGGCCTACTCCAGAAACAGCCGAGGTGCGGACGCACGCGATTCTCGAGTTTGTCCGCGTGCAACGTCTTGCGCGTCCGCTGGCGTAATCGCAGCCGCGAAGGGACAAGTGCGGCTTCGCGCACGATCGCGTGTTCCCTTCCCCGGAATTTTGACTGTTGCGGGATTCTTTCTGTGGAGAATGGTTAAGCGGCTAGCGTGGCTCAGAGCCGCGCCGCAAGCTCACTCGACTTTTCTCTAAAGGCGATGAAGATTTCCAGTGGCTTCGTATGCTCAATTTAACTTCGTAGGAAGTACTGTTGACTTAACCCTTTTGCTTCACCTTTCCCATTGAGTCACGAACGAGTCGTCAAGTTTGTAATAAGGTTAGCGTTATGCAATACTTCAGTTTTAATCATTCTTTACTCTGAGTAAACAATGCAAAAGTTCCTCAGTCTACTCGTAATTAACATTTTTCGCAAACAGTCATATCATCAATTCAAGAATTTTATTAGATAAGCAGAGAGCTAGGAAGAGGACACATTTCAGTTCCTTTTCAATTCGAAAAGCGACCAATTACTAAAGCCGGCGCGCGGATCTTCCCCGGCTGCGCTCCACCGTAAGTCAACGGCTTGACCAGCTGGATAATATCGCGCTCTTATATTTCAGGGTATGCGGTTCACGCGCGTCGCACGCGACTCTTTGTTTCTAGGGCGAGTCGGGGACCAGGCGAGGATTTTAATCGCGACGAAAGCCTCTCTTAGTGAAATTAAACCAAATAATGCTCTTGGCTCGGTCGCCGATGTTTCACACGCGGCCTCAGTTTATTTCAACGCCACCGGCGCCGTGCTTTCTTTGGCCGGCTGACTTTGACAAGAGCCGGCGGCCTGATGAAAAAGATACGCGTACGTTCCATCTCTACGAGTTTCCTGTTTCTAGGAGGAAACGGTTTTAGTCTTGCGTTTTTCTGCTTTGGTCAGATAGTTACAGTTTATAGAGTTCAGAAGGCCTATTTGTTATTATGAATCCTTATACTCATCTAGTAGTTTTGTGTAAAAAACAAAATCCTTTTAACCTACTAAAATTGCGGTACGATAAATACTATTTATTAATTTGTTTTATTTGTTTTAAACTTGTTTTTGTTGTTACCAAAATGATATTGATTCATTGGCCTCAGACCACTTACAACCCACATCTAGTTACTCAATCTAGACACTTTACTGGCCCTGTCTAGGTGGAGAAACTTCAAGAAGGCTTTTCTGAACTTTCTGAATGCCAAAGAAGGTGAAGTTTTGTATCGCAAAACTGTTTGAAATGTAGGTGTTAGATTGGAAAACCCGGGCCGAGTCCATTATCAATAATAGTAGCAGTTGAATGACGGATCCGGCGATTGTTATCGATTTTGTTGAAAATGGACTGGATAAGTTTTGGCGCTAGGGGTGGAATCGTATTGGCCCGAATCTCTCGCACCTTCCGCCTGACTGCGGAAGTCTTTCTACCTCGGACAGGCAGCTTACAATGAAGATGAGGCGCACACAAATGCACAGTCGGCGAATGAGCCGCGCGAGGCCGATGGCTAGGCAACAAAAGCCAATATCATTATCGAAACTCAATCGCGCAGGCGGAAGCACTGGGCCAGTCGCGGCGTGCCCGCGCGCCCGGCGTCCGAGGCTCGAGGCCGGCGCGTCCCCCCACCATGCCGCCCGAGCCCACGTGCAAAAGTGATCGACGCCGCGGCCGGGGGCCCCGGGGAATCCCCGCTATGCCAGGCGCGCGCCTGGCTCCTGCGAAATGTATTAATTCGGAATTCATTTGGCTCGCGCCGAGCTCGTGACGATTTGGATGGACCGGGAATTAAAATTCCGCGGGTGGTACTCGGGCCCCCAGAGCTAAAGCATTAGGTGTGCATCCGCGTTATGCGGGGAATCAGGCGTGCGCCCATGCACATTCTATACTTTTGGATCGATGACCTCGCAGTTTTGCCGATATGGAACGCAGGGTAAAATAATTAAAAAAGACTATAATTGTAATTTTTTTCGTTTACTCGCGATATTATCCAAGAGTATTAGAAAAATGTCGCTAGCTATATATTTGATGGATTACTTTATTGCTATCAATTCACAAAATTTATTGTACAATAACAACTAGTTTAGGTTATTATTCAGTATGCTATAATGCTTATGACAGCACATAGTTACATACGTTTACCACAATTTAATTATAATAAAAACAATAAACTGTGAAACAGCAAAAAGCTTCTTATGAACGTAGCAGTATAGTACACACGTAATGTAAACAATAAAGTATACTGGCCTGTGTGCGAAACGGTAGGTGTTATTGTTATGCAATAATAGCCTGATTAGATAATTATAATTGTATTTGAAAAGATCAATGTTACTGATATGCGAAAACGTACGATAATCTGTACACTAAATTGGTACCTCGACTATTCAGAATATAAATGGATAAATGGAATTACGGAAATGTGCGATTGATAAAGCGTTAGTAGGAAAGGTAGAGATAAGCGAAGTATAATGATATTTTTTGAAAGCTCTATAATAAAAGGTACGCTAGCTGTTTGACTGTGTCAAAACAATGTACAGAAACAAACTCGCAAGTTCCGCCCTGCAAGAAGTTGCATATAGGAAAAGCTCCACCAATTAACCGATCTGCCCGATAAAGCGTTCACTTGAACGCACGGAGCGGTACATTTGCGATGAAAAATGCCCCGAGCGGCATTAACATGAACGATCCGCGAAGCCGGGCCCGTCAAAAGCGAAAAAGGCATTGTTAGCGAACGAGCGTCGCAGGGAGCAGACTCCGCCCGGGGCTCACGTTGGCGCGTCTCGGCGTGTGCGTGCGCGACAAGCGCCCGGGCAAACGAGACGCGCGGCAGTAACGAGGGGCAAGTGCATCGCGGGCCGCGTAATGAAACGGCGCCGCAGCGATCGTGCGGCACGCGAGCCAGTCGGCCCTGATTACAGGCATCGCTTTTTCAATTGGCCCCCTAAGCGGCTGCGATTCGCAGATGTAATTGGAGGATAAGGGCCGGCTGATGCGACGATCGGACCTTCGTGCAGGCGGCGTGTAATTTCCCAGACGCAATTAGCTCGTCGGCCGTGACGTGCGACCGTCGCGGACCCCCAGAGGACATCCGGATCGCGCGGGGAGAGGCGGCGCTTGAAATCTGGGTCGGTTTTCATTGAAGCCGGGCCCGCGTTTGAGGAGGCGCCCGCTCGCGCTTCCTTAAAGGAACATCCCGGCGACCTAGTAACGAAGAGCCGGGAGCCGGTTTTTCCCGGCCGCCCCCGCCGAATCCCGCGCCTCAAAGCCCCGGCGAGTCTGCGACGAATCGCGCGGCTCTCAAAGGCGCGCGCGGCTCTCGAGTCCCCCTGCCGCGTCGGCCTCGCTCGCGGAGCCGCTCGGGGATGATAAACCGGCCGCTATAGGTCGCGCGGCCGACCTCCTTTGCGTCCCTGGAATTTATTCGCTGACTGGGGATTTCGCGGCGAGGTTGTTTGGAAGACGTTGGTGGATAATCGACGCCTGAGGTGAGGTATGTATTGGCTCATCTCGGTACTTATTCTTAGTTAGTTTGACTGCTCACCCGAGATGGACTGAGCACGCGATGTCCTGCCTTGGTATTTAATCTCTGCTTCTGACTCACGCGTATTCGAATGGGCAAGTACACACGCTTGACAGAGGGCAGATAACGTTTTCTGTCGTCGATTGGTAAGTATTGATCCAAGCAGTATTTTTGTAATAATTGAGATACTTGTTTAAACTTATTGTTACCTCATTTTGCTCCACGATTCCTTGACGATCTCTTCACGACGTAATCGACTTTTGTAAATTTGCATTTCCGTATCACAAAAATTTGTTGTTGTCACTATCAATAATCACATTTGCCTATCTAAAAATTCCAATATACACCAATGATCATCGTGGGTTCAGAGACCGAAGGAACGTTAATCGCGAACGTGCGCGGCAACGCGACAATCAACGAACTCGGCTCCCCGGCCGGTGTCTATGTAACCTCATTTTCTAAAACAGACCCCTTAAAGCAAATAGCGGGGAGTGGGAAGCAGCGGTGAAGAGAGAGGGGAGGATGGGCAGAACGGGGAGGTAGGGGAGTGCGCGGAGGCCATACAATTTCCCCTTTGTCTTGTGAAAACATTGTGCGCGCCCGGCGCCCGGTTCAAACTTCAACTGCCGCCCCGGCGCGCCGCGGAACGGACTCTCGACGACTAAAGAGGATCTCGCGCGCGCGCACTCCTCCCATTTTTCCCCGGATCGGACAATGAGCATTCAGACCCCCGAGGCACCGGGCGCAAACTTTTCGCAATCTCCTCGAGAAACTAGAGACGCGGAATTGCACGGTGCGAACCCACGCGGCTTAGCCGAATTTTGCGAGTGGCCGCGAGCTCCCGCTGTCTTGGCCAACCTCCCAAGTGATCTGCGCAAACCGTTCAACGGTACACTCGCTCACTGACTCGAGGGTCCGGCAACTTGTGTAATAACCTTGTCGATGTTTTCACTATATAGCTGCTTGCGTTAGATGGCGCCGAGGCAATGCAATAAGAACTTTCACTCTTTGAGTGAACCTTTGTCGGCCTATACTCGTTGACCCTCTGAATTATAAAGAACTAGCATCGTGATACAAACAGGGCATGATGCAATCCTTTGATAATAGTATGATTGATACTCAGTGCAGCTGTAAATTTTCTAATTTACAAACTTTTTATAATTCGATGCAGTTCTATATAATTCTGTATAATTGACTAAAAAGGAAATGATTTTGGAACAGAAGGAGCTTTTCACATGAATTATTGTTATATCGAGCAGTACACTACAAAGGACAGGCCAATTCGACGAAAAGGCTACCGAAGGTAAGAACAACGAAACAGGCACAAAGGGATCGCGGCGGCTCGGCCGGGTCTAAATTACACAACTTTCCTACTTTCCCGGATGCATAATAATGAGAGTCTTTTCTTATCGCGCGGCCTGGCCGTGTAGTGCCCGGCGACGGCTCCGAGGCGCGTACACGGGCAGATTATACGGCCCGCACCCACACGTGAAAAGCGTGGCGCGCAGGGGTGTGGGGGTGCCAGAAGCCGGGCGAGCGCGTTAATCTCGAGAAATATTTTGCCATCCAGTCGCGCGCCGGATCCCCAGAGCCAGGGCTGCCCCGCGCGCCCGTTGTATATCCCGCGGCGCGGCGCCGAGCCCCGGGTAACTATAATCTAATAAGGCGACAAAGCGCCGGCCCGGCGAACAAAGGCAAGATCTACGCCCCCGAAGATTATCGGGGACGCCGAGGGAAAAAGGGAGGTAAACAATTATCAGAGGGGCGCTCGGGATCAGGCGAGCCGCGGACGAGTATCGCCGACGCCCCTCCACACCCGCGCATTGTGTTTTTCCCTTTTGCTCGGGAATTTATGCGGCTTCCCGCGGGATTTACGCCGCTCGCGGGCTAAGGGGATGCTAATTCCGATTGTACGTCCCCGGCCATCGCTCGATTGCCTCGGGCCAACTCCACGATTACCGGATCGCGCGGACCTCCGGGCGCCTCGTTTACGGCTCTCTTAGGCTCGGCTACCGAGCCACGGAAAACAGCTGTGCAGGTGAGCATCTTCTAACGGACAATTTTCCCTTGGACAAACTTTCGCGATCCATTAGCAATAAAGCGTCGTCTCCGCGCGCGCGTTTGACGACACGGCAACAAACTTTCCTTTCAGCCGAAATGTTGGTGTCTCAGGCGCACAAGGCACTTTTGCGACATTCGTGTTACTTGAAATGCGTTAGCAGACTCGGGTGCGAGTCCAGTCGCATGGGCACACTCGTTTGTGACTCGTTTGAAAACAAGGCATGCTGGCTTTAAGCAGTTGCCCCGATATAACGTCGTCAATTAAAAACTCCCTCCCCCTCGAATAAAAAAGGAAAAAAAAGTCGAGGAATCAGATCCACTTTACTCGGCCATTTTGACAAAGAAGAAGGAGGGCAAAAAGCGGGCGGAGTGCGCGCGGACGAAGTATCAAGACGAAGGAGACAGGGGCTGAAGTCGCATCGGGTAGAGCGGGGCCGGGGTCGGGTGAAAGAACGACGGTAATTTCGGCTAATGCTTGGCACCGTCTTGCCTCGTGTTTTCTTTTAAACTGCCCCGGCCCTTCGTCGCGGGCCGAGCGCCCAGGAGCGAGTGTAACGGGTCCGATTATGCGCGCCCCCGCGCCGCGCGAATTTATCGCGCGCCCCGGCGTCGTCGCGCATAATGCGCCCGGCCGGCAAATTAAATTGACTCCTGCCCCCACCGCCGCTGCGCGCGCGCATAACGGATTTTTCCGGGGCCCCGGCTCCGGGGGGATAAGTGGATCGGATCCGGCCGAATTTACGGCGCACGCGCAGATAAGGCCTGCGCGCCCGTGATTCGGGGCTGTTTTCCCGCCGGCTCCTTTGTTGCGACCTCGGCCCTTGGCCCCTTTAATTGGAAAGCCCAAGCCACGCCGCGCGATCTCCCGCTCGCCGCCAAAACGCGACTCCGCCCGCTCCCTTGATAATCCCGCTTATCGCGGACGCGCGGTCCCAGTGCTGCTGGGCGTCGGAAAACTGGCCACCGGCCTGCGCTGGACCCGCGGCGGCTGCGACCGAGACCCTGCGGGTGGCCGGAACAGACGCGCCCGCGATATCTCCTGCCAGCGCGTGAATGTTTTAATCGGGCGCCGCGGAAGCTGGATCTGCCGCGCAGTCGAGGCCGATCGATCGGTCGGTGAAAATAGACCTTAAATCGAGCCGAAACCGTTTCGCGTAATGGCGGGATCTGCATGCAAAGGTGCGCGCGCGCCCGCGTTCGAGTGCCTCCCTGCGATGCGCGGCTTTATGGCCGCCCGGTTATACGGGCCCCCGTGAATCGCCGTCTTTCGATAGGGTCTCGCTTTTAGAGGCGCGAGGAGAGCTGCCTATTCTGACTGTTACGACGCGGCTCGCTCGAAAAATATAGATAAGCCCAATGTCATAACGATCTATTATGGCCTAGGAATAATATACGTGCAACAGTCAACCTTCAAATATGCGTTGTTCTGAAATAAGTACATGTTGTTTTGTAATAACTATGTGTACACGGATAAACAATTTTGTTAAATTGTTAAAAAAATACTGTACTCTTATTGTCTTGATTGTCACGATTCAACTAAACAACTAAAAGAATTGCAATTCTTACTATTTTATAATACAGTTTAGTTCATAAGTACATACATGACAAGTGAATCCCTATTTGTATCAGCTATTATTGACTGTTATGTTGTGACTTTTGACAGATAGTGCAGTCCAGTCGTACCTAATTTGAATCAGTGACTATCTTGTCACGAATTCGATTTTCGAAAGTATCACTGATCATAACTAGGTAATATAACGCCTTTTGTTCAACTTTTATCAACGATATCTAAATTTCCATCAATGTCGCGATTTTTAGTTTTTGACTAATTAAGTTTCGATTGGCTTTGAAACGGAGATTATGTGGAACCGGGAAGCACTGCACGCAGGCAAATTTTATCATTTGGAGCTTTCAACGTAGTCTGGAATGAATTCCCCCTCCCAAAAGGGAGCGTTTTATATATGTTAATTTATGCGAGGTTGTTTTCCTCTCTCATCTGCGCGCATAAATATTCCCGGATATTACATTTCTGCAATCCCGTTCAAGTATTTATAATGATTCAAAAATATTCATTTTCCGTGGTAGTACTACGCCTGCCCTAATGTATTATCACAACTATTTCTTTACAGATATTCGTAAGCTGAAGCCTATTCGCAAGGCGTATTATTCGGTTAGCGAAATTGCGAATCATACGAGACATCCCTACGGAAAGTTCGAACTTGAGCTGCTCCTAATCCCAAGCTTCTAAGCCTACGCACATAACCAAACCTTCGTAATTTCGTCGGGTCTCGGCGAAATTCCCTTGCGGGATATAACTCCTGCGGAGGAGTAAGAAAAACAGGGCGTGGGCGTGAAAGGATATGTGGCTTTCCTCATATTCGCCACGTAATATCGAGCGGATAAGCCTCGAGCTTGGCCCCGTTTGTGAAATATTCTTCGTGCAAAATTTAATATTGAATACGTTCGTTCTTCTCTGTATCTTAAGAAGCAGTTAGGCCGTCTAATCTTTTAAATTGATCTACTAGATATCTTTAGTTTTTAGAATATTTTATCTAAAGGAAATTGAAGGAATTCATACAAAGTATTTCCAATGTAACACGTGCAAGGCCTGGATATAGAACAAAGGTTGATCTGACCACGGCCTAGCCACGAGACGAGTCTGCCATCGATCCGCAGTTAAGCTGACCTCGAAGTGCGCCAACTTTGGGAACAAAATTGCTGTTTTGAACTCTCCAGATCGAATTCGCCGTCGATTCAAAGGACAGTCGTTGGATGAATTTTGACGTCGACCCAATTTCCAAAGTATCGAGGACTCGTTTCAATGACGAACAGTTAAAATCTCTTAAACGAGAAGCGTATCACGTGCTCAGCGTCGACTAGAGCTGCTAAAATTGAAAAAGATTCGTATCACCTTCAGTTGGATGAATCGAGGCCTGCAACTATTGATACAGAATTTCTTGCACAGGAGAAGCGGAAGCGGTAGTTGGACAATTTTTATGCACTTGTCAAGGTCTGCAGCTCAATCTGCAGCTGCTCAACTAGACATGAAGTCAGTTAATATGACTGCGTGCGAACCTAGAATATACAGGATATTCCAAGATAATATATCTCATGCCATTGTGCAATTCAGTAATATACACGTATGAGCATATGTGCAATAGAAATATAATTACGGTACCAATTATTTCAATAAACATTATCACTAACATAAACATTATTACTTATATACTAGTCTAGTTTACGATCGACTACGTAATCTCACTAATTCTTTTCTAATAGCACTTATTTCAAAAATCTTTACATTAAATATAAATTCCTGAAACTTAATTCGGATGTCGATATTTAATTGAAAATTGCAATAATTCAAATAAGAAAGAAAATATAAAACAATAATAAAATTAAACTTGTTTAAAGCATTGATACTTAAAAAATGATTATATTAGCGTACGTATCTGTTGTATAGAGCTACGCGGATATCCAGTCCAGAAAAATTTACTTTATCTACATACTCGAATAAGAATACTATTTGTTTCTATATAAGAATACCGTATGCTGTATATGCGATAGACAAATGAAAGTAAATTACTTAATATTAGCTATTTATTTCTTTTTACTTAAATTTATCAATAATACAATTACAATTAGTCGAATAATAAAAATAAATTTCTGATCTTGTTAAAAATCAACTGAATAACAAGTTTTATTATGTTACTAAATCGTACGTAGCTCAAAACTTCTGCTAAGCAATCACAAGAAAAGCAATAATTAAAAATTAAATCTAAATAATAATTGATAAATAATAATTTGATTGTAGACTTCCACACAAACAAATTAAAATATAATTATACATCAATACATTATTTTTTAAGGATGAATTATAGTATTTCTGTGCGTTGGACAACAATGCTTTATTGTACTTTCAGAATTCCTATACTCCATATCCGAAGAAGTAAAGTCCATCGTATTACCGACGAAAGCAGTACTGAATCTCTTTAATGCAATTACAGAATTCTACATATAATTAAAAAGTGTAGAACGAAAAAACTGCACATTAGGCAACGGGTGGGAAGTATTGTCAATGGGGCATTAAAAATCTCGGGTGCCATTTGTCTTTCCCCGTCGAGCATTGAGCTTCCGGGTATCATTAAAATTTGAAAGCATGCGCGCACTGAATTCTGGGAAAATCCACACATTTTACGGCTGTTAATTAGGGGGGATGTAATTCTCCGCGCCAATGCCCATCTCTGTGTGTACAACTCACCCACATCGATTTCGCCCTCCTCCTCAACTATAAGGGCAGCTGTTTAATAGTCGCCCGACTCGATTACTCATTAACATTCTTTTTTTGGAAAGTACTATACGCAAATAAATTGACGGATGCAATCAAATTAATTACCTAAATCATTATTTTTCTACTTGTATTATTATTTTTGAACTATAATTGTATGAAAAAATACAATAATATACAATAACTAAAGCTTTAAATTAATTGTTAATCATTAACTGATATACAATTCTGCCTGCTGTTGAATAAAATTACAATTTTTTAAAACAAATTTTAAATTTAACGTGATAATTATTCATAACTGGTACAGCTATAAGAATTTGAAGGTTTGTAAAGTAATATTTCCCATGAAATATACTACATTCTGACCCTCTTAAATTTCCTTAACCCATTTATCAAATGGTAACATGCACACAAATCGACCAATAAATCTAAAGTGGGAATTGGAATTTCAATCTTGAAACGTTTATAAAACATTCTATAAAAAGATTTCTTCAGAGTCTTATATCTAACTAATACAAAGATGAATATTGCATTCTATATTGTAGATGTAATAACAAAATTGAAAATTTATAATTGTTTCGGTAAAAAACGTTAATGTTATATAAATTTCTTAAAAATTTAGTTTAATTTAATTTATTCTTTTATGTTTTATATACTATATATATAGTATCTTTATGCGAATGTCAAGGAGAAATAAATAATAAAGTTATAGATTATTGTATGAAACGAAGAAGCAACGCTGCGAAGACGAGCCGAGCGCATATTTATAATGTAAAAATAGGTTTGGATTTCACAGTGCTCGATATGCGGAGACGGGTGAGTTGAAACAAACTCACGATACATATCTCCCTGGTTCGTACAGATATAAAACCAAAGCAAGATCACTTGACTTCGATACAGCCAGGAGATATTATCAGGCACATCATCACGATCATCAATAATAGCACGTAAAGAAGTATCATAAGTCCATAGTATTGAATGTAACTCCATGATCACTGAGATGTTGACATATACGTTTAATTTACGAAAATCTAAATTTTTGATTTCTCAGAAATCTGTACCGCGATAGGTGAAAACGCGGTAAGAGACACACCGAAGGGTATTGACCTCTGCTATACACCTGTGTTTCGATCATTTATTGTTAATCCTTTCTAGTGACAGCATTGTTTCTTTGAAAACTTAATTATACCGTCTTTTTCAACCTTCTCCCTTCCTCCAAGGCTTTCAAGGCTCGTCACAGATTAACCTTAATGACATCTGTATGTTGTTATCTAGAAGGACCGTTTGCAAACATTTCTATTTACTATTGATAATATCGGTTAGTATTAATAAAATTTATTAATTTTTCATTGCTTTTTATCTCAAAAGCAATAGTATATTCTTTGTTTTTGTATTTGTTATATGTAAAAATTCCTTAAAAACCTACTGTATAATATGAAGAATTGTTAGCACAATGTAGGAAAATTCTAACTAGAAAGCATAAACATTTAAATTAAAATGATGGACCAGTAGAAATCATTTGTTATAGTCGTGTTCATTTAGTTAGTTAGTTTTTAATTGTGCTTTTATGTAATCTATCAATGACCAAACCTTTGCATTGATACTAGATTAAAAATTACAGTTTATATGCTTGAAAGTATTGTAGAAGCTGAGATAGCATAAGAAAGCGCATTTATTGCCAATGTATTTAATTCTCATAATTCCTACTACCAGCCATTTTAATTTAAAACTTTACAATTTCAAGTTAAAGATTCATTTCCTGTTACCATCAACAAATCACAAGGCCATACAAATACGTTAGATTAGATCTTCGTGAGCAATGTTTTTCTCACGATCAACTATATCAAATTATTGTAAAATAAAAGCAAAAAATGCTCGGGAAAATGATACTCAAAACATTAATTATTCAAAAGTTGTATAAGCAGTAGCAAACCAGCAGCAGTTACTTGTAACTTTTTATACTTTTAATCATTTTTGAGCTTGCATTACAAAATAATAAATATTATACCATTATAATTTCTACTAACTATATTTAAATAAGAAACATACGAAACTCTAGAAACATGATCGAAGATGTTAATTAATACATAAACAAGCATTTACATAAAAAGAATTTAATTATCAAACGAATAATAAAAAAAATAAATTCGCGAGAAGAATCGGACAAAAAGATATCAACGAAGATAAGTTTTTTACAGATTTATAGACACATTTTTCGACAAACTTTATATTTAATATATACTTTAGTACGCAGATTTATAATTTTGTTTCATATTATATTTTATTTTTAATATCATTTTAAATTTTTAAGCTTCGCTCTCGCCTGCAAATCTAAAACGGGTCCAGGTGTACCAAAAATTATCGAGAGCGGCATCCAATGTTTATCTTTCCTTCTATTGAAAGAAAGGTTGGTTGAGTTGAATTGAGTTCTCGGACATTAGACAGGCGACTCTATGCATGCTTCGGGCATATGTACGACAAATCCTTTGGGATTATAGAGTGACTCGCGTGTGCACTTCAATGTTGAAATATATTCGAATGATTGCACGTTGTGCACGTTCAAAACTCGGAGGTTGCATTTTTAGTGTATTTTCCCTTCGCTAGTTGAAGATCGACTAATCTTATAGAAGACTTTTATGTACTATACAGAGGTATAATTTTGAATTAATTATATATGTAGAAATCTTATGTAGAAACATCTTATTTTAATACGTACAATTAGTTTAAATTCATATTTGAAACTTAAATTATATCCGTAGGATAGAACATATTACTAACACTACCATAAGTTACAAACACATAACTATCTAATTAAGAAATTTTATTACAAAATTAGGAATTGATCTAAAAAAATTGGAATAGATGCCATATGTTGAATTATTATTGCATGCATGTTACCAAATAGTTTTTCTGCTTGAATATAAAATAAACTATAATATCCCAAGCTTACCTGAAAAAAAAAGATATAATTAGTTTTTTTTAAATATGTATTTGCAAAAAAAGTAGAATAATTATTGTATAATTAATATTCTAAAAATATTTTAAATTAAATTAACAGTGAATGGTGTCAATATAAAATTAAACTTATATAAAGGTGTTGGATTTTAGTCTCTCAAAGTCAAGAGAGTAACGCGACCATGAAGAGGCTAATTCGGTACGAACGACTTATTCGATTAAGCGATCATTGCACCTTCACGGTTACACGCGGACTGCACGGCGCACGTGCGCGCAAAGTTTCGCGAAATGCGCGATTGCTGCCGATGGATGTAAAGGTGATCTCACGAACGGTAAATGTAATTACTTTTTTATCTATTAGTAAGAATTAAATGGTCTTTGATAAAAAGAAGTCAAACTTTTCTGTATGACTGCCAAGTTTTGAATGCCTTCCCTGATTGCCCCTAATTTTTCTAACACTTTTACTGATAGTAACGTTAAAAAGTGTAATTTATTTCAAATTCTTATTAAAAAAACACTTTTTTATAAGAGTTAATTTGTTTTCTTTTTCTACGTTTTCTATTTCTGGTAATAACAATTTATTATAGTTTGATCAACGTCAATAGTGGATTAAGAGTTGAGCCGTCGAGCATGTAAGACGTGTATTTACAAGCCCTCACGGCAAATTCGATCACAATAAATTACTCGTCTTACATAATACAGGGTTCGGATAGCCTCTGTATCGCTCGCATTCTTTAGAGTGCAAAATCTAAACACTACTTCTACGATGGCTCTTTTTAGTCAAGTTCCGTCATCCCAAAGATCGCCAAAAGTTTTTTCGTATACAGTTCAGAATACAAGCTCAATTAGTTATGCAAGTGCTGCACAGAATCGCCAATTTCCGAAAAGAGACCAAGGATTAATCATGGATTGCGTCGATAGCATAAATCTAACCGAGAATACTTGTGCAGTGGGGCAAATTGTGCAAAATAAAAATATTTTATATTCAACAAGAATATCCAATAATAGAGTATGTTTATACTTGACTAGTAAGGAGTTGGTAAGCGAACTAACAAATAAACACAAGTTTATACAAATAGGTGAATTAAAAGTTAGTATTAGACTGCTTATTATGAAACAACAAAGGGTTCTGTTTTCAAATGTTGCACCTACGATCCCACATTTTGTGTTAGAAGATATTTTAGATAGTTTAAACATCAAGCGCCTTAGTCTATTAGCACTCTTAAAGCCTCTATTACAACCGACGATCTAAGTCACGTTTTAAGTTCTAGGCGACAGACATACGTCGATCCAAACGATATATCAAAACTGCCGAACTTATTAAAAATTAAGTATGAAGATGTCACCTACTTTATTTATCCGAGTATAAAATCGTTTAAATTCTACCTATGTCAGATGGAAGGACATATAGCGAAACATTGCATGAACAAGATCGAGCCGAATGACAACAATAACAGTTTAACTGAAAATTCGAGGAAGCAAATTAAATCAAAATCAACAACTGTAAATATAGACAATATTCACGAAGAGGGGACATTGACAATAATCCACTTTTGAGTCCAAAGGAAATTGCAAGTGAAGAATTCAACTTAAATATTACTCAGACTAATAATAAAAGACGACCTTCAAGCAATATTTCAACCAATAAGGAAAATAGCACTAAATTAAAAACAGTAGCAAAGAAAAGTAAAACAAACCCAAATAGTAAAAGTAAAATAAGTCAAACTGATGACATCGCTTTTCAACTGCAGCCACTCAGAAATCTCATTGCAGAAAATAAATATTATCCGTTAAATCTAGAAAATATTACACTTTTATTAAGTGAATCATACGGTAATAGGAAAGTTCCAGAACTTGCACTCAAATATACTAAAGACATTTCTTTACTCATAGAAATGTTACAAAATATTCAAGAAAATATCATAGTTGCGAATCTTAAATACCGTATCAATAGAATTATTATAAGGCTGGTAAACAGTACGCCTTCCGCAAATGAAAACGACAGCTCCGTAAGTGAGTCACTAATCACGTGAGAATAATAATACAATGGACAACACAAAATTTAAAAACAACTCATTAAGATTTCTTTATTGGAACGCCAGAAGTTTAAATAAACGTCTTCACGAAATACCTACACTGCTTCAAAAAATTGATATTTTTATTTGTGTTGAAACTTGGCTGACTCAAGAAATAGAATAGAAAAGAAGAATTCAATTTCCTGGCTTTTTGATATTCCGGAAGGATCGAACAAATAAAAGAGGGCGAGATATTTTACTCCTAATCAGAAAAAAATATTGCGTTTACTGAAATTACGAAAAAATCCCGGACAATGCGTTGATATCTGCGGTATTCATATTGAAAATACTTAGCCGGAGTTAAGATTATTTGCATGCTATAGAGCTCCTGGTAATACATTAACGCAAGATAAATGGAACATGATTATTAGTAATTTGGAAAATAATAAAAATTGTATTTTAGCAGGAAACTTTAATACTTATAATCGGGTATGGAACTGTTCACACACACAGACTTAAACGGTCAATGATTTTTCCAAAGTTTTAACGATCATGATCTCTACTTGAATAATGATAACACTAGAATTGTAAAAATATTACTAAAAATATTCAATCAAATATTGACCTTATCATCTCGACAATGAATATTCGTGATAAAATACACATAAAAGTATATGATGAAATTTTAGGGTCTGATGACTTTCCAATTTTTTTTTTGAATATGTGACATAAAGAAATACTTATACAAAACAATCGTTTAAAATTAAAAAAGTAAGAACTGGCTGGAATTATTACGTATTAATATTTCAATTACGAAATAATTAAGAAATTGTCTATTAAATATCATCTTCTCCTATTGGATATTTATAATGAAATGTACAGTACAAATAACTTTCCGAAAAATTGGAAAAAGTCATATATACATTTTATAAATAAACCCAATGGAAAATATATCAGACCCATAGCTTTTACATCGTATCTATGTAAGTTGTTCGAGACCCTTATTAAAAATAGATTGCAATGGTGAATTTAATCAATTCCTACCAAAAAGTCAAACTGGTTTTCGCGCAGGTAAGTCCTGCGTCGACAACTTAACAAATTTAGTATTGAGTGTGAATGAAACATAATATAATGAAAAAATAATCATTATTAGCAGCTATTCTTGATGTATGCGGTGCATTTAATAACGTAAACTGAGACATTTAGAAAAACTGTCAGAAATAGGCTGTTCTGAAAATCTGATTAAATTTGTAAAATTTATTATTCATGAATGATACATACACGCAGAAACTACAGGAGAAAATTTCAGAATAGTTGGTAAAGGAGTACCTCAAGGCGGTGTCCTGAGCCTAATGTTATATTTTATTTATGTCAAAAATATGGCAGGTAGGCTACCGAAGAGTATCAAAATGCCAGTTTATAGATGATGTAGCACTATAATGCAATATTTCTCCGCTAACAAAATGCAGAAATCTTATTGAAAAAGCTGTAAACATAGTAAATAATAACTTAATACATGTAGAGCTCAATTTAGCATCACAGAAAACAGTACTTGTATACTTTAATAATGGAACTATTCCTCCTGGCGAAACGTTGGTTACTGTTGAAGATCTTGTAATAAAATCTAGTGAAACTGTAAAATACCTGGGACTTATCTTCGACTATAAATTCAACTTTACACATCACATTCGATACGTACAAAATAAACGTATTAAAGCGTTAAATGTCATTAAGTACTCATGCGGGACATGATGGGGTTCGGACCCACATACTCATACGTTAATTACACTATATAAGAGTTATATTTATTCGATTATAGATTATAGTAGCTTTATTTATTTTCCAATAATAAAAATTTATAGAGAAAAACTAGAGAAAATTCAATTTACACAGATGGGAGCAAAAGTAATTCCTTGCAATCTGTAGGTGTAGTATGCTTTTATCCGGAATTAAATATAAGTATTAGTAAGGCCATTAACAAAACAAGTTCAGTATAGAAGGCTGAGTGTTCTGAAACTTCAAATGTACTCGATATTGCTCTTAGATATCCACATCGTAATCATATAATATTTTCTGATTCACTAAGTGCATTATTAGCTCTTCAATCATCCAAATTCAGTACAACTATTAATTCTCATACTTTTAAAATTAAACGCAAGTACAATATGTTTCATTTAAATGACAATAATACATCTGTAAGATTCTTTTGGATACTAGCGCTTATAGGTATTAAGGGTAACGAAATAGCAGATAGTATAGCCAAAAATTCTACGTTGATTGATAAAGATGATTCTATTATAATACTATTTACTGATTACTATGAGTAATTTAAAAAGTGTTGTAACACACAAACAGAACGTTTTGTAAAAGAAATACGTTTAACAAAAGGAACAGAGTACTTTCAACTATACTATTCAGCAAAACAAAAACCTTGGTCTTTTAATATACATTTAAGTCGCCGTAAAATTGTAAACACAAATAGCATTGTCACTCTCAAGAATACATATTACCAATAACGCAATAATATTTAAGTAATTAATATTTTTGTAATTTTTTTTTTATTTCTCCATGTAGTCAATGTGGGGAATACGATGAAGACCTTAAGTACAGCTCTGAGAGGGGAAATTTAATTAAAAATCTACAATAGTTCAATTGTATCTACCGCTTAACATTGAATGTCTCCTCGTCAAACCGAATCTTAGAGCCTGTGAACATATATGTACATTTTTTTAAAGATACAACTTATATATCTGAACAGTTACATTTATGTAAACAATTATTATGCACATTTTGTATGAAATATACATGTAGCTATATAAGTTTCAAGTGAGACTTGAAAAGCTTAGATAAAAAATAAACGTCAATACTACAATGGGACCATTATTAAACAAACGATTAATTCCACACATGTCTTAGTTAAAACGATATATTGAATACAGAAAATTAAATACAGCATATTGTTATAAATTCTTTTGATCGATACTCTTGGCCACAATAATAAACTACTGGATAAATTAAAAAATACTGCAATTCATCAACTGAAATGAAATTACATAATCCAATAATATTATTAATGAATATCATAAATATAGTATATATTATCAATTCTTATCATTTACTACTTAAGAAAAGGAGAATATATTATAAGAGATTTTGTGTATATTTTTTGTGCCTTTGACTTTTTAATAAGCGCCCTTATCGAGAAGTTAGAGAAGTGATGCACTAAAGTATAAGCTGTTTAATTAAAATAGTTATTAAAGAGTAGTCAAGAAGGTCGTTTCTTTCCAGGTAATATTGACGGACGCATGAGCACAGAGAAGATGATGACAAAGTCTGAAAACCTCCACAAGTAGACCAGCCTAAGCTTTGCGGGATAGTCGTCTAGTAGGTTAATTTAAAGGAAACAGAATTCTCATAATCCAAAAGAGATTTCTTAAGAAAGTCTTACATTAAGTTTCAGGTAAAACTGCAGTAAAAACATATTTAATTTTTGAATTTTAAATCTAAATCGTAAACAATGAAAACTGGAATACTTCGAAATTATTTTTCATAGATCTAAATTATTGGATAAAAAAGTTTAATAGAAATATGAAAAACAGTTTAGGTTTCATGTATATTATCGTATGTGATTAAATAGCTTTTTATCTATAAAGCACTATAGCAAATGATATTTTTATTCCATGTGCTATGTTAGAATTTGAAAGTTTGCTTGATCAAGATGCTTTAGAATGCATTTACAGGTTCATGTACCGCATAAGTTTACTATATGAATATTCAGAAGTATTTATTCAGTTTTAAGCCTGAACAATATGCATTTCGTTAACTTTTAAGATAACTGGTAAACTGGCAGACATATAGCTAAAGAAATGTAAAAAAGTAAGATATGCCCTGTTCAAAAATGTTCCAGTGTATGGCTGATTTTATGATTGCCATACTTGGCAAAGTAGGAACTCCGATTGGAAAAAGCTTTAAAAATGGAAAGCCCGAGAAAGTCCCAGGACCGGGGGTCCCGAGTTTATCCATCAAATCAGTGAAATGGAAAAGCGTAGAATCGTAAAACAAACAGCAGGAAGATAAATAAAAATAGAGCCTCCCCAGAGTTCTCCCGCGGCCGATTGTTTTTCTTCGCGCACGTGCGCCTCTTCCGTGCACTCGCGCGCGCGCGATTCGATTTGAGTTCGGAAGGACGCGAGGCGCATGCGTCGCCACCCCGACGCGATCGCGTGTCATCCGCACGTTTCCGTGACTCGAGTGCCACTATCCCCCGATGCTATATTAATTCTATTTGGAGGAGGGAGGGGACATGCTCATCCTATTGTGGCCTTGAGATTCGCGGAAGAAGTGCGGAGGGCGCGATGTTTTGTTGCGGTTTTGCCTGAAATACTATCCAAGTGGATTAACTTGATGGATTGGTTCGATATATATTTGATTCAATTCAACGATTCATATCCATTTTTATGTAATTGACTAGAATTTTAGTAGAAATATCTATCTTTTCCATTTAATTTATATTTGCTTTTTGTGTAGACTACTATTTATATAGGATGAACATTTATTCTTGAAAAAAATATCAAAAACTTTTGATTCAATTGATTAATCTAGACATACAATCACGCATACATGCGCGCGCGTATGTGTGTGTATAAATATGCATATATATAAAACTTACTAAATTATTCCAATATAAGTAAAAATTATTCTTAAGATCAATGAGGCTGTGAATGATCAATTGTAGATCTGCTATTCCACTTTATTTTTGAAAAAAAAATCATCACCAGCCGAACCTCCAAGTTTCATAACATTATTCCGCCATTCTCTACACCGCACGTGTTCGCCTACGTGCTGATCGTCACGCCTGAGCTATCGCTTCCGAGGAAACCCAGGAGCACTTCATTCTCCTGGTTGCGTGAATCTTCAGAGGTTATTTTACCTTCTGGAACATCTGGCGCGCAAATGCCGGCTAGCGAATGAACTCGTCGCAAGGTAATCAACTCCGGTGTCCCTTTATTTTTTCTTACGGATAATAAACGGTTTGCTGTCGATTTTGTATTTAAAATTTATATTGATCTAAATAATCACGCATTAGTTAATTATTTGCGATACGTTGCGAGAGATTACCCTTTTCTTTTGTACTGCTTAAAGTGTACCATTAATAAAATACCACTTTAGCGGATTCGTTAAAAGACTATTTTGTGTGTTTATTAGTCTACCAATTCATGAACAACTCTAAAAATGACAATGACGGTTAATATAAATATTTAAAAGTTAGCTTAGTCCAAGATTGAATGTGTATTACGCATAGTGTCGAGAAATTTACGAAAGATAAACCCACCGTTTTGAAATATGAAATCAAGTGAGCTTTTTGAAGCATCACAAGAATGTTAATGGAAAGAATTCCCTAGTCTGAATAAAGATAGGCCTTATTAACAACTCGATTCGCGAGGCCCTCGGAAGCCCTCGACCTTCTTTACATCCCCATTCAAGAAAGCTTGAGCAATTAGAGAATCCTCGAGTCGAAAAGAAAGGGAACAAGGAAGAGGCGGCTGGGAAAATTTGCAAAAACAGAACTCGACTATCTTGGTTAAAACATCGGTCGCTGCCTCTATCATAGCTAGGGTGCATAAAAGCCTCCGGAAAGTTGAACGAGGGGCAGGGTACGGAATGGGACGCACGGTTAAAAGCGGAGGATATTTTCAAAGACGACTCGGAAATTAACCGTCCAATTGAATCGCAAACAATATGAAAATTTGTTCGAGAGTTTTGATTATACGGAAGTAGAGGGGGTAAAAGCCGACTCACTCTCCCAAAGAAAAGCAAAGAGAGATACGAGAAGGAAGAAGAAGGTAAACAAAAGGATAGAGGGAGGCCTGAGCAGAGGGAAAAGAGTTATGGAGTGATATAGAAGGGCTCGTGTAAAGAAGGAGGGAGAAGAGAAATTAACGCTAAGCAAGATAAAGCTACTGATAAAAACGCATAAGAGGTGACTATTGGATTTACTGAATAGACTTTTTATATCTGTACCTATAAATTATAAGAATTAAACAACTCGAATCTTCTTACCTGACCTATAATCCAAAAATAACAATATGGCTCGAAATCATTGACCAAGTTCCTGCATAATTTGAATGAAATTGCAAAAAATATAAGTATTGTGTCGTACTCGTTTTGAAGCTGATTGACTAATACCGCGGTACAGTCACAATTTATTAGATTAAATTAATGCTATTTTGATTCTAGTTTGCAAATGTTATTTTACTCCCGGGCCTATGAAAGCAACAATATAAATCTTTTAGAATTCGTTCCCATACTGCTCCATAATCATTGCCAGTTTCGGCTCCCGGGCGCGGAATTTCTTTCGGATGCAATGCATTAATGCACATGACGAAGTTTCTTTTAAAACAATCGTAAAGTAATATTTCAAAATATTTAGGCGTGCAGCTGAATGTATAATTTGGGGTAAAATCCAAGCTATTGCCAAATAAGTTTTTAATCAATCTTAATTATATAAAGAAGAATAATGGTGTAGGTTGCCAAGCTGCCGAGTAATGAACTTGGTTCTTAGGCGCACGTGAGCATATGCGCCCCAGTTAAAAATTGCTCTTTCCTCGGGCCTGCACCCGAGCCCCTCGAGAGCCGCAGCGCCTATCGGCGATTGCGTAAGCGCGGCCGGCAGCTTTATTTCGGTGCGCGGTTTAAATCTGGCGCACCGCACACCCGCTACTTCCGATTGTATCGAAACGGGAGCGCGAAGGGAATTCGCTCCCGCCTCCGGCGAACCAGATGTACTTCCGAGGAAAGCGCGAATGCCTTTTTACTCTTTTCAAAGTTAAACGAGTGCAGTGGGTATTTTTGGGGGACTTGTGTCTAACATATGCCACTCGAAACAAACTATTATTCACTTGTTTATTTTCTATTTCACCTTGTAGACAATTTACAACGGAGAAATTATTAACGCACGTAGATGAATCCACGATGAACGGAAATAGTTAGGTTACTAAAGTTACAATCAAGATCATAAGATGATCAATATATCATTTAAATGGTGAATTTCATCATTCAAGCTAAAATATCTTTTCCTTGTAAGCTATGTATTTTTTAGAATTCGACGAATTAACATTAAAAATTATTTTAAAAATTTACATTAAAATTAGCGCAGCCTAGACCTAGACTTATAGTTAAAGTGGAGCTAGTGCTTCAGCTAGTTGAAAAAGGATGTTCCAGTGGAACATTCCAGTGTTCCTTCATTCTTCTGCAACCGATAAAAGCGACCGAAGATCTTGGCCTCGGAGGCTAACTCGCCGCGCGCGATAAAGAGGAGATCGCGAGGCGGTCCTAAATCAGGGGCGTTAAGCGGACAGGAGGGCCGAGGGTGCGAGGGTCCGGCGGGCGGAAGAAGAATTTGTATCTGCCCACCCCGGCAAAGACGAATGGCGGCAATAAAGCGCGGCCCTCGGCGTTGACGTGGCGCATGACTGTCTTGGCACATGAGCCGCCCGCGGCCCCCACCCCTGGCGCCCCCGCGATAAATATCGCGTTGGGCGCGCTGTTTGTCACCGGGCCGATTGCCGCCCCGCGGGAGATTGAAGAGCGGTGCGCGCGCCTCGGCCCACCGGATTATTCCAATTGAATTCGGCCCCACCCGTCGCCGGGGATTTGTTCGTCGGGCCCTGCACCGAGTTATTTCTCGCCCAAAGGACACCGCGTCGGTCAGTTGGTAGAGCCTGATTGCGACCACCTCAATTGTGCCTAATTCGTTCTATGTGAGAATCTATTAATTAATTTTAATTTAAGATAAAAACGATAATTAGATCCTTAAATTACTTTACAAATCACGAAGAGGTGTTAGTCTTGATGTGGTCCAAGATAAAAGGACCCGTGATGCAGTTGTATGGCTTTTGAAAGCCGCGAACCGTCAATTCCGTCTTTGTATTTGCGTCACGTGATGGTCTAACAATGCATACGCCACTGTACCTTTCCTCTATCATCGGCTTCCTTCCCGTCGATCTGCGATAGCGTTTGACCTCGAGCTTCTAAATTTTTGCGAAATAAAACGCGGTCGGGATTAAACTCCATACTCAATCAATGAAATAAAAATAGGTCCAAGTATATATCGATGATATACTACTATTTATTTTTGGCTATATTTACCAAAAAAGAGATCCTAAAATTGTTTCCATCGATGTTTCATATTGTGAATATTATAAAACAAAATAATATGTTCCATCATTTTTTGTTGAATTTTGTGCCCTACTTATGATGCACTTTTATAAATTTTATTTTTCTTTAAGAATCGTACATTTCATATGTTTTGTGATTCTACGGCCATTGACCTTTTAGTTTGATTTTTTTATTTAATACTTTCCGCAAAAATTTTTTAATTTTATACAATAATCCTAATGCATTATATTTAATATTTTTATATTTTATATATGTATTCGAATTAGAATGCTAATTTTGAAAACATGTTAACATATGTTAATTCTTAAAAAAAAATTCTACCGAGAACAATTTATAAGTTCAATAAATTATGTTCAGCATTTTTCAAAAGCTGACTTGAGAAAGCATTAAAATTCATCTCATATCTATTTTTTAAGCAGACTTATGGCAGCGATAAACAGAATCGTCTCATTTCCATAAAATACACTTCCATGCGTTCGAAAAAATCTTAATTGTGGGTTTGAAAACAAACGAGAGGGATGAAACTCTTGAATTGACTGTCCACTTGCAACGATTCATTTTGATATAAATAATTAAAAGAGAAAGGGTCATTGGTCCGCTCAGAGAGGAACCTTAATCTGAATTTTATTTTTCCAGAGGGTAATGTGTACCTCTGGTGTCGTGCCAGCAACTATTACCGACAATGTAACTGCTAGCCGGAAGAACAGAGCAGATGTGCCCAGCTCGCCTATCTATATATGCCTGCTCCGCCAATACGACCGAGGCTTTTCTTTCATTGCCTTTAATGCCACCGCCTTGCATTATCGTAATGATGATACGATTTCGTATATCATATTTCCCCAAATTATACGGCAAGGGCTATACGGTTCAGTATTTGATGCTTTAGAGCTGTTGTTTATATGATTCTTTTATTACTTGGTGTAAATTTCTTAATTGATGCATTTTTTCATGATTTATTATTAAAATTATGCTAAAATTATATAAATTTTAAATTTATTTTTACTAATGTTATAAGATTCTATCTAATTTTAGATAATTCTTAATCCATCAGTTTAATATCATAAAATTGAAATCAATTAAATAATAAACTTGATATTCTTCCATTATTTTATTAAATTTGATTAATGAACATCATTACAATTTAAAATGAAACCATAAGCCATAAAAGTTCGCTCAGCAGTGATTTACAAAATGCATGTACAATCGTCCGACAAAACTCGGACATCGTCTACTTTGCCCTGTAATTATTAAGATAATACCTTGTAATCCTAGGTAAACTACTACTCTCCAAAATTACATTTAACTATGTAACTGACTGTTACATAACTGATTGTTAACATGAAATTATTGTTAAAATTTTTAAGTTAAGATGCTTTTGGTGTAATTAATATCTTGGCCTAATTGCTTGTACAATTTAGCTGTGTACTCTATGCAAATACATTTGCATATTAAACAGCGTACGCATCTTTCATGCATACACATTCATTGTACAAACTTGCTAATTCGGGTAATATCGGAAAGTACTATATTCTCTTCTTCAATGTATAAGACTACTTGCACAACAGGCTGCAGTGATGCACAAGGATCTTCCAGCGGCTACATCGAAGTTAGCCGCGCTAACAATACTTCACAGAGCCGCGACGGAGCGAAATCGTTGAACAGTTACTGTCACAGACTCCACTTGGCGCAAAGGCAGAAACATAATCGGGGCCGAGGCTCCCGTGGGGACTGGATGCGGGGCTTTGAGGGCCGCTCCCGGGTCCTCGGGCCAATCGGCCCCGTCACTCCTCGGCCTCGTCAGCTCCCAGAGCCCCGGATCGATCGGCACGCGCCCGCATGTCGTGCCCGAGCGGCGACAAGCCTCTCGAAAGAGCCGGGCCAAGTGTAGGCCAGGAGTCGGCGCCCGGGCCAGATTAGAAGTCGGCAATCAGGGCCATTATACAGCCGGCCGGCGGCGCGGGCGGCTCCTCCCTGCCGGAGGCTCTATCGCCGGCCCTTGTTACCGAAATGTTACCCGGCGAACGGGGCCACGATTAGAGCCGGATTATAAGGCCGAATCGCTCCCGGCCAGTCGATAAGACCGCGCTTCCCTCGGACCGCCTGGGTTCTTTCGGGCTGCCGCTCAGAGTCCATTTGAGGAAGCGAGTCTTAGTTCATATCGTTGACTCGCAATCGGCTTTCTTTTCAAAGATCAAATCTTTGTTGAATAACTGATTGCTGACATTTCGATGCGCAAATATAGCCATTGTACCTTTATCGATTTTCGGGATCAATTTTGCAAAACTCCCGTGCTCAAACAAGAGCTGTTTATTATATTACACTGGTCTACAGCGATTTATAAATATTCTTGCATCGATTGCGGATTATGTCCATTCTTGTCAAGATAATTACGGGAATAACCGCGTTTGATATAGAATGTTAAACCATGCTGAAATTTCCGGACACGAGAAAGTTGTTCCTTTTAACAAGGCCTAATGTTAGATAAGCGGATGTGTTCCAAAAGAGGCATCCACGCATGTTAATCAGGCTAACATGTAGCTAGCCAACCGATGAAAGTTTAAACTTTAGTAACTAGGTCAACGCCCCTCAATTCCTCTCAATAATTCAGCTATAAAACAACAATACACCTTCATGCGTCTTCTAATCTACATAGAACTTTTAACTCAAAATTTTTTAATCCATGTAATATTCGTCTATTTGCTCAGTATTCTAATCTTGTACAAAGCAGCAGAAATTGGAGTACAGGTCTTGTCACTCACGTACACTATGTATATACAAGTGGTTCTAAATTCGCGTGGCGTTAAACTGCGGGATAGGCAGAGCATTCATATGAACCAAAATAAAATCAAAAGCTTTCGGTTGATCAAAACGAATACGACGTTGGTGCTCGAGGCAACATTGAGCTGCATCTGCGCGATAAATAGTCCGGAGAGAGGCGTAGCGACCGCGAATAGCGACGCATTGGCACCGTTGACTTGACGCCCCCGCGCAAATGTGGGCGAACGGCGAATTGGCCTAACCAGCTGCGCTGCCCGGGGATGTGCCTCACGTCTCGAAAGGGATTCCCGGCGAGGCCGCGATTAGGGTCACCGCGGGATCTCTTCAGATCTCGCCGAGGCCTTCGCCCGATTTAGTTCATTCTCTCTTCTTTATTCCCAGGATGCTTCGACCAATCTCGTCGCGAGTAGAATACTTAGCATCTGCTTTTGGACAAAACTTGGTCTTATACACACTTGCTTGCTTTTTTAGTCTATTTTACTCAGAATTATATTAGATACTGTTTGGGATTGTTCAATCTCTTCAAGATGGTTGATTCCTTATTAACTCATTTTTCAACGATTCAGTGTTGTAATCGAAAAATTAGTCTTATATATTAGTGATTGTAAAGTAAAAAATATTTAGCTTAATCAACATAAATGATACTAAAACAGCATGTACACTTACAGTTTAAAAGATTCGAATTGGCTTTAAAGACATGTGTTATCAATTATATTTTTTATTATTAACATTATCAGATTAAAACAACTCATCGTACTTTACATCGTGATTAATAATTCGATAATTTGATGTTTGTCGTATTACACATGTCCTAATCATTTATGCAAACAAGAAATAAATAGTTTTTTGTCCTTTTCATTTGTACGTACATTTTCGTGAGTTATTCAAATAAAAAAGGTATCACTCATACAAGTGTATAGGTTTTTAGCATAAATGCAGCTTAAATGCCTTGCAAGTACTGCACCTACACGTGAGTTCGCCCAATTCTTAATCTTGAAAGGTGCTTCAAGTCGAGGCGCAAGTTCCAAGACGTTCCTCTAACTCGAAAGGCCTAAGAAGCGCACATCATTCTAAACAAACCTACTAATGTCTGAGCAGTGCTCCTGACGTGTACTGAGGGCAGAGGAGAGTAGACGCTCGCTCTTTACGCGAGAGAACTCGAGTCCTCGCGGGTAGGGGTAAGGAGGTTGGGAGTCGGGAAGGAGGGGCAGGGAAGACGACTTCTTAGCTCGAGAGAAGACGGGGCAAGCGAAAAGAACGGGCGAGTGGCAGATTACGCTTCCCCGGCCTTTGGAGGATCATCAAATTAGCGGGAGAGTGTGTCTTTGAGGCCGGGCTCTGCCCTAGCAGCCCTCCCCACCTCGTTGTATAGTCGGCCGCCTCGTGTCCCCTCTCGTTTTATACTCTACTCCGTGCTCTCGCTCCCTCCAAGTCTACTTCTGTGAAATTACGCTTGCGCGAGCCTTTTACCACCGCGGGAAACCGAATCTCGCTCCACCCACTCACCTGCTCCATGCACGAAAGGAGGGCCCTCTTCTTGCTCTGGCCCTACCCTCCTTTTCTGCTTTAGTAATGAAGATGATAATGCCCGCGCTCTCGATAATGGGGCAACTGCGACGTCGGTCACCAAGTATATGCCCTGAAAACTCTTACACCTTGATCAAGCCGTGAGTAATGGTAGATGCGATTGATTTTAACTCCAAAATTTAGACTAGTTCACAAGGTAATTTTTTTGTCTGATCTATGATACTCGTGCATCCGAAACAGAAAAACAAGAGGAATAGACAGGGTCAAAGCTTTGATGAGAATTCTAAAGCATCAGATATTGACTGATAAAAGAACAATACGGCAGCAAAGCTAAATGCTGCTTTTGTAATGTGAAGGCCTCGCGCCAACGAAACTTTACCGAGAAGATTTATCAGCAACGCGGATGTAGGATGAATGGATAAATGAATAAGTAAATAGGCACAAATACGTATACTTACAGTAAAACATTTTTATAACTGTAATTGATATTGTTTTTACGATAAAATTGAAAAAGTGGTTGTTTTTCAAAGTTTCAATTTTATTTATACTTAACAATTAAGCTGCATAAGATTCAATCTATAAAAAGCAGCTGTTTTTATATATATATATACGAGTATATATATACTAGGCATGTGTATATGAACCAGTCTAAAGATTCTTTAATCGAATTCCGTAAGTTCTTTTTATCACTTTTCACGTTCTTATTATGGTTTTTACTAAGTGATTCACAAAGTTTTATTAACAACTAATTGTTTATAATTTTAATGAAATCCAAATACTGAGTGAAGCATTTATACTTATTCTATTACAATAACTGGATATTTGATATCACGCAGTTATTACAAAACTTAATATAAGTTTTACATACATATTTATAATTACAAGAGTGATATGAAAAACACTTTCATACTTTCATAATTTAAAAAGAATATCATCACTTTTTCTTTAAATGTTATGAATTTCTTTTTTAATATGATGTTTTACGTCATTAAATTTTTTTCTGCATTTAACCAATCTTCTTTAATTAAGTCACTGCCTTTCTCACCAATCATAACTGTTGGTGCATGAGTATTACCTCTGGTTACGAAAGGCATCACTGATGCGTCTATAACCCTCAAGCCCTTTATTCCATGGACCCTAAGACGCGGATCTACCACGGAACTTTCGTCCGAAGCTGGTCCCATTTTGCAGGTTCCTACTTGATGGGAAATAATACCAGTATAGTTTTTCGCCATGCAATTATAGTATTCAAAGGTTTCGTATTCGAAATGATCACAGTTCGGTGCCGGTGGTCGTGAAGCAACATATCCTGCTTCCTTGAATGCTTCTGTTTCTACTAAACGTTTTGTAAGTCGTACACCTTCGATAGCAGCTTCAATATCTTCAGGATCAGTAAAATAATTTGCATATATCAAAGGTTTTCCATGAAGAGGGTTCGTACTATTCAATTTTATTTCACCACGGCTCTTCGGAGCTAAATACAATGTGGATAGCAGGAAGCCATCATAATATGGCAACATTATTCGGTTAGATTTAATAGTTTCATCGTACTTGCTTTTTAGATAACCGACTTGAATATCAGGTACATTCGGTTGCTTTTCAAATGAAGTATTTAAGAACGCTATATTATCCATAAACATGTTGATAGACATAGGGCCGTCGTGTGTACTATACCATCTAATGACATCATTTTGAATAGTTTCAATATTTAGGGGTTTAGATTTGTTCGTCACACTAATGAAAACTGGAGCAATTGAGAAGTGATTATGAAGATTCTTTCCTACGGGTAAATTATGAATAACTTCAATGCCAGACTCTTTAAGATGGTCAGACGGTCCAATGCCAGATAACATTAGAAGTTTAGGGGAATCAATACTACCAGCTGAAAGTATAACTTCTTTGCTAGCAAATGCTTTTTTAGTTTCATTACCGACTTGATATTCAACTCCAATTGCTTTTTTACTTATAGGATCAATAATAATCTTTTTGGTCCAAGATTTCGTACGAATGATGAGGTTTGGACGGCTTCCGCGAATAGAGCGAATAAACGCACTGTTCGAACTCATACGAGAACCCCTGTCTGTCGCATACTGCATTCTAGAAGTGCCGAGGTTATCACCTGAATTATAATCAACTTCTTTAAGACCGACCTCTTTCCAGCCTTTCATGATTACTCTTGCATCATCTACAAAATTTTCAGCACTTTCAATAGTTTGATAACCATTGGCCTTGTGAAATTCTGCACTTGTTTGCAAAATCTATTATGAAAAAATTTAATAATTTTTGAATCAATATTCATAAAATGCAGTATTAAAAGCTCATTGAAATACAAATTTGATTTATACTACAACATAAAAGAAAAAGGCTTACATGTGGAATTCTTAAATTTTCAGACTTCTTAAAGTAAGGAAGTACATCTTTCCACGCCCAACCAATATTTCCATGGTTCGCCCAATTATCATAGTCCCATTTATTTCCACGTACAAAGTGCATACTGTGTAACACACTGGTACCTCCCATTACTTTACCACGTGCCCAACGACATGACTTGTTTGGCATTGCGGCACACGCATGAGGTTCCGGTTGAGTAAGATAATTGTAATCGATAGTACTCTGGGGAAGAAAAGTTACCATTCCTGGTATCGACGAGACTAAAGGTTCCTCATCGCCGGCTTCGAGAAGGAGAACCTGGGATTTTTAGAAAATTTTACTTGAACATTTTTTATACAACAAAGTACGAGATTTACAACAGGTGCTTTCATACAACTAAATAATTTAACTATTGTTTATTATTATTATCTGTATTTTATCGAAATATTTATGAAATTAGAAGATATTACAAGAAAAGATAATTTTAAAAATATTAAATTAAAATATATTAAAACTGATCGTATCTTATACTATTTTTACACTATTATTATAATAATAATTCTTATCTCAATTATACTCTATGAACTAGTCTATTAGTCCCTCGTAGAAACTTGACCGACTTTTATGATCAACAAAGTTATTCGAACGAACTTTTAAATCCATAAAAATTGATCTGCATACATAATAAAACGTATTGAAAATGATGATAATTGAAATTCAAACTAAGGAATGCAATTATGCCTAAAATCATTATTTAATTAAGAATTCAGAATTCAAAAACTAATTAAAAATATGCATTCTAGCTAATTATAAACTAATAAACAAATAAAAACTATTATAACATGAATTTAAAATTTTGAAAAGAATAAAGTTAAAATCAATTCGTTTCCCAAAATTTTAATTTTGAATAGTTTTGTTTTTTATTAATTCTACTTTAATTATTAATAATTATGATTGGATTTCTTCTCAATATCATTATTTAAAATTAATATTTTGAAAAGTCTAATTTTAAATTAATTTTCATTTCATTTTAAATTGATTTCATTTTATTAAATCATAATAACATTAGCATCGTTTGTAAATCTCGTATATTATGTTTCTATTATGCTTATGTAAATGCTAATTCATTGTTTTAATATTATTTTGCATTACATTCTTACTACCGCTATTTTGAATTTATTTAAAATATTAAATTGTTACCATATGCGAATTCAAGAGCAATATAACGATTAATGCTTTTTAAATTTTAAACAAAAAAAATTAGAAATGTAAATATAAATTTTTGTAAACTTAAAATTTTAATAAATAATTTGGCAATATAATGTTTTACTCACTTTCCAATTTTCTTTTTCACTTAGTCGATTTGCTACAACACACCCCGCGCTACCTGCACCTATGACAATGAAGTCGAACTGCTGAGTTTCGGAATTTTTATGAGCGTCGCTAAATTGGCTATCAAGCGACACATTTAAGTATTGGCTCAAAATAATAAAAAAAGTCATCATCACTGGCGAACATGCTTCAGAGGCGCACAGGACACTATTGTCTCCCGGTGACCACGTCATATTTATGATCAGTATATGCACAACCGAGTTCTGTAAACAAGCGGAAAGGTGTGGAAGACTAGCGGTCAGTCGTCCTACTGACGAATGAACACAGGCGAGTCCAGCATTTTATACAGAGAGAAATGAAGGCGGACTCGCAGGAATCTCCATTATCACTAATGAATAGCGTAAATATTAGCTTGATGATTATCTCGAGATGATACGTATATTGCTTTGATCGTTAAAATGCAAATGTTGAGACTGCTAATATAAGAGATTCCCGGATTCAAAATTGAAATAATATTAAAACTTAAATCTTCTTAGCATTTTTATCTTACATATCGTAACATTGATTATTTTCAGGTAATAATGCACTATATTTTGTTTGAAAAACAGAAATTTCATAATTCAATAAAAAATTATATAAGAATTTTCATTGTAAAACAAAACAACTGCATTGATAATAAGCAAGCATACAAAGTTTAAAATCATATAAATATTATTAATTTGTTATTACTGGTTATAAATATGTATTCAATAAAAAGTATATTTTAACATTAAAAATATTGAAAAAAAAATGTTTTGTTGAAAAAATCAATGCAATAAAATGGTCTATTACTTGATAACATATGATTCTGAAGTTACAAAATTTGAATAAAAATAATATATTTCCTGCAAAAAACAGAATTCTTAAAAATTAGTTTCATTACCAATAATTCTTATTATTTTTTTCGTCCAAAATATTAATTCTTGTTTCCATAGATATTGTATACTATACAATACTATTGTATTGTTATACATCAGAATTTTGCTTTTCACCCCTTAAGCAATCGTCATTGTGAATATATGAATATTTAAGTAAATGTAAACATCAATTTAATATCAATCATAATAAATAATTATTATTATTAAAATAAAAATTCTTTGGCACAAGTAAACGTATATTTATAATAAATATTTAATAAAAATATAATCGTATAAAAATTAAAATAAATTAATAATTTAAAAAATGAAATAAACTTTGTGTATTGCGAAAGTTATTAAAATAATAAATAAACTAATGGTACACAAGAAATAAAGCCTATAAATGCAGAAGGTCAATTCAAGAAGCTGACTATGAGCAACTGATTATCCACCACTTAAAAATTTTTTCGATACGATAAAAATGTTGTTAAATACTTGTTTATTTTCAATATTATGATGTACTCTATCTCAAGTGAATAAATTACCCTATAATTTTTCTAAAAGTTTCTGCAAAAAATTAATCTATTTTATTTTATTTTTGGTTGCATATATTATTATGAAATTGAAAATACATTTTTATAAAGCTGTTTAAAAATTACAAAATTTGCAACTGAGAATAAAAGACCAAATATGATAAAAATTGTAAAATTTTGAATTTTAAACATCTATATATGGAAACTATATAAATATTATTGAAACTGGAACGATTATTAAATAAAAATTAAAATAAAATTAAAAGTGTTTTATCAAAATTTTGCTGTTAAAGTGAAAACATTAGGATAAAATCTGTTAACTACTTATTAAAAGAATTAAAATTAAAAGTCATATTTGACGTGTTTTTAAATAAATTGATTGAACTCTCTTTACCAGCTTTTATGGAAATTAAATAGGATTTCCTGAAGGATCTTCCGAAAGCCCTATCTCATTCGATCTACTAAAGCGAGTTTTATCAGTTCAACACACGAGACGGCCGGAGGCTCACTTGACGGCGTCCTTTCGCCAAGCCGAAGACATTCGCCGGCGCGCAATAATTCTTGCGTCATTTAATTTATTGCGCGACTCCTTCGTTCATCCTCTCCCCTCTCCTCTCCCCTAGCGGGCGATAAAACCAGCGAGGATGAAGTCGTGAATGCGAAACCGCAATTATCTTTGATACTTCCCGAGGCTCGTTCCGTCTTTTCCTGGGAGAGTCCGCTCGGGATCGACAATAAATCGGATCGATTCATGCCCAGTCCCCTCCGTGACGAATGGCAGCAAGTTACGCTGTGCCAGTGTAACGCTGCTACCCGGATATTTTTAACCAGAGATACACAACGCGCGTGAATGTTTTATCGGTCGCCTGGAAAACTGGGGCAGAAACACAAGGCGCCCGTTCCACTCCCGAGGTGTACGCGCTGCAAGTGGTAGGATGCAAAAGCTCTCAAGCTTCCACTGTTGCCCTTTTTCAGCTGACATTTGAGGATAGACAACCAGTAAAAAAAAGTTGCAGTCTCATTTCTATGGGATGTTTGTATTTTGACTTAAGTACTGAATTCAATTATAAAAGTCATCATAAGTTTGTGAGTATGATTTGGTTTTTAACATTTTTATTTATCGAACTCACTCTAAACGATATAGGAAAATTAAAAAATACTGAAAACGGTATTCGTGCTTTAAGAAGCGGTAGTTGTATCAATTAAGAATGTTAGTCTAGTCATAAGTGTAGATAAGTACCATCAATAAATTTAGTTATTTTATTTTCCTAGCTGGCAAGCAAGGATCCTCTTGTTATGTAGCCACTGCAATACAATACTAGAGGTATAACTGCACCTCAGAAGTCTATTGTTATTTTAAGAGTAGGTTATAGCTGACTGCAGAAGCACTAGTTTTATATTTCGCTTTATATAGAATTATTAATATTAAATGTTTTATATCGAATATTTGGTCAATATAGGTGACCCGAAATTGATTGGTGATTCCTAAATGCTTAATCATTTGACAAGTATATTTACCACAGCAAAAATAAGAGGAACACATAAATTCAATTGAACTGTTTACTATTGGGTATAAAAAGTAAGTATAACTGTGAAAAATATCGATACCAGGAAGAAAAAGAGTTTTCTAAATTTTTATTACAAGTATACAGAGAATCCATTTAACAAATGACACTAATATTTTTGTTACAAAAGTATCTTATATTCAAAAGCTTTTTATAAAATAAATAGTATTGTAGTAATGAATATTTCTTGTATGTTTCATACATATTATAATTATTTATATTAAGAAAAAATCTAATTCTGTATTTGAAACTGTCGGTTCACAGTCTGTAGACCAACAATTGGATTTTAAATGTGGAATTTTAATTTTATTCTTAACTCCGATTAAGGATTCTCCGAGAATTTACCAGGCAGATACATTAGCAACTTCTAATATGATCCATGCTTGGACATTCAAAATTACAACTTAAAACATAAATTCTTTCATTCTTCTTTGCGACTGTGTACGTGAGATAAATTTATTTTAGATTTACATAAAGTATAAAAGCTTGTATAATTAAGAAATTACAGAATAATATAAATGATATACAATATTAATTTAAAAAATTCTGACAATAAGAAATTAATATATTATTTATATAATTATTAATTATTACAATAAATTAAATATATTAACCACCTAATTGTTGTTTTAGTTAATCTATTATGTAAATTTATTTTTAGACATTACTTATTCACAATAACTATATAACACGATAATTTTATACAAAAATTAAAAATAGTTACTTAAAAAGTTCTGGAGATTTTATTAACTTTTTAAAAAAATAAAAATTTCTTTGACATTTATTTTTAAAATTGAATGTTTTAAAGATAAAAGTTGAAATTAACTAAAATATAACTTTAAATTACATTATAACTTTAAAATGTATTTTTTAGAAAAGATTTCTAGCTGAGCTACACCAATGAGTATGTGAGTATGCAATTTCAGTAAAGATTTACATGTATGCATGGATGATAAATGTACTTCGAATTTGCAATTTTTTTAGTACCTAAAATTCAACATTCACCAGCTCTAACATTATCATATCAGTCATACTGTTGCGTATAAAATACATTAATCATGGTGATATAAAGTTTTGTAATACTCTTACAACTGAATGGACTTATGATAATTTACTAAAAATCTAAAAAGAATCTGAAAGAAAATGTAAAACCTTTGCACAATTTTTTTGATTTCCTATAATATTTAAATAAAAAAGATATAGACGAACTATGGATAGCTAGTAAGCGAACTGCAACAGCGAAAAAACGTAGCGGTAGGTCCGTTTTTAATTGGCCCTTTGCACTCGTACGCAGCTGCTTTCATTTTATCCTCTTTTTTCCCCGTGGCGTTCTTTGTCCCCTCTGTTGACGAACGGAATGTGTTTTTTTCGGACGGACAAGCACTTTGACTCACGGATTACCGCTTAGGGATGCACCAAACAATGGGGATCGGCGGATAAAGGGATCGGGCGTCCGGAACTTTTACCTGGTGCGCGAAAAATCCATTGCACCGCGCTTTATCGCGAAGCTGGCCCCCGCCTCGCTCGCTAACGGCCCACGAAACTTTTACCTCCGATGGTTGCGCAATTGACTGACGCAGTGGCTCTTCGAGTTTTGTTCGGGATGAAGCGTCGCGCGCCAACTCGTCGGCTGATTTAACGTAGCGAATGGCCATGCATCATCAGAACCGGAAGAAGAAGAAAAGCATTTTTCGAAACAATTTAGATTTTAAACGACTACCATTTTCAACTCGCTTTTTGAACTTGTAATATTATGGTTTAAACCCGCATTGAAATAATAGAGAACTCCCACCTTTCGTATATTTTTTACTTACATTGTTCGCAGTTTTTCAGACAATTTATTCAACTTACCTGAAACAGAAAAATATTTTCTTTTAGTAATCTATACTAAATTAACAGTTTATATTAACAAATATCATTTATATCAATAACTATTCATTAATTATTAAAACCGTAAATAATTGATATGGAATTTTGAGATCAATTTATTTGTAGAAAAACAACAATCTGTAAAAATTCTCTATCGATATTATGAAATGCTGCACGCGAGGATTCGGCGGAAGTCATTGGGATTAATGTTCCCTGAGCGTTACACTCCTGGGCCGGAAGTTTTCTCTCGTTTCGCCTTGTACTCAGGAATATGATAAACTTGCGGCTGTTAATGTCGCCATCCTTATTTCAAAGTATTATTTATTTTAGTTATTTATTAAAGAGTTATCAGAGGCTTAAATGATCGAGAAAAGGTAACGTTTTGGAAGTGAAGAAGTACTCATAATGGTGCTATCAAAGGGATCACAATAATTACCGAACACAACAAAGCAAATGAGTATGTAGTGGTTGCTATTTTGTAACTGAATCTTAGTCATTTTGTATCTCTCACGATGTCTGTTATTTACTATTTTAAATACGTGACGTTAAAATAAGGATATACGTGTACACAGTGTACACAGGTATGTGCAGTTCCCGTTAATTACGTTGCTAATAACATTGGGATGTGACTTCCTTGCTTGTTAACGATTGTCAGCAATAACTCCATGACCTTCAAAAATCCCAGGTTTCAGAAAAAAAGAAACAAATTAATAGTTGATAGTCTTTATTATATCACATAAGTATTCAAGAATCTTTCTTTATATACGTAATTTTGCTAGAATATTATTGACTTGATTCGTATAATTTATATTATAATGGATTAATGATTAAATTAATTTTATATTTATTTATAATTAAATTGTTTATACATTTGATAAAAAATATTGTCCTTTTGATATTATAAGAACCAAAGATTTTTCAATACTGAACAGGATCGGTTCGTTTCATATCGAGTTGCATGTGTAATATTCCCGAAAATTAATAGCCTGAATGGTTTTGTATACACAACGCGAATGTGCAAGATCATCAAATTTGGATAGACTGCATTAACTAGGAGTCGACAAGAAATAAAAAGGGCAAAGTTCTGGTAAAAAATATTTAAATCGGTACTCCTTCGATTTATCTTGAATCAACGAACACCGTTCGTGTACACTTATCGGCGCCGGCAGCATCCATGCGAGCGCGCGCGCTCGCGTCAGGAGCGGTAGTCTGGAAATGTTTAATGGTTTCTCGAGTGTTTGGGGGGGGGGGGGGGGGTGGAGCCGATCTGCCTTACCGTGCATATTTTTAACGGACGTGAGTTGGTGCCTTTTTTGCATCTGCCGGGACAAAATCGAACGACTTTTCGTACTCGCGCGCGAGCCTGGAATATATATTTTAACTCTCGAAGGGGAAAATTATGCGCGTCTGCTTATTTTTAGCTCGGAGAACGCAGGCTCTTTCTCTCTTGTGCTCTCTTTTGCTCGCAGAATTTACTTCCTAGGTTGTACTTTAATCGATCGATATCTCGCTGAATAGCTGATTATGTGAAATGTTGAATATTCATTCAAAATTATATTCAGTTTATTATATATAATATTCTTAATCCATTTTTATTTTTAAAGTATATGGACAATTATATGAAAATATATGAACACTTAATTTGAAAAATATGAAAATGCTTTTTACAATTGTAATTCAAATAATTATAAAATTCCAAGTAAAACTAAAGAAACTTTTTTTATTTATTTAAGTAAGTGAACTTTCAGAGGAGAATTATTTTGCTTTCGAAAGTTGTATACATTTTATTACAAGTTTATACCTTCCAAACAATTTGCTACATATGGACAGTGAGATTAGATTTTTAGATTAAAATGTTTAATGTAGGAATGTTTAATTTTATTAAAAGAAACATTAGACTTAAAAATAGATATTATACATCCTTATTATATCCATAATCATAAAAAAAAATGAATATGAGTAGAAAAGTCTGAATTCCTACCTTTGAAAGCCAATAAAATATAATATATAGTAATCATAATTATGAAAACAATTATTTTTAACTTTCTATAAGAAATTCGTACCAATGATAAAATTATTTTATACTATATTAATACCCGTCTGATCCATCGAATTAAAAAACATTTTCTTTCGTGTAAGCTAGTGTGTTTAAACAGAAAAAGAAACTATTAGGATACTATTTCGTATTTTATTGCATTCTCCATTTAAGAACTTAGAAACTTTTCTCTTTTGGTCTTTCTTTGCTTCTTCTGGATTCCATTTCCATTAAATTTTCAGAATCTCGTCAATAATTTCACAGCGACTTATCGCGCCACCAGGAAATCGAATCTCGCGTTTTCGAGATGGGTCGCGGTTTCTATCTTTTTTTCTCTCGTTCTCCTTCTTACTTTTGACGATTTTCTTCTCTTCTTTTAATCTCGACAATCCCTTTCACGACATTTAATCCTTGATCATTTCATTTTTAACAATCTGTTGGTCAAGTGTTATTTTGTATATCTGATATATACATGCAGTAATTAAATGTTAATGTAATTATACTAAGGTAACTGAATTAATAATAAGACAATTATAATTATAATAATTATAAATTTTTCAATATTTGAAAAATTAATACAAAAAATCTTTATTAATAAAAATTAATAATGAAAAAATTGAATTAATTACCACTTGTTATTTATTCTATTTATATCATTGTTTAGTTTATAGATGTTTCACTATAACATCTGACTTTCCTACTTTGTTTTTAAATAATGCATTGCTGATATGACGTATTTTTATAAAATGTGACAGTGATAAAGGGCTTATGAGAAAAAATATGTTCAGAACTTTTCTTAGTAGCTGCTTCCTATACATTACGGAATGTACCGTTTTTCATAACTCTCGAGCACTAAAAACAGAACTATTTTTAAACTCTGACAATAGGAGTTGCTACAAAAAGTAAATATTAATTTACTTTTAAATAGACGTTAGAATTTCATTTGCAATTTAATAAAAAAACTATGGTGGAACCAAAAGTTTAAAAATTGTAAAAGATTTTGTGTGATGTTTTTTTTATAAATATTTTAAGGATTTTATAATTCTAATTTTGGTCATATCATTATATTTTATAAGAATACAAAAAAAATCAACAATCATATAGTTCGCTTAATAATTTAGTGCACTTATTGTTAATGTTTGTAACAACGTTAATTTAATTTTTCCAAGATAACATCATAAGGAGAGAGAAAATACAGAAGACAGCGGAGAAGCGACACCGTAAACGTAAACACCCCATTACAATAATTCTGGCGCACTCGCTGAATCGAGCAGGAGGGGGGGGGCAGAGCGACGGGGAGCAAGCGAAAGGAAAATAAAGCAGAGTTCCGCAAGAAGCTCCCCGCTCCGCTCCTCTCTCCCCATATTCGCCCCCCGCAGCCGGCGTCGGAACTTTGATCAAGGAGCGCGCGGGAGTTCGTTCACCGGCTCTTGGGCCCGCCACGCAGTGGTAGCGGGCGGGTATGGTAAGGCGACCCAACGTCCCGGGGGTCGACTTTCGCCAACGGCGGGAAATGAGAAAATTTTATTTGTCCCCGACAGCGGCGGAGGGGTGCGAGGGGGTGGGTCGGCAGAATGGAATCGGGAGTCTCCGGTGGCCGGTCCCGCGCCGCCTGTGGCCAGTAAAACGTTTTGCGGCGTGCGGAGGGCCGAAGTTTTAAGAGGCCGGGGAGATGAAGCGAGGGAATACGCGATGCGGGCCTCGCGAGGCTACGGGGACGCGGGGGAAATTTTCGAGCCGCACGCGCTCTTTATTTAACGCCGCCCCCGCGCCGCTTTCGGCGTGAATTACGCCATTGGTCGCGGAGGTCGCTCGCGGTTACGGAGATGGATACAGCTCCTCCCCTGCAGGTGCCGCCCTCGAGTAATACCTTCCGCCGTATTTCTCTTTTTTCTTTGGAATAAGTAGAATTTTCCCGGGAGTCTTGTAATGTGAGACACTGAATGGCGAATGATGGGGAGGAGTTCAAGGAGTCTTTGAGGACTATTCAGTCCGACATATTTGATTATCAGATGTTAGACGATTCATTTTCAGCTTTAAAATTTAACATACGAATGGTACACATAAGTGAGCGCTCATTTCACTGTGATCGAGCCTTTTTAAATAAAAGAATCCAAAATTTCGTCCAATGGAGTAAAACAATTCAATCTCACTTTAAATAGATTTAAAGTGTTCAGGTAGAGAAGATATACATTTTATGGATTAAAAATTTGGAACATGATAGTATTTGATTTTTAGCGTGACTAATGTTTGGTTAACAGTAAGTCAGCACTATACATGAAATTCCTTTGTAATTAAATTTATGAAAATGTCCTCTCTAGCGTTAAAAGTATAAGAATAATAGAAATAATAATAGAATATTCATTTGACCGCATTTAAAAAATAATAGTTAATAATATTTAACGAAGATTGATTACAAAGAATTTGTTCTCCATGTGCCTTAATTAATACTGTTTATAAGTGCACGGTACTTGCAGGTTTTTCTAACGACGTTCTCTTTCGTCAATAACAATCTCAAAGTATTTAAATAAAGTGATTTTAGGTCACAATAAATCCCCCGGAAATGCAATAAGAAAGACAAAAGGAGAAGAAGAACGTTAGCATCGAGAAAAACAGCCGGCTAATAAGCGCGATAAGCAGCTTGCATAAAGGACGAAAGGTAAAGCAATGCAATTGGAAAGCGCCACTGGGAAAAAGCGAAAAGGACTCGGTTGGCGGGAAGGAAATAATCGGGCGAAAAATCCCAAGGAGGGCGTAGCGGAACGGGGGCCGGGGCAGCTGCCGGGAAAGTGACCGCAAAAAGTGCGCATCCTCCTCGGAACGGCTCCTCCCCGACAACTTATTCACGAGGCGCTCAATAATCCAGGGGCGTCAAGGCGCGAGAGGAGGCGCGGCCCCCGGCGAAACTGGCACACGGCGCTTTTTTCGCATCGGCCGCGGCTCGGTGGCGGCAGGGAACAACATCGATCCCGCGACGGGAGGCGCGCGACTCGCCGAGGGGACGCGCATTCAATTTCCTGCGATAGACGGGCGCACACGTGCGCCGCGGCGGCTGCTGGCGCTGCAGGCGCCGCCGGGGCCGCGCGAAACGAATCCAATTCCGGCCCTCGTTATTCCCGTAGCGGCGCCCCCCAAGATTCCCCATTCGCCGCTTTTGTGCCCCCGCGGATTTTTCCAAGGCCCCGATGCGGGCTATGATATATAGGGGAGGGCCGAGAGGAGCGAACGTGACTAGGGGATCCTCTGATTTTCTGCCGCGGCGCTTTCGAGCAGCGGAAAATGGAATCCGGGACCGGGATGGATTTGGAAAATATAACGGTCCGCCCGAGCCGATACGCCTGCTCCTCTAGGACCTTCCCACTTCCGCAATGATTTTTCTTAATTTTCGATAATTTGTATTTAGGATTGTGATACCGAGAATCGAAGGATCTTTCCTAGTCTTCTCATTTTCGTGTAATTTCACTTACGATCGGTTGTACCACGATAAAAGCGATTAAGAACAACAGCTGTACAATGTCATACATATTAGGTTTTATGGCTAATAACTCTATGGTTAAGTAACCTTATTCGCGAGATTTAAAGTAACACTAAAATCCGAAAGTACACTCTTAATGGCCTTATCAATTGAACAAATCAAATGGCAGAATTAATGTCGAATAAAGAACAAGGTTTATAAGCTTGCTAATGTTTAAGTAGACAAGGGATCTTGACAGATTTACGTATAGCTAAAAAAATTCTAGCTCTCTTCCGGAAGAGGAACGAAAGGGTTACTGATCTACAACTAGAGTCATAACTTCAGGTTCGCGTGCTTAATTCGGGCGTGTTCTTAATTCGCTCTACTGATTAAGATACTGGCATCATTTAGAACTCAGAGACTATCGTACTCAGATGAACCAGTGATTACCGTACACGTTTTCGTATCCCATTAGTTTACAATCTAGAACTTAATCTCTAATGATAAAAATAACCGTTTTTGTATATTTCCCAACATGAATATGCTCTTATAAAGTAAATGACATTACATAAAAGTTACTTTATTTTCATGTTGATTTGACCGTATTTTTCACTATTTTCGTAACTATATATTAATGAATAATGTTATATGTAATAACTAATACTTTTTCTATGACCAAACTCTATCAGGCGGATGGCATTTGATACCGATTGATTCCACAGGAATAATTCATTTTTAAAGCAAAACCTTGAATAAAACATTGGCACTGTTCAATCGAAACCTCGGGTTCCAAAACGCAAAGGTCGTTTCCCTACGGGTTAAGACGAATGTCCTGTCGGTAGCAAAGTCACTTATCTTTGCGGTAAATTCGAAAGTCATTAACTATAATCTTTAAAAAATAGGGGTAAGGTGATGCACAGGTGATCCCCTCCCGAGACAGAGGTACAAAATGAATTCGAGAGGGCGAGCGCTAGCGCGCGAGCCGAGGAAAAAGTACTTCAAAGCTGTCGCGCGCTCGCGGCGGCGTCAGCTGGCTCAAAGCGCCTCTCCCGGCACTTAAGCTTCGCGCTTTCAGCCGCCCGGGCGGCCGGTCCACTGCAGGGGCGCGCAACCTTTGGCCCGGTGGCGCCCCCTGCAGCTAAGAGCCCGTAATTGAATTTGACGCGTGTGCCCATCGCTCATTAAGTGCGCCGCGGATCAAAGTCCCCACCAGCTCTCTCCCACTCCCCTCGGGGTGTAGGTACCCCTTTTTCCCGCGGAAATCCGTGAGCGCTTCTGCACTTTCTCTTTATCCCCGCGATAATTCCCCTCGCGCGTACCCGCAGCTTTATTTATTAATGCGCGCGTAAGACTCTCTGATTGGATAGGTCTCGTTTATTCATTAAAGTCACAGAATTGACGAGTATACTTAGCGTCAATCCTATACTAGGAGTTCGTTTCACATTTTGCTCTTTCTACCACGATACAGGAACTTTAATGGATTTATCCTTCCAAAAATTAATATTCCGTCTTTTACTTATCATTGCTATTATGTCTTTGTAACATAATACTTTTAAAAAGACAGAAATTTTATTATTTAATTTGAACTTGTCGATTTCGAGTTTTCAAAATCAACTGCGCCAATAATCAAGTTTTTTAAAATAGTTAAAATAATTTGCCAAATAAATAACGATATTATTTGTAGAAGGAATAAAGTAAAATTTATATCTTAAAAATCGTGTAAAACATATAAAGTAATTTTTAAATTTTATTTGATCCAATAACAATAAAATGCTGTTTTAGCAAGGCTAGTAATTCTATTGAAGAAAGCAAATGTTTTTATAGAAAAGGCGTTGTAACGCTTGCCAAAAGATTGAGTTAGCTACGCTTAATACTTTCCTTGAAATAGCAGTATGTTATCCAGTAGCCAGCCACATTGTTCCGCATAGTAAGAAACGTGGTGAAAAATATAATAGTAACATCTATATATTCATGAAATAAAAGTCATCGGAATCCCTATTCAATATCAAGTTTGAACTTTTGCACCCGGAAATCGGCAAACTGTGCGCACTCGCGAATAATAAAAATATACATCCGATGTTTAATTCGCTGTAAAGCCCTATAGAAATAAATATTACTCGTAGAGATATTCGCAAAACGCACATAAAAAATCCATGGCACAATTTCGAGAGCAGAGAGCAAGTGACTCTCGCTACGGATGATTTGATTGCGTTACGAATCTCGTGGAGTCGATGGCGGGACGCATCGTTGCACTCATGGCAGTAAGCCAGTTTTCCAACTTGGTGATTCTCAAAAAGTAACTAACCTTAAAAACGACATATTGGAATGTATAGTAGATATCCTTCCCCGAATACATAAAATAATCATTTAAACATCGTTATAGCTTTATCTCCAAGAAATCATGCTCGATATAGATACGTTTTTGAGTATAGCAAATTTTACGAATAAAATTAGAATGATGTACATGATAATCGAATGATTGATATTAAAAGTTTATTATGAATGTTACCGCAAATTTTAGTTATAATGAAAAAAATGTTACTACAGAATAATACAAAATATTTACGAAACGTGTCATTGATATCGGTTATTATGAAACATAGTGTACAAATATTAACAAACACTCAAAATTATATTAGAAATGTTTTTCTATTACATAAAAAAGCATCCACTAACAATAACATTGACGCAATCAACCAACAAAAAGTTATTTTTATACACGAGGCCTACCAAAAGATCGTTGTAAAAGTAAGGAATCTCTGGAAGGGCGATGAAGTCAACCATCATTCCAGCCTCGAGAACTTTGCCCAGTTTGCACTTTAATCCTTTGATGGAGGAAAGCACCGGCTGCTGCAGACGTCTCTCCCTTATCTACTCGCTTGAGGCTGAGTAGTGCTCTACGCTCACTAACACTCACACCGAATTATTATTATTATTACTATTTCTGCAGATGATCGATGATTTACAGAAGGCCACTGCACTTGCGAACTATTTCTCTTTATACACTGAAGGAACTGGCGAGAGAAAAATTAAAAACTTTTGTTTTTTTAGGCCTGTTAGAACGATACAAACTCGCGCATGTGCACTTCTCGACGTGGGCACCTTTCACTAACAGCTCGAGTTTTCTACTAGGACGTTGACACATCAGCAAGACAAGGGCAGTGTGTCATTGTTGTGAAAATAAAAGCAAAACTGTTCGATTTCATGATTCGGTGCATTTCGATCATGCATTGAATTGTAAAGAAAATTAAAGCAGTTAAAATCTACGATTTTTGGAGAGTTTCATGACAGTGTAGCAACGCAATAAGTATTACACGCCGAAGAAACAAACATAGATGGTATTTTTAGCCAGAGGCAGAAAGACTCAAAGTATTGTACTTGTAAAAGACTCTAGTGGCAGACTCCCGCGCACGAACATCAACCCGACGAACGCGCCAACAGAAGTAAATTGAAGCAGTAAATTTTTGAAATAAACCGCGTCAACGCTGTGACTGGCCGAGCAGCCGAGCTTGCGTCAGGCATGAAAGGCACAGGGCTCCTGGGGCGCCGAGCCGGCACAAGCACACGTAACCTAGCGCCTCCGGCGTCTTCCGGGGAAAAGGCTCGCGGAGCGAGAGCGGGACTGGGGCGCGCGAGGGCGAAAGGAGCCGCGGCGGGTCTCACGTGCGCTCGATCCGCGGCCGGGGCTCAGGACTGATCTGGCGCGCGGCGCGCAGGAGCCACGAGGCGGCGGCGAGGCCACGCGGGCCGCCCGCGGCCCGGGGAGGGGCGAACCCCCGGCGTGCGCGCGCCACCTTCTGCCGCCCGGCCCTCGGCGCGTTCGCCGGCGCGGGCGGCGCGGGTCAGCCGGCGCCCCGCGCTCCCGGCGATCTGCCGCGCGCTCCCCGCAGGAGCGCCGCCCTCCGCTTCGCCTTCCGCGTTTCGCTAAGCTTCCGGGGCCGATGGCAGGCGCGACGCTGGCCGGCGCATTCGGATAAAGCTCGAGGCGTTCGATTTTCCCGGGGACGAAGCCTCGCATCCGCCTTGCGGCTCGGCGTCCCGGCTCGCGACGTGCGGATCCTCGGCTCATTCAATAATGCGCGAGGGAAGGCTGCCCGCGTCTAATTTATCTCCGAAGCTCCCCTCGCGCCAGGCTCTAGCCCAGCCTCCCCGCACGAGCCGACGCCCGAGCCGCGACCCTTCCCTTTTATCGTGGTCTCCTTCCAATTTCCATCCTGTCACCCTTTCCCTCCCCTGTCACTGTCTTCCCTCCGGTTTTTTCGCCCGCGCTTCCCCGTTAATCGACCCCACGCAACCCTCAACCCATTGTCGCGACTGCGTTTGTCCAATCCTTTTAACTTTTCTATTTTTACGAGGAAGGCGCACGTGGGAACAGCACTCGAGTCGAATGGTCGACAAGCAAGAGAGACAATCTCCACGCCGATGCTGTCCTTGAACCTTAAAGAAACCAAATATCCCTTTCGCGCTGCCTGCACATTCCTAATCTCGGCTGGTCATCTGTAAATTAGGCAAGGGATCCAACGGATTTATTTACCTAATATAAGTCCAATAAATTATTAATAATATGATAATTTAATTTTATTATTTTCATTTCCAGGCCAGAAGCTCGGAAAGCTTTCAGAACGGATCAATTTTCATGGAGAAAAAAAATTTAAGAGATAGTTGAAATCGAAATTCCTTTAAATTAAATTCACAATATTGTAATATGCACCGATGTCATTATTAAATAATTATTATTAAATTTAATTTCAATGATCTCAAGTTTAACTTGATGTCTATTTAATTGTCATATTTCAGGTCAGCGACACCTTTTCTAGTAATCCAAGCTTTTACAATAAAAATACCAAATTTACCTTTAATATTTAATTATTATGAAATACAATGAAATTCTAAAATATATGGGGCGGAATTTTGTACAGTGGTACAATTCTTAGCTACTATAGTACTGATAGTTAACCTAGATAACACGGCCCTCTTTCCAATTTTTATCCATTACGTACTTGTAGCGTGTAAATTTATACCATTTTGCGAAGCTACTGGTTATTCTTTCTCAATAGTCAAAAATTTATCATGAATCCTTTGCATTGAATTACTACAGATACTATTATTATAAGATACTATTATTATTTATTATGCTATTATATATTTTATTTAAATTTACTAATTTTATTTTAGACTAAATTACAAATCGGCTATTTGATTTGTTGCAAATAGATTTCAAAATGGATAAATAAAATTTAATTAGTATTTAATGACCTTTCCTCTATAATACTATCATAAAAATCTAAAATTGTAGCTAAATACTTGCCTCTCTGCAAGTGTAGATATATCGGTCTATGTCATCTGATATAAGCGCAGAATAGGTGGTACGATATACGATTTTATTGAATACCGCAACGGCAGGGAAGAATTCGTTTATCTACTTCAAATCGAACAAAAGAGGGGGTAGAATGGACCATATATCTACGAATTCCAACGCGTCTTCACATACAATGGGCTTTTACACTTAATTTACATAAACCGAAGTGCACTGTCACACTTTATTTCCTTCATTTTAGCTTCACATTTCTCAGCTTTCTCACTTCGTCTTTTTTTAAATACCGCTATGCATATGAAACATTGCCAAATATAAACTATAAAAAGTAAATCGTTATACTTTAAAGATAGTTTTAATGGATAACAATTAAATATAAGCCTTTATATATTCCTTTCAATTGCAACAGTATTAAAAGAGCAAAGAATATAAAAGAGTTTTGGTGAACTTTTTGAAATGCGCATCTTGAATCATCTAAATCACAATCATACTTTCCGACGAATCGTTAAAACGTTTCATTATACGAGCGCTCTTTACCTTCCATCAAGTCACCCAACGACGCGGACTTGATAGTTTTCCTTTGCTGCTCACATTATTATCTACGCCATTCGCCGAACTCGTAAAAATGAGTAAAGCGGGAGAAAAAAGAAACAAAAAAATTCCAGTTCCTACCTAATTCAGCATCAATCTTTCCATTCTCTAATAAGTTCGAGTAATTTAGTAATGTAGTTTTAACTTTTATAAAATGTAAGACAAAAAATTCATTTAGTTTAAAACCATCATACCCCATATATTTATTTACTAATTTACTATTTAATAATTCATTTACTAACTCAAAAATCATTATATGTATATCAACCTTTTTATTTTTTATTTTCTTTATTTCTTGTTTTTTAATGACTTGGTTAATTTTTATGATTTAAAAAATTTGGCATAAGAAAAATTTAAAAATGATATACATACGACAGCGTGATTAAATATAGATTAATATAAATATATTAATAAACACATTTTACTAATGAAGCTTTATAAATGTCAGTATCACGACCCTTGATAAATAGATAAGCTCACAGTGAAGCTCAAGTTAGGTGTCGGGTTTCTCAAGCGTGTAGACTCGTGGAAATGATCAAAGTTGAGGATATGAAGGCGATCAGGGAAGTCTGTTATCTTTATCGGAGTGATCGCTCCTTCATTTCATCTCTCGAAGAAATAGTATTGGAGGTGGATAAACGCTATACGTAGGACTATACCGCAAAGGATTTCTTGAAGAACAAAAGAAATGACTTTTTGAAGAAAGAACAGAAGAAATGTGCTTCGAGAGATTTATGATAGATACAAAAAGCGAAAAGTACCCCATAATAATGTAACTTATAGTAACAGTTTTTACCACTTTTGCTAATATTTTTTTTAAATCATATGGATAAAACATCAGAATATTAGAGTCAACACACACACGCACACACCTTACTAAAAAATCCAAGAGTTATTTAATTATCAGTTCAGTATAATGGAATCAAAAAAACAAGTACTAGAAATAAATAAGTTTACAAGTATTAATAAAACAAGTAATCAAATTGGAAACGATATGTGTGAAATTTTTGACATAAGCCAGTTCGAATGTATTATTCATTGAACCATTAAGAACGTGAAATGTAATTGTCTTTTAACGATTCTGCCGTTTCGGGTTTAAGAATTATTTATTAACTTTAAATATTGTGCATCTTTTATGATGAATGATTAACAATTCTGAGAGCCATTTTTCGCGTCAATAAAAAAGTGGACAGATGGATTACTCATATATGAATAGAATTGTTGGCACGGAGATTTAGCTTTTTGCTCGAGCTTTTTTATGCTCTGTCATTAATAATTTTCGTTTATTTGTTTGAAGACATACATTCAGATAAATCTTGCTCAATGCTCCTCCACATTTGGTTCTGCAAAAACTTTCCATATTTTTTTAGACAGAAAAAAAGGTTTTACCATAAATTTCACGTCCGCCCCTTCTTTTAAAATCCATTTTAAAGCCTGTGCTGCACCCGAATTGTACTTGTGATTGACTATCTGCAATATTTCTGTGATGAAAACAATCGATTTTTAAATAAAAAAGTTATCGCATCTATTTACTGGCAGTAGTTCATCAAATTTGTTGTTCTTAGTGTAGTCAATTTACAACATAATTGCAAATAAATATTTCGATTCGGTTTAAACTTTTGAGAAAAGCTACTGTAAAAGATCATCTTGAAATACTAGTGAAAGTAGCTGTATACGTGATTGTGACAAAACACAGTATCATGCTTAATTGTAAATCAATGTACGATGCTGTTAAAACAATATAAAGTCGTTGTACAAAAAATTGAAGTGAAACATGCATATTTATTTGAACTTCTAAATTTTTTTCCTCTCTTATTCTAAATTTTACTTCCTCACTGTATGATTTTTAAATTTGTTGTTTCTATTATACTCTTTTAATATTATATATTATATATTTTATTATGTACAAAAAATATTTATCATACATTTATTGTTCATAAATCAAACTGAATCAATCAATTAATTTTTCCTGTGATACTTGAAAGAATGATATATCTGATGTACTAATTTCAGATTTCAGTTTGAAGTAAAGCATATTGTTGCGTACATTCATGAGTAGATATTTATATTATTCTGAGGCTCTACTGTTCAATTTTGGTCAATAGTATTCTTCAATTTTGTATATAGTGAACCTATCGATATGCAACTAAGAAAAATGAATGGTGAATGTATGGATACAATTTTTTCGCCAAGCACATTTTGCAGAAAGATGAGAGTTTCACTATTACTCTTTATGTAAACTGTACGCTACTCTTCAAGATTATCTAGTTTTCCAACTTATATTTTTGTGTCAACAATCGTACGTATAAGATGTAGTTTGAACCATTAAACTAGACATAATTTGTAAAGATTATCTGCACAAGTTTAACTCTCGTCGCATTACATATATCCTTAAACCATTTTCTACAAATCATCACATTATTTTAAAGTCTCTAAAAGGAAACTTTAATACTACTCTAAATATTCTTTAGAAGATATTCAAGATCTGTTCAAATAGTCTACAAGAAGTTTTCTACAAAACTTTTTGGAAAAAGATTACCTTCATATTTATAGTATTTTAAATGCCTGAAAGATTTCATAGAAATAAATTCATTCGTACAACAAAAGTTTAGTTATTATTCTTCAGTTTAATATTTCTTATCATAAAAAAATATTCTAATGAATTTTTTATTGTGTTAATTAAAATGCTAAAAATTTGAGTTTGTAGATATAAAAGCATGTGAAAGATTATAAATATTAAACTTTTACAATAGTTTTAATACATTGAGTAGAACAAAGATAAAAGACATAAGATTAGATTATTTAAATATGCTTGTATATTCAATTTCAAGTCTCATAAAATAAAAATGCGAAATTTATGAGATAGATAATAATTAAATAATAAGATAAAAAATATTTTTGATAAATAACAAACATACATTTTTCTAATCCAGAAATTTATTATTTACCTTGTAGAAAGCGAAATGTCAAGGGAGCCTAAGGCTTCAATCCTCGAGACGAAATAAAAACGGCAAGGATCAGAGCCTAAAAAAGCTAGGTCTTTTTTCATTAATCAAGTCGGAAGGAGTTAGGAAGAGAGAGAAAGAGAGAGATGCAGAGAGACAGACACATACAGAGGTAAAGAGAGAGAGAGAGAGAGAGAGAAGAGAGAGAGGAGAGTAATGATGAATGTCAGCTGATCCGAATTCTAGATACTATATTATATGATAAACGCAGATAATTCTCAGATAATACATATTATATATTTGTAGGTTACTTTAATATTATGATCGCGGTATTTTCAATTATGTCATTGTTTGCTTCGCTTGTTACCTCATCCTACGAATGTAAATCAAAGATGACAGATTTATAAAATAATTATTTTCATCTGTTGCTTAAATAGATTAATCTATCATAATTCTTTATTATTTAAAAGCCTTGCTATATTTTTAATAGAAAACCTAAAGCCATTGCATTAGAGATTTTACAGACTATTTTTAATGATTTTTTTTAATTATATTAGTAATAAAAATACCCTTTTCAAATCATACCATGATTATACTATTAATGTAGAAGATATTTATACGTACGGGGAAATTGAGTAATGTAAACAAGGCGAATATTTAACGAAGAGTTAGGTTTTCTTGTTTGGACTTCGCAAACGCTTATGAAGCACACAATGTGTTTTTTCGTGTAATGTATAGCCGCGATATGTTGTTAGAGTTAATTAAAAAAATTAAATTTTTAAAATTTATCAAGCAATGTTGATTTCTAGCTCGAATAATTTTATTGATAATGTTGCACAGTGCAGAGTAAAGTCAGATTTAAGCATGCTTATAGAAGCAAATATAATTTGTATTTATTTTGCAGGATGAATATTTATTAATAATAGGTACTTTGAGCAATATTCGTGCAATTATCACTTTCGAATGAAATAATAGTGGCCAAAGGCAATACATTGCAGTTATACAGTAACAATAAAATATACAATATATATGAAAACTGTCAATATTATTTTATAAACAGCTTTCTGATTAATTTATAATTATCGAAGGGCATCGAATCCCCAAAACATTGAATATTTTTAAAACATTTTTCATCAATTTTAAATGTATTTTTCCCGAATTAAAATCACGATGAATGAGCAACATAAACAGGGATAACAGATACAATAATTTGAAAATTGCCGGATGGCTGAGAGATCTAACGAAATGTTAGAAAAAGGCAAATAATCGTCGACTATTAATAAATTCGGGCACGCGAGGAGAGCTGGGAACAACAGAGCGAAAGCCACACTGATATTTACCAGGGAGCCTTTCAATTACAGGCGTGCAGGGGTAAAAAAGCACGAATGGACTTTTCATTCGCGAAACAAGCCGCGACGCTGCGCGCAAGCTCTAATTGGCCGATCGTCAAAAAAGCCCGGGAGCACCCGGGTGCATAGGCGCAAACAGGGCATGCGGCGCAGAAAGGGCCCAAAGGAGGGATCGGCCGGAGGGTGGGACAGGACCGGCCGCCGTCGATTACCAATTGCCGGCGCTACATAAATTACCGGGCGCGCGGCGAGACAAAAAGGCGGGCGCGAGGAGCCGGCCGCGGCGGCGGAGGAAGCGCGTGCGTGCGCCGCGCGCCGTATGGATTTTTCTGTCGCGCGGCGTGAAATACGCGGGCCGGGCGCCGGCAACATCTGGCGATCTGTTAACGTTAGGCCGCGGCCGGGCCGAGATACGCGCCGGCCGCCGCGAGCGGCAAGATAAATAAACGGGAATTAAATCGAGGAAGGTTTATCGCGCGGGGCCCGGCCTACTGGGCTCCGTTGACGCGCGCCGACGATCGATCCGCCCAGCGGGGAAATTGTCCAAAATAGCCCGAGCCCGCGCCCGGTATTTCGGTGAGTAGGCGCGAGCGCTGCACGTGCCCCCGCGAGGGCCGCCGCCGCCCGCCGTAATTAAATGTGCGCGATTGCGCAATCGGGAAACACGATAGCGCCCTCTAATTGCTCCCATGGAGTTATTGAATTTCTCCGATTTTGGCCCGAAGACGAAGCTCCGAGTCCCCCGTCGGCGCGAAGCCATCTGGTTGTTGGGTGATTGTTTTTTTTTCGGTACACGGGTCCGATCAGGAAATTTTGTTTGCCCGGCTGGAAAGTAGGCGCAGCGTCTTAGAAAGCGATCTATTTTAAATGGGCAGTTCTGTGGAAGCCGGGCACAACTAGCGTACAAACGATGCGTGTATTATTCTTAGAAGGAAAAATCAACGGGAGCTTGGGCAGTAAGTAGGTCAAGCGCTTCGTTAATTAAACCCGGCTATTGGACTCGCGTTTTTTCATAATTCCAGATTATTAATAAAGAATTAATAACCGTCAACTGGGACGTCGTTCTATAAAACATCTTTATTATCGAGAGCGTCCTTCGTAGCGGCGCCGCGCCCGTGAAAATGCAGCTTTATAAAGTAGACCCCCGTGCAAGAGCCACTCCAGGGTGAATCATCCGCTCGGGCCAGTTAATAGGAGGGCGCGGAGGAAGGGAGAGGGAAGGCGGGAGGGAGCGCGCCGAAACACGCGCGCCGCTCGTCAGTCCCCTCCTCCGCCTTCGATTCCGATAAAAGGACTCCGCGGGATCGTTTAATTTCGCCTAAGTAACTCGATCGATCTGGCGGGAGCGCGAGCCGATCTGGTAATCCACTCTTCTTGACGAATCGGAAAAAATTAGAATTAAGCCGACGATCTGATAATTCGCAAGGCGCCGAGAGGATCGCGCGACCCGCTTATGCCGGCGGACGAGCTCGCCTTGCACGTTACATAATTAGACTGCAGAGTGTCACGCGAAAGCGCGCGATTGGACAAAGTTTCCAAAGGTTTTCGGCTTTGACGGCCAGCTGCGAGGTGATATTAAAGGTCGAAGAATATTGGATACGTCGGCGACTTCCTTCATCCGAAGCAAAAATTCATAAAAGAATGAAAATGAGTGTAATTGATCACTCGGGCCACTCTCCTTTTTCATAAAGAAGAGAGATCATTTTAATCTTTCATCGTGGGCGGCTGCGCCTAAGAAACTCGCTGCGGCCTTTGGGAACCTTTTCAAAAGATTTTACGAACGCAAAATCTATGTAGACGGCGTGGCGAAGGTGCGCCGCCGAAGATTAAGCGTCTTCTCGAGCTTTTAACTACGACCCGCGAGATGCACTCTTTCATTATAGCCGGCCAGAGTTTCTGGGTGAAAGGATCCCCAGTTTACTCGAGGAGCGCCCTTCAAAAGCCGGCCAAAATTCTCCGGCGATGCGCGGCCGAGGAGAAAACGCGCGCCGTCCGCGGGCACGCGAACCGAATGGGCGCGAAAGAAGGGTCGAGCCGCGATAAGGATCGTCCACTCGGCGGTCGGGGAAGGGCTGGGCCAGCGGGCCAGCGATGAGGGATCGCGCGGCCCCGCGAGCCGGAACACGCAACTGCGTAATTAATCCGCCGCCGATAAATTCACGCCGCGCCCGCGCCCGCCCCACCGCCTCTGCGAGTAATTGCTCGTCGCGGGCCCGCGCATGCGTCGCCAATCCTGGCGCCAGGCCGATCTACGTGGATCTTCCGGTATCAGGGATTGAGATTCATCGCCCGACGTGACGGCTTTCCGACTGCCGCCGAGGGATGCCGCGCCCCCGTAGCGCAGATCCCAGTCGAAAAATTAGCCGGCAGCCTATCGAGCGGCGCGTTGTTCTCATTTTACTATAATCAAAATATATTGCGTCTATTTAACTAGTTGTCAATACATTTTTTCTGGCGAACTAAAACCTGTTTAAACAATTTTGGTATATATGTATACGTTGCAAAATTATTCATTTGGCGCAATGAAAATGCAGTAAATGAAGATTTGCAAACAAATGAATTTTATTTAATTAAATTTATTGAATTTTTAAACGACTTCAAAGTATATTGACTAGTTTGTAATAAAAAATAAATTCTGCAGATCTTTTTAAAAGAAATTTTGAATATAATTTATATGTTAAAAAATACTTTTCATGGGTACAAGTGAAATATGCCTGAAAGAATAAGTATTTTAATAATTATAATCGTAATAAATAATTATTCTTTGTAATATAATTAAATGTTGATTTATCTTATTTAAAAGTTGTATACTTTAAGTCGTAAAATAAAAACATACACTCCTTGTTTGTAGTAATGCAATTTATAAACATACATTTCTGTGTTTAAAATACTTATCTAATGTGCGTTAACATACATAATTTAAAAACTTACTTTTATATTTGCTTTTGTGAAAAATACGAGATAAAAAATAAGATATATTTTTTTAACTTAGTTTTTCTCAGATTATCTTGTATAAATAACTGCTCGTATATTGCAACGATTATATTTCAGATTGAAACAATAGCAATGTCAAAAGCAGACGCTCCAATTATTAAAAACAGACGGCCAACGAGATGTGCGTATAAACTTTCTTTTTTATGATATTCTAGACTATTATACACCCAAATCTTGAATAAAATGAAAATGTTTGTCCCGTTTTTAAGATATATAAGACTTTACCACCAGAACCAGAAAAATGCAACACGTCATTATGTGTTGCTAAAGCGCTAATAGAGTAATTCATCTAACAACAACATCGGGTTAAGATAATGACAGAATTGATAGCCATTACAGCCACGATATATACTTAGCCATTCAGTCATGAAAAAAACATGACTTCCCGAAATTGCATTGGAGGTAATTTATGATTTCCGGGACGACGTGCAAGTACCAATTTGCAATGAAGAAGGTATATTACAGCCGCTTAAAGCGACGATACTGTCCCGCATTGTCATGTATTTGAATATGGAAGTTATTCATTTGACGGTTGCTAAAACATGATTAATGACTGATTCTGCCATAATGAGGAATAGTTTTCAATAAATCTACAACGAAGTTTTAAATAAGGTTTAAACATGAAATAGAATAATAATTAATAAATTTATTTAATCTGTAATTTTACACCATAAATATTTCTTAAACAAATCCTTTCTATTTCTGTACACATTATTATTAATGACATTACATTCTATTCGCCTATATATTTACATTCTCTATTTTTCAATAAATTCGGATTGATTTATGTTTATATTGTTTATGTTAACAAATTAGTGAGGAATATTTATTTACTTTAAATAATATTATAAATAATAATAAAATAGATAAATTACAATCTACAAAATAATTATATATGAGGGTGATCTGGCCAAATTGGGAATTATTCTACTTACATATTCACATACAACTGCACATAGAGATGTCTTCACGTCTCTACATGTACTAACAGAGCTTACATCGGATGAACTATTCTTGTTCTAGGATCGATTGCCGAAAATATACAGAACAAAATCAGATATAATCACTAGAAAATCGCGGTCTTGCTACTACAGTAGTGCAAGTATTAAAATATATAGTGAATGAGGACTGCGAAATTTAAACTTAAAGTATCAAAGTTTATAATTTCATGTTTTATACAATTTTAAGTAATTTGACAAATTTTATCATTCTGTACAGTAGATTTAGTTATGAACAGATGATTCTTTACTCATTATAAACTTCCGTATTTGCAAAGCTGTCAAAACTGTTGGTTTTGTTAATATTGTTTTTCTCTAATAATCAAATGGAGTTAAAATTATATGATATAAAAATTTATTTAAAAATAAGGTATTCATATAGTTATGGTATTTAATTTTGTTATTTCGCAAAGTACTTTAAAACATTTCAATTTTAAATATTTATATGAATATATATTTTAATGAAAGAGTAACTAAATAATAACATACATCAAACAAGGGAAATGCATAAAAATTAAGATATTTCAATTATTTGCAATTCAACGAGGTTAATTATACAAATGAAACATTAATGCTAGTTCTATATATTAAAATGGATGATTCAAAGATAGATTTAATATAACTGAAAAAGCGTACTCTCAGTTACTGTAATTAAATGAAAGTATAATATAATTGCACGTATTTCAGAATCAGTTAACACTTCACCGCTCAATAGCTACAGGAAGCTTGATTTTACAAAAGCGGGCTACAAAGTTGCCGGGCTGCATTGAAATTCAACCTGCGAACACTGCCAAAATCCGAGTTTCCGTAAATTCATGAGTGAACAAATTTGGAGGAAACGTTAATTCTGGCACTCGCGGTACAAGATGATCGCGCCGTAGTGCGGCTTCCTAAACTTTTTGGCCAACCGTCAAAAATCCTTTGGTCGCGTACACACAGGTAAGCGCGTGTAAATACCGCGCAAGAAAGCCGATTCGCGCGATACGTTGGGGCCGCGGCCTCGTCAGCTGGTGGCAAAAAAGTATCGTGATAGTACTTATCAACTGGCTCGCGGACCTCCTGCGCACGCGCCGCGCGGGCTTGTCTTCCCAGGCCAGATAATAGCCGGGGCCGTAATAGACGAGCATCATGCATGCTCGCGGCCATGTTTCTTGTGCGTTAGACACGATTACGAGGTAAGTTTAGTCCGGGCGCGGCCAGGGGCATTATTATTGCGCGCCCGGAGCAGCCGAGTTCCCCCCGCGTTCCGTGTTTATGAAAGCGAGGGCCGGCGCCGCGCGGCCGAGTTACGGCCCCAGGTGCGCGCGCGGCCGCCCCGGCCGTTCCGCCCGCCGATCGGCCCCGGGCCACTTGGCTCCGATTGTTTTTTCCCGGGGCGCTACCGATCGACGGGATCCTCTAGTGGTGGGGCGCCGATGCAAATGCCCCGCTATTCGGAAACTGTTGCGTGACGCCCAACTTGGCTGCACTTGATTGCGCCTATCCAATTCATTCTTGGTAAACACTGCGGGGAGCCGGTCAATTGCTTCCCGAGTTTAATGTCCGTATCGATGCACTTTCATTTTGCCAAGCTAACCTTTATTTTGTTCATGTTGCTTTTCCATTGTTTGAGTTGCGCGCAGGGAGAAAGGATTCTTTCTAGCTAGTTAATAATTCAATTACTTTGCATATGAAAGTAATTAATTATTTGTAAGGTGCCGATTCGTTTACAATAAATGTGAGTGTGCTTAGAAATGAACGCATATTTAACGCCGTGGAAACGCCTTCTAACATGCAAAGAAAGGGAATTGAAAGTACAACATTCGCTGCGTCATTGTAGTATGAGTAATGGATGTTTAACTGCTAAGAAATAGTTATTTAGCCACAATTAAATACGTATTCGTAAAATAGTCAGTTGGACCTGAATCACTTAATTGTATATAATGTCAGTATATAATGTCAGTAATAATTAATTTTTAGTTTATACTGCATAAAAGAATTAAATATTAAAACTGCAACTTTCATATGCATATATCTTAATTTTAGAACATCGTTTATAAAACGTTTGTTAGCATATAAAAAATGTTGTATATGCACATATATTTTAATATAATGATCAGGCATAGTGAAAACAATCTCTGCAATGAACCATCTTAATCGAAACAATCATTTTTCAGTGTTAAAAAGCGACTAGTTTTCATTCGAAGTGTGCTAATGTCTTTTTCGCTTAATGACTTTGGACGGTCCCCCAGTTGGCAAAAACTACGCGGCAAATTTAGACGTGCGACTCGGCTCGATTGGCGAGGCCGTAATTCTGGGGCGTCGAGGACCGTCGCCACGCGTCCCCCGACATAGCATTTAAAACGATTTCCTCCAGCGTTGGTGCCAAGAAGATACGCGCGTGGCCCTCGCCGTTTTGTTTCGAGGGTGGGTGCAGGGAGACAGATTAACGAAACATAACGCCCCTCGTCGGACCTACCACCGCGAACGAAGGGGACGGCGGCGTCGCCGCGCGGCAAGTATAATGGACGCCGCGTGCCAGCGGCACAGCAGCGGTAAGGCCAACCACTGCTTTATCGGCCCCTTCCACGGCCCTCTTAAACTCGACTTTGTCATTTTTCGCCAATTGTTGGCAGGGCCGCTTGCCAGAAGGGCTCGTTTCTTTTACTTCGTAATGCCGTGGGATCATTTGAAGGATGTGGAAAAGACGAGCTATCCCATTACTACGCGGATGCTTATCTTTCATAGAATGGCTTTACAATTTCGAGAATCACCTCTAACAATAATCTACAAAATTTCCTTAATTATCAAACAGCCGAAAAAGACCACAGAATTATGGGATGTTTTCTAACTTATTACAATATTTAGTATATAATTATAAAATACCATTTTTAAGGAATCAAGAAGATTCTGAATCGAACTAAGAGTCGAACCGTCAACGAGTACAGGCGTGTTTACAAATTCGAGCTCCCTTGTGTATTGCTTATGCAACTATAGCAAATATTATGTGTAGTTAAATTCAACTCCGAGCTTAAATTTTATGTTTTTCGAGAATTTATAATAATTAAAAGGTACCATATCTCGAGTAATAAAATAAATATAGAGAGTCCAATGAAAGAGCAAGTTATAATAACGTATTATATACAAAACGTACATAGATGTATAGAAAGTCTTTCAACGCCGAGAGTATTTCTACTTGAATTCCAAAGAAACAGCAAATGTATTAAATGGAAAGAGATTCAATATCAATTAAGAATAATCTCAAATATATATCAATGATTACTAATGTCGCCTTAATGAAGAATTTAAAAATATAAGATCAGCGTCACAGACAACACATATAAGGGCAGACAAAAGTAACCTTGGCTTTTCATATATACTTAGTTTTCGACAACAAGTGTATATTCACCCCTAAAATTTCTATGAATTACTACTAACTCTGAGGTTAATTAACTTCAAAATTTTAAAAGAAAATATAATAGAAAGTTCAAATATAACGCATGAAGCTCCACATTATACGGCGATAAATTCAGAAGGTGTAAATAAACTACTAAGAAATTCTTCCACAAAATGTTCTTAAAATAATATGAACAACCCTATAGAAATTAGCAAGATTAAGATAACTAATACAAATACACCACCCTCCAGATTCAAGAGACTTCACTTAATCTCTACAATGTCATTGTAGAAAAAATTTTTTAATAATGCTGATAAGATACATAAAGTACAAAAGTTGCAAAAAAATAAAAGAAAACATTAAAAGCAATTTCAATGCTTAAATATATTTCACTAGAGCTTGTAAAAAATTGTATTGTGCAAAATACATAAAAATATCTTATAAATATTTTTTTTACAAGATCACTTGCACCCATTAGTATGTTTAAAATCATTACAGAAAAAATTATAGCAAATAACTTAAAGAGTCTTATATATAGAATTATTAGAAAATTATTATTGTTCGGTACCCGAAGCCGCGACGTGATTTAAATCTTTAAAAATAGCTTCGATGGTCGACTTTAAATCTTTTCGAACGGTGCCACTGCTACGCAGGTCATTAGAAGGCTATAAAGAGTACTTTCAGTACACGAAAACCCCCGCATCCAATATGTGTATCCGAACGTGCAGAGTCGAGCCGCATGGTGGAAACGCTACGGCTAAGCGTTCAGTCCGTCCTGCAGACCGTCTACGAAATTTTCCGAGTTTTTCTTTTTTGAGATCATCTTGCAGCCTCACAAACAAACCATTTTTACGCGGCGGAATTACACTTGCTTCCCCTCCATATAGCCGCTCTCACAAGGGCTGACTCGGTGAACTGACGACAGTCAGTCAATTATCGCTGTGAGAGTCGGCAGTCATGATCAGACCTCAAAGCAAGCATTTTCGTTATACATACGAGACTGCATCAATTGCGAAGGTATTTTCTCAAAGCGTCTGTCTAGAAAATCGACCTAAAGTCTCTATCGCGAGTGCACGCGCGATAAATCCAAGTATTCACAACGCATAAATATTCAATCACAAAATTTGGGGTTTTTTATGCCTTCGGGATTTTTCCCCAATAAGCCAATAAATGCAAATTTATTTGTGGCTCAAAAACCGTGTTATTTATTTTATTTCTTCATACCTCACCATAACTCAATAATTATAAAAATTAAATGGAGTAACTTCATGTTAGAGGAGTTTCGTTGCAACACCTATATCAAAACTTAATACTTATATTGCTATTTTTATAATTAATATTTAATATTGCTATTGCTACTGAATTAATAGATAAAGGTAAATTTGGCATTCCCCGAACAGAGTTCAAGAAACGTAGCAAGATGTAGTAACATCACTTTACGCTCCGTCTGCATTACAGGACTGCGTAAAATACTTCGTTAATGTACTTATTTACACTGATATTTTAGGTGTTAGGCTTGCATTGGTAATATTAGTGCAACGGGCGTAAAAGAAGAGAAGTAAGGCTATGGAATAATGAGCTTTAAAATAATATTCACTTCAACTACAGAAATAAAAACATTTTTTGCAGCGCTTTCTCCCGTTCCCCTTTTGTGCATCGAGCGTGGCCACCCCTACATAGATATTGGATATGTAATATACACGCAGTTGATATAAATATATCAGATCATATCAATTTTGGAGATATCAGTGCTAGTTAAATATAATATAATAATCAATTTATATAATCTAAGTCTATATATAGATAAGAGACCAAATAATACATTATATAAAATGCAGTAATACGTATGATGCTACTGAAAAACATTATAAAATTAACAATTCATAGCAGCAAAAATTGGTTCGATGAATAGATACCAATGATTCCATTATAGTGTGTTTGAATGTTCAATATTGGACATGATTGACGTACATTGTAAAGATACATCAAAGTGGCGGATAGTCTAGTTACACCAGCTACCATAGATGCCCTAGTTTCTCGTAGTTAACGATTGGGATAGTCCATCAATTCAAGTATTACTTGATCAATATTATTGACAAACAAAATAGCTCATCGGTTGAAATATAATAAGTGTATAATATAACATTAAGGCGTAAGATTAATTAGTGTGTTAAAATCTGATGGTTTCCTTTATGTGAGGCTAAAGATGTAAAGCACATCTACAATAAAGTAGGATGTATTAAATGTGTTAAGAAATTTCTAACGTCCCTCTCATTAAAAAGAAGTTAACTATAAAGCGGCAATTACTATGAGAGGCACAAGGAAGATGCGGCGAGGTCTCTAACTTTCCATCCCGACTGTACTCTGGGTGCAGTCAATACGAGGTCTCAACTGCGCGCTTCTCCCACTATTGCGCCGCTGCTATTTTTTTTAAGCGTCCCTCTCATCCCCAGCTAGCACCGGCTCTATTTTTCCTTTCTCCCTCTCGCCACGGTTTCCTCGCTCTAACTATCCCTCATAGGTGTTAAGAGATTAACTTGTCGTGCCGGGCAATTTTAATATTCGGCTGTATGCGTGTCGCCCGGAGCTCGAGCCCCACCGACGACGGGGTGCATTGACTTCGCGCTGCTCCTTTCTCTTTTCACCGCCCACCCCGAGTAGTTTACTTTCACACGCTTGGCCAAGCGCTTCTTTTGGTAAAGAACTTGTTGAGGTGGCGCTGAAATGGTGATTCGCGGACGAAAATTCGGGGAAGTCGTTTTTCTCAGCGCGGTCGGTTTTGTTTGTTTGTTCCCTCGGTACTGTTTGCTTATGATAAACGACTGCAACTACCCTTTAAATAAGTGCCAAAGTTTTCGTTTTATTTCCTTCTTCTTACCGCGTGTTGCTAGTACGCTGTACATTGTTTACCTACGCGATGCAACAACATCTTCCAGTAACCAAAAGCTGATGCGACTGCTCCGAAATGTTATTGCCCAGGTGAACCGAGCTGAGGCGCAAATTTGTTGTGTGGGACCTTTCAATGCTCGTCCCAGCCGTCGCGTAACGATACGCTCTGAACTAAAAGTTTAATCTGCAGTGTGGAGAAAGTTGTGCGCTCGCAGGAAAGGTAGAAAGGGGCTATATATAGGAGGGCAGAACGAACTCGCCCCGATAACAAAGAGAAACTCACCCCTGGCAAAGTCCGCTTCTCATGTAGAGCGTTCTGGGCACTGATTGCACTGTCACGGCTGTAGTAGGTCAGAAACGCGCACCCTGAAAGGCAGAAAAGAGATGTTTCTTTATTATATGGCTATGCTTAATCATTTTCCTCCTCACTCGCACCCATTTCAACCTAATTTGACATGCTCTTTCTTTCGCTCCTTGTAATTCACTTGAATTAATGAGTCTCCCTCGACTCTTTCTCCTTCCTTGTCACGTATACGTTGGTGCATGGTTCATGTACAGTGTAACGACTTTGTGGTCTTATAGTTCTTTGTACCTGACATCGTATTTAGTAAGATGTACAATTTTTCATGCAAATAAAGTTAAAGAACACAAGTGTAAGAGAATTCCCATAATTGTTTTTAATTCGAACAATAAATATTACAGATATTTAGAAAAATGTTAAAGGTTAATTTAAAGGTTTTATCTGACACAAATAGGGAAATTTTATTATAAAGTTATATTATACTAATAATAAAAATTGAGCACCTAAAACCCATTAAGAACGCATGGTTTCGCATAAGACTAAAGTGGCCTGCAATAACCCACAATTAAACAATTTATCAATTCAACAGAAATTTACAAGGCATTTTCTTGGTTGAATTTTCAATTTTAAGATTAAATAAGATATCCATAATACTTTATTGAATGGGTATAAACAATTGCTTAGAGTAGGATCTGAGTAAGCCTTTTTTATTATGTATCATATATACATACATGTATTTTATAAAACCAAATCTTACATTAAAGTGTGTTAAAGGGCATATCACAAAATATGGTCGAAAGAAATCCTTCACTGTTGTGTTCAAAAGTTATTGATAAAAATTCATCCTTCATACATATGCTGACTGTTCACTTTTTTGCACGGACATTTCAGAAACATCAATCAAAGTCCTTACATGGTTATTTTGCATCGACAAACCCAGTGGATGTTCGATTCAAGACTTTTTTAAATGTTCAAATAGTAAGTCTATTCGATCGATTCAAATCGCGATTCTCATTTCAAAATTCTGCAATCGAATTTCTTTCCTTGAAACGTTCAGAGAATCGAAAACTAACGGTCGCTCGTCAAGTTAACGTACATCAAATTCATAGCTCAAGGAAATGATCACAAGGGCCAATCGTTCGCTTTGAACGCCGTTTTTATTCCGTTCGTTCACGACGAGACCCTCACAATTCCGATATTCCATTTAAACGAGTGTCCGTAAGTGTCCCAGCATTTTGAAATATAAATTTGCACGAGCGGATCGAGCCATTAATGGTTCTCTCAGTTTCTTTCACAGCTTTTCTTTTCGAGTGTCTTTCTTTCTCTTGATGGCTTTTTTTAGGTCGAATTTAATTGCCGTCATTTTGAAACACTATCAGGAACAATCACCTTTCTTGAGGTATTAACCATTTGGATTTGTTATTTTTTCAACTGCTGGGATTGTTTAATACTCGTATGACTTTTGACACAATGTTGATGCCCACATTATATAATTCTTGAGCTAGTTCTTCAGACAGAATGTTTTCTTATTTGCACTACAATTTTTTTCAATGAAAAACTTTCAAAACAATATATTTTCGAAACTCTATGTACGACGGAAAAAATACTGTTCTTTCTCAATGTATAAGGTTATATTTAAATACACTATTTTATGCTATCTATCGTATTGTTTTTTAAAGCTACGTTGAAATATTCACTACGAAATATCAGTAAAATATTTCGAAAATAGAAGTGAATGGTAAAATTATAATTTTTTTGACTATATTGAAAAATGTTTCCTTGACAATATAACGCATATTTGCTTATAATTTTATTATTCCAAAAATTTTTTAATATTATTTCTGGTGCAATTCTTTTCGATCGCGCGCATTTCGCTCTGCAGAAACCACAGCAGCCTTTTTGGCAGGTTTTATTTAAATAAAATTGTTAAGAATTTCAATATTCATAACTCATGTGTACGAATTTGATGAGCTGTCAATAATCAATCTACATTATGTAGCCGAAATTCTCGGAGATCAATTAATTTGCGAGAAAAATAGTCGAGTCTCCGAAAAAGCCGGCCGCGTGGCAAACGGACCGGCATTCTTCAACATATTAATTTCAGCGCAAGCAACCGGAGGCTACTCGGGCAATCGGCTGTCTATTTACTTGAGAAAGAAGGCCCCTCGAGTCCTTCTCGCGGGGGAGGAAAATATTTACGCGCGGGCCTGGCGCGTATAGGTGAGGGCGTGGGTACGTCGGCCTCCCCCGTATCTATCAGCGACCGCGGCCTGGCGCGCATCGCCGATAAATCGCCGAACGTGTGATAAATTCCGACGAGGGGCCCTGCCGAGTCTTCCTCGCGTGTAGCCCGGAAAAACCTATTTATTACCGTCGTTAACCGGCGCGCGTTTTATTTTGTAAGCCGTGCAGATATACACGGGCTGCAACGGCAGGCGCTCCCTTGCCGGAGGAAAAATCTTTTTTCCGATTTTCGGCCTCTGCCCTTTGCGCCTTATCTTTTGAAGGCGCGGCGCTGGAGGCACGTACGACCTCTTGCGAAACTCTATATAACTTAATGTAATAAAGGGAAATTGGAGTAAACTGATATCCTCCGGGTAAATTGATTTTACTAATATATTTATAAAAATCTTATTTTGGTATTAATACTCTGGAAAAATATACTGAATATAAATGATATATGAAAGGTACATATCATGAAATAGATTATACAAAAAACGGTTGAATGTTCTTAATATTTCCTAGTGTTGTAATAAATTCGCCAATACGAATTGATCTTCTAAGATTATACTAGTTGCTCCGCTATCGTTATCTTTTAATCTGCATGTTGTAACATCAATATTTATGTTTTGAGATTGATGCTAATTATAATTATGAAACAATTAATTCACCACACACATGTATTTGATTGTTATGTTAATGTAAATTACAAATTTCTAAGTATTGGAAAAATTCCAATAAGTTACTCATTTTCAAGTAGCATGCATTACATGACAAAGAAATCTGAATTATTATACCTGCTTAAGTAGAGCGAGAAATAAAAATATTAGAGAAACAATTGTTGTCTAAAATTTCTCTGGAATATTTTTCTATCTTTGCTGGCCTATACGTCTTGAATATTGTTCTGTATAGTCAATGAGCTGTGCGCACAAAAAATGGTCAACTGAATCATAATCTCGCACTGTTCGAATTCTGCGCACTGCGGAACGCTCGATTTTCCAAGCGCGACGCGCAGTCAGCGGAAATCCGAAGCTGCCGAGCTCCTATCCATCCGCAGAATTCACCGCTCCTATGTGGCTGAGCAGTTGCCTCTCGCTTCGATTTACAAATGTCCATGGATAAAGTATGCATTTTGTAAATGATCGCTGGTATTGTTAAAAAAATTCGTGTAATAGTTCAGATTGCATCACAAATTACTTTTAAGATTAATTTACTCATAAATAAGATAAGAAAAGGATGGATCCTTATAGTTATAGTCACCAAAGCGAGTGCCAAAGCAAACTAAAATCGTTCTTTACCAAAACGCTATCCAACGAGATGTCCTGATATTAAAAGATGCAGCATCGATCTTCTCGAACATCATATTACCACGTCAGTTAAACGCGGAGAGACGAGCACGATCGATGTGCCTAGTCTGGCCTGCCGTCATTTCTGTGGAAGAAACCCGCAAGAGTCTTACTAATGCACGAGCAGTCTGTAAATTTAGAGTTGGTAAAGAATACATCTTATCTCGTAGATCTATATAAGTTTAAATTTTCTCAAATTCTACAACTTGTGCCTGGACTAATTTCAATCACTCGAAAATTACAGGTATATTTGGCATTTTTGCAGCCAAATCTCAAAATAAAGTTTGCGTAATAAAAATATTATCTTTTACAATTTTACGTACTTCGAAGGTACGCCGACGAAAGGTCGATGTAAAAAAAGCCGAACACGTGCAGCTTTACTCGCTCAGCAGCTCGCTTTCGACCGATTTTTTGCATTCGCAGCTACGGGCGCTCTGTTTTACACGAGGGCTGGGAAAATTGAACTCGTTAAATTCGAATTTACTCGTAAAAGAAGCATACACAACTTTCGGATTATGAAAGTTTTTCTTCCCTTTCGTATGGGGGAGCGTGGGGTAAAGTACCACTAATTCTACACTTTGCCGTTCAGTGTCCTTTATTTTTAATAAAGTTGTTTCAAAATTTAATAACATTCACCTAAATCTATCAATTATCATTTCAATCTTCTTAACATAAAAAACTATTAAGTTTACTTTCTTTTGCGCTCAGAGTAAAATGCTTATATGAAATTATTTTGTCATAATTTAATGCAAATTTCAATTTACAAGGTATTTTTACGAAGAATAATAAGTATTTGGAATCGTATATGAGGGGCCATAGTTATCTTATTTCTTATTAAACACAGCGCAATAACCAGATTTGAGACTACTATAAATAACTTTGGAAACTGAAATACTTAGAAAAAATATGGCTTAACTAATAATTAAATATATTTTGGCTAATTGTTTAGTATGCATTTTGTTAAAATTAAAATGAACTTTCATTAGCATATGTACAATTCTTTTATTGAATCCATCTGTTTTTGTCAATAAATATTATTTATAAATATCAGAATAATTGATTCATTAAAAGTCAATTATGGTCATGGAAATTATTTTCAATAATTAAGTGATCTAAAAAATTCTGAATTCCTAATATTTTTAAATTGGTATACAAAAATTCAAAAAGTTCACTTTTACGTAGTCTTTCTAAATTTTATTAAGTTCATGAAGAGCAAAATAAGCCATTTCTGTTTAAAAGGCCATATACTTACTTTTAATTCCGGTATTAATTATTATGTATTTGTAAATTGAGTTTTTGTAAATAGTAAGAATTGTAAGTAATAATAAAATAATATCCTAATTCAAGTAAATAGTGGTTTAGACATTATTGGAAACACAATTTAAAAGTTTGATTGGTAAAAAAATTAATCGTTTCTGCATTGATATGTACACAACCAAAAAAATGTTTATATTATTCGTTTTACAACTATATTCATTGTAATTAATGTCCACTTTCTCTATCGGGACGGTCCTTGGGGCTTAAGCGGCCGGTGCATTAAGGAAAAGTCGTATATCTAATCAGTTGACACGTTCCACTAACGAGTTTTATCACTTTTACCTGGAGCATTCGTGAGAAATGAACTTAAACTTATGTAAAGTGGTTGATAACGAGACTTCATTTATACAAGTGGAAAAGTAAACTACATTAATCATACGAATTCGCTTCACTTTTCCGCGCAGAACTTTTCGAAATCTGATTTGTGATCATGCATGAGAGGCAGCTTACAAACAACTATGTTTTGAAACGAAAATTGAAATTTAAAAAAAGTGACATATCCCGAATTCAATAAAAATCATGCATTTGCCCCCATAAATTTTAATTTATTTATTTATCTTTCCAAGGTCACTATGCCCACAGCCGGATAACAGTTTTACAATGATGATACAAAATACGAAAAATGCTCGAGATAATGAAGACATCCTGTAATCCTGAATGTTTAAATTTCAATCCCGAATTCGAAACAGGCATGCCAGGTCTCTTTGAGCGGGTAGAGCTTAATTCGCCAGAAGATAAGAGGGAAGAAAAATGTTGAGGCTCCCAGTGAGACCGTGGAGGCGTAAGGAGCTGTGCGGAGCGTATCACCGGCCAGGATCTCTCCAGGCTTACCGTGCCACCCGTCCCCACTTGAATTTATAATATTCGCCACGCGACACGTAGCTATCCGCGCGGGCGCACGCGTGCGGACAATCGGCGAATTAGCGCGGGCGCGCCTATCTCCGGGAACGTGCCAATGTCCCTCGCTAACGAGGCATGCGCACAGAGACGTTTTGACCGGGCCCTGCGAGCTCCTAACGAATCCTTCCCTATCCCTCGCCCTCGAGTTTGAATGTGTAGTTATAATTTATTTTTGGAGAAAGTCTGAGGTTTGACTAAGCTTACAGAACACTGAGTTATACTCATTACGCAACTTTACAAGCTTGCAATTTTATCGGAAACTTTTTTTTAATAAAATTATTGAGCGCATTTCTAGCACATTATTTAAGTGTAAATTCTTAATATATTTTTTTAAACGTATTTTTAATAGTGACAAAGGACCAAGTCGACCTTATAAGTAGTAATATTGTGTTTAGTCAGCCTTGAACTAAGACTGTGATTGTATGAGTAGGAAAACTTCGGTTGTATAAATTCAAAAATTTGTTATTGTTATAAATTATTTCTATAGTTGATTACTTAATTATATGTAATAAATAATCCTAGTTTAAATATTTATAAAGATAAATTACTTTTATAGTAGCCGCCGTTTTCTGAAAGCATTTCTCCCTTCTGTCACATTCATTTGACACTTTAATGCGCCATATTCCGCCAAAGAAAACGAAGCAGCCACAGTTTTACGCCTCCCTTTGCCCGCACAATTTTCTCCGCCTCAAGATCCCGGGTCGCACGTTTCGCGAAATTCTTCATATTCCGTTGAGTGAGAGACCATCAGCGCTATGTAAAAAGCGTACGATTGGCGGATAAGCGCACTTAGGTCTTCCCTCTTTTTCCCTCTCGCTTTGTTTCCCTCTCTTGCTCCTTCTTCTTTAAATTCGAAAAGGGGGTTGGTACGTGCGCGCGGCTGCGAAGTCCCTGTATCTCTGAGTGAGCGCGATTCGAGGCGGAAAGCGGATTTAAGACGGACGTGAGCTTTCGCGTGCGTTCACTCGGGTGAGAGAGAAGCGAGAAGGAAGGGAGAGAGAGAAAGCGAGAGGGCTAGAAGCGAGAGAATCCAAACTGGCGATGCCATCCTCAGGTAAGGATTATGCACGTACGTTACGAATAAAACATTAAGTATTTCATTTTCTTCTATCTCGAGGGATTACGAAATAAATTTGGAAATTATGCACTAGAACGCTTAACTCTAAGTATTAACTCTAGGTATTGTCTTCTATTCATTGTGCTAACGCGCTGATATCTTATCCAGCTTTAAATTATTAAATACCGTCAAAAAAATACTTATATTTAAAGTTTCTTATTCGTTTATCTCGTGCCAAAACTTAGATTTCACAATATTCATTTTGTTGGTATTTTATAACAATCATATCTTGTTCGTTCTCCGAATGGTAATTTCACAATTATTCTTATAAGTATAATCTTATAAACGTTTTATTTAATTTTCGGTGGTTCTTAAGACAGAAATACTGCGCAGTATTTGAGGGTGCATTGTCCTCACCGGATGGAGAGGTGGATGTGTATGTACATGAAAGCGGAGCATGAGAGCATATATATGTACCAAGCGTATTTGAAATATGGTAGGAAACGGGTATAAAATCCACAACTGGCGGCTCAAATTGTTGAATAAAAAATGTTTGAAAATACTTTTTAATCGTCGCAGCCAAGAAACGCGATATTTCACTCGCACCATATTGTTTAGAAAAAGAAAAAATCGTTCAGTACAACTTTGGCATCCTCTTTCGTATGCAACCAGGCGACGTGGAAAAAGTGGAAGAGATAATGATTAGCAATGAGTACATTAGCTCTGGCGCGCAGACTTGAGGGCCAGGGAATCAAGGGTTTCACGGCGACTGCGCGGTAATCCAGGGCTCTTCCACCTCCGAATTCAAAATCCGCAGTCGGAAAAGCCCCCACAAGCCGCGCGGGCGCGCGATTATCACGCCCCCGGGAGGAAGTTTCCCCCCTGAGGTCCACCGGTTAGCGCCTCAGGCCAGTTTTATATTCGGCCGGCAGGGCGGGGACTAATATACCAGTCACTGGACAGGGTCCAAGTCATAAGCTGGATTTTATGAGGCGCGATCGATACGGGGGCCGCCCGCAGCTTCATTTCGAGCAGCCGCGCGCAAAGTTTGCGCTGAAAGGGAGTCGCGCGCCCCCGCGCCAATGGGCCGCGAGTGTGACTGGCAAACAGCCGCGGCCCCCGCGTCCGCTCGGCAAACAGCGCCGCGGGGCCTCTTTCGTTAATTGTTATGTACTTTGTCTCGAATTTATTGTGCCGGGGTTTCGGGGCCGTGCGATTAATCGCCCGGGGGCTGCCGACGCCGCGTCTTATGCCCAGCCCCCAGCCCCGCCGCTTGTTTTCAATTACCTCGCCTCGTCCGGGTGAGATGTCGGTTTTGCAGATTCACTACGCATTGTGAGTCAAGCGTAATGATTCCGGCAACAATGCCATGCCGAATGTTGTGTTATAAATGCGTAGGTCTTGTACACTCGGCTCCAATTATTTTAAACATTTTTTATTCCGCTCGTTCGTTATATATTCATATGCGCGCTATCGAATGTTTGCCGGTTCTTTATCCTCCCGCATTCATACTAGCCGATTCTTTGAAACTCATGCATACATGTGCGTTCGAAGGATTTTAAAGGCCAATTGTGAGCTAGTTATTCATTACACACTGACCGCGCCTCAGTACACACGGAATAGACTATATTCTAGACAGGGTACAGATTCTGGGCGATGCTGGATATTCACAAAGCCGAAGCCGAACGAAGACACTGCAGCCGACAGACTCCGTTTGCTTTTTATTAAATCATGGGTTTTGTGCGCGGAAGGTGTGCCCGCGAAAACGCCGGGGAGGAGCGGAACTCGGCTGTGCCTTTGAGTGCCGATGTGTGCGCAGTTGCATCATGCCCGGCGCGTACGCGCCCCGGTACTACTACGGCAGTTTCCCTCTTTATCCCGCTGCGCGTCTGCCTTTTCTCTCTTTCTCTGCGTCCACTTCGTTGAGCATAAAAGCCCGTTGTCGGAAATATGAATAATTTCGTTCTTTTACACATTATTTACTTGGCCGGAAATAACCGCCTGACCATTGTTGAACTCACGGACTCTCGTAAACGCTTAGCTGTGCTTGTGCAGCCTGTTTTCATTTTCGTCGGCAAACGAATTAGCTTTTATGGATTTTTTATAGTATGTACAACTAACCTTTGTAATTTCATGATAAAGTTGAATAAGCGTTAATTGTACAGCAGCTAATTCCATATTCAAAACTTAGGTACTTTTTTGGTAGAAAACTGTATTATTTTATTCAATTAACTTTGATTTCAGCCCTATCTTAAATATTCTTTCTATACGTCTATTTCCATTTCTAACACTTAGATATTTTAAACAGCTTAGAATAGGTTAAGAACTTAAAGTGTGCCAATTGAAGTACCACATAAATTTTTGTTAAAATAGTATATAGTTTATCTATCTGAATTTAAATTTAAAGTCAGTCCGTTAAACTGTATACATGCAATGTGATACACATAGATTACATTAGATGTAGAACACATACTGGTACATGTGTACAGGTCTTAGGCTTTAAAAGCTAATTCGTAATATCCATTAAGGCCAATTCATATTGTTTTAATATTATAGAATTATATTACATTTTACTTTTTATAATATTATATAGTATTATATGGATAGATAAGTATATAATTTCTTTTAAAGATTTTACTGCTGTTTGTTACGTAAATATTACATAATATTACGTGCTTATTTACATATAATATAAAACAAATAAACATATAAATGGTTATTCTTAGAAACTATAGACTTTACAAAATAACGTTTAGTGAAACAAAACAAAGTCTTTTGTATGAATAAAATACTAATATGACATTGCCATATAAGCAAGAGATAACTAGTAAAATAATAATCTGCTTCAAACTGGTTAATCTTCTAGCAAAATAATCATGGATATTCGTTGGAAGAAGTTAATGAGTTAAAAACGAGTAAAATTTATTAGCGGTTTTTAATCAATCCATGAGCAACCGAGACGTAGCGCACTTTTCTTCCATTTGCAGATTGGGACGAGAACCGGGTAGACAGGGAAACCCAATTTCTTGTCGATAACAGTGAGCGATTACGGGGAACGCGAGGGTCCGTGTAAGCGAAAGCCTCGCATAAAGTAACGCGATCTCCATTCCCGGGGCGCGCGGCCGAAAACAATCAAGCTCGCGGCGAGAGCAAAAAGGCCCGCAATTCGATCTCCATCCCCGGGGGCATTAGGGAGGAGCCCGGCAGCGCGGCAGCGCGGCAGCCCGGCAACCCGGCAACCCGGCAACCCGGCAGCCTCGGCGGTGGCGGCGGGCGGGGAATCCCCGAGCCTACTCGCCCCCCGGCGAAATCGGCCCCGATAGCGAGCGCGCGCCGAGAGGCACCCGGGGGAGCCCCGCCCCTGCGCCCTCCTAATGAATTGAGGCGAAACGAGGCAGGAAGAAGCGCCGGCAGACGCGGGTCGGGGAGGGGCTCTCGAGGAGACGCCACCGGCAGCCGCCTAAGCGCGAATGGAATTTGCATCTCCCCCGGGCGAAAATTGAAATGCGCCGCGGCGGCCCCCGCCCTCGCCGTCCCCCTTCCGAGCCCTCACCCACCCCCGCGATGGACAGGCCCTGCGAGCGTCCCGCGAAATGACTTTTATAATGGGACTCGGGTTAATGCAGGCCGCCGAGCCGGCCTGACCGCGGCAACGAGCCGACTCGGCCGGAGCCTCCCTCCGCGGCTTTTATTGTTAACCTTTACAAATTAAATTGGACCCATCGCACGGAGATGCCACTGCCACGATCTTCTAGATGCGAGCCCAGATGTATTAAGGGAATTTTTCTTGCCGTACTAATTGTGCCGGAGAATTCATAGAATGCTCATAAAAATGAGAGATGTTCCTGTACATTTTTTTCGTTGGGGCAATCAAATTTAATACTTTGTATATACTAATGTGCAATAATGTTATATCTAAAAAAATAACTCGAGAATAAATTCAACAATTATTAATCCAGCTAAATAAACAAAGATTCTCGGATTGCACGTGCTAGGATTTACTTACGCCTATTTGTTCCTTAAATCATTTCAAACAAAGGGCGGGCTAAAAGGTAAAAGTAACACGTGGGACAGGAAAGAGTGAGGAAGAGTAAGAGGGTATACAGAGAGAATATGTATCATGTCGGGGGACATAGGGGAACATGTTTGTACGCTCATAAGCTGGGGTATTTTTCACACCTGCTGTCTCGTCACTGATCATTTGTGTTTGTACACGGCTGGCTGGATAATACATTTTGCTCTTTACGCTCTTGATTCTCTGCAGACTGTGCACCTAAGTCGCACTCGCTGGCACGTGAGACACTTTCCACGTGTGCGAGCCGGTGCATCCGGCATTTGCATGTGACGCAGAGCATAAGCAAGCTTGTGTTTGTTTGAGTAGGCGAGTGCTGGAAGACGCCGTAAAAAGAGGAGAAAAGACTGCGAACGAAAGAGTGATAAAGAAGGTGCAAGAGTGCTGCCAAAGATAGAGAGAAGTACAGGGTCGACAGAAGGTGAACTGCAGAGAGATAGAGTTGAAAAGAAAGAAAGCGCTTTTGCTCGCAAGAAGAAAACCAATCCGATGTTATGACCTGAGAATAATTTATTTTGAATCGATAAGATTACAAAATGACTTAACGTTCTCGGTGACTTGTTTAAAGCTCGTTAAAATTTAAATACTCCCTGTAAAAGAGTAATTCAAAACGCACGGTCGCTAGTACTTGACAAAGAAAAGCGTATTAATCATGGATGATGGCAGAAGCTCTCCGAGTATTATAGCTTCAAACATATCTACCATAAGAGCGCGCGTCTGTTTCGAACAATCTAATTTCCGAAATGCTAGAGTTAATGCCCTCCGAAGCGGTGCAGAAATAATTAACTTGCTCTTTGAGGCCCGCTAGGCCGCTTTGTGAAACATAAAAAATATAAGATAGCGCTCGAGTCCCCGCGCGGCGGATTCGCCAATTTTCCTTGACTGCGGGATGTTTCGCTCCGTGCACATGGCCCCCCTTTAATACGATGCTCGTTATTTTCACATTTAACTAATGAGGTATGCACAAGCGTAAAAAGCGGCCACTCCAACGGGGCGGACTATTACCCTGCTATCAAGCCCAAACTTTGTTTATTCCCGGAGCACCAAAATTTATACCCTGTTTGTGAATCCGGCGATATTATAAACAAGGCAAACGCACTTATTATCGCTGCGGGCTTAATTTATACGCGGGCCGTTATTTAAACGCGGCCTCTGATTCCACGACATTAGCATACTCCATCGGTAATAATGTTCGTGAAAATAAAAATGGTACCCTGCGGTACGGTCGCGTCTAAAGGACCTGCCGGGAACCCAAAATCCCCGGATAAAAAGGCCATTAGGTATTTTGCGGGGGCGCCGCACATGAATATGTACGGGACTATGGCAGGAAAGAAGAGGCTTCACGGATAATTATCGCGCGGGACGCGCGCCTCCCGCGGAATCGGCCGAGGAAATGGATTCTCGGAGCGCATGCAAATGGCGGCACCGCGCGCGTGTGTGTGGCTTGTCGCCGGCGCGCGGCGCCCGGGAGGAAATTGAAATATGCAAAACAAGCGCACGGCCCTTTCGCGCCGAGGTGTATAATGCGCCTTTTAAGAGAGCGCCGCTCAGGAAAAACAGCGGATGCCGCTTTTTACGTGGCGGGATTTTTCCAGGGGTTTCAAGCCCCGCGGACCCGACCCGCACTTACGTATGCACCAACTTTTGGAATAATGTCCGCCCGGAGGATTTTCTTGGACGCTCACGAGACGCGCCCCGGAATATTCGTATTTGGTCGCGGTTAATTTGCTGCGCTCGTGCGCTGATTGCGTATTCTTGGAACTATTATTATTAATCATAGTAATTTAATGTGATTGGCTGACACTATTGGTAAAGTATTATCCCCACGAAGTTGAGTCCATTGTTCCAAATCCCAAAATGGTCGCATCAAAATAATTATGTTTATAGAAATGCATATTCATTGAAGTATGTGCGATTCATGTGCGTAAACGACGCTTATTTTTGCGCCCCACTCCACCGCGCGCAGGCACTTTAACAATCTGGGAATGGGGGCTAAACTTTCGACATACATTTAAGTTAAAGCCCCAGGGTAACGCGGCCTCCCCTGATGCCGGGGTTGGAGTGCAGCCGGCAAGGTGTCTCTTGAATAAAAATCGCCCTCAATGGCAGCACTCCGGTTTAGTGCCACGCCGCGCGGACACAGCTAAATAGTCACCGACCACCGCCCGCGCATTCTCCCTCTCCTATCATCCTGCCTATTTGATGAAACAATTTTTAATTTTGTCACGTTGAAATTTCTTTCCCTTTTCCATACCTATCAGTTATTTTAAACATTTTTACTATTATTAATGTATTATAATCAATGACAATTTCATTAAAAGGACATAGAATATAAGCTAAAATATACAGAAATTGATATTATCAGATAGAAGTTGATAGAATCTTTAATTTAGATTGTAAACACAAAGTTGCTAAAACAAAATGTTCAAAACAAAGAATGTTTTTTACTCTTTTCATGACTAGGAAACAAAATGTTTCATAAAAAAAAATAAAAATTGTTGTTTAAAAAAAATTAAGTCTTTTGTTATGATACTCATTTACAATCTATAATTAGTATAGCTCTAATGCACATAAGGGAAATAGACATGGTTGCAAATTTCAAATGTTTGAAGGAGACTAGATCTAAATACAAAATTCAATGAGAAATTTTGAAACAAAGTTTACTGTTTAGAATTAAATTTATAATATTTATTAATGAAATTTCAAACACTTAAATAATTAAAAAACTATCTATTTTTTAATCAAACCTTGTAATCATAATTTGTATATGCAAAAAATTTTTAATTACAGAAAATTAGGTTCAATGTTTCGATATACATAAGAAAATCAAGAAATCAGAAAACCATTTTAATTAAAATTAACGATTATTTTGTACTTAATTTATTTTAATATTTTAATTATATTAAATTGTTTAAAAAAGAACTTTCAGTAAAGAGCATCGTCAAACTATGGCAATTCATCAACACATATACCGATTAATCGACTTCTATAAACGTTGTTTATAATTTCATCCAATATATATGAATTATAATCATACTTTTTAAGAATACCACTTGTTTAGGATTATGTTGTATAAAATTATTAATGTCATTTTAAAAATTCTAATTTGGAAGAAAAAATTGAGAATTATCGGTGCTATTAGAAAAAAAATGAATTAAAACGATAATTTAAATGTCAATCTATTTCACAAAGCTCCTCAATTTATTTTAATGAGGTAGGGAAGATTGAGACTGAGGTGCCCGCGCATCACCGCCGGCGAGCCTCTTAACCGGCTTAATGCAAATTAAAACGCAAAACGATCGTTTAGCGCGAACAAAATTGTCCTACGCCCATGAAGTTGGGAAGAGCGACGACTCTACCCGCGCGATACGACTTCATTACCCCCACCGCGCGTCTCCGCCTTTGCACGTGTCGATGTGCAGTATGCGCTGGCTAGAGCTGGAAGCGTCATTTCCAGCGCTAAAATTGCTTGTAGAATTAATTCTGCCGGGGAACCTTAATTCGGGTAAACTGCGACACGTTGCGTTACGACGCTCTAGTCATTGGCATGGGATTTTCTGCCCTGCAGCCTCACGCGGTGGCACTTGCAGAGCATCTAAGAGAGCCCAACGAGAAACCCAACGAATGTATAGTTATAGATCTTACTCGCATCTAGTCATTTCATTTTTTGCGTGCCTCGTTTCTAATTAAAGTGCATAATCCATTCTCCTGAAGTCCAGAAAAACAGATTAAAGACATCTCAAAACTTAAAAATTTAAATGACGATTACAGAACAATTAGTTAAAATTCTTTAATGATTATTCGTAAATTGTTAGATTAAATGTAGTAAGATTAGACCACAATCTTTTTATAAAACTTGTGTTCGTTGAGTATTATGGAATGAAATTTTTGAATTTATGTCATGGAAATCATATTCTTTATTAAAAAAGTATTGAATATTCTACTCATTCCATTTGTTACTTATTATATGTTAATATGTTAAGATGTAAATGTAATATGTAATATGTTAAGATGTTCTTTTACGCATATATTTTAAAAAGTTATGAATATTTTTGAAAATCAGTATCTCAAATTATATATTATATTTATAAAATAAATAATAAATAATATAAATTATTATTTTACTAAACATATACTTCTTAAATATATTATTTTACATAAACAGATATTATAGGTTATAAGAAGATTTTAATACGGATATTTCGTCTTCAGCTGAGACATGCTAAATCATTCAATGGTTAAAAGCATTTAACCCCTAAATATGTCATTTTCACCTATAATGTAAAATGTATTAATAAAAAAATTAAATCTAATTTCTAAACTCTTAAGTGGCTAAATTATATGAATTATATTTTACTGATGTTTAAATAATTAAGAAGAGCAGCTTAATAAATAAGTGGCATTAAACAATTAAACATTAAAAATTATTTAAAATAATGTCAATAAAAAAACCTGTATTGTAGTAAGCTTCAACTGTTTAACATTTATTCTTTATAAAATTATATGTTAACCCTTTAACGCCTGAATTGACCACAATTCGTCGCTAGTTTTGGCCTAATATTTTATATCGAAAAAGGAATTCAATAATTGTGCAAAGCATATTTTCCGACGTTTTTGGGTCTGATCTTTTCGAATCCGAGATCAGATTCACGAAAAAATCAATTTAAACAACAGTTTTTTAATGTTACTGATAAAAAAATACAAATTTTAATAGGCGATTTTTTTTTGAAACGTGTTTTTCACTTCGATTAAATTTTAAAATAATCCTATAAACTATTCTATTGTGGTCATCGATAGTTGCTCTTAAGATATGAGTGGATCAATAATTTTTGTCGGTCATAATAAACAATTATAATAGTTTTATATTCTCATGAGCAAAAAATATTGACAACTTGTAGTTAGATTTCGTATTTATTGGTGGAGTATTAGAAAATTGCCAAATTATGCTAAGAAATAAAGTTTTACAATATCACATCAATAATTGTAAAATTTAGTTTGATCAATAAAATGAAAATATTTTTGTTGAATAAATTCTAGCCAAAATCTTCATACTTATGTATTAAAAGTATATTCTATTTCTATTAAAGGAACTGGCCATTTATAACAGCGCCCCTTCTCTGTTTTAACCATTAACAACACCTATTGTTTTTTGAAGTGCATTTTTTCTGACCAACAACTTTTTTATAGAACATTAAAAATGATTTGATTCACCAATTCACAGAAATAAATTCAGTACTTATTTTAGAACGTGACATGAAACTTAATAAATACTTCGAGGAATAGTTATCCCCACTACTAAAGTGCGCTGCAAGCGTTTGGTAAAATGAAAGTGCTTTGTGTTTGCCAGTACATGATTGTAGTCTGCCATCGCAGGTTCTCAGAATAAGTTATATCGATTTGCATGCATTATAGTATTATTAATATATAAATTTTCATCCCGAGTAGGCTATTTTATTTAGTGTTGCTTATTCAGTTTAAGTGATAACACAGAAGGATCGAATCATGAATCGTTGGGTAGGCAAGGTTGCTGTTGTCACTGGAGCATCTTCTGGAATTGGTTTGGAAACGGCTAAAATTTTAGTCGAAGAAGGCATGATTGTTGTAGGATTAGCGAGGCAAAAGTCACGAATGGACGTATGAACATTGAATTATTTCGAAAAAACAATTTTAAAAATTATTGAATCATTATTATATGAATTTTAAAATGTTTCAAAGTATATTTTTATAATATAAATATTAAATAATAATTGAATCAATTCGATGTATAATTTTTCAATGCTTTATAATAATCATAATTTCAATATTAATCAGTAAAAATTGGTTAAAAATCGATTGTCTGAAATCTGTTAGAATTAATTGTTACGTAATAGGAAAGCCTTAAATATTTAATTTGAGAATTTAAAAAATCTAATATTTTAGGAAAGCATGAAGGATATAAAGGGCAGAGGAAGATTTATTTCTTTAGAATGTGATATAACGGAAGAAGAAAATGTAAAACAAGCTTTTGCGACAATTAAGAAAGATTTGAGTAATATCCATATTCTAGTTAATAATGCCGGTAAGATGACCTTCGAATCATTGATAGGTAATGTAATTTTACAACATAATTATACATTTTTAGTTTATAATATCAAAAAGCAATATTCCTTATAAATTTTTACGTAAACCATTTATTATTTTATCTTCTTTAAAAAAGTAATAAATTATTCGTAAATTTTTAACATTTAGATTCTGATAGTTCTTCACTCAAACAAACAGTATTTCTTAACATACTGGGACTTTTGTTCTGTACAAGAGAAGCTGTCAAGATAATGAAAGAAGGGAAGCATGAAAGTCATATCATAAATGTCGGCAGGTATTTAAAGGACCGAATTACTTAATTGCATTCAGTTAAACAAAGTATAATCATTGTTTAATGATACATACTAAAATTTATTAAAAACACGAGAAACAAAAAAATCTTTAAATATAATAATAATGTTTGAATGATCATTAACAAGATTTCAAGGATTTTTGACAAAATTTAGTAAAAATATGCGAATTTTTTTTTAGCATAGTGGGACACAAGGTACTACACATTCCAAATATGAATATTTATCCTTCCACAAAATTTGCTGTGCGAGCAATGACAGAGACTTTAAAGAATGAGTTGCACGGCCTTCCTATTCGAATTACGGTAATTATTAATGTGAAGTACTTTACTATTCTATAGCGTTATTATATGAAATATAACGTAAATATGTTGATTATTATTAATACAGCACATCAGTCCAGGAGTTGTGAGAACAGAATTTTTTAAGAAAAGTGGTGATGCTTCATTCCTAGATGAAAATCCCGGACTCAATGCCGAGGATGTAGCGAATGCTATCGCCTATGTGATAAGAACCAAACCGCACGTCAATATTCGAGAGTTGACCATTGCGCATATTATGGATGAGAAATGAACATGATTATGAATGATGATATGTATTTTTAAATTCTTTAATCGCATTTTTTAATTTCAATTCTCTAGTTTAATTGAACTCAATAAATATACAGATTTTTCATAAAAAATTAATATATTAACTTGTTTCATACTTTTACTTTTCATAATAATTGTGATTAATAGAGTAATTCCAATAATTTGTTATTAATGAAAAAGACAATTTGGTTTTACTGTTATAATTACATACACATAAAGTCAATTAAGAAATGAAACTACCGAACAGTATCCGTAACTAAAGATTTTAGAAGACATTTTCTGTGATCGTATAAGGTTAAACTCTCTGGGTATTACTCGTAGTATTACCACGTGGAGTGTCTCGCTTGGCAAATAATTCAAGGTCACATAAGGATTGCCCTATAATCTATATATCTTTCGTGGTCCCTTGCCTCAGGGCAGACAATAATTCTATGGCCCTTGTGACGTTTCATACATATGAAAGCCCGCCCAGGATTCTAGCTCCAGAACATAGGAGGAAGGGATCCCTTTCCCTTCGAAAGGGTCGCATTAATTTACCAAGGGCCGAGAGCCGAAGCTCTCTCCCCCTCTTCTGATGACATTATCTTCATGTGTGAGCTTGTTTAAGATGTGGAGGCGGTTAGAGCAAATGGATCGGAATGTATGTATAGGAGGTTTGATGAATTTTAATCATTTGTTAGTAATTATGAAATAAACCAAGTGTTTGAATTTTATTATATTAAAAAAATTTGTAAACCGCTGAAAAATTTAAACTGAAAATTTTAAACCGCTTTACAAGTTTAATCAATACATTAAGTAAAAATAACAATTAATTAATATGTTATATGTGATAGTTTAAATTTCAATGAAAATTAAACAAATTCAAGCATAGTTTTTTAAAGAATAATAAGTACGTAATAATAAAATTCCTAAGATTTATTAATAAAGATTTCAAAAATAGACAAATTATTTAATTATGAATTAATACACAGATAACAACACTATACATATACATTGATATAATCAACGAGTTAGGTGTAGTTTTTATGTTTCATCCCGCAAATACATATACGTAATCGTATATCCACAAGTTAGATTTATCAAATTAATTTCAAAATCCAATCAAAACTTTATATTTTATATATGGAATTTATGTTCTTCGAAAAATAACTTTTTCATGAATGATTTATAAAAATATTATAACATCCAGTAACTTCTTGTATAACCTCTTGTTTTTAATGTAAACTAAAAATTCAAAGTAATACAATTTTAAAGTAAAATAACTTGCGAAATTGGTTATAAATTTTTTATAATATAAATAGTTTCTCCAGTTAATAAGATCACTATTCATTACATGCGTAATACAAATGCGTAATACAACTACGGTTGTTTTTTAAAAGAAAATTTCTTTGTTATTTTAAATGTTCTTCTTTAGAATTATATAAAAACAGAATAAACAAAATTTTTTTTTATTTTTCTCGAATATCTTTTGAACAATCAAAAAAAAAATTTCTGTTTTAATTTCTAAATTCTTTATGGCATTATCCATTTTTTCATTTAAATAATTAATAAAATATAAAATACATTTAATAGTGAATATATAAAATGATAAGGTCTGCTAACAGTATAAATATGATATATAATGAACAACTTTTACGAATTTATTATTTTTATTTCTATAATGTTAAAAATTGATTTCAATATTCTTTCTCTATTTTTATCTATTTTAGCTGTAATAATGCCTTTCACTATACACGATAAGTACCGCTTTTTCTAAGTTAAAGTGATGTATCACATGGAAAGTTTTTTAGAATTTTTCTTAATTAAAGCTAGATAATCATGATCACAAGCTATTCTGTGTATAATCTGTATCTCATGTAGAAAAATTTGCGATATTGATGGACTTTTTAATTTAATGCCACTATCTCGTTCGCCTGTAAAGAGACAATGTTTTTTCTTAAATTCATTCACCGTCGGGAAAACTGTATTACAAGTTGCCCAAGGAGCTGCATAACGGGTTCTAGTGAGGCGGGCAGCTCGAGATGCTTATCGAGGCCAGGATCGAACGCCTCGAGGCATTGCGCATGCAAATTAACCGGGCGAGACAGAAAAAAAGATCTGCCGGTCACTCGGCCTCGAGGGCCATTTACGAGCGCTTACCGCGCGTTTCCGGGCGGCGGCCGGAAGAAAAATAGCGGCCGTGGATGGCGGGAGGGTATGGGGCGGAGGTGGGGCGAACGAGCTTATAATTTCGCGGGCTCGCGCTCGTATAACGAGGGCCGTTTTACGAGCGGCGGTGGCGCGCGTAAAACGCTGATTGCCACGGGCGCCGTGCGCGGCTGCAGGCCGGATTATTTTTTTAGCGCTTTCTTTTATTCGGCCCGCGCACGGCCTGATAAGCGGGGGCGACTCAGGCCGGGGAATCCCCCGAGCTGGGCCTCGATTCGGTGATAAAGTGCCCGGGGGGCGGGGCCGCCCTGTTTGCGATGCCGAGTGGCAATTATTGCGAGTCGCAGGGCCGCTCCAAGAGGATTTCTCCGGGCACGAATCAAACTTTTGTTGCCGGTGGAATTATTAAAAGCGACCGCGGAAGTTGCGCGCTCGAAAGTTGGCCGGCCGCTCTGGTTTGGCGCGATGCGCGTTATTGTCCTCCCGCGTCCGCGCCGCCGAACGTTCCGCTTAATTGCGATATTCGCCCGTATATGCGGGCATATTAATTAAGGCGATTAGATGCATTGTTCGTATCGAGGGCTCAGCGCGGAATCGTGCCACCGCCTGTGCTGCCCCCCCGCCCCAAATGGAGATTTTTCATTCGGGGAGGAAACAGGGCGGGGCTGGCGGCGGCTTAAATAACTACACTTGGGCGATAAAACTGAAAATGGAAATTTAATTAACGGCCCTCGGTGGGAGAGAAACAGTGGCTCGTAAAAATCACGTGAGCGCACCGCAATTTTCGTTTAATCAATCAATCGGGCCGCGGCTCGCGCTCCTACCTTTACACCGGGTGTTAAGTATAATTATCGGAAAGGCAGAAGGCGCTCGGGGCGCGTCCGTCGCATGCACGCGCGCTCGGTAAAAAAATGGGCAATGGTTATTGTCGCAAGAGGGAGAGGCGGGCGTAGCGGTACTTCAATTAACCAGGTGGACGAGGGGCCTATCGAAGCGTCAGGAAAGCCCTTAATCACGGGCCACTTGGGCCGACTCCGGGCAGGATTTTTCCTCTCGGCGGGCGGGGCGAGTGGCGTCGCGGCCGCGATAAGAAGGCGGCGTGGCTCCCGCGGGAGGAGCCGCTGGGACGCACGAGCGCCGCGGAGTTGTTAGCCGCCCGCCGCTCCCCGGTGACAAATGGCGTGTATTTACCTTGCGGCCGAGGCGGGCGAATCCTCGGCGGGCCCCCGAGGCCCTTTCCCGACTAATTCCCTCCCGGCCCCCGGCGCACCTGTTTGGTTTCCCGATCGACCCGGCGGACCGTTGGGGACTCCTTGAGCCGGCTCTCGGGGAACAATGGCCGGCGGAAAAGGGCGGAAAAACCATCGGCGCGATTACAGCGGGGGGGGGGGGGAGCGGCCGGCTAGCGCGCGCACTTCATCAGCGCGGCCGATCGGCCGAACGCGCGCCGTTCTCCGGTCCATTGTTTTCGCGTGTGCGCCCGGGCACAGCTGCGCCGCGGGCCCGCTCGCCTTTCTTTCGCGCGTCGATAAAACCGGGGCCGACGCGACCCGCCGCCCCGGTGTTTACGCGCCGCTACGGCTTTTCTTGCCGCTGACGCTTTTTATTTGCCCCGCGACCCGCTCTTTTCTTTGAATAAGAAAATTCGCTCTCTTCCCCTGTCCTCCGCCGACGCGCGTTATGCGATAAGAAAACGTTGCTTCTTAGACTGTTTGACTTTGCTCGCACGCGGAATTGGCGAGCCGTGCCGCAACTGTCACTTTGCCACTCTAATGATTCATTCGCCGTTTGTTTCTGCGTCACGCCGGTAATGAGGCTAATCTTACGAGTAAAAATGCGACTAGCCTAGTCAGCGTCCTTGGTCCAATGATTATACAATATGCAATAAGAATTCTCTGATCAGATATGGATTAACGAATATTTTATAACAAACATAAGTTAGCCTTGAAAATCATTCACTTTCAAACGGTTGTATTTCTATTTTTATTTGTTCTCTTTTACGTTTAATAAACCAATCATTGAATGACAAAAAAACGATTATCATCGATAAACGGTGAATGAAAATCTTTGTATAATGCTCTTGTAGCGATTAAGAATTATTCCCGAAGGTGTCGCTATATTATGACACTTGTGTCAAAATATTTATGGCATACTATAAATATAGAACGCCCGTGTTTCTATGAACACTGATAAATGCAGCAATTACGGTTCTTTTTTCATTTTCGCCACATGGCTTCCGCTATACTCACTGTATATGTAGTTATAGGTAGAATATAAGGCCGAAAACATTTCAACAATAAAGCTACTCAGCATTCAATACCATTTTGTCAGCTCCCTAAATTCCATTCGTAATTACACAAAATATAGTCTCTAAAATTATCGTGACTGTGAGAACATAACCACATAATAATCACGTTTAAAATATTCCTCTTTGGCATACATGACCGCGAGAGTTACATACTAAATACTTGACAAGGAAACCATAATACGTAATACACAAACAGGAAGAAGTGTATTATTATCCCGGCGTATGCAATTAAACTGGAGATTCGCGATAATTATTGGTGACCCCCAAGGTAAAGCAGTGGAGGCGCACGAGACAAATCCGCGAGATAGGCCGGAGGATCGGGCGGTCCGGAAGCCGAGGTCGGGGTGGGACACGTGTCGGTTAATGGGGGGGCGCGGGCCGGACAGTCACCGGGTGGCGATCATTGGCAAGCGGGTCCGAGGCCCTCGGCCCGGCTCGGCCGCAACTCCCGGTCGGCGGCGGGCACGTCGGTTACGTGCGCCGCCTGCGGAAGGCGCCCGGAAATGCCGAGCATCTGTCCGGGGGGCCGGGGCTGGGGCGAAAGTGAGCCCTCGCGACAGCGCGAACTGATTCTCCGACTAATTCGGAGCTGCGGCCCGGCCCGGGGCGCCGGCCGATCGGGGGCATGACTTGGCACGAGATTAGCCCGCCGGGCGGCGCGGCCGGTCGATCCGGCGGCTGGCCGAGCCTCCCGGCCTGGCATGCAGTGCCTCCTTCGTGGCGCCTCCTTGGAGTCGTGCCGAAGCCTGCCTCCGATGCTCGCGAACTTTGATCGCGCGTGACCCGTGATGGACTCGACGTCGGCCTCGACTTTGGGATGCCACCGCTGACGCAACGGATTATTTGGATAATCATTCGATCGGAGAATTATTATGCTATGTGCTGTATGTTGAATGTAGGGGCATATCGTGGAATGCTGATGATCCTACAATTACCATTTCTGTTTGAGGCAGAGCAATGCCTAGGAAGTGACAATGGCTCACCAACTTTGGAAGTAAGTGTAACTTTGCTTCATGGTTAATGACTTTTATTAACGAACATTAACTCGAGTAAAAGAGCTGCGGATCGAACTAGCCGAAATTATTCCGTCCAAAATTGGATACTCAATCGTAGATGAACACCGGTCTAGGCCCCCGCAAATGGCTATTCATTTCTGAATCAAGCTTAACTTTCAGACAACGAATTCACCGCCACAGCCGACGACGTAACCACAAACTCTCGCAAGTACTTCCACCTTCTTCCGCAATCCAATCAGAACTAAGCTCCTCGTTTAAACCAATATAATTTATGTCTTTCAATCTAAATTGTACTTTTGTTCAAATGGATTCACTTTTAACTTATATCACCGAGTAATATGCTCGGTTCTAACGTAGATGTATGTAACAACTCTGATGAACGAAGCAATTGATCATCGGGATCAACACTCATTTTGGCTTATTTCAATGGACTTTGTAATTATAAGCCTTGCGTAAGAAAACGTAGATAGAATCTGAAGTTCGTACGGTCGCCAGGATGTTTATGAGCAGGGCTGATAGGTTTGCCCTTGAGCTCGCCCTTGGCCAAACTGTTCCAGGCGCGAAAAGAAAACTCATTTCCGGCCTGTAAGCGGCGGGCCGACTAATCTCCCGAGAAGCGGAGGCCGGCGGCGAGGCGCTCGCGAAAGAGCCCCAAAAAGCGGGGGGCCGTCGCGGCCGTACATCAAAGGCGCCCTCGGCCGCGGGCGAGATAAAGTGCCGGAGCGCTCGAGTTGACGTTCAAACATTGAATTCTGGCAGGGCCGGCGGTATCTGTCGCCGCTGGGCACCGGCGCGGGCGCCCCGAGCCGGCACACCTGAGCCGAGCGATCCGGCGCCGCTGCCCGAACCATTGCCAAGCCTCCGCTCATTGGCAGCGTTTCAAGAGGCCGGATCAAACGAGTGCGCCGCGAGGCCGCGGGCGACGCTCGAGCGGCCTTTTCCGCGGGGGCGGCTCTTGGCAGCCCCGCCATCGCCGAGCGCTTTCACGCCTGGGCCGCGCGGATCCGCGCAAGTGGCCGGCCGATCGTCGGAAGCCGAGGCCCGCCTGCTAAGAGCCAGGGGAGCACATTCCGCGCGTGGCGCAGGAGTGATCGTCCAGAGTCGGTCGGACATTCGGGAGATTTTCGTAAGCTGAAAGTTGGATGGATGGCGAGCATTGGGGGATGTGAGGTCCCGCAATCAAAGCGCTGAATAAATCTCGCGGGTAATCCACGACATTAGGATGAAATAGGAGCTACCATGCTCATTGTTATTACTGGCATAACTCTTTTTTATAGAAACATATTAGAAAGTCAAAGGGATGGCCGTTTGTCTTGAAGACGGCGCGGTCATTACGCCCGGGGCAAATGAAAATTCCGAGGGTCTGCTTGTGATTAGCGGCCGTGGGCTGGACGCGCATTAAAGAAACCAGCGACTGGCTGCTCGTTTGTCCATGGACTCGGGGCCCAACTTCCCCCGGGTCTAACTTTGTTTATGCTTGATGGGGGAAGCCGGCGCCGGGCCCCGGGAAATTTCAATGCCAGCTCCCGGGCCTGGGGATTTTTCGGCTCGTCCGGGCACAAAGGCACGTAACGCGTCTGCCGGCCGGAGCCGCGCCTGAAACTTGGCAACTCGTCAAGAAGCTTGTAGCCCTAACTGTGCTATTGTGAGCCGGCTCCGGGCTCCCGTCTCCCCCGCGGCCCCGCTTTCTTTGTTTCCCGGGCGCGCGAGGCCGGGCGCGAGTCGAGCCCCGGGAGGACGCGACGCGGATGAGAATGGACGGGCGAGGGAGCCGGGCGCGAGTGGACGCTCCGCTCTCCTATCTCGAAAGCGGGGGGCCGCGCATGCGACCAGTTGTTTGCGATGCTGCGGTGAGAGCCCGGCAAAAAAGGGGGACGCCGAGGGAAAGAGCCGAGGTGTCTCCCGACCCCGCCCTCGCTGGATCCCTCTTCTTCGGACTTTGCCCGTTAATCGGGACTTTACTTGTTTTCATTCGACATATAGCTGACTAATCGATTTTACTCTCGATTCTACTACTCTATAGAAGCATTGTAACTTAAAAGTCCTTTTTATGGCTATACTTTGACTACTCAATGTATGTAATTATGTGTCAATAACAATTACTAAACGCGACCCCTTAACCCTGTTCCACGGATCTGTTTAAGTTTAAGTGATATTATTTACATATTTCTCATCTATTATTATGATTATCTTATTGTGCATATAACAGCAGATTCAGTAATATTATTAATTAATAATTTTTAGTCTGATCCTATTACAGATATGAAGATTTTTTCCGAGTTTTTTCATGTCATACATTACGGGTTTGTATATATGCGTAAGTTATTATCATCCGACCCTTGCACAAATAAAAATCTACACTATTTCGACTGTACAAACTCAGTTAATTAACATTTTTTCAAGAATTGTAAAATCAAAACTTTACACGTATCATTCACGACATGATATTTTTAAACAACAGATACATGATTAAAAAAATTCTGTCCAACCGCAATTGCTTTCATTTTTAATACAATTATATCTTTTTGCTAACATTCAACATACAATAATACGAATCGTTAAATTTATTGATAAATAAAATTTACACAATCTAAGAAAAATTACACAAGCTTGGAAAACAATCCCAAATGCCGGACTTTATCTAGAATATCAAATGACTTGCATTACAAATAGTATCACATTGGCGCCATATATTTCATAACGTTAAAAAAACTAATATTAAATCTTAATATCTCTACTTAGATTTAATGCTTAGTCATCTATCTTTAAATTATCATTTACATGACTTCTCTCGTTCTATGTCTTTATTAGTAATCAACTTCGCATATGTTTTTTCAAAATATTCTTTTTCAATCCCAAGTGACTAGACTAATAAATGTTTTTTAGGATTAAAAAAATATATCTATTGATATAACTTCATTTATTTAATTTACGCATTCAAAATCAAATTCCTCCTCCTGCACCAACCATCAGATACTGCAGTCATATAATCATAGACTTCAATGGTACAGCCAAGCATTTTCCGATGTCAGATCGCGTCAGTTGCCGACGATCCGGTGACACGTAACAAAGAGGCGCGGAGGTGGAATCGAGCACTTCGCACAGGAGACAAAGAAAAGCGCCTCGGGAAAAGCGAGGCGTGCACAAAGAGGTCAAGTCGGTCTCCCAGGGGGGGGGGAGGGACTTGGGAAGCTTAGCGTGACTTAATTGCCTAAGGGCACCGAGACTTCGAACGTAGCTCAGATCATACTTCTGAAATGTGCGAATACTACACATATGTAACTTGCCTGCCGATGATGTTGTGCAGTTTAAAATGACCAGTAAATAGGCGTTCGATGAAACTTTAAGCAAAGACCTACAACTTTCAGTATTATGTTTCTTTAAATTTATACCATCGACAATCAAACCATTCTTTTTACATTGCTGTTTAAAAATACCAAATGATTAAGACGAACAGAATATTTTTCTTTTGCCCTCAATTCATTTTAAATTGAATTATATCATATCATATTAAAGTTTCATAGTGAATCATTTATTGAGATTACTATATGCGTACAATCTTCAGCTGCATTTATTTTATAAATATAGGAGTAAAAATGTTAGAAAAAGAAAAGATGATTATTGAACTCGCTAAAAATATAAACAGTAATGAATAATTTATTGTATATAAAGTGGTAGAATATTTAATGAATTTTTATCTAATTTTCAGCCAATTAAATTCAATTATACACAGAAAAAAAGATCACCTAGCATTTACGCGTGCTCTTTCAGACGCTTTAAATAAGAGATATAAGTATATCTATATGAGTGCTATAGTCTATCGTTTAAAAACTACTACTAAAACAGGTCTTTTTTGACTGGCCATCTGACAATTTTGTGAGAAAGCATCTGCCGCTCGAACAACGCCAACATAAAAAGAATTACTCATTAGAAAACTAAGAAAAGTTTATTATTAGATTGATAAGATTTACGCATAATGTGTGTCAGGTATACAAACTGCCCCTCTTAGATGCCTAAGTGTTTGAGGTAGCTGAAGATATGGTCCAGCTCGTGCGTATCGTAGTTTCTTGTCTCTAAATGTACAATCAGTTCCTGCTATAGGTGTCTACATAGGTGTTGAATGTTCTCGGAGATAAGGTCTAGGTGGTGCGCATCGTATTTTTTATTCCGAATCCTAAACATTTAGATACCTAATAGGGACAAATTGTGTATCTGGGCACGAAAAACTACGGTACGCACTATCTGAACCTCGTTCGGGTACCTCGAATCCCTAGATATCTAACAGGGACAGATTGTACACTTGATACGACACTACATAAACCTGATCTCGGAGTATCCTGAATACCTATTCATTGCTGTAAATGCATGATAACGTGTTCGTTTTTTCCATTTAGTTCCACAGTTCAAAAAAATGCCTAGCTCAACCAAGGCATTGAACGCTGTACAGTTCATCAAAAACTGTGAAATTGGTAGTCTTTTTAAAGAAGCTTTAGTATGCGAGCAAGAATGCGTGTTCCAGAAAATCTTTGTAGTTACTGTTCCATTTTTCCCGAATAAGTGCTAAATTCCCTAATTATACTACACGAATATGACAAGAAATATATTGTAATTAGAAAATTTTTTCAGAACGCATAGTAAAAGTAAAGTTAAATGAGACTAAGCAGGAATTCGCATGCACAATTTTAAAAATTAGTTTGTAATCCTTGAATTTAGTTAATTTTATTTAATTCATAATGAAAAATATAAAAAGCATTAACATTTTTTTGTTATTTTCATTATAAATTAAATATAAAATATATTGATTTGGAAATTAATACCAACAATTCATTGGTTCAAGTTGCTCTATTCGAAAGTCAAAGTAGACGATTAGTGTAAAACCCCTTAAATATTAATTTCATCAATGATTCAACGTTCAAATTGATTATCATGTGTAAACAACAAAAGCTGCTAAGATTCTATCGGAGTATATTGCGAGTTAGTTATTGCATTACCTAAAAGTACCTATACAAACATTATGCAGAACAGACGCATCTCTCATAAATTCACAAAGTTTGCACGTTTCATTTCTACAAAACAAATCATTTAACTATACTATTGTAAAGGTTATTGTATCTTATAACTAAGTTGCATTATAATCGACTTAGTTTCAGAATACATGTCGTCGTAGAGCTAGAAAATAGGTATACGCTGTGACATAGATGAATTAGCTCGCTCTGGTCATTTTGAGGATTGAGGTCTCTAGGTAGCTAAGTAAAATAACAATAAAAATTTGGTTAGATTTAAGGATCTCGTGGTGGGCAGTGAGGGGGAGGAGCGCAGTAACACTGGGAAGCGAGCTGAAAAAGTCTATTCTAATGACATTTTCTCTATCTCTCTCTCTGAGTGAAGGAAAAATAGAGCTTCTTTTACCTTTTTCAGGTCTTACTTCACTAACCAACAATAATGTTAGAACATTATAAATGTTCCGGACAAGTCGATCATTAAGAGAATTAAACTCAAACACAGCTAAGTTTCAGAGTTTATAATATGAATTAATAAATATATTACTATGCAGTAGTAAAATGATTTTGCATTTGATATCATTTTATAAAATTAATAAATATTTATAATCCCTTGAATAGAATTATGTTTCGGTTTTCAAATTTCACACGTACTAACTGTAATCTATACGTAATTGATAAAACGAAATTGATATGTTTCTTAAATACACATTTAAAGTATAACGTAATTTTAATATGATTTCTAATAACTTTTTTTTGGTCCTGGTTTGGCTTTTCTCTTACAACGTTCTTTTAGCACTGCACACGTCCAAGAAAAGCCAATAAACCATCGAATTCCATTTCGCTATAGCAAACGCAGACTCGACAAAGAACAAGGCCAGCAACAAGTTTTCGCTCGCATATCTCATGTACTAACCACAAAATGTCCACTACATTTTGTTTCGAAAAAACATTGCAGAAATACTGCAACAGCTTTATACACAGACATATTCTTTATTACACTATATTTACTGCATTATGTGGAAAAAGAAAAACTATTTTTATTTCCTTATGTAAAGCATATAATTGAGTCGCAAAAAGGTCTTATTTTCTGAATAACAAAATAGACCAATTCATTATGAATCTAAATTTTTTTTATATAATTCTTATTTAGTACTTTAATTGAAATCATGGATATAATTAGTATCTTTATTGTTCATGATACATAAAAGCTATTTTATTTTCATATTTTAATTTCTGATATGAATATTTATTATGTAATGTTCAAGAACTTATAAGCTCCACTCGATGAACCACAAAAATAAATTTTAAATTTTGTTCCGCATGCATTATAGGTAAATAAAACATTCACATTTCGAAATAGATAGCTCTTCCTAATTATTCTGTATATTCTACCGAGAATTTACAATAATGAAAGGTAAAATGAAAGGTCTGTAATTTATAATATAGTAATATCAGCATCCTTTTTTAATCTTTAATCAATTTACTGATATACATATTTTTATATAAATAAATGTAAAAACTTTTAGATCCGATTTGAAGCTCAATATAAAAATCATTCATTATGAAATATTTGACTTACATATTTTTAATGATGTTATTACATCTAACCATTGTAACAATTTATATTTTCATATAACGCTCACCAAATGTTAGCGAGGAGTTAGCGTGGGAGGTGGTGTAGTACAAAGATTAGACACTGATGTTGTTTTAATATGTTTTATTTGTAAAGATAGATAGAGTGATATATATATTGAATTGTGTAAAGGTTGATGCTTCTCGCAAGACGATCAGCGGCACACTGAAAATCGCTGGCCCTTTGTCTCATCGAGCCCTCGCGCCTTTTTCCCACTCCAGGGCCGCGATGCTTTCGCGCCTTTTCCGTTCGGCGGGAAAACTCGCTCGCGACGCTTCGGACGTCTCCGCGACTCGCGCTCCCGATTGCTGCGCTCCTCTCTGCTCGAGGTGAGAGACCCACGTGCGAGCCCTTTGGGCGCCAGGCAGCGCGCGCACACACACACCTTATCGCGCAACGTGGCGACGGGAGATTGGCGCGAACGGATAGCTTGCGACGCTGAGTCGCTTACTGGCATAAGAGTTACGCTCCGAATTATCGGCCGGGCACGAGCCCGCGTCCGCGTCCTTGAGCCAAGATAGGCCAGAGGTGCTTATAAGGCCACCTCCGCACATAGGATCTGCAAGCCCGAAGCATCGTGAGTTCCTAGAGCCTAGGGACAATTGCTTGCCCCTAGCTTACAGCTACACGGCCGTGACGTCACTTCAGCGACGCCACGCCAGGACGCGGCCGCGAAACTGCCCCGGCCACGGGGCAAATATCAATACTTATGAGTCCCTGCTATCAGCCATGTGCGCAAGCCTATTCGCCTCGCCGCCTCCCCGTTGCCTTCGTATTCTTAATCAAAATAAATTATAAATTAACAAATGTAGTTACAACAATATTTTGCGGAGTGTGCCCTTTACACCAAACTAAATAAAATTTGAAATTGAGGACTACGCCAAAAAAAATTCTGGTAAACCTCTTATTAGTACAATTATTAGTGCAACAAGTAAATAATAGTAGGTTTGAACCGTAATACTTAATTCTGGCGATGTATTATTATGATTTGTTTAATCAATCGCCGTAATTATTGCGAGGATTGCTTAAGTATCGGCCTTCATATTTTCCATCATTAATTCAAAAATATTTCAATACATATCATTAAATCTTTATAAGCGTAATTTTAGATATGGTAACAAACAAAATCAAGACTTTTTAACCGAAAGTAATTTATTTTTACTCAAATGGCAGTTAAATATCAGTTACTTAAAATTATTTAATAATCATGGAGGGACTGTAGTACATTAATTAATTGGTAGATGAAGTGCACTCGGAACTTCTCTTTACCTAATAATTATTCATTCGAAGCTTTGAGCTCCGCTCAATTCCTTTTCAAGAATATTAATACACAATTTATATACATATTCATTAGAAACGTTGCATTAATATTCATCAAGCCTTTGCAAATAAATCGTAAAAATACGAGTACTCAAGTGAACTTAATAATTGGATATTTTTGATCAACTGTTTTGAGGAATATTATTTATAAATGTGAGTCGATTTGCGTTTAGCAATTTCGTTTGCTACTGTAATATGTAAACAGTTTTTTATCTTACGTCTAGTCTAAAAAACATTATCTTATTATGGATTAGTATTGGATTTTTTTATAGAAATTAATAGTAACATTTTTGCATTAATTATTTTAACTACTTACAATAGCGATTAGCGTTACCAATAAAAAAATAAAAAAGCATTGATCAAACTAGTATGAAAGCTCCTAATAGCTTAATAGGTGATAAGTATTAATGCTTGGAGATTTCCGGAGGAGGAATTTCAATAATTTGAAGTTTTTATGTACACATCTCCTCGACGGTGTGCCTTTCCGGGTCACTATTTACATTTTAAATACGAGCGCGATGGCGCGCTTGCGCGGATATTCGGATGCGCGTTCTTATGTAGAATTTGAATTTTAAAGCAATCGAATCCTGAATCTGAATAAAACCGTATCCGAATATTCAAAAGCGCCTCCCAGGCCCAACGCGGCAACGGTGCATTTTGCAAATCTGATTCTGTATCTCCTCGAGCTGGCGCGAAACTACCGGGAATTCTAAATCCCGAATTCTTCTTCGTAAACATTAGTCCAACTCAGGATATTAGATTTTCGGAAAGGTGCGACGAGCACAAGCGGAAGCTCGAGGAATCAAATGGCATTAAGCGCCATAGAGAAAGTAATAGTTGGGAATCGCTTTGCGATTCGCGAGCCCCGAAATTCCTCCAATCGATTTTACCAGCGAGGTCCTTTATTCCTTGCTCTCGATAATGATTCGGATATAAGGCTCGGATAAAATAATTTGCATAATTATATTGGGGCCAGAATTTTTGAAATTGGATAACTCCTTTCGAGTGATTAAAGTTTTAATGGTTCGTAAAATGTTTGTAAAAGTTTTATTGTATTAAAATTTGAAGATGAAATGCATGCATATACTCAAAAAGCAGTTAGGAGTTAAGAGAAAAGCATCAAACGCACGACTTGAAAAGCGACGTCAAGCATCGCGCGAATTCCGCCTTGAAAAAACGATCCGATATCCCCCGGGCAATATTTAACCTCCGGGCGAACCTCCTCCAGGGCCCTTATTACCCGCCGGACGCTTGGGCCGCGCAAGCGCGCGTGCCGAATCGCTCGGCCGCAATGTTCCCGCGCGCAACATCTCCATCGACGGAGCTCGCGAACCGCAGAACCGCCACCCGCGGCGCTCGGCTCATGCGCAAGAAGGACGGGAAAAAAGAGTGTATAAATCCCCGATTCGGTAATTCCGGAGGCTCCGCGGCATAAATCCAACTTCTGCGGCGGCCGGGCTTGGCTCGCGCCCCCGCAAGATCCAGGGACTTTTGCCAGCGGAACTCTAATCCTCGGCCGAGTAGCCGAAAGGAGGGGCCGCGGAGGAGGGATAAGGGAGCGTGAGGAAAGAAATGTGTGCGTCGGAGCCGCGGAGAACAAAGAGGAATAATGAGGTTGGTCGAGAGAGGACGCCGCGCCGGCCCCGAGGAGGATGGGGAGGGAAACGATGAAGCGGCATGTGACCGCCGCCCCAGGACTCTACGAGGACCTCCGCCGAGGGATTTTCATTCGCGGCCGCAGGCCAGCTCCCGCTTCGCCCCGCTAAGCGGTCAATTCTGCCGTTAGCCTGTAAAGCGTAAGTTATCCGCGTCAAAATTCAATCGGCCAACCCTCAATGGCTTTTAGATCGCTACTCCAACTATTTTCGAGAATTGTTCGTTATCATTGGATCATAGTAGATCCCTTCCATTTATCACGTATCGATTACATTAATATTTATTTATGCTTTATTGTTCTAGTAGCGTTCGAGTTTGCGAGTTAATTAAAAGTGCTCGGTTAATTTCTCACTAATACTCATTATTTCATTGAAGCATTTATGGAGAAAAACTATTAATCTTCTAATGGGGCGTGAAGTCGAATAGGCTATTATGCAATAAAGTTAATTAAATGACATAAGGAGAGTGTCAAAGAGTACGCGTTTTATAGCGGTTCCCGTCCATTCTATTTTATGTGCACTATAATAAACTGCAATCATTTTATTCTTGTCTTTCTTCGCAGCCCTGGGAAATACTGTATTAATTCTTTTAGAAATTTCATTTACTCGCAGTAATAGCTGGATTGTCATCCCTCTCGTGCAGTTTCCCGCCAACTAAACGTGGTTATATAAAGCGCATTTCCGTTCTCTCCTCTAATTAGTCGGGGAAAAAAGGCCCGGCAGCACAAGAGACGAGTATAATTCGAATGCCGATCCTTGAATAATTTGAAGCAGAGCACCCAGGTCCTGACACTTGCCTGTGACGTCCTCTATTCCAGCGGCTCCTCGCGCATAATAGTTCGGTCGAAAAATAAGGGTAAAATCAATTTCCCATCCCGTCGGGCCGAACTGCGATCCATAACAAAGAAAGTTTGCCTCGCGCATACCATCGCAGCGAGATAAACGAAACTATGGCCAGATAAAGGAACAATAAGGACAATGGAGCAGGGTGGAAGTAAGAAAAAGATTGAGATAGGTTTCTATCGCGGGGTGGGTGGGATAGGAAAAAAGAGGGAAACCGAGGGTAAAACAGGAGGAGGGTCGCGTTGAGTTACGCAGAGTTTCAGGCCCAGCTATATAGTTTAATATCTGGGCACACTTGCCAGGATGCCGGGCACTCGATAATCTCCGTTCGAGCCACATTTCGTTATCTGGCTCTTCCTAGCCGGGGGTAATGGATACTAAGTCCCGCAGCCTCACACCATCACTTTATGATTTATAATTTGGCGACGATTTTTCAGAAGTCATGAAGATTTTTAACACTTGACCTCATCTCCCCTCGCTACCCCCGCTTTTATGAGGGCTCTAGTGGGGGGAGGGTTCAATGGCGCAGTTGGCTCGCGTGGAGATGCCCAGGGGACGCACTGGAAAACGTCCCGCGAAGCGATATATGATTTACAAGTTAGGCGTTTCATTTAATCACCTAACTACACGAATGGCTCAACAACAATTGAATGAAGACCTTGTCAAGGTATCATTTTTGGAATTGGCAGCTGCAAGCACCAGGGGAAATTATCGTTCCGATGTTAACCTACCTTTCGTGGGATGTTCAATTTTTGTATTACCATTAACAGTGACATTAATGGTTTGTACAACACACAAAATACACCTAAAGATAATCTTTTATTTGTGAAGATGAGTTATGATTTGTTTAAAATGCGGAACAATAAGCAAATTAGATTATGTCAAAAATGACTATTAATTAACAGTGCAAAAACGAGTTTTATCAGTTCAAAAACATGACAAAAAGAGGAGATTGATATAAAAAGAAATGTATTCTTTAAATTTAACATACAGCTATTAATTAGGTCATCAGATTAAATTATTAGAAATGATAAAGTTACCTAGGTTAATCATTTGCTATAACAGTAAAATATAATATCGGCTGCTAATTATTATAACTCGATTGAATAAAGAATAATATGTATTTAATAGTTTAAAAATAGTTACATGTACTTAATTACAGACAGATTACACGTCTTATTTATTTATTTTTATTTTTAGGCCTATAAATAAAGAGCAATTCGTGGATAGTGCTAATTTTTGAGTCGTTTACTATTCACTGTGTTCAATATAAGCTGTACAACATTAGAAAAGCAAATTATTATTACTGTTACTTAATTTACTTTAATTAATATTACAAGAGCAAGAACTAAATAAAATCACTTTAGTTTAGCTTTCAATGCTAGACTGTGAAGCCGGCAGTTTTAAGGCTACTGCTTAATACTATAGAAAATTCAAATTTTAATAAACCTCGTAGAAATAAGCAGTTTTGTTAAATATGTAATATCTTTATTCTATACACATTCGTAGAATAAATAAAACGAATCATATACTTATTACTACAAGATTAAAATTTAATTATAATAAGAGATCTTATAAAATATACATTATAAAGAATATTGAATATTTCTTAAAAAGTTCTTTCTCAATAGTACTTACTTAGGCAATAGTACAAATTTGATTTGTTAATTTGTACAAGCGATGACTTCTTTCAATTCAAATATTTTAAATATTAAAATATTCGTTTATTAAAAATTAAAATTTTTATTCTTATTTATTTTCTTGAAATAAATCTGCAAACACAATTAACACATTCTGTTGTTTCATATTGCATCTCCAAAATAAAAATACAGCGATGGCTCAATCTTGTACGATTCCTTAACCGATGGCTTCGATACCTCGCACTATATTGAAATCGCAGGATTTACTTATGAAATTTATGAATTCATATTCAAAACGATCACGTGGAAAATGCAGGGCTCTTCCACACTAGCTGAAGAACTAGGTTATTAGACATAATTAATCACCACTTAGTTGACGCTGTCGTCGGCAAAACTTTCATCAAACTGTCAAGCCGGAAATTCGCTGGGGCGACGGCTATTAAATTCTGCGCCGACTCGCTATTTCAAGCTTTCACTCTTTGACCCTTTGTGCACTACCCGTGCAGAGGGACTTTATACGTCCATGAAGAGTCCAGCGCGCTCACTTACATCCACTTTCAGCGATTCGCGCTTCGTTACCCCGCGGGGGGGTTGAATAAGAGTTCAGCTACTCGCACCGCGTCAGCTATGCGTCTATCCGGCGCCTGGCTATGATTCCGGTAATGTAACTTGTATCATCATTAATAAAGTCAGCACAAGTAAAAGGAAAATACAAATAGAAACATAAATATAATTTTAGTTTATAACTAGTTATAAGAAAAATCACATTAATTTAATTAAATAAAACAGATATCTACTAGAAAATATACTTCGTCAGATTTTTAACAAATGTAGTAAAAATAAAACAAAAAATATAAAAATTAAAATAATGATGTATATATATATTACAAATATACTAGTATATGTACACAAATCTACGTGAAAACGCGCACTCATAAAAAAGAGATTATAGAAATGCGGATCCAAGACTAGAATGAAGGTAATTCATATCTCTGTAGTATTTTTAGACGCACCAATATTATACTTTATATGATCCTAAAAATGTATTTCTTCTATTATGTAGTGTATATATTCATAATTCTAAATAATTACAAAATAAAATTGTCCATCAACCTCTTAGTGAAAAATTCAAAATGACATAAATAACGAAGAATTCCTTTCAGATAATTTTACGGAATAAACCTTCTTCCAGTAAAATATCTATAGTACAAGTAAGATATTGAGCACATTCATTACATCAAGAGTAATATAAAGAGTATCGTCATACTCTATTTTTTCATTTAATTAATTTGAAGAAACTAACTATAGTAACTAAGGTTTTTTATCGGTTCCGTTATTGTAATAATGAAGCTACTAACAAATTCCATGTAAGTTAACTAAGTAAAATTACTAATAAGGATAAGTTTAAATGGAATACTGATGCTCTTTTTAAAATTTATTGAATTAAAGCAACATCTTTGCTACCAAATCAGGTCTTAAAATATTCCTTACATCCGTAAAATTAGAGAAAATATAAACATCATTATTCGAGACGGAAAATAGAACGCATCCCAATAAAATACGCTGTAAAGGTATCAATTTTTGTAAATAACCAAGATTATCGTCCTATCAGGTCTGCTATATGATTAATTAATCTCTATAGATAACTTATACTGGACTTCTTTTATTAATAAAATATTTTTATAACTTATATATGTAAAATCAATCAAGTACGTGAAAATAACTTGCCTGACATCTGGTATTGACAGCATGATTAGTTAATACAATCAAGAACTTGCACATTCATAAGTTGTCAAACATATAACTCCATATTGCTCCAATTACTACAATATTATCTGTTTTTTATCAAAAGCTTATTCGATATTCTGTATTTTATCTTTATTAGTCACGACGATTAAAATTGTATCTCTATTACTCAATCTGAAAAATTTAGTTCCAAACTTGTGTTGGCAATTCAAATTGATTGCCTTTTATATTTATATTCAAATCAGTTCTTCCATCAGTCAAAATAAATTTTTTAATTAAGCCCTTGTTTTAAAGGTTTTTTTCTTGAGTTCTATTCTACTCCTTTGCTTTAAAAGAGCACGTCTCCGGCAGGACAAAACGAACAAACTCCGAGCACGCAGATCGCGAAAGAGGACTCAAACGAGAAAAAAGGCGCGTGTGGTGAAAGTTTTTTTTCCGAAAAGGGAAAGAGGGGGGAAACGCGGACGGCGTATACACGGGCGCGTGTATACAGCGACAGAGGCGCAAATTGGACGAGGGCTGCGATCTCGCACCGGCGAATTTTCTTGTTACACCCTGTGGCGCAGCGGCTGCCCGGCTTCGTTTCATTTCTCCCTTCCACCCTGCATTTATCTCACTTCCTCGGACTATTTATTTCTTTCGCCTCATCTATCTTAACGCCGCTCGTCCGCCGCTGTCTTATTTGCCGTTCAGTCACTGCCTCTCGGCCGCCGTCGCGTGTAAGCTCGGGCGTGCGTCGCACCAGACGCTGCCCTTCTCTTTTTTTCCACATTTTTTCTTTGCGTATACACTGTCCCTGTGGTATTTTTCCTTCACCCAAAGGCCGTCTGGGACGTAAACCTTTTGTTCAATACACAATTTAATGTCGGCCATCAATTTCGGTTTGATTACTAAAGATTATACATATCATAAATATTAAATAATTATTATTAATATAATACATTATTCACTTTACCACTTAAATTCTTGCTTTATATTGCATTAAATATAAAAAAATTTAATATTAAGGCATTCAATAATTCGCTTTACTCTTATTTATTAATTAATAGTTTTAATTATCTAATTTGATTTGTATAAATTTTTTTCAAAAAAATACTATTAACATAAAGTAATCGAAATGAGTACAGAGAACCATTTTGGATATTGATAAATTCAAGTATCATTAACAATTAATTTATAAGCTGTACGCACAAGCAAATGAGTGCAACAATATAAACAAAATATAATAATTGAGTCATAAAGTGTGATCGTTAATTCGTCAGAAATAAGGCGCGCCAGTTACAGTGACACATAACGCGAGGGTAAGTGTTAATCTTGGTGGGTTAGCTCGAGCGACGCTCAGTGCCAAGTCTGCGGGATTATCGCGCATCTTGTAATTGCCAACCAATCCCAAGGGGTAAAACGGAGAAGGGAGAGTACAGAGTAGCGCGCTTGCTTGGCATCAAGCCTGATTGTGTCCTAGTGCTTTCTCTATCTCGCCCGCACTTTATTTAGAGTAGCCAGAGTGATGAAATTTCCAGTGCCATCGGTACGCTTGTGTCACGAGACCGGTATCTATTGTGCACCAAGCTACAGTCAGATTTTCAACTGTGACTTAAAAATATTTCAAATCGATCAATTACGATTTATTGTTTATTATATATTTCTTATATAAATGTCATGATGTCTTAAATAAAGGGCTTGACGTCGGTCTTGTAATAATTCTCAGTTGAGTACACATGCTTGATTTCTCTAGTGCAAATGGTTTTAGCACCGTGCATTGTAGCACATAAAAGTAAAAAAAAACGTCGTAGGAATGTCTTTCATACATCTCGTGTCCATTCAGCTGCTGGTACCGCACTCATCATGGCTATAGGGTATACATCGAAAGGCTCAAAGCACAAGGTATCCAACGGAGAGCCGCCTCGCAATAGCGGTTGTTGCAACAATGAAGCGAGCCTGCGCCTCGTTGTTATTATCGACCGAAGAAGAGCTTTGATTCGCCCTCAATCAGGCCAACATGCATACGTGGCTCACGCAAGAGTATTTTAATGAGTTACTGATGTGGGCGGCCATACATGCCAAGACTGTAGATACAGCTGAGTTCTACTAATACAATATACAGATTTTGAATTTTTCTTTCAAGGCGAGGCTTGTCTGTAACAGTTATCACTTTTCTAATTTGACATTTATAATTAAATAACTTGTATATTATATATATTTTTAAATATTTAACATTTCCAGACCCGCCTGAATAAGAATAGAATAATGTATTTTACTAATATGCAGAATGCAATAATAATAACGACTAATTTGGTAAACACACTATAATTTTAGATTATTCAAATTAAAAAATTGACCGATAGTTGGTATTGCATGCATTATGTCGATTCCATTGAAACTGTAGTATATAATCAGCAATTAGTTATCGAGAACGTCTAAACCAATTATACGTATTATTGCATTTCATGTAGTTACATGAACGCTCTGGGAAAGGGATGAAGGAATCCTCGGTGCAGTCATCGCCGCTAATTCAAACGCATATCCGCGGTAGCTGGCTGCGGTCTCGGACTTACACGATTACAGCTGCCGGCGCTGTAATGACTGCCTCGTTTCATAAGCCGCTGAGTTCTCGCGGCCTGCCTTACACCGCTAATTAGTTTCAATGGATTGTTTAGAATCTGGCCTCGGACATGCGCTAGCTTGTTTCTGGATTTCGTCCTCGGCGGAACCGCATACTTACACGATTATTGTATTGTTAGAAAGCGCCAACAGCCGCAATTAAGTCTCACAGATGTTCTATACTCTGTGATAGATTCGCACGAGGGTCTCCCCGAGTAAACACCGGAAATAAGTGGCTAGTTGACCAAGAGTCGCGCGTCCGAAATTCCGATAAAAAGGCCAGAATGTGGCGCGGACGCGGACGCGTCACGGACGAGCCGTGACACGGGATTCTCCCAGGCGAAAGCGCGGGCCTGCAACTAGATGCCGCCGGCGAGGGCGGCTCGATGCTCTTCGCGCTCGCGCATTACCATAAACTCATCATTTATACAAGTGCAGCGTGTGCTGCGCTGCGATCTTCCTCCCGCCCTGAAATACTGCGCGGCTAATGGATAGACTCTGGCGCGACAGGCTCGAGCAGACCTCTGAAATAGTAAACGGGGGTTTTTTAGACTCGTGGGATCGCGAGGCCCAGCCTCTGGCCTCAGTCGATGAATTCTTTAGGGGGCTTCCTATCGCTCGGATAACGTAACTGCAATCCGTCGCGTTTTCTTTGTTACCGTGGGATTGATTAGCCCCTTCGCTTCTTCCACCGAATCCATTTTAATTGGGCAATCGATATCGCTTTTGATTGACGTTTCACTTTACAATATTTATGATTCAGTGTAATATTTTGATTCGAATGCGGTCATTTAAGAATCTATTGACTATTTTAATACGAATTCAGAAAATAAATCGAGATAAATAATTTACAATTATGTTTGAAGAGAGGTCAGTATCCTAAATGTTTGAAAATTCATGTACATGCAAATATGGAATGTGACATACTTTCATATGTACTCGATACATATGCAGTTATATACGCTGTAACTGTTACATATGTCTTGACATATGTAGTTATATTCGACTGCCTTAATTCAGAAAGAATATTATTTGCTCATGCATAACGATGATTAAACATTTCATTTTTGTTATTTCTCTATAATGTAAATAATATAATCAAAGTACTTTATTTCAATCACAATCATAATCAATTTCTGATGTGTTTTTGCAAATTCAAATTAAAGTAACAAGTTAAAGCGATTTCAATGAAATTTTCATATTTCACTAATTTATTTATATATTACTCATATAACTTTTTAAATTTTATTTGCCTTGCTAGCAATAGTAAGATAATTAAGGACAAATTACTACTATTTAAGTATTTATACAACTTTATAAATAAAGTTACAAATTTTTCGGCCGCATAATTATTAAATCACAATTGACACAGCACTTCTAGCAATCTTTGGCACGGAAATATTCCCTTGTGGCATGTCTGAATGTTGCAATTACTACACATTTGCGCTAAGGGAGCATTTATTTGCCAGCGAAAATGTCCAGCTAACGGCCCATTAAAAATGTAATCATCCGATCAGTGTCGTCGTCAACGCCACGTTCTCTCGATATTTTTCCCCTATCGCAGTTCGTATACTCTACACACAAGATTGCAACCTATGATTGATGTACAAAACCTTTCGAGCTTCAAGAATTTTTATTGGAATTTCGAATGACGCTTTAGTTTTTTTGTTTGTCTCAAATTTTGTTTTTAAATTTGTACTCTGTGTCTGGAATTTTATAGTGCATTGATCAAACAAGTATAACAATCGCGTCCATTTCAACTCCCCAGTACTATTATTTTTTTATTTACTGTCCAGTTGAATGACAGTATTCAACCTGACAATTCAAAAAAATAATTTAAATAGAACATCTAATGTATCAGCGACACATCCTACAAAGTATAGGCATTTAATATGTAAATATGTTTTGTTTAATTATGACCTTATTTTTACTGATAATACGAAGGCGACAGGGAAGCGGCGAGGCGTATAGGCTTGCAAGTACGCCAACGCACATATCTTATAAGAAGTTATTGGTATTTGCCCCGTGGCTTGACATCCTGGCATGGCGTCGCTGAAGTGATGTCACGGCCGTGTATCTGTTAGGGGCAAGTAATTGCCCCTAGGCTCTGGGAACTCACTACCTTGGCTTAAGGATATGGACGCGGGTATGTGCCTGGCCGATCATTCGGTGCGTCGCACTTGCGCGTGTAAGTGAGAAGGCCTGATTAGCTATTCGTTCGCGCAAATTTTCCGTCGCTACGCTGCGCGATTACCTATATGTGACGCATGCTACGTCTCGCTGCAAAGCTCGCGCGCGAGTTGTCTCGCCAAGCGAGTAGGAGCGCTGGAGTCAAGAGCGCGAGTCACGGAGATGCCCGAAGCGTCGCGATCGAGTTTTCCCGCCGAGCGGAAAAGGCGCGAAGGGCCTCACGGAGCTGGAGTGGGAAAAACGCGTGAGTGTTCTATATGATAAAAGATTCTACATTCTTTGTCCTGTCGATTGCCTTGCGAGAAGCATCGTTGCGTTATCGTACTGTTTACTTACAAATATACATATATCCATATAATAAATTAAAATAAAATCAAACGGATAAGAAATGTGTCTATTTTCCTTGCTACTCTTCAAAGCGTCTCCCCCGTTCACTTCTCCAGAACATTATGACTAAATAAAAGTTGTTGTTAAACAAATAAATATAAAATAAGAAAAATGTTGGAATTTATAGCTTTATTAGTGATTTATACATTTGGTAACTTACATTTTGTATATACACTATTACAATATATGCTTGGAGGAAAATTAGCCGACAGAAGGTCGCACAAGTAGTTTTATTACCTATCGACATATACGATACGAAAAATCTCTCAGCTTAATCGACTACGTGTAATTTTTCCTAGTCACCGATAACATCGCAGTTGGCCTCCTCCTCCCTGTCCCATTCTCTATCGCGTTTGGCTGCGTGTAAATTTTAGTCGGCATCGAAGGAAAAAAGAGATACGCGCCCGTCGAACCTGTGCAGCGTTGCGCCCGTCAGCTCGACTGGCGCCCCTGTAGCGCACACGGAGGCACTCCTTTGTCTATACGACCTGGAGCCTTCGCTTTATCATCCGCGCGCGACGTCCCTCTATTTTCCTGCGCGTTCTCGCGAGGCTTCCCGGGACGCAGAGGCGCAGGGCGCGGCCAAGTCGCCCGAACGCGCGATCAACGCGTTGCCAAACGCCGCCGCCATTTGCATTTGGTTCGCGTGCGCCCGCGCGCACACACGTATCCCCGGCTCGGGTAAATATATTTCGACCTAGCCTCGGCCCTTTTGCAGCTCGGGCCCCGACCTCACTGTGTACTTTAACGCATGCGGAAGCGGCGCGGGCGGCCCTCGTGGAGGCTGCGGCGCGCGCCGAGCCGTGGAATATGTTTTGATGAGAGGCTGTCCGCGCAGTGAGAGAGAAAGAGGGAGCCTACCTGAAAATCGATCCCCACCCCAGCCCCCACTTGCCATCGAGGAAAAATGCGCGCCCGGGCGGGATTTGTGCTCGCGACTCCTCTCGCCGTATACTCGGCGCGGCCGTTTCTTTTTTCCCCGACCCCCCGACGGCTCTCACGCGCGTTCGGCCTTTTTTTAAATGCAAATTACTTGCACGGTTCGCTCCATATCTTTCGCCACATGCCTCCCGAGTGTATCGGACAATTGATTCGCTCTGCAACTCGTATGTGCTCGCTTATTTGTAACTGCTTTACTCGATCTTGGACAAGCGGTGCATGTCCAATATCTCCTAGGATTTCTCCCCTTCAAATGAAAAAAACGACAGGTTCGAGAAATGCACCCGAAGTCTACATATTACCAATTATATAAACTGCCTACAATGCTTTTTCTGGATAATTGTAAATGATTGTTGACTAATGTTACGGATGTAAGGTTCCATATGCACAAAATAGCAGTATTTGTATAAAAACCCGTATAAAACTAAGATTATTTGCAGTCTCCATTGTATTAAATATATGATGGAATACTATTTAATAGACAAATTGCGAGACTGCTATATCATGCAACGATAGTGCCGAATACAATTAAAATTATAGTACTGAAAAAATCGAAATTTATATTGACTTTATCGCAGAGAAGTCACACTAGACAGGTATAATAATCTCTAATAATAGTAATTATTAATAACAGAATAACCTAAGAAAAAAGTGTAAGTAAAATTTGTACTTTCGTAATGAAGATTTGTATCTTTTGTTGTGTTGTTTTCACACAACAATAAGTTTCTTGAGTTGCTTTGCATTTATGTTGAACCATACTCTTAAAGAATTGTAATAAAATTAAATAAAAAAATATATACAGAAAATAAATTAAAGTAAAGAAATAATCCTGCTCTTATTTTTTATTCAAACAATAAATTATGAATTTAACAACATCCTTAAAAAAACATAAAAGGATGTTTCGTGATTTATTATAGATTAATATTTGTTTATTTATTATTGACACAACAATCCATAAATACAATTTATTATTGCAATTGCAGTATATAATATAATAAGTTTAATAAAATAAGTTTTATAAAAAATGCAATAATAAATATCGCTAATGTTCTGAATGTAACTGTTTTTTTTATCTTGGATCGTATACATTGTATGCCATCATAAAGTGTTTTAACGGTATAAGCACTGCCTGAAGTGATCAATGAAGTATTCTTGAACAAAGTTTTTACGTTTGTCTGGAAGTTTGGCCTTTCATTGAAATAAGTGACTGAAAGACAGATGCGTAATTAATGCAAATGTAACGCGATTTGGAAGTAATTTCAATTTGTTACGAGGCAGAACTTTAGGAGAAATATCTACATTTATATAAAGGTAGCTTAAAAGCGATTCAGGATAACTTCAGATTGATAATGGCTAACATAATTGCTCTTGAACTTTATTCTTTATAAGCTCACAGTTTAAAAAAGTTATTTTTCAAACATACAAATATTATGGATTAATCACTTATAATATAAATACTTTTAAAATAACTTTTTTAAAATAATATGATACAATATGATTATTATTTCTTATATGAAAATAAACATAAATATAATGTTTTAACGCTTTTATTTTATGAGTATATATATACAATACATATATGCAAATATTAGATAACAATCAATGTCTAATACAATCCATTAGAGTATAATTACGTACGATTATATAACTATAAATAATATCTGATAATATGTAGATTAATGAGTATTGTATAATGTAAATATATAATTATTGGAACATCATAAAAAATTATGCTTTAAACATATTGTGAATTAATACGTTTGTGTAGTAATTTTCCAGAATGATGTATCTTCGAATTGTATTAAAAACGTATTTAACGAGGATAAAGGCTGTATATAGACGTTGAGAGGTCCTCAGTACTCTTACTTGTACAAAGGCGCTTGCGAAAACGCGAATATCAACTACGCCCATCTTGAATGAACTGCCGAGTCGGCCGGCAGGGTGAATCGTCGATTCGCTCGGTTGCGGGTAGCGCAGCTCGTGTCCGCCCGCGATATCCCGCGGGTGTGCAGTCGACAGGGCGCGCGCACACATGGGCGCGCCGGAGGGAGGCACAAATAAATCCCCAGCGGGGCGGCCTCGAATGCGTTCGCGCTACCCGCGCGCCTCGCGAGAAGTTGCGAACGAAGGGCTTCGCAACAGCTGAATCGCCGACCTCCGCGACGTAGTGCCCCGGTGCGAAACTTTGCCGGCAAACAAATCCGTTACGGAAATCCCTTGTATATAGCCCGGCGTTCAGTCACTCCCTTATTCTGATTAACGCCCCGCGAGCCCTTTTTCCGCTAAAGGCTATATTGGATGCGCCGCAAAGGCTTGAGTGCAGGTGACTTTGACTCGGCAACAGTGTTAATCAACCCGAAGCAGTATAAAAAAACGCGCAGAGTGCATCAATTTGCCTTGTATATGAGTTAATTAATTAAACCATGGCGTGCGTGAAAAGCACATTGAATTTTCGATCGATAGGCTATAAATGGCGTATCAAAATATTAATTGGTCAGGCAGATTGAATCGTAAAGTATTAGCCAATTTAGAAGTCTTTCCCAGTCGACTCACTTATACTGATAAATTATTTCATTTTATGGTTTTGTAATCTAATAATAATAATAATAATCTGCAGTTGAAAATAAAAATATAAAATTAAACATAAATAAAGCATAAATAAAAAGAAAATGTTTCACAAACAAGCTATCGTAAACATTGAACGATACAACCAACGATTTAATTAAATTAAAAATTCATAACAAAATTCAAAGATACATTTTAATGTTAATCGTATCCGGTACACATATTTATAGGAAATCAGAAAACTTATAGTCTTATAATTTAGGAGAGCCGTTCCTTTTCGAATATCATTGTCAGTCATATGTATTAATAAACCATTAATCTAAGCGTCGGTATAGATAAAAGTGCCCCGTCAGGTAACAGAATTACGAGCTTTCTATATTAGTGTCAGGTATTCTAGAGTGCTTATTACCTTATCCAACGGGTTCTTGTGAGCCGAATATACTGACTGCAGCAACTAGGACCCCCGTGCCTACTTTTGCCCGTCTAGTCATCTTTTCTCGGCTTCCCGCTCTCGCATCCATCCCCGGCGTTCTTTCGGGGGGTCGAAGAAACCGGGAAATTTCCGCGGGAGTCGAGCGGGCGCGCGCTAAATGCGAGACTCGAGCGATTTCGGGCAAACAGACGGGCGCGAGCGAGGCGCGATCCCGTGTTTGTCTTACATGCGCCCGCGCCTACCGCTCTTATCCGGGCGGCTGCGAGCCGCGCCCCGTCCTCCCTACGTAGGCAGACGGAGTAAATATGTAGAGCTCTTCCCTTTGTTTCGCCCGGGGCCTCCGCCCCCATTTCCCAGCGATCACTGAATAGCGACTCTCGCCTGGATTCTTCTGCGGATGCCTCCCGCGAGCTTTTCACGAAGGCTACCGCGGGGGGAGGTTTCACGGGCGCGAGATGACGAGTAACATTAAGTTTGCCAAGTCGGTCGCCGTTCTTTCCTATCGAGCCTAAGCGAGGTTATGGCGAAAAATTAAAGCGTGCCGCTGTGTTTTTAGAATGCGAGGACGTTTATTCTGTTCTTATCGAGCTTCATTTATTGTCACATTCGGTTACATTTACGAATTATTTTCAGTTTATAATGCACATTTGTCATGAGTAACTGTATACTTTACATAGTTTGTGCAAATTCTTTCACAATATTATGTCATAGAAAAAAAGCTCTCCAATACAGATGCACTTACTACCATATAAAATTGAATTTACCAATACTGTAATGTAGAAAACAATATAGAAATCGTTATTTTCATTGCTATACAGCAATAAGAATTTTTTACTGGCAATATATTTCTTGGAGTATACAAGTACCGTACACGTATCATACACTTTTCAACGTTAAATAAACGAATGTATACTAACTTTTAACAGATGAATACAACCATCGAATTGAAAAATGAAATAATAATCTATATACAATACATATCTCCTTTTCAACCGTAGCAATGCATTTGTTGCATAAAAATAATGTATAAATTATATCAGTGTGTCGTTAAATTTATTAAAAATATATAAAATGATTGGTGTTTTTTGTTTTATTGTTATTTATTATCATTAATAATACAGCTTAATTGCAGGTGACAACGTCGAATGACAATGTAATCCAGTGAGCCGAACATTCTATTCTAAAAACTGGAATGCTTAGAATGTTAAATGTTTCAGGTTATAAATACCCTCAACTTATAAACAGAAGAATTCGAATCTAATTATGAAAATTGAGCACATCTTATTTTAGGAGAAGACCTGATACGGAGTAAATGACAGGGAACTCTACCATCTTGAAAATTCGCCCCCTATAACTGAATATAAATAATACCATGAGATGCCGTCCGAACTCGAAGCCTCCCCCAAATGCAAATCCTTCAAGAGGCGCGCATAATCTGCTGGGCTCCTCCCAAGGACCTCAAATCCTTTGACGCTCCCAAGTTATTATCGTGCTAAATTACCTGGCAGTGAGCCCCTACCCCTTTTTCATATTAAAGCGAGCCTACGGCTTTAAAGTAGATGTCGCTTCTTATACGTATGTGTGTATATACATATATACCAACACGAAAATTGATGCCGCGCTCTACAATCTCTCGTATTTTAGGCCCTGTGAAATAATATTAAAAGTGCTGACACTAGCTGTGGAGGAAATATGACGAAGAGCATATACTATTTTCACAGGGACAGCATGATTTCGGCGAAAACTGCGACACCTCTGTTATATATGCTTGTACTTGTGCATTTCACCTTCTTTGTTATATAGTCTCACTTGCGCGATCTCTCCTTAAATTATCTTCGGGAGATAACTTTCTGCGGGTTTTCTCTTTGACTTGTCTTCAACTCGTCGACTTTCTTTCTTTTCTCCTTACTCTACCCTCTCTTTATAGGGTGGTCTTATCTTGGTGACTCGAGCACAAGCTACCATCGGCTTGGATATCCGTTGGATATATTATCAGAAGAAAAAATGATGCTTTGGTAATTTGAAAATCAATTGCTTTATTAATATTCATAATCATATTGAATGTACTCTGGAATGCAATTATATAGTCTATGTATATATTAATATACCTAATTGGCATTAATTAATTATTGTTTAAAAATAGTCAATGAGCGCATTTCCATACAAAAAATCTGTTGTGGCATAATTTATTAATTATTGTTTATCAAAAGTTAATCCCAGACAATTTTTCAATGTATGTAACTAAAAATACCCATGAAAGAGTCGGAATAAAGACAAATCTGATTCGAAAAGCCTTTTTAAAGTACCAAAAACGCGAGAACACGAGAAGATTACTGATTACGACTATACTCTCACTGGCCATCAAAGTCTGACGACAGACGGTGTCTTTTTTTCTATGTCCTCCTTCATCCTTGCACTTTACCGCAACTCCGTAAAGAACAAACGACGGGTACAGTTTCGCTGAAGCTCTTAAATCTTCTTTTCCGCGGAAACGAAACTTTTTGAGATCCTATAGTGAAAGGTTGGCTGGAATAAAGGGAGTTCTCTTGCGACTGGTATTTATCGTTTTATCGTGAATCTTCCATAGTGCATCCGGTTGCCCGATTTATCTTTTAGCCGTCAAAATACGTGACGTCTTAACATGTACAAGAGAAAGACCGCAACGCAAGAGAGAACTAACTGTGGGGACTAACAAACGGTGGGAATACAACCAACGTATGAAGTATTGATATTACGTTATTACATCGGTACAGTACAAAATAGAGTATCTCTTCATAAATGAAAAATGAAAGAAAAATTTTCCTGATTCTAATAAGTTATCCAAACATTATCTACTTTGTTTCTTTTTTATTAATTAAAGAATGATTAACAGTTGAATGTTGATCATCTGCTTTTCATCGATTAATATAAGATTCGCTGGAAAAGTAGTCTGGAATTTCTTTAGGCAGAGTATGATTTTCATAAACATTCATTTTATCAAAACATATATGCCTGATATTCAAAATGTCACCAAATACATTTATGAATATTCATACCTCCGCAAAAAAGTTCCGCTAGAATATTAAAAATACCTCTGCTAACATTTAATAAAGCAAGACATAAGAAAAGTTATGAAAAAACAGTATCCTGCACTGTACAGAGAAACATGAGCATAATCGAGTAAAGCAATTGTGGAGTCTTTGCACTTAATTTCTTGCTTCGTAAATTTCATTATTGATACGTGAGGGTCTCCCGGATTTTTTTTTTATCATTTAGTATAAGAGAATCTTGCCCGTTCTAATATACGCCCATTGCTAGTGCAAGTGTGCGTTCAACTTTAGATGAAGATTCTGTTCGAATAAATGTTCCATAAAAATATGCACGTTCGGTGTTGAAAGAATAAAATAGTATTCCTGAAAATATAAATTTTACGCGAGACACGTAAGATGATAGTTATTTCATTGAGATTCGCTATCTAGCAGAGAAGGCTTAAACTCCACTCGAAAGTTTTTTCCATACTTGCTGGAGTCTGGAGGCGGAGAATCCCACTTCACGAATTGAACTGTCCCTTTCGAATATGTAGGCAAAGTAAGCCCTGGGCTTCATCCAACAAAAACACACCTTGCGCGGGGAGAAATGACGCGAACAGGGGCGAAGGCAGGGGCGCGGGACAAAGTGAAAATTCGGCGGGGATAAAAAGCACGCGCGTGGAGCCCACGTTGGAAAACACAAGAAGACCGTTCGCGTGCGAGGGAGTGAGAGAGATAGAGTGCGCGAGAGTATGGGGAAGGGGCCGTGGGGCGGGGAGAAGCCGAAGGCGAAAGAAAAACACGAGGAGAGGGGAATAACGAAAGCTCTTTGCGCGGGAGCCGGCAAGTTGAGGGAAGTGATGGCGGTAAGCGCGCGGCGGTTCCCTTTGACGCGAGGACCGCGAAAAACTGAGCGGATAAATAAACCGCACGCGCGCAGCCCCTGCGGTCGAGGGCCGATCGGCCCGTGCACGCCGGCACTTTTTCATGCTCCCGCGCGGGGCTCGTGGATTCGGGGCGCGGCCGGGGACAGGGCCGGGTTGAAATAAACATCGGTGAATAGGCCGCGGGGCCGGTCGTAATGCCACAGCGGCCTATTGGCCCCGCGGCCGGGGCCGGGCGGCGCCCCCGAGCCATTTAAGTTTTAAGTCAAGCATTGTTTTTACGCCGGGGGCCCGCCCAAGCCTATCCCGGCGCATCGCTTTATTTGTTTTCATTTATTGCGTCTTTAAACGCGACGAAACAATACTGCGGGCATTAAAACCGTGAAATAAGCAATAAAAACTGGTATAAAGATGTGCCTTCTCGGCCTAGCTGCGTACACGACCCTGTATGTACACTCGTAACTCAAAGAGTTTAGAGAATTTCGTAAAAAAAAGAAAACAGTCGTAAAATCTTGTTAAAGAAGAGTTGCAGTTGAAACTACACAATACTGTTATACGACTTTCAAAACTTTCAGTTAAACTTTGTCGTTTCTATTTTTCAGCCCGTCCCTAGCAGTAATCTATATTTTCTACACTTTATTATATTAATAAAAGTAAAAGTAACATGCCTCATGTCACAAATATAGGCAACTTTACGATAGAATAAGTTAAGTGCACGTAGTTTCAAGTCTCGTGATGCTTTCGTTAACGGTCCAGCGCATCCCAGCTTGATGATCCTACTCCACTAATAAGTGCCCGCCCCACCCGCCCAAAACATGCGTGAATTACGCGGCACCACGAGGATACAAAAGTCCAGAGACAGGGTGGCCTGAAAGGTCTTCCGGGGCCGGTGCTTGTGACCTTAAGAGCGCTCTCAAACAAAATTATTTTGCTCCATGCCGCGCTCTCATTTTCACTACCCGCACGACAATCGACTCAAGAGTCTTCTCTTCTCTCTTTTTTTTCAACTCGCGTCCTGACTTAACGTTCAACGATTTAATTCTTCCCTTATACTGTGCTTTTTACATTGAATTTTACTCTATTTTTTCTTCGTTTCGCATATCGTTTGGCCATACAGATGTTGTCAAAAATCAATATAATATTTTAGCCTAAAAAGACTGTCTGAATCGATATGCCATTTTTTGAACAAAGGTTAAAAACCGTTTAAAATTCTATTTAAGAATTAATAAGAGTAATAAAACAAAATTCCTCGGTTACATAGTTTATGTTTCTGCTATAATAAATTAAACATATGCCTAGTCATATACTTTTACGTATTTTTACAATGTGTTTGTCAATGGAGCTTGATAAACATTGATAAGGAAGTCTTGTAGCATTATATTATGCCAAAATATTTCGAAACCATCGGCAGCGAAAAGGAACTCACTGAAGCAAAATGCGCATCTAATTACGAAAACACCTTGTGCAAATGGGATAACTTAGTGGGTCGTTACGATGCGAAACTGTTCTATTCACCCGTGTTCACAAATTAAATATCGCTTATAAATACATTCGTAACTCATGTGCCAAGGTCGCACAATACATTATCTCATTCAAAAGCTACTGTTAGCAAGTAAAGACGATATCCAGTTGCTAAATGAAATTGTACATACAGAGGTTTTATATCCAATTATTCTATTGCATATAAAATTATTATAATAAAATATATTATATACATATATATATATATATATATATATATATATATATATGAAAGTCAAAGAATAGCATAAGATAGTATAAGTATTAGATAATAAATTATTCAAAGTATTTCACCGTTATTACAATTATTTACCGATAAATAACCTATAAATACTTATGCAATTTCATAAAACCCTTTATTTATAAAAACAAAAGAATTTTTTAGTTAAAGTAGATAAAGATTTGTGACTTTTTTTTCTTGCATTAATTAAAATTAATGTTTTCATTTGATATCATTTTGATTATATTTTTAGTAATGACTTATTACGAAGTAAGTTAAATCGTTTAGGCGCATATTCGTTTGATTGCGCAACAGGCTATACATTTTATATCATATTTTAGTAAAAGTTGCGAAATATAATTATAGTTTTAAATTAATGAATAAATAAATTGTAGATTATGTTTGATTGCATCTCGCAGAGCGATCGGCTAAAAACTGCCGTGAATCCTTTGTCGCGGCAAATGTTCGCACTCTCTCCCCCCACTCGCGAGGCCCTTCGCGCCTTTTTCACCGTTCCGTGGGAAAACTAGAACGCCGCGCTTCGTGAGGTAATGCGACTCGCACTCCCCACCCGTACGCTTCTCCTGCTCATCGGAAAAGCTCGATCGTGAGCTTCGAGAGAGTTCGCGGTGCGCGCACTCACACTGACATACATGAGTCGACGGGAAAATGGTTGAAGCGAGCACATACATCTAGGCGCGTCTCTCCGAATTATCGGACGGGCGCATCTTCACGTCCTTGTCCCTGATCCAAGACAGTCTATACATAGGATCTACATAGTCTAAGGCGAGATCCAAAGAACCTAGGAACAATTGCTTACCCCTATCTGACGGCAACACGGTCGCGACATCGCATCAGCGATGCTGCGCCAGTGCTCGGACGCCAGGCTGTCGTGACCATGGGGAGAAAACATATTTACGACATTAAATTGTTTGTTCTAAACTTTTTACTCTACCGCCGCTGCTTTGACAAATCGTTTTCAGATACATAAAAACAACGCTTAACATAATAAACTACGCAGTACGTAGTCAACAATAATTTGACAGTGTACGTCGGATACAGTTTTTTTTTCTCTAATTTTATCAAAAATTAATATTTACTTCGGTTTAACTTTACATTGTTATTTTTTAGTGCTTCTCGAATAGCGGTATATTTCTTTTTTATCTATTTCGCTATATTTTGACTGACATGTTCAGGTACCTGTATTTTTTTTCTCTCGATACTGTACAAGTTATCTCATAGAATGTTTTCCATGTGCTATGTTATTTTACACTTTTCTATTCTGAACTTTCAACTCCATTTTTTAAATTCCGATTTCTAACGGGTATTTTTATTTTAGAATTATTATAATATTAAGACAGAATTATTATAATAATTAAATATAGCAGAATAAATAACAATAACAAATTATATTCGTTAAGAAAAAACTATGACAATTATATAAAATTTAAAAAATTGTGGTAGGTTAAGTAGATAATTACGTGTAAAAATTGTAATATTTTAATTGTTTTGCAATATTCACAATTGGTGTTTGCTTAAGAATTAACTCCAGCTTAGGGCAATTAACTTATGGCATATTTTTCTACTAGCCTGATTCCTAGAATACGACTGTAAACTATTTTATTATAAGCATATTATAATACAAGGCTAATATTTTGAGTATTCTTGGCTTGAAAAGAAATCTATATTATTTCAAAAAATGTTTGTAACATATGGTTTTAATATGACAAATTCAGCCGCAGGTTGACTTTTTTCGTAAAAATCGATTTTTTATTTGATATCCGATAAAAACTATACCGAAAGATTGGATGGTCCGCGCATTTGCCTATATTTAAATATTGAAAGCATAATATTCTTACTACTGCATTTTTAATATTTTCAGGCTATGTACGAACTGTCCTTGTATATATCGCGTACAAACTATTTGGTGGGCATTTAAGTTCTTGTTATTACGAGTATAATGAATTGCTGGCATGCATAGTGGCGTGCAGGCAGCAGAGCGATGATTTCATAATTCGGCGGTCCCAAGCTTCAGTCCCTGCCCAGTGTCTCCTGCAATTGACACAAACACAGCTGTAAACCAAATACCATGTTAACCACCTATCTCCAACGACATCCCTCCCTGCGGTCGCATAAATGTACACGGCCGAGGAATCGCGAAGCTATAAGTTAAAAGTTCCCTCCACTACCTCTCTTCGAATTATGCTTTCTGCATTGGGAAAAGTGCATTTTGGAAAAGCGAGCCGGTACTTTAACGACGATCGAGGGCGGCCCCGGGTAACGGTCGCCGAGGGGACGACTCACGAGACGTCTCCGACTGTCAGGCGGCCCGCGACATTGGAGTTGGGGAAAAAACGAGCGCAGCCGAGCACGAAATGGTCCTGAGAGACGAACGGCGGCACTCGGGGGGCTCGCGTCTCTCCGTTGAAAGCTTCGATTTTAATGGCCCGCGCACTCGGCAGCGGTGATAAATCGGGCGAGTGTCGACTCGTGAATGAATTTAAATTTTTGTCGCTTCTGTCGCGGGAAGCCGACTCCTGTTTCAGCGGATTAAACAATTCGCAAATAGTCGCTACGAGACCTTACCTTGAACAATTAGTTTTATCGCATTTTACTTCTTGAGCTTTACTTCTAGTCGTTTTTCAGAGTAACAACTAACGAATAAAGCGCCTGATATAAACTTGCAAATACTAAAGTAATTGCGTGGCTGGCATTCGAAGCGGGGGTGCAAGCTTGTTGGAGTCTACTTGATTGTACATGAGGGTACTCGGAGCAGACCACTAATTTCGATCGTTCACTCCACTGCGACTCGACCGAGCACCATTCCGATTGGTCTGCGTATTCGAGCGCGATATCTTGCTTGAATTTCGGTACACCCTCGCTCGAGCAAGTAACATCGCTCTCGACTCGGTTGTTACTAAAAACTTACCGGAATCAAAACAGCAGTCACGATACATTTAGCCCTCAATAGGTAGTTTACTAGTATAATTCCTATCCAGGTAGCAATTGAAACTAGTTTCTAGCCAATTTATTTCCTAGAGTTATCTAGCCATTTTTTGGTTCTTGCTCAGCATTGAGTAAAAACTTACAAATAAAGATATGCGTAGATTAGTTAGCTATTGCTAATGGTTTCAACGTAAGCCCACCATCTTAATAGAAAAATAAATCTGCTTTGGACAGTTTCTGGCTATAATTCATGGACTACATCAGTTTTTTATTAAAAAATTATAATGAAATATAATTTATCGATATGCAAAGAACTAAATATGAGTACATTAGTTAGCTTATGTCCTCTTCAATTTATAGGTTAATTGAATTGATTGAAGGCTTTATTGAACTGGTCGATTTTCTGCTAGGTAAAATTTGATGAGATGTATCGCATTTGCAAATTAATTTTATGGTTTGAAGCATAGCGTTTCTGCCAGGACCACTGTCAATAATGCATATCTCTATAGTCAAAAAGTGCAAAATAGTAGAAAGCAGAGGGGTTTTGGGAAAAGTTTCTCGTATGTACGCTCGATCGAGTTATTGGGCTGGAGGGCCGGGCGGGCGCATACACGGAACCCGTTGAAAACGCGTTGGGCTGGGGCCGAGCGGGCGAGGCCCGGGCGCGCATTCAGCGTCATTCATTCCGAATCCATTGGGCTTGCGCGGCATTTCCCGATGGCATTCGATACAACTATTCACGCGCGACTTTTCAAGTGATGAACTTGCGCGCGGGCGGCCGCGCCTCGGCCCGATCGGAAACCGCTCGGGGCGCTCGCGGGCCGCCTCCGAAAATAGGCGGGGTCGATAACCCGGCGGCGGGGCGCGCGCGCAACCGTCCCAATTCATTAGGGGCGCGGCGGCCGCGATACCTCCGGCGCGATCGGACGACTCGGCGAGCGATCTCCGACTGCGGGGATTGACTGCGAGGCGGCTGCCGCGCCCGGGCCGGCTGCCGCGCCGCGGAAACCGAGCCCCGCGTCTTAATCAATACGCACGCGGGCCTCTGCCTGGGCGCGCCCGCGGCCCGCCCCTTCGCGCTTCATCTGCCGTGCAGACTCCGGCGAGGCGCCGCGCCGCCCTGGCCATCCGTCCTCCTCGCGAGCCTCCTCCTCCGACTTTCCCCCTGCTCGCTTTTATCCTGCGCGCCTGACTACTCCTGCAGCGGCCTACCATGCAAACCTTATTCGGACCCAGATGTACGTAGCGTAAACTATAGGCACGCTCAATATAGGCATACGGATCCGGTGACCAAAGCTGAGTAGAAAAAGCATCGGTTTTTCCCCTTTTCTTGTATTGACTCCACGTTCGATTTTCTAGTTTCTTGTAATAGTAATTGTTAAATTGTAATGGAAAAAGTATTCAAAACGCTAGAAAAGTTTTTTTTTACAGACATATTATTGCGAGGAAATTAATCATGTTTAGAGTACTGGTTTTTCGTAAAATTGCGTAAGGCGAAAGCTTTACTTTTTGATTTTCGGAAAACTGTGAAACTCAAATACGTAGTATTAAATGTAGTTTTTAGGTTATTATCAACGTGTCATTCATATGTATTTAAATTGTGTCATTCATCATTTAACAAAATTTATCCGTATATTTATCGGTATAAATGGAATGGATTTCCACCAAATTTTAAGCAACGAAAGCTTCCATGTTGTCCATACTCCCATACTACAATGTATATACTAAAAATTGTGGTATACTAATGTTTAATTATAGATCAAAAATATATTCGATACAAAATTTTCAGCTTCGAGAAAAGGTAAAATCGCAATTTCCAATTTAACAAGATCATGTAACTAATAACCATTTTTAAATGCAAAATTACGTGGGTAAAAACTATTCTAACAAGAACGGGGTGAAATTTCGTTTTTGTATATAATTATAATTGAATACACATTATTATTATGTAGATCAATTTTCAAACATTTGTAATCTAAACACGGATGATCTAGAGAACTCATTAATATGATTCATAAATATACAAGAATATATAATTTCAGCAATATCAATATTACCAATGTTAACAATGAAATTTAATATTAACTCATGGTATACGACAAATGTCCGCTACAATAACAGTAGTATCGGTGCTTGATCAAATACGAAGATACATTACGTTACCAGATCGGCGTTAAAAATGCCACTTACGCAAGAAACACTCCACGTAATCTTAACTTTCGGGTCTACAGATAAGAATAATAGGGCGCAATCGCGCCGTTCTGTGCGCGGTGTATATTTGCGCCTCGCTTCAGGAGGCTTGCATTCGGTGGACGTGTTTGCATTTAGACGTGCTGTTTGGGCGCGTCCAGGAGGAGGACGCGGGCGGCGGGCCACTGACCGAGCCGTCCGGCCACGCTCCCAGGGGGCGTCCGCGGCTCCTCGCCGAAGAAGGGATGATCCGCCCGAGATCAAAAGACGTTGGGGACCTGATTATGTGCGGGACGGGTGGCCCCCACCCCGGCTTCGATCGCGGGGCGTCTGCCCGGCGCGCACGCGCCCCGACCCCGCGCCCTTACACCCCTTTGTGACGCGCCGCCCGGGGCTGGGTTCAAGGGCAGCCGGATATGCGGAACTTTGCCCTTTTGATGCCCGCACGCGGCGCGAGCGATTTTTCGGGCGGGCCGACTCGGGACTATTAGCCAGCCGCGATCGATAGAGCCCGGCTGCTGCACTCGCTGCCGCAGGCCTAGCAGGCGATCATCGGCCGGTCGCCGGGCATAACCGACAGGACGATTCTTCAGTGGCAAAGCTCTCGGCAAATGGACGCGACACAGTGAATCTTAATGAAGGGGAGATGGAGGCTCTCTGTGAAGTCCGTCAAAAACAAAGCCTGGCCTACCTAGCGGCCGAGGAACAAAGCCTCAATGGTTAAGCGGCTGCGCGAGCAGACTCTCCCTAAAGTTTGAATATTGGATTCCAAAGCCAGCCCTGCCCATTAAAATAAGATCCACTCGGCCGTCTCTTTTTGTTTTCAACTATTTACCAGAGTGCAGCTCGGCCCTTGCGTCCAAACAATGACTCGCCATCTTCAATCTTTCCTTATTTTTGCTCGTTTAATGCGTTCCTGTTACTTGATTGTTTTAGCTAAAATATTCACCCCTTATGCGGGTTAACAGTAATTGCTCCCTCATACTTTGAAAACAATCGGTAACTTATTGACCCATTTCGTTAGAATGTAACTCCTTAGAACGGACACTTTTTCAGTAAAAATAAAGAAAAATTTTTAAATATTTAGAAATTGACATTAAACACTTCATCAACCTAAAACTAAGTAAAAACACTATCATTTAAACACTAATTGATTTCAACTGTAATTTACAGCAACATCAACATTTTGAAAAAATAATATGCTTTAAAACAAGGATTAACGAACTCCTGCTTAGTCTTATTCAACTATATCATTTAAAATCTTTTTTAGAATATAACCCGAAATTTCATTAAGATTAAGATATTTTTTGTTGCAGTTATTTAAAGTACTACGATGGAATTAGTGTAAACACCCCATAGTAAATAATCATCATTAATTCGAGAAACAAGTTTGCCCTGTTTATTATTTTAACAAATGAATATATAAATGCAGCCATTTTGTGTTCAATATACCTATGCCTTTGAAAATTTTGTTTTTTAGAAACAGTTAGTTTCTGAACAATTAGTTACTAATTGATAGTCTGTGTTATTAATCAATAGTCAATAAAAATAAAAATATTTTGAAAGTCTTGAATACCTGTATTGTCACTAATATAATATTCAGTTATTTTTCTTTCTCGTATAATTTTTTACAGGATCAAAGAAAATTTTCAGTTTTGCTAGTAGTACTAAATAAAAAAATATTTATATGAAAAAGTGAAAATTAAAGATTACTCATTCGCATATTACATCGGATAAAACACTGAAAGTCATCGTAAATGAAAATTTAAAGTTCAAGTTAGTAAGATGAAGCCGAATCGTAAAAGAATGAATATGTATCGTACAAGGGATGATACGAGATCATAATTTTAAATTTTTAAACCTATAAAAATGGAGGATTTAAGGTAGCTCCTGTAACGGTGTACTGTAACGTAGACCCTTTTTGAGGCTACACTTAAGCAGGGTTCCCCAGAATTTGAATTTATGGCTAAAATACTGCGGCTCACAATGACGAACTTGATACGGCGGAACTGTAAAAAGATTGTTTCCCCTATCCATAAAAAAATATGGAGATCGGTTATTTATCTTTTCCAGCAAAAAGAGTCTTAAAAAATTGACTAACAACAAATGAGAAAGCATAGAATGTTATGAAAGCACCTGCAGGATATTCAATATATGCTCATCTTCCAAAGTTGATAACGTGAGCGACGCTTGCAAACACGGTTACAGAGTTATCATATTGAATTACCCAAGTTCTCGATAGTCATCGAGGCTAAGGACACGAGCAAAGACGAAAACGTTCCTTGATTCTGTGAAAGCCCCGACTAGGCGAAGGAACCGATGCACAGGTGGCATAGCCAGCGTCCGTTGCGGAATAATAAGGAGGACGCGACCGCCCGACTCGCATAAGAAATTCAATATGCAAGACGTCGGGGCAAGATAGACTCGCCGGAGCCGCCAGCTTCGCTACTCGAAAGGTCGCCACGGGCTCGAATAATTGTGTCCGACGCGGGGCCTCAGGGCGCGTTTTCTCAGGCCGCTCACCTTCTATTAGTATTAACGCCTCCAAGTCGATGCGAACGCAGTTTTGTCTCCGCGCGCAACTTGGAAGGACTTTATCTCCCAAGCTTCAACGAGAGTAGACTGACGCCTTACTTTACTCTTTTCGACAATTCTTTTGGCATTGTGCATTATTCTACTTTTCTCGCGAGTGTAGTGTTATTCTCTTCGGCATAGAAAGTCTAGTATAAAATTGCAAAATTCAATTGTGTGCTTGGAAACAAGTAGCTAAAGTTTTAGGTTTTTACCTGCCGTGAGTCGAAAAAAGAGTAATGGACCATAATTCACTAAGAGTAGTATAAACTCCAAGCTCACCTGTAACACAAAGCAAAACACATATTGTAGTATTCTTTTATTTTTATTAATTCCTTATTATGAATATGTAACAAGTTATAATTATATCGATTTATTTGATTAATATATTCAACATAAAAAATTGATAATTATTCTGCCAGGGTCGATGTGAAAATTTGAATTCAAATTTCCTGAGTTGCATCTGATTTAATTGAACTTAAAGTTGTAGGATACTTTTAATACAATTACAATTAAAGCATTACAGTGTGATTCAATATAATTGCAATAAATTATGAGGTGATATAACTTTTAAAGCCATTCTTTACTATAATTGTGTCTTGTTCAGCTTCTAAATAAGTGAAATTTAACAAGAAAAGACTAGTCTCTCGTTTTCACAAAAGATTAGCGGGAAAAAGCGTTAATCGTGTAGTCAAAAAAGTGTTCACCATACATCCCATTTAAAACAAGATGAACTCCTTAATTATTTATTCGAGCGAAATTCCAGGGTGTAAAAAATTAATTAATCCAGCCGCTCAGGTACCCGCGTGTCATATTCTCCGACGCGCCTCTTTTTCATATTCGCGAGTGCTCTAACCGCGCATAGAGTGAGTGCACCCACGAAACGCCACTTTTTACCGGCTTTTAATTAGAGGCGCTTTCCGCGAAGGTACGATGAAAGCGTCAACTTCTCGATTCAACCAGCGGGCGTCCGTGCGCGACACAATGTCACAAGTACTTCGATTCTATAAATAAAGTCGATTGTATTTGAAGTATATTTGAAAGCAAATCGACTCCTTCACTATCGGTGCAGCAAGTCTGAATTCACCTCGATCCGAGTGCGAGCTCAGTCTAAAAGTGCTTATTCTCGTACACCCTGCGCAACACTGCCAAACGATCACGCGTGGATATGCCCTGCGTAAAAACCAATACAGTCAACAAACTTCAAGTACTTGTAGGAGTCCAAAGCATGCAGCTACACCTGAAAAAGATCCAGCGTTACCGGTACATTATTTCATGAACCTCGTAACGAAAGTGTTCAAAGTTAATTGCCGAGGGAATTTAATTAAAAGAGGCCGCACGCGCGATCGCGCGACAAAGGAAAAGCTCTAATAAGCAGGGCGACGTTGCGGGTGAGGTCGACGCCACGACCTGCAAGCCCGATCAAAAAGCTCGGCGGCTTGCGCCCGCTCACACGGGGCCGCAAAATAATACACGCAGACCTTCATCGGCGGCTGATTACACGTGTTGTCGGCCGGCGGACACGGCTCCCATCGCCGCAGGCCGGGCTAATCCGAGGTACGCGCCTGTCCGCCGCGCCCCATTCGGAATCGATAGATAATTTGCGAGTGCGCCTGCAGGCCGGCTATGCTGACGGAGCGGCCCTGCACGGCTCACTGGCCCTCGGCCGGAGGCCCGTTTGTCTTGGACCACTGCGCCCCGCCCGCGTCGCGGCGCCGTTTGCGTTTGACGCCGGGCGACGGGTGTTGCGCAATTACGCCCGGCTGCGGCCCTTTACTCTTAAGCGATACTTCCCTGCCGCTGTTGAGCCGCGGTTAAAGGAATCCTTGAAAGGAGGTTCAAGTTGATGCAAGGTACTGCGCGCTGGAAAAGCTTTTCTTCTCCATTTTCACAGATTATGCATGTATTTATTTTATATCATGCCGAGATTGCAGGCAAGCAAAGGTGAAACGAAAAATACTACTCATTTAATTAACGCTGCTTATACTTTATTAATTGTTACATTTAATTGTTATTATAAAGTTTCTTTCGTACTTATCTACTTTTAAATCCAATGAAGCTTCCGTTGCTCTAATTGTAAAAATAGAGAGAAATTAATTTCAAATATTATTGCTTAAAGTTGAAATAAATGGAAGATGATAGCCTAACTTATATTTAGCTGTAACTTACATTTAACTAAATATTTTCAAAACATTTACTCGTCATATAGCAGAATCAATTATAAGCACGACACTTTTCTCAATTTATCGTATTTTATTTTGTGTTTGAATTACAATATACAACAAAACATCAGCTCCAGAGTCAAGTTCTAAGATACGAAAATAAAAAATAAAATTCAACTGTTGAAGGTGTACGCTTGCAAAACGATTATAAAAAATATTCCTTTTAATTTTTTTTAATGATTTATATTTTACAATCAGTTATACGATAATCGATTGAAGAATTATTAGAAAATTTCCCGTTAAACAGCAAAAGATAATTCTCAGGAATAATCGTAAAGTAGCTCTAACATACTTTAATTCTGTATAAAAACCTTGTCTTTGGCTGTTTAGTTTTTTGTTCTTTAATATTTAAATATTTCTTAGCATAATTATTATTTGAACGTCTACTGGACTTTTGATGCATCTTTTAGCTCACATGTTTATTTAAATATTTGTAGTTAACAAGTTTCGATTTTATTCAATATATTGTATATAAACTAATAGATGTAGAAATGGGTATGACTTGAAATTTGGTGGAATTTGCACAATTAAATAAAAACATTGCAATTACAGGCCATATTGTTACAATTACAAGGTTTTTATTAGTTTAATTATAAAAGGAGAAAGGGGAGGCTAGAGGGACGACACTCCCGACTTTCATCCCTTTATTCCACACCTAGGACGTAAAAAAATGTATTTTTCTCCAGCGAGGAGCATCTCAATTTCGTCAGTGGAGGGATTAAGAAGCAAGGCACATGCACAAAAGCCCCGCTCGCAACAAAAGGGGGAATTTCGTCGCGAGGGCTGCACTTTCGCCCGAGTTTAGCCTCGGAGGCGCGTATAAATGAAAAAAGCCAAGTAGACAGAGAGAGGGGGAGGCGGGTGGGAAGGGGGCAGTCGACGGGCCTCGTCAACGCTCATTTCGGCCGCGCACACGTGCCCCGGACAGGGAGGGAGCGGAGGTCTGCTAGCCGCAGGTCCTCCGGCCGAGCTTTCACCCGTAACCGCCCGCCGGCTCTGCCCCCTCCGCCTCGGCCTCGGTTCAACTACACGACGCCATGAATATTCAGGACCCTCGGCTCGTTCAATATGAATGCCGTTGATCTTGGCCGGCCGCGCGCCGCCCGGCCTGCCTCGCTCATGTTAACTCGCGATGCTGGGCGCGCCCGCGCCGCCGCCCCAGGAAGCCCGCCAATAAATAAGCACGTCCGTGCGGAGGCCCGCGATCGAACGGTTAGGTGATCTTTCTAGCGTGGCGCTCGCTCGCCACCCCCGGGAAACCGGCGCCCGAGCCTCGTCTTCGAGGCTTTTTCTCGCGATTAGGGGCCGGGCCCGAGCTCCTTCCCCGCCGCGCTCCACTTCGCCCAGCACTGTATCCAATTCGGAGCCGCTGGACCGAGTTGTGCGCGTTGAATTTAAGATAAGTGAAAGTTAATGTGTCTTTTGAACTCGAAGAAACCGTTGTGGATTTTCGAGAGTTCATGATGCCGCGAGTGCATTCGCTGTTGTAGCAGGAGACAATCAGGACAAGATACAGGACATCTTGTTAGACTTCCTTTTTGCCGGCTAAATTTATTTAACGCCGGGTAATTAAACTTTCTCGGGATGAACTCAAGAAAAAGTCGAAATATAGCTTGCTAAAAAATATGTTTTTCCAGGATTAAAAGAGTCTTTGTAGAGCCTACAAACGCACCTTATTAATTCTAATCTTTGTTGAATATTATACACGCATATAAAAGTAACTTTTGCAAATCTACCGTAAACCTGAACTGTCTTTAATATAGCTGCTTTTGTAAAATAAGTCTAAATAGTTTGATGAACTTTATAGATACTGAGGAAAGCTAAACATAATTAATAAGGATTTATAAGATTTAATACATTTTCTGAACAGCTTTGTATGGACATAGAATCAATTACCGTATTTTATTCACTTTTTAGAATTGAATTGTAATATTAGCTTTGATGAAAACCTATTATAAGCATCTTTCATAAGCATTTATAGATAATCTTAATTTATTCCAAAAATTATTTTCCAAAAATATTATCTGAAGCAATAAAATCATTCCATTCCTTTTATTCGAAAATGTTTGTATTTCAAATTCATCAATACGGTGGAGATTAAGGATATAATACGTAGCCTTAAACTAAATTTCAGAAAATAAATAAAGATATTTTAGGTCGATAAAGATATTTAAATAGGTCGAGCAATATAATGAGCTTAAAGTTTCATAATATGTCTATACGTATAACAGCTGTTAATGCATAAAATGTACAGTCATAAGAATATATAGTAACGTATCAATTTCAACATGTTAACAAATGGTATGTAAACGTCTGTACTTGGACATTAAATTATCTTGGAAGCTTTTTATCTCCGCGTCCTATTCGACAGATATACTGAATCGCTGGAAGCTTTCTTTCGAAACCCCAGATGCCTTTTGTCGAATTAGACTTTCAGAAAAAAGAAATTTAGTCTGTGCTCATGAATATATTCCTACAAAACACATAAACGTTTTATAAAAAAATAACAACTTTTCTCGATATGAAAAAATTAATTCCACAACAGAAAAATTGAAAAAGTAAAAATAATTTGTTCATATATTTGATATAAACAAATCAGTATTAGAATTATTATCGTATCAGTATTATATTCTGTATCGAGCTCCAGATACTCTTTAAACTGATGTATAACATTTTCTAAAGGCCTTTAAAAGATAGCACAGCAATGCAATGATCACAATCTATCAAATCTATCAGATTTAATAAGTTGGACTATATATACTATAAATTTAGCACTTGTAATGAGACATTAATTGGACATGATACTAGCTTGGTACGGGCTAGAAATCGGTACACAGGTAATACACAACCTAACCATTCCCGTATGAAGCATTATCTGATTCCATAGCTGGTAAGGTGGTTGGAATTTGTATTCTGCGGCCACAGTTCATCTTCCACGGTTAGAGTGAACGTCTACATTCACTACGTACTCTATTGTAGCCGTGGTCTCGTACAGGTTGGTATATGCAACCGCCTCATTGAATGTCCAGCTCCATCAACTCTCGACGTCGACTATTCAGATGTGCAAGGAAATTACTTGATGCACTATGATGATAACAAGTTTTGTACCTAAATTCTATTTCATAAATAAACCATCCAATGCTATACTAAATGTCTACAAAGGCTAGTATTGAACAAAGTGAATAAATTTGATTAAGAATTATTCCTGTTTTAAATGTATGCTATATATTTGAATCCTGAAACTGTCTTTTAATTTAATATACTCATCCTATACAACTACGGTTATCGATTGAGACCCTGTAATATGAAAAACTTTTTTTAATGAAACAATGCTCATAAAAATATTAGTATTTTGTATAAATAATAATATTTAGGTAGGTAGATCCAGTTACAGAGTAATATCCGTAAACAAATTATATTTCGCGCAATATGTGAAACGCGATATTGGAGTAGTGTTAAAAAATCGCAGGAAATTCAAATATTGAAGTTGAACTGAATGAAGATTTGACGAGCGCAGACAAAACAAAATTAGAATCTGCGCTCGGCATATTCCGAAAGCAACGATAGTACAGTGCTTTACAGGAATAACATTATGCCGCTAATGACCCTGAATAATTCCACTAAAAATAATGCTATTATTCGGGCAAAGTAACAGAGCTAATTGTCAGAGGTCGAGCCCCTTATTCCCAACGGCGCCCAGTCATCGCGGCGATTTACTGCAGAGCGCGCGATGATCCGCTCTGTAGGCCGGGCTTCTTGCGCCTGAAATCTCGGGGTCGGAATTGGCCGACGGGAATCGATAGGCGCGCGAGGCGCGAAAGGGGCGCGCGGAGCTCGGGTAAAAGAAAGGCGAGGGTCGGCCGGGGTCGCCTCGCAAAAAGCCGCACGGGGGAGGCTGGGCGCGGCAAGCGCGGGCCGCCGGGGGGAGTTTGGAACAATTAACATAACAAAGCTCGCGCGGGATAGGGAGGCTCTGCCGGCGGTTTTCGGCGGCCCGGCGAAAGCTGCCTCGGGCCCGGCCTCGCCGGGGGGATATTTTCAAGCCGGGGAGTATCCCGCGCGGCCTATTCTCCCGGCCGCCGCCGAGTCTCCTTCGACTCCGGTCTCCCTGGATGCCTGCCGGCCCGGGAGGGCGAGAGAGCCGGAGGAGCCGGGGCGTTACCCAAAGCGACGCGCGTCCTTTTATCCGCGGGGATTGTTTACCGCCCGGCGAATTTTATGCCGAAGGCGCTGCACTTCAATATTCGCCGGGGCGCTGCGGCCGGCCCTCGCGGCGCCCCGTAAAATCGCCCCAATAATAAAGTTTCCACTCTCGCGATCCCGAGGCGGCCCCGCCGGGCCACGGCGTGAGCGCGCGCATTGCCGTCCGAGCGGCGGGAGGGGAAGGCGCCCGGGAGGAAAGACGCGGCTGCCTCGCGCCCGGGCTTTTGGCAGCGCTCCCCGGCCTACGCGGTATTCAAAAACATCCCGCCGCCCTAAACGCATCCGGCGCGAAGGACTCGTAAAGACGCACGAAAGCCTCGGCGCCGTGGCGCTTAATGCAAATTGTGAATTGTGGCTCTGGGGCCGCGTGTCCCACCTCCTGCCCTAACCTTTAATCCCTTAGAGTGAGCGCCCTGCTTCTTTTCCGCCTCTATTTATCTCCGGCATCCTATTTCACGGCATCTAATTGAATTTGCCCAAATTAGAGGAGCTTTTCCGCTGCCGCCTTTCCTCGAGCTCTTGGGAGAGTGTCAAGTCGGAGAATCACACGTACCACAATGCGCGTATAGATGAGACATTCTGTATGCGATGAATAACAAGTCTGGCCAATATTTATCATCATTACAACATAATTAAAACATTTATTAATATTTATTGCGTAAATTAATAATAGTCGAATCAGTTAATAATTGCCCATTTCACGTATCACACACTTGCAATCTTGTACTCATACACATTCGCAGACACCAAACCTTCATTTAGCGTCACTATATGAACCAAATATAAATCCTCAATTATATTCAATGAATAATTTTATATTTGACAAGTGATCGTGTTTAAAAGAATAGATCGAATTAAGGGTTGTACTCTGCTCGCGTCAGTTTAATTCAACTTTAATACGTGAGTATTTTCTTCTTTTTACTTTTCAATATCATTTAAAATATTAAAAAACTTAAACAATAATTTAAAATAGAATCATTAAATTACTTATGTAAATACATAAATATCTGTTCATAGTATCGTTAAAATAATGCATCCCAAAAGTTTTAATTTAATATTTGTACATAGGTGGTTTATATGCAATTTTACTTTTAAAAATTATTCTTACATTAATACAACAATATATATTGAAAGAAGAACGCTTCATTTTCGTTACGACTACGAGAAATAAACAAATGCATTAAAAGCTAAAAGTAGAAATATCAATCTTAAGTCAGCCTACAATGAAAATATCCAAATATCAGAATCGATCCACCGTATATCACTATCTACCGACCATCAATCGCCTACCGTTCATAGAAAATAAAAAAAGATCGGTGCGTATCTGTCAGCAACCTATATCTACAGGATATTTATGCTGCATAGTGTACGTAGCGCAAACTATGAATTAAAATCCATTTTTACCGCTCTAAAAAATAATTACTTATTTATAATAATCTTGATTATAAAGGCCTTGTATTTTAATAATAAATAGGATTATTATTTCACTTTACAATTTAAATGATTATTTGCTTCCTTTAATATTGTACGAATCGTATTATCTGTTTATATATCAAATTTTGGTACCAAAAGTAAAATGTGTTTCGAAATACTCGGCACACCAAGGTATGCTAGCTACTGATACATTAGACTCTCCAATTACATTCCGTAAACTCTTTAGTTTAAATCATATGATTACAAAATGAGAAAAAAGCTTCACGTACGCATAGAAAATTGCAAATAGGGTAGAAACATTGTTCAAATAAACGATTCGTATTTTAAACAGTATTGATAAAAACTTGCAAGTCCATATATGATGGTTAAAAAACATTGAAAAAGTACAGAAGAAGGGTTGAGTAAGGCAATTGTATGTCGGAAAGTCGGGTGGTCTAACTCGAGATCCAACGAGTTAAATGAGGTGTGTTTATTGTTAGATATGGTATAGTCACCAAGATTTTAAGTTCTTATACGAATTGCATATGTAATGGTGTTTTAGAACATTCCACCTCAATTTTATGTATGCTAATGTGGACTGCAGCATATTCAACGAGCAGATATTTTGTCATATGCAACGATAAAAGTAACTATTTTATGCATGAGCAAACCAAACTTTGTCACCTATAATTCTTAAAAAAGTTCACTTTTTTATGTTTCTGCGGTCTTTCTTAGTTGTATCGATAGAGTTTATGTACTAGAGACTTCAAACTTTATCTAAGCTGAGACGAGTCAACAGGTTCGAGTACATCGGCCCTTACTGGCAGTAATCTGGGTTTGCCATCAACTGAGACGAGAAGAGATTATTTTACTATCTCTCTTTTTACCCTATATAAATTGTTATCTTACCAAACTTCTGTATCTTGATAAATGCATGGGATCTGGTTGTCGTATTGCCGTCAGAGATGTTCAGAAACTCGAAGAAAGACGATGCTTATCGTTCTAAAACTATTTTCTTATAACAATTTGCGAGTCTATTACCATCATTCTTAATAAAATCTAGATCACTTTTAACTTTATGTGCGGAAACTTCACTCATTTATACGATGTTCACTTCTAACTTATATTAATAGTCATGATTTAGCATACTTGTTTGATAGACAAACCTCGAAACAAAATGACCATTTTATCACTAATTCGTTAATTTTTCGGATGATAGATTCATTAGCCAAAAAGTTATAATACATAGTCGAATTTAACCAATACTTTCTATTAAAATTAAAATTTAAATGTTAAAGATAAAATTAAATACAAATGTATCAAATAAATAGAAATTTAAAAAAATATACAATTGCAAAAAAGAAGCTTCCATTTTCGCAATTTAAAAATACTTATAAATGTAAAACTGAAATAGATTTATTTTTTCAAAATATGTATATTTTAATGTAACTATGATTAACAATTTAACAACAAAGATGGAGACAAATAAAAATATTTATTTAACAATCGTTTTTAAATGAAATTTCGTAAATTTCATATTATTTATTGTGTTTAAATCGCAAACTACATGTTTAAGTATTAATCAAAATATTTTAGTTCCAGCTCTGACAATAGGATTGTTTACGTTACAAACGTTGTACTCGTATGCGATGTGGATAGAGTTTAAAATGCGTCGTCGTAATTTTTTCAGAGATTAAAAAATAAGAGAAAAAGAAATTCTTTAACGATGGACAGAGAATACGTAAATGTATTTTCAATGTGGGAAAGTTGGCGGCCTCGATGTTTTACTAGTAGGCGCTGTAATACACCGGAACATCGCGCATTTTAATTCACAGGAGAGATGCTTGTGGTTGCGCTTTGGGGCCGTGTCGCGCTGGGACTGTCTCGAGTTTCCGAAAGTTCTGGGAGATTTTCGATTACTGTTTAATTGGAGTTTTGCGGCAGTAGCGAGGAAAACGCCAGTTGGCCATTTGAATTATTTCACTTCTGCTTAGCCGTATGCCGTGGTTAGTTTGCACAGATTCAGAGGAAAACATAGGTATCGTCAAAGACATATACTAGTTTCAAAAATGATATAATTTTTAATATTAGTATCGTTAAATTATAAATCTTATAAAATAAAATTTGCAGGGTGGCACGAGGTGTTTACGAAATGTCTGAAAGTATTCGCATCGAAAGCGAGCGTTATGAACCCTCGGCTTAACTTCACGCGTTCGTCTTCCGAATTAAGTGACATAAACTTTAAATTTTTCAATTTTACGCCCCAACTCCGGCTAAATTCTGGAAATTCAATTTGCTCGCGCCAGAAATCAATTTCGGGGCTAAAAATATCCTTATTCGAAGTGAGAAAATCCAGAGCCGATCCTCCCGCCTGGGCGCAGCCCCACTTTTAGCTCCTCGCGCACCTCTGGCCCGAGGAGAAAAAAGAAACAGTCAAAGTATTCTCCGCGGCCAACTTTTCACTCGGCAGTGACGGAGGAAGAAGGAGGAAACGCGGGGCCGGAAGAGAAAAAAGACAAAGGAATCGTGAATGAAGTTTATTGTGAAAGTTTTGGGGAATGGATGTCGGTGACAGTTGCGGATGATATCAGTCAAAGGTCCGTCTGGCGATTTAGCGCTCGGAAAGTTGAAATTGCATTAGCTTAAGGACGGACGAGAGGCGCGCCGTTTTTGAGCAGTCGCAGGCGCGCAGTATTACTAACGATGGGCCAAGTGGAAGCGACCGAGCCAAGACAATCACAGGGGGCCGTCCGGGGAATCCATTCCGGGAGAAAAATTCGAAAGCCGCGTCCCTTTGTTGGGGATCGCGCGGGTGAGAGGAGACGGGGCGCAGGACCTGATTTAGAGCCGCGGTCCACGGGAATCTCCCGGGGGAGCGTCTGACCGCCGTCCCAGCCTCCGCTGGCGCGGCTAACACACTTTCTCTGTAGGGTCCTTTTACTCGCGCCTCTTTGCATTCGGCTCCCTTTCGGCCTGTAGACCCTTTCCCGCAAGGCCACGCGATCGCGATGCCCCGAGCTGCTACTGATTCCGAATCGATCCCTTCTCAGGCCAGTTCGGTTGCGATAGCCTCGTTCGCACTACCCGCGTTCGTCTCTGCTCCATACATGTGTGTGAGTCTATTGCTAAGTGACGTTCAGAGTCTTTTTCCACTGTAGATCTTTTTGATACTGCTTGTGCGTTTTTGCATGCTTTGGTAATGCGTTTGGATGTTGTCCTTGCCGCTCTGCATCAATATATCATTAGTGTTTCGCACATATACCTGTCAAATGGACGATGCATTATTCTCGAAGCGAGATATGTGCGTTTGGTATTTAATATTACATTTTATTTACTGTATATTTGGATCGAGAGGACCACTCTAACAATTACTAAGAACGCGTTAATCATTCAGGACAGTTGATTGGATTTTGATTATTAAATAGAGTTTAATACATGCACTTTCGCACGAATATTCAACAACGCCTAATTTTTTATTTATAGATTTTGCTTAATTTCCTAGTTATTGTTTTTTATAATTATACTATACTCATTCCATTTTCATGCTGTGTTATATAAAATTTTTGTATTTATTAAATTAAATGTCTTTTAACCGAACAAATAAACTGCTTTATCCTTAATTTTTTAATTATTTGTAAATACATAAAACTAAATCTTAGGAAAAAAGTTATGGACTAAAAATTAATAACGAATAGTTGACAGTATTTTACTTCTGTTTATTTTGACAGATTCCAATAGGTGTATATTTCTAAGAGAAGTATCGGTGGCTCCTCGTATTTTCCCTCACGTACCACCCCATTCAATTTGGAAGTGTGACTTTTTCTAAATAGAGGATACGGACGATAGTAGAATACTAACCGTTCTCCCTCAAGTTCGATATTTCTCGATATTTTCCCAAGTCACTCAAACTAATTAATCGCAAGATGGGTAAGCGATAGGAAGATTGTAGCAATCCGGGATATATTCTCGCAAGTCTTAATAGCAGCCACGAACAAATTGAATCTAATTCGAGTGGAATAGGCATCCAGGGAGAACCGAAGCGAATAGCGAGCGGAGCGCTGGGCAGGATGGCCACCTGGCGGCTGGTTACCGTCGAGGCGACTCGCGGGAAGCGAGCCCGGCGCAATCGGCGCTCGCCAAGCCACTCGACACCCGCGCAGCGGTCGAACAAAACGCCCGGGCGCTTTAATCAACTCTGGCGCGCGGCCCGAGGAAAAAAGCGGCGGCGGGCAGGAAAAAAAGCCGCGCGGCGGAGACAAAGGGAGAGAGCGGCCGGCTCCCCCGATTATTCACCGAAGGGATTCGCGGGGGTGGACAATGCGCGCCGCCGAGTGTCCCCGAGCTCGCCCATCGAAACAATGAGATTGCTGCCCCGGACTCGGCGACGCAGGAGCGAGGGTCAAGGGCCGCCGCCCTCGTCCGGGGGACAGAGTCCCGCCCGGGGGTCGGTCCTATAAGGCCAATTATTACACGTTTGACGGCTGATTGATCTCATGGGAGGAAGAGGCTTTCGAAGAATCTTCCTGTTCTTTTGGTAACGTTAACAGAGTTAGATGCCTACTGCCGTACGCGTTCTTAAGAATCCAGATTCTATTTCATCTCTTTTTAATAGGTTTTACACGGATTATTTTTGATGTCAGTAAATTCTGTTAGCATTAACGGTACTGATCTTTGGAATTGATTACTTAATTTTACTGCATATCGGTTTCAAAGTACGAAGTCTGATATTGAAAGTCTACTTGGTCTTTCAGATTAAGTAGATCTTTATATTTATATTTTGTATATTTTTTGAACGTGAATTCCAGCTAGTCGCCATATTTTCATCATAGCTTTGAGTAACATATATCGTTAGTCTCATAAAGTATTTTTTACAAGAGGATATTTTTATGGATTTCATTTTGCGTTTCCAATTGCTATTTTAGCGTTGGATTTAATTTTTAATTTTAACCTTATATTATACGTTTTTCAATTATTGATCTGTAACTGTCAATATTTGATTTCAATACCTTTATGTGTAATGCGCGATATTCTGTACTCATTTTAACTTCGTACTACTTATATTATTGAATTTGAACCCTTTTTTGTACATGCAAATACATAAATATATTATAAACTAGGAAAATATTGAAAATCTAGCATAATATTCCTAGGAAAAATTCGTTTGGAAATAATAAAGGCTGCTTTCAAATAAAGTTTTCTTGATAATCCACCTTTAAAACTTTAATAGGGCGCAGAAGATTTTAAGGCGATTTTTTATAATTTACCGAAGAGAACTCAAGTTGACAAGCTCATCAGTTTATCAAATTAAGTGAGACACGGCTCTTAAATTACATTACTCTGCGAATTTGCTTAATGAAGGATCGAGAGTACGAGTGGTGCAGATATGCGGGGCGAAGAAGCAGCCCGCGGAAATCAATTCGCTGGGCCGAAAAGCACGCGTCGGATGAAAACGTCGCGCGTCTCAGGTCTAAGAACAAACACAGCGTATCCGAGACTGCGATCGGCCGTTGGGGCAGTGCCGACGTTCGCGCGACGAGATTCTCTCGGCCGGCGAGAAAGAAAGGCGAGGAAGGGCGCCGTTGGGGCTCGCTCCTCGATACTCCCAAGACGGGATCGCAAAGGCAATAAGACCCGGCGGGCACTCCGGGCGCCAATCGGTTTAGCGAGCTAATCAAGAGGCCCGGGGAATCGCGTTAGGGGCGCCCGGGGCCGTATGAATCTCCTTAATAAAGGGCTGGGGCGAGGATCCGGGAAGAGCACGTGCTCCGCCTGGCTATGCGGCCTCGGGTCCGCTTGCGAATGCGCGCGACCCGCCGGCGAGGGATCGCCGCGGCGCGCAATGCTTATTTATGCGATCTCTCGAGCCTCGGTGCTCTCCAGATGATTAGCCCGAGACGTGAATCGCGCGCGCCTTGTCGCCCAGAGGAGGAGCTTTTCCACGGGCCGCGGTAAAGTCACGTGGCGGGGATCGATAAGAGAGCGCCGCGCCAGGACAGGAGCCGATTTCTTGTGTTCTGCAAATGAATTTAATCATTTTTGCATCAGTTATATGAGATTTTATATTAAATTTAGTCCCAAAGATTGAAGATATAACGCGACAAGAATACTGTCGTGAATATGCAGTCAGGATAAGCAGATAGACGGGATTCTTATTTAACTTGCCCGACTGCTGCAATTTTTTAACTAATGTATGCAGTGCATTATACATGCGAATCTTGATATGTCATTGGTGAATAAATTATTTTATACGTGATATTGAAGCCGGTGAAAATAAAACTGTAGACGGTAGGGTTTTCAAAAGAACTCATGATGTCAAAATGATCACCAAATAAACCCGATTGCCGCTTAAAAATTCTCTATAATCATAAGCCTGGGCATTCTTCATCCAATGAATTAGTTTCATTAGCTATTCATAATTCGGTTAGGTCTGCTCGGCTTGAAAAAATAATCACCCGAAATTTTCCGGGTGGATTTTAGCAAAATGACTTTAAAGCGGAAGGGCCACGGCACCGAAATCCCTGAGAGAAGAGCAGCCGAGACAAGAGTCGCTGATTGTCATGCTCGAGCGCGAGCTTTCCGCGAATGACACACTGGCCGGCTCGTGGATCTCCGAGCTTAGGCGCACCTCAGGGCACGAATGGACACCGGACAATTAAGGTAAGAGTGCGCAGGCGCCCGATGGGCCGGGCGATACAGCCCGGCGGCGCCCGTGGCACTTGTCCAAGACCCGGGGAGATTAATCAGCGCTTAAGGAAGTTTGTGACATGTTGATTCATCAACACATTTCTTGGGGGCCGGCCGGGAAGACAGATAACTTTTTAAAGTTGGCCGCCCGGCAGCATCGATTACGCCCTTGCGCGCGGCCCTGCGCCCCTCGGAGTTCGCTCCTCGTTTATTCCCGGAGAGCCGCCGCCGCCGCCGCGATCGATCCGCCTCGAGCGCCCGCCTTTTCTCCCCGCCTTTAAACAAGAGCCGCGCGGCAGTTTTGCAGCCGGGGCCCCGCGCGCCGATTTTCGGCCAGCGCTCGAGGACTGCCGAGGAGCGCCAGGTCCGCGGACAACTGCCCCCTCGCTCGTTAACGCCGCTCTCGCCTCGCTCTCCTCTGACGGCTGTAAGGCCTGTGTCTTGCTCGATTCACTTAAGCTAGTGCATCATTACTTTCTCTAGGGCGAGCAGGCTTTAGAGGCGTCTAAGACTGCCAGGTACTCTCGTTATTTTCGGGATGTCTGACCGAATCCTGCTGGGACTACTTACATCGGTAATAGGACTGGGCCAGATCCCAAGTCGCGCGTATTCTTTATCAAGCTTAGTTAATTTTCTTAAAAATACCATGTAAACAAAATAAATTAAATGTTGAAAACTGTTTTGAAATTTTTTAAGAATAAATCATTAAGGCAAGAAAGCTAAGAATTAGGGAAAAATATCAACTTTACTAGAAAATAAAGTGATTTGTGCAATCTGTTTAGAGCGCTTCTTATCGAACATGGTGAAAATTTAACAAATTCTTTCGAGAATTAATTCACCGTACCCGTGTTTCAAAGCATATCGATTCCTTTGTTTTTGCACGCAAAGTTTACCTTGCTATCGGTATAAATCTTCCTCGGCTTGATCAAAGGTAAACAAAAGTTAAAAATTGAAGAAAAGCACTTTTACGAATGCGCCGAGTGCGTTCACTTATTTGCGAGCCCCAGGAGCGCACGTATAATCTGCAACTATCAATCAATCGCAGCGATATATCCCCCGCCCTTGACAATCGTCCGCTCTGATAAATCGCTTCCTTACTCGAATCGATCCTCGGGCAGCGGCGCAGTCGACGGAGCAAATCTGGCCGGCGGATTACCTGCGATTCTCCGGTACGTATCGGTGCGGCGTTCTTTTGCATTCATTTTACGCCGTAGCAGCACGAGCAGAAGCTGCTTCGCGATGTACCAATTATTGGGCGCCTCGATGCGACCTTTGCTTCCGGCGGTACTGATTTGCAAGACAAACAATAGCGCGCCCTGGAGTCAGGCTCGGTGAATTCAGTCGCGCGGCCGACGAGGACGACGTTGTCACAGAGGCTTTATTCCATCCGGTCGCGGACTCTTGGATTAGCATATCCAATTTTATCGGCAAACAGCGACCGGTTACTTGACCGACTAAGTCCCAATTGTGGACAGTCCCTGTGGGATATTGCGGCAGACTCTCGGCTTTGGCTTCGTCAACCGGTCTCTTTCGACTCTAGCGCAGCTTTTCCGGGGAGTAATGACCCGGGAGCGGTGTTATGAGGAATGACCGGGCGAGGGCTTCTTCGAGGACAGCTGCGCAAGCACTGGAATTCCAAGAGCGCCGTGAACTTGTTGCTCGCTGCGCACTCAGCGCACGCTCACTCGAGCGACGGAGGAAAAAAGCAAAGGGCGGCGGGGGGCGTTGGCCGACGAGACGGCTCGCCGGCCGCCGGTCAAAAGCGCACAGGGACCGAAAATGCTAATGGGATTGCCGTGTAAAGGGCTAATTAGCCAGGCGCGTTGTTCCCGCGGCTTCGGAAGGGCCGGTTTTTATTCCAGCGCGCTGTCCGACCGGTTAGAACACCGCTGCGGTTGCGATCGACTGCCGGTGATTTCACTTTTGCCGCCTACAGAAGGGCGGGCCTTCGTTTCTGTGGGCTGGCCGGTGAATAATACACTCATCGCTTTTGGTGCTAAATCCGAAGAACACGGTAGCTGACGTGTCGCGGATCGGCGTAGGGGCCGGGGCTTTGCTTTCGGCGGGTGCAACTCTGACGCCGGCACGGGGAAAGTGAGGCAGGGGTGGTCGGCGAACTCGGGCAGCCGGGCTGGTCTCGCGACAGCGGAGCTGGGGAGAAAGTACCTGGGAGGTAGGGGCGGAGGTCCCGGGCTCGGGCTCGGGGCCACGGGCTCGACGGCGTGCGCTCCACGCTGGGGCTGCTCCGCCGGCGCGGCTCGCCGGCTGCGGGGCACCTCACTCGCGAGGCACTGGGCCGCGGGTCGCCAGGATCGGCACGTGGCCGGCCGGGCGCCCAAGGTCGCACTCCCTAGCGGACACTGCACACCGGGCGCGGACGCGCGAGGCCCGGGCGACGGGCCGGTCGCGCGGACAGGGACGCCCTGGGGGAAGAGAGCGAGCGGGGCGCGGGAGGAAGCAGAGAGGGCGGACAGTCGTAGAGACAGGCAGGCGGGAGAGGCTGACAGAAAGAGAGACAAAAAGAGAGAGAGAGGGGGGGCGTGAAAGTAAGAGCGAGAGTGAGAGTGACAGTGAGAGAGAGCCAGAGAGAGAGGCGGAAGAGAGAGGTACAGAGGGAGCGGCGCTGGCTGGCGGACCCGGCACACGCTGCGGCAGCTCGCTCTCCGCGCACTGAGGAGCCGAGCCGCGGAGAAGCCCAGCGCCCGCCTGACGTCACGCCGCCACGCGGACCCCGCGCCCACTGCGCCGGCGCCGCCCGCCCCACCCCCCACGTGGCGCCGCCCGAGGCGGCCCATCGACCCCGCGCCTCGATCCGCCCCGAGCGACCCCCAGGATGCGCCGCCCCCGCACCCCAATCAATAGTCCCCTGAATAATCGACTCCGGACGCCCGCGCCCGCGCCGCTCAGCCTCCGCTCCGTGCGCCCGCCTTTTCTCCGGACCCCCGGGATTTACATACTCGTTACCGGCCCGCCGCGCCGCTTATCGGCCCAAGCGGCCCTCCTGACCTCCTGCCCTGGCTGCCTTCCGGCTCGCCGGCGCCCGGCAGCCCAGACCAGCCCAAACGCCGACCGACCGAAGACTCCTCCTCGCCCGCCTCGTGCTCCAAGTGCCACCAGGTGTTTTAACACCCCCGGTCATTGGACAACCCACCGCTCGTCCTTCCTTTGCCTTTTCACAACCGTTTTGATGATGCTTCGTCGCAGCCCGAATGCCGGTCCGAGTATTCAAAAGGACCGCTGTCTTCTCCGCGGTGTGAGATTGAAGGCGCACCCCTAGTTCCATCTAACGGAGGAATAGTTGAACTTTGAGATTTACCAGATTCCCCAAGAGCTGATCGATGGAATTGCAGTTTCCTATCCTACTGTTTTAACGATTCTTTCAATTGCCTAGATATTCGAAGAATCTTCAGGAACGACGTCCAATTAATACTATTAACTTAAATAAATCTTTATGTATAAATCTAAAGATCACGGTTGACGGCACAGATCGCCGTTTTACCGCCAATCTACATTTATTCACGGCATGTGCTGAATTCGATTCCACCCGCTTGCCTGAAGAACAATAGCTCCGACAAGGGGGTCGAAATAATTCCAGTCTTTCTACGTGGCATCACTGCGAGTTAACGGAAAGTTCTTCCGGGCGAAAGGAACCGGCGTAATAGACTGTCTCAGAGCTAAGGGTCCTCGATAGCTGCTGCCAAAAACCCCGGCGGTACTTACGCCCGTGGCCAAGTAGAGTCCGACTAGTCTAGGTAAATCGCTCGCGGCCGATAGCCCCGAGTGGGCGCGGCAGATAAAAAATCCCACCAAGGCTCCTCAAATTCCCCTACACACTTGCGCGGGATTTTGTGCCAGGTCCCTTGATCCCCCGCCGCAGTAATGACGGGACACACGTTCGGCTCCTCCGCCGCGAGTGCGCTCTACCCTCTTCACAGGAAGAATGGCCCGCAAGAGAGTTCTCGAAAATGGCGATCACGTGATATGCCTGGTTTACAGGGATGTGGGAAGGGCCAACGCAATGCCCGGCGTTGTTATTTCATTTCACGTTTTTGTACATATAAACGTTTTGTTTCGTTAGGTGAACGGTATAGGATCGATCTACTTGAAGCGTTTAGAGAGTTTCGTAAACTGCTGTGGGAAAGCACTTTGCAGTTGTATAGTGCACTCGAGGCTTTGCATTGCTTAGAACTTTTCAGTTGTTTCTTTATGAACTACCAATACAGATTAGTCCAGGGTACTGCTCTATACAGACAAAAAGGTTAATACCAGTATTCAACTTCGTAACGAAGATATAACAATCTTTTATCTGTGGTGAGAATAACAGTTGATAATAAAGATATTGCCACATATAGATTAAGAGATTATTCAAAGTATTTCCAACTGCATTTAAATGTCCTAGTTTCATTTTTTATTTCTTTAGTTCCTTTATACGACTCTTCTTTCATTTTTGTGCCAACCGTTCATAAAAAAGTTCGAATTTGAGTTTGATAAAGTTTAAATTATATACGGTTGAAAAGTCAAGATCTATTTGGGAAATCAATCTATTCCAATTATTATTTAGAATACAATCAAATATAGCTTACCAGTTATCACGACCCAATTAACTGTCCAAATTCGATATTCAGTCGATAACAATTTTTTAGGTCACTTGAACAAAGGTTAAATGCCGCGTCTATTCCTGGATTGCAATCCCATTTCTACACAAAAATGCCCGGCTAGCCAACGGCTATCTCTATTAATCCGTCCCATCGAATCGCCACTGTATATGTTACCTTACATGTAATATTGCTGTTCAATCGCCGTTTCTATATTAAGGTAAACAACGTTTTCTGCACTTTATTCTAAAAATTACTACGTTTATATACTTAAGGGATCAAAGTAGATAAAATTTCGTGAGAATCTACGTAAGTCCTACTTCCTAAATCTCGCATTATCTTGACGCAAAAAGTTTCCAAAATCTTAACTGCATTACTTATAAGTACAAAAGATGAACCAAATTGTCTAAAAACCAACACCTGCACCACATAAATTTGGAAAAACTAGTGAAAAGCTCAATATTTCATCAGACTCGTACCCTTTAAGAAAACTCGCAGAACGAGGCCTACTGCTGATCCGTAGAAAACAGTCTTATTCCTGGCGGCGAGGGAACTATTACCATTCATAACTTTAGAGGAAGAAGTGCCGAGGGCAGAGCTCGGTATACCTCACGGAAATCCCCAGTAGCGACCCCGTGTCCGAGACGTAACGGGAATCAAAAGCGGTGGACCGGGCTGGCGCTTGACAAATCTACGCCCGTCAAGTGACAACCACAGGGGGAGGCAGCCGAAGCGCTGACCCCCGACGGCCCCTAAATCAGATGGCATTAATCACGGAAACCGTGTGCGTGCACTCCCGGGCTAATCCCTCGCGAGCATCGCGCCAAGGGCCCAAGGTCAAGGCCGCGATTCGAACGCCGTCCTTTTCACGGGGCGGCCCCTCGGATCGATCCGCGCGGCTAGGCCAGCCACGGCCCAGGCACGGCTCGCTCGGTTACCCGTCTTTTCCCCGCGGCAAAGTGCACTTTTCGCTCCGGAGCGCGGCCTCATTGTCGGCCCGCTCGCAATAACCCACCAGAGGCCCAATGTGACGAGCGACAATAGCGATGCTGTCATGGCAGGGGGTCATGTTCAAATTCGCGGCCGGTGCCCTTCAAGGAGCGGCGATTGATATCGTCTGCTCCCTCAAAGGAATCAAATTTTAATTTTACCGTGTTTCTCGGGCCCAAGTTACCGGAACGGTAGATTCCAATAATTTTGGCGAAGAGTAATTTGCGCCCAGTTCTTTTTTCAAATTCTATTTTTTTCAGTTTATACCGGTCTACTTGATTCCATAAAAAATGGTGTAAATCCACTAATCGTATTACGGATTAACGAGTCGAACGATATATTCAAAGCTGTGGAAGAATATTTCGGTTATCGATAAATCCGCCGATAAGTACACCTTGTAAAGGGACATGAAAAGGCGCCTTTTTACGTATAATGTATAGAGCCTCGCCTCGCGGCACGATCGATTCTCCTCTTTTTTTCCAAACTGTAATTGCTTCGAACGAGCTTTTCTATTGGAAAACAAAGCCATCAGCCGTTTGTCAGTGACTAAATGGAGTTTGGGAATCTCGTGGAAAATACTTTGAATCCCTTTTCCTGCGCAGAGCGCATAATGCATAAACAATGCAGAACGTTGAACTTACACCGCTGATGAATATATGGACCTACACGGGAGGAGAGGCTTCCTTAATATTTTAACAAGCTCATATTGTAGGCGGGGTTTATCCTTTTATCAGGGTCCAAGACTCGCGTGTACCCAAACAAAGATGGATTTAAATAAAGGCGACAGAGGAGCCGGGCGCGCCGCACCGCCCCGGTTGAATAGCCGGGGAAGGCTTGTAACGATAAATCTCGAAAAAGGCGGGGTGGCCTTGATAAATAATAGAGGGAGTCCGGGGAATGAAATAAAAAAGGCGGCCCAAGATAAATTGAAAGAGAGAATTAAAAGGCGAGAAAGCGTAGCGGCGCGGTTTCGAAAGCCGCGGGGGCCGCGCGCGCAAACGGGGAAAATGTATTAGCATTCAGGTCGCGGCGCGGCCCTCCAGCCTCGAGGAATCAAAATGTAATTACACAAAGACGAGCCCGAGGGATACGCGCGGCCCCGCCGCCCGAGGATGGATGAGACGCCGCAAAGAGACGACTCCGCTCATTAAAATTGGAGGGCTGTTTCGCAACTGCGAGACTGCGCCTGTCGCTCCGCGCCCCTCGCGAGGAAAAACCCCGGCGATTAGGCTAAGCGGCGGCCCCTCGGAAAGAACACTAGTCGAGGAGTCGGCTGCCGAGCGACTGCACGGCGTCGGCAACGACCTCGAGGACGCGCAATTAGGATGCTCCGGGTGCCGAGTTAGCGCGAAAAAATCGATCGGCTATAACGTCGCGGCCGTCTGTGGCGCGCGCGCCCGGACAAAGGAATAAATCCCGATTAATCTTCGGAGGCTGGGCGCGCGCCCAGCCCCGGCTTCGCCCTGCCCGCCTCGCGAAACCCCCGAGCTCTCTGGCTTTGGCGCGGTCGAGAGGCCCCCTAGCGGCGACCGCCGCCGATCCGCCGGGACCCCGCGCGAGCGTTTTGTCCCGCTTGTCTCGAGTCGATGCTGTTCGCTTTTGTGCGCGGATTATGGGCTCGCGAGAGGGGACCTCAATTGCTTTGTTTCGAGCCTGCCTCGGATAATCGCAGTCGATCCAATGTTCGATCGACTGCTTGCCATTTTAAAACGGTACATTATGTTTCGCGGACTCTGGCAGTAACATGTTACTTCTGCCTTCATAAATAAACTTCAGCAATAATAGATCTTTGAATAATACTTGACTAATAACATTTGTGACCTAAAGTGAACGACAGTTCAGTCTTTATCTCTATCTTACAATCTGTTTCTATATTGATATTTTATGAATAAAAAATAAGATAAGGAAAATTCTTTTCGTGTATGCTCATTTGAAACAACGTATGGAACTATCCGAGAATAACGCGTATAATGGACCTTCTCATTTCGAACCTCGAATACGCGCACATCTTAATTATAGTAAATACGTTTTTAAGTATAGCCGTATATTACATGTATTTACATGATTAATTTTTTTATATTTATTTTAATTATTAATATTAATATGCTCCATATTGTAACTATTGCATAACTGTTTCTGTGTATCTTACTAATAGTTATTTACTGATATATATTAAATAGAATTGTACAAAACACCTTTATTTGTCATTAATTAGCAAACAAATTGGGACATATATGTGATATAGCCTAAATGAGAGTTAAAATAAAATATTAAAATATAAATACAACAAATGCGGTTAGCTTACATTCAATACTTACATGTATAATTGTATATTAATGCACATAGCTAAAAACTACGCTGGCTGAGCGTATATAGGGTATATGATATTAGACTAAAAATCTACAGCCACCTGAGTAGTACAAAATTGGAGTGTTTTTAATCATTAATAATAATAATAATGAAATAATAATTAATACAGCTGTTAATAATAGAGAATGATATATATATATATATATATATATATATATATATATATATATATATATAATCATATGATGTTTTTATCATGAATTGATAGCATAACGGAGACGATACAACGACAAATTTTAAAACTATTACAGGGCGACTGCTATTTTATCATTTCTTCAATTTAAAAACTGTATTTCTCGATTACATCTTATAGTTGTTCATGTTTTTAAAATTCTAAAAATTGCAGACAAATAATGCATGTATATAAATATATTTATTTAATTTATAAATTTATCACAGTTGTTTTTTAGAAGAATTTATGTTACTAAAAATAACTTTGATTCATAGATAAGCAAGGTAATATAGTACTATTAAAATAAAACTATGATTGAAAATATAATCAATTTTTTGTTAGATAATAATGTAATCAATATTTGACTAGTTGTTACAGTTAAATTTTGCACACATTACATATAAAATTGTAAGTCGTATGATATCCTCATATGGGCTTTTCACTTAATCAAATGTATAGTGTATTAAATAACGGTATTTTAATAGCCTAACCATATTAAATGTATAACCTACTATAATTTCAATTTTAATTTTATATTATCATTTTATTCAAATTATCATAAGAATGAAATGTTTTAAGCTACTGTTTATTTTCTACAATTTGTTTTTTATTTTATGGTATCACATTGGTATGTTTTTCATTTTTATGACAAAAAATTTTTAATAACTATATTGTTATAATAAAAATTGTTTAATGACCATAATTATGTATTATAATAATCACTATGTAATTACTACATCACAGCAATAGTTGAAGGTATTATTGGAGGATACAATGTTCACGAAAACCAATTTACGTATCAGATCTCGCTTGAAGCTAATAAAAAACACATTTGTGGTGGTGCTATTATTGGAGTACAACACGTTATTACAGCGGCCCACTGTGTGATTGACGAAAATGGTTTATTCATAAAAACTAAGTGGTATATACGTGCCGGAATCCGTAATGTAAAAATACGTGATGAATTTGAAATAAAAATTGCAGTAGAAAAATTATACGTTCCTTCAGAATTTAAGCAAACCAACCCTGGCCCAACAATTTTGACATACCATGCCAATGTCGGTGATATTGCTATATTAAAGGTGTAGTAATTATTTTATTTCTTTGATAGTTGAAAAATAATCATTTATGATAAAAAATACCCCTAATGAAAGATCTAACCAAATCGATAAATCAATAATTCAACTTACAGACTTGATTATATTTTGAAACACTTTTGTCCAATAAGATGTAAGAATTAAATAAAAATTATCTAACTAAAAAACTAGTTTTATACGTGTATATGTACTCAAATAATAAGTGTTTTTTTAAATTAAAAGCTAATTTATTGTATTTTTTAAAAAATTAAGTCTTACTTCATCCGTGCAATAGGTGCACTTCTCCCTATTATCGTTCAAAATATGAATCATCGCCTGTTTATCTAATTACGGTTATCACATTCTATTAATCTTGAATGTTTTAAAATTACAACTTCAATTAAAATCTTATATTTTAAAATCTTATATTTTTTCCAAATAAAAAAATTATCTGATATTATTATACCCTGTTACTAATATTCATTTTCAATTGTGACATTTTGACTAAATTTCATGTGTATATTTCAATTTTTATTTCAGTTAGAAGATAAGTTAGTATTAAATGGAAATTCTCCATTGAGAGGGTTGGACTTACCTGCAATTTCATTTACTTATACTGATTATGATAATCAAAGGGCAATCATAACTGGTTTTGGAATTTCATCCACGCTAGATGAAAGTATTAGAACTGATATTAATTTTGATATGAATGATTTCTTTAATAATTTAAGATATTGTGAAGCAATAGTTATTTCAAAATCAAAATGTACAAAAATGCACATCGTGCCTATTCGCGATAAACATCTTTGCGCTCAAGTGATACACGATTCCATAGATGTCGTCAAAGGTACCTGCTTTGTAAGTATATACGAGTAAAAGTTAATACCTATTAACTATTAAAAATAGTTTACTGAATATTAAATGTATTATTATATTTAAGTTTGATTTAAGATATGTATACTAATTCCCATTCTCGTCCATTCTTGGTTAAAATTAAAAACTGTAAATATTAGATTGGCAAATATATCCCTTCCGCCTTTTTGTCTTTTGAATTTCGCGGCTATGTACAAAGCCCTACAGAGCTCGTATCTAGCAATACTATATATCATTTGAAAGGTCTTGACATAACCTACAAAACGTCACTATGCATGATTAGTCTGGATATTGCATTCAACAATTATAGACGTGTAAACATGGAGTTCACTAACGCCAAAATTCGCGCTATTTTAAAGTTTTCCTTCGTTAAAGGCAAATTCGCTAGACAAACGTTCCGTGAGACACCATGGATAAGCCAGTCGGTGGAAGACCTGTGACAATGAATACCGATCAAATCAGGGAAAAAATCGAGTTAGACCAACATATGGCATCTCGTGACATCGCCCAAGAGATGGGAGTCAATAAACCATTTTAAACCATCTGCAGAAGGCTGGATACAAAAAAAAAAGCTTGATATTTGGGTGCCGCATGATTTGACGCAAAAAAAACCTTCTGGACTGGATCACATACGACAATATCAAGCGAAAACGGTGGTAGTCGAAGGCCGGTGAACTGTCCCAAACAGTGGCCAAGCCGGGATTGACGGCCAGGAAGGTTTTGCTGTGTGTTTGGTGGGATTGGAAGGGAATCATCCACTATGAGCTGCTCCGATGTGGCCAGACGCTTAATTCTACCATCTACTGCGAACAACTGGACCGCTTGAAACAGGTGATCGATCAGAAACATTCAGAATTGGTCAACAGGAAGGGGTGTAGTATTTCACCAGGGCAACGCCAGCGGTAGGGAGGGGAAAAAGCGGAAGGGAGATATTTGTCAACCTTATACTAGTACCTACTATATATAATCTCTCTTAATTCCAATATTTTTTTTTCTACAAAACCTATATTAGTTTCCCTGGTAGAAATCTTCACCAGACCACTAACAAAAAACGACCATAATTCTATTTCTGACTAGTTTTTGGTCGAAAATCTACTGGTAAACCTAATCATTTGGCGACGTAAAATGGTTAAAATCGGTTCGTAAACTCAATTAAGAATTTTAACTAATATGAACGTAAAAAACTAAAAAGAGATAAATAATCGGATACAAACGACCGGTATCCGAATGTATTTTCTTATAAAGTAAAAAAACCCTTGTTTTTGTTGATTATAACCAATACTGTAATAGATTGCAAGTATGACCACTCCATCTTACCATTCATGACGAGAAACCTAATTAAGAATATCTCACTAGATTCCAGAATACGCCCGAATTCTGGTTGGAATCTGGTATCATTTCTAGAAGTCATCTGGTTTAATACCAGAACTGATGGTAAAATTTCCATTATCATAGACATTTTCTTTATTTTGAATAAATTCTGAAGTTTGTGTTTTTTATTTCGCTTAAAATATGAAAACCTATTTTCCTCATTTTGATAGTTTTTTATGTGAATTCATTTTTTTTTAAATAAAAACCAATAAAATCTTATCTTCTTTAGAATATAATCCATTAATTAGTTAAAATAAAACTACGATAAATTAAAAATTTAAAAAAATTAATATATTAGAGAGTCTGATGATTTGTTGCAATTTTAATTCAAATAAAAATTTTGAAATGCTTTACTAAAAATAATTCTGTATTTTACAAATATAACATATTTTTCGTTAAATCATAGAATATTAAATTATTGAAGATCATTATAAATAATTATCATATATTTAAACACGTGAATTAATTATTATTTAACATTTAATTTATAGGGTGATTCTGGAGGACCACTTGTTGTAAATGATAATATTTTAATTGGAATATTAACTGGAGGTCCAAACAATTGCGATGAACGATTTACTACTGCAATCTATACAAGGATTACCTCATATTTAAATTTTATTCGATTGGCTGTGAAGGATGAAATCACATCTGCATTTCGTATTGCAATGTATAGAAACCTACATGGATTCGGTGTTGTACTAGGGAACCAAAGAGAGTTGATAGAAGTTTACGATTTTTCTAGAATATTAAATAATATTGAAAAACCTTGAGAAAATACACATTATTATATGTAAATTCTGACAAGAGTGCATTAAAGGTATAGAATACAAGCTTTTGAATATCTATATCAAACTTAGTTTTATTTTAATATTAAAATTAAGTTTACATATGGATGATTAATTAAAGAAATCTTAATTTTGTTACTGGATAATTTTATTCAAAATTTCACTTTACCTGCATAAAGAATAGCAGTCAGAGACTAACTTATAGTGATCACTTCTCTAAACATACATACAATCATATTTGGGCAGTCTACTAAATATCCTCAATTATCACAATTTATAATACGAGATAAATTGATGATATCAATTTCAGCTCACATTAAAACTTCATTTTATTTCATTCCAGGAGGTCTCAATACTCAACCGTATTTAGTCCTGCTTAAGCCCCTAATTATAGAAATTTCAGAAAATCTCTTCCAAGGCGAAGGTCCTCAACAAGCTATTGTTTTGTAAAAAAATCTTTTACAAAAATGTTTCTCTTTTTTAAGCATTTTATTTGACACTTACATTAACAATATTAATGTTGTTTTATAGCTTTTAAAGCAACTAATATTTTAAAAATACTTTTAAATTAACATATTAATAAAATAAAATATATCGAAGCAATTTTTTCAACAATTTTTAGAATTTTTTTATTTGAGCTATAAAATTTTCTGTATTAAATTCATCTATTAATTTATATATTTATTAATAAATTGTATAATCTCATTTTTAAACTAAATTTTATGCGACATTTAATTGATAATACTAAAACACTTTTTAGACGACTGTACATGCATATTTGAATAACAATTTTTATCAACGAAATATTGGTATATTTTATAGGATAAACAAGAAAAACAACTTACAGCTGAAAAATTAGTATAATTAAACATTTTACTAACTATTAAGTCAATATATGAACATTGATAATACTAATACAAAAAATACTAAGAATATACACAACCTTATTCTATGCTTTCTGTCACAGAATAACTTGTTAATATAACGCATTTCGTCGAAATATTCCGTCTTATTAATGATTTTAAAATTTTCAAAATAATTAAAAATGAAATATCTCAATTTTTTATCGTCTTTCAGTTTCTTAATAATAATTTTTTTATTTAAATTAGGTAAGTATTTAAATACATATTTTTATAAAATATTGTTTTAATAATTTTTATAGTAAATGAAAAATGCTAATGAAGTAACTAATTGTTATTGAAAATTGAATTTAAATATATACGCCTGCTTTGGTTCATAAGTTCTTTATTTGTCAACTAACAAAAAGAAAATGCTAAGGCAATTATTGGTGGACTGGATGGAATAAGTTTCAAGTACCATGTTTCGATTCAGAGCAACTCATTGCATTTATGCGGTGGCGTCATAATTACTGAACAACATATTCTGACAGCTGCTCATTGCGTTATTGATCTCGATGATAGTTTCATACAAACGAGGTGGTATATTCGCGGTGGTACTAATGACGTTAAAGCCACAATTCCACTTGGTGTTATTGTAGATGTAGACAAAATTTATGTTCCTAGAGAATTCAAACGTGTTAATCCAAATCCTAGAAATATAAATTATTTCGAGACAGGTGATATTGCTGTCCTTAAGGTAACTAATATTAAACAGCTTTAATTATATCAGCTTTACTGCTCACATATGCATTAAAAATAAATAATCATCATGGGAATCTGTGTAGTAATACCTTGCATAGTCTATCTTGTAGTATATATAATATTATAAGATTTCAAGTCTATGGGTAAATGATTAAATTAAAATTATTGTTTTCGGAAACCAAGAACATTCATTGTCATTTAGTGATAAACTATATACATGAAAAAAGGTTTATATATAAAGAAGCCAGATATGCAAGTTTTTAATGTCAGTTACATGATAAAAATATAATGTTAAGCAATACTAAATTATCTTAACATATTTTTACATATTTTATTATATGAACAATATTCGATATAGTGAAAATATTTAAGTCATAGTCTATCCGAACATTGATTTATCTCTTTTTCATTCATTTACACAGCAAACATGATGTATTTGTTTCAAAGTTAGATTTCCATCTAATAGCGATATAGAATATGCAAACAGTCTTTAATAAACAAACAATAATAAACAGTCAATATATAAACAGTCTTTTATCTATCTAAAACAAGACATTGTGTTGGAATCTCAGTGGGAACTCAACATTGATTTTCGATCAAATATCGATAAAAGTTATATATTAAATTGCAAAGCGTGTAAAAAATAATTATGCATGATATGAATTTTATCAAAATATTCTGTGCTATTTCATACAAAATTTTATATATATTTTTTACAGTTAGAAAAGAAACTAGATTTGTCAAATAACATATTAACTCGAATGAAATTACCTGCAATCTCTAACGATTATTCAGCATATGAAAATAAAATGGGCATAATAACTGGTTTTGGTCCTAGTATTATTACTTCTTCCGTAGATGAAAATGGTAGGCTATGGTGGGTAATAAATGAAAATTCGTGGGGAAAATTAAAATTTGGACAAACAAAAGTGATTTCACACAACATGTGTTCTTACATGTATGCAGTTGAAATTAATGAGAAGCATGTATGTGCTCAAATGCAAAATCTAAAAATGCATGATCTAAAATATCCTCATGGTACATGTCGTGTAAGTTTAATTTAAATGAAATATTGTTATGGGTACATATATTAAAAAGTTTTTATATTAAATGTTCAAATTTGATACAAAAAACTGTCTTTGTAAGGGTGACTCCGGTGGACCATTAATATTTGACAATACTGTGATCGGAATTTTATCTGCGGGACCTTTCGAATGCGATGAAACCTATCAAGCTGGTATCTATACGAGAGTTTCTGCATATCTGAATTTTATTCAGTTGGCTATTGATGACGAAAACGCACGGTCTCTTCGTATAGGCGTGTGTACAAAAGCACATTCTACTAACTCTTTAGACAACATTGTGGTGGAAGTATTAAATTTATTTTAATTCTAATACATGAAACGTAAGATAAAACATATTAAAAATTATTTCTATGTCTTCATTCGTCGTTGCATCCTAAAATGATTTAAATTATTTTCAGATATAACAAATTTTGTAATATGCTTGGAATGGAAAATTAAATAATACAGGGTTTTAAATTTAAATGTATTAAAAAAAGCTGAAAAGCCCAATAAAAATCTCATGCCTATTTCAATTGTTTTAGAAATTTAATTAATATTAATCAAGAGGTTTAAAAATCCAATTACAATAGGCCTTCTAAATTTAAAACTATACAATTAAACTGAAAGTAAAATAATAATGATTATACTACGTGAACAGCGAAGTGGATAACTTTTTAGTTCATTTAAAAGTTTAAATATTATTCGAAAAGAATAGTCTTCAATTTTTAAGAATAACATAAATATTAATAGTATAATTGCAGTTATTTTAAACAATGCATAGAATAGAGTAGCAGACCTTTGTGCATTCCGGTGTACTTGTCCTTGAGGACGGTGAACTCGTAGATGTTGCCGAACTCTTCGAAAATAGGCCTGAGGGAAATCTCTTCCAAGTGCCTCGGAATCTGACCGACAAAGAGTTTGACGGAGCTGTCGCTGCTGCTACTCGTCGAGGTCGGAGAACTCGGTAGGGGAATCAACATTTTTCCCCAGGATCGCCACTGTAACGCAGCTAAATCACAACCGGGGCCAAAAACAACGAAACACTGTCACAAAACAACGAACTTTAGCACCATTTAGAGTGCTTGGAGCAACACTGTTCTCGATTCGGCGAAGACACGCCCCCACGCGAAACCACGCAGAGGCTGCAGCCGTGGCAGCGGATCTTGCGGATAGCAGGACGCGAGGACGAGGCACGCGCGCGTCGAGTTGCCGCGGACGCGAGGCCACCGGGCGCCGCGTGGCTCCCGAGCAACCGATTCCTTCCGAACTCGCGTGGAGGGCTCGCGACCGGCTGCCCAGGACGGACGATTATCGTCTCCTGCGACCGCCGCGGGGGCTATTAGGCGTGCACGGCGAGCGAGAGACGCGGGGCAAGACTGGCCTGCAGGCCGCTCGCTCCCGCACGCAGCGGGCGCCCCCCGACGCCGGGCTGCACCCCCTACGCGCTTGGGCTGCCGGCGAGGGGGCCGCGCTCAGGGGCGTCATTAAAGGGGTGGCCCTTATGCAGAAATGAGTCCTGCGAAGCGGACTCGACGAGTCGGCGCCTGCGCAATGCCCGCGAGCCCCCAATTAAGGCGATTAGCGCGATCGGCTCGCTGGCGCCGGGCGACGGGCCCTTCATTACCGCCACTTGGCGGCCGGCGCGCAAAAGGGGGCTGGCCGCCGATTCGGCCCCCGATCTCCGCGTTCGTGACCTTGTTGGGCGGGCTAGGGCGCGTGCGCCAGGGCTGACTCACTGCCCGGCCGAGCCCCCGCTTGGAGGCTCCGGCTCGCAGGCGATCGGGCCGCGAGTGATACGAGCTCGTGAGAAGCGCGAGGCCGGGCGGGCCGGCCGGTATCAACAAAGGGACCCGGCCGCGGAGTCGTCGCGGGGCCGAGGGGCGCCCGACACAAAGGCTCCGCTAGTGCGAGCACGAGGATCGCGCGCTCGCACATATGGCGCGCCGCCCACCCCGGAGACCCGGGGACCCGGGCGCCGCACCTGCGCCCAAGATTCTGCTCGCCTGCAGCCTGCGGGAGGTCAGATGCGTGCTCGATCTGAACCCCTCGAGGCTCGCTGATGCCTCTCGCTGCTTTCGAGTCCCGTGAACGGACCTTTTCGCCCGAGAGCTTCCTCTTTCTACCTTTGCCTGTGTGTATAGGATACTCGTGGGACGGGCCATTCTTTCGAGTCGCGAGCGCAGATGCCAAGATCATTGAATCGTAGCGAGCCTGTTGAAACGATGAAGCCACGTCTCGCCAGACCTATGAGAGCACCGAGGACTTTTTATTTACTATCGATTAAAGGGTAACTTTTATTTAGTTTAAAATATAAATGTACTATCAATGCTATTTTCTTGGTTATTTTCAATCTTATATTATACTTTATTGTTACCATTGTTGAACTACACTCGGTTATATTATTATATTATTTAAAATTAAAATCAAAAAAATATCCATATTTAAACTTGTACTGTGTCTTTTCATCTGTTGCATTTTTCCATTTATACAGACTTTACATTCATTTATAATATACTTTTAATAATTCCTTTTTGTTTTTTAATTACATTTTTAATTATACAGCTCCTTTATAAGTTTTATTCTTTGTACGATATTACTTAACCATTTGATTGTGTGGCTTACATGCATTGATTCACTGCTACTGTAATTATTCTCGGTAAATATTTACCCCAAAATAAACTATGAAAGGTGCAGTTTAACGTTAAAAGTTTTCTTATTTTCCAAAATATTTTAAAAAACAATAAAAAAATTTTATTATTATATTTAAAAAAAAATAATTTAAAAACATTTATTGGCCATCAATATCGATTTTCAAATCAAAAAATCTCATGAATATGTCTAACGATAATATGCGAACTCATATTCTTTCCTCTGACTAGAGGCCTAACTCAAATAGCGGGTAACTTTGCCCGACACTTCAGGTAACAGTGACTGCATACAAGTGTCTGCATCACGAGCAACTGAACGGTTTAACCGAACTGCTCGGTAAAGACGCGCACAAGACCTCGCGCACCGGAAACGTTATTGGGTTAGATGATCGAGTACTGGGCTGGAGCATCGCCAAACTAGTTTTGGAGGTGTAGCACGCCACGGGGTGGTAAGAGGGGGGTAGTGGGTTCGAAAAGCCGAAAGCGACTATGGGAGAGAAATCATGCCAGCATCCGACACCTATGCCGATTAATTTCCTTATCCATAAACCGAGTAAATTCCATGCGCGCTTCGTTCGGTCCTGATCCAATTTCCGTACACTTATCGGGCATTTAGTCCTACGCAACAATTTAGTACAAACATAAACAAGCCAAATCCAAATTTTTACTTCAAATTACCAACATACCAAATTTATTTGGTATTTTGGTATTTAAAGCTTTTGGTACTTGTTTAAAATCCAATTGTAAACATTAACAATCAATGCCTCAAAAATCCCTAGATGTATGAATTAAAAATCCAAATTGAACCAAAAAATAAAAACTGATTTACTTTTACATTGTGTTATGTTATGTTACTAAATTTTAATCAAATCACTAGCACAGCAATCTAAAATTTGACTTCATTAAAAAATCTGTATGATTAAAGATAGGAATCAAAAGTCAAGGTATAATAAACTCGGTTCACAGTTTTATTATTTCTCTTGTACAAATTTCAATCTAACTTACAATAATTGCACTGATAATTATAATCAGAGCATATATCAATCAGTGTATTTGTATATCTGTAGAAAAAAGGGCGAGGGAGGTCGGGGATACCAATTCTCGCCAACAACGGGGTAAATAAATAAAAGGTTTATTTATTGACTTCGTGCCAACAATTCGATATTTCTTTATTTATTATAAACGATTATCGGCGCATCGTGCGCGCTTATAAAACACTTCATTAATTACGCCGCGCGAACAATTTTATACTGCGCATGCGCTCTCTCGTAATGGGTCCTAATTCGCGCCGAACTGACCGTATTCGCTACGCATGCGTGCGCTTCTAATTAATTTAGGTTAGCTCTGCGCTAACCCCGCGTTTATCGCGCTTAGAGCTGGTGCACCCAGTACGCATGCGTTAGCGCCGATTCGCTTGGTGAGCCGCGCGAACACTCTTTTCGCACAAGCAACCGCTCGCAACAACCGCGCGCACTTCTCCGCGCGAAATCCGTCGCGTCGGGACGATTTACACTTTCCGCCGATTAAGAGGCCTAATCGCACTAAAGAGCCGTGCTTTTGCGGAGTTCACATACGGATTACAGCTTTTCGAACTCTCGAGTACTCTTTAGACTTTCTCGAAAGTGTGCGAAGTGAGCGGCCCCTCGATAAATACATAATTAGTTGCAAATTTGACGTGAGTGTTTCTTATCTGCCTAGTCGTGCCGAATTAATTTTCAAAACGACGAAGAACCGTCAATAAACTATTTGGCGACTCTACATTCAGTATAAGACTGAACGTTATATAGTCGAACATAGTCCGAGACGTAATCGTGTCTCCAAGTGATAGAAATTATAAGAATAAAATCAAGAATACGACTACCGTGACGCATAAAATTAAGCATATTACGATCATTTTATGCTAAAAAATTATACCATTGATACGCCTTCATTGTACATTGTAAACATTCATACTTTACTGCCAAAGTTCTGTATGTATGTTCCTCTCCAAAAACAATCGGGCAGCACGTCGGGTTCGGATCGTATCGAAACTCTGCAACGTAGTAGGATCCATTCTCCTCAACGGTCCTATCAATCTCCGAGTTATGCTAAAAAGGCAACGTCACCTCAGGGTGCGAGTGTCGATGCTCCCGCGGGCGTCTATCCGTCACAGTCCGGGCCACGCACCTTGTAGCCAATGCACTTTGGGCGTAAATCAGACGAGTCAGCCACCGCGCCAAGCCGCAGAGACAAAGACTGATGTATGCATTGGTCCAGGCAACGAATGCGTCTATATTGCGCGCACTGCGCAGTGTATCCTACGGCCGACTAAGTCGGCTATAACTCGTATGTTTCCAAAATTTTTCTCGATGATTCTTCTTTTGTAACTCCTACAATAAAAAGATTCCAATGATTTGTTTGAGTTACCTAGATAGATGTATAACCCAGGTGATTTTTAGTTATTATTCCAATATTAATAATTGGTTACATGAAATCATTAAAAACTATCAATTTATTTAGACTAAGCATTTGCAATTAAAAAACTAATTGATAAAACCTGTCAACATCGTACGAAATCTACTGAAAAGTATTAACCATACATACTCTGTCTGTCGGATTTTTTATGATAGTGAAAACATCGATGATGATCGAAGTTTATACAATAACTACTTTATTAGCTAGCGAAAAGTTTAAATCATTTAAAAAATAGTACTTGTAGTAAAATAATCTAAAATGTAATAATTTACAAATAAAAATAAATTAGAGAAACATAATACATCATATATCATTAAAATGCGAAAGTATAAATCTTCTTGCAAAAATTTAATAGAATATGACTCGTATTTTAATATTTTTAAATTTCACCTGATATATTTGCCAAACTAATTACCGTCTGTTTCTAGAAATTTATTCAGATAAATAATATCTTTAACTAGAGGAATGTATAGCGAAACTGATATGGAACCGAGTTTACAACAATTGAATGTTTGCTAATTAAATATACAAGCAAAATTTGAAAAAAACAAAAATGTTTCACGCACGTTACTTCGAGGTTGTAATGTGATCCGAATGAAAGCAACTCTTTCAGGTCTTATCTTGGGTCTTATACTCTCGAAAACTTTTGCAACTTTTCGCATGGATGAAAGTTTGTGCTCTTAGAAATTAAGCCAGCATAGTCTGGGATGTGCACTCATTTGCATCAATTACATCGGCGCTGATGGCGAAACTTTCTTCCCTGCTTGGAGATTACATAGGCTCGTGCTGAACGCAAGATAAAGTGTGGTGACTCTACTCCAAAAGTGAAAATAAGTTACAGCAATACTTTGTCGTATGTTATTGCAGTAATATTCTACATTTGTAATATTATTTATTAAAGTATATTTATTTTCTTAAAAGTGATTTATTATAATGAAGTACATAAAAATAATAATAAGCGTTATATTGCATTAGTATAAACAAAAGTTTAAGATACAATACTATTTTTTAGTGACAGCAGCTGTTACGAATTGACGACTATATTGACTATTCGAGTTTCTGCACTGACAGTACGTTATCGCTGTGCTCAACGCACGCATTGCTGCAGTGGCTTACTCGCGTACATTGTTATATTATTGGCGCATAATCGATACAGTATTAGCGTCTGCAACAGCAGCAGCACGTATTAATGAACGCGTGGTACCTCTAAGGGATGCTAAGCTGTTTATCTTTGCAAAGATGGCTCTAGAATACGTTATAACTAATATAATTAGATACAGAACATTATACTTGTAGCAATAACCTAAATATAGTGAGAAATACGAGGAAAAACATAACATGATCTACTAATGAATAACCTACTTTAATGAATTTAATTTAAACGAGAAATTAGACACAAATTTAGAATTAAGCTACTTACTAAAAACAATAGAAATTCAAACCATATCAAATATAATGCTATAAAAAATTATTATACAATGTTCGAAAATAAAGGTAAATCTGTGCGCTTCGCCACTATAGGCAGTTCCAATCCTCAAATAATTTAGAATAAACAATTACTAAAACTTTGGTGGAAAAGTTACAGACTTAGCGCTTAGACAATCTATACAAGTTGTTATATCCAGTGATTCTTCCAGCGTTTTATCCCTAATCATATACGTATAAAAAAGTCTGTGTACATACATGATAAAGAAAAAAATATAGTGATAACTTTTGAAAAGGTAACTTTTGAAAATGGTACGCGCATTTTGAAATAGCCTTGATATCTAGGCATATTCTTAACTACAGAAAATATACGAATTTGATATACGATAAAATATAGCTAAAACTTACATAAACCTCCATCTTAAATTTTATTATATTCCAGCTCATATTGGGATAGATGGAATCAAGTGTTTATGTGTTAGCGTTTGTTACAACAGCAAACCTGTCACACTTTCTATGAATGTTTTGTAGTACAATGTGGTCTTATGCACAAATATATAAAAAAAATTGTAAATTTTTAAACAAATGTAATATCATATTCTAATATAATAATTGTAAAATAATCGATATTTACCGTAAATATCTTATTTTGATTAATTATACATAAATTACATCTTAAACAGATAATTATGATAGAATCTGTTTCCATAATATCATAACTTAGTCTAGAAACAATATTATACAGATTCAATGAAGTACAAGTAAATAATGTGTATATAAAACTAGTTTTTTACCTGGTCTAATATTGTCGTATTCGTCATTTAATTAATAGCATTACAATCATTCAGAAAAAGTATACTTGTTATGAAGAAGTCTATTATTATTATAAACTGTGTTCAAAATTTTAAATTCAAAATTCCAAAAAAATGATATATACGACATCGGGCATATATACGATGTGTCAAAGATTCAGGACAAGAAAAAGAAACTGTAAACTTTTGAAAGTAATTATACTTTTATTAACTGCCATGTCATGCTCGTAATTTTATAATACATTTGTATTAAAATAATATAAAAAGTTTGAATATCTTTCTTTTTAAGCAATCGTTCTTTTTTCAATAGATTAGCGTTTCACTGTACGAAAAATAAACATAATGAATACATGGTGACTATACCTCGTTGAAGGTAAGTCATATATGAAATATTAGTCTAGAAATTTATAATACACTTATATTCCTCAAATGGGTGTATGATACAATAATGCACATATTTTATTTACATGATTGGTAAAATAAGAACCTTTGTTACAAGCTTACCTGCAGCTACCCGATCTACCTATTTTTCGCTAGTTTACAGTCTCTTTGTGAGTCTTTGGGCTTTTTTAAAGAGTAGAATCGAGAGAGCGTTGTATGTAATTGTACATTTATACAATGTTATATGCTTATAAAAAGCATAGCATATTAAAAACACCAAAAAATTTTTTGTACTGCTATCACTGTTACTTTTTTCTGCCTATTACGCAACTATTTCTCTACTATCAACTCCAATAAAAAGAAGAATACGCGAATCGTATGCACATTTTGCGATGACTAGTAGATTTAAATGTAATCAAATTCAGTCGAATCTTATGCAGATCGATACTAACAATTGATACCTACTCTGTGAATTTGAAACGACGGCCAATGATAGGAGCAGCATTCGTACTCGAGAAATCAGTTTTAACGAGGTGACCGTGGACTAAAATCCGCCCGCTACCCTCGAGCGGTCCAGGAAAGAGAAAGGGAGACAGAGATAGTCACGGGGATTCAGAGGTTCACGTCGACGGGGAACGGAATTTATCAGCGAGTTAAGTAATACGAATGCGTCTGTTTCCGCGGCGACTCGTTGGAGTTATCTACAGGGGACAGATTCGCTCTCGAGTAGGAAAAGCCTGCCCGAGTTGGCTAGGATTGGTCGCTTGGCTTGGTCTATCTAATAGAATAAGTGCAGAGGCACAAGTGCGAAAAGACATCTCCAACGGATTAGCTTGCAGCCTTTCATTTCATTTCTGCGACCACACATTGTGTGGCTCTAATGTGATTTTGCAGATATTATTGGTGACAAGTTATAGAGAAGAATATGTGAAAAAATCCAGATTTATAATAGCTTTTTGAAAAGGTTGCAATCTAATAATAGCGAAAACTTTGATTTCTACCGGTATTTAAAATGTTCACTCCGCGCCAATGGTAGTGATTCAAATCCTAATGTATAAGCACTAAACAATTATGTATTATTAACTTGTCTCAGTTATTCACAACAAGTAAGGTTAAAAAAAGAACGCACAACGCTTCGTGCCTTTGGCACATTCACGCATAGATATTATAATGAGCTTGTTCGTTATTTTTTGTTTTTAATTTTTTACGTGGAAAACAGTAGCGATAAATTTATGACAGAAATATATTATGTATTTTGCATTTGTTTCATATGATAACTATTCATACATAAATTAATGTGTGTGTTTGAACAGTGTTTACATATAAAAGCTTTGTTTCCTTAAATGAGAATCAGAATTTTTTGTAATAACATCAATATAACTTATCAACTTTATGTGTGAAAAAATTGTAAACGAAAGGTTTGTATTAAGTCAAATATTAAGAATTTATATACTTTGAAAAATTTTAAATAAAATTTATGTTTTTATTAAAAATATAAAATTTGAGCAAAATATATTTACATTAGTATGTGAATAAGATTTGATAGTGATCTGAAAATAAATTTTACAGTTTAAAATATGGATATTTAATATGATTTTGGGGTATAAATTGATTTTATTAATATTTAAATTTTATTAATATATTTATTTATATTATTAATTGATATTATATTAATATTTATTATAATTTATGTAATATTCCAAGGTTTTTTCATTTTCATGCTCTTTATATAAAATAATTTTTTGTATCATATTGTTAAAAATAGTACCTTTAAAATTGAGTAAAAAGTCCATAAAAAATATATATTTTAAGTATCTTTAATTAAAAAACACTTTCGAATATACTTTTCGGAAAAAACGTTTCGAGTGAAAGTTTGTACCGCTAAGTCGAAATTTAAAAAAATTGATATTTTAGACGTACATGAAACGACAAGTTCAGAATTAATTTTAATAACACTTTTAATACAATATTTTTTTTTAAGAAATAATAATAAAATAGGATTTCTATGTATTCAGTGTATGTAACATCACATTAAAAACACTGTATAAACGTTCAAGGAAAAACATTTGACCTAATTATGAAACTCAAATAAAATTAAAAAAAATTCAATATTTTAACCTCGATTTTAACTTTCCTTATAGTTAGATAATTGAAAGTAAATATGAAAATAACATATTTTTTAACTTAAAAGGCGAATTTTTCTATTTATTTATTAATATTAAATATATTCAATAATCCGATATTTCTAAAGATTTTTAATTGCATCGAACTAAATTCAATATTTGATTTCAGAAATTATATCAATATGATTCAAAAAATCTTCTTGACTTATTTAGTTATACTTGTAATTTCATCAACGACTTTCTTAGCTGCAGCCAACAACATAATTATACGTAAGTTTATATTGTTCATAAAAAATATGCCTGTTTTTAATATTAAAAAGCATTTAAGTTACTACAATTTAAATTTTGATAAATGATTTAACGGGATAATATTAATTGATTTTGCGACGTACAACAATACTATTCTTATTTGGAGTGCTTTCTTATTATTCACCCCTTTTTATTAATGTTATCTTATTTATGCATGAACTTTTATATATAATAAGTAGTATGATACTTGTTAAATATGTTTAAAACATTTCTGATTAATATTAATAATAAATTATTGAAAAAATTCTTTTAGCTTGCTCATCTAAAGAAATATCAGTAAAAATTGACGATAAAACTACATATAACAATGTAAAACTATATTTCCAATTTGATAGAAAGGGATTAAGAATAGAAAAATTAGCTTCAACCGTGCGAAACGTCCAATTACAGTTGATGAAATCTGCAGTAATATTCGAAGGTAGGAATAGGTTAGTTTGCTTGTATTGTTTATGTCATCATTAAAAAATACAATATATTTAATAAATCTGTCAGGTAAAGCATCTTCAAAATTAAGTACAACGGGTGATATAACTAAAAAAATTATTGAAGTAGATGTCACTGGTTTTGGAAAATTGGTAAGATAATATGTTTCGAACATACATTGTAAATACAAATTATATATATATATATATATATATTGAATACTAACAAAAGAATTATTAATACTGTATTTATTGTTCCTTATTTTTATTATCAACTAAGAACGAGCATACTCAAGTACCAAGTGATTGTATAATAGCTGTATCAATATCTAAATCCTCAAGGTAAAAATTATTATTGTACCACTATTATGATTACATTTCATAATTGATATCAGTTCATGTAAGAAATTAAATTGTAACTTTCAAGCATAAATATAATAAATTTTAATTCTTTTAGTGATGGACTTCCCAAATCTGTGCAGGACTTGATCTTGAATGATATTAATACTTGCCTGGTAAATGAATTATGTACAAGAATAGACAAAATCAGTAATAATGAAATCCATTGAAGAATACTAACAACGAAAGAAACGATTTTTAATTTAGTTAATCTCATTTCTTTTTAATAAATTAAGCATGCGATAATTTACATACTTACAGTATTAGAAGAAAATATCTGTGAAAGACTAAAATGTATCTGAACATTTTAAAATGTAACAAAAATTGAATTAAAACTATTAATGATTTTAATTTGATTAAGTGCCTTGATAGAAATTCGACTAGTTATTGTAGTCTGTATGTGTTAATCAAGTTGAGCTATAAATCAATAATTTTAACGAATACATAAGAGTCATTGAAAGTCGAAACCATGATCTCTAAAACTGATTTAGGCTAGAAACTGTACCAATAAATTCGCCTATAAATGGTTTAAATTTCTATTAGAGTATAGTCTATTGAAGATTTGAATTCATTTATACACCTGTAAATATAGGCATTTATATATTCAGTATAAAATATGATGGCGAAATATCTTGATTTATAATTAAAATATATTAATTTAAAATAAAATATTGTGTAATAAACCCGAAATTAATTGTCCTGAATATTGTCCCATTTTCGATTAAAATTTACTCCTGAATCTTAAATAACCTTTAAATCTTTTTCCACCATAATCATAAAACAGCAAAAAAAAATAAGTTTACCAATGTAACAATTTAAAGTTAAGTCGGTCTTATGCTCTTGACTCCTTGCAGATAAAAGACTGTTGTAAGGAATCCCTTGCCTGATCAGACTTCCCGAAACTTTAGTGTAAAAAGCTGCTTCTTGTGCACTCTTGCGACTCACAAAAAGAGGCTACAAAAAAATAAGAGCAGAGAAGAGTATAGGCGGGTTAATTGCAGTAACTGCAAATATTTTTAACGGCCCCCTTCGGACTGTCAGGGGAGGGCCGGCCTGGAGGCCAAGGGTCTTTTGCGCCCTCTTTACAGCCCGCCACCTTGAAATACGCCCAGTTAACGATTGCGGGGGGTTCTTAAAGGAAACTTTCCGCCCCCGCTGGCCGCCGGGGCCGCTGTTAAACTCTTTACAACGGCCATTCGTCGCGGTGGTGCTTGGGCGCGCGCACGCGGCCGACGAACGGCCCGAGCGTCGCGCGCGCGCCGATTGAAAAGGAGGCTGAGCGCACCGAGGCATCATTGGATGCGTGAGCCCTTAACAAGAGCAGCGCGGCGGAGGCTTTGATCGAACCTGACAACGGGAGCAAAATTAAAAGTCGTCGCTCGGGTCCGATTGGCCGCGGGCGCAAACAGGCCTGGGGCCATGGAAATTGCCGGCTTTTCTTTCCTCCTGCGTCCGTCCCCGAGTAAAATTAAGAGCTCGGGGCGAAGCGGCCGCTGCGGGAACGCGGGGACAAACGGCAGCGGCGCAACCTCGGCCAGTTCCCGAATCTGCAGACGCCGCGCCGTCGAAAAGGAGGAGCGGACGATGGCCGCGCCGAGCAAATAACCCCCGAGAGCTCCCGAGAGAGGGAAAAAACCCGCCTTTGATGGTTATTAGAGGAGACTTTTTCTGCCCTGCCCCTTGCTCGCTCAGTCAATACACACTGTAAATCCAATACAATCTGGCGCTTGCTTCTTCTGTCCCGACGACTCTTTTGTTCTTCGGCTGTACACAATAAAATGTTCTTTAGAGTAAACGAAAATACAACTTTTTTGGTGTAGCGTCGCTTTTGTCTTACGATTATTTAAGTAATTTTAAAAATTGGCGTAGAAAACAAAATTAAAATTACTCTGCAAAACAATGTAACCTTCTGACGAAGCTCTTCGCCCACTACGATTTTGAATGTACAATTCCATCCTGTTCTAAGGCCGACAGAATAAAAGAGTCCGCGGTGCAAGGCTATTTGGCACAGGTAGCGAGAATGTTTACTCGACTCCCGCAATCAAATAAATCAATGCTATGGTAAAAGTCGTAAAGTAGGAAAATACGCAGTGCTCGAGGCGGCCGCGCCTGCCACGCCGGGCTTTTATCACCCGAGCGGCGCGCGGGGCGCCTCGTCCGTGGAATCGGCATACTGGGGCCGCGCGGGCGCGCGACTCCGAAATAAAGTCGCGGCTCGGATCCCGGTATCGAAGCAGATTTACTCGGTTAGGCCGTAAATTTTTTCGCCGGGGTGTCCGCGCCTCCGACGGGGGAAGCGCGCCATTGGCCATTAAGAAGTTACGAGGACATAAATGAAGATGTATTCCCGAGCAAAAAGGGAAACTGCGCCCGCGCGTTAATCGAGTCGGTCCGCCTCGGGCCCGGCGCGCCTCGCTCCTGCATAAAAGACATAAAACTCACTCCCGCGTTTCCTGCACGCGTGCGGCCGCGCCTCTACGTGGCCCTCGCGACCCGGGGCTTACGTCGCTCGCCCCACGGTCCGACTGTTAATTCCTCTATGGCGCTCGCCTCCCTGCAAACTTGAATGTATAAATTCTGTCCGCCTGCGCACAAAGTGTCCGAGAAGTACACCTTTGCGGGCGAGAGGAGAGATACTATGTTTAGTGCAAGGAGCCTTACCATTGTTTGAATTTTCTCCTCGCTATTTCAAGCAAGCGTTCGATAAAAAAATACAATTCGTATATTATTCTTATCATATTAAACGGTAACCAAAGACTCTTCACAAAAGCATATAAAACTTGAATTCATACATGTGCAAGCTTAAATAAAAATTAGAATAAGTAACTTTAGTTTTTTACAATTGAGTTACGTTTAAGGGTAATGCATTGAAGGTAATTTTATATTGTTTCCGTATATAATGTTGATGATATTAATTTTGTATAAGTAAACGAGTCCGTATTGTCGAGTTTTTACCCTGTAACTAAGTGCGGGTATCCCGAACACTTTCGCATTCGTTGGTTCTGATATCCTGCTTCAATCTATTAGCCGTAGATAACTACGCTCGTGATATATGCAATCCCAAGTTTTATTGTGAAAGCTTCCTAAAGTATAATCATCCAATCTATGAAGATGCATCGTATGGACATCAAGCATTAAGCCTTCCGCTCAGCGCTTAAATGCGTACACGACTAACCTACCTTAAAGGTGTCAATATTATCTCCATCGCTATATACGTAAAGTCTAAGTTGATATATTGCTAAATTCAATGCTTAACGAACATTTCACTGTTACCGCCATGCACAAGGTAAAATATACGCTATTTTCCTAGCAAAACCTTCTCTAGGAATGAGCTAATCTTGAGAGTTAACCCAAAAATTAGATACGCGTGGAGAAGATCTTGTCGCCACATTTTGATTAAAATATTGATTGCAGTATTGCTTAATAAATATTCAAGAAGCTGTTTATTATATAGAGAAAAAATTTCTTAATTTTAAAGAAAGAGCTGTTCCTATTGCCGGGAAACAAACGCGATACTGTGGAGTACATATTAAATATGTAGACTCGAAAGTAAATATGCGGTTTGTCCTATTAGTTAGTGGCTATAAAAAGGGTCGATTTCGGTATCGATTATTGCAACATCGAGTCTAAGGAACCCTGAGACCTACGTTGGATTTCCTGAAAGATCCAAAAAGTAATCTCGGCGTATCTTCAAAATGACTGGAGATGGCGACCTTGGCATCTGTTGTATCCAAGTTCTCGTCCGAGATGAACGCGTGAAGGTCTTCTCAAACTGGAGTCGTCTGTACAGAATCCCGATAGTTACAGAGTTCATTGCGGGACTGCTCAGGACCTGGGTCCAAGGAGAAGTGCATTTGGTACGCGACGATGTAGCCAGGTCCGTAATTGGGGGAGAAGGTAATCCTAACTTCATGAAAATATTTTATTAATATAATTTAAATTACTATGCGACAATATATAATATTTAATCTAAAGTATATATAAAATAAGATATTTTATTAAAAACTATCGTGTATCTCAAAAGTTTTATCCATTATCCGTAAAATAATGCATAGATCAAACGCTCCATTCAATTTAAAACTAATTAAAACTTTCATCATAGTTCTAGACTCCTTTTTCAATGGAACAATCTTTTCGATCAAACTATACTTCTATTATTGATTATACAAATTATTATATTAATTGCCTAAGATTTTAATTGTATTACATTACAATATTATTAAGTGAAATTTCACTTATCCTTAATCTGCAATTGAAATAGCGATAACAAAATATATATTATAAGAAGAATCTGAAAATCTTTTTGGTAAAATATGTTTAAATTTATAATTAAATGAAACAAACTAGACTTCAGTAAGTGTATCTTGACATTTAATTCAAACTCTTTCTATTCATTATTTAATTTAAAATGATAAAAATTTCAAATTTTTGTCACATTTACATAATATTCTTTTAAATAAACTTATTATGTGACTAAAATTCCTCTAATAAATGACTACTGATAAAAATTAAAAAAAAATTAATGTACACCCCCGTTGCAGATTAAATACTTATATTAATTTTAAGTTCTTCTGGAACAAAATTTATTGACCGATTCAAGAGGAAGTCTACGCCAAATCTAAAATTTTGAAAAATATTTGTGTATATTTTTAAGTCGAATAAACCTGCAGACTTCTGATTTGTTTCATTTAACTATAAATATAAATACAGTTTACCAAAAAAATTCAGATTTTTATTTAGTATATATTTTTTGTTACAGCTATTTGAACTACAGATCAAAGATAACTGTAAATTCCTTTAAATTAATTCCTTCAATTTTAGATGTAAAACTTGATCAAGTTCGATGTGTAAAACCATTTCAATATTTTCCGGCTTATAACAGGTTTCCAAATTTTCTAAAACTAGTATCTCGATGGCTGTGTAAAGATAAATTATTAATATTGTACCTTAGATTCATAAGTATTTAGAATTGGTACTTGCACATAAAAATTAAATCTCATCTGTGAAGTTACCACCAACGATATCCAGATTAGAGTGATGTGAAGGCTATAAAAGGAGATTACAGTATATCATTCAGGCGCAGGCATGCAGAGAATAGCAACGATTATTGGTGCTTTAATTAATACCTATTATGTGGATTATGTTTATGAAAAGAAAAGAAGTGTGGGGTAAATCGAAACGCATTCATTGTTGTACTAAATGGTTTTATTTTTAATGAGGTTTACCGAATGGAAATATTTCTATTAAATATGAATAATAAACTATGCATTAAGAACTCTTAATAATAACTTTTAATGTTTTATAGTTAGTTCTAAAGTCTAATAAGAATATTTTTTGTCTATAGCTATAAGTAATTCTTTTCCTTTGTTTCAATACCAGTGTTACTGATTATATTAATACCAGATTATAATTGTACTTCACTTTCTTGTGTGTGTATTATATATAACCGACCACTATAGCAAAGGAACTGTGAAACAGTGATAACAAGGGATCAGCAGGGCCATATTGCATTACCATCAATTATAAAATCGGTAAAACGTGTAGACGAGGCATAGATGTAATGATTTTTATGATTAGGGCAGCCAAACTCAACGAAATTATTGAGGAGAATTATTGCGTTATTCAAGTATATAAATATAAATGATTGAAATTCTGTCCTAAATAAACTATTTATTAGCCTCTAGAAATTATTAGCACATTTATTAGCCTGAATGACATTCTCAAAAATTCAAATTATCCAGAGCCTGACACAGCACATTCAGAATACTTTTTTCTTAAAAGGTTTATTGCACCTTGAAATGATGCCTGCTTGAGATCAATCTTTGAAATCTATTCAACTGTCTATAATTTACCTAAAATAAAGTCAATACTAGGAAGAAGATAAACGTCTCTCTTGATTTAAATACCGGTAATCAAAACAAAACCAATATCTTCCTTCCGGTTTCTTTTTCCTTTAGCGACTACAGGATCTAGTAATTCTCGAGGAGGCTTATATTCACAGGGCCTATCGGGTATCCCCTTCTCCGATTGCTAGTAAGTCGAGAATCTCACTGGCATTCAAGATCTATTGTGCCGATGAATACATAACACAGGAGGGGCTGTGCAAATGAGCTTCTTAACACCAGGTCGCATTCCATTCTATTTAAGACCTTACCTAGTAGAACAGATAATGCCGGACAGACCGTTATTTCCGCAATACTCGTGAAATTAAAGTGGATAAATACATGGAAACAACAGAAGTGACCAACAATGTAAACAAAGTTCGAAACTCATAAATGACACCATGCATGCCATGACAATACTGTCAGGAACCAAGGGCCGCGTATTAGAGACGGGCTCGAACAGAAACGTATTATTACTACTATTGTTATTATTATTATTATTATTATTATTATTATTATTATTATTATTAGTATTAGTATTATTCAAAATTGAGATTGTGCTCCTCACGAAGAAGCGTGTATCCCGAGTGCAGCCGCTTATTATCAGGGAGAAGTTGGTTCAGACTAAAGCAGCCACGTCCACTTCGTGTTGCGTGCTTGCTTCATGCTGCACCTGCTGGTCCAGGAGAAGAAGAGAAGAAGCTTGTCCACCAGGCAAAGGGGACACTCAACCATGGTGAAGCCTAGGTGCGAGCCAGGGAAGTATCCCTGGTTAACTGGCATAACAGATAAGAGCGGAATACGCGCGGGAGGTGGACTGCCAGACTAATCAATCAGGTAGCCCCATGGATCGGTCGACAGCATGGTGAGGTGAACTATTACCTTACCCAGCTGCTGACAGCCGCTGTTAGTTCCACACGTACCTACACCGCATAGGCAAAGTGGCGGATCCTCGATTCGTGCACTGTGGATCCACCTCGGACGACGCCTTGCACACATTTCTTGTGTGCGAACATTGGGGGCGACTCAAGAAAGCGATGTCGGAAGAATAACTCCTGCAGGCATCGTCAGTAGGGAAAACTGGGGAACGGTCACTTCTTTTGTTGAGGATATTCTGAGACGTAGGAAGCCTGTTCTTCCCTAGGGTAAAGGAGGAAGCACATAGGGTACCGAAGGCATAGTTACTGGTTCCCCCCCTCCCCCCGAAGTTATGCTTAACGGCGGTGCCGGGGAGGATATCTGAACCAGAAAAGGAGGTCCCCTGGGCGAATTCGCGTCGTCCCCGCCCTGTGGTTTTCACTGCAGGACGCAGGCGGCAAGAATTCATTGAGGGGGTGAGGTTTCAGTGGGTATATCGGCATCTTCAATGCTGGGGAGTCCCACACACTGGGGACCCGGGTCTTTCTATCGAGGTAGAATGAGTGGCAGTCTGAGTGGATGAGAAGTGTGTGACTGAGGTCATTATATGAATGAATCGAGAGCTCTTGAAAGAGAGTTTTCTCGATGAATGAGTGTACGTACTGGTGTCTTGCAAGGAGGGAGACCATCCGCGGAGAAAAAATAAAGGGGTACAGCCATGGTCGTCTGAATGTAGGAGAATAAGGGAACCCTATAAACGGGCTATTCTCGAACGCATGAGGGCATTTGAATATGCTGGATGAATGAGGGGGAACCACTCTTGAACTAATGGCAGACCGCTGCGTTGGCCATGCGGTGCGAGTCGTGACCTGTCAAAAGGAGATCCTGGGTGGGGAGGTGCATCCGAGGCTGCGGACCAAAGTGACCCGAACCATCTTCGGCTCCCGCTGGAGGCAAGATGGGAGACTAGACTGTAGCCTAGTCTGGTCAATCGGCTTCGGGACGAGTGCGGTCTGGTGTGTGACGTCCCCTGGAAGCTCTCCAGAGAGTGGACTGTCTTTGTTGGGATCATAGCCCCTTGAGGCAAGCGGACAAGGTCAGAGAAAAGGGGACCCCTTCGAAAAAGAGTGCCCCCAGTAAAAGAGATAAGGCAAGGCCCTAAACCATTGTCCTTAGGGATCCGAAACCTTGAAACAGACTGTCAGATCCAGCGCAACGTTCCGCGATCTGATAAATGTGTTACAGGATTACACTGGAGATCAGAGATGTGGATGAATGCGCATCGAACCGAGGAGGTGAAAAGCGCGAACTCCTTGCGATCCTGCAGGACTATACTGGCTCTCTATACGTGCGAATCACAGGAGTCAACATAGCCGGTAAACAGCTGGCGACCATGACCATTACCGAGGAGGACAGTAAAAACCTACTGGAGGTGGACAGGGTCCCAGTAGGGTGGGTCTACTGCAGTATAAGGCCATGGATTCAAGTCGAGCGCTGCTTTAAGTATCTCAGCTATGGACACCGGGTCGTGAGCTGCAGGGGCCCAGACTGAAGCACAACCTGTTTCCGATGTAGAGAACAGGGTTACAAGAGGGCCGGATGTAACGCCGAGCCCAAGTGCTTCCTGTACCCGGAAACCTCCCCCGCGACAGTTCACCATGTCGCGGGGTCCGGTGTTGGTTCGGACCAAATTAGCCGTGAAATAGATGGGGTGACGCTAGATACGAATCTCGCCTTCGGGGAACATATTCGGAGGCTGGCGGATAAGGCAACACGGGTAGTGACTTCCCTGTGCAGAATCATGGCCAACGTAAGTAGACCGCGTCCCTGTATCGGGCGGTTGCTGCTTCGTGTCGCTGAGTCGAGTAACCACCTCCAGGCATACACACATGCACACATGACCGCACAGTCACACGAGAAACCATATCGCGGGCTTCGCGGCTAAACGCCCAATAGCAAGGATTCGGCACAACACGCGGTTACGAGGTCCTGATGAAAATCGAGATCACGGAGTCTCGGCAAGGTTAGCAGTCGCAGCGACTTAAAACGCTCGGCAAAGCGAGCCTTCAACAACCGCGGAAAGCTCAACGAATTCGCCCTGAAAAGGACAAAAACTCGCGTCGGTGTTGCGCGAAGAACAAAAGCTTCGCTAGTCAAAACTTACTATAGAGTACGGAAAATTCGGCGGTCAAGAGTGACCAGCGCTTTTTCGCCATGGCGACAAAAGTCAACTGTAAATATTACCTTTTAAACTGCAGTGCTTCCTTCCATCTCGAAAGATCCTTGCGACGGCTCTCAAACTCTCATTTTTGGGGCAAGATTCACCCGAACAGCTGTGGCTTTGGTGGCCTTGTTTTCTTTCACCAAAATAAATTGTAGTGATTTTCTTTGTAAGATTTCAGAAAAATAAATATCCATTATCTTTATTTCTATGTCCATTAGCAATTTTCCATGGCTACGAGTTTAATTCACAACTAAATCCACACTAAATCGTCACGCGGTTGAGCGACAAAGTATGCGTCTCTAGTTAGGCGCGGTAATGATTGAATCTACAGAAATACTGAGGAAAACTTGGTCGTACAGATTCAAAATTAAAATGTTTTGAAAATATTCTCTCACCTTCTAGAGCACATTCATTACATATTAATACATATAGCTAATTTTCTGAAAATAAGTGACATTGCACATAAATTATTAATTTTTTTTGAATATTTATTAATCAGGGTAAGCTTTTATACAAGACATTGCAAGGTATGTATTAGTATTGGTATAAAAATGATTCTATTTTCAAATCAAGAGGAAAATTCTAGTTAAACTCCTAACCTTTTTGGAAGTTCATTGTTAAGATTTGCGTGTGACAATTGTAAAGGATTAAATACCATTCTTTTGAGATAAGTATGTAAAATGTTAGACGGCATTTTCTTTTAACCCACTGAAAATTGATTTTTTCTCAAATGAGATAATTTAGCGATTTTCAAACTCTCAGCGAAGGAACAGTCAAATATTTATTTTTGAAATAAATCAAAAATTTCTTTTACAGAATACTCATTGGGACTAACAAGTAAAACGATGCTAGTATTTAACTTTATTAGCGCTATTATATAGGCAAGACTACTAAGTTAGTAAACTCAACTAATCCAAGTATCGTCAATTAAAAATATTTAATGAGTTAGCTTCAGCAAATGATATCAAATTTCTTAAGTATCAGTTTGAACGATCTTCCATTAAGTATCTCCACGGTCGATTACACGTTATTATTTTTGCCCCTCGTTTTTCACTCAAAATATTTAAATCCATTTTCTTTGAGAAGATAACAAAACAGTTTAAATTAACTCCAACAAATAAAATACCCATTTGACAATAAGCAACGATATCATTCTTTACTAATTCTCTAACAGATCTATTGGAAATAATAGTAAACAGAAGCATAAACTTATAAGGATTAGCTCCGATATATAATTAAAATCGCAATCAAATTATCTTATAAATAATATAAGGACGAAATCTCCATTCTTTGTTTCAGATTTTTATTTTGATAATTAACAATTATTATGGAATTAATTAATACTAAGAATAATATTATTTAAAAAATCATTCCTACATTAATAGTATATTAAATTATACGCTATAATACATTGCATTATCACATAACAATATACTTTTATCATTTGTATTATATACTCTACTATCAAAAAGAAATTTATCTATAAATTTTTACAATTGCGCAATATAAATTTTTAAACAATTTTAATAATTTATATTCAAAATTTATATATATTAAATATTTTTAAAATGCTTTTTTTATATTCTAGTATAAAATGATAATATTTTTAAAATACTTATTACAATTTCATACATATATTAGACTGTATAAATTGCTAAATAGAGATAAAATGCTAAAATATAAATATTTGCAGTCATAAATCCATGTATCGTGCAAAATAACGATATTTTAAAAAACAATAGTTATTAATATCCAATTAAAAATAATGTTTCAATATTTATTTATTGTACTCATGGAAATAACAATTTAAATATTGGCAATCATATTTAAACAGTAAGATATATTTTTATTTCACAGGCTTGTAAATAAGGTGTTTACCTTAACAATTATTTATACATAATCAAATTAATTTAAGTATACAATATAAAAACAACTAAAAAACATTTAAATCGATGTATCTTTATTTATATCAATTTTAGTGATTAAGATTATTCAAGATACCTTTTTTTATTTAAACCATTATTAAGTTTATTTTATATTTGTATAGGATAGTGGAGCCATTACCGTAGTTTTAAATAAAAGCATTTTTCTCGTGTAAGCATTAATAACAATAAATGATAAAAATAAAACTCATCGATTAATAACAATATATCTACTAAAATCGAATGACACTGACTTTGCATGCCTTTACAAGCTTTTATGCACGTATTTACAAAATAATCTTGGCTAGATTGAAATTGCAGATCGCTGGCAACTGTTTGATTCATTCTACTGATATTTCGGACGTATCAAGTAGTTGATCTATTTGTGTCTTATACATTTCTTTAACATCCTGAAGATCTAATAAAAGCTCCTGGTTTTCCTCTACTTTTTCACCATACATTTGTAACAAGGCATCATACTTGGTTTGGATGTCATTAAGATTTTCTTTTATTGTATACATCTCAGACACTGTTGAATTGAGATCCTCGACTTTTGAAGCCAATGAGGAAACCTCACTATTCAATGCATCCCTTTCTGTGTTTCGTCGTGAAAGCTCCCATTGTAGTTGCTGAACCTCGCCTAAATAAATATAATTAACAAACCTGAATTATATTAGTTACTAAAATAATTTTTATAAAAAAATATAGTATTAATTACAAGACAATAATACGTAAAAATCTGTAATACTTAATTTAAAAAATAATTAACCTCTACAATACGATATACTCACTGTAGTGATCCGACCCGAAAATATCAAATCAGTTATGATAATTTCCCTACGTAAGATAATGTTTTTCTTAAGAGTTCTCGATATCTTAATAAACATTTGCGTATATCAGAAATCCAAATCATTTTCTATTATTATTCAAATTAGTAAAGATCGTTAATAAAACAACATTAAGGGAGTTCTACTTTTAATTAGTCAAAATATAAATAGTTATTCATGTAACCAAATTATTATTGAATTAAATCTTGATCTGGCATCACATATCATATGCTCTTTTCATTTTTTCAATTATAAATAGCCACTTTTTTAAAAATATTACATTAAATTTCATGTATTAATTACTTTAAAACAACTAGAATTGTTCATAAAATTATTATGCTAATAACTTTGATCCAATATTGAATCAAAGATGCAAAAATTTATTCTCTAGAATGTAGCTTTTGTATGTTGTAATTAAATTTATTACGCTATTTACCAAGTATATGGTTGTACTTTAAACAATGCATACTACAATTAAATTTTATTGTATAGTATAAATTCTCTATTTTTTTAAGTTACCATCTCGTTGTTTTAACTGCGCTTGAAGGTTTTCGATCATCGATGTGCTGTTTGTTCCAGATCTAAAGCTATCGTATACGTTCGGAAACTTCCCCGAGCTGCTTTCGAACATTGCATCATTGAACTAAAAAGATTTATTTCATTATAATTACAAAAATATTAAACATGTATATTATATAATTCATTATTCAAAATTCCTACCGTAGGCCAAATACTGTTTGCACTGCTGACCGAATCTCTTTCAATACTTAACGTTGGACTATATCGTAGTTCTTCATCAACACTATGTTGTTGTTCAAGAATACTGCTATGCTTTCGTTTTTCAGCTTCACAAGCAGCCTTTTCCATTGAAATTTTATTTTCTAATGAAGAGATTTCTCGTTTTAACTCTTTAATTTCAGTTGAATGAGCTTCTTCAAGCATTTTCATTGCTTGTTGGTGACTGCAAAAGGTAATATCGTAAGTGCAAAAACAAATGTTTGAGAAATTTACACCATTTTTGTAAAATTTTAAAGCGAAAATATTACTAACACTTCATTTTTGTTCTCTAGTTTCTTAATCTCCTCCTTTAGTGATTCATTCAATTCATAAAGTTGTTTTCGATCTGTTTCTTTCATATTTAATTTTGTGTCAAGTACTGAACACCTAGATTTAAGGTTCGTATTTTCTTCACCGAGTGAACGATTTGATTCAGAAAGTGATTCTAGTTTAGATTGCAAGTCAGCAATCTTCTGGGTCATGACCTCCTCTTGCCTCATAAACAGGTTAGTTTTGTGTGATAGACTCGAATGCATGTGCTCGATTTCACGCAATAAAGGTTTCGTAGCTTGAGATACAGATTCAGACATTTCTTCGATGCGAGATTCAGCAGCCGCATGACGTTTAAGCAATTCCATATTTTCTTGCTTCAGAGTCTTCTCTTTTCTAAACAGAGATAATATAAATGAATTCTACGTAAATTTATTTAAATGATTAAAATTTCAATTTACTTACTTAACGTGAGTTTCTTCTGCTTGTCTAAGTTTCAGTTTTAAATCATCAACTTGAGCTTGTAGTTGGTGTGACTCGCCAACATTATCTACTGCTAATTTCAAGTTTTCTTCAGCATTAGTTAATTTTTCTTGTGTATCCAACAATTCACTAGAATAATATAAATATGATTGATACATTGTATTTTTAGATATAAACTTTAAAAAATTATGTCCACTTACCATTTTGCAGCATCGAAACTCTTCTTATACGCTTCCATTTTGTTAGTAACATGATCCAATTGTTCGCTTAAAGTTAAAACTTCCTTCTCCTGTTTCTTACACTTAGCGGTTAAAGTATGTATTGCTTCAATTTGACTCCGCTCGACTTCCTCCTTAGCATATAAGGATCTCTTGAGTCTCTCTAATTCAGAAGCTTGTTCATCTAATTGTTCTCTATAGACATAATTATAAAACATTATAAACATTATAATTTAATATAGTAAATCGTAGGATAGCGTTAAAGAGCATATTACTTTTGGTTCTTTGACAAAGTTTCGTTTTCTTTATCCTTAGCCCTCAATTTCTTGATAATATTACTATGTTGAAGTTGCTGTTTGCTTAATTTTTCACCTTCGTCACGCAACTCTTTGATGATTTCATCTTTTTCATCGTTGATGTTTGACATTTCGGATGTGACTTTCTTTGATACTTCCTGTTTCATTTGTTCAAGATGTTTCCGCAAAGAATCTCTTTCTCTTATGGCTTGCTGAAATTTCCTTTCAAGAGCCGATAGCCGCTGTGTATACTCGTCTGTTATCTGTGATAAATCCTGATTTTGTTCTGCATGCTTTTCTACATTATCCAGTTCCCTATTGATTATAAAATTCTATAGCTCGTTCTATACTTTTAAATTTTAATAAAATTTCTTGAAAAACTAAATTTTCTTGATAAACAATACTATATAGACCCTCTATTACGTAGTTTAGACAATACAGATACATTTAATGAGATTTTTTCTGTGCTTATTACGTACTTTTTTAATGATGAATTCTGTTCATGCAGCTCCATATTCGTTCGACTGACCTCAAACAATTTCGATTCACGTGATTCTAGAATTTCAGTCATTTCACGAATTCGTCTGAGAAGCCGCTCGATCTCTAGATTGGCGTCGTCGGAACCAACGCTTATTTCGCTCAGTTCACGCGAATGGCCGCGTGTCTTCAAAGTCTTAGTGAGGAGGTCCGAACTTTTGTAGGATTGTATTTTGGCTGGACTTTGACGCGATTGAGTAGAACTTGAATCTCCATTTGGGCTAAAATAATATAATCAGTACAAATTTATCTAAATGTATTTGAAAAAATGTTGTCTTTCAGAAGGAATTGTAGAATTGTATACTGGCTTTACTTAATTAATTGATACGTAAGTTGTATACCTGTATTGACATATCAATATTTTTTCGGAACTTTTAATCAGACGTGAAAAAATTATATGCCATATAACATGCCGATGAAGGTGAATTAAAAAATAAAAGAAATCTATGATGCTGATGAGCATAGTTTAAGCATACCTATACCTAGATATTATCTCAATATCACTCGATGTCGTTGTTTCCAATTCGTCCCCGCTAGTATGACCGCTGGTTTGATCGGACCCAATTTTTACTAAATCTGACCGGCTGTGAGCAACATTATCGACAAGAATCAGATTTATTTAAAATTCTTATTAAGATATGCTGTTTCTAAAAAGAAACTAAATAAGAACAACCTTTCCGATGATATCGGAGAATTATCACGAGGTAGCTCGTGCCTCTCACTCTCGACCTGCTCCGCCTTGTCCAACATAGCTTCCGCCAACATATTCTTCACGTAGGAGCTAGAAGTCAAAGGTTGCTGCTTGCTGCTAGCATTCTCTTCAGAACTACTACCAATAAGAGTCTCCTCGCAACTCGAATCTGTTAGAACACCGCTACTGAGATCCAAGTTATCTGATTTCTTAGGCTCTGGTGGCTCAATCGTCGACGACTTCAATCGTTCGAATGGATTTTCAAGATTAGACGCCTGCTGCGACAGGTCAGCGTACTCAGCTTTACGGATCGGCTGCTTCGTAATTGCATCCATTGGTAAGTGGAGACTTGTCTAGAAGTAATTTTGAGATTAAACATTAACAATATCTATTATTTTCAATTATTAAAGTCATTTTAATTTAATCTTTAAATTCTAACAAGATCTTAATATTGAACAAGATTGCAGTTTACCAAATTTGATTTTTCTTTGAGAAAGTCAATACTGAATGAAAGAGGATGATCCGACGCTATGCTTGTTAATAAACCATGATTGGTGTCAGGACGTAAGCCATGTACCTCGAACGCTGTTTGTTCTTTCAGTCGGAGTAATTTTATAATTAATTTTACGGTAGTTTCGTCAACCTTTCCCGAAACGAAATCTAACATTGCCTTCCGTATATCTTGCTGAATGCTGTCTGTGATTATTGATGAACTTTTGATATCTTCTACAATAATTGTATTATTTAAATCATAGTATATATGTTTTACCAACATTAAAAATACCGTCTATAAAATTACCTGAAATTGGAGTAAAATAAGTTTCTAAAAGTTTTTCATTTGTTGGTGACATATAAGGACTTTCATCACTTTTCCAATCATCTAACGTTTCCACTGAATTAGGTGAAGACAACATGCTGTCAGGTAAAACTTCAACGGATTCAGAACTTTTTTTTAGTCCTACAGAAGCGCTTAAAGAGTTCACATCCGATTCTGGACTGTTTGTACACTCTGTATTTGTATGAGATTGAGAACTTAGAGTTTCAATACTCTCAGAACTTCTCTTATCACTTTCAACTGAGAGTGCAGACAATCGATTCAGGGAGTGACTAGTTGCATGTTCTTTCTTCCTGGGAACTATTGTACTTTTCTTAATTATTTCACTAGATTCCACAACAATCAATTTATTATCCTCATGAATCTTAGCACTTGTACTTGGTTTATCAGTTTTACTAAGTAACTCTTGAAACATAGCCAAATCCGTCTGAGCTTCGTATACATTACCACTTGTAAACACTTTAAATAAAATTATTTTTCATAATTAATAAAAGAAAAGCTTTAAATTCTTAAAGTAGAAAAAATTTATAATTTAAATTAAATTAATTTAAATTTTTTAATTTTTAAATTATGTAAATATAAAAAGAGAATTTCATATTATTGTTTTATATTTGCATTTTAATTTCTTCCTTATTTATTATGTTACTTAAATCAATTTTATTCATAGTTTACCTTGACTACATAATTCTTCTGAACTTTGTGATTTTGATACAACTGTAATATCCGAGTCTGATGGAGATTGAACCATGGTACTTTCTGAAAAAGTCTGAATATCTAGCCTATTTGTTAAACTTTCTGGTAAAGACTTTGAAGAAACTAGCGAGGACTGCAGTTTATCAATACTGTCGATAGGATCCTTAAAGGACTCAGTACATTCATTACTTACAGCAGTCATGTTTTCTTGTGTATTTTCAAAAAATGATCCTGAAAAACTACCCCAGATGCTTGTACTTTGTTGTTTCTGACTAGTGATTAACACTTTTTCTTGACTATCTTCTTTATTTGCAACACCCCATGTTTTAAAAAAGTCTGTAGAATCACTGGCTGGTTGTCCTGTTGAATGTTTGATATCTTCATCTTTGATATCTAGAGCTTTGTCTATGGTTTTCTGAGCTTCTTTTAGTGCAGTTTTGGCTAAGCTTGCAAATCCTGACGTATCGAACCAACTCATCCTTCCTCATATCTAAAAATGATTAAATACGATAAAAAGATAACTTAGCTATTCAATATACAATAATAAAGTTGTGCAACTTTACACACAAAAAGATAAAAAAAACTATTTTGACTAATGCTTGCAACTATAATTATAATAAATCTTAGCTTATGATGATAATTTGTTAGACAGATAATAAATTTGTTAAAATTTCTTAAGGACTCCTAACAAAGTATGCAAAGAAATTAGAAAATTAATTGAATAGTTGCGTTTAACCTAAATAAATCATAAACTCTTAATAACCTAAAATGAAAATAAAAAAGAAATTCAGTAAAAAAGGTTATCAGAAATAACTCACTATTGTTTTAAGTCAATATTTTTCATTGCAATAATATCAAATCAATAACAATGGATAAATAAAAATTTTTAACAATGAAAAGAATTTTTAATGATATGTAATAACATCAAGGTCAAATAAATTTTAGTTTTTTATAAATATGGAAGTATACAAAAAGAAATTTGTACCTTGTTAATGAAAATAATCGTCGAAGTTCAGAAGAGGAAAGCGTAACTCAAGGAAACACCCTGAATCACACAAGTTTACTCTTTGTCAATTAAGCTGTAGATATCAAATCGGAATCCCCTGTAAAAAAATATGAACAGACGTTCAAAGTTTTTTCATTTTTACATTGACGGAACGTATAAGGAAAAAATGTCAAGAAAGAAGAGAAACAACTGCAGAAAAACTTATTCTAGCAGTCGACACGAACCTCCTACCTTTTGTTGACGTTGCATAAACTATAACCTTCTCCTATACAATAGAAACCCATTCGCAAAAAAATCTGTAGGTAACATAGTATGAGCAATTTTCTAATTAAAACAACAAAACTTTTTGTTTATTTTTTAATCGTATTTTAATATCCTTTTCTAAATATACGTCGTAGAGATATAGTAACTTCAAGAATTGGTATAATCGTACATGATTTACCAAAGTAACTTGAAACAACTTAGATAAGTAGGTACGTTACAGGATAAAACATTACCGACAAATGATAAGGTAGGTTTTGTATAAAACATTTTCATTGTATAAAATAGCAGATTATAAAACCAAATTTCAGACGAACTTTCATAAAAATACTCCTACATAAGTTATACATGCCTGTTAAAATCAATTTACTTTTATTATAAGCTTATGATTCACGCTTTAAATTTTATACTATCCATCATTTCCTACTTTATCATATCATGATAACAACAGCCAAACTTAGAAAAAATGAAACATTTTCCTTTTTAAACAATTTAAACGTTGTTTATTAGTACTTATATTGCATAAAAGTACATTAAAAAAATTTATTTATGTTTTTACAATTTCGTGTAAACAAGTACCAATAATAAATAACTGATGATTTACAAAATATTAGGCTCTTTGTAAAATTCATAAAACTGCAACTATTGAAGTAATAAGTTAAAAATTACTATCAAATAGAAACATAAAACAATAAAAAGTTGTCGAGTCTTTCTTTTTGATAATGTATATTCATGTAGTGACGCATATCCGATGCTCTGCCCAAGAGTTACACTTCTGGCCTTATTCGCAACAGCTCCAGTGGCGCAATTGGTTAGCGCACGGTACTTATAAGACAGTGTTCGTGAGCAATGCCGGGGTTGTGAGTTCGAGCCTCACCTGGAGCATTTTTTTTATCTTGATATTTTCATACTTCATCACAAGGAGTTCTTCACGTTCAAAATTAATAAGTCTAATTTCATTAATGAGTATGTGTTATTAGATGTGTTTAAAGAAAATCATGATTGTAGATTAATTGTGCTGCTGATATAATGATTGGTTTTTAATTGACATTATTTAATGCTACCAGTAATAATTAAAAATTGATTTAATTAACAATTTTTTTAGCAAATAAAATTTCATGTAAAAATAAGAATTGTATAAAAAATTACATTATATTCTTAATTTTCTTGCATGATACTAATATATTATGCATAACAGTACAACAATTACTTTAAAATACTTTCTAGATACTAATTCTACGATTCATTTGACTGCATAAAGTTTACAAGAACAAAGCTGTAATCTTCAGATTTGTAACTTCGTATTAATTGCAATATTGAAAAAGAAACTTGTAAGCTCTCTGGTATGAAAGCGCTACTTTAATAAGCTAATTTTTTCTCGATTTCTTGGACTGTAAAGTGATTCGCTCTCGTAGCTTTGTATAGGGGCTCGTTATGTTTCAATTTAGAAAAATATAAAAATAACTCAGCACACATTACGATTCCGATTCAGCACATGGAAATGGCAAATTGTACTGTAGGGTGAAAGTGAAAAAAAAACGGATCTTTCATCGTTTAACACTGACGAGCAGCGAATGGCGCTCGACAATTTTGAAGCACATTTTCAGTAGATGTTCGCACAGGGAATGAAGACCTTTGCAAAATTTCGTGATATTTGGAATATCGTGTTGGTGGCTGAACTGCTTTGGATGTGCACTGAACAAGCCCGTGAAATCGAAACTACCCATACGACACGATGTGGCACTCGAATTAAGCCCTTCATGGAATAGCTGTTTGTGTCTGCTGTATGCCTGCAAACGCGTTGATGGAAGGATCGTAATAGGTGACTGCGTCTATGGATACATAAAGCTCTTCGTTTCGCCATGTTGAAAAAGTAGTTGTGGATATTATTTATTTATTGTAAATGTATACTTTTCAAATAAAGAATTTTACATGTGAAAACTTATTTAGTAAAACAAACAGTTCAGAATCTAATTACAGTTTGAGACGTAATTGCAACAATCGTAGGAAAACATATATTTTATTCAAGTGAGATAGACATACAATGTACATCATTGATTCGGTAATTTAATCAGTATGCATCGTCGAATTCATACTGAACTTTATTTAGTTTAAACCTTGATTATAACACCATAACTGCAAACAACATTTTTGTATCATTATATGAAGTTCGTAAAAAATTTCGATATACGTTATTTAAAATAAATTCTTTCTGTTTATATACTGTATGCAAAATCATATCTACGACAATTGTTTTTATACAGTTTTATTAAATACATATAACATTTCTTGTTTATAAACTATGAAATATTTTGTCGCAGGATATCCATCTCCAAATGTTTAAATAAATACTTCACTAAACAGTTTTGAATACTAAACTGATTATTAATGTTATTAATTATTAATTCAAATTATTAAAGATTGATACAAATAATTATTAACGTGATATTATAATGAATTAACTGCATGTATCAGAATAAAGTACCTTTTTCTAACTGAAAATTTATAAAATTATTATATTTTTGTGAGTGTTTGACAATTTAAGCACTGAGGTTTACTTTTTAAACATAATATTCGAAAAAATAATAATTATAGATACTTATAAGTAAAATCAACAAATGGAGATGATTAGATAAATTAATAATATACACATGTACCCTTGATCATTTGTACAACAGAATTACCATATACGATTTTATACAAATTTTTTATGTTTTTTCAATTATTTTATATATAATATAATCTAGTTATTGTATTTATTACAAAACTGGAATCAATATTTAACAAAGATGCATAAAATACAAATATAATTAAAAATTTAAATGATATAATGATATCTATTTGTATGTATGGTATACATTTAAATTATAGTTAATATTTTCAAATCCTAATATATTTTTATGACAATTTAAAAAGAATAATACGCAATTATAATTATAATGAGAGAAACATAAAATGTAAACAGAATTTGAAAATTCTTTGTGGTGTTTATAGGAAAACTGTGGTCTAAAATAGTATAATGAATAAATGAACGCTCAATGATGCAACTTGTGAATATTAATTTGCACCATTTGCCGAGACGATGATTGTGGATCCTTTTATAAAAAAATTCAACAAAAAGATGCAAATATTTTCATATCATTTGATAAAGTATTATTATATTATGCCTATACAATTGGATGTTTTATTTTATTTTTAATTTTTGTTGTGGAAATAGTTGGATATGAGTTTGTTATACTATGAAGTCTAAAAAAGATATCGTAATGTCAAATATTTATAAATATATTTTTATACATTGAATAAGCTGTATTAAATTGGAATTAAGCTTTTTGCGAGGCTTTTTGTTCAATGCCTGAAATCTAAATAATATATAACAATTATGTATTACGAACTTTTGTAATTGTAAAAAAAGAATTAATAACAAGGTAATATGTTTGTTACTTAAACGATTATACTATTTTACGGAAAGGTGTATATTTGATCGTATAAAGTTAATTTTTTCAGTATTGTACTCTACTGCTTAATAATAATCAAGAAAAATATGTATATAGTAGCAGTTTGGAGGTTTAGAGTTCATAAGGAAAGAACATTAAAAACTTTTTGATTAACTCATAGTATATAATGAAATAACTATGAAGAATGTATAAATTGTACTAAAAACAGGCACACAACTCTTTTGCCTATAATACAATTTTTCCAGACAAATTTAGCAATATATGTACATCTATATATATAAATTAATAGAGTAAATATATGTACAGAAAATAAAACAAATAATTCAACCAAGGATTTAACATGGAAAATTTCGATTGTATTACAAATTAAGCTAATAAATGTAGCTTATTGTTACTAAACTAATCTATTAATTTCTATCTCTGGCTTAAAGAGCTTCCGCAAATGTTATATCAAAAAATCTATTAATCTATCAAAGTTAGTTAAATTGCAGGGAAAAATAACGTGAACTTAAAAGGCTTAACGTTATTTTCGAAATCGTTCATTATAGGAGGGATCCTCGAGGTAATCAGAGTATCAAGCAAGGTAGGTCACGATACGCCTAAAAGCAGGTTTACATCATATATGCAGGCATAAATTGTTGAAGGGAACTCGTGGAAGCCATTATCCGCAGTTTATGCAAACCAAGCTAGGTATAATCGGGGCAGAGGGAAGGAGCGCGTAAGGCAGCAAACGACGCCCCTCGTGGCTTGTCTCCGGAGCCGTGTGAATGAAGCTCGTCACCCGCAGCGCGTCGGTATCCAGCGGCGCGCGTACAGCATCCACGCTTTTATCCGCAGCTCCAGCCCCCGCTCCCCCCCCCCCTCCTCCCCAGTGGAAGGAGTAACGCCTGCGCCGACAAAAGGCCGAGGAAACGGTGCGCGATAACGCGCAGATCCGCGCGGCACATAGGCGCGGGCCTGCGCGGCGTTTGCTTTTTTGGCCCGGGCGATTCGTTACCCGGGCGCGATCCCCCGGCACCAGTTGCTCCGATCGGCCGCAGCGGCCCGATAAAGAGCCTCCGCCGGAATTATTGACGCCCGCCGCCGGGGGTTTGCGCGGCCCAGTTTATTCATCGCGGTCGCAGCGAGCGACGGCGCCGCTCGGTTTTTGCGCGCCAGCCGTCGAGGCCCGTCTCGTCACGCGGCCCTAGCCGCGGGCTTTCACCGGACGTATTTGCCGATGGATTTAAAGCTTCCCTATAAAGCCGCGGAATTGGGCGCGTCGACCGCTCGGGCTTTTACTTCCCTGGGCTTATTGGAAAGATTTCACGCGCCACAGGGCGATTCCAACTTGTAGAAGCCACTTTCTTCGGGATTCTGGGATCGTGCGGGTTTCTTTTATTATATGCCTCATGGAACATTGAATGGCCGCATAGTAATAAATTTGTCAAAAGTTTCGAGTAACTGTTAGCAACTTGGTGAATGTATTACAGCAAAGTTTTTAAAAGTGATCATCATAAAAGCTTGTGTTTCTTACGACTATTTTAAAAACTTCCCGCGAACTTACATTTTTTTAAATTATTCGAACAACATTTGCGAGAAACTTTTGTTAAGGGGAAATGGCACGTTTGATCCGAGTTTATATTTAAACAAAATATAATATGTATGCAACATTATAATGAAAGTATTCTGTAATTGTGTATCTTTATGTATAGGAATGGACTAATCAATACTATATATATAGGTTCGAAACACTAATTCACGTTGACCAGATTTATGACAATAAATAAGAACATACACGGCTTATTATGTTATTATCTAGATTAGCGTTTGTTTATCTATACGAGAATGTAAAAATAAATATACCGATATTATCAGTTTACTGAATAAAATAAAATTAATCTAATGAATTTACTGAATGTAATAATGTGTGATATTCAAAAAATAAACTCTAATTACTAATATATGCGATAAATAAATATATATTTTGTACTTATAAAAAAGATTAATTATTTTATACTATCATTATCGTGGTATTGTATACCTACATCTAGCGGATTAATTATTTAAGTCACGTAAGAATCCTTTCATCATTTCTAAAGGCTCATTTGTTTCACTTAAATAATTATTTTTTAAAAGTTTTTTATATTATTCTGGTAGAAATCAGAATAACAACTAACAAAATATTCATCTAACAAAATAGTTAGTATAATCCTTGGAATAATGCTCTGAAATCTGTATGAACTATTGTAGACGTACTCTGGCCGTTGTTCTCAGCGGATTTGCTCGTTTAGCTGGAAAATATGCTTGCTAATTTGTATGAGTACATTTTAGAAACTTTTTACTAACTACTATATTGACAAAGTGTAATTTGAAAACTAATTTTATTAGTTGAACAGTTTCTGTAACACCATATATAAAAGTTAGTATTCCAACAAGCAAATGCTGGACGCTTTTACGTGATTCTACTACCACATTTAATCAGCACTTGTGGAAGAGTTTGCATGGTATTTTAATTATGATAGATTGAGGTTAAAAGTTATGCGCTGAAATTTGATTGTTTTAATGAAAAGGAAAATTTGGCATTTCGATTGATGATAAAAAACGATTCTTAATGCAACGTAGTGTACTGTGTACGTCATATTTAATAAAATTCATACTCTAATTCAACAAGAAGCAGCGGACTGTTTTGCAGAGGGGTTAGGGCGAGCAACAGAGATTTTTCTCCGCTGAAGAAGCGGAGACGTGCGCGTCACCCAGATCGGCCGCGGCGGTTGGATTAGGGGCGCCCGCGCCGGGGGAAAAAGCCGGGCAGGGCGCGGCGCCGGCTTTTCGGCGGGGCGTCGACCCGCCGGCGCCGACGGAGGCGTGGCCGCGGCGATCTGTTTTCCGCGGGGCCGGTCGTCCGAGGGCGCGAGCCGCATCGATTGCGCGCCCCTCGAAAGCTCGCGCGGGCCGCATTACACGCACGCGTGCGCGAGCCCCGGCGCGCCGCTGACCTACATGCCCACGGAAAGGGGCCGCGGTGAGCCTCCTGCCGGGCTTCCCGAGCTTTTCGAGGCCGGCCTTTTTTACCCGCGGAGGCCGAATCGGCCCGTACTCCCGTGGCCCTCGGTACGTTCTTCCTATCTGCGAGACCTGCTTGCGCCGATGCACTCGGCAATTTTAAATAACGCGCTGATTTGAATGCGCCATCTCATTGTGCGCAAAACCTTTCAGATTTAATTTTACTTTCGCTCGCGATCTGTATTAAAACCGTTTTAAATGCAGACTGCTGTCGAGTTTATAATCGAGCTATTGCTCCACCCGAATTTTAATTAAATCGTAATTGAAATTGCTCTGCAGTTTATAAGGAGCCAGTCCCTTTTTTCCAGATTAAAACACTTTTCGCGCAGTGAGCTAAAATTAAACTTTGATTGTGCAACTTTATTGCGCACCGCCACGAGGAATTTCTCTCACTTTTATACAGCCCATGAAAAATTGTTTAAGAGCCCGCAGCGAAAAAATCGTCCGGCAACTATTCCAATATACATCCCTAAAAGCAGTAAAAAATCCGTCAAAGGCATTTTGACAACGCGAAACCAGTGCATCTAGTCCTTTCGAATTATATATTCCCAATTTCACTCAAATGTATAAATATAACGAAACAGATGGTTTTCTAATCGCCGGACCCGCAACTTTATAAGAAACCCGATCGATTCCCCGACCTCCTGCAGCCGGTCCATCAATCACCCCGCTGCAGCTTCCTGATCATTTCCCTAATCGCCTAGATGGGCGGCGCGCGGTCAGCGGTCCTTGAGGTCGAGATGAAGAGCGGGCATATCGTCAACGTCTCCATTACCGATGAAAATGAAATCGCCGACAATCGCCTTGGAGGAGCTCGCTGAAGATATACTTTGAGAAGACCGGAATTTATAGGATTATGCGAAGCGGCTCATTTCAAATCCTCAGCGGTGCACTTACGTATAATCTGCAAAAGCACTAGGATGTACTCATGACCTCCATCTCACCTGTACAGGAGATTTACAAGGGATGAGGTAAAGAGGTGGCGCATAAGAGGAAAAATAGATTACATGTAAATAAGTAGCTAAAAATTTTAAAAATGATAAATGCTTTACAGAGATTTTACCATCTAGGCCAAATATAATTCGTACGAGTTACAGATCTACGCTCTATTTTTACCATATAAGCATTGGATCATTAAAGTTAATGTGTAAAATAAACGATTTTAATATTTAATAATGTATATTAATGGTCATTATTTTTCTTAAAATAGTATTTTATAGATTATTTCGAAGAATAATTTGTAATTGTATACTATATCACGGAAACAATATCAATCGCAACCACACTATTTGCAAAAACTGATTATAAGTACCATGCAACTACTCTTAATCAACTTCTTTTTATAGCTTACCGATTCATGAAACTATGTTTTTACTATCATAAAATTTATCAAGATAGACATCAAAAGCTCTGTATATTGCTCTCGTTTGAGAAATGTTAACATATTTTCGTTTAATTGACTTTCTAAGTACAGGTAACTATTTACAACATGTACAGTGATAATACATAATTAGTATATTATTGTTCTGAAAAATGCAAATTTTGAGCTACTGTGCAAATGCTAAATAACTTTGTAAATTCCAAATAAATTAGTGTTGTATTTCTAATTCAATTAAAACTTTGTTGTTTCTTGAGATCGTCGTATATTTTTGCAAATTTATTTAATTTCGAACATCAATTAAGTATTAATGCAAACTAGCTGTGATTCTTAATTTTAACAGAGTTTGGTTAATTGGCATATCAAATCTGTGATCATAATATATTCGCAACTTCAAATCTGAAAAAGAGCAGGATTAAGCGAGTCTTTTCTAGGATAAATCTCGCTCCATAGAGGTGATATTATCTTTAAAGCTGCTCTTGAAGCTGCTTCATTTGAAAAGTGATAAACTTGTACACTATCTTGTTAAAAGAGCCTATGTTTGAGGATCTGGAAATAGAAAAGTGAAGAATCGAAATTTTTCCGAATTGTCCAAGAGGCTTGTATATTTTTAATGCGTTTTGCAGCTCAACTCGCTGTAATTTTTGTAAATATTTCAATATATATTTTCCAAGTTTAAACTCTACTAATTTTTATACATTTTGTATTTATTAAATCCTTATACTACATCTCTCTTTACTTTATTTATATAACTACAAATTATACGAAAACATTTTGTTTGCAGAAAAAAATACGCAATAAAATTGTCGATTCACAGATAATTTTTTTAAATTCATCTTCTTTAACAAAAATAAACTTTTTGGAGAATAGATTATCGACAAAAATGTTTTCATTTTCTTTCTGTTTCCAGGCCCTCAGTTACTCCTATCAAATGCTTCTGGATTGCACTGCAGCGAATTCGAAGATAAATAGAAATCAAATGCAATCTCGAGAAGCGTAACCTCGTCGGCATAGCGATACTCGGAAAGATACTTGACGCGCGACTGACAATTAGGTCGAATGATCGAGTTGCGTTTATAAAATTACGGGAATTCGGCGTTTTTAATGATTGCCGAGCATTCGGATTCTCTGAACACGCAACTGGTGACGGGCAGCTCTCAGCGCTCGCGTAAATGCGGCGGATGCGCGCTCGCTTTCTCTACGCGCGAAGATGATCCGGAAGATGAAGGGGATTCGGGCCAGCACGGGGTTGGTTGTCACAATCCATTGTGCGCAGGTGAGCTATCCTCGAGGCTTGAGCGATTCTGCTCTCTCTAGAGTGTGGTGGCGCTCGCGCGCGGATGCGATTCTCTTCGCCTCGTAGGCTGCATTGAAAGGACTGAGATACCGAGGACTTACCAAGCTTGCGACTAAACAAAGGACCCACAGTTCATAGAGGTCAAAAGAGTTTGAACGCTCGGTCTACACTTGCGCTTCGATCTTCGGTGACAATGCACTGTAGCGTCGCATGATAATACATGAAAAATATGAAAAAAAATCTTTCCATACATTTTCACTTGATCGGAAAAAAAATTTAAAAGTAACAAAATTATATTAGATGATGTAGATTGTAAGATTTTTTCGAGGAATTTTTTATATATAATGTAGTCAATGTTTTATTATTTTATATTGTTATTACCGAGGTTATTACACGCAAAGGAACGTTATACGAATTTTGTAAACAATTCAGTAAAGTATATACAAATTTCAACAAATGATTACAAACATTGAATTTTAGCTGAACAATGTTAATTAAAAAGGTGATTAAATTTCTATGCTTCTTTTAATAAAAAACTAACTTTTGACAACGTTTTTCTTAATGCAAAATGATTTGGTTACGTCATTACCTTAATCACTGTAAAGATGATCAGAAACACAAGCATTGTGTAATGTAATTCAACTCTCTTTGCTATTACAATCTGATTAAATGAGTTTGATTATAAACCATTTAGCAATGTTATATAATTATTACTGTTCATTACTTACCTTTCATAAATGTATATTGTACATGTATTTTTTAGATTAAACATCATAATAATTTTAATGGAGCATTTTGTACAATAATTTCAATTCTTTAATGTTTATAAAATTTCAAATAATTAAAACTACAAAAATAAATACACAAACCGAGACACAAACATTGTAATTAAATAGTAATATATTGATTAAACGAAAAATAAAATTTTTTTGTATTTCTCTATTTAAAAAATGATATTGATGATGGGATAAAAGTAAAAACAAGATTATTGATTTTTTATAGATTTTATTATAATTTATAATAAATAATAAGTATTAAAAAGATGTCATATTTAATTATAATTAATTTATAATAATGTACAACAGCAATAACATCTCATCTCCACAGATATTCTTATTTAATAATTTTCATTTTCTTCAATAAATCATTACTCGCAATTCTCAACTTTTATATACTTGAAAACGAGATCGCAGAGAGTCAATAATTAAATAAACTTAAACATTTTACGTTCGGAAGGCGAGAAACAAACGATAACGAAACCATAAAAATGAAAGAATAAATCCACAAACCTTTTTCTATGTTTCTTTCCCTTCTCTCTGGGCTAAAATTCCCAAGACCCCAACTATTGAATCTTAAAAACGATGAGTCGCTCATCATATGCATATATAAAGTTTACACCTTCTGCGCTTCTATATCTTTTTCCGTTCGTTTGTTTAACTTCCCTACAAAACTACATTGAGTGGAGGCAAATTGATTGCAGTGAAAAACTAGTGGTGCAGTCATACAAAGGGACCTGATGCGGTGTGCTTACTTTATACTTTTTTCTCGTTTTATGCCAGTTTTCTTTTCTTTCCTCTCATTTTTTTGTCATTTTATGTGCTTTACATGCTCGTCGGTATGGACGCTTGGAGTACCACGTGTCTCACGTATACTCAGAGCTGGGCTTTGGTCAAATGATAAAAAATGCTGAAGCGTTGGAAAGACTTGTTCTTCTAGACCTCGGATTTACTGTAAAATGAAAGGTCTGCTCGAGGGATGGATCTGAAATTTTACTGTTTGTTTGGAAAACCAAAAATTGACGGCCGAATAAACTTTAAAGGCAATATTTTTTATTAATGAATAAAATTACTTTGAATTTCGTAGGCACTTTTCACTGGTATAGAGAGCCCAGAAAAAGTATCTTCCAATTTTTCTCTTTGCACGTGCAAACATTGTTTTTCGTGCATTTCCATGTATACTTTTTCGCACTTTTACATAGGTTTGAGGACTATAAAGGACTCAGTATTTTGTTTTAATTTAAAATTCTTTTAACACGCTGCTTTACTTATTTTCCTATGTTTACGATAATATCGATTATCTCGGGTATCTGTAAAAATGTCAAATATAACTTTTTACACACGTTCGCTAGTTTTTTTGTATTTTGTTTACGCATAAAATTTTTATTTTTATACCATACGTAATAACACAAATTGTTTTATTAATAAACGTACTGTATAAAATGTGAGTTTGCAAATTAAAATAACTTGTATATAAGAATATTCCTGTCTATTTATTTCTGAATAATGTTTGTTGATATTAATGGCATAATATATATTTGAAAACATAAACTAGTGCATGTATATATTACACCTATAAAAAGTAATATTTAAAATAAGAAAAAAGTATTTTTTTCGCAATAATACATTATTTATAATAGAATGAAATTATTGAAAACTTTGAGACGACCCTTATTTTGCAAAAATGTCAATATTTGCATATTTTAATATAGGCTTAAAATATGGAAATGTTAAAGATTTTAAACCATTCATTTGTTAAAAAATTTATTTAATTTAAACAAGGTAAATATTTTTAAATTAATTTTATTATTTATTAAACTATTAATACGTAAATTAATAACATTTGTTTAGAAATAATCCATTTATAAAAATGTTATTTATAAAGTAGTTTATTTGGCATAGTCAACGATCAGCATTTTTTAACTTTTTAGACATTGCTGAAACAGCAGCTCTTCTAATTTCAACAAAGACGCACATGCACACATGAACATAATTACTATATGTATACAAAATTACACATATATGGAGTTCGAGTTAACGAGGCTGCTGATTTTTTGTGGATGTTTATAGTAATTTTAAATTTTAGAAAACTTTTTAAAAATACTCAGCAAGTTACAATTTGTTCTATTTCATTTGAGAATCTATGTTTTGCTTTTAAGTTTAATTAATTTTAAATTAAATTTGTAAAAAAATGCCGGTACCATAGTAACAACAACAATTCCCATACTGTCATAGTGCAGAAAGACTCTTAAACATTGTAGAAAATTTCCTTAAAAAATGTAATTCTAAGATCATTTGGCAGTGAATCTCACGCTAATAAATAATAACAAACAGCCTCGCAAGCTTGAACACAAAAGTAAAAAATTCAAATGTGACAACTACAATGATCTTATAGAGTATACGTATCACCGTTATAATATAATTAATGAATATAATATAGTAATAGCAATATGAAAAAAACAAATAACGTGCGCCTTGAGTATAAAAAATGGTCTATATCGTGTTTTACGTTATGCAGCACGAAAGTTTAGATTTTTCACGTGAGCACGTTTTAAAACTGTATCGAACTTAACGAACATTTTGTTGACAATTTGTAATAACTACATTGTATAAATTTTCTAAATTAAGTTTTCCTTTTTGGAAGTATATGGATGAAAGGAAAGTCTTAACGAATTGTACCTTATTTAACGGTACCTTATTTGAAAATCCCCAAGAAAAGCTTTCAATTCCTTATGTTGATAGTTTTGCTCTGGTTACGATAAAGTTTAGTCGAAATCAGTGGAACAATGCCGTTTTTGTTATCGAGCAAATAATTACGTATTATTTTAATCCATGAAATATACCGTGAAATTCTATTTACAAGTGGACAATAATAATTAATTACGTCGTTTCGCACGTGGAGAAGCAACGCTCGATACTCAAATAAATGCTCACTGCATTGACGGCAGGATTGTGTACAGCGTCAAAGCCACCCTTTGGAACGCGCAGCTTTTTGAACAATTCCCCAAAATTTACGAGAATCAGCGTTTAATCGCTCTGACTGTCAAAGTAGACTTATCGCGATAACAATGGTCTTGCCCGGGCATTCATTCAGTACGAGGTTAATAACTTCCGGATTCACTGTGCGTTATAACATAATATACATGTATGTATGTACAATATAATATAATATATTTATCGCTATCTACATATATCTCTACGAAAATTTGCCTCTTTATTTCTGCATCGAAACATTAAATATATATATGTATATATATATATATAAGATCTACTCATAGAATTTCTCGTATGCGCCCCCTTTAATTTCCTCCGCAGCTTCTTCCTTGCGGCTTCCTTTGATTCTCTAAAAAGCACATTTATGCGTGCAGTCCTTTTTGTCGCGCGGATTCCTTATCTTTCGTGCCTTCTCAACGATATACGCTGTATATATGCCGGGCGGCCGATTATAGTGAGTTAAATGCGTAAATGTGTACTTGTTCCGCAACTTTCTTTAGAGCTTGTATACTCCCGTATTTCTCTTCTTCTACTAATATACTTTACTTGTTCCTATAATTTATCCGTTAAATAATTTAGTATCTTTCATTCGTTTGCTTATACCCATCCTCTTAATTTCGATTGTTAAAGTGATCGTGAAAATATTAAAACGTACGATTACATGATAATGAACGAGTGAGACTTGCCTTTTTTTCTTCCGCGCCTTGTTTCTGTAGAATATTGCAGCCCGTAGGTTTTGACCTGAATTTAAGATGAGGTCTGCATGCAAGCCTCTATTATCCGTCAAACTATCCAATCGGTTGGATTTTTTTATGCAAAACGTTCTAAAATGTAGGAAGCCTATAGAAAGCCACACCTCCGAGAGTATTTTAATGTGTAAAATTTTTGATTAATGAACGCTTTATAATATATATGATAAGTAATTAATCTACTCTTTAATTTGGTTAATCACTTTATGTGTTTCCCTTCTGAAAAGTCTAGTTTTCTTTAAATTGTCGTTGATTCACGTCACAAAAAGTTTCATGAGGAGCAACTTGTAAATACGGCAGTCGATCGGCACGCGTCCACTTACACATGTATGTCTTGTATTATATGTAAGGCATTGACTCGGGATAGGGCCAATGATTTTCTGTGTATATATATAAATATCGCGGCGAGTATCTAATCAACAGTCGATAATAAAAATTAGACGAGTTTAATGTATCGTTATATAATTATTAAACGCGTGTATTTTTGTATTTAATGTTAAATATATAGATGGTTAGTAAGGCGTATAAACTAAGTTTTACTTATATTTTCGGTTAGTTTAGGGTGCGAAGAAAATAATCGAATGAAAAAAGAGATCTGTAAATTTTGCAAAACAATAAATGCTTTCGTGCAACTAAAATTTTGTATAATGTAAGCTACAGATAAGTATCCAAAGATCATACATGTAATGGAAACGTAAATGGAAGTAGATAGCTACGGAATGCTTAGAAGAGGAGCTTCAACTCGTTTTTATACTTTTCGTCATCAGTGTTTATTTTTTCTTATCACAGCCAAGATCGGCACACAATACATCCAGCGAATCATTTTATTTTTATTTCTGTCTCACTTGTCCCACACTTTGATTATTTTATTTTTATTTCCCTCAGCAACCGTGACTCGAATATACTTTTGCCCATTCTTCGTCCGCTTAACGAAAGAACGATATTCACTACTTACGTCTTTGGAAAATATATAAAAATCCGTGCGCACGGGGAACGATACAGTGCTTTTGTACAATATTTGTAGGACCCTCTAAATATGGGCGCGAGGAAAGATAAAGCGACAGTGACTGTTAAAATGCCGTTGCGATCGATTAGTGCCCTAGCCTTATAGAAAAGATTGGCACCAGTTCATTTTTACGTATAGTCATATCGATCTTGTCGCTTTTATGGAGCTCGATTCCCGTTTAACTTTTATGCAATATATTGATATTACAGAGAAATTTAACAAAATTGGTCATCGGCAATCATCAATCGTCGAAAACGACTTGTTAATTTAAAAAATTCACGTGATTTCCATTCCTCGCGAGTCGGCAAATAAAAACGACACCTGTTATATTGAAATATTTTCACGATAATCATTCCAGAGTATAATGCATAAAAATTCTGTAACCACTTACGATTAAACGAGCAATGCAAATAGAAGTTTACATGCAGCTTTGTTTTTCTTACCTAATAGCTCATAAATTAGTGTACACATAATCTGCATTTACACAACCAATATGTCTCGTATAAAATATCAACCATCAAAACATATCGAGGGAAAATGAACCTGTCGCTTTACGCTTCTTCGTTCCGTGTAGGCTGGAAAAATGTCCGAGAACGTACAGTGCACTGGACGCCCCTGATGTTTTTCTCAGCCCACCGTATCTTGAAAAGAATTACAATGAAGCATCTTCGGGGATGCACCAGACCTATATAGTCAGTTATATCGATTTCTCCCAGCGACGCTCTGCGCGAGTAGCTCCTACCTGCAATCATAGTCCTGCCGAGGAGCAGACCAAATAGCTCATCCCCCAGTGAATGATTGGTACAAGGTCGGGTAGAGTCCTGAGCAAAGTTTGCTCCCTGTGTCATGCGCCTGTGCGAGGAAGCGCGCGAGCGGCGCACCTCCAAAGGAGGTCGGCTTCCTCGGATGCATCGGTGGACGGCGGGTCGGCTCGCGCGACTAAACGGTCGTCTCCCGGTCGACGTGGATGTACTCCACGAAGCCGGGAGGTTGCTGTCAGGAGGCCGAGCCCAGGAGCGTCTCCCCCGTTGGCGTGCGCCTCGGCTTCTGCGTCGGGCCCCCGTACTGGAGTCTCTTGGCCTGGGCCTTGGACCTGGGGGAACGGGGCGCCCAGTTAGTCCTGGATCGATCGGCCGAGCCATCCTGTCGCGCTAGTTAATCTGCGGATAATCCGCGTCCTGCAGCTGACTTTTTCTCGCGGCTGCTCGACCTTTCAGTGCCCTATGCACTACCGATGCAGACCGCGTTTGGACGGCGTGTCATCTCGTTATGCGCTTTAATGATCGATGCTTTGAATTGCTAATTAGTCATTTGCAATAATACGAAAAAATGCTACTTTTCCCGCGAGCTTTATATTCCTCTGGCAGTAAATAAATCACGACTACGTAAATATGTAAATAGGAGTGCAGTGCGGGAGTAATTTTATTAATACCGTAAAATGCGAGCACGACTTGCACAGCGTAGATTTTAGCTCGCACTCGGAGAATATGCCCTGGAATATTAAAATGCGCTACTGTTGCAACCGAGCTATTTTTCTTCCCGTGTAAGGTGATTTTTCAGTTAATTAATCCTTTAATGAAGAAACGTGCAAACAAAGAATTTTCCGAAACGTGTAATTAAATCGATATACAATTGTACTTGAACTCGATATTAGACGATACTATGATAAAAAGAACTTGGGTGTTTTATTTTTCCACGTAATTGCGCGGTCGGATCAATATGGCCACTTTAAAGCTGAGTTGGCGATCCGTACTGCTCAGCCTGCACCGCGCGACTCGCCCTTTTTGTAACTTTCTTAAAATACCTGCTTGCAAATCGGGCTAGGAGCGAAAGAGGAGCGTTGCTGGACTGATATAGGGTAACGCAATTGAGCAGTCCTCGTTAGCCCAGTGTAACCCACTTTGCCCGGAGACTCACCTGCTGAGGAGGGTGACGAGGAGGCACGCGAAGGCGGTGAGGATGCCGGCGAGGGCGGCGAGGACGAGCCAGAGGGCGGAGGGCAGGAGGCCGAGGAGCCGCGCCCCGCTGCCGCAGTCGGCCTCGTCGTGCCCCGAGGGGCAGTGGACCTGGCCGTCGCACCAGAGGCTCGCCGCGATGCAGGCCCCCAGCTCCGGGCACTTGTGCGGGCAGTCGCGGCTCAGGCTTCCATTCTCCGGCTCGCGCTCCGGCATCAGCCGCAGCTGGCTCCGCATCGCCGAGCGGCTCTTGGAGATCTCGAGCCAGGAGGCCGCCGCCTGGCCCGGCTCCCGGGCCACGAAGTCCAGCAGGAGGGCTGGCGACCGCGCCGGCCCCGGGTAGTCGCCCTGTCGGCACAACCACGCGCCCGCGTTACATTCGACCGTTTGAACTCTGCCCTTTTGAGGATCTATACAGGTTCATGGTTACTACGCTTTGAAAGCTTGTTAATGTACTACCTACTCCCCTAAGATCAATAAAAGTTACAATCAGCTCATTGGTTAGATCAGTGAAAATACACCACCTTTTCAATTAACTTTATTAATGTTTTCGTGTATTTGTTATACTAGTTTGATAATGATTTTCGTTAAACTTTAATGGATTTCCACTGATTTGTTTCTCAATTAATTCAAACGTAGTTCATTGTCAATCTTCACTCAATTATAATTAATACATGTAAAGTTATTTTCAATTACATTGTAGCTTCAAATTTAGGTAAATTTGTAGTTTGGAAAACATAAAATCTTTGTTAAAGCTGATGGTCTGTATGCTCGTGCTCATTTGTACTTACATCCACAAGTACATTTATACTATACCATGTAATTTTTTTGCAAAATTTTGTTAGCGAGTTCCTTCTGCTTTTATTTTTATTTTGTAACCAAAATTTTTTTTCTACTAGATGTTTGACTAATATACATGTGGCTTTTACGTATCTATATGTGGTTGAATCTAGAGCTAAATGACGCAGTATATTATAATATACCGGTGATTATTCATCAAAATAATTCGAAAAGTTTATGTTCTACGCCCTGTAACTTGTGATTGTATATAGCACGAAAGATGTCTTATTTAATTTCATTAATATTTCAACGGATCTTGCCTACGTCATAAGCTCACGAATACACATAAAGTTCAGGATAAAACTCAGTGGAATGCGTACGAAGAGTCACCCCGAGAAATCGATAGCGTATCAAATATGACGTCAAAAAGGGGACTAATACTCAAAAGATACTTCATAAGTCAATGCGAAGCGTAAACTGTCTTTAAGCCCTGTCCCTATCTCTCTATCCATAGTCGGGGTCATTTTGAGGGCCACTCTTGCCAAAAACACTAAAATTTGATGATACCACAATAGCGTCCATGCATGTTCAAGCACTTGCCCTGTCTATACACAGCTCATCAATCTCTTGGAGCTGCACCCCAGTCTAAATTCAAAACTGTAAGATTACATGGATCCTTTCTAGGTCAAATTTTCATCAATAACACACTTCAAAGACATGTGAAATGATGTAATATTTTTTTCAAAAACGATTTTCGATAATTGCTGCTACGTACGTCCAAATAAATATGAATATGTACATAAGTATACATACGTGAAACTTGCAAAATTAATATATCGAGTAAATAATTACACGGTGTATATTAAATCCTTATTTTATTGAAATGTATATAAATAACTAATAATCTTTTTATAAATAAACTATATAAATACCATCATTGCTTTATTAAATTTTCATCAGGCAGATCAGTCAATTACGAAATCTTAAGAAAAGCAATTCATTTTACTTCCAGAGACGCTGCATAGGTTCGAATCTTTTGTATAAACTAGTAGTAGAGGACTGTGTTTGAAATAATAAAATACTACAGCAAAGAACAGTCGAGTGGAACATTGAAATATATTTTGTATAATACGTCATGTAACACGTTATCAGAATGGTGATCATTTTATTCTTTCTCGATCGTTTGCTACAGTCGCTTCAATTAAACGTTTCATAACATGTTTTTGTTTTTGACATAGCTCGTTTAGCGTGCATATACCAATCATATATATTTCTGACAAAATAATTCACGAATCGAATAAATCATAATTAAATTTCAGAAAACATCTGTCACTCTAAAAGTGGTCTTTTTATATGATCCTGATAATAGAATTAACGAATTGGACTATCGAAATTTCGACGAAATTGAGAGACAATAAATAAATATTCTCCAGCTTATAATCCAAACCAGAAGTTGTGGAAAGGCCAGAGCTGTTACAGGCCATGTAAAGAAAGAGGTACTTTTATTAAGTGTACCCGCGCGTACTGCAAGTTGGCATAAACCGTGTTATATTGTGAACCCTATGGTAAATAGTGCATGAATTACTGCCCTAGTCTTTGGATGTAATAAATACAGCGTTCCCTCTCGGCGACGCGGCAGGCGTAAGGGATAGCGCGGCCATATCGATTTATCTGCATATAAATAAGTTGCAATTTAAAAAAGTGGCAATGAATAGTTTCCCCGCGGGGCCTAATTAATCGGTCCTCTCAGTCCTCGATTATTTCAGGGGCTCGAACGGGCGCCGCGATGAAGAGGAACGGCCCGCGCAATGGGCGCGCTTGCGTAACGGCCTTAGCCCGAGGCTGCGCGCAGCCCCGAGCGACGCCCGGCTACGGCCGCACTGCGGATTTGGCCGCTGTCGGCCGAAGATTCACGCGCCCCGCTAATGCACTTCCGGCCAGCTTCCTTTAGAGATTAGAGCAGCTAATTGGCTATCGAACCCGGGCCGCGTGAAATTTTTATCGGGCTTTTGGGGGGTCCGCCCGAGCTGTCCGCGCGCGTGCATACACACAGGAAGGGCACTCAACGTGCCCGAGACTTTTTCAACGCTTTGACAGCGTAACTTTGTATACCAATGTATTATTTATGACCGAAAATGCGCGCGAAGGCCTAGTCGAATGTCAGTTCAAGCAAGTGGAATACAATGGAAATTCTAGCAGTGAGTTCAAAAGCATCGGACATCCTCGTTTAACATTATATGCAGAACTACCAATTCATCTTTCCTTTGTACCGACAAACAGACATTACAGGGCTAACTTCAAACGCAATTTGTAGGTCTGGATATCAATGTATTTGACGTTTAAGCCAAAAATCAAAAAGTAATACATTAACAGCTAAGTAAGGATTAACGCGCGTCGACTTAATTGACGACGTAGCTCATATTTTATAGGTTATTTGAATTTTATTTCTTTGTATAATTCCGAAGACTCCGCATACGATAGTTATTCGAATGCTAGTTCCACTCGCCCATCCCATCTATATGTAGGTCATATACATTTCCGTGTTTATGAACGGTTCAAAATGATAATTTTAGAGTTAACTTTTGCTAGTATCTCGTCAGTACCGCTATTTATCCTATAACTGCAAGCTAAACAATATTTGAAATTCGAAATTTGCGCGCGAAAAAAAACATTAATATCCTTTTTATTGTGATAAGCTTATGTGAATGAATATAATCTATTCGAACTCCAGACACGCGATTCAATGGAATCTATAATAAACTACAGAAATGTTGATAAAAATTGTTTCAACGTAGATTTCTGAGGGACACGATGGAATAAACAAATAAACTCAACAAGACAACATACGACTGCGTCTAAGCAATATAAAGTAGCATTGGATTCTGATGAAAGGAAGCCATTAAAAAGTTTTTGTGGCAACGCACCGTTGTATTACTAGGCTTTATTGACAAAGTAAATGTAAGTGCTAAAGTTCCAACGAAGGACCCAGTTTGAAATACCCTTTAAAACGCGCGAGTTCCCGCGGCGAATCCATCAAGCCGGTGGCCCTTTCCCGAGGTTTTTACTGAGTTATAAAAGTGCGTCTCGCGAAAAAGGCGGTTTGCGTCCTCGTCCCGAGGGCCCCAAGGGCAAATCCATCGGCTATTCATAACTCGGTCGCACTTTTAACGCCCAATTAACAATTGACGCAGCGAGCCCCCGGGGAAGATGAAAACCGCTAAAGGAACCCTTGGCCGCAGATGGGCCATATCGACGCATCATTGATATTCCTTGCCGACGTCGTGGTGTTAAGCGGATAGGCTGCACTCGGCTTTTTTCCGACGTCTTGTCGCTAATTGCCGCGCGGAAGGCTTTGTTCGTCGGGCTCCTTCCCCCGGGCCCCTCCGGATCCAGCTTGGCTCAACGACCGCGGGCCGGCTTTCGAGGTCGAGGGTGAGCCGCGCAGCATTGAACTCCGTGTTGACACCCTCCAAGGCCAATAGGATTTGCCCTCGTTAGTTCCTTTCGCCCCGAGCACGGTTCCGCCCTTAATTAAAGGACGTAATTGGCCGGTGAGCGTATATGGGGAGCTAGTTCGCGTGCAGTCAATTAAAGAAAGCCGGTTGATGTAGGTCGGTCGGTGTTTAGAGCTAATCCAATCGAATGCACTTTACGCAGCGCGCGAGCCAACTTCTCGGGCTTCGAGGATATGCGCACCTCTGACGAGAGCAAAAGTTTATTATGCGTATGCTAAAATGTAGCCTCGGGCGGAGGAATGAGCGGATTTTAAAAGAGCATCGGCAATAAATATGCGATACCGGAATAAAAAATTTTTAGATATACCGTAAAGAGGTTTATTTGTTGAATTTTTCACTGTCCTTCTTTATGAGGGCATTTCCCTTTATGCGCTTGTTGTTTTTATTCCTTTTTTCTCCTACAAATGTATTCCAAATAAACGCATTACAGATCTGCACCTGCCGTTTGTAACATTAATGTGCAACAAACCGAAATGGCGATGAAAAGGAAATTCATTAGAAGCGCGATCCTGTGCATCGAAATACATTGCTTACCTGGGGTCGCTCATCGGCGCCGAGCCACTCCTCGGAGAAGACGTGGACGGTGTAGTCCCGTGCTCCATTGTCCGTCGGGCAGACGACTTTGTGGAGCCGCGGAGGCCAGCCCGAGTAGAGGAGGAGCCGGTTGGTCGTCGGGCACTTGGCCACCTCGGTCTGCTCGGCGGCCCCGGTCGGTTCGATCGGGAGCAGCCAGCCCCACGTCAGGACGAAGAGCGAGTGGTTGTCCCGGGCCTCCACCAGCCAGGGCAGGCCCTCGCAGTAGATGTCCGGCCGGGAGAGCGGCGGCGAGACAAAGCGCAGCTCTCCGCCTGTCCGCGAGATTATTCAGTGAGCCTTACGTGTTTATGGCCCCAGGGATACTCGCCACACCAGAGCAATACAAGCAGGAGCATCGTGTCGTGTAACTTGTCAGAGAGATTGGTTTCGATCGTCTGTCCTGCTAGATTTGTTAAACGCGTTTATGGCAATCGCTGGATTGCAGGCTAAAATCGAGGTCGGTTTATTGACCGTAAATATATAATCTGCATTGTTTTACCGCGCAAAGAGAAATCAGCTGAAAAATCACACGTTTCGTAACTCCTCGTATGATATAAAATTCTGTAATCAGTGCTGCTTTAAAACGTCAATAAATAATATAGGCTATTTTGTATATTATCTATTTTATATAATTTGCGGTGATTTAACGTATTGGATAAATATATTTTGCAATCATCGCGCTTTTATTACACTTAATCGTTATAAAAATATAACATAATCGTTATAAAAACATGAATTGTGCCACAGGAATACGGCGAAATATTTATGATACACACCTATAGGCAGTGATTGAAACTTCCTCTCTCTCATCTAATGCATCATATGCAGAGTGGATCAAATAACTTTATTTTTACAAAGCTTTGAAACAATATATTTTGTTCGTTTAACGGATTACGGTGAAAACACGCGTGGGACTGAAAATAGAACGGACAGACCTTCGCCTCGCAGCCGCTGCTTCCTGGGGCACTCAGGGGCGCGGACGAGCTCGAAGGTGGCGTTGAAGTAGAGCGTCTCAAAGTCCTCGTCGGGCGTCATGGCCTCGACGTAGAAGGTGATCTCGAGGGCGCGGCCCGAGGTGAGGTGGGTCAGCGGCAGGAGGGCCGAGGTATTGTCGCAGAGGCAGGCGCGCGGCAGCCGCACGTCCTTCCAGGGCGCCTCGAAGACGGTGAGCCGGGCCTCGCGGCTTCCGGGCTCGGGGACGCAGCGCAGCCGACCCGTGTGCGGGTCGTCCTCGCTCCCGCAGGAGGTCGCCTCCCCGAGGCTGACGTTGTGCACGGTCAGCTTGACACGCTCCCCCGCGGCCGCCTCGATGCGGTAGCGGCACTCGAGCACGCGGGCCCCGCCCCGGCCGAAGAGCCGCAGGTCCCGCGGCGAGCTGACGACCCCGCTCTTCGCGCGCCGCCAGACGCGCGAGCACGAGGACGTGTCGCCCCACTGCTCGCCGCCCTGGACCGTCGAGACGAACTCGTAGCGCGCCTGGGGAGCACAAGCGGACGCCTAGTAAGGCACGCCCACACACGCGCCCACCCCCGCCCCATCCTATGCTATTCCGCGTGGGGAGCCCTGAAAAATACGTCCGGCCCTGTCGGCGCCGCCGGCCGTCAAACAATCGGATTACGTCCGCCAGCTAACGACGGTTTAATCGCCGGCGCACCCGGAGCCCTGGATGGCCGCGATAAGCCGCGGCGGCGCGGCGCAATCCCGGTGCCGAGGAAAAAGGAGGAGGCCTCCATTATCGCCGGGCGTCCCCCCGCCGGCGCTGATTTATTTCCCGGGCGCGCGATACCGTGCCCCGAGCCACCCCGAGGTTTACGGCCGCTCCTCGGCCGTGGCCGCGACGCCGAATCGATGCGCGCTTTTCTCGGTGCTTTTTCGCCTCTCTGCGGCGGCCTCCATCGATAATGCAGGCCTCCTCCCCCGGGAGGCGCGCGGATCGCCGGCAGGCGGCGCATCGATCGCCCGGCGCCCGCTAATGAAAAAGCCCGCCCGAGGTCCCGGCACGCTGCCAACTGTCGACCCGCCCACGGATTACCCGATGTACGCGGCCCGATTACGGCCGATCGCCCGCGGAAAAGCGGCTGACGAGACGTCCCCGGATCTCCGACCGATCTACTTGACCGCCTCGTCTCCCGCGGCTCGCGGGCCTCATCCGCTCCGGATTTACGGCCTGCCAACTCCTTTTATCTCGCCCGATGGATGCCGGCTGCTCGAAAACTGGATTACCGCCTCACTCATGCGGCCCGCCAAGTCGGATCTGTCGTTCCGCGGGACGCGCGTGGACGCACTCACTGTTTACCGCTTATGGGTCGCTTAAACCGGAGCCGACGCTACCTCCGAGGGCCGAAGTTGCTTCGTCCCGCCGCGGCAGCTGCTCTCGCAGGAATCACCAGCCAATCGCGTCGCGCTGTCGAATGCACTCGTGGGCTGAAGCTCGCGAGTCCTGCGTCGGGTTATTAATTGCGGGATTAGGAAATGGAGCGAGGTATATGACTGCTAGCGCGCCGTCCATCGATACCGCTGTTCCGCCTCGCTACTTCTTTCGATTCGCTGCCGCTGTCCCTTTCTATTCCGGTGCGACGATTTCGCGGCATCCGCAAGTTTCTCCGATAGGAGCTTTCCCGCATAAAAAATATGAACGGAATAAAACTTTAAGAGGAGCATTATTAGCATTAGGAAATCGACAGGTACTATCGACTTCTAAATTGTCAAACAAATATAACCTTGAATCATAAAAATGTAGTCAGCCGATTAGTAATTAAATTCGGTTAATTAAATCCTTATCGAACTCGCCAGTAATAGCTACTGTCTCCGTGACTGTTTGACAATACAATCAATATATTTAGGAGAGCGGGACACTTTTATGATTGAAGGATAAGTTTCATCCACTGTATTTGAAATTTAGTACAGGCAGGCAGCGCGTTGTGGTTTTGTTCGTCGTCAGTGCCTTTATTTGACTGTGTAAAGCCCCAGGTCGCAAGAGCACTAGACTACTCACGTTGAAGTTGACGGTGTTGAGGGCCGTGCCGAGAAGCGTCTCCATGCGAATAGTCAGGCTGGGGGCGAGAGTGAGGTAGCTCTCCTCCGGGGTGCAGGGCCTCGTGGACCTGGTGAGATTCCTCAGGGCCGCGTGGGCGCAGAGGCGTGGCGTCTCGTCGCAGAGGACCGCGAGGGGCAGGCCCGTCGTCGGCGCCCCATCCCACAGGGTCAACTTCACCGTGCACCCGGACTCGGACTGCTGCTGCTGCTGGCTCGCGTTTCCGTCGCCCACGCCCCACAGGTCGCGCTGAAAAAGCCAGGGGTCATCAGTCGCGGTCGACCGGCAGTCCCAGAAGGGAATTGTCCGACCCGGCAGGAAAGAGCGCTAATTAAAAAAGTTGCCTCGCCCGATGGGCAAATTAATGTTTAACGATATCGAGACACGGCGTGAAAGTTCCCGCGAATGCTGTGACTATATTGGGTCGATAAACGCCCCGGGAAAGTTCGGAGCTCCTTAAAAAGCCGCTCCCGAGTCGTTACCGGGTCGAATCCAAGGAGTTGACTCGACTCACCTGCGAGTAGGAGGCGAAGTAGAGCCAAATGCGGTCGCCGATGGAGCCCTTGACGTTCCAGGTGCAGTTGGTCCCGGGCGGCAGGGCATGGAGGGGGGCGCGCAAGACGCCGCTGCGTTTGCTCGTCCCGTTGATGAAGAAGTAGCAGCCCTGGGCCGTCTGAGCGAAGTCCAGCCCGTCCGAGTCGACGTACACCACCTGCGGGGCCCAAGGTCGTCGATTCAGCCCTTCAAAGGACGGGATCGTTCGGGGCCGGAGGCCAACGCCGTCGGAGGGCGGCTATCGACCGTCCGAGGTCGCCCGACGATCTCGGTACAACTTTAAGAGCGCGTCGCGCCGTTCCGTAATTGATCGACTACTTTAACCGCTTCGATTCTTATCTCGGTGCTCGTGCGGAGTTGTTACGTAATGTATCGCAATTGAGCGCGCGGGGATGGAACTGTTCGGCCCACCTGAATATTTATGAAGGAGCTGTATAAGATTGCGCTGTCGGCTCAATTAAACTTAAAGCAAGTACATCAAAATTCTAAAAGGAGAATGTGAGTCGGACGGGATATTTCAAGCCGCGGCGATAAAATACCAGCCCTTTACTTTTTTCATCAGCCGTAAATGCGGGAATAATAAAATTTGAGTCGCAATTGAAATGCCGTCTGGACTACTGCAAGGTCTAAGTAACCGAATTATTCGTGTCAGACCTTTCCACCGCGTCCCCGGAAATATGGTACTACCTTTAATCATACCTTTTTCCAGCTTTAAAAAACCTTAAAAATGCATGGAAGAATACAGCTTCGTTCGAAAATGAAATGCTACGCGGTTCAAAGGCTTCCACGGTCATACATTTATTCAATGATTCAATTTGAAATGCACGTTGGCTATAAGGAAAAACAAACAAAGGAACGCATTACTTCAGAGGACAATTTGAAAGGTTCACCAGACCAGACAGTTAATCGCGTTCTGTATCATATCCATTTACAGTCATATGACTTTTACTCTGGTGTAAATCTTCGTGAGACTATATATATGGTACAGTTGTAGAATTTTTATTAAATTCACCTGTATCTTATTCTCTTACTGTTAAATAAAAATTTACCGTATCATCTATGGTAGCAAATAAACGAGTTTTACATGGTTGGTGTTATATCAAGATGAGAATTAAATCAGTGAAGGGTAAAATTCGATAAGATATTGTTGAAAGTTTGATAAACATCAAATTCATTATAGAAATGTCCCGTGTGTGAATCAAGATAATATAATTAAAATTTGCCAGTAATACTGTAGTTCATTCGAATAAAAGCATGGTTTCAGAGTGACAAATAACTCCACGTATGATATTGGCGTTTCTTTTGACTCGTTTAAACAAGAGTAAAACGTTAATACAGTTTTCCAAAGTAATCTTCCGGATGGCATTTGGCGTTCTTCAGCTCTCGCGGCGTTCAAGACTAGGTTAGACGAGGAAAACGTCTCATCGGGTGAAAAAAGGCCAGGAAGCGGGCTTTGGCAGTAAAAGGCGGGGCGCAAAAGTTACCTGGCTCTCGAGCTCGAGGCGGAGGGCCGAGGCTCCCAGTGGCACCGTCAGGGCGGAGCTGTGGAACTCGACGAGCATGGCGGGGCCGCGGGCGGTGACCCGGGGCAGGGGCCCGCCGCAATAGACCAGCAGGACCGGGTCCTCGGTGCGCGGTCCGTCCCGCAGGACGAGCCTGTCGCGCGCCTCCGGGCACTCCTGCCAGACGCTTAAGCTGGCGTTCGCTCCGCCTGCGCCCGCCGCCGACTTGACCGACATCATCGCGTGCTTGCAAGTCGGCACCTGTCGACAAGGAAGAAGCGTCAGTCCTCTCTGCCGGGTCGCCCCCTCCAGTCCTCGGTACAGGTGGCCCGAGGATGGGATTCCGATGGAGAACCTAGATTCAGCTTTTCCCTAGATTTTGCTTCCGCGTAAACTCACGTATTCTGTATATAAAAGCGCAGCGGTTGAAACAGGGTATGCAAAGAGTAGGTCCTTCGTTGCGCTTGCTCTTCCCGTTTTTTTCCGCGACGGCTCTGGCAAACATTGTGAAAAGCAAAAGGTTGGGAATGCGAGTAGTCTGTGTCAACTTTTCAAAAACGGACCCTGCATCCACACTTTTCCAAAGATTCAAGCGCCAAAGAGCGATTCCCCCGTTTCCCATGCGCATAATCAACAAGCAGCCCTACCGAGCCATTCCGCAAACTGGAAGCTCGATCCCATGCAAAATGTAAATGCCACTTGATTTATCCGTGGGCACGCATTTTTAAGTATTACGCGACGGAACCGCAGGGGCCGAGTTCACCGGGGTTGAAAGGGAAATAAAGGAGGGCACCCGGGCCGTCTCCTGGCAGCGGCGCGGGAGATGCACAATCGGAGAATGTCCCGCGGAGCCGGATGAACCGCGCACAACTCGCGTACGAGCGATTCTGCCGCATCTGCAATTTTCCGGGGGGCGCCGCGCCGGCGGGGAACTCACTCGCGCGACAACAAGTTTCGCGTCGCGCGGGGCGCCGTTGCGCGATCCCCCCGACTATTATTACACGCTCCGCGGAATCGACGCGGCGCGGCGGGCGCACCCGGATTAGTTCGTTAGCGCCGCGGGACACTGGCCGGGGGGGCGACGCGTCGTCTGGCCTGGCCTACATTGCCCGGCGCGCGGGGCTCGCGAGCAAGTCGGCGAAGGAAGAAGGCAAACTTTTTCCCGGGGCGCCTGCAGCCGGGCGGGCCGTGCAGCTTGTTTACTCGCCGGGCTCGGGCTCCTGCCGCCAGTCGTTCGGGATCTTGCGATCCTAGTGTTCGTTTGCCCGGGGAGTCGCCCGAGTGCTTTAGCAATGACAGAGTTAAGGGCGCAATTATGCTTCGCGAATTTCGCAAAGTGTGCGCCGTCAAATATGGATTTTAAGCTCGAGGGAGTTTACGAGCGCGTAACGTGCCGTAAGAAGCCACTCCGATGAATTGCCGCTGAAAAAAAGTGTCGCTGCACAGAATCGCGAGTCATGAAATATACCAGCATTCGTATATATGAATAGCAATTAGCAACGGTTTTGGAGAAATCGTTGCGGCAGATGATTTACCGAATGTGTGCATACTTTTTTAAAAGTTGTAATCGATTCTATATTTCCTGTTTGCTCCGGCTTCCTTATTTTCAGAATTTTCTGGGGATAAATTAAAATCGCAACGGACACGTCGTAAAAGTATATGCAGCTGTTATATAATGCTCGTTGCTCAGCTCTGTCTGCGAGTGCCGAGAACTTGTCTACCACTCATTAAATTTAATAGAATAGCAGCACCGTCCCTTCAGTCTAATGTATCATTTAATGTTTTAATCAGACTTTAACCGCGATTCGAAGCTGCAAATTCTTGTAAGATAATTCGTATACTTTTACTTTTAGCTACATCGGAATGCTTTCGCGAAGCCCGTCAAATTCATTTGACTCGGATAGAGGCGAGATTCGTGCGTGTGCAGTATATCTGGCGCGGTTGAATCGATACTTTAATTCCAACTTGACATTTGACGTTTAGTAACAGCTAACATCGATCTAGTCACATTTGCCCTGATGGATAGCTTATTATTCGCTTAAAAAGTATTGCCCGGTGAAAGGCCCGGGCCGTGCGATCAGCCGCGCGTCCAGCTCTGTCGATCACAAGGGCGGCCGCGGTGAGATTTTGACGCATAGGCTATTAGGTCGGGAGGGGCGCGGCCACGCGGGGGTGTTTAGCGCGGGCGGCAAAGTGGGCTACCGGGGGCGGGCCTATTAAACTTTTACCAGGGGCTGCATTAGGGAGGGGGGAGGGGCCCCGCGGCTCCCTAATAGACCCCTCGAGCGCTCGGACTCTCTCATTCCCGGCCGGCGACTGACCTCCTTCTGGCGCAGGGTGATGAGGCAGCTGGCGTTGCGCGGGTACTCGCCGGGGTAGTTGGGGCTCTGGACCCGGCAGGTCCTCTGGTAGCACTCGTCGAAGTTCCGGGAGCAGTAGGTCCCGGGGACGGGGGAACCGCGCTCGATGGGCGCCTCGGGGCTCCCCAGCCGCGCCCTCGCCTCGAGTCGCGAGACGAACCGGTAGCGCAGCCGGAACTCGAAGGGCACGGAGGGCGGGGCCGAGAACAGGCGGATCGAGGCGGTCACGGTGCTCGTCTCGCTGTAGTAACTCGAGCGGCCCTCTCCAGGTCCACACCACGAGCCGCCCGTGAACGGCCTTCCCAGCTCAGCCAGCTGCATTGAGCCTGCCAACAGACCTCCGATTACCAGTCCCCTCCAAACGAACAATTGCGCCTGCGGCCTTATTCCGCTTATCGCGACCTCGCCCGCAGCCCGCGAGGAATCATAAAGGGCTCTATCATCTTTGTCCCTGCAATTGCAAATATTACCCTCTTCGGAGAGATTATGCTTGAGAAACGTTACCTTTTGGGCTGTTTTCATCCCAGTGTTCTTATTTATATTCTTTAGTAATCCTGCCAGAAATTTTGCCAGTTTTTATTTATCTAACAATCAAAAGATTTCTCAAATATAAATCTAATTTTAAAAACTTAAATTACTTATAAGAGCTCACCCGCGTGCATAATCTAAAATTTGTATTTTATCCTCAAGAAAAGACCCAAAGCCGAGCCCAAATCTGATTTTTACTACAAATTCTGTGTAGAAACAGTCTAGAAATACATTTTTATCAAGGAAGAATTTAAAATATAGTAATAATGCTATGCATCTTGAAAATGCATTTTGTATCATTCTATGGAAAACTACACTTTCTAAAACCATGAAAACACATGTGTATACCTTGATAAAAATTTCCACTATAGTTTCTGGACAGTTCCTATTTAGGATTTATGGTTTAAATAAGTACGTTTGTTTTCCATTTCCAATTTAAAAAATACTGCTACTTACATTTTTATTATAATTACATGTCGGTTTCAAAAAATTTGAATTTCATTTAATTAATACGCTGACCCTTAAAACTGCTTAATTTTCTACCAGTACCCAATTACCTACCCTTCTTGCAATTTTGATATTTTTACAACTAGGTGAATTCTAGTACACGATTAAATATAATTTAGATAAGTATAGTAATCCAATACTATACAGATAAATACTCTAGAAACGTATAATTAAAATACTTTGTAGCTACATTTTCAGGAAACTTTGAAAAATTGTTCAAAGTTGTATAGACGTAGGTACAAAATAAATTAAATTCTTATACTTAACTTTATTTAATAACCACCTTGAGGTTTTGAAATCGAATACACTTTTAAACAAACTTTGAAAAAATATTAGTCAACAAATTTTTGATTCTAACTTCTATAATTATTGAGCCGTATAGCATCTTACTTAATGTTTCAATACTCCAGAATATAGATTTAAAAGTTTCAGTAAAATTCTAGAATAAAGAAAAGTTATGATAAGTTTCTAAAATCAATGTATAAAATACAACTTTTCATAGTTATTTCCTTTGTGACAAATAAGGATCCAAAAGTTTAAATCCTACTCGGAGTTTAAACGTGAATGCAAAACACATATTCAGGCAATTCATCAAAGCGTATGGTTCTTGTTTGAACAAGATATACGTTACACTTTCAGGACCCTTTTTTACTCTAATTTACCTGATATGTTAAAATATACAGAACCAAGTTAGCTTCGTTTCAAATAGTCACAATTTCGATACACTTTTAATGCAAACTCATGTTTTAACGATATACGCCTAATTATACAAACAAATATGATAATCTGTTTTAAATAGTTTGTATCATTTCTTTTTTTTGGACGGAGAATTTAATTGTTTTACAAGCAACTTTTTCCTTTTCGTAACCAAAACTTAATTATTTTGTTGCAGAGTGTTATTTTTACTGTATAATATTACTAAGTAATTCATTGAGAATACATTTTTATACTTTTCATATGCATTGCAAATATTTAAATATAAGTTGATTAATATTATCTATAACCAGAGCAAAGAAAAAGAAAAAGAAGTAAAAATCGACTTTTGTAGGCTAGAAGTTTAATTTGAAATGCGAATGTTCCAAGCCGTCGCAGTCCTTTAGTTACAGTTGGAGAATGATCATTATGAAAACAGTGGAAACTTTGTGAGAAGTTCGTAGCGAATATTCATGAGCTTTAGTACTCTGTCGTGTCATATTCGATTTTCCATTTTAAACCCCGAAAATGGGAGATTAATCGTAATACTATCATAGTTTATCCATTCGACATAAATTTGTATTCACAATGCTACTAAATAAAGTAGATTATTCTAAAACAATTATTTTATTGTTTTCTAAACTCATTTCATGAAAACTAGAATATACATAATTATTAAATACTATAAACATTAGAGATATTTATGACAATATTAATTATTTAAAATACATTTTCTGTCTTAAGAGATCAAAAAATCGTATATCCGCTTCTTTTCTACAACTAAATCTCACCCTGAAGAAGATGGTAAAGGTTTCTTTATTGTTAAAAAACTTGGAATTTATTCGGTTCAACATAAATCCCTTAAAAGTTAGAATTCAGTGAAGCAAAGTTTAAATTTAATTATGTATCCCGGCAGTTTGACTTGTTTCTTGTAAAACTTTTAACGCGGTAAAGTATCCGTATTGAATTGAATTAAACGGTATAATTGAAAGGAAAATCAAGGAAAACTAATGACAGAGGACCCTCGAGGCCAGCCGAATCAATCATGATAATCGCATAATGAATGTTACAACGTTCAAATCGAGTGGGTTAATGAGAGCCGATCAAGCGCGCATCGTCCCTCCAGGCGTAATATCGCTCATGGGAATTTCCAGTGATTTAAGCAAAGCACGTGGAAGCCGGGCGGGTTGCGGCGAAGCTTCGCGACGAACGGGGCCAAAGGAAGCGGAGGCCGACTCACCCTCGGGACAGCTCGCTGTTGTGTCCTCGGCTTCTGCGTCGAGTCTGCCGATACTGAAGGCGTCCCACAACAGCTGAACGAGCTCCCCATGACCCTGGCCCCCAGCAGTGAAGGTCAAGTGGCAGAGGAAGGGCAGCCTGCCCTCTGCGGGCCTCGGCAGATCTAGCCTGCGAACCACGACGCCCTCCGGTCACTCTCACAGCCGAGCCGTGCGGCCACCGCCCCGGGCGCGGCACTCCACTTGCGTTTGCAGTTCATCTCCGTCCTCGGTCTCTCTCCCGAGTTCCTATGTCTTTTTTATCGAGCCTCGCGGCGTTATATTACCGGGGAGGAAAGATTGCGTATTGCATTTTACCTACTGCTTCGAAATGCGACCACTTGCACTGTGTCGATACAGCGCCTGCAAAGACGCCAAAGGCTCTCAACGGCAAGTGGCTTTGATTACGCGGAAGCGGTTGAACAAGGCTTTAATAGTTGAAGATGGTTAGTTGTCAGTGCTCGCTTCTGCGGCGCATACGTGTACTGGCCGCTGGGTTATCGCGCCGAGTGCCGAAGTGAACTCGAGAGATAACGGGAGAGATAAACCGCCAGCAAAGTTACGCGCTGCATATGAGAGCCCTGCAAAGTGCGTTAGCGCCCAATGAAGGGAGGACGGCCCACCTGTAGGTTCTACCCTCGCGACCGTGGTAGGTGCGATTGCAGGGTGTGCAGAGGGCGGGCTCGTCGCTCCCGTCGCCGCAGTCGTCGATGCCGTTGCAGTAGGCGTCCACGGGGACGCAGTGGCCTGCGCGACAGGCGAGCTCCGCCAGGCCACAGCTCGCGGCCCAAGCCCCGGGTCCGGATGTTAGGCCGATCCCCAGCAGCAGCAGCAGCAGCAGCATCTGTGAGCAGCCAGGCCGACCGGCATCAGCTGCGGCAACCTGCAACAAAAGCAAGGAAGCCTTTAGCATACAGATGCTCCTAACGGCCGATTCGCGCAACGGCTCTATGCATGTGTCCATTCTGTGAAATTGTTTGCTGGCTGCGAGATGTCGTAGTCGTTTGCGCCACTCAAAGTGCATTGCAATACTAGAGCAAGGGAAATTAAATTTATTGGAATAAATCTCGGAATAAATGCTTGTTTCATTCATACGTAAATTATATACTAAGGCATATCTTAAAGTCAATTTGTGCTTTCAGCAAAGACCATTTATGCATACAAATATATTATTAAAAAAATCACTGCATAATTAAAGATCATTATAGTATAGATATACTAAATAATGAAAACACTGTATTAGTAAATTCAAAATACTATCTATCTCTGTCCATATGCCTAACCTATAGGATAACTATAGTCTCAAAATAATTTGTCAGATAGTTCGAGTCATGTATCTAGAAAAATAAATAGATAAATAGAAAATAAAATAAAATGGATACCCTAAACAAAATGAATTCTATCAATATACAATATGGATCCCAAATTTAACAAACAAATAAAACATAAAATCAGAGATGACATGTATGATATAGTTAACGACAGAAACCAATATTTTCAAATGTAACTAATAAATACAAAAAAAATAAGTTCTATCAAAATCTTAAATACAAGGTCAAACATGTATAAATCCTATATAATTATAGTGTCCCGTGCGTACATTCGGCGTGATACGTGATGGAGCCGCCAAGTCAGCGGCTCCAATATCTGCCGCCGCGAAACGGTCACCACCAGCGTCTCTTTGTATCAACAACGGCTCGACGTACCGGATGCACGCCGCGGGTGAGAGCCGCTCGAAATTCACAACATCAGCGGTTCGACTAGTCGCCGATAAAGGGCTGCACGAGGCGTTCGGGACGGTCCGAGTGGGTCCGAGTACACGCCACCAATTGCTCCCATGCCGAAGTGTCAGAGACGAAATAGTCAGTTATCAGCGGCAAACTAAATATCAAACTAGATGTGAGCCTCTTCTCGTCGATGAACTTATAATTATCAAAGTAAGTACCATTAGTTGCTTTATTCCGCGAAGCTCCACCTTGTCGAGCCTTCGATTCCTTCCCTTCCCACGTAACAATAGAAAGAAGAGTATTAAATTCTACAATCACATACATTTAGGACACCCATCTACTTGCACAACTGGGATTATTTGTCACTAAACTTTTCATTGCCAGGTATCAGTCGAATGCGAGATTAAAAAAACCAGGAAAAATTTTTTTATTTAAAGCGGATATATTAAAAACTAATTTAAACTTGCAAGTAATTTATACTGACATCAAAAACTGCTACTTCAATTTTTTATTTTAAATAAACATAAGCTCCTCGCTATTAAAAAGTCCTAGAATTGAATAGTAATTAATCTATTTAATTATGTATCTCTTGGTCTTTGGTTCCCAAGTCTGTTATTTGTACCTATATGTAATACTAGATCGAATTTAAAAAATTTTTGCAGTCGGGCAATAGTAAATGGCAGCTTCAAACGTAATAATATGACATCATAGGCATTGAATGGCTGATTACGTAATCTACAGAAAGTTAGGGTTAACTGTTTATGAAATGAGAACATGCACTAGCGTATTATTTAAAGTAATACTGTATCGGATCCAATATAGGACTTACTGAAGCAGGCAGTGATAAGGTAGTAATAGAGACTTTCAGGCAGTATCAGTAGATGAACAAATAGATAAGTATAGTTTTTATTCTAAGTAAATTGTGCATGCATAATATTGCAACCCCATACATATTTCTGAACTATCCAGAAAAGCCTTAGAGCGGGCTTCTACACATAGACCCGCGAAAAAAAGAAACAGACCGTATTATAGCATATGAGTTGTTTTGATTATCAATATATACTCTGATATATGTTAGATTTCTTTTCTACACGTTAAAATATACGAACATTGAATAGGCACGACGGTGAGAACAATTGGAGAATTTTGTAAGACTTACACAATTTTTATGATAAGCGATATTTGTACGTATTTATTCACAAAAGCATTTAACAAAGCCACGAGATACAATTTATTTAGTTATAGTAGCAAGACCAACAAATTGAGAATGACTCACAAGCTACGGCTCCGCACTTGCAGCTCGTTCCTACCCGGCGGAATAAGGCAGCGCGTGAAAGAGAATTTTCTAGAGACCGCCCGAAGGCGAGTTAACTTCGCGTGCTCCCCCGATTCATTCCTTTTGTCGAGTAGCCACGAGCGAGGCCACGGGTTTGCCTAACAGTTCGCTGGTGCCGCAAGCGACCATCAACATTTAGAAGCCCTATGCTTCCTGCTGGGACCTATAATCGAGCCTATAATAGTCACACGAGAGTTCCATAACTCTCCGACACGAGGTGGCTATTCGGGTATGAATTTTCTCGTATCCGCTGATGCTGAGGAGTCTTGATAGTCGTTGCATGTTCGCACCGTTTTTTGTCTCGCCTGCTCTAATATCGTGTTCGCGAACATTTCGTACGCGTAATCCGATAAAATTTTGATTTGTTTTTGTTTACGTATGCGGTTGAAAATGAAGACTGTAGCGTAACCTTTGTAAGGGCTGTTTTTATGACGTTTGCTCCTTTTGCAATAAACAGATTAATAGAAATTAAATCTAATAAAAATAATTGTGACTTTATAATCGTATATAAAACTAACATGTTCACTGCAATAAATAATATTATAATATGTAAATAGTACTAAACTATCTTGCAATCGACGTAACCGAGAAAAGAAGAAGATAAAATAACATGTTTTAAGAAAATTATCTTTTCAAATGTAATAAACTTGTAAGCAATCAAAAAAATTGGACTGTTGTTGATAATTATTAATTTTCAGAAAATCACGTAATTTGTTTTTTTTAGTTTAATTTGGAATTATTTAATGTAAAACGGATATGTTGAGAGTAAAAATCGGTATCCACTTTACCACGAACTTTCCAATATCTTTCCACGAAATCACATGAATCCACCATCCCTAACCAATCACAAGAGCAGCGCGCACAATCACTTGCATCTTTGTCGCTAGAGCGGATAGAGCTACTTACTCTTCTCCTATATCTAAATCTCATGTTAGCTCTCGCGAGAGATTCTGCATATTGCTGGTTTCAATCGATATCACTGCATAATTACTTGGTATTCGCTATCAAACGGGGTGCATCGCATTAGTGAGAAGGTGCTTTGTCAGCACGAGCAAGAGGCCACTCACAAGAAGCCAAAGCAGCCTGAGTGGGGAAACGTACAATGCAAGGTACAACGCATTCCACGCTATGCGAAGCTATCAACATTCCGCACGCGAATCATTCTTTCTTCCCTGACAGTTTTGCCTGATTACTTTCTTGTGCAATTGCTGCATTCTCGCGACAAAAAACATTACGCCAATAATTTGCTCGGTTAAAATTAAGTAGTTTGGTTTCAGTTCATTAATGTTCATCTTGATAGATAATCTTTTGGGTTTATCTGCCTGCAAACTTCTTTCCATTGTATATTTACCAATTAAATATGCAGGTGCTTTAGTTATCAGTACTAATTATCTCCACACATTGATACCAATAAACTCAATATAACATTTGTTAAATTTAAATCGGACTATAGATGACTCTAATAGCGGTAATTTGTGTGAATAAATTATATTTTAATTCCTTTGTGCTTCTCAATTTATACTTTATCGTAATTTTAATTTTTATTAGTGATTGAAATATAGCAAAGGAGCATTAAATCTATAATCTGATATGCAGCTGATAGCTTATATATTTTTTAAATGAAATTTACAATAAGTATAAATTATTTATAATACTAAAACACTAACATTGTAACATTAATTGTGTCATTTCACTTTATTTATGTAATTCATTTATATAATTGATTTTCTAATTCCGTCGTATTTTTAAATCTATATTATAGTAAATGTTATAGTATATGCGACATAATGAATAATCACATGCATATAAGTTACTGAAAATATTGGTTAAATAATTAATGAAAACAATTTTAATAACTCTATAACTTTAATAACTCTACTGTTATAATACAATTATAAAGATTGTTTAATATTTTGAATTCTTTAAATTGACTACGCCTCAGAGATAATATATTGGATTAGCATTATCAGATTAGCTTTTAAAGGGAGTTTTCATTTATTCTTGGTTTATAACTGAAAAAAATGTGACAAAAAATATATAATAAATAAAAATCTAATATATTTTGGGTAAAATATTTAAATTTATAATAAAACAAGACAAACTAGAGGCGTATAGGCTCATTTAATTTTAATATATAAATTTTTTTAAATTTTAAGTTTGGTGTAAACTTTCTCTCGAACCGATCAATAAATTTTAAAGTTAAATAATTGATAAAAACAACGCAATACTTTGATTGCACATTAAATATCTATATTTTAAGCCCTTGTATGCAGAAACAAAATTCATTTGATCTGTTCAAGAGAAAATCTACGCCAAATCTTGAAAAATGCTTATCCTACAGTTAAATGAACCTACACATGTCTAGTTTGTGTTGTTTAATTACAAATTTAAGTATATTTTACCAAAAACATTTCATATATTTATTTATTGTATATTTTTTGTTTCAACTAATTTAACTTCAGATCAAGGATAAGTGTAAACCCCCTTAAGGAAAAACGAATAGCCCAATAATAAACTTTAAATTATGGCATTTTGATTGCTTCAAATAGGAAGGCTGAGCCAATCGACGCTCGAATCGCTAACGTGATAAATTCCAGAGAAGGGGAGGGGCAGAAACGAGGGATTTATTGGTGGTCGGCTAGCCACAACTGTAATTGCGCCGCTAGGGAGGAACGCGGACTGACGTCGGTTGCATAGGGCCCTGACAAAACGCGAAGCCGTGCGCCGCCTGCAAATGCATCCGTGGGTTACCGTGCTTTTGAATATCTCGCCGCGAATCAAACCTATTTGGTTTCGGTGATTGATAGATTTTGGACTGAAGCGAAGTTCGGAAATTCGGATACTTGACAACTATCTGCTTGAACGACTGAGCAAGAACATCTTCAAAACGGATCTTAGAGGCCAAGCATGAGATTAAAATTGGTAATCCCATATTGATAAATTAATAAATGAAAGACACCTGTCTTACCGTGGATTTAAATACAAAAACGATATTATTACTTTAAATGTATACAAGCATTTCAATTCAAAAAGTTCAATATGAAAGTTGAAAAAGTCAATTCAAAAACTAGAGCAATCGTGTTATCTTGGCAATCGAAAAATATAAATTTTTGCTGGTCCATATATGTCAGTTCAATTTTGAAAAATAAAGTAAGTCTCTTTTTTATGGCGAACCTCCTCCTCCTCCTCCTCCCCCCCGCCCCCGCCAACAACTATTGGGCCTATATTGCCTGTCAGCAGCCGCCTGGCGCTGCACGCGGGCAGACCCCTCGGCCCAGCTCTCCGCGCGTTTTTAATACGCCTTTCTTGGCGCGCATTTTCGTCATTTTCCCGCGCATTTTCGATCACATTTTTTCGCGCTTTTACGCGGATTCCGAGAAGTGACAATTCTCACTCTTTCTCCTCCGAACTCATATTCGATTGATATATCGTACTGTGACAATTTGTTTATGTACATATCCTCAACAAATATTAATTAAAAAATCGTACTCAACAACACGGTATTTTAATTCAATGGTTGATTTTGTATTTATAGACACGCATAAACTACATGAAATTCTCATTAACTCAAAGGTCTGCAAAACAAAATAGCGTTTGTCAGAATGAAAAGCAATTTCGTAAAATTCACAACTATCAGCAATGAGTTTTAGAGAGCGAACTCGGACAAATTTATCGCCGTAATGAAGTATGATTTTTCATACCATGAGCGAGTATCAATTGCATTTTCTCATGCAGTTTCCAACAAAAATGGTTTCGCGGTTAGTGATCTACACCTAATTGTAAACCAATATTCGCGTTGTATTCCTTATTTTTGATGAAATTGAACGAGAAATAATTTTCTTTTTTATTAAATTATATATACATTGAATTAAGGATAAACATATGATATTATTACAAAGAAAATTGAATATTAGAATAATTTTTGATACAGAATAATGATTGATTACATTTTACTTGGTAAATGTGGTTTATAAACTTATGATTTATACTACTTTTACGCTTTATTATTAATAGTCTAGGGAACTCAAGTACTAATTTAATTGAAACCTATTATATTCTTTATTTTTTAAAAACCATTATGTACTTGTACAATCATCGGTGACTTTCTCCTGGATGCAACAATATCGTAGTGGAAGTCTCGGTAACCTTATTTCTCCTAAAGCTTTTTCGTAAAATAATGGCTTTGTTGAATCAATTAAACCTTTTAGTTGCATCAATAAATAGAAAGCAATTTATCAGTTTATTTGATAGCAAAATTAACAGTTGTTTAGATTCTTTATTATGAAAAAGAGATTTAATTATATAGGAGTAATATATTAATGAGATTATTCGCTAGAAATTGAAAACAATAACAATCTTTTGCTCGTTTTTTTTTATTATAATTATGAATTTATTTTAAAAGTACAATGTTTTATCAGGCCTGCATCAAGTATTATGGTAGCATGGATGTAGTAGTTTACTCCCTGTTTGGCGTTTAATGTGGGCGGCTCGCAAGCGCTTATTTATTTTACACCCTCGTAATAACGCGTATAAATGTAAAGGATCACATATACTCTCTGCGGACTAACGGATTTGTTGACATTATATGGAGATTTGTTACGTAAATTAAAATGGACACTTGGTCAGATTGTTAGCATACATATAAATATTGTTGAATCATAATTTCATAATTTAAATATTAGTATACATTTAAGATGATATGACACATGAATACAAAAAAAAATTGTAAACCTCGTTGTAAAGCTAGAAAGCTAGCTATAGACTACATTAAGTAATGTATAAGAATGCATGGTAAATGGTTTTTATTTTCTACGATTCTTATATTCAATATTTTTTTACAATATGCATTTGTGCAGACTATATACATACTTCATCTCAAGGAACAACATGTATGGTTATCGTTCCTTACACCTTACTAAAAAAATATTCTACTTTCTAGAGCCTTTTATAGAGTAAGATTTCATTTTTTATCTTAAATAAAATAAATAAAGAAAAAAAGTTTTGATTGCTATGAAACAATAACTTTAATTCGCCAGTTTACAGGTTTGCATAATTACTGTATGTACGAGATAGTTTTAGTGTAGGTTATACACTCTACTTATTATCCTTATCCTTATTTATTATTCAGCACTACCATTAATGATACAATGATTGACGATTTAATATATCGTTTAAGACGGTTATTTCTCATGCTAAGTATTCATTGCTACAATAAGCAATATTTCAAACACATAACAATATTATACTCTGAGCAAACAGATCCGACAGATAATGTATATAGAAATGCCATGATACCAGATTTCTGCAGAGAAAATGTTAGATATCGTCGAAAAGTATAACTGATCTTCAACTATACCGCCATTTATGGAAGTATATACGCCGCGAACAGCTAATAAGCCAGACTGCTTAAAAGTTCCTTTTAGTTGTTCGCCGCTGCAACTTTGGGTTATACATAGCCACATACTCTTCGAAACGAGAGTCAGTCGCAAGTGTGGCGCGCCACTAGATATGTGTATGTACGCGTACTTCTGCGTCCACGGACGTTTTTATCCCTCAAGGAAGAACGGCGCCTCAATGTATAAAATGCGCCGTGCAACCCGGTTAACATCGAAAAAGTATTTTCGCGGCGAGTTGCTGTCCTGCCCTAGGCTACAGGATAGCGCTCCTCGCGAAAAATTGGCGAGGAAACATTTCTCAGCAAAGTTGACTCCTTCGGATCGTCTCAGTTTCGCGCTTTCCTTATATTGATCGCCCGTCGACAGGGACACGTATAGAGGCACTGTCTTCGTGGAAGTCTACGTGTTGTGCATTTTGAATTCAATTTATTAAAAGATTTAGGAAAAGTTCGTCTGTTTTAAAAAATATAGGTTATTGTGTTTGTATTATAACTTTAAAAAATTAGAAACAGGAACAGTGAAACAGAAACACAAGGGTTCAAAAGTATCGAGTTTAGCTCAATTCTGTATTGGTGTAATATAACGTAACTGCAGTTACGAATGATCAGTAATCGGTATCGAATGTAATCGAATTTGGAGCTGATAATATTCTAGCACTTGCTCGAAATTCGCTGAATTATTTGGGCAGGATTATTCGGAGGAATGCTAAGCCGAATGGGAAAAGGTTGAATTCGATCCATGTCGAGGCTTGGCTAAACTGCACGAATCTGTTGCTGGTCGCATGACGAGCGGAGCGAAACAATGGCAGCCGCGTTAAAAGCGAAGCCGTGTGACAGGAGGAAGAATCAGCTGTGATTTTCAGAGCGCAAACCGCTCGGCTAATTCAACCGGCGACGAAGGAAGATTTTTCATGTCGCGCGTCGGGGGCCTTTACGAGAGCAGGGCATAGTCCGGCGCCTCGGAGCCGGCCGCACAACGGCTTTGTTCGCCACGCCGCTATTCTCGGCACTTGTAAGTTCGTGGCGGCGCCGAATCTCATTGCCCGCGCGGCGGCGCAGGGAAAGGGTCGCAAGTAGGTCGAGGGAATCGAAGCCGCGCGGGGGCGCCGACCCATTATTCGCAAATAAATCGCCGCTGGGCACAATATCCCGGCGGGTCAAGCTGCTCTCGGCCCCGTCTTTCTCCCGCGCGAGGCGGCCGCGCGACGTGTTAATCCGCGCGGCCGGTCCACTGGGTGGATGCGCCAACTGGTGCCCTCGGAGGAAACCGCGCCGGCAGACTCCCGAGCCGCGGCGACTATTGATCATCCCCATCGGCGGGCGCATCTGGGGGATGGGGAACGAAGCCGGGCTAGCGCTGCTAGTTGCCGCAGGCCGCTGCGATGGCCCGGCAACTCAAATTATAGGATCGCGCCTTCCCGCGAATTTCAATGCCGGCCCTGGAGTAGGGCTCCTCTCGTCCGGCGAGCGACCCCCGTTCCGCCGAGCAAGTGGGCCAATTAGGGGCGCCCGCTCATTAATTAAGGCGTTTTAATGTTTCGCGCGCGGGTTTGTTGCTTTTTTAACGAGTCGCGCGCAGTGCTAAGGCGCCGCTTCGGGAAAAAGTTATTCGAGCCGGCAAATCCCCAAGTACAACGGTTATACTCGAGAGTTCGAGCTTTGCTTTTATACAGGCTTAAGCGTCCAGTGGACCACAATGCAGTACGAATTCTCTAGAGAAACGTCATTTGATGGACCCTCACCGCTTTAATTTTTGTTTAAAAAGACTTTTTCTTATTTCGCATAATGTTTTATTGTTTTAAATAATACGTTGTGTCAAATTATCACCACTCTTATTAGTTTCTCACCTCTTTATTAGTAATTATTAATCGATTCAAAATATTGGACGACAGATTCTCGACAAACGCGAGCGATTTTAAGAATGCCGAAAATCGAGGAGAATTAGGGAAACGACCTCAAATGAAATAGGGCCGACTTTACTTGTACAAAATAAAGCAGGGATCAATATGCGAAAATCGCAATAAAACTATTAATTACAATTAAGGAAACACTTATCGACAAATACCTGATGAGGAAAAAAAAATTCCTGGAACGGACATGTCTCAGGCCATGCAAAGTGAGAGGAGTTAGTATATAAGATAGAAAGATCTAAAGCATAAAAGGAAGAGTCCAAGTAGAGTACTAAGGCTCCGGAAGTACCCGATACCAGGACCGCGACAATTGAATCACTCAAGTTCTGACCGCTCGCGCCGGTCCCCGAGCCGTCAACTCTGCGCCCAGTCTAGGAAGGTCGTCAGTGGAAACCGTTATCTTGAGACACCGCCCAGGACCAGCCGTTCAACTACAGAGGAAAGCACCGCAGCATCGACCGTCCCCAGCTTCCCAAATACCGATTTAACATGTAGCCTGCCGTTAACGCGTCGTCTACTACTCTCACTATCGCCCCTCCCTCTCTCTCTCCCGCAACTAGGATCAGCCACCACTGAACGTTCGATCCCAAGATTCCGCCAATGTGCACTAAATTTACATTCGGGAATACTTTTATGTATAACACGGCGGTAGCCACTCAAAGTCAATAAGCAAAATTGATTATCATAAGCATATTAAAGTATTATTATTTGCGTACATTTATTACAATATAATTTTAATCAATAAACGATAAACACATTGTAATATTAAAAGTGGACTCTTCACTTTATTATTTATGTGCAACTCCTCATTCCTATATAAAGGTTCTGGAGTGGGACAGCAATTAATTCAATTAGTCCTTTATATCTTGGTCCTTGCTTTCCCTATTTGTTATTTTCATACTGGACGTAATAATATCGTGACGATCTTAGATTATTCTTATTACATTAGTAGGCTTTTTTTACGAATAACCATAAAAAGCGTTCCATTTTCTACCACGATGTAGTGTAATTACATAAACTTCGTAGAGTGTACACATTACACTTTAGTATAAGCGAGAATTTGCGGTGAAATGATAGCTATTTCGGTACTCTACCGTTAAAAAAATAATGGAAGTTTTCTATCATGCGTTTGTATAATCGCTACTTATTATGCGCGACACGAGCATCGCTTGGTGCATCGCTTAGCGCGCTCACCACCAGTCGGTTGCCCTCTTAGAATAAAGCTAACATTTGAGTGGTTGACTACACTGAGTACATTTTATAAAAATGATATGTGAAATTAATTCAGTATTAAATATATTTACAATTCTTAAATATAGTATTCTTTGCTTTATATTTATGTAGACGTAAGAAGTATATTATTATTCAATGAGCTATTTGCCAGGTTTTAAATCTTTCTTGGTTTTATCAAACAATTATACGTCAAAACACGAGGCTATAATAATCTAAAATTCAAATCCGACACTGAATAAATAATTTATTTTGTACAAATACGAATAAATTTTAGAATATAAAGCATTCAACAAAAATATTACTTTAAAAAAATGATATAATCTATAATATTATGCTCAGAAATTGATTCATTGTATATGTTGAGCTGATAAAAATTGCTATATTCCATTTTGTTTAGAGGTATCAAAAATAAAGGCCCAACTTAAAAACAAAAATATCTAAAAAATTTTAGTATAAAAATTGTTTAATAAAGACAGTACTATATACATATATGCTATAATAACAGTAGAATAAGCACCACGTTCGTCGTGCGCGAGGCAGTTTGTCCGCCATTTCAAATTTAATACGGGGACATTACAAGGTCTTATTTATTATATAACCTCGTAATATAAACCGTGCAATTATAAACGATCACACACAGTCTCAAAGGATTAGTAGATTTGTTGAGACACTGCAGATTTATTGCATGAATCAAAAGGGGATAACCATATATACACAATTATTTTTCAGAAGATATATGAAAACAACCGCTGAATTATGTAAGAGTCACCTGCTTACGCTTGGTCATCCAAGTACATAGAGTTTGCTTGTTTACCATGGCTGACATCGTTTGTCCCTTCGTGCCGTATAACAAATAGTGCTGATCCTTTCGAGTTCCTCGTGTGCAAAAGGGATTGTGGGAGTAATTAAGTTGGATGCCTCGGACCTTTATGCGCAACTGTTCGGCGCTCCAAGCGCGCTTTCAATTTCACGAGTCACCTTTATGCCTATTTTTACGGCTATTTGTGCAATTACGAAGTGCTACAATACAGTGATATTAAGCGCGCCATATAATTCCACCCCGTGCTCGTATAATTTTACGACGATAATCTATAGTTTTACTAAGTACAATGCACGTACTAATGGTCTACTAATTTTATCATCTTCGATAATTTGCAATAATCTACTGATGGATGATTTGGACAGGCGCTTTAGGTGGCTATCACGCATGTTTATTATTGACTATGAAATTTCGAATCCTTCGATTAACGACGTGGTTACGCTTGCAAGAGCCGCCCAAAAGGTTGAGTGAACCTCGTAGCGAACTGCGAATTAAACCACTATAATGCTATATTTATACTTCTGCCGTGCGGATATTGCGAAAAAGTATATCCGATCTTGAACCAGCGTCTGGCTATGAGATTATACACCGCGAACGGTTAACAAGACTAGTGCATACTGTTTAAAAGTTCCTTTTCGCCGCTCGCCGTGGTATTAGCTCGAGGTTATATACACGCCCAGGCACTTTCCGAAGAGAGAAAAACGGCGCGGCGGCGTCTCCCGTGCAAGATGCGCCACGCTATATATTCCCGGCTAACATCGAAAAAGTGTTTCCGCGGTGAGCTGCCGTCCGCCTCAGGCGGCGAGATAGCGCTCCTCGCGAAAAATTGGCGAGAGGGGACGCGTCGAGCACAAGTCCTGCGCTGGCGGGGGCACGTACATCCCTCGGAGCGTCCCCTCGGTCTTTACGTATGCAGTTTCAACGAATTTTGTTGAAATCTCTTTTAAACCAGCACGTGTTTATTTTATAATAACCTTAAAAAGTCACGTTAGCAATTAAGTTTGTCTACTCGCGTATAATTTTTAGGCAAACAATCTTAAAACTATGTATTGATCACTTTAATCTGGGAGAATTAAAGAAGTTTTATACAGCGTAATACTATCGATTAAGAGGATAATACATAAACTTAAAAGTAAGTCAAGTCAGTTATCTCGAGTTAGTATTTAAAGTAATCCTGACTTAATTATTTAGGTTACTCTGCATCGGCGTTGCAATTTGCAAGCCGTACAATCAAATGAACACGTAAATGTCGACGTGCGCGCAGTAAAATAACAGGCGAGATAACAGGACTTTTCCGGACGACTTTTCTCCGGAATTCGGGCCTACGTGCGCCGCGGGTCATTCCGTGCGGGCCATCGACTTACTCCACCACAGGACGACTCGAGGGGCTATTCTCGAGATCTTAACCCCTCCTCGTAACCTCTCCCTGGTCGACAGTCGAACCGAGGCAGGGGCACAGCTCGACCGAGTGGGCGCGGCGCCGCTTTTCGGCACGAAGGGGTTGCCTCCTTGGGACCGATGTATCATCACCTCCTCGCAAAAAGGTCGGGAGGGGAGCCGTTCCCGGTTATTTTAGCCGCGTCGCCGGTTGCCTCGCTAACGGCGTCGCCGCCTCCGAGCGAAGAAAAGAATCGCCTGGCGGCTAACCCGAGGCACTCCTCCAACGAGTCCCGCAATTTCAAAACGAGCGTAAACCTTCCGCGTAAAACCCCGAGTGCTCCGCGGCGAACTGGAACAGAGGTTCCCCTACTTAACCGCGATATCTCCGTGCTACCATATTGGCGAGTGCGAATATATTTGCTGGAATTATTTTGACGAAACGCACTCGCAAGGGACGTGGCCAAAATATTCACAGTCAGGACACGCCTCTTTTCGCTAGAGGAACGGCCCGCAGGCGGAGATGAAAAATTGGAGATAACGCTTGTCCCAATTGGCCCGCCGGGCGGTCAATCGAGCTCCGCATCCGCGATAACAATCCCGAGGATCGAGCGCGGGCGCGCCGCCCGCCACTCGGCTCCTCGTTCCGATCGATCGCGCGCCAATCAGCAACCGGTGCTCGGCAGAGGCGGCGAGTCGCTTGGCCCCGGATCGGCGCCTTTGTCCCCGTAAAGGATCGCGCTGATGCTCGGCTGGGCGGGATCAGCGCGGTCCGTGTATCGACGACCACGCGGTATAGCTTTGAATCCGCTACGGTTTTCGGTGCTCGCACTGCCTTTGGGGCGTGTCCCGGCCGCGGTCGACTAATGCGCGCCTGGAAAAGCGCGCCGTCTCCTATACGCGCGGTTCATCCTAATTATATGCCCGCCGTGGGAGCATGCGGGGCCGCTTACACACGGCATGCAAATGGATCAGCCCCATTTAATTATCGCGTCGCAGGTCGACAAAGCCTCGCTCTTTTGACAATTCTAATGAAAGTAGTGCTGGGCACGTAAATAAGATTAGTTTCATTTGCGATGAAGCTGAATATGCAAAACGTATGCACGCGGCATTAGCATCGAACACTTGTTCTATTATATATATATTCAAATGTTTCCAGTGCACCTGACTATTATAATAATCACAAGTAATTAGTACAATCGAGGTTCAATTAAAACTTTCAAAAAGCCGCGAAAAGTACATATGTAGTACATTCAGTTCACAATAGTGAAATGATCTCAACGCAGCTTTGATTGATCCGTTTATTTTGATTAACAGAAGAATAAGCGATTCAAACGATATTAAAAGGTGGAAAATATTAATAAAAATCAATTGAGCAAAAAAAAACATTCAGTTTATTGAACCCTTTTTTTATTTCAATGCGTTAACCAACGTGTCTGAATATGCGCGAACTTTTCTTGCAACTTCCTATGACTTCACAATGGGTATATGTTGTTACTTCCTGGCCGTTGAATGGGTCAATAAATGTACTGGACATGTGTCAGACAGATGCTCGGTTGCTTTATTTAACTCCCGATTTTTCCACACGGTTTCAATTTTCTCAAAAGCAATGGGAATGCATTTAAATGTAAAAGTTAAACTACAATAATGATTATGTTCAATAATTTTTTTTGTAAATTGAAATAATAAAGCTTAATTCCATTACTGCTTTTCTTTCAACTTCCAAACATTTGATTGTATAAGAAGCATGGCTGCGTTTTCTATGATTGAACTCTTTTTTTATCTCTGTTGTATAAAATCGATTTTATGGTTGACTTTTCATTCTAGTTCGAAATTGTTAGAGCAATTTTAACGGCTTATTATTAAAATAAGCTGTGTGATAAACACAGGGGGAAATGGAATCTTAAGATAATGTATTGCACAACATAAAAATTTTAGATTATTGTAGTTAAAATTAGAATTGTAATTTGAATTTGATTAGACAAAAAAAGCATACTTAAAATTTAAAAATATAGTTAATTTTTATTTGCAAATAGTTTATTACAAACGTTGAATAAATATTTTGTTTCACAATACGAATATTTTGTAACAATAAAGTTTAAAATTATATTTTTTTGTTACAGATAAATTCTTACAATAATGCTTAAATAAATTAATTTATGTGACGATGTACAGAAATCTTAAGTACCCGAATAATTTATACAATTGTTATTATGAATTGCAAACGGTTTAATGAAATTTTTGTTTCTAAAACAATTTGTTCCAGGAGTGATTTATTCAAAGCAAAGCTTTTTGTGTCGCTATCATGGATCTGCAATGAAGGGGTATCCAATAAAAGCCAATACGTTCGTTTATGAAATATCGAGCGATGCCTTGTTCTCTTTTTCCTTATTTGGCGTGCCAAATTCTATAATAAAGAAGCAGAACCGCTGACCGATTGCGGTATGTTGCATATCCGTGGTATCGTTGAATGTTAGATAAATTAGATAGGGAGTTGAATCCACGTACAACCTGAGGTAGTTGCACCATGACTGCTGTACATATTCACTTATTTGTTGCACAATATCTTCAATAAACCCTATCTTTTAAAGTCGCACGATAAAATTGGATTTTCAAAAGACTAGTAGCTTTTTATAAAGAAGCATAAATGCGCTTGATTTATTTTGTGACGCTTATTTTAGTTATCTTTGTAGAACGTATTTTAAACGTCATTATAGTTAGTTCAAGACTTATTAAGTACACAATAGTTTAGTAACATCTACAGCGTTAAAGCACATCAGTAGACGTTCCGTAAAAGCAATGGATCTATCGAAAATATCCACATAAAAATTTGCGCGAGTCGATGAAGATTTTGCTTTCGTAAGCATCGACGAACATTATCCGTTCATCAAACTCCAAATGGTTTGGCAGGGAGTATAGCAAAGCGCTAAATTGGCGAATAGGCGCACGTAAAAGTGCAGTAATTGCGAGCGCACAACTAGTGAGAGGACTTTAACGGCATGAGAAAGGCGGGCGAGATCTGGAGGCGCTCGAGGGCCTTGAGGGCGCGCTCGTCCAGGAAGGTGAGGAGGCGCTCGAGGACGAGATGGGGCAGCGCCCGGGGCAGGAGACGGCGCAGGGCGCGGACTGCCGCCCGGGCCAGACGCGCAGAGCGGCGCGCGGCCCCCATCCGCTCGGCCAGGCTCTCGGCAAAGAGGGGGAAGCGCTCGCGGTAGCCGCAGGCCTCGAAGGCGCGCAGGAGCCGGCGGTTGCGCGCCAGAGCGCAGAGGGCGGCGCGCGGGCGCCGCAGCAGGTCGAAGAGGCTGAGGCCCGCGTGGAGGCGCTCGAGGCGCATCGCCGCGGCCTCGCGCAGGCACCGCGCATACAGCTCGGCCTGGGCCGCGGAGAGCCGCAGGGCCGCCGGCTCGAGCGCCGGGGCCGCGCGCGCCAGTTGCACCAGGAGGGCGCGCTCGAGCTCGGGGCACCGGAGCCGCGACCAGCGCAGCCGTGCGAGCCGCTCCCCCAGGTCGGCCGGCTCCTCGCGCAGCAGCTGGCGCAGGAGCCGCGCGTCCCGCGCCCCGTACGCGCAGGCCTCGAAGGGGCACCGCTGGCTCGGCCCGAAGGCCGCGGCCCCCGCGCCCAGCAGAAGGTTCACCACCTCCCGGCGCCTCGCCCGCTCGGCCGGGCTGCGGCCATGGGCGGCCTCGCGCGTCGCCAGCAGCAAGGGACTGGCGCCCTCGGCGTCCGGGGCCTCCGCGTGGGCCCCGTGGGCCAGGAGGAGCCGCGCGACCGCGGGGTTCGCCAGGAGCGCCGCCTGGTGAAGGGGCCGCCGGCCCCGGAGGTCGCGCGCGTCCACCGGGGCGCCCTCCTCGAGGAGGAGCCGCGCGAGGGCCACGGCGCCGCCCTGGGCCGCCGCGTGCAGCGGCCCCTCGCCGGTCGCGGGGCTGCGCGCGTCCACGGTGGCGCCAGCGGCCAGGAGGACCCGGGCCGCGCGCACCTGGGCGCGCACCTTGCACGCGCGCTCTGGCCCCGCGGGGCTGTGCCGCCAGGAGGGCGAGCAAGCCGCGTGGAGGGTGTTCCCGTGGAGACCCGCGCCGCGCTGGACCTCGGCGCCCCGGCGCACGAGAAGCCGCACCAGGTCGCAGTAGCTGCGCCGCACGGCCACCCGCAGTTCGTCCAGGTTCCGGGCGTCCCGCACCCGGAAGCTCTTGCTCAGGCCGAACAGCAGGACCTTGAGGAGCGGCGTCGAGCCGGCCTCGTCCTCCTGGTCGACGGGCGCTCCGCGGTCCAGCAGCACGGCCACGCTGTCCCGGAGGCCGCGCTCCGCGGCGTAGTGAAGCGGCCGGGCGCCGCGCTCGTCCGCCGCCTCCGACTCGGCCCCGTGCTCCAGGAGTCGAAGCGCGCTCTCCTCGTCGCCGACGGCCAAGGCCAGGTGGAGGGCTGTCAGGCTGCCCCAGGGTGTCGTCGCCTCGGTCTCGGCGCCCGCCACCAGGAGGAGCTCGGTCAACTGGGGGGCTCGCAGCCAGGCGGCCGCCTGTAGCGCGGTCACGCCCCAACAACGCACCTCCGGGCTGGCTCCGTGGCGCAGCAGCATCTTCGCCATCTCGCTGTCACGGCGCTCGAGGGCAACGAAAAGGGCGGGCGGGAACTCACGCCGCTCAGTCTCGCCCTTGCGCATAGCTTGGAGGGGCGCCGTTGCCTCGAAACCAAAGTACTCGGCAGGCGTGCAGGCCTCATCTGCTATTCGAGTGTCTGGCGCCACTCCGGATCCCAGTAACATCTTGGTCGTCCAAAGATCATGGCTGCGCACCGATTTCCCAAACAAATTCTCTTGCTTTGTGCATCTTTCGAGCATTATCTGATCCAAGACTTTCGTCGGGCGAACTTTCTCCAGCTGGTCTGTGTTTCCATTTCCCATCTGTGCCACATTGTTAGCATTTGTAGCCTCCTAAAATGAAGTGATTTTTTTATGCTTACATTGAATTTTTCGTTTTATGTTAATCAGTGGCTTACTACTACGCAATACAATATTAATATTGCATTTTCTTTACATCTTCGTTACATCATTTAATGCTTAATAAATGTAAACCGGTAAGTGAAATATTTCGAATCGGTTTGACTGCATTAACACTTCAATAACTGCATTAATACTTATATAATAAAAAATGTTATAATTTAAATATTAGTATATGAAATAATGTACATGAATAATATAATTGTAGATTTTCTTTTACTTAATGTTGTTCATATTTAATCATTCCTTCATATTACTTTAACCGCATAGTAACTATAACATTGAATATAATGAATGTACAATAAAGCGAAAAAATTTGACTTTGTATCAACCGTTAACTATGTATAAGTAAAATAAATTTTTGTAACGGAAATAAAAAGGCTATAAAATCAGTTTGTAGCATATGAAGTTTTAGAACTTAATTGCGACGTTGCCGCGTCGCCTCAACTTCACTCAGGGTAACGACCTCTTGAGTATATTTCCCATTTGCTTACATCTCGGCTCGAACGATGTATATCTAGGGCAATGTCTATACACGAAGTTTGGTACTCTACAGTACGTTACTGTAAAAATTTTGATCTATCTCGGAAAAACCGACGAATGGTCTCAGCCATCTTTAAAGTCATGATCCTATCACTTGTACGTATTTAATAAAAATTAAATTGCTAGTCATGAAAGCTCAACCACAATCTTAGCGTGAGACAGTTATAAAATATTAAAATGATTTTCAAACTCGCTATGCGATTCAACCGAGGTAAATATTCATACTCGTTGCTACCTGTCGACGAACAAGCTACAAATTTAACAAATATTTAATCTACGTTACATGCAGGTATCTAATCAATTGTAGGACACGACGCCGCGACAATGCTTTTGCGAGATGCATGCACTTATCCAAATAGAGCATTGCACTGTGTATACTTACATAAGCCATCAGCTGTCCCATGGCGAATTCCTTTGTTAAACTCCCAAAAGGTCAAACAGTTATCACTTTAATCTTGGCAAACATTGGAGCTGACAAGCCTGCGGTGACCGTTCCGTGATTCCATCACGTCTCACAACTACGAAATCGCCCGCTATCTTGCGTAGCGGCGCGGAGGAGCGCATATAGACAGCTCGCGGGTGACAGCGCGTCTAAGAGCGCGAGTGCGTGTATATAAGCACATTTTAGGGAGAGCTATGTCAGGGAAGCAATCAGGCGCCCCACCGCCACGATCAAACCAAAATATTCTTTATTTAGGTGTCCGCTCTGGGTTCTTGCGTCTGCGTCATACCTTGTGTAAGAACACTGTAAAAGTATTACAATTCTGCGACGATTTGAATATGTAAAATTTTACATTTTACATGAATACACGTATTCCAAATATGAGCAAATTCCTCATACATGTTAAAAATCTAATAAAACACGCCTGGGATAGGTGAATATTTCAACATTAAATTTAAATCGTTTGACCTGATATGTTCAATAAATTAGATAATATCATTTACATGTATTAATGTAAATACACCATTTAATAATTACTTTTATTGTAATAATGTAAATCAATTTAACCAATATTCGAAAAGGGTATTTCTATATTCTTGATTATTGCTCTTTGATGTTTTTGTTTGCAACAGCGAAATTAAAGCAATATTTACCATCAATATGTAATTCAGCAATTTGTATTTATTGTAAATAAATTAATATCAGCTAATAATGGTAATGTACGTAAAAAATACTGATTGTGAAAAACTTTACTTAAAAAAAATTACTTAAAAAATTATTATTGGTTTACAGTATTTTAATATGATATGAATATAGCATAATTTAATAAGGTACCTTTTAGCCTTTCTTTATATCATCTTATTTATTTATATTATTATAAAAAATATATATTTTTTTATTAATCATTGTATTTTTTCATGTATATAATTTGAATTTTATTGTTATGTTTAAAACTTTTGGATCGACAAAATATTTTAAGCTTTATTTTTTGTACATGAAATATAATATATTATTACAATTTCCATTTTTTTCACCTATTCATATATTTATACGAGGAAGACCGTTCTTTATATTAAAAATGTTAAATATTATCGTTTATACTCGTATTCATAATTTCAAAAGCTTTATCGTAATATAGACGAAATCAAGATAACTTCAAAGACTTACTAAATACTTCCAGAACTTCGTATTTCTGGTTAAAAATTCTCATTGCCCAGTTTATATGAAATAAAAAAAGTACCAAGATAATTTACAAACATAGAATTGTCAAGTTCATATATTTAATATGATTTTAATAGCCTTGATACCTTCATTAGAACTCAATATTTCTTACCGATGCTAACAGGCAAATATCGCCTTTGAACTAGGATTAGGGTGGGGATATGGATTTGCCTCTGTAGAAATTTCCCTTTTGGTTCATTTTACTACCTACAGGCTTCGAGCACTCGAGCACTCCGCCCATAAGGTACGCACCTATCAAGTAATAACTACACCACTCAATATACGCGTATACTATAAAGTGGTCGATATATCTTGCAATACATCTTTTGATACAACTTAAAAAATTTAAGGTTTATTTTAAGAATTAATATCTTTTTAGTAAAGTGACAGAAGTGATAAACTGAAAAAATCAAATAAATATTAATATACAAATAATAAGTTTTGCAGACATTTTTTAAAACTGTTTTAGTAAAGATTATTTTTTAATATGTCAGTTTCTTCAACTTTAGCAATTTCTGTGGTTACTCCACTAAAAATTTATTAATTTTTATGTTATTATTTATAACTGTTGGTAATTTTCCAAACACCTCAACTTTCAAAGAAGTATATTGTATTACATACTTTTACTGAATGTACCATAACTGAAAAAAACCCAATAATTAGCGTCAGATTTCTATGGCGCTAAACACACTGAGCCAAGTTATATAGACATTCGACGCACACTTCGAGGTTTTATGGCATCGAGGTGTATGGGCCTCGAGATCCTTTGCCTCACCATCACGAGGCAGACCTCGAGGTAAACTTATACCACGATGAGTACTAACGTCCAGTTTATGACAGTTTCGTCCCTTTTTTCAGCTGAGCCGTCTTTCTTTAGTACCTGCCTTCAGTATACATCGGTCAATCAGTCGAGAAAGATGCACGAAAACTTGCAGAACGCAGACTATAGTGTCCTTCGGCTACGGATCGATCCCTCTAGTCAGTATGCATAATCTGTATAAATATTTAAATACAAATTTGAATCTTATACCTATTGGGAATATAATATTATCAGGTAAATAGGCAGATGAACATTTACTATACGTTTTGGTGCTAAATAAAATAGTCGGAAAGATATGTTATAGAAAGATTTGTTATACTAATTTCGAAAATTGTAATTTTATATAAGTATTTATAATTATAATATAAAGAAATTGATTATAATGGTAGGCCATGAGATATCAACAATTTCATTCATAACTGCGAAAAGCAATGACTCAATTGAAACAATATTCTTATGAGTGGATTTATTCAGACATTTCTCCAATACAGTTCTTTGAATACAATATGTAGTATAAATTATATGTCAAATCGTGATAAACCGAAAATAATAGATTAATGAGACAGAAGGTCCACACAGAAACAGACAATGAGAGAGAACAAAATGTGTGAAACAAATGTTCCTTGCCTCCTTAAGCTTCCCACCATATAAAATATGTTTATTAAAAAGTGCAAAATATATTTAAGCATAATAAGTGCAGTTGTAATATAAATTATAAATATAATACTAACATAAACAAAATAAAAATTAACGTAGTAAATAAATTAGAACAAAACTTTTTGCAATAGGAATTTTTCAAGGAATTTTTTATATTTTTAAGGAATCATGCATATAAATAGTAATTTTTCAAATTACAGTATAAATTATGAATAATGAATATTTATAAATGAACGTATAAAATAAATTCTTCTCGTAAATTTTCTCTCATTTAATAACTTTTTTTACTGCACAGCCACGGTTCAATAAAAATAGAAAAGATTTTATAAAATTTAAGAAATTTTGATAATTAAGGCAGAACAAAAAGTAATTATTAATATTGAGAATCCAATGCAATGATTTTGAGAATGCAATGAGAATGCCTTTTATTACTTCAAGTTTAAATAATAAGAAATCTATTTATAAAACTTACAAAAAGTATAATGTTGCAAGCATAACACTATAAGAGCACGCAACCAAAGAAGAAAATACCAACTTCGCGTATAATTAGGGATACACACAAAATTCAAATTGAATAAAAGTGCATTTCTTGCTGTCTATAGACTCGTCGTGAATCCCTTGGCCCAAGTGCCTCTTATTGCTATAAGTTGTGATCTTACGTGATCGCTTAGATCTTCAATCCTCGTTTCGAAAATCCCACCACGAACGAGGATCTACAAAACGAGGGTTAGAAGACAAGTCATCTATTTCGCCTCAAGCTCGCAGAACTCAGGGTAGAGTAATATATATCGTATACAAGCATCGCACTCGAGAATTGGTTCATTTCGTCTCCGCTCGCTTATACTCGGATAGTTTATGTTACAGAGGTATGTGAAGTTTTAAATTATTATTTAGATTTCTAACTTTAAAAAACTAAAACTTTAATATTTAACTTTTTTTCAATATTGCTTAAATTTGCAAAAATTCATTAAAAATATATTCATTAAATCAGTCTAACATTTTTTTTATTTAAATAATTTTTTGATAATTTACAATCTAGTATACCTACATACAATTATTAGTAAATATATAATAATTCATTATATATCGTTAATCATAGTAATATTATAAACTGTACAATGTTCATAATATATTTATTATATAAATTAAACAATAAAATTTAATAATATTCATATTATAATTATAATTGCAATGTTTGTAAAAGTATTTCCTAATTTAAATTTATTTTATTTTTCTTCATAAGCTTTGAAATGTGTCATCTAGTTCTCTCATAGAAACTACGAAAATAAACCCTTAACTATTTGTCGAATAGGGTTATGAAATTTAGGAAAACCGTTAGCTACCTGTATCAGAATGAATAACTCACAGAAGCTATTAACTTTTAAACTTATATCCATTTGTTTTTCCATAGAATTTTGTTAAATCTTTTTATTATAGCTGTGTATATCAGAACATACTTCATGTATAACAGCCGATTTCAACTAGTTCTTCATAAAATGCTAGTTAGTGTTTCATGGATGTTTAAAAGTAAAGATGAAAATACAGAGAATTAATGGTCAGTGTTAAACACTCGAAAGGTGCAATTATTACTCTCTGAAAATTATAAAAATATATTTTTATACACTTGATTTTTGTTAGTAAGAACATATTTTTTCGTATACTTTTTCTCGATTTTGGGTATTATATTTACCGGTAACCGGTAAAAATACGAAAGGCCACAAAAGTATAACCTAACTCATAAAAATCTCTAATAACTGAATACTTCATTAACTTGTTTGACTTTTTTATTCTAAATAATTACTAATAAATTATTTATTAGGTGTTTATTATATATAATGAAAATACTTTTTATAATTTTATTAATATCATTTAAATAATTTAAAAAGAGAATTAAACAGAGATACGAGATAAGTAAATTCTTACTTTACTAAAATCTTAAACAACTTAAATCTATGTAAATTATCATAAAAATAAAGTAAAAATGAAAAAGTTGAGCATAATTAATTATAGGAATTTAGACTGATACATTAGATTTTTATAAATAAATATTTTGAACAATTAATTCTATTGAATAAATAGTAGTTTAAACTAGGTAATTTTTTAAATATGAAGTAATCTTTTTCCTTTTCCTTTCTTTTTTTCATTTATTTTGTATTTTTTTTCAGATCTTTCCATAAACATCAATTAATAAAGAAAGGTATTTGTTATCAATTGATAATATTCCAATAATTTAAAAAAATGGCTTCAATAATGGAAGTTACACCAAAGATCGGATTTATAGAAAATTGTTTGGATCCCATAGACTTGTCGATTTACGTTGACTTTAGTGAACTTGTAAAAGATTATTACACTGAAAAAAATCACATACAAATGAGCGAATTACTGCGTTTAAACAGTGAACAAGTAAACCTTTCGCCAGATTGTCACGTTGCTTGTAGCCCACTTCACTATGCCATCAAATTCGAGGATATATGCATAGTTCAACTGCTTCTATCTACAAATCCTTCCGTTAATATTGTTAATTTAGAAGGAGATACACCATTACATTTAGCTGCTAAATTGAAGAAGTACTCTGTTATTGAACTTATTCTTGACACTATTAAAGAGTCTAGTATACTAAACATTGCGAACAAACAAAATATCACGCATTTGCACGTTGCATGCATGACAGAGAACATTTCAGTTATTAAGAAGCTAATGGGGATTGACCAAGAATGGCATGTTAATATACCAGTTTACGTTACTTCAAAGTTTTGGCCTGGTTACACACCTCTACATATGGCTGTGGAGTATCAGCGCCTGGTTGTTGCAAAGTTACTAGCCAAATGGGCCAATTTAAACGCCAGAAATGCGAAAGGCTTGACTCCTCTGCATCTGGCGATTCGCCGATCTAATATTGAAATGATAGATTCCCTCTTGAGTCAGTCCAATTATATTACTGCAAATCCTGCGGATGACATGGGATTGACGCACTTTCACATTGCGTGCATTGGAAAGAATACACATGTGCCTCGAAATACTGTTATACAGAGCTGGTTCAAAAGCGCGGACTTAAATGCCCGACTAAACGATAACTCACCAATCTGGCCAGGATACACGGCTTTACATCTGGCCGTCATCTTCGATCGCATTGAGACTGTAAGACTTCTGGCAAAGGAGCGCGACATCTACATTTCAACAATTAACAGACAAGGATTGACTGCATTACATCTCGCCTGTCACTTAGATGGTACAAGAGAAATTGCAATGCTTAAAGCTGCTTTTAATCACTGCTTCGACTCCGAGTATTGGATTAAAGAGACTGATGACGGATTTGAAATAACTTTATCTGAAGTGGATAAGAGAAGTCTAATAAATCATTTTCAGACGATGGAAGACTATTATAAAATAGTAGAGATTTTGGTGCAGGAAGATACCTTTGCAGATTTTACCATGAACCTGCAAGACGACTTTGGGAAGACGCCATTGTTCTATGCAACCGAAAGGAATTCAACGGTGGTGCGAACTCTATTGGAGCATGACCCTAAACTTGCCAACACGTGTCTACGTTTATTGAACAAAAAGCGTAAAAAGGTGATTGCATACCTCCTGGATAAGGGAGCCAAGGCTAGTGTGATAGATAAACAGGGTAATACTTTCTTCGATACCATCATCAATTTTGACAGCCATGAAATGGGACATTTTGAGATCGATATCATAAATACACTAGTCAATCGCAGCTGCAGTATTAACACAAGTTCCGAATCAGGTCGCGGAGTTCTCCACATTGCAGTGAAAAAAGGCAACATACACATCGTCACCTTCTTACTGCAGAAGGTAGTCGACATAGATTGCATTGAAGAACTGCTAGGTCAAACCCCTATTCATATGACCATTCATAATACATCTGAGAATATTCTAAATTATCTAATTATGAATAACGCTAACGTGGATGCTAAAAGAAAGGATGGACGCACTCTTTTGCATTTGATCATGGAACGCAGAGATATTGTTAGAGATATGGATTTAAGAAAGTGAGTATTATAACAAACTTTATATAAAATATTATTTAAAATAAATATTTTAAAAAGTAGTTTATAATTGATTAATAATTATTCATATTCTAATTACAAAATTGTTTCCTTAGTAGTCAAATTGAAGACGCTTGGAGAAGTCAACATGCACTTCAAGACTTCTTTGTATTCAACGAATACGACCTTGGAATATTCACAAGCCTTATGACCGTACATGCCGACATCAACTGCCAGGATAATAGTGGATTGACACCGCTCCACATCGCTTGTGTTAACCAAGACGACCAAAAAATCAGTCTACTCCTAGATTATGGAGCCAACGTCAATTTGAAGGATGCGCAGGGACGAACACCGTTTGCTCTCCTTTCTTTGCGACAATCTGTGGAGGGATCAAGCTTTCAGCTGATGTGCAAGCACATACAAATACTAGCGATTTTAGGTTTGACAGTAACTGATGATGAGGTACTATGGGGACCTGTCAACAATCAACTTAGTCATAACGTTTTAGACGAGGTTGCGTGCATGAAGAAGACACAAATCAACGGCTCGATAAGCCTCCATGATGTACTCTTTGCAGGTCCCAGCAAACTCATAGAACTTCTCGAGCATCAAAGTTTTACCGATTATATCACAGATGAGAACTGCTCAAAAAAGTATCCATACTGTTATCGTTTGTTGAGGCTATGCTTCCGGAAGGCTCTCATTAGACGTGCCCTTGAGAAGCCTGCAATACACACTTTTAGGGACAGACCCCTCCCACCTCTGCCTGACAATTGTATTAGATTAATCTTTGAGAATCTTGATAACCAGGATTTGATAAACTTGCAGAGATCACAGCTTGGAAAATTCAACCTCGATATACACACCAGGTGGTGCACGCCGCTCAAACGAACTATCATCGCCCTCAAATGCTTGAAATTTCAGAATTCTAATGCAACAATGTACAATAATCCAGCGAGGCAAGTTTTCGAGATTGAAGAAGCATCTGCAGATAATGCAGAACAAGTTAGTCAGCTAGAATGTATACAAGAAATAGAACAAGAGCCTAGTGCAATTGAATGGCCAAAAGGGAATACGCAGTGGTTGAGTAACAATTTATAGACCCTAGAAGCCTTAGAACCTGATAGCTCTGATCAAAAAATCAAAGAAAAATCCAAACTAAAATTAACAAAAATCTGAAATAAATTGTCAGATTAAATCCAAAAGAAAACCAAAGTAAGATGCAAGATTAATGCGTATACTGTTGCTAAAACAGTGAACTCAGATTTAAAAATAGCAAGGGATTATTATACCATCCCACAGTCTAAATACAATTTTCATAAGAATTACAGACTATGAAGTAAAATATTATTTTACCAATTATTTACTAATTTACTACTACTAATCTGGTAGTCTAGTATAAGCATTTAGTTCGTGATAGATTTTCACGAACATAAAATCATCATAAATGGCTTCATAAAATCTATTTATGTAAATATTATGATATAAAACTTGTTTGAAAAGATACGAAAATAGTTCATACTCCCTGCTTTTTTTTAATTTTACTCTGTCGAAAATTAATTAACTATAAAATAATGCGTTTATAGTTTAAGATTTATATTTTATAAATATCATATATATATATATATATATATATATATATATATATATATTACAACGTTAGTTATATTTTAACATATTAGGTCTATAATTTATTAGATTTATCCCCTTCGTAAAACTTTAATCATTTATGAAATTATCAAATTACTTTTGTAATGCTCCGTGTTATAAAAAATATTGACACGGTACTTGATGCAATAAAAAATTTAAATTGTAATATTTTTGAGTAATAAAGATACGCAGTACATATATAATGCGTCCAAATGAGTTTAAATGGCATTTTAATTTAGAGAAGATTATGTTTATTTACACGGATCATAGCTGACTTTTTATTTTATCAAATGCTTGCATACTAGTTTTTCTGTTTTTCTTTTTAGGTTAGAAAAATGTTGAATTTCTTTCGCATCCGTGATCAAAGAGTAGACGATATATTTATTATTATGAAAATAACGCATAAGAGAAATATGAGATGCAAAAGAAATATGAATTCTGTGCCAAGTTATTTAAAGAGTACATCAAAGAATTACATTTTTTCTATGATGTAGAGTAAACTACTAAATTTAGTCATTTCCATGTGTCTTTAAATTGGTGAAGTACTAAATTCATTGCTAAATACATGCACATTTTAATCCTATTAAAGTCTTTTTATACATGAAACTAGAAATTTCGTACATGAGCTATATATCAAATATTGCTAGAAGACTCAAAAAAGAATTAATATTTTCAGTAGAATATGATTATAAAATCTCATCCATGCCTGATCCTTACATTATCATATTTTATATGGTATATCTTCTATGATAATATCGTTTTTAAATTTAAATTAAAATATTAGCAAATGGGCAATAAAAATAAAAAAAATTCTCGTTAGAATAATTATGTTTAAAAGAGTATGCTATTTTATGTATTAACATCACCAATATTGAGTACGAATAAATTGTTAAGTATTAAATTGTTAAATATTAGTAGAATGAGTTACCTTGAATCTTGTTGAAGAAAATTAAAATATAATTTTTTTTTTATGTTTACGATCGGTTAAGATATTTTTAAATCAAAGAATATTGATCTAAAAATATACGTAATAATACAATTAATTAACAATAAAACTAATACGCAGTTATAATTATAGTATATTGAGATCATTGTTATATAAAATAATATTTAAAATTTAATTGAAATATTATAATATATTTTTTTTATAATTCATATTCTAATATATAAGATTAAATGCAACAATATACCTATGCATACTTATGGGCAAATCAAAAAAAATAGATGTAGAGTTTCAAAAGAAATAAAAATATTTAATCGCTATTTAGTCTATTCGGCCACTAAAAGACAGATCGCGATCCAAGCGTGATTTACTAATGAATACTTGAAAATTATAGATTATGTTTGTACATGATAGTAGAATAGCTTTTTATGTATAATTAATGGTATAAGAATCTTTTAAACAGAGATTTACCAATTGAGAAAACTAAAACAATGTCAATGACTTAATGCAATCAAAACGTAACGACTTCATCGTAAAGAAAGACGCGAGTACGAGCGACTGAAATATCGACACTACGTGCATTAAACTGGGTGTACGATAAAAAAGCTCCAGTCTCAGGGGAGCCGACGACCGCGTCACAAAAGAAGCGCCAACCTTGAAGGACCCGAGACGCGTTATACGCCGTAAAAGAGACACATAAAGCACGCGAGGTACACAGGCTCAGCCGAGCGATAACGTCTTCTATCCGAGAAGAAACATCTATCGATCAGCTCTCTTCTAACGTATACGTGAGGGGGAGTGAATTTTCATTTATCGGGATTGGGGTGGGCTTGTTCGTAGGTTGTCGTTCGAGTGACTATATAACGTTCGACGTCTTTTGAGGGAGTATTCCATGCACGTTTTGACAACATTTCTGAGTTTATACATCAAGTAAAAGCTAATTCATCAAAAACAATACGCATCATACTAGTAATTGCAATGGAAAGATATTGTACTTGAGACGAAGCAATTTCTCCGAAATTAACAGATATTGATACATAATTAAATTTTTTGAGATTAAACTTTTAACGCCAAAGATACTTTATTATAACTCATAGATAACTAGGATCATTTTTAACATTAACTACATTTTATTTAGGCGATATAAGAAAAGAAGAATTCAAATTTAAATAAATGTTTAAAATCAATGAAAATATAAAAACAGATATATATTTATAAGTATAAATTTAGAAATTTTTATAAGTAATCAAAATAGAATTGATAATAATTATAAATATAACTTTAGAAATCTATCAAATGTACATACTTAAAAGTAAAAAATGTAGAATGATTTTACCTAGTACTAAAGGTTTATTGCAGACCAAGGACATTGCTTCTAGAGATTGAAGTCGAAGTCAACATTCGATTTCAAGGCATGTCGAATAGTCCTTATCGAGCAGAACGTAAAGGTGCACTTAAAGAATTGTGCAGACTATATGCCTTGGTACGTGATCGTGAAAAATATTTGTTGGAAGGTTACGTACAGGCTGTCATGCATGTTACATTATGTTATTGGTAATATGGTCGTTAAACAACTACACCATTATTTACATGACTATAATTTAATCAATGTTTTAGAGCCATGAGTTTTTTTATTAAATGCATTCATAATCAGTTTATTTGCAGTGGCCTCTTTGTCTTAATTTTTATATCATCATAATATTAACGTTCAGTTGTCTTAAATTCAGTTTGAAAAAATTATTTTATTGAAATATGATTATAAAAAAAACATTTGGTGTTAAAAATTGAATTGGATTTTTTTTATAAATCTATAGTAAGCAATAAACAATATATGTCATTATTTTATGCATTAATTACTGATGCAAAAATAATTTAACGATTCTTTATTCAATAAAATCTCAACAACAAAAATTATACTCAAAAAAAAAAATTAATACAATACATAATACATGTAAATATAATGCAAATGGATTGAAACCTCTAAGTCTACTATATATCTGGTCATTATACTAGGTACAACAAGGTACTGGCTGAACTATCAATACAATACAAAGATAATGTGCATTCAGTTAATTCAATGAAACCAAGTCTGCTTGTCTATGTGTAGTGATTGCATATAATAGAGGGATTCCAGAGCTATTGATGCAGCACAGAAGAAAAGTAAATGTAGTGGATTAAAATATGTTGTATATTTAGCTATTGAATATAGTTACATCGAAAATGATTCTTGTTATTATTATTTGGTAGATATTAAATAGTTGAAAATTATTATAATGATTTATAATTTATTAAAAAACGTTAAAATTATGTGAACTAAACATTCTTGTAAATTTCGATTTAAAAAAAAATCGATAATTTTTGAAACAAATATTTTTTAGATATTGGAATTAGATATATATGTATAATTTTTATTCGTTATGTTATATACGATATCAATGTAAATTTCGTGAATTTAAAATTCTAAAGTCCATTGTTTATTGCGATTAAATTTTACGATTATTCTACTAAAAAGTAATTTATATAGCAAAAGAATGTGTGTAATAAATTTTTGCATATATAAATTATACTGCTAGAAAAACTCTTTTACTTCGTTTATTTTGTGAATTATTATTCTTAAAATTAAATATTAAAAAGTTATCAATTTTTTATTTGCCTCTAAATGCATATTTTGTGATTAGAATATTAAACTAAAACCTTTGGAAAGAATTTATATATTTTGCATTTGGTTAAAGGAGGCACAAGATTCGAGTATACTGATTTTGTAAATAATCTTATTTAAATTCGAGAGAACGTGAAATTTATTGCAATTTTTCAAAATAAGTACCTGGTGCAGTATCATCCTATTTATGCAACAGAATAATATCAACTAGCACAGACGGCAGAGAAAGATTTAAGGATGAGAGATGTAGATTTTATTTACCGCTGAATTCTAAAGCGCTTTTCTGAATTTGAATTAAAACGCTTAAACTAGTATTTCAAGACAAAATGCAAAAGCTGCAGACTAAATACAAAAAAAGCTTTTGCTAAACAAAAAGTTACAGATCAATAAATATTAGAAAAAATAATATAAAGAAAGAAGATTTGGTAAGATCATTCATTTATCAGTCAAAAAATGAAATAAAAACCTACTTTTTTGATATTTGATGAATAAAAAATTTAAATTAAAACTAAAAAAAGTGTTCATCTTTGTAATTTAATCATTTAAATGTAATATGTAAGTAGACCTTAGAGCTTGCTTTTATATGCATGAAAATCAAAATTATTAATCTTATAATTCTGAATAAGTCTAATGAAAAAATATTTTCTATTGGTAATCAAATTTTTATTTTTGAATAGGGTACCTATTGCGTTGTATTTTAATTTCAATTAACCATTGCTAGACGATTTATGTAATATTTAACAGTAATAAATTCTTTTCATACCTCTTCTAATATTTATTGATTAATTACAAAAATTAAAAATAAAATAAAAGTTTAATTTTGCATTCTTTATTATTTCGAGTTACTGTCTATAATTTTACCTTAATATAGGGAACAATCATTAGGTTCATAATGTTCAATAAATTTAGTGCGATAATATATCCTTCTTTTGCAATGTTTAACAATTTGTTTATTAAATAATATTTTTTCTAATAAAATGGAATAAATAATTGTTTATCACAGTAAGATAAAAGTGCTAAAAAGATATGGTACTCAATGACATAACCGGTATGTAAGAGAGTCTGGTAAACAGCCTCGTTCGGGTGAATCGTGCATACAACTGTCGCGAATCTGCAGAATCCGTGGGACCTCGAAAACTAAGAATTGTTGTAGAGTGACATGGTACTCTCATTGTCGGACAAGATAATGGAGAAGACAGTCAAACAGGCACAGAGAGCACCACAAAGGAACACGAGGAGCGAGAAGGTATTCGTATAGCAGGAAAGTGCGACTGCATATAACGCGCTTTTTCCTCTGTGAACTTTACCTTTGGGCTTTGTTTCGAACTTCCATTCCCCCTGAATTTTTCATCGCAGTGCCGACGTTAGAAATCGGCCACAATTTTCTAGAGGGAAATGGTAGTAATCCACGTTTGGATCAGTAAAACGTAGTGAATGGCGTCGAATAAGTATAGCTTTCCTTTTTGAAATGTTCCATGGCGAGATTATTGAAAGATGTTTTAATCAGTCGAAATGTGAAAGATCAATCAGGATGTATCAAAATGTAATGTTATAGTAGCTAGTATTACATAAGACCGTGCATTAAATATTTTTTAGCTCGCGTGGTCGTTTGATTACGGATATTAGAATATGCTAGTATTTCAGCGTAAATTTATTTAACCTTAAAATGAATTATATATGCATGTAAACAAAAAATGATAGATGTATCATGTACCTATATGCATATTACGTGATAGAATATTTTTTATATTAAATTTTTTCTATAAAAGTCAAACTAAAAATTTACAACAACTAAAAATCTTGAAATTTAATCAATAATTTTCCCAAAATTTGCACCTAAAACAACATTGGCAGGCTGTACTTATAAGGCATTGTAATCAAAACTTAATCAGTTACTTTTTAAATTAAATTACAGATATCAAAATTATGCGTCTTCATACGTTTAAATGAATTAGTTTTTGTAGGAGACTATTAGAAAATACATTCTGACCACTGATTTTCATTACATATTAACAATGCGTACCAAATTCAAAGTTAACAATTCATGGTAACAATGTATCGAGTTATCGCTGCCGACAATTTCACTGATAACAGAAAACGTAATAGCAACATGGAGCGTGATCAATTATACAGTATTTCATTCTCTTTACCGTAAAGTGGTTAGGTGTAGATTTCTTAGTTTAACATAGATCTTCCCTCAAGCTATTCGTTATAACTTTTAATGAGCTAATCGATGAATATTCAAAGGAACTTGAAAAGGCTCGGACAGGGAATGATTACATAAACAGTTCCCCTTTTGTTTACATTTATTTTTGAATATATATAATAGACGGCTATCCTAATAGAAATATTTTCAAGCCTAGGGCTATAGCTACGAATGGGGCGTTATACATTCGTGTCAATCGTATGTATCGCACGCGCCACTAACTAACCAAGATACTGCCAATAATAATTGTTAAATAATAGCGACCAGCGAGTAGGACTGCCAACTTGACTGCCAACTCAACGCACTGGAAGCGGAAACGTGAAAAACATAGAGCCCATGCTTACTCCATGAGTGGAGCGCGCTTGCGTTGAGCCAGCTGGCGCTGCGTCACTGCCGCATACAGTCGATCGGATTCCCAAAGAGACTTAGTCCCTAGATATACGCGAATCTTGCGCGTACGAGGAGCCACTTCTAGGCTCTTCTTGGCTCAAGGGTGAAGGCGTAAACTTCGTAGTTCACCCAAGTGAAATTTGGCGCTGCAGAGAGAGGATAGGGCGGGATTTTTTCCTCGTTCCGCATTCCAAGCTTTTCCGCATCGTTGGGTGAACGCGGGTGTAGGATCGCGGCCGGCAAACTTTCCGATACTTGGCTTTCCATCGGCTTGCTCGTCGATTCGGGGAAGGGCAACGGGCCTCGCAGGGGCGAGAGCGAACAGTCGCTTGCCAAAGAAACGCGGCATTGTTTACCAAAGGCCTTCTAAGCGGACTTTGTAATCAGCATTTATTGATCATTATAGATAAAGCTCCAACCGTTCACGCACACATAATATCTGCGTCATCCTCAATCGAACAGCCAACTTCGATTTTCCTTTGCTCAATTAAACTTCCTCGTCTACACTCGTTTGAGACTCCAAGTTTTTTGACCCGCATTCACTTATCTATATTCATTCTCAAGATAGACGACTTCCGCTTTGCTCTTGGATTACCCAACTTTATATTGATCTCTTTATTTAAGACATTTCTATCTTGAACATCTCTTTGCACATTAGCTTTTCCAGTTGAAGTTATCTCGGTGTTTAATTTTCTCTACTTGACTTTGACTTTCTTTTTTCCTTTTGTTTACAGCTTTCGTCGTGAATCATCATTCGTATTGATAAAGGAACCAGAAGGTAAACAGCGACAGAAAAAAATCAAAATCTTTTACATCAAACAATAAATGTTTTCAACCATTGAATGACATATTGAAAATATTAAAAAACAGAAAGACTTGGAAATAATAAAAAATGAAACTACACCTGGAAATCACATGAAATGCCTACAATTTAAGTTCTTGTAAATAAAGGTCATTGAGCAATTAACGTAAAACTCCCATTGCCAAGCCATCGTTTAGAAAAAAATCATACATCAGATTTACATAAGTAGTACACTTTAAGTAGGTCTCCTTCAACTAATTTATTATGTTGTCCAAAAAAATTAAACTTTTCATTCAAAAATATTTGTTGTTATAATAATATCAAGTATAGAGGGAGAATTAGTGCATTACTGACTCAAGCGTGTATGAACATAAAGATTGGGACAAATTAGCCTTCCCACTTAAAGCAGAGTGACAATGAATCACATAAGAGTCTCGCGTTACCGAGAGTACGACGGAACAATATCCTGCCGACGTATAGCATAGAAACTGAGCTCCTGTAGAGAAGATGCCCCAGTGTAAGCTGTAAATATGTTGCAGCTTGGGCCATCTCCGAGTTTGAAAAACTTTGCCAAATCATAAAAGGATTCGAGCCATCCTTTCCATAAATTAGAAAGTTCGAAATGTATAGTATCGAACAAAGATCCGATGCGCGCATCTTAGACATTTGCTGCTCTAAGCTTAAATGAATGATGAGGTCGTGCACTGCGAACATTCGAAATGGACGGGACAGAACAAACGTCCTACGTGGATCGCGTCGCAAAGCATCTCAGCCTATGCCGAAAACAGTAGCTAGAGGTCGAAAACATTGATTCGACCTTTTCTCGAAGCGAACAAATTATTTGACTGGAGGGTAAGTGTTCCGAAGCAAGTGAGCAATTCACCTCCATTCTACTGTCCAAGCCAAACGTCGCAGCAGACGTGAGAGACCGTATGTTAAGATTCTCCTCCAGGCTACTCCTCCCCCAGATAGCACAGCCACAGAAGGGCTGATTGAAAAAACCTCTACCTCGGTGCATATCGGCAGGGTGACAGAAGAACGCGGGCGTCGCGCATTCCCCGGTGACACGGCAAGCCTTTCAGGGAACGCGGGGGAGGGCCGGCCGCGTGCACGAGCACCGGCATCGTGCGTCTCTTTGCCGCGATACGTGACGCGGGCCCTCCTTCCGGCTCCCGCAGCTAATTAGCCGGCCAATTACCCTCACCAAGGTGTCACTCGCCCGGAAAATCTCGCACGCGCTCCGGTCGACTTTTCGTCCCGCGTCCTCTCGACCACCTGCGTGTCAAAGCTCACTTTTCGCCGAAATACGTGGGCGGGTGTTCTCAACTGCCGCTTGAGAAGCGGTCCTTGCACCGAGGCACCTTGTAATTTAAAGCAAATACAGCGATCATTGTGCACAAATTCATGTGGTATTTCATGATTCTTACAAATTACGTCGATCCATAAAATGTGCATGTACATAGCATGGAATTTAGTCTAGGATGTCGGATGTTTTTGTGAGGATTTCACTTTGGTTATACACGTTGAGTAGTGAGGTGTTAAGTTTGTACTTTTTCCCATTTTGCTAAATAAGATTTATATGTAAGTGTATATTTGCAATTTGGACGGGTATCAAATAAAAATGAAGAACATATTTTTTAGTCGCAGCTTGCTGGTTTAAGATAATAACCGCATGTACGTTGCACATTATATATTCACCGCCACTGTACAGAGTTGTTACTTTACTTATAATGAAGATTAACTACTAAAATTAACATAATTGAAAAGCACTATAGGCACCCACTTTGGTAGTAATCTAAGATGATTCAAATTGGGAAAATTAGGATCAGAATGCAATGTGGTAAAAAATTTGATATAAAATAATTCTTTGATTCTCCGCCATCTCCTCTTATTAATGTGATACCAAAGGGCACCTGTAAGGCGGAGTAGCATCTCCTCAAATACGTGACTGACGTCAAACGCGCATAGTAGAACTTTCAGAGCATTCTCTACATCGCCTACGGAATTGTTAATGTCGTCGAGCCGTTGAAGCTAAGGTGAAAGCTTCTGCTAGAGCTTCTGCTACTGTGGATCAAGCGGATCGTACGCAGCGCGGGCGGTACCCAAGTGGTATGCCTGATGTTGGAATACTTTATAAGCTCGAGTACGGAGATAAAGTCAAAATTACTTCCTCGTTGCTAGAGGAAATAATGTATTTTTAGTGCTGATAATACTCCAACAACACTGTATATACATATATACGAAGTAATATTGCAAAGCGAGATTGCAGTAATATAAATTTACCTGAAGTCAAATTCAATCATTACACCGCTGCAAAGATTAGTTACTGCAACAATTTGTCACATCTATTACTCGAATGCAAGAATTAAAGCTATTAAATGTATGTATGTATATGATTATTTTATAATACGATATTAATTTAATAGTACATTTACATTATATTACACTCATAATAAAGACAGTTACATTATGAGAAAAATTATAAAAAAATTAGAGTAGTAGAGAAATATGTCTGTCATTCCCAAGTTGAAATATAATTACCAGTGCATTTTGTACATTATTACATAACCTCATGCTCGTTCCTAGAATTCGATTTATATATATGTACACTAATTTTAAACCAAACCACAATACGAACATGTGTAATTAGTTAACACATATGTAAAGCGAAACAGATGCATATTTCTCTAACCAGTGATTTAAACGAAGGAGTTTGCTTATACATCAACGCCTAGAGAAGACAAGACGGATAAGGTCTACATTGAGAGGTGTCTTCTACAGGAAAGTGCTAGGCTAGCGTTTATCACCTGTAGAATAAAGACAAGATAAATTTGCTATTTCGCGTAATAGATGAGGATCTTCAGAACTTATTTTTAATTCGAAATCGTAATTCATATGCATGTGATCTATGCCAAAGTACTCAAAGTCGCAGTCTACGAATAGTATCAATATAGTTTAATACTTGTGTGTATTAAGTGACAAATTATATTCATTTCTTCTTTTATATAGATAAGCAAAATAGCAAATGAAAACGAATGATATCACTTCGTAATTATTTGTGCCATCGTTAGGTTTAAAACACGGCGTAATCTTCTAGTTAATATCCTTGAATTGAAATATGTATTAATACTTTATATTTTAATTATAATGAAGATCCTGAGAATATTTATTAAATCTTAATAATTAAAACCATCTTTTATGAACTTTACTTTGTGTTTAATTCTTTAATTAGATAAAAGAGACTTTTTACATCATTATATCGAAGTAAAAATTAAAATATACCCAAGATATTTAAATATTTTTAATAATAATTTATTTTATATTAAGCCAAAGGATAACCTCGTTTTTATATATATCACAAATAAATGAAAAAAAATATTTACACATGCACACATATAGCCTCATATACATAAGATTTTTTTCTAAAATGTTATTTATACTGTTGATAAAATTTTTATAAATTTATTTCAAAAGTCTGTGACCATAATTTGTATAATTATTTTTAAATTATGAATAGTAGATTTAATTTCTTAAAGAAAGTTAAGTACGTCAATGAATTGAGCATGAAAGTAACGGACAAATTAATTTATTTGCAGATGTACCTAACTTATGTCTTGTACTCAGAATTACAGAAATTATTTACACTGTTTAAGAATTAAAAAAGTTTATTAGTTATCATTTAAAATGAATTATCTAGACATAACTAGATTATCTTTTTGCAAGTACATTTTTATACTGTAGAAAAAGTAATATAAGTAATCATAAGAAAAACAATTCAATTATCTGGCTTTGCATTATTGTTTGTAGTAATTTCACCGAACTTGTCATTTATCTACTAACAGCTATTTGATTAATAAAATTGAAGAAAGATTGTACAGAACCACTTTATCTTATTCTTCTTCTTCTTTGTCTTATTATTATTATAATTATTATTATTCCCTATAGAGAGTTTGTGTAGTATTCCATTTGTGAATTTTGAAATAATCATGGTTTAGTATCTGGACTCCATTAAAATCCACTAATACGAATTGTTATAAAGTTGAATCAAGAGATCATGATCGTGAATAGAGAGGTGCTATTTAATATTTTTATTCTAAAACCCGAATTCTACGCTAGCAGATATCTTGATCAGCACATAACTCAATTTGTCTTTATCACTCTGTTCGCCTATAAGTTTGTTCCGAATTGCCGCAAAATGTAGAAGAAAGAAAATAAAAAACAATTATCGCGCCTTTGAATTACTCTAGTACAACGCGAGATAAAATGATAATCGCATATATTTCATGCGCAAACGTAACGAACTGCAGTGCCAACTCTTATCAGCAAATCTACATAACAGTTTCCGCTATAAACTGCCATGTACTACCAGCTATCGGGATAATTTAAACGCTAAAGATTTTTATAAATTAAATCCAAGAAAAGGAAGCAATCGCGAGCGTAATTGTAATTGAAAAAAACATTAATTTTAGAAGTTAATATGTCTTAAAAAAATGTTTGTTCTCGCGCTCCATGTGCAGAAAAAGGCGTACAGTTTCTAATAAGAAATTTCTCCAGCAGAGTTGCACGGCACATACTCGGCGACCGACGGCCGACTTTTGAGGCTCCCAGAGGGAAAAACGGCCCCCTAACACCCCCCGAAGAATTTGCGCACTGCGTAGATCCCATACGCAGATGAAAAATGCACGGGCCGCGTTGGTTAATCCGCGGGCGGATTCCCACAGTCTCTTGGACGGGCCGCCGCGCGGGGAAGCCGGCTGCGCGCGCAGTCGCCCGGACGGCACCTGGGGCGGCCCGCGACGGAGCCGCGGGCGGCGGGCGTCAATTAGCCGCGCGCGGAGGGAAATCGGGACGCGATGAGCGCGGGCGGCCCCGATCAATACGGGCCGGTGGCGGGCGGCGGGGGCGTCTGGGGCCGCCGCGTCCGCGTGGCGCCGCGCTGCGCACGTGCTGCCGACTCGCCCTGGGCCCGCTCTCGCCCCGGATCGCTCGCCCGACCTCGGAATCGGCCAATCTGTGGCGCGGCCGACCTTTTCAATTTGGCCGGTGCTTGCGCGTCGAGGCCGGCCCCGGGATAACTGCGGACTAACGATTGATATCGCGTAATAAAGGTCCAGTCCGATATATAGAGAAAGAGACTGGACTTCCCGTCGGATAAGGCAGGTTTTAATATACCTCGGTGGTGTGCGGTGCGCTCCGTTCCATGTCTCGTGTGGCTCGTGCACTCGGAAAAATTTGTTGGAAATTTTTATGATATGTTTTTCCAAACTAGGAATGTACGCGGTTTAAGTGATACAAATTACTCTTCACATTTCTCGTATCAAGCCAAGAACACTTTAGGATGTCACCGTATTTTCCAACGATAATAATTACTTTAATGTAGAATTTCCGACGGCTTTTTGTGACTATATCAAGTGATGCAGTGATCTGTGTGGTTTATCGAATATCTTTAATACTATAGAATGTTGTAAAGATTCCTAACGAATCTTCTTGAGCCACTACATGTATTCTGTGTAAAGTAATTTTAGCGCACAGGGAGAAAAACCATAAAATGTAAAACCAATTTATACTTCAATATCCGGTAATTTGTGTAATTTATCGACTATATAAGCAACCCGCAAGTGAGCGTTTTTCAGAATAATCTTAAAATTAGGATTGAAGAGGCTGTAAGATAAAGTGCAATGTATAGGATTGGCTTGATAAGTACGCTGGTGGCGACAGTTGATTAAAAAGCTTATCGGGAATGAAATAGTCCGAAGAAATAAAAGCTCGTGCTGGTGGTAGCGCAGTGGGCTTTCGACTGCTGAAAAATTAATTCCATTATAAAACACTCAACGTATTTTTCTGTGAATGTTTTATAAAGAACGGCATTAACGAATAAAAGGAGCGAGACGGGCGAGGAGGAGAGCAGCAAATGAATGAAATTCTTTTCCCTTTCGTTTGGAAGCGCATTAGAGATCCGATTAGATCGCTGATTGCCTGCCGCGGCGAGACGAACGCTAACGAGGCCGTGCGCGCGAGCTCCTCGGCCCGGGTGGCCCGGCCGCGGCCGCTGGGAAGCCTCGGGGAAGGCCTCGGCGGGGCCCGGGCGGCCTCCTGGGGCCGGGCGACCGGGGCATATCGATCTCCGGGGCGACTCACCATGACGCTCCGCCGAGGGCTGGCGCATAGCAGACGGCTCCCGCTGGCAGTGGCTGCTGGTGGACCGCTGGTGGACCGCGCGGCCGCCTCCTCGCGCCCACTCGTCGCTCGCCCGCTGGCCGGAGCGCGCACTGCTGCACTGGCGCCGCCGCGGGCGACGCGCCCCCCGAGCGCCGCGCCGGGCGCGCGCACGCGCCCCGAGGCCCGGGAGGGGGCGAGCGCCGAGCCCAAGGTCGCCGCCGCCGGCTGAGGGCCCAGTCCCGACCGAGCGGAGGGACCCCCGCTACGCCCCCTCCCTCCACACCGCTCGCGCCCCCGCCTGCGCCCCCCGAGGATGCCCCTCCGAGGGCTCCGCGGGCTCGCTGCTCCACTTCGTGCGCCTCCTCGCCGGAGCCCCGCCACCCTCAAGCGGCCCCCACTGCGTCCAGCCCGGCCTTCCTTTCGGCGCCTCGCCTCGCGCGGGGATGGTCCTCCGAGTCGCCGGGGAGGCTGCAAAAGGGGCCGAGGGAAGAGCTTAGTGGACCTAATGCTTGCAGGACTTTTAATTGCCGTGTCAAGCCAAAGCAGAACAAATGCGGAGCATCGTCATTGTGTAAATTACACCCTAGCGTACATGCATTAATACGAATAGATTATCAGTCAGATCATTACTCCAGTTGAGACAATTTTCCCTGGAATCTGAAATCAGCAATCTTTTCCGAATAGTCTAATATTACACATCTCCATGCATCAAGTACTTTCGCTTAAAGTTTTTATCCGCTTTTATCTGTTTCATCAAAACAACTTTTATCAATTCAGTGCCATTAAGCCTACATTCATCTGAAAGCGTAATGTTTAAAAAGTAGTGAATTTTGAATAAGCATAACTTAAATTCTGTCGTATAAAATACTACCAAAGTTCACATATAAACACCATTCTGCTGATAAACACTAATGGCTACCTTAGTGTTAAGTATTTAAATTTAATTGGATTCATTTAGATATTATTAATAATAGAGTATTAAACAATGTATTGAAATATCATATTGGAACAGAACATTCATATTTATCATCAAATAATTATTAATTAAAATAGGATGCGAGTATGATTTTAATACGGAATTTATGATTGATCTTTGCTCTAGTGATACAAGTACATTAATATCGGTATTTTTCTTGATGTTTGAAAAGGCCTTTAATCTACTATAATACAGTCGCGCTATAAATAGGTGATATTAAGTTATTTGTGGATATTTACAAATAGGCAACGCTTATACAAAGCATTTGACTTGAATCTAAAGAGAACAACTGGCAAAATAAACATAATCATGCACAAGTAAGAGAGTAAATATATGTAAACGTATGAGGAAGGTAGGAAGGTCAGGGTCGTCGCAGAAGCGGCTCTCGCAGAATGTTATGCGCTTGGCAAAGTCGCGAGGCGGCTGACCAGACCGCTTGTCCTACTACTCGCGGGACGCCGCGGCCGGTGATCGCGCAGGCAAACAGTACAGGCGCGCAGCGAGCGACGGCTACGAGTTTATCCCACCAGCGCCTGTCGTCGGCAACACCGGTCACTACCGACGCTTGCATCCGTGATCTCCCTACAAATTCATACACACACACTGCAGGCTCCGCGCATCCCGCAAACTTTGATCGGGTTTTCCCAACTTTTACCCCGGGCGATTATAACGCCGCACTTTCTGTATTTACTGCTGGGAAGATTCTGAGAGACGCCCGGATCTTTTACCGGGCGGGATCCCAGGGCCGCTGGCAGATACACTCGGAGAAATTGAACGATTCCGGAGTGTAGGAAGCTCCGAAGGGTGGAAAGGACCAAGTTTGGAGGACGTTTCCCGGGCGCGAGTCTTTTGTCTCCCGTGTCATTATAAGCGACTTTGGACTTTTCCGGACCTTTCGCTGCCAGAGAGAAAGAGAAAGAGACAGGCCCGGGGCAGAGTAACCCCCTGGAAAATCCTTTACGTCCCTCAGCACCGCCCGGCTCCCGGAAAAAGTACTTTGGCCGGCTTTGCACAGCTTCCGAAAGCAGGCCGCGGGTGAATTTGAACGTAATCCGGTTTCAAATATGAGTGGCGATTAAAAAAAAGGGCACGGGGTCGTCGGAGAAGCGGCAGAGCTCATAGCGCAGCCGCTCGCGGGGAGCCCGGATGGCCGGACCGCGCCCATAAACCTCCGCCCGCGGCGCCCCTCGCTCGCCCCGGGTTTTTCCGTCGCGCACGAACGACTGACGAGCCGACTGGCCGTCCCCCGAAAGCGCGACGAGCCAAGGGACGGGCCGGAGATGGGAATCTCGGGGCGAGATTGCCCATCGATCGGCCCGCTAATGGCCCCGCGGCGTTCTTTCGGCCTCCGGCGCCCGCGCGAATGCGATTTGCCGCCGCGATCGCGTGACGCGGCCGGCGGGTCCGCCCCGCGGATATGCTCTCCCGGCGGTCGAGTCCGCGTGCACTTTTCCCCAACGCCCCGGCACGCGAACGCTGCTTTTTCATATTTGCCTGCGGCCGGCGCGTCCACGGGAGATTAAGCGCGATATAAACTTTAAGGTCCGGGGCTCATCCGCGCGTTGATAAGAGAATTCCGCGTTTACAGGGGATCGCGGCGCGGCGGAGCCCCACTAAACAATCTTCCCTCGCAGCGCTTAATTAAGCGCGGCGCTTTGATGAGAAAACCGAGCGAGCGGCGCTTTCGCCACTTTCCGGCCAAGTAACTTCTTCGGCGTTCTCTTTACATCAATCATCGGCATCAAGCCCAGTGGCCCAGCTATATTCACTCGTTGCCCCGCGGCTAATTGCGCCGCTGTCGAGGAAACTTTGAAGAAAGTCAGACAATGCTCTTGTTGCCACTTAAGCGGGCCAACCGTTGTGCGCAACCGTGCCAACGCGCTTTTCGGCTCCGCTCGCGCCCGCGCCCGCGCCCGCACGGATTTTCCCGCTTTCTATTCCATTATTGTTCCACTGGGTTTATTGCTGTTTGCGCGCCTAGGCACAATCGAGGCAGAACTCACTTAAATTTTAACAGGACTCGCCATCGATTTAAAGCGTTATCCAAAATACTTGTTTATGCGTACGAAATAACTTTCATTCGCGTACTTTATTAAGTTGATTATAGAGTTCAACTAAACAATCCTGTTACAATATAACAAAGTTTGTAATTAAGGCTGGCCTCCTTTGTAGCTGCATATTCAAGCAAATGCTCAACCGCAATCAATCAAATATGAAAGACAGGACCGTCAAAATTTGTAATATATTCCGTACGGCTTACGAAAGTTTGCGCCCTTCGAACGCAGTGATCCTTTTGAAGCCCCATACGATTGCGTAATAAACAAGGCCATCATTGCGATCAAGCCTGAAAAATAATGTTTGAGTAGAGGTAATCTGTGGGGACGCACTTGTGAGTCAGCGGCTTCCGCGAGCGTTTCATATCGGGATTTACTATATGAGTTCATGCTTGTCTTTTGGAATGAAATCTGCCGTAAAATGCAATTAATAACAAAATCTAATTAATCAATGAATATTCGAAAATGATGAGAATAATGATTAATGTTCTCAGAAGTGTACCGACGAGAATCACTTTAATCCTGCTACGTTGTAAATTCAATAAATAGTTACGGATAGTTCAGTAGTTTAGATTTCTATACCAAAGTATTTAAAATTTAATAAATCCTTAAGCATACATTAACGTGAATTTATGGTCCTTTTATCGGAAAAACTTATAAGCAAATCAGATTTTAGGTTCTTGCTCTTACGTAATGGATAATTTCATATACAGTAATATCAACCTTTACCATCATTTAAAATAATTAAAATTTAATAAAAAGTTATTATAAATGAATACTCAATTTTATTTCAATTTTTTTTATTGTTTTACGTAAATAATTAAAAAATTACTAATCTAAATGAAAAAATAATCGAATGGACGATACTTCGTAAATAAGGAAATTTAGTTTTAAATAAGAACAACAATATTCATAACCAGATTTCACTTTTAGTAATATGTACATAGTATATACACAAGAAAACTGCTACTGATTTAAGGCTTTGTACATGTATAAAATAATAATAAATATTCATTATCCTTCCACAAACCACGTAAATATTTCACATATTTTTTTATATTTTAGATACATTATAAATATTAAATGTTCTATATATAAATTTAGCTATAGATGAATAAATATACGAAATTTAATATGTTATAGGCAAAAATTAGTCAATAACACTTGCTGATTTGCAAAAATATTCATGTAACATAATGTAAAAGCTAATCAATATTATTAGGCCTGAGTTACTGCTTCGAAAGTAGTTTTTAATATTTTAATAAAGGGCACATTCAATGATATAGTTCAATAGAAAAATTGATAACCTTTTTTAATATCTAAAACATAACTGGAGAATAAGTCATATGCTTGATGTAGCACTGCCTGAAAAGTACTTATATTCAGCAAAAAATAAAACCGGATTGGTATTATAGTATAATAAATATAGATTCCAGAAACATAGTTTTATTCTTTATTCTTTCAAAATCTAGTACTATTTGATATTTGTTTACGTTAGAATAATAAGTAAACACAATTACTTCTCTAAAAATAAAAAATATAACAAATAATTCACAAATGTTAAAAACCATTTTTTAATGCTCAAGCATATTTAAAAGAATCTTAATCGTATCAATGATCCTCATAATGAATACTATGTAAATTATTGAAATTTAAACGTTGAAAAAGCATTTACAATTATTATATTACATATAGTAATAACAACACTTAATATTTCGTTACCTATAAACAAACACAACAATAAAAATTATATTTCTTCAATTAAACTGTAAAAGAATGCGGAAAAATAATAAAGCTGATACTCAAATTCTTTTAAAACTAAAATAGCTATTTTTTAATTATACATGTAATACCAAAAGCCTTGATTATGCTTACAAAAAATTTATGCAAAAAATAATTGTTTTTTCGTGATTTAACTCTCGACCCTAAATACACAGTAATTAAACATCAATACTTATTATGCAATAAATATAAATAACATTATCATATAATAATTAGTATATCAATAATTCTCTAAATGTTATTAGTCAATTGAATTTTTTTATTTTTACCTATTATTTTTGACATAAACAGTGGCATATCTATGTTAATATGTACTGGGATTATTAATTGGGTTATATAATAAATAATATGAATTATAACCATTAACGCAGTTTGTATAAAAGCGCAATTTATTTGACAATAAATACAATTTTTTCATAAATTGTTACATGCTATTGAAAACGGTATTTTGATATTTCAATAAGAGTATTTAACAATCTACATGAAAAACTAATCTAAAATAGTATCTTGTACATTAGTCAATATATCTAATCTAATTTTTTTATCTAGCAGTTTTATTTACAAATTTATAATTACTAGAATAAAGTGTTTCAAATTTTTCACTACCATCTTTAAGATTTCAATGTGCTAGTATCACATTCAAAAACAATAAACAAAAACGAAACATTTACACAAAAACAAGGAAATACAAAATACGAATTACAATTTATAAACATTATTGTAAATTGTATATGCAGAGGAATTTATATACCATCGTTTTTGGTAAAAAATACAAGTATGTGGTGCTTTGATAAGAAAAAAATGAAGGTTCTAACAGTTATTAAATTCTTACGTTATTTGTCAGCAAACAGATCAGAACCGAACACAGAATCGTATATATAATGAGTACTGGTAGACATATTTTAATTTTAACAATTTCTGAAATTTTTATGCTTCCGTACAATAGCGATTTTGTTGAAACTATTAAGAAGGCTAAAAATTATCAAAAATTTTGAAAATCCACTAAGGATGAAATGCAACGTCGATATGTGAAATCTTAACAGATAAAGTAGAAAAAAGTAGAAAGACTGAAGTCTGATGCAAAGAGGTTTCGCAAAATCCAACCAATTTAGAAGGCATATCTTGTCCTTATGTCTTCAAGTTTCTTTGAAACCTCGGATGGCGTCCTCTCCAGGTCGCCAGCAATGCTCTTCTGCTTGACTGGCTCAATACTGTTGAACTGTTCACAGAGGTCCCCATCGATCACATTCTTTACGGGATAATAGTAGGACCTAAAGCTAAGATGATCGCGTCCACAGAGTGGAGGATGCTCTGCACGCATGTGCATCTCCAGATGCTGAAAGAAATCGTGGTCTTCGTGACTAGTGAAAGGCACAAGAACACCCACGGTACCGCTAAGTGTTGTGTATACTAGTGATTCGCTTCCTCCAGGAATGAGCGTTGCTTTCTGTAGCGACATTACCGTCTCGCCTACGTGAAGGCATGCTACCGTATCAGCCTTTTGTGAGGCACCATTCAGCAAACCTCGATCCCACAAAGACTTGTTACCTGTTGGATCTTCGTCTACGTCATCATTTATTCCACTCGCTAATCGTATCTGAAACAATTATAAAATGACTCGTTTATTTTGAATCTGGAATATATACATTTAAAAAAGATAGAAAAAATTAAATTCCTTTTTTACATCAACCGAGGTTAAAAGTAGGGATTATTCAAGTAATTTGTCAGAACTTCATAAAAATGTATGCCTACTTACGACTTCAACGAGTAACAAATACAAGTTGAAGATGGGATTGAGCAGCAAATTATTTTTTGCGTTTCTGCTGGCTACAAGTTAATAAATAATACACTTGAAGAGGATGAAACGCAAAAGGTAAAAGTTGTTTAAAGTTATTTTAAATTTAGAGAAATAAAAATTATACAATCGACATTAAACAGAGATTAATATTCGAAAGAACATGAAAATAGGAAAAAAACATTCTACTAACCACAGCGATATTCCCAAATTTATCAGCCGTGGCAACTGTATCGTAATCGAGAACGCATGTAGTTGTGATCCATCTAGGATGGGTGTCGTCAGCAAACACAATGAGCTGGTTTTCCTGTCGCTTATATCTGACCGCATAAACGGATTCCTGTACATCACTAACATATATCCTCTGTCCGATAGCATTAATGCTTACTACGGCATTCGGAATATGCTTGTTTTCGCACTTTCGTAGCAACTTCTTTTTACCCATATCGTAGAGACGTAACATTTTGCCTACGCCTACTAGAACGCGGCCCTGATAACCACATATAGATAAAGGGATCTCATCGAGAGTTGTACGATGCACTAGTTCGATGCTTGTGCATTCTGGACTCACTCTGAAAATAGAAATATGAATTGATTTTCAATGTCATACAAAAGATATGAATTTATAAATTCAATATTTTTTTATCGTCAGTACTGCAGGGTTCTCATCAAAAACAGATAGTGTGATATTGTCATCATTCGAAATAATTTTTTAATAAAAATGCAGATATTAGATTAAAATTTTATTTGGCAAAATACATTTTCAAATTTTCAATCAAATATTTAAATTCAAAGAGTTAACGTTAATATAAAAGAAAATATATTTATTGACTTACTTGTAAGTATATAAAAATCCACCGTTGCTTATCCTTGGATTTAGTTGATATTCTTTTGCAACGCCTACAATAAGGAATTGTTGATCTCCTTGATTTGCAAATTTCACTAATGCCAAACTGAAACAAAACATATAAATTAAGACCTTGGCTAACCTGTCAAAGATTTTTCCAAATTACAATAGGGTATTAACGATACTATTGTTTGCTAATTTACGACTTCAGTGAACAATACTTGCAAACTGAAGATGGGATATAGAAGCAATTTTATTTTCGCATCTGTGCAACCCGCAAGCTATATAAACTTGAAGAGAACAAAATGCGAAAATATTTACCAATGCCAAATACTCCGATAGATATAAATTAAATCTAGACGTTACAAATTACTTAAGCTTACTCACCACAAAGCAGCTAAATTTTGCTCGAGCCTATGAACTTGGAAGGTTGTGCCAGTAGTGGGTGCCATAATTCTGATGAGCGAAGCCCAAAGACCGGGACCTGCCCTTGGTGCACCGAATACTTGCTCATTCGGCTCTTCCGAAAGGAAAGCTTCGGCGAGTTCTCTTGCAACTGCTGCTTCCTCAGCACCCGCTGCCTCCTGCATTTCTTCAGCCATCTGCAATCGGCGCTGCTGTTTGGTTTCTTCCGTGTAGGCATTATGCTCAGTCTCAATTAGCAAAACATGTGCCGACTCGTTGTGAATAACGAACTTGCGAGGTGTGTACTCGAACGGGAAATTAACCTGATTAAATACGGCACCGAGCTTTTCCAGAGCAAGAATCCTAGAGTTGACATTTACACTTAGCCCATTGCGTGCAAGTTATAGATTGGAGTAGATGTAGTTTATTTTAGTTTCACCTCACCTCAAAGTATTCGTGGAGATGGCGACTATACCTTCAGGACACTGCTCTGAACTGAAACCCGAGGCAAACTCAAGACTCTCGTAAGAGAGCGGTGTGAGGTGGAATCGATTTTGGTAATAATAACTGAGCCACGATCGACTGCTCATAGCAAGTACAGCCTGATTGCCCTGCATTTTTATGCGGAAGAGCTTGACGGGTCGAGAACCAAGATATCGAGTTCGCGTATCTGCCAAATCACCCGATATCGGATCGAGTACAGTCCTCAAAAGTACTCCATTTTGTAGACCTGCAATTTAATAATACTATTTTTTAACTATTTGCTGACAGAACAATTAATGCAAGTTATTTTTTAATACATCTGCATCAGTATCAAGTAGGTTTTAATCAACGGATATCAGTTGAAACACGGATTGATAATGTAATCACTTGCTATCTTCCATAATTGAATTGATAATCATAAATTGTACATCTAATTCAAGTTTTAACTCACCGATATTCAAGTGAAGGGTCGATTGAATCTGATTGCTGTCTTCAGAAGCATCGTTGTCCTTAATACCCATCTCAACGATGCAAAGACTCTCGGCAGCAGCGGGCAGGGCTTGCATACTTCGTGGAGCAAGACAATCCGAAGGATCAAGGGATATTATGCGCACCGTGTTATCTTGAAGACCGACAGCCAAAAACCAAGATCGTTGCTCTCCAGCAGCCACGTTTCCAAGAGCCATGCACATCACTTCTGATGGCATTTTTTTACGCTCTGTGTACTCGTTCAATTGTCCCGTCTAATAAAACATGAACAGTTTTTATTAAAATTTTATAGTAGTTAATAAAGCTCTTAGTCATATAATATCTAATGTTTCAAGAAGGTCTCTAAATAAGTGTATAAAGTGTATGCTCCATAACGACTTTAACAAGTGATAATCACGAGTTAAAGATGGGAGTAAGTTGCGAATTTCTTTACGCGTCTTTTACATCTTCGAGTATACGTAACAACTCGCAGTGAACAAGATGCGATTGTCCACACAGACTTATAATTAAATTAATCTAAAATTTCAACTTACCGGATCCATTTCGAAGTAGACTAATTCACCACCTGTCAATGCAATAACTACTTGTCGTTGATTCACAGCACATTTTATAATGGTTTTCTTTCCTGGCGCTTTCCATTCGTTTACACGCTTGTCTGCTCGAATGTGCCGAATACCATCAGGATAAACCTAGAAAAAGTCACATTACAATTACATACTATTTTCCGTAATTCGGTAATGAGTTGATAATCTATAAAGTATTTTTTTATATTGTACGGGCTCGTTTACCAGGAATACTTTAAAATAGTTCAAGTACACCAACGATGCGGAAATCCAATTTGATTTTGCACTATTTTGCGACCGATACGTGGGGAAAACCAGGTGCCGGAGATACCGCAGTGCTTTTTTATATACGTTTACAAAATTTACTTTACATTTAACAAAACTACGATTTTCGCTAATATTCAAGGTATTATATTATAATTTATTATTGAAATTACCTGAACCAAAGCATCTTCGCCCAAAGCTGAACAACTAAGAGTTGGAGTTGTTCCCAGAAATCCAGAGTCTGTGACTTCCTCAACAGTTTCACCAATGCTAAGTACCAAAGTAGCATTAACGAAGGACACTATGATGTAAGCATCGAATTCCTCTGTAACCAAAATCATAACGTCTGGCTAAATTATGTAACAAATAAAAACGGTGGCAACTGAAATAAACCTTGAAGAAGTTGCATTACTGTCCCCTTACCCGCTATGACCATCGATCCTAACAAGATACAGCTGTGTGAAAACTAAAGTCAAAGATTTAACATCTATTTATATAATAGTCATTAAATAAAGTTTGCTGTATACAATTTAAGTAGCATGTTTATAGTCTATCAGTTTTTATAGATTCATAAACTTAACTATGCATTATATAAAAAATATGTCCATTAAAAAAAAATTTTTTAATTGTCAGAAAAGAACATAAAATATTTTTCTTATTAATGTTAAGGACACTCGGCCCTAGCGGGTAGACAAGTGAGAGTTGAATGTATGCGTTGTCCGGTGGGTAGTATTTCTCATTCGCGCAGGTTGCCTTACCTTTCACACGCAACAGCCAGGTATTGAACGACCGATCATCCATTGCCGACTGCCTGAAAGGAGAGAACTGGTGTCTGATAAGAGTGTATCAAACCACCAGGCTTCAATTATCTTTGCTTTTTTACGAGTCACGATTCTCTCTCTGAGACTGATTTAAATTCAAGTAGAAAAAATTTTCCGATAAAAAGACCAAAGTAAAAACATGTAAATAAAATTGTAAACATGTAAAAAAAACATGTAAAAGAAATTTTTTCTACTTGGCTTAAAGCTTTACAATTACTCTGCTAGCAGACTAATTTTACATAAACCAGACTTAGACCATTTTCCCAAATTAAGAAGAAACTAATTTTTTAAGAAATTACAAGAAAAATACACTTCAAATTATTATAATTAATGTTAAATACATTTAACTGTACTAATATTAAGAAAATATTAGAAGGAAAATCTTATTTAAAACGCAAGTTTGGTGTATTTTTTTGTAATCAAATGCAAATTCACATTGCTACTGAATAAAGGGAACAAAAAAATATAATGCACGTCAAAGCATGCGTAAACGTTCGGAACTAACCGTCAACGCGTCTTTTCACAGTCCAGACGGCGTTCGGGTTACCAGGCAGTTCGCTCACAGCCATCTCGGACACCTCCAAACCATGCCGTAAGACTCGCATGGTCGAACGAGGCCCTCGGCCGCAAGCGATGTAAAGTTGAGGTGTATCTTCATTGGCCAAATCAGCAACCTAAAATACATTTTATAATTAACTCAAGCCACACCTTATAAATAATATTAATTTATTGATTATTTTGTTACACTTTGATTCACTTCGACTTGCAAATACAAGTAAAAGGCGACAAAGCATTTTTTCTTTTGCACTCATCACAGAAAAAAGACTTGGCGTGATCATCTTTTCTCTACTTGTAAGTGCAGAAACTTGTAGTAATTTAAATTCATTTAAACAAATTTTACCTGACAAGCCATAATAGGCGATAAACTGTCCATCTCATCTACAAGTACCAGATTTCTTAACGGTCGGGGAGCAAAGAAGAAAGTGTCTCCCTCTTCCAATGGCATTGCAGAACTAAATTCTGGCTCATCATCATCATCACCAAGATGAGCAATTTGGTACAAGTAGCTAAAAAATACCAATATCAGAGGCATTAGTAATCTACGAATAATTACTAATTTAAAAAAAAGTTGAATAATAACTCACTGATTTCCAAATTCGGATGCAACAAACAGGAAACCCGTTTTTAGAACACACATGCTGTTAGCTACTGGTACTGTATCGAAGTACTTTAACTTGATCTCTGTGACGACATCTTCATCCGTTTCCAATGTGATCTTAAATATATCTCCTTGTTCGGTTTGTGCCAAAAAGAAGAACATACTTTTAGTTTTATGAGTAGCAGAACACACAAAGATCATGCCACGTTCTGGATCATCTAAATCATTTCTGCGTCTAGGAATTGGACAACGAATATCAGGTTGGTCACCCAAATTTTTATACGTTAAGTAGTTTTCGGAGCAAATGAGTACCCCACTAGGACCATCATTACCACCAGGGACGGAAACCAAGAAATTTGCATGCTATTAAAAAGTAAATTAATATCACAACTGTGTAAAACTATTTTTTTCTCTGAATGTTACATTAATATTGACTCACCTCTTCTAAAGGTTCACTATATTTGCGGACAACGTGATTAAGCCCAAGATCTAATTCATAAAAAGTCAATGTTTGTTGGGTTTTTATTGCAGCTTCTCCCGTTGGATCAGTATCAGCATCTTCATAGTCAATTTCTAAGCATGCAAACATGGGATTTTCAAAACCCACATCAACACCTACCATATGGTAAACAAGTGTGTTGCTTTTATGAGCTTCAAGAGGTGACGAAATTGTAAGACGAGCTTCAGGATCTCTATTAAGAATATAAACTAGCTTTTGTTTCTCAATTGCACCTAAAATACAGAAATTTGTTTAAAAAACAGTTAAAAGTTTGTTTTTTTTTTTTAAATTTTATCCATACCTATCATGACTGCTCGACCTTTTGGGTCGATAGCCAAATATTGTCCAGGTACGATTCTCCTACAACCACTTTTACCAAAGGTTTCTTGATGCACCTTGTCGAATGCATTTTTTGCAGCAACATACTCCAAAATTACTATTCGACCAGAATCTGATCCTACGACAATGTAATCTTTGGTACCACCAGTTAACCTAAAGGCCATAAGGGACCTAACAATACCAAAGACCTCAACAGTCAAAATGGTATGAACTTTTCCAGTATTAGGATCAGGTCTAAGGAGCTCCAAAGATTTTCCTCTTGAAACCAAGATCTCTTGCATCTTGGTACCCGAGAAATTTCCATGGACGGCATGGGTGATGCCGGTCGCACGTTGTAACGTTAAATTATATAAATACATCTTGACTTATCGACAGTACAGAAGCTTTAGGCTCCAAAAAAGTCAATTCGTAATCCAGATATCAAACATTCAGTTCACCTGTAACGGAAAACCAAACCATTTAATTTTTAAAAACCGGCATAACCTTAACATATTCGAAACAAATTATGCTAACAATACAATTTTATTAAAGTTACTTCAATATCTGCATTTCACCGCCACTACGTAACGTTGAAAAGATATTATTCCCATGCTTGCAACTATTACAAGTTACGCATAAATTCTAGCCCAATGGAACTCTGACAAAAACGACATAGCAACAGCAACAACGATCACAGTTACTTTTCTCTATTACCGAAAATCAGTGCACGAGGCACCCGATGTGCCTATAGCAGCTATCAGAAACTCCCTCGACGCGAAACCTCTACCATATTACCGCGGAAACGAGAAAAACAGATGGCAAGCGAAGCGGTGATCGCGGGGGCGAGCCGCAATGGCCGAGCGAGCGAAGAGGAAAAGAAACCGGTAAACTACAGAGGGGGCACGAAAAATAAGGGCGGAAAGCGAGGGACGGGTCGAGCGCGGGTCAGATTTACCTCTCTCCAGGAAGGCATCGTCACAGGCCTCGTCGATGCTCGCGGATCCTCGCGCGACGAAAGGAGGCGTCTACCACCAAGCGTCGCCATGCACGCGACCGCCTACCAGTAGGTCGCGAGGGAAAATGGTGGCGGCGATCCGTGCAACTGCCGCCGCAGCTGCCGCGGCGCCGTCACGCCGGCCGGGAGAGCCGAGTCAAGCGGAGTCGCCGGAAGTCGGAAATGGACCTTGTCGCTCCGGGAAGCGTGACGCGCGCCGCGCACTCGCGGGAATTTTCAAACGGTGCCCACGTGCCACTCGGTGCGAGCCGGAGCAAACTGTTTGTCCGACGCTTGTCTCCTTGACGCTTCTAGCTCGATGCCTTTTTATTAATAAGTCATTACTGATTCACGAAAAATGTTGGCTTATTGCTTTATTTGCATTAAGCGAGTTACTATTCTATAGGAGATTTTCTGCTGCTGCTGCTACTACCTTATATTTATAGGCACTGTAATTTGCTAAGACAATGCAAGTTTTATAGAGAAATCAAGATAACCAAGTCAATTGTAAATGTGAAAACATTCATTTTGTATTCAGTTATTATTATTTTTCTTAGATATATAATGAAACGTGTAAGATCTCACACATGATTTATACGTTCGGTATAAGAATTTAGATATCGCTGTCAATTATATCTATAACAAACCGAAGTAAAATATAAATTCAAAATTATAAATTTATAAAATATTCTACAATTTATTACGGCCTTATGTAAACGAAAACATAGAACTATACAGGTGCATTAAAAGTTTCAAATTTAATTTAAAATTTGAATACAGATTCTCAATTGACACCTATAATGTTGTTATGTTTTAACTTTTTATTTTTTTAATTCTAAATTTTCTAAAATTTAACAAAAAATATCCTTTGTGTCAAAATTTTACAAATTTTACAAGTTCATTAAAAATGGGAAATACGATAATTATAGAGTCTGCCCTTGAGCACATGTTTTATTTTCAAAGATAGTGTACTAAAGACATTACTAGCAGGCGTATACACCGACATTGAAGTCGTCAAGAATAAAGCTCGTTTATTCTAAATTCATTAATATACGACGATGAAAAATGTGGAATTGGCTCCACGAAGCTGTGGAACGTTATCGTTACCGGAGTTGGACTGAGATAACAACCCACGCGCCCCTGAGGCTCTTCCTTCCTCTCGCGAACGCGTCGATCAGTGATACACGCATAGATCTCGTCCCGCAATAGTACCTAACCCTAATTTAATCGTTTATTATAATTTTATTAATAATTTTGAAGCAATGACAAATAGGTACTATTTGTTTTTCTCTAATATAGATTTATTAGCGACACAATTACAAATGTCGCAATACATAAAAAGTGATATCATTGGTTTTGTATTTTACTGCATGCCCCGTTTAAAAAGTAGTTAGTTGATATAGCTAATATTCATAAATATATTAATAAGAACTTGTAATTAAATTACATACATATGATTTAATAAAAACTTAATTGTTAAAATTTATTTACACAGAATTTGTACTCAATGATGAATTTTAGAAATTTAAAAAATTACATATTACAGTTTAGAAATTTTTTGAATATTATATTTTCTCTGCTTCAATATATTTTGTAGTGGTCCTTTAAGAAATGATTCGACGTGCGCTAAGTCACCGTACATAACTCGCTGTGATGGCCTCAATATGACGTGTTCGTCTAGATATAGGAAACAAAAATATTAAGCGTATATTAAACTGTATCTTTATATAATTTATGTTGTAGAAGCTTATGTTTTAAAATTTTAAAAATGTTAGTGATATTAGATATTATTTTGTACACATGGATACCATATCTATATACAAGAATTATTCTTTATTATTATTAAATTTAAGTTTTTTTCTTTAGAGATTTTATATCAGGATAAATAAAGAATATTATTGCTAAATGTTTATATAAATGTTTATTAATCCAGCAATATTTGGAACAGGTATTACTTAAGTTTTTATTTTTCAGCATAATAAATAAACTGTAAGATTTCAACAGTTTTGTTTATTTAACATCAATCAATTTATATTTAATTTTGAATAAAAATTTTTCATATTCATCGATATTATACGCATACGAAATATAAAATAGCTGCCCCTATCTTAATTCTGTTTATCTTCAAACAGAAAATGGCCCGCTGATAAAATAAACTTTGCGGCGCTGTCGTATATGCTGTCTATTCAAAAATGAGTATGATAAATCTAATTACATGCTTTTCCTCTATCATCGGTCAGAACCAAACCGACGGAAGCACGATCCAATAGGAACAGAGATCGAAGAAGATGATTTCAGAATGGGACGTAAAAACCATGAAACTCGTCTTGCGGTACTGTACTAGGCACTGTTATACGTCAAAGAAAAACTTATCACGGAATCGTATAATTTTTCGTTGTAAGCAAACATCTCGCTGATAGTATGAAAGGTTTTCGACAGAATACTGCCATTAAACCGATATTTTCAGTTTTTCGCGAGATTAGTTATTAAAATTAAACGACAGCCTTATAAATTCTTTATAATTTTCAATCTATAATGAATACTCGAATGTCGGTAAATGTGCAGAAACTTTACTCAATACGTTTGAAAGAAGTTTTACTAATACGCTCAAAGAATATATATATACGGTATGAAACACATGCGTTTCGTATAGGCTTGGAAAATCTGAGGGAACACGTAAACCAGGGAGAGTATATATGAAAGGTTTCTGAAGATTGTGTAGCAGAGAGCGCAAGACGCAGATGCGTCACACATGTGTCGATTTGAAGAGCAAAATAATTTGTATTTAAACGTTTAAAATATACAAATTTTTTAATTTTTTGTTATTTGATAATTACATAACAATTCAAATATAAATAACAAATTAATTTTTTTATGTAAGTCTTCCGTACTACTGACTCGTTATAATAATCCCAATTAATGACTATGTAAACATATATACATATTTCTTGTTATTATGTGAAACAACATTTTTAATGCTTTTCTTCATTAATAAATTTATAATATTATTATGCAGATAACAAATTATTAGCATGATGAACATACTTTATAGGTATATATATATTGGAAAAGAAATACTGATAATATAATATATTTGCATTGGAGTCGATGATCTAAGTATACGTAATATGTAAGCTAATACAATTACTTTTTTATAGAGAATAATTATATATATAAATAAAAATTCACATAATACTGTATCAACATACAAATAGTGCCCCTTTTTTAATTTGCTTAATTTATGCAAACGCGATCTAGTTTGGAATACATAAAGTTTATTTAGGAAAGAGTAAATGGTACATATATTATATATGTAGGCAATATCATAAGAATAAGTATTGTACAACACTGGTCAGTTTGTTAGATTTTACATGTTACATTACATGCAGTTCACTACTCTGCGAAACGAATGTTTTTAAAGAAATTTAAAGAACTGAATCATTTTGTGTACATACATTTTTATAAGTTTTTAAACTTAAAAAATTTTAAACTAGAAAACTACGTTCCGCACCTGCAAACTTATAGAACCTTTTTTTGCTTAAAAAAAAGCAAAGCTACAGATATAATAAATTTCTTTCAATTACTATCAATATTTGGACTAATGAATTTTCATTTCATTTTTCTTTTAACAATTCGCACGTCTGTATGTATAAAAATAAGGCTTAAAGCTCTGCATCTTGTTTACCCAAGATCTATGATCAAGTAGGCTCGATAGGAATATTCGCAACTAAATGGTAACATGATGTACACCGGCAACGTGTACAGATTGTTTTGATATCGCTTTTGAGAAAAGTTGCACGAAGTATAGCGGGGACCTCGGCGGAGACAAATCAGAGTTGCAGGGGCTTGGGCTGGCGGCCCCCGAAGTCGACGGGGATGCCGAGAGCGCGGACCTCCGGGTTGCGCATGAAGTCCGCGGCCAGGCAGCAGTAGGTGTAGCCCTCCCGAGGCTCGCGAAAGTGTGGGAAGTTGTGGATGCAGGGCTCGTGGGGCGTGCAGAGTCGGTACTCCCGGGGTAGGCGGTTGGCCTCGAGGTGGGGGTCGTTGGCTGTGAGGAAGGCGAGGGCCTCCCCCGAGCGCGTGCTGCGCACCAGCTTTGAAGAGGAGCCGGGGCGCGGGGAGGAGGGCGCGCGAATCCGCGGGAGCGTCCTTGTCGCGAGCGAGGTGCACCTCGCGACCCCCGAGCCGCAGGACGCCCAGGGCGCCCGTCCACACGTCCAGGTCGCCGAGGCGGCCGGCCGCCCGCCGCACCGTCGCCTCCACGCTCTTCCAGTTGCCGTTGTTAATGCTCTGCCACATCGGCACCACGTTCACGTACTGGTACGTGCTGTACTGCTCCGGGTAGTAGAACATGTCCGCGCGCGCTACTAGGTGACCCTTCACGAAGTAGTTCTGCTCCGGACCTACAGGTAAAACATACGATAGGTGTTACTTTTTGGCCTTTCGCTTACAACTCTTTGATATTTAATTGAATTTGAATATATGAGCTACAACGATTCAATAATCAGTCTTTTTTAGTAGACGGTCTTATTAATATAGTTGTTAAACTGTTCTCTTTGTAATTATATGCAATTTAAATGTTCCTTTTCATCTTCCAGTTGCTTTTATGTTCCAGATGAATCTTCTAACTTTTATATGTTTTTATGAGGTACAACTTTAAATACAACTCTGCGGGCTAAAGTAACAGAATTTCGAGCAGAATTCATTCAAAAACTTTCGGGAACAGAATATAAATTTAAATTATTCTTAGATATACAGCTAACAATTTTTATAGAAAGTTTATACTTGTGCATTATAATACTGCCACTTAGTCTGAAGTAAAAGAAAAGAATGTACACTCCTTTACTTAGATACATCATTCGTAATTTGAATAAACTGCCTGCTAACAGTATAGTGCCCAAATTATGAAACATTTTTAAAATTTTCTCTCCTCATGTAAACATCCGTGCGCGATTTTGCACGTGAACCCAGGTGAAGAGTAACTCACCCGTCAAGGGCAGGAATCGGTTGATAGCCTTCTTGTCGTTGTCAAAGATGACCTTGAAGGTCTCGAGCTGGCTGTTCTTGGAATAGACTTGATTCATGCGTACGTTGCCGAAGTAGACGCCCTTGCTGAAGGACGGCGCGGCGAAGTTGTGGTTCCGGTTAGCCCCGATCACGTCGCGCACGCGGCTGTGGGCCCAGGTGGTGGTGGCGCGGCCCGCGTCGTGGCACAGATCGATTGTCCGGGCGAACTGTTCCGGGGTCACCTGGTAGCCGATCTCGAGGAGGAGACCGCCGTGGCAGGATCCAGCCTTCCGGGTTGTCGGCTCGGGCTTCTGCGAACAGCCCAGCTGCTCGAAGGGGTACTCGAGCTTGCCCTTGAGGAAGAGCCGCTCCCGGAGACAGGTGCTCTCTTCCGACTTCTGGGCCTGATTCACGTTCGACCTGGTAAGCCTGCCCCCGAAGCAATGCACCATCAGCCGCTCCTCCGGCCGGAAGGACAAGCTGCTCGGCGAAGCTCGGTTCGGGTAGATTATTTCCATGCTCTTCGCATCCAGGAACAGTGGGGTACTTAGGTTGTAGTTTTTGTTGATGTCGATCGTACAGGATCGCGCCCCTTATAAAATTAATTATTATATTCATTTTGAATTTATTACAAACTCACTATTTTATTTTCTAAAACATCACTATATTGGTTTAATTTATTATCTACATCTTACATCTTATCTTTTGATCCTAATTTTTATGTAAGATTTCGTGCATAATTCAAAAAGTGCAAATCTGAAATATCTTACGTATCATAATGCTTGGCAAAAATTCCAAGTTCAAGGTAAGAATAATTAATTTTTCTTAGCAATGCGCAAATTAATCGATCAACGTAAGACTTCGTGTTGCAAATTATATACTCTACGACTATTCAACCATGTATTCTGCGCAGAAAATTAAAAGATAGAGAACTCACTGTACTATTTTCTTGCATACACAGTGTTTGTGTAAGTAAAAGTCATAAAATCCAACTTATAATTATAAGATGAATACTTTATAAATTGTTGATAAATTGCTGTAAAATTATAGTAAAACGACTTGCATTTATGCAATAATAATATCGTTAAAAACGGTATTAAATTTAATCATCAGTAATTAATAAAAGAAAAAGCTGTAAAATGCTATATAAATTTATAGAAATAACTAAAATTAACATTTATGAAATGGCGTATATATGAACGTGAGTACACAAATCATTCAAAATAGTCAGAAACACGTGTCATGTGTCGATCCCAAACATTGAAAATCAATAACACGGAATTCATTAATGGAATATATGAATGGTCGCAAGAAATAAATAGAAACACATAGTTTGCAAATATTAACAAAGATAATTTAAATATCGTAATTCAAATAAAAATCAACGATCAAACTTACAGGTAAAGTGAATACCAGCATCAAGAATTATAATCACTGTCAGGATTATCACAGGTAGAGATGCCATGTTGACTGCAGCTGTGCCACTGCCGAAGATCTGTAATAGTTTAACTCTTCGCACAGTCTCCGTGTCTTACACTAATCTTCGTAAATGCGTACAAGGTCTTTATAGTTCAAGACAGTATAATGCGCGCGCACACATATACATATATTGACACGCGAGCGATTCTCAAGATTTATTACTTAATACATTATCGCTGATTCCTTGTTATTTAAAAATTTAATACCACCAGGCACTCTCTATTTTTCGCGTGAATTTCTAACGCCACCAGTTCATTTAACAGTACGTTCAATTTCCTTGAATTGTAACTATCCGTGAAACAAGATTCTCATTCATTTTCACAAGAAAAATCGTAATTCATTTTTAAAACGCGAACATAATAGTAAAATTATTTTGTATTGTATACTATAGATATATGCAATGAAATCGTCTAAAATAAATATAATTATTGGAACTAACAGAAGTACACTGAGTGAAATAGTAGATTAATTTTTATCATTTTACTACACTGTTTAGTAAACTGTAACACAGTAGTTAATCCAATACCAATTTCTACACTTTATAATAAAAATTGCCATTGCTATACGATACACTGACAATAACGCATAGCAAATGTTCATTGTAAAGTATTGTAAATGTTATTTAATTGACAAGTATGCGGTCAGTTTATGCTTTATTTACATAATACAGTAAAAATTATTACAATTTTTCGCTCAGTGTATGTCGCCAATGCAAATATTAAACTTTAAACATATCGTTTTTTACGAGATTTTCTAAACGAATAATGCAATGTACTAACACTTTTATAGGTTGTATTCGTTATGAAGCAATTCGTAAAAAGTGCAACTTTAGCTGAAATTTCAACAAGAATGATAATTATCTTTTTTCTAAGTTAATTAAGACGCCTTACAAAATGAAATCTGTAAAATAAATTTAAAGTTAAGACAATATTGTTGGTATGAATTATTATTCGGTATGTTTTTAAATGAGTAATTAAAAACATGTTATACATTATTATGTATGCATAATAATAAAGTATTTCATAAAATCTGTAACAGTAACATAAATATGTAGTATAACAATTGGCAGATTAAAACAACAATTAGTAACAAAAAAATTTGAACCATTGTTTACATATTCCTGTATAAAACTTTGCTTGAAGTATATATTACTATATAAATCGTAATTTGGTTAAGAAAACTGTAGCCTCGAAAAATAGAAAATATTACCAGTATTCTTAATTGAAATAATCGATATATTTGTGTTTTAATATAATAAAAAGGACAAAAATATTGTCTATATGCAAATGACTTGTATTCACAATCGGAAATTAAAGATAAATAAAAAAGTTATGAATAAATGTTAGTAACCATATAACATTTTAATTCATGATTGCTTATTTTCTCAAAAATAGAAAATGTATACTTAAACTGAAATTTAAAATTTCATTTTTCAATTTCTGTAATTATCATAGTGTTCTATGATAGTATACTACTATCATAGTACTCTTGTCGTATTTTTTTTATTTTTCATTTCATATTTCTCGGTAATATTATAAAAATAAACTTTTACATTGTTCACATTGTCATCGAAAATTCAGTTTTCTGTAAATTCAGTACTAGTAAACCTTTATTGAATTGAAAAAAATAGATCCTTTGGTACATCTGACTTGATATTATATTGATAGAATTGTATTGATATTACATTGATTATAAATGGTGATTATAAAGCTTAATTTTGTATACAACCATTATTCTTAAAAAATTATATATAATAGTGATCATGGAATATAAATACTGCATTTTGTCGATTTCGTTAAATGAAACGAAGAGTAGAAGTCCAATTAACTCGATTGTTCGCTACCAAAAAGTGGCTGAGTCGACTACGTGAACTCAAGACAAGGGGAATCGTAACGAGCTAGAATGGCCGTACGCGAGTCACGGCGATGGCTTCTCCTTTTACAGTAGGAAAGCTCAGACAAGTTGGATCGTGCAATTCATTCACTTTGGTCTCTTGTCAGCTCCTCTCGGCTTTCTTCTCTTCTGAGTGTAGAATGTATTTATGTGCAGAAAACTGTCGCTACTGTAACCGTGTCACATATTCATAATATTTCACTCCTATAAATATATTAAATCCGCAAATCTTATATTATGTATTTGATAGTACTCATCGATGATGAAATTATGTTCTGTTATTAGTAACTAGGCCTATTTTTAAAAAAATAGATATTTTTAGTTGACTAACACGTTGTTCATTTTTTTTGTTCGTAGAGAAGTGTTCATATATGCCAGCAATTTGTAAAGAAACAATGTTTGATTTTCAAGGTTTTAATGCTTCTTAAATTCCTCAATATCAACTTTCATTGAAACCGATCGTTTTTGCACACATGTAGTTATAAAGTGTAATATTTTCACTGTTGTTTTAAAATCTTGATTTAAATATTAATTATAAATTAAATTCAATCATATTCATTATATGATTATTCAATGTATGCATTGTGTTTGCGTGTCATTTATTTGTCCACTTTTGAATAGAGTAAAATAGATTCGATTAAATCTAAGAGCTAAGAGAAAGGTCATAACAGGTCAGCTTCAGACTATATTTAATAAAAAAACGTATCATAAACTAAACAAAATAAATATTGAAACAAAACATTGAAATTATATTAATATTATGCTTAGGTATCAAAAGAGTATCCATATAAAATCTTTGTAAATGATTGAAGATAAAAACGAAAGGTATTGCACGTCGAGTTTTTGCGCTTAATCTTGCACGTGCGCATGCGCGTCGCTTTTGCCGCTTAAAGACATTTTATTTGAAAGGAAAGTTTGATTGGATTAACCGTTACAGTATTCTCAAAAGTACAGAGCCAAGGAAATAAATTTGTATCTTCTTCTTTGCGACAAGTCTCGGCCAAATGGGCCAATTGAGATACTTTTCGCTAACCACTAGGAATACTTGAACCGAGACTCAGTCGCAGCAAGATGGAAAAGCAAAGCTAGTTGATATATGCTAGGCAGGAGTCTGCGAAGCCCTTGAGAAATACGGGGTCTCCGAAGGAGCAGAGTAGGCAAGTGTTCAACATGCCGCTGGACAAAGCCAGAGAAGCGGGCCGGGATCGGCCCTGGCGCGGGTCCCTCGAGCGGCGGGCGCGGAGCGAAGAAGAGAGCGCGCCGCCAGAAATAGGAAGAGGGAGGCTGCGGGAGACGCGAGGGCGGAAGCGTATCGTCCGGCGAGGGGCGATAAGGAGGCGAGGCGCGGGCGGGCACTCACACGCGGGCCGCGCGTGCACGTGTGCGCCGGTCGGCCCCGATTCGCGGAGGCGCACCCGCGCACCTAGCTCCCGAGTACGCGGAGTAGAAGCCGAGAGCGAGAGAGCGGCGGGCTCTATGCGACGGGCCTCTCGGCGGAGCCCTAGATGCTGCACGTGCGCAGGCGACGTCGGTCCTTTCCCGAGCGCTGCATGTATGCGTGCACCAAGCCACCGCCTCGCGCTCTCGGCCGATGCTGAATTCGTCAGATCGAGCGGGGGACGAGATTCTCGTTCCGAGTGGGAGATAAGGAATTTTGAGCAAAACGGCCTACTTGAATTGCGCGTCGCCCGAGAGCCCCTGTCTCCCGCTCTCGTCTACAGAGTGCTGTATTTTTGGAGAGGCACATAAACCTGCAGCATTACATGCGCTTTTTTTTTGATATTATTATAAATGTGATTCGTTGCATGCAGGCTGGAATCGGTAGGGGGTCGTGTGGCACGCGACCAGCCACAAAAATCCTCAGACCGTGGCGTTCAGATCGGATTTTTTGATCGATTGCTCAAAATTCAAAGGACTTTGATCGAAAGCCTCCTATCGGGCATAGCTTGGGAGTAACCGAATGCTCCGAGACGGCGAGAGGAGTAGGCGAGATCAGGTGAAGAAGGTCTCAGCGCGAGGATCACTCCGAAGGAGAAGCGAGCGGCAGCCTCGTAACCCTTGTCGATCCGACCTTTTCGAGCGGTCGGCGCTCCCGTGCACTTCCGCTGACCTAAAAAGTGGGCGGCCGCACCTCTGCGCGAAAAGGGGATTGGGAGGGGGCAGCGGGCGAGCGGCTCGGCCCACGGGGGGCCCATAAATCAGGCGCGCGAGGAAAGCGGTCCGGGTGCACGTGAGAGCGCGGCGGACGGCCATCGGCCGACGAGAGATGTCCCTTTAAAACGCGTCCGCCGCGGGTCGGGAACTCGGGAGTCGGGGGCCGGGGCCGGGACTCGCTCGGCTCGGGGGAGAAAGGCGCGGCGGCGGCGGCGGCGGCGGCTGCTGCGGCTGCGGCGTCGGCGGCTGCGGCGGCGGCGCCGCGTCGGCGTCGGTCGGCATGCCCCTCCGGCCGAGCGCCTCAGTGAGCGTCGCAGAGCCGAGCGGGAGGGACGACGCGCAGCTGGACCCGAGCCGCAGAGTGAGTGCACGCGGCGGGAATAGCCTCGGCCTTTTAAGGGCGCGGAGGCGGGGCCTTCGGGGAAGCCGACTGACGGCGCTCTGTTGCAGCGGCCGATGGGGCGCCGCGCGTGAGCCGAGCCAGCGCACCAGCAGCACAGCCCCAGCAGAGCGAACCAGCGGACGCAGCCATGGCCGGGCGACGGGCAGCGCTGAGGCTCCTCGCGGCCGCCTGCCTCCTCCTCGCCGCCGGTGAGTCCCGGGCCCAGGGCGGCCCCGGAAGCGCTTATCGCCCGGCTTTTCGGCCCCGATACCGGGCGCCCGTTCGCGTAAACATCCGCCGGCCGATAGCGCCTATCGGCCCGTCTTTCCCCGAAAGGAGAGCGCCGGAGCGATAACCATCGGCTGACCCTCGTCTCTGTTGCAGGTGGCTTGGACCCCGTGGCCGCCCAGGTCTACGACAGGAGCCCCCCCAGAGGCAGCCCACGCGGTAGGCAGCCCTCCACTCCTCCGGCCCGCGCCCGCGCCGCGCATCTCGCGCCCGCCGCGGAGCCTTTCAACTTTTACGCGAGCGTGACGTCACGCCGAGATTCGAACTCGTCTCGGACTTTAGATACGGCCCCGAACGCGATACGGACTCGCTCCCGCTCCCGAACAGCCCGCGCGCTCGACCTCTGCCCGCGGAAACCGATGAAAACCGAGCTTTTTTCCTTCCCTCTGCAGCCGAGCCGAAAACGTCTATCGCCTTTATCTATCGAAACTCGAATGCCCGCACCGCCGACACGAGACAGTAATCACTTTTTCTGCTAACGCGCGGAATGAAGGGTATGCGGGCGGCTCCGATCGGTTTCGCGAGCGCGCTTAATCGAGCCTCCATTTAACCTGTGGATTTTTTAGACTCTGTCCCTAGGAACGCGTACTATGGCAGGAACGGATCACGAGTACCACCTCGAGGTAATTCAACCTACACCATAATACTCTTTATCTGCATATGCCCCCGGGAAGCATTACCCTCAATAAGAGCCTTATTGCAATCCAAGCGACGCGATATAATCTTAAAGAAGCTGTTGTGAAAGAAGTCCCTAATGTGAGTCAGTATGGTGATGACCCGTCCGCACGTTTACGGCGGCGGCCTCTTATCATTAATGACACAAATGCGCTTGCTGTCCCTATTTTCAATTAAAATCAAAGCCAAAGCAGTGGACGCGCGACGCACTTGACTTTCGCAACAGCTTTGCTGCAACTGGGAATGCTTTGAGGGCGGCGAATGGCGAATAAGCCGACCCGTGCCTGTGGATTTGACCGGTGTTTCGGTGCGCAGGTGCCCAGGTGAAGCGCGTGCACCCCTGCGAGCGGGGCTCGTGCTACCCGGCGACGGGTAACCTGCTGATCGGCCGCGTCGGCCAGCTGCACGCCTCGTCGACCTGCGGACTGCGCAGCCCCGAGCGCTACTGCATCGTCAGCCACCTCAAGGACAGCAAGAAGTGCTTCTTCTGCGACGCCTCGAACCCCCGCTGGCAGCACAACATCTCCAACATCGTGAGCGGCACCTACCCGCGCACCTGGTGGCAGGCGGAGAACGGCGTCGAGGATGTCACCATCACCGTGGACCTCGAGTCCGAGTTTCACTTCACCCACATCATCATCCACTTCCAGACCTTCCGCCCGGCCGCTATGCTTCTCGAGCGTTCGTACGACTTCGGAGCCAACTGGCACGTCTACCGCTACTTCGCCCACGACTGTGCCACCTACTTCCCCGGGGTGCCTACGGGCCTGCCCCAGAAGCTCACCGACGTCATTTGCGACTCGCGCTACTCCAACGTCGAGCCCTCCACTGACGGCGAGGTCATCTACAGGTCCGTAACCATGCTCACCTCCTATAAGCTCCGCGAATAAATGGCCATTATGTGCCCTGACCGTTTTTTCACCGCCCCACTTGTTCTTATGCTGCCTGGAACAGTCTCATCGATTTACAAGACACGTAAGCTCGCTACTCGGACAGTCTAAATGTTTAGAATACCTGCTATTAGTTTTGAAATAAGTATAGCAATGATAAAATTCCGATCGACCTTTGCTTTATTATTACTTTAAAAACTTTAGATTCCTTAGTCTCATTACGCATGATTTATCTTAAAATTTGATGTCATCCCATTTATATTAGCTCCAATAACTTTTAAGAAATAGTAGCCACACGCAAGTCAGTCCTGCACTAGTTGTATACAGATAAGAAATAATGCGGCGCCCTAAATATCATGAATCAATTGTTATAAAAAGTGTCAATGCATACTTTTTATCATATATCGCTCGATACAAAAATTGTTTATAAATTTGAGCACGAATAATCTTCAATTTATTTTTACAAATTTATACAGTAGTCTAATAGTCAAAGTTCCATTTGTTTCTGTTGATTTATCCAGCTAGGCAATCTCAAAGAATAATTAAGTATATTTATAAAAATATATACTATTTTCTTTAAATCTGTCATCCTGTAGGTACCCTCCTCATGCTTCCTTATAACTTAATTAAAATAAATTGTTCCATATGATAGATATTGGCATGCAAACTAGGTCCGTATAACTTATTAGCAAAAACATTAGTATGTAATCCTTCCTAATAAAAACAAATCAGCAGTTGGATAGTAGCTTAATCAATGTTTTCGTATAAAGAGAAACGTATAATCTGGTGTAACATGGCCTTACTTACAGAGTCTTGCCGAGCAATCTGAAGGTCGACAATCCGTACTCAAAGGAGGTACAGAACCAACTGAAGATCACCAACTTCCGGGTGAAATTCATTGCGCTGCACACACTTGGTGACGAGAAGTTGGACCAGCGCCCAGAGCAGGGCGAAAAGTACTACTATGCGATAAAGGACATGGTGATTCGGGGCTCGTGCTCATGCTACGGGCACGCCTCGCGCTGCCTGCCCCTCGAGGGCGTTTCCAACGAAGAGGATATGGTGCACGGCAAGTGTGAGTGCACGCACAACACCAAGGGACGCAACTGCGAGGTCTGCAAGGACTTCTACAATGATCTACCCTGGAAACCAGCTGTGGGCAAGCAGACGAACGCCTGCCGGGCGTGTAACTGCAACGAGCACACGGACAGCTGCCACTTCGACGAGGCCGTTTATGAGCGCAGCGGCCGCGTCTCCGGAGGCGTCTGCGACGACTGCCAGCACAACACCCGGGGTCAAAACTGCGAGCTTTGCAAACCCTTCTTCTATCACGACCCCTCGAGAAACATCTCCCACCCGGAGGCCTGCCAGCGTGAGTACAAGCTTAATTCTTATCCTGAGGCTTCGCTCTCGCCCAGATAATCGATGTTGATCCCTCGACTTGCAGCTTGCGACTGCGACCCGGGCGGCTCCCTCGAGGACGGCATTTGCGACTCCCGGACTGACCCTCTGAGCGGCGATGAATCTGGACGCTGCCACTGCAAGGCCAACGTCGAGAGTCGGCGCTGCGACCGCTGCAAAAACGGTTTCTGGAACTTCAGCAAGGAGAACCCCGAGGGCTGCCAAGGTAAGGATCGTGGCGCGCCGGCACTGTTGGTCTACTCGAGATTAACTTCTGACAATGCTTCTAGCCTGCACATGTAACACCCTGGGGACGATCGACAACCAGGGCTGCAATACCGTCAGCGGCGAGTGCACCTGCAAACGCTACGTCACGGGCCGTGACTGCAACGAGTGTCTGCCCGAGCACTGGGGCCTTTCGGACGACCAGGAGGGCTGCAAGCCCTGCGACTGCGACCCCGGTGGCGCCTACAACAACAGCTGCAACGCCGAGACTGGTCAATGCTACTGTCGGCCTCACGTCGGCGGCCGCGCCTGCAACCAGCCCGAGCAGAGCTTCTACACAGGCTCCATCGACTACCTCATTTACGAGGCGGAGCGCGCCAAGGGCAGCGATGTCAGTCCTCGCACAACATATTATTCACTGATCAAAGCAAATCTTTCTAGTCCTATCAATGAATCCTTCAAATTTAGCAACAAGTTTAAATTACGATTTATAAATATTGATAAAACTATGAAAACATGGTATATTTGTTAGTTATATTAAAAGCAGTAGATTCATATATATATTAAAAAAGTTAACAGTGTTATCGGAAGATTTGCTTGTATCGAAATAACCGCGTGGTCTGAGCTATACTAAACCGCGACCTCATACGTCCCTCAGAACTGCCAGGTGGTGATCCGCGAGCCCAACCGGGATGGGCGCAACAACAGCTGGACGGGTCTTGGGTTCATGCAGGCGATCGAGGACTCGGTACTCAATTTCACCGTGGACGGTGTGCGACGCAGCATGTGGTATGACATCGTTGTGCGCTACGAACCCAAGGTCCCGGGCAACTGGGACGATGCACAAATCATCATCGAGCGACCTGGTCCCGTGGATCCTGAGGGTCCCTGCGCGGCCGATTGGACACCTGAAGGTGACCGGCTCTGGGTCCAGCTGCCCGACAACCAGCGTAGCTCCATCGCTGCCCCGCCCGTCTGCCTCGAGGCCAACAAGATCTACACGGTCCTCCTGCAGCTGCGCCGCTTCTCGCGACCCGGCGATCCGACCACCGCAACCATCCTCATCGACTCGGTAAGTTGAAACGGCGGTACAGACATTCCTGCAAAACGGTTCGAGCCTTGACCGAATCTCCTCTTATTACAGATCGTCCTGAGTCCGAGGCTGGACTCGATCCCCTTCTTCACCGAGGGCCCAGGCGAAATGCGCCGCCAGGAGTACGAGCGCTTCCGCTGCCAAGACTACTTCAATAATCTTTACGAATATTACGACATCTACAGGAATCGAAGCGATATCCGGGAGATTTGCACCAAATACCAGAACAGCATCGGTCTTTACGTCTTCGACGGAGCCCACTGTAAGTCTAGCTTCTCATAGTTATTCTATCAAAGCATCTGCAATTTCATGTAACTGACGTATTTTCCGCTCCTTAGCCTGCGAGTGTAACCCCACGGGCTCACATAGTTTGCTCTGCGAGAACTATGGGGGCAGTTGTCAATGCAAATCTAACGTGGTCGGCCGACGTTGCGATCGATGCGCACCTGGGACTTACGGATTTGGTCCGAGCGGTTGCATAGCCTGTGACTGTGACGGCGTCGGTGCTCTGGACAATTTCTGCGACGTGAATACCGGGCGGTGCAAGTGCCGACCCAACACGTACGGTCGCGCCTGCGGTCAGTGTGAGCCCGGCTTCTGGAACTTCCCCCACTGTGTGCGTTGCGAGTGCAACGGTCACGCAGACAACTGCGACTCCGCCACAGGGGCCTGCCTCGATTGCAAGGATTCGACCACCGGACACAACTGCGATCGCTGCATTGAAGCCTTCTACGGAGACCCCAAAATAGGTGTCGACATCCCTTGTCGAGCCTGTCCCTGCCCAGGTAAGTTGCAACCTTGAGCATACGACGTTTCGCAAGCAGAAAACCTCATCTCCTGAACTCACTTGATTCGCAGGCACTTTGGAAAGCGGTCATGCGTACGCCGACAGCTGCTCTCTTGACCCCGAGTCTCACGACGTCATCTGTGAGTGCTACCAGGGCTACGCAGGACCGCGATGCGAAACCTGCGCGGACAACTACTACGGGAACCCGGAGACTCCCGGCGGCTCATGCCGCGCCTGCGAATGCGGCAACAACACCGATCTGAACCTGCCGGGCAACTGCGACCCGCAGACAGGCAAGTGTCTCCAGTGCCTCCACAACACAGACGGCTTCAACTGCCAAGTCTGTAAGGCCGACTTCTACGGAGACGCTCTGCAGCAGAACTGCCAGGCGTGCGGCTGCAACATCCTCGGGACGGATGCGAGGGCCGGAGCCTGTGACCACCGCACCGGCCAGTGCCCCTGCCTGCCTCACGTGATCGGGCAGCTCTGTGACGCCTGCGAGGAGAACCACTGGCGCATCGCCAGCGGTGAGGGTTGCGACCCCTGTCGGTGTGACGTCGTCGGCAGCGTCTCCGACAGGTGCAACCCTTACGACGGCACGTGTGAGTGCATGCCCGGCTTCGGGGGCCGCCAGTGCAACGAGTGCCAGACCAACTTCTGGGGCAACCCCAATGTCCAGTGCTACCCGTGTGAGTGCGACGTCATCGGGTCCGCCAGCCAGCAGTGCGACCGTGAGACCGGCGTCTGCCGCTGCCACGAAGGCATCGGCGGGGAGAAGTGTGACCAGTGCGATCGCAGCTACATCGGAGTCGCCCCCTCCTGCACTCCCTGCGGTGAGTGCTTCGACAACTGGGACAGTATCCTCGACGGTTTGCGCAACACGACCCTGCACGTCATCGACGAGGCCTCCAACGTTCAGAAGGTCGGCACCACCGGCATCTACAGCAAGGAGTTCGACGATATCGACGCCTCTATTGCCCAGGTCAACTCAGTAATCGAGAGCTCTGCAGTCAAGAGCCAGGACCTTGAAGACCTCAACGGCCTCGCAGCCAGCCTTGACAAAGGCATCGAAGACTCGTCCATCATCGTCAAGGACCTCGATGACCTACTGGAGAACGTAACGCAACGCGTCACCCTCGCCGACGCTGCTCTCAAGCGCCTCAAAAACCGTACGGATGTGCTGCATGAAGGCGCAGGCCAATTGCGAGAAAATGCCAATCGGCTCCAGGAGGCCAATGTCCAGGGGGCCCTCAACATCACCCAACAGATGGCCGAGCAGTCGCGCGATGCTGAGAAGATGGCCCAGGATACCAAGAACGTCCTCCTTGACGCAGAGCGCTACAAGAAAAATACAGACAACCTTCTGATCAAGAGCCGAGAAAGCGTCGCCCAAACGCAGCTAAGGAACAAGGAATCCCTCGATCGGCTCAACGATAAGCTCGAGGCCCTCAAAGCCAACATGCCTCAGCTCAACGAGGACATGTGCGGAAGGAACATCTCCGACTGCAGTGATGTCTGCGGCGGGGCCGGCTGTGGCTTCTGCGGTGGGCTCGCCTGTGACGCTGGCGCTATGACCAAAGCCGTCCAGGCTCTCGACGTCGCCAAGCAACAGGCCTCCAAGATCAAGGGGCATAAGGATGAGGCTGAACAGCTCATTCGCAACGTAAGTACAACTATATCTCTGAAAACCCTGTCACAAATCCTTGCACCCATCTCACCTTCTATCTCCGTCTCTGCCTCCAGCTCATCCGCCTCAAGGAGAGCGCAACGGAAGCCCACGGGAACGCGAGGGAGGCCTTCCACCTCGCCTCAAATGCGCGCAACGAGTCGGACAGGCTTACCAAGAACATCTCCGAAGTGAACAACAAGATCTGGGAGCTGCTCAAAGCCGACCAGCCGACGCCTGCGGAAGTCCGTGACCTCGCCAAAGAGGTTCTTAATAAGAACATCACCCTCACGCCGGAGGAGATCAAAGGCCTCGCTGACCAGATAGCCAGTATTGTTGGTTCGCTCAGCAATCCCGAAAAGATCCTAAACGAGACCTCAAACGACCTACAACTGGCCATTGGCTTGCGTGATCGGGCTAAGGAAGCTATGCAGGTAGCCCAGGAGAAGGAGGCCTTAGCCGGCAAGGTAATCAATCTGCTCCAAGATACCGGAGCCTCCCAAGATCTTGCTGAGCAAGCCATCTCCAAAGCCGAGGTGGACATTCAACTCTCGCAGAGTGACCTCGACGAAATCTCGCAGATCACTAAGGAAGCCAAAGCCAAAGCCGAAGACACAAGCAATTCCGTTGATGGACTAGGTATATTTCATTCATACCATATGCATTTCTAACGACTATTTAGTCTATCACACATTCAGTCCTTAACTCAGTTGTTTTTTTTCCAAATTATTTAATTATGTTTTTTTCTTGGAAATACAGAAAACCGACTAAAGCAGCTACAAACGGAATCGGTGAAGAATGACTTTGTAATCCAGCAAGAGATTCAATTGCAAGCGAGAAACATATCGGAAGAAGCCAAAAAAGTCAAGGCAAACGCCGAACTGCTAAGCCAAAGATATGGCCTCGTGGGCGAATCGTTGAATCAGCGAGTCAGCAAGAGCAAAGGCGATATCATCAGAGCCAAAGAACTACTGCACAAGGCATCCGAGCTAACCGTCGACACACAGAGCAAATTCAAAGACCTCGAGGGTATGGAAAGCGTGTACAAGGATAACGACAAGGCTCTTCGAGACCTCATGGAAGAAGTGGAGAATCTTAACTTAATGATGCAGAGGCAGCTGACTGATTTCGAGTCCAAGGCCCAGCTGTACAGGGCATGTTAAATAACGTTTAGCCGGATCGATAGGTCTTTTGCGGCCCATTCTAAATGTCTTTGTTCGCATTAACTTATGTGCGCTATGCCTTAGCGGATTCGACACCCATCTACTATTTTTTGACCAAATTATTCGGAATTGCATTAAATATTCTGGATTATATTAAATCGCAAAAAATATCTGTTAAGTCGTTGAAACATGCTAAGTTTTACTTAATTCGAGTTTTTCAAATATTTACAATACTATTTTTTACATGTAAAGAAAACACTTTCTAAGTATATGCATGTAAAAGGTCTGATCACAATCCTCGAATTGCTTACACCATTGGTAAATTACAGAAAAAGATTATATTATCATCAGAGACGAACATTCTCTAATAAAAATATTAAAATCATCAAACTTAATAAAGGAAGTAAGATCATTAACTACGCTGCGTGACTTAGTATTAGTACTTATATACAATGTAGTCTTAGACCATTCTTGCTTAATAGATCCACTACATGATAATCAGATTTTTATAGATTACAAAGCGAAAAATAACTCGGTCATTTCTTTATATTATTTCACTAACCATTATCAATCAATAGATTAGTAATGCATTTTTTGCATTTATATTCATTCACAAAATTATTCTTACTCAAAACTTTAATTACATATTGTTTAATTGGAAAAACATTTATAAGAGATTCAGAATTATTAAGAATTTCTAGAAAAGCTAATATACAAAAATGGAAATATTAACAGCTAATGTAGTTAAAAAATTCAATTTGAAAATGTAATAATTGAATCAAAAAATTAAAGAAGGAAAGGTAAAGCTTAACAACAAAATTTCTCTCGACGATTCTTCCAAGCGAGTGCCATACATAAAACTGAAAGAAAAATAAATATTTAAATTATTCAGGATACTCGTACCGTCAAAAATGCAGAAAGTAAAGGAATATACGAGACTGTAAATATACAATTAATAATGACAATTTTGTGCATTTTTATGTATTCTTATGAAATACAATAGAATTATTAGTATAAGTGAATAATTAAATAGGTTAAAATAAAATTTAAATGTTTTGATAAAAAGTTATTTACACATCTTTGATACTGCTTAAAAAAATATAAAAAGGAAAACAATTTTATAGTCTTCATTTATATAGACAGGAATATTAACTTTAGTAATTATTTTACTAACATGGAAAGAATCATTTGGATTAAGAAACATTTATTTTTATTATATTTTGTGGTTTAAAAAATGTACATTGGCTACTACCATGACCAAAGTTTATTTTAGCTAATTAAGAAAGTATTGACAAGATTAGGCAATGAATGTAAACCTAATTCTTTGTTATCCTGGGCCTTTACAAAACAAAGAGTTAAAATATGCAATACTATTTGATACTTGAACCAGACCCAAAGCCTTAAATTTTTATATATTTAATACATTGTTACATATAAGATTATATGAGAATACGATTGTATAGGAAAATATGAAATAGTTAATAAAAAAAATGAAAAAATACATTTACTATGTTATTATATTGTTATTTCTTCTAATTTTAATCATTCATTTTGTACTAGAATTTTACCCTTTGAGAGGTAGGTAATTATTTGTATTCCATGATCAAAGTTATACTTTTATATAAATTGCTTTTTATATATAGCTACAATTATACATAAAAAGCAATTTCAATACAACAAACCTATTTGCATCAATTAGTTCCCGATACTTTAGTTGAGTTAAAAATATGAAATTCATCAAGATTATAAATGTATCAAAATGTAATTTATAGTTTTTAAGCGTAACTGCATAAATTAGTCCAAATGAAAATGTACATTTGGAATAATTCATTTATTACCTCCATTTAGTATAAAAATTAACCTAAATTATTTTAGAAAAGCAAATAAATTACAAGAAATTAAATTTTTTAAAAATAAACACATTTAATTCTAATAATTATAAGTAGTACAAAATTATATTGATCTGATTAAAATTTTTTTTAATATGCCTTATTTCTTAATTTTCATTAACTGAATGTAGCAAGTCCTCTATTTTTCTGTAATTTTATTTAACTGTACCGTAATAATTATGCAAAGATCGTTTAAGATAATAGAAATATTTTAATAAAATTAATAAAAAATTACTTAAAATGAAGATTAATAACTTATTACACCCTTTAATGAGCTGATTATTTTATTGATGACTGTTCATATTTAAAATTTAGTTAATGAGAAAAATGTTATGAATTTGAAAATTAAGCTGCCCATTCACTTTTTTAAAAAAATTAATATTGTAATAAATTTCATTAAGTTTATGTAGTAAAATTAATATCTATTGGATGAGAACAATACACTTAGATTTTTATTTGACAAATTTTGCAATTTTAGATTTTATATATTAAATGTTATGTACATATATTATAATACATAAGTCAAATGTACAGTTATTTCCGTCTTGATTATCCGAGTAATAATAAAATATAAGACTGCAAAATGATAATTTGCTGAAATTTTGTATTCAACCACTATTAAATAATAATTATGTTATGTTTCCCTGCATCCGCTCGAATTTCACTACAACATTGTTTTTGATGTTCATTAGTAATTATACTCCTCCTGGATTTCCGGAAGAGCGCTAAGAACGATTGACCAATCCGACTGTTCCACTATTCATATGAATTATAAGCCAATAGGCAACAAACCGGAATGCCACTTTGGCAACAGTACTGACGGAAATACAAAGTACAGATCAAAACATAGGTACTTATTTTGCTCTCGTAGGGTGGTACGCATATACGCATATATAGTGTACACGCTAAGGTTAGGCTGTATTTGGTCTCATATGGTTTTATGTTTTTATATGAATGTGGTATTAGTGATACCGGGTACACAGTTATACGGACTATGGCTTGGAATGGATCAGGTACGGAATTAGTATAGCCAGCAACAGCAACAGCTGTAATATTTGAGAATGATATCAACGTCAACAAGAATCTTGAAAAAATGGTCTCAGCTGCCAGTGCGGTGTATCCACCTCCGTTTGAGCCTCCGTATGATTGCAGTAATGGTGCTCTCCAACGAATTATTATCATTATATAGTTAAACAAAACAAATAATTTTAAATGTTAGCGAATCGATCAAAACTTGATTGCGAAACAAAGAAAAGAAGTTCTTAATAAAAATGATTGTTCTATGAACTTTGGCTTGAACTGCCTAATGAATTTTGTTCTAATGGAGATTAGGGATTTCCAGCAGCTTTTAGGTGTTTGAGGGACTTTTTAGGTATACTTTGTTTTTTATCATTTCCAAGTCTTAATTTCTTATTCAGGATAAAATACAGCACTATTGAGATTTAATCATTTTTATACATTTGTTAAAAAAAATTACGTTTTTACTTGTTAAATTTACAATTCAAAATTTATAAAGTTCTTTCAGTATACAATAAAATTAAAATTTTTGAAAACTAGTTTATTATATTGATATAATTAAAAACTTTCCGATTTATTTATTTTACATACTAGTATGCTCTCAATTTTAATACAATAAAAATTTGATATTTATTGTCTTTAGTTCTTATTATTTATTAGTGACTGCAAATTTTTCATTTGTAAACAAGATTTCTTTTAAATTAGGAAAAAACAATTTATTACTGTTAAGATTTCCATGTAATCATAAATAGACAATCAGTTTTTCTAGATAGTGACTTTTTGCACCATAGCAATAGTTATAAATTTCGATTTGTTTAAAAATATAGAATACTTTGCCAACTTTAGAGGTTTAGATTGATGAATCACTTAAAGATTTTAACATAGTTAAAACCAAAGACAATAAAAAATTCCAGATACATGCTGGTATGACATCATTGTGATGATGACTCGGACAAATATTGCTGATCACAGAAAGTCCAAGTAGTGAACATCTAGCTCTACTTACTGCCACAAAGAACAAATACCTCCATTTCCAATGCAGTTAACTGTACTATTACCTGTAATTTAATAAATAATTTCAAGATCAGTACATTAATTATCAAATCTCCAAATCTCTTCTGTAGCTCAGCATGTCTCTTTTGAAGCTGTTTTGGGACCTTTCTAACTCACTGCATAAAAGATTAATGAACATAGATTGAGAGAAAAGTTTCCCTGAAACATACATTTAATATTTGCATTGTTATTGACCCCATCCGTATAACTTGACTCTCAAAGAGCACAATTATAGCAGAATTATAATAATCAATTGTTGATAATTAAATTATTTTTGAAAATAAATTTTTTATTATTACAGTACAGTATTATTTTAAAATTACAATATAAATAAAGCTTTTAATGACAGCAACATTTTATTTGAACAATTCAATTCAGTTCAGTGTATTGTTGCTGTTATACTTACTAAAAAGTAATATATTGGAGTCACTGTTTGGATAGAATTATGGTATATGGAACGAAGCAATTGTGTGATTAGCTATCCATCCGCTGCAAGCGCAGGAGCCACCATATCAGTCATCTAAGATCGGCAATATTTATTGCATATATTAAACTTATGCACCATAATTTTACAATTATAAATTATTGAAGAAAAATAATATTGCGAAAATTTCTGTCCAGCATTTCAATATTATAACTTTACATTTAAACCCCACCTATTGAAATACACATTCTGATCAAATTTATTTGTCATTTTGCCGATAATTTCTATCGAGCAATTGAACTATGCAATATAATTACCCAACAATTTATCTCGAGCCAATTTATTACAAAATTGTCTAATGATATAAATTATTAACCTGTATTAAATATTGACATACAGGATCAGTCACCTTATATACAAGGTATCTTTGTACACTTGGTATACAAAATCCTGCTGTGTATACGAAGATACATATATCCGACTACAATTTTTAATATTAATAAGGCGTATTTTAAGCGAGCTTATGTATTCTCAATAAAAATACAGCTGGAATGTCAAATATTTCGTGATTTGTTGACCATAGTTTGAGCAAATATGAAGTTGCTTATACTTCGATAACATAAAATATATGCTGGAGCTGTTTTAAATTTTATTCCGTTCTGAACTTTAAATATTGGGAATAAAAGATATAAGCAGACGAAGAAATGGATGGTTCTTAGACTACGTTCTTGCTCACATGTATACGCGTGCGGTGATCCAGTCACTGCTTAGTGTTGCAAAAAGACACATACTCGTTGTCAAAAGAATGGTACAATATCGCTTGCGGCTCGGCTCGCAAGCGAGAGTTTGGGGGTCGGGCTGATCGGCGCACGCGCCGCGGAAGTCGAGCGCGCAGCGAGGAAGTCTGCAGTAGCGAGGGCTCGCAAACAATCGGCCGGCTGTCTCTCGGAGCGTCTTGGACCCGGAGGCTGGTGAGTCACAGCCGGATGGGCTATCGATTGGAGCGCAAGGCGCGAGCGGGCGCGAGGGAGAGGAGCCTGGACCCCGCCCCCGCCGGGCCCTCGCCGACAGTTGCAGGCCGCCGGGCCTGCCCAGCGCCCATTGTACCTCTGGCCCAGCTGCTGAACCGCGCGCACCGGCCGAGGGCAAATCTCCGGGTTTCGCGAGGTCGCGGCGGAGACGCGCTGCACGAGGCACGAGCGTCGCTCGCCGTCGGCCGCGCATATTCAAATGACGACGCCTGGGAAACGTCCGTGCATACATCGTCCCGTCTAACATATGCAGTTATGCAGGGGCCCCGACTTTTTCGGTTCTATGGAAGCCACTTGTCAAAGTCGCTTTAAAATTCGGCTCCCCGCGGGGCTCACCGGGAGATGTTAATCGGCTATTGATGGTGATCGTCTGGATGCGTCACTTTGCCTTGAATTGTGGGTCAGCAGTCGCTGTCCAATGCACTCGCCGTTCGATTGGTTACTTCTTATTTAATCATTTGCATAATTTAATTAGATTGCCTCGCCTCGATGGATGCTCAATATATATATATATGGAGCTTGGGTATTTGTATGAAATACAGCGCGCGCGAGCGTACACCTATTTAATATTGTCAACGCGATAAAGGTTGCGTCAATCGAGCAGGTAATTCACTAAACATTGTAAAATTCATTAAAAGTGTTTACTGCGTTAAATGCTAACCTGTCTGAGAACGAAGGTTTTTCGCTAAACCGCATAGTAATGTTAGGTGAAAATTTCCATGGCTTTATCCAGTGGTTCACGCGTGTTTTTATTTAAGCTCGGTCTATATATAACGTTAATTTTGAGAATATCTATACGCGGGTTATACGTATAATTAGCTTAGCGCGTGCGTATACTTGTCAGACACGGTAAACATATTCCTAAATATATTCCCAAAGCGTATATAGGAAGGCCTTTATAAGCTATTTATGAATTAGTAATAACGATTAATGGCACTGTTGATTGGACTTTGTAGGTCCGAATAGGTGTACCAAAATCCGATTCGCGTCGACAAATTGGAATCGGATATTATTATATATATAATGCGTAAAAAAGTCGTGTTTGAGCTTTCAGAAATTCATTCCGGAAGTTTAGCTTATGAATCCCTCTGAGAATATCGAGGAAAATACATATGAATGCGCACGTGATACGTGATCACAAATAGACTACACCTATTACAGCGTGTGCGGCGTTGGCGAGTGTTACTTTACCTCGGCATGAGCGTGTATCGGCAAATATTCGATAAAACTGGATATAAATCGGTTATAGCTTAAACGCGAGGAACGGGCAAGTGATCGTGAGCCCCAAAAGTCTGTCGCATAAGGCGCCTGGAACTCGGCGGCGGGCGTAAGTAAATATAAAGCCGGGGCGGGAGTGCGATGCGCACGTGTGCTGCTCGCGCGCACACGAGCAGCTGAGTAACGCGGTTGACTAATGTATATATACACAGGGAGCGCGCGGAGATGAGAATAATAGAGAAAGCGGGGGCAAATTCGAGGGAGTCGCGCGACGAATGCCGTTTTCCAGATGCATCGAGCCTGCGCGGCAACCCGACATCTACACACGTGTGCGAGGGGAATTCGTAGGGAGTAAAGGCTCGCTCGAAGGATTAGCCATTGAGTCGTCCCGAGACTGCACATTTATACAGTCGAGCGCGCGATTGACGACAGTTTACACAGTAGGACTTGTCGAGTATTAGGTCTGCCCTAGGCAGATGCGCGGAGGTTTGCTTCCACACAAGGGCACGGGAGAGAAAATGAGTAGAGGAATCGCGAGGCAGGCGTATCGAGAGGGCGAGATCGAGAGGCTGTCGCGTGGCGGGGGCTCGCCACCGACCAGATGGATAAAAAGGGAAAGAAAGATGGGCAGTCCGGGCGGAGGAGCCGACGGGAGCCGCGTTCGCGCGTGCCCCGGGTGCGAGAGGAGCCGCCGGGCACTTGGGATTTGGCGCACGCGGCGCCGGCGAGCTTGCGAGGGTGGCGCGCGGAGCCTCGGAGGCGGGAAGCGGCCGGCGGCGTGCGAAAAGGGCGGCAGGTAGGGGGCCGGGCCAGCTGCCGGCGGCGGCGGCGCGCCGGCGGCTCGGCGCGCGGCGCTCGGCAGTCGAGGCTCGGCCGCGCGCGCGTGCGGACCTGTGCGAGGCCGGTGCGAGCATGCGAGAGCGCCCCGGGGCCGCGGGCGCAGCAGAGGCTTATCGCGGCGAGCGCCGGATGCCGGCGGGCCAGGAGGCCCCCGCGCGGCAGGGATGCAGGCGAACGCGAGCCTCCCCGGCGCGGCCGCCCACTTCCCCCGGGGCCTGACGGTCTTCGCCGCGGCCTGCGCCATCCTCTTCAGCGTCGTCGGCGTCCTCGGTGAGCACAGAGCGGCCCTTGTGCGGGGCCGGGAGGGCCGCGCGCCCGCCGCCGGCAATTAAAGCCACTTGGCGCGCAATAAAAATCACGCGGTCGGCCGGCGCGCATCTGGGGCTTTGGCCGGAGGGGCCGGCAATTGATAGCGCGCGCCGCGGCTCCGAGTCATCCCCGCGGCCGCGTAAACGAGCTCAACGAGCTCCGCGGGGAGGAAAGCGCGCCGGCCCGCCGCCTCGCCGCGTGCGCCGCGGCTATTTCGGGCCCCCATCGCGCGAGCCTTATTTAAGCCGGCTTCCGCGGCCCCCGGCCCCCGGCCCCCGGCCCGGGGGAGCCGACCCACTTGCGGCCCCGAGCCACGGCAATCACCTGACCCCGGATGCGGCTTGCGCAACTGCCCCGTCCACCGCCTGTCCACCTTCCCGCGCCAATGCCTCCAGCCCCCCGCGATCTTTCGGCTTCCCATGCGCTAGTGGGCCGCTCGTCACCCCTGCCACGAGTGGCTCGTCATGCTTCCGCCCTGCCTATGCGCCACCGGCCCTTTTTATCCGCGGCTCCATTCATTAAGCAGAAAAAACGTGCCGTTTCAACGCCAAGATGAATTTCATGACTAATTGTTATTGTGCTATCGCGGCTCTTTCCTTGTTCGTTAGAATTACGGTACTCTGTATGAAGCGTCATTGATTACTGGCCGTGTGCGCAAGCCTCTACGACGTTCGTGATACTCACTGCCTAGGGACGCGACGCCTGCTTGAACTTGGTACAGAGAAGTGGAAAAGTCGTTCAGCCCGGGAATTCGCGCGGAATCGATAAGCCGAGCAGAGTCGAGTCTGGCGAGTTTCCCGCGTCCTCGGCAACGGTCACCGGTTCTCCGGAAGCCCGCAATATTGCCCGGGACCGATCGACTTACCCTGGTCGAGAGCACGCGCGCATGACAAACAGCGGCTCGGCGAAGGCCCGCCCGAAATAGCCCGGGGCCGGCGGGCCTCCGGGCGGCCGCAGCGAGCCCGGCAACAAGTGGACACAAGGGCCGCCTATGATGACACGGGGGGGTTTGGTTCGCAGGCAACCTCGTGACAGTGGTGGCCTTGTTGCGGTACGCGCGGCTCCGCCGCCACGCGACCACCGCCTTCGTCATAAGCCTCTGCGTATCGGACCTGATCTTCGCGGCGGTGAACCTGCCCCTCACGGCCAGCCGCTACCTCAACGAGGCTTGGGTCCTCGGAGACACCCTGTGCCAGATCTTCCCCCTGTTCTTCTACGGCAATGTGGCCGTGTCCCTCCTCAGCATGGTGGCCATCACCATCAACAGGTACGTACGTCGCGCCCGGCCGCTCATCCTGTCGCCAGCCAAGGAATCGCGTCGCGAGCGCCCTGGTAGAAAGCTTCGGCTCCTCTCTCGACAACCAGCGTCTGAATCGCAGCTTACGTGGATCTAAGCGACGTGCAAGGCATAACCTACCAGTACTGCACATGTGTACGTACTGGCTGTATCTGATTCAACGTATCGCATCGCACGTATAGTTTGCAACGGTATACATGACTTTGAGTTTAAGCTCACGGAGATAAACTAAAATATGAAAATATTTATCAGCAAGTGTGTGCTGAGATGACGCAAATGCGCACAACTTAAAAAGCGAATTATCACGTCCAGCAAAGAGTGGTATAACATTGTAAAAAGTGTATCGATGCAATAGTTCCAAATAGCTGACTTGTGGCCGCAACAGACAGCCAAACTTGAGCGCCCTCACAACACGGTGAATATTCTCCGTTTAATAATCCCTCGGTGCAGTTCTACCAGGGCGCTTGTTTCGAGGTACGCGCAGAAACGCTCGGCTCTATCGCAGGGAGCTTTCGCGGCGTCATTATCGGCTCGTTTGCGCCTAACCGCATTTCCCCGGTGATTAGCGAGGACAAATTTCGCATTATTATCTCGGATTGGCCGCGGGCGGAAAAACAGCCTCGCACTCGCGAGGCGCGCGCCATGACTTATGCGATGCGGGGCAGGCAACAATAACGATTGCGCTCGATATTAATCGGTGCACATGCAACCGGGAGGCCGGGCCGGCTCGCTTGGGCCATTAATCACGGATCTCGGACAAGGGGATTCTTTGTCCGGCGGGCGCGCGCGCGTATACACAAACACGTCCCTTGGCGGGCGGCGCGGGCGGATCTCGGGCGGCGCGCAATCGGCGCGATACGTACTTGGAAGCTCGGCGTCTACTCGCGCTGCCGATAAAGCGACTTGTGCCGCTCGGGAATTCTTCGCCGCGGCTCCAGTGTCCGTCGCGGCGCGGCTGCACACCGAGACAGTGTATTAGTCCGCCCGCGGCAGGCGCTCGCGGGGAAAGCCGATACCTCGGGCCCGGCGCCGCCCGCCCGCGCCCCGCTCTCGCGACTCGGAAGCCGCCTTTATTTCGGATCGCGCGGCGTCGCGCGCCCCACGCTCACCGGCTTATACGTTCTATAAAAAGAGCTTTATCTAATGACGCGGGGAGGCAAACAAGGGATCAAGCGGCGCTCGGAATACGGAGAAGCCGTTCCCGATAGCCGAGCCCTCGGCTCGCGCGGGGGCCGGGACGCCGGGCGATAGGGCAAGGGCCGGTTGCCATGGCAGGCGGTGCCCGCGCGAGGGTGGACCGACCGGCGGAGGATGGGTTGCGCCGATCGGGCGTCGCCGAGATGAATAATCGAGCCGGTTGACTAAGTCCCGCGGCAGAAGAGCCACTTATCTCCGGTGATTCAGCCGGGCAGCCTCCGAGCTCCCGCGTCCCGCGCTCCCACGCTCGGCACCCATGCGCACCCTCTCTGTCCTCAGGTACGTCCTCATCTCCCGGGCGGAGATGTACGCGCGGATCTACACGCAGCGGGGCATCGCCCTCATGCTCCTGGGCATCTGGACGGTGAGCTTCTCGCTGCTGGTGCCGCCGCTCCTGGGCGTCTGGGGCACCCTGGGCCTCGACCCGGCCACCTTCTCCTGCACCATCCTCAAGAAGGACGGCCGCAGCCCGAAGAAGCTCCTCTTCCTCGTGGGCTTCCTCGTGCCCTGCCTCGTCATCATCGTCTCGTACCTCTGCATCTACTGGCGCGTGCGGCGCAGCCGGCTCAACCTCGAGGCCCACTCGGCCCACTCGGCCCGGCCAGCCGCCCGGGGCTTCCAGAAGCGCGAGGACTCGCGCGTCACCCGGCTCATGCTCACCATCTTCCTCTGCTTCCTCCTCTGCTTCCTGCCCCTCATGCTGGCCAACCTCATCGAGGACAAGATCAAGGTGCCACTCCTGCACGTCGTCGCCTCGCTCCTCGCCTGGGCCTCGGCCGTCGTCAACCCCTTCATCTACGCGGGCACCAACAAGCTCTACCGCGAGGCCTACCGGCAGCTCCTCTGCTCCAGGCGGAACAAGGCTAAGATTGCGGGCCCCGGGCCCCAGGGTCCGCGCGTCCTCCACTCCCACTCGAGCAAGCTCTCCTCCCAGCCCTGCTCCTAGCCCCGGCTCCCAGACTCCCGGACTCCCGGACACCCGGACCTCCGAACCCACCGGCACATTCCACGGCCCAAGGACCCGGCTGCGGATGCAGAGGAGCCCGAAGCTCTCGACACCCCACCTCCACGCCAAGCCACTTGGCCTCGCGGCGAAAGCCCGCCCCACTCGATATATGCTTATAGAGATGCTTAAGTAGCTGCCCGGCGAGGCGCGGGGGGACTTTTTACAGGCCCGCCTCGCGCCGTAGCCGACCGTCTAGTGCGTAAGCCTCTTTTATCCAAACCGTAGCGCGCCTACGCCGACCGGACCGGCGTACTAGTTTTATTAATGTATTTATTAACTCGGAACTCAGTCAATTAATCCAGACCAATTGATACCAAAGGAAACTATGTGGTCGGGGACTTCAAAGGGGAATAGAGCCATCTGTACGGCGTGTCTTTCTCTACCAACCATCCAAACATGTACATTCGAAACGATGCGACCTACCTGCCAATCGGAGCAACGTCTTTTCATTGCTATCGGCTAAATTCATTATCCATAGGTGTCAATTTCAATACAAGTCCATTTGAAGAATGACGCTCGTTCAGCGTTCGTGAGATTCAACGACCTTTTATCCCCGACCCCACCCAACAGCTCTGCCATGATTCAACGCCAAAGCACAATGTATTACTTTGTCTGCGCGTAAAAAAATGTGGTACGATTTTTGTAGTAATTATTTATGAACACATAAGAATAAGATACTGACAACTTTATTACTTTGTACTTTCGAACTACCGTCGAATATACATACTTCCGTGTGACAAAGTTACACCAAAGTTTTTAATTGTTATACATTAAGGCATCGATGACAATAATCGATTTAAAATACAGAGATTATATTTCATAATGCACATTGACTTGACTTATTTATTCCTTCGTCATTTACACACTTGTACAATTAGGCTTAGACCTTATAAAATCTTATAAGATAAGGTTACATTTTTTTTCTTTCTCAAATTTCGTCAATATAAATTTCTTCAATATTGACTGATATAAATGACAGATAAAAATATCCGCTTTTTTTTAAACATTATTACAAATGCGCAATAAATAGAGTATAAAATTGAAGCTATAGTTATGTTTAAAAATATAAAAAGTGGCCTATAATACAAATGCATTGTTATATTATCTACACTTACTGTGACTTGCCGAAAATTTGCAGTCTCAGTAACAGTACGTTTTTTGAGTATGAATCAGTCTATAAAAATTTTCTTTTAAATTTGATTATTGTTCACATGTAAGTTCATCTTCAAAAATGTAGAAATATTTAGTCTTAAAGATACTATAATATCTTAATATGTAAAAATGGACGGAAACAGTATCATCGAACGATTTTCTTCGTTACGATTGCTGAGATTTCTCTTAAAATAAAAAACTTAAAATATGTTTAAAAATCCTACTAATACTCTAAAAATTTCAAACTGTAAATAAAATCTTGACAGTTTCAAGTAAAAACAGTAAAACAAAATCCATCTCGGTTGAGTCAACTTAAAATCAATCTGGTAACAAACATTGTATTTTGTTATTAAAATAAATCCTTTTAAATAAAATGCGAATGCAATCAAAGAACTGTTCGATGATTGACTTGAGTTTCAGTTAAGTACAAAGAGATTCATCTTTGTTGATATAGATAAGCTGTGGAATGGAATAGATTGGACTTAATTCAATTCTAATTCTGGTCTGTACGGTTCAGTGATTAATGTAATAGGGTAAATTGGTAATATATCCTGAAAAATAAATACAAATCATTTAGTTACGATTTATACAATTAAACTCACATCAGTGATCTTTTTAAATGCAAAATTTTTCAAGCATGTTGATATTCAGTCGGATTAGACATTACTTAATCAAAAAAACTCAAACTCACCAATCGTACTAGTTCATCAAAAGTCGGTCTGTCCTCCGGATCGACTAACCAGCAGGAGCTCATTACCTCGTAAATAGGGTCAGGGACGTCTCTCAACTGTTCGAGCCTTCGGCCATCATTTAATGCATCTTCTACGTCACTATCCATTTCTAAAGTAGAATAGGGAGTGCCGCCCATGCTGAACATCTCCCACAACAGAACACCATAAGCCCATATAACACTGGGCTGCTGCTTCTTGGGATTGCTAAAACACTCAATCGCCGTCCATCTCGCATATTTGACATCTTCCAACGCATACTTTGATAGACCTGCAAGTCAAAATAAAAAATATTTTTATTATTGATCAAATTGCCATAATACAATATATTCGTATTAATAATCATTGTTTAAATCAGCTATAAAACATAAACTTTATAAATTCGGAAGCATTGAATTACCGTGACCCATTAGCTTGGGTGTCCAGTCATTATTTAGACCGACACTTCTCGCACACACACACTCGTGTACGATCTTGAGACTGTCTAGGTGCCGAAGTGCATCGGCCACGCAGGCACCAATACGTAGAATTTGCTCGTGAGGAAAATGATCGCCGGATCTCGCGGCTAAAAGGCGCATTTTTAAACTTTGTGCTGGTTGTTCAAACGCTACGAAAAGTGTATCTGGAGTCTCGCAGTTGCCTATCAAGCTCGCCATATACTTAGACGTTCCTGCCTTTATGCACACATCCAACTCTCGTAGCATTTTTCTGTAAAATATTTGTGTAATTATATACTTTGGAATAAAATTCAATAATTGTAAAGTCAAATGAAAAAAATTACCTTTTTTCAGAGCCCTTAAGCAAGGTATCGGAAATTTTATGAATTGATACAGGTACTGGAATAGAATCTCTCTGAACTGTTCCAGTATGAACATAACCGAAACGTCCTCTATTCACAGGATTTGGATCAAAGTTTAAAGCGTTTTGTGGTATACTCCAAACTTTACTCTTTAATTCTTGATAATGATTTGTTCTTTCTGGAATGTCTTCTGGAATGTATGCCATATTATCAACTTCGTACATTGGTCCTTGAAGTGTCAACTCTTGTTGTTCAGGTAACCTTCGCATTCGCACCTGTAATTAAATATCAAGAATTATAGTTTAAAAATGTTCACGATACGCTTTTATTAAAAAATTTACCTCTTCTGATCTCTTACGAAGTACTAAGAAAATCATAACAGATGCCAGCAATAAGAGGCCTAAAAATACTATTAAGACCCAGAGTACAATATTAGCAGGACTTATTGTACTATCCTGTTGATTATCATAAATTTGAAGTTTGTGAGTATTCGTTGTTAAATCTGAATAACTGTACTGAACTTCCCCTCGGATTCTTGATTCAAGAGCAATACCAATCTACAATTTTTAATTATCTTTTAGATTTTATTACAACTTTAGATTAAGTATCATCTAATAATACTTATTTTCTAACCTGTGGCAGTCCAATGTTTTCATTTAATGGAGCATTGTAATATCCACCTATCATTCTTCCATCTCCTACTACAAAACGTTTGAACTGAGGATAATCTGATACCTCAAACTTACCTGTGATGTAGTAACCTAAACCTTCTCTACTGGCTTTCTCATAATTATCATAAACAATGTCATTTCCTACTGGGGGAACTGTTCCAGACTGCACTACCACAACATGGTAAAAGGAAAGAGGACCATTTTCACTGCTACCAGCAGAAATATCAATGGTAACAGTTTTTTCACTCCTATCTAAAATGATAGGAGACTCTGGTGTATTTGGTGGACCTAATCGAGTCCAATCTATCGTATAAGCTTCATCACTTGATCCTTGAGTATTTGATGCAAAAATCGTCAAATTGTATTTAGAACCTGGATGCAAACCATACAATGTTGTCTCATTAGAGAATTCACCCTGGACATCAGCTTCAATTGGAGGCAGTGGAAAAGAAGCTGAGGTCTCTATGGCAGTGGCTTTTAAAGTATAAGAAACTATCTTCCCATTTGGCACATCTGGTGGTTGCCAAATTATTTCAAGTGAATCTTGATTATAATTTGTAACTGCTACCCTACGTGGAGGACTCGGACCTGTAATATTAAATTCAGTTTTATAATAAATTCTTAAAATTTAAATATTTAAATATTTAATTATTTAATGCTGTCATTAATTATGTTTTTTAAATTTAAATTTCAAAATTTAACTTCACCTTTTTGACCAGTAGAATAAATATTAATCGCTTCATCAGATCCACAAAATATTGATGGATCTTCTATACAAGGATTGTTACAATTATCCGATGGTCCATTTTGTCCATAATGGCTACCACAATAACATTGATGACCATTCATCAATCCAGCAAACCTATTAAATTAGTTGTGATTAGTATTTACAAAATAGAGTTAATTTTAATTAAAATTCAAACTTAAATATCTCTACACAATTTTAAATAACATTGGAATTTCAAATGAAAATAAATGAAAATGTGAATTAATTCTTATACATCAAAAATTAGTTTATTCTTTTAATAACAAACATAATCTTTTGGTATTTAATTAACTTACATTCAATAAAAAAATTTATATCAAATTACTACTAATCTGTAAGCTGTTTGTTAATCAATATCGTAATTTGAATTTTGATAATGTTTCACAAAAATAAATCATATGTTTATATAAAGCAATGTGAAAGTAAATACTGACATGTAGTATCTTGCTTTGCATTCCCGAATGCATTCAGAAGGAGAATTGACTCGTCTGGCGACCAGTACCGGGAGGTCGGGTTTCAGAGTAGTGCTCTTGAAGCACCCAATGCTTTGTTGGCCGAGCACCTGAGCCACTCCCAGGACGCCCAAGAGAAACCTCAAGATCCAGTTGGGAGTCATCCTGGTTCCCCAAATGATGCATTCACTGTTCCTAAGGTGGCAGGGGCCCACCGCGATATTCGAGAGATCCTCGACTTCCTCGGCTTCCTAGCTGAATATAATTACACTAACTGCATGTTGGGCTGGGTCGGGGCGTGTTAATCGAACAGGATAGGAAGTGCAGCAGCGAGACTGAGTCAGCGTAGGTGCGTTTTCAAAATGACAACAACGCTGTCTAGGTAAGGTTAGGGCGTATTGTATTGTGCCACAGATGCATACAGAGATTGCCAATATGCGCCTGCAATAGAGCTACGGGCCATGCACGATGCCTTACACGATGCATGCATCGCACATATCGAGCTGCCGTCAGCAGTGCAATCTGGTACGCCCAGCCGCAGCAGCACGACCTCTCGTGGACATTCAATAGAAACACGCCTGTATATAAAAAATTCCGTAAAACAAAATGCGTATGCGTTTATTTTAAATTATATAATAACAAATCATTATATTTAAAAAAACTCGAAATTTATATTTTATGAGTATTGATTAGTAACAATAAGTTTTTCATTAATTAATGTCAAAAGATGTTGTTTGATAAATTATTTTGGTTTATAATTTAATTTCCATAGAAGTTCAAAAAATATTCATAAAAATAATTTGTTTAATTCTTAATAAAAAACGTTTTTCTGCCAATGAAATTTACGAACAATTCATACAATAGCCGTACATAACAGACAAAAATTTTCAGAGTTTATTTGATAAAATTTTATAAAATTTTTCGAGAGATTCTCTTGTCTTAAATAACAAATTTTGCTTGCGACTAGTTTGAGGGAGATGCATATCCAGATAATTATGAAGATGGTTCGATCTATTTGATATTATTTGCAGATTTTAATGAATTCAAAAACTAATTCTATTATTAAAAAATTAGTGTAATTGTATTAATAAATTAAAATCATAAAAATTAAATTACGTCTTAATTAGTATTTTGGTCAATAAATTCTACAAGAGCAATTTTTTAGAATTAGATGACATTTAATTAAAATTGAATTTTATAGATAAAATTAATTTTATTTTGTTCATTTGTTAAGTATTCTATACTGTGACTTTTCAGTATCACTAAGTAAGAATACTATAAGAGTAAAAGCAAAACTTGTATACCTCTGCACCTGCCACGCAGTGTAGATAAGCATCAAGAATGATGCAGACAGAACCAAATGGACACTTTCGTAGTCCATTTTAAACAGTAACTGGTCCTTTTAGTCCCGACTCTAATGGTTAATCCTCACCACATTGAATATTCTGCCGTCTGCTCAGTATAGATATGCTTGATTTGTGGGTGATAACATCAAACTTTAAATCTAAGGATCTTGGAATAATATTGGATTTTGAAAATCGTACATCGTCTGATTGACTACGTATCGAACTAAATGTAAGACAAAAGTATTTATTTAAATTATCTGAAGGTTTAGTTGATCAAAGTTCTTTTTATCAATTTTAAGATTTCTTAGAAATGCAATACAGTGGACAGTTTTGATTATTAAATAATTCATTGATTTACTGAAATATTATATATTATTAGTCTTCTACAGAATTTATTAAAAATTAAAGTTAAGAGTTTAAAAATATGTTATTATTACAATATTAAATATCTGAAATGCTTTATAGTTTTAAAACAGAATAGAAAACTTAAACATATGAACAACTTTAACAATTTTACTTTATGATTATAAAAAGAGTTACATATAATAGTTGAACTAAATTTTCTTACGCAGAAAATTTTTAAAAAATATACACATATCTCTATATTATCTACATATTATGCATGCATATGTCGTTTTTATTCAAAATTATTGCTTATTTGTTTCTATAGCTTTATGACATCCGGAGCATCGTTAGCTAAGCTAAGAACTATAAAGTTAACATGTACTTTGAATTAGATTGAATTAATTTTTAAATTTAATATTTTAAAACTATTATAAGCTTAGAATATAGAGTATAACTTTTGTAGAATCGTTTATTAATGTTATATTAACATGTGTTTTATGATTTTATTTATTATGTCTTAATTATATTTAATTTAGCATGTATATTTATTATTTAATTAGTATTATTTTTAGTGCACATTGAGTAAAGAACAAATTCATTGGTATTTATAAATGCTGAAAGAAGAGTGATTTTCAGATAATTCGCCTTTATAGTTGTTATATGTATATAATTTAGTTATATTTTTTATGGTGACATAAATCCTTCAGCATAGCTACATCTGTAAAAGTCAGTATGATGTATGAGTTGAAAACATATTGTTAAGGTACAGCTATATATACTTAAAAAGTATTTTACTTTCGTTACTCAATTCATAAATATTTGAAAATTTAAAAACAATTTTTTATGATTTTGCGATGATCTATTTAGTAAAAAATAAAAATACGCGCAAAAACTAACCGTCAAATAAATTTCCAGCATTCGTTTTAATTTTTCTGACCATGTAATATTTAATAAAAAAGGGATACACTTAACTGTCAATTCAGAAGATATTACCTGTTGAATAGATACAGTCGAGGTTTAAGCTTTTCATTCTTATAATCAGCTCAAGTTTCTTACCACTAGTTTCGAATGCATGAATTGAAGTTGAATCAGTTACTAGCAGGAGATTCTCAAATAGATAGGTCTTAAAATATAAATCGAAACATTATCCTCATAGTCATAGTAAACGTATACATAGGCCAATTCCTTTAAATGGAATACATAAGAGTTTTCATTATCTAAATATGCAAAACTTATTAATTAAACAACGTATCCGTATAAAGCCATTTGTTTTAATACATGAAAACATTATCACATTGCAATTATAATACCAATTATCATATTATTAATTGCTTATATACGCATTCTAAAATATAAAAAATGGGTTTTTATTATTCATAATAGTTATCCTTGATTCTACGTCGAAAATACTAGAAGATTTCGACCGTTCCGGAACAATAAAAAACTAAAAGGTTACATCAAGATAAAGGAAATGTATTGCACGCGGTGAGCAGGTGAAAGTGTTCTAAATACGAGATATCTTTGTTAGCTATGTCGTTGAAGTTATAATAAAATATGAGCTTGCAGTGACTAATCGAAATACACGTTTAATTTTAATTTCGTCCTTGTAAAAGTTGAAAAATTTTGCTTTTACTGTCTGGCATAAAGCAAATCAGATTTTGAATTCCAAATGTCTACATTAGCTATGTGCTATTTTTACATAATTACTTACTCAAATGCCAAGCCCTTGTTGATGGGGCGCAGTGCACACGAGCTGACCATTTGAAATGAAAAAGGATATTATAAACTGCGATCGATCGTGTACGCGGGTCAAAGGTGTCAATCCGCCCATATCTGGCGGGCCATTAAGTAGGGAAGGCTAGTGCTGGCGAGGGTAAGAGGGCCACACCGACCTTGCCGTGCGCGATTGGGCGTCCTTTCGCGCCCTCGGCGCCAGTAATTGGGGGTCAATGCGGGGGGCGCGTGCGCCGGGCCTAATTGGCTCGGGGCTCTGGCGGTCGCGTCGCGCGCCGATCGCCGATCGATCGGCCAGCCACGAGATCGTCGCATTAGGGGCGCGGCCGTAGCTTCCGGGTAAAGCGGACCGGGCGCGATAAGGTTTGGCGGTGCGGGGCGCACGCGAGAGGAGGCGGCGTGCGGCGCATCCCTTGGTCGCGAGGCGTCGGGGGCGGCGCAGTCGCCCGGGCGACGGGGCTAACAAGCCGGGGCGGCAGGCCAGTGGGCCGCGACACGTCGCGGAGGCTGCGCCGGCGGCATGGTTAACCGCAGGGACTTCCGGGCCGCGGTCCAGGGCAGGACCAGGGCCCCGAGGGTCGTCCCAGCATTCACCATCCAGGCTCTCCAGGTGGGTGGCTCACCGCGGGCCGCGCTTGGAGGTTAACCCGCCCAGTATCTCCGTGCGCGTACCTATGCTCCGGTGCAATGCTTGTTCTTTCGTTTCTTTTGAGTCGTCGTTTTCACAAAACGAATTGGCGAACAGGGGCTACTTGTTTGAAAAAGTCATTGGAATAGGCATTACTCAGAGGATAAATAATAATAATATAACGAGGTTGTTGGGTGAGTGCAGGAGAATACGGTGGTAGCCAAGCCGCCGCGTCAGAGCGTCTACAGCGAGCGTCCCGTGAAGGCGGTCATGTTCCGCCGCTACTACGACCAGGGCCTCTTCCCTGTGGCGATCGAGGTCGAGGGCGGCGTCGAGCGACTCTCCTGGAAGGTTGGCTTCGATAAGATCGACTACCAATTCTACCTGCCCGTCTTCTTCGACGGCCTTGTCGAGGCGCGCCGGCCCTTCAGCTTCCTCGTCGAGCACGCCATAGCCGACATGCTCCAGGCGGAGGGCGCCGGTGTCAAGGTCCTCCCGCTCCTGCCCCAGCTCATCGTCCCCATTAAGAGTAGGCTTCATTATACGTCCTACCGATCATCCCGCGGGAATGCCCTGAGATCCTGAACTTCTCTCGCAATGCACGTTTGAGCATTCCAAAAGAAGTGAAAAATTGTATTGTTACATACTTACTGTTGGAAGTCGATTTATCGATCATATCCATTTCTGTTGAAATTGCATACACTATAGCGTATATTTACCCATGAAATTATTTTTAACTTTATCCGTAATATGTTGTACTCGAGGTTGCACAACGATACACCTACTAAATGTACACTTCTGACTTTGTAGACTATTTTCTTTAAAAACAGCTAATTTTTCAGTTACAATTTATAGAAACAATTAATATACAAATATTAATCATAAATATTATTGCCGTTTAAAGCATTTCGAAAAGCTTTGTCAAAAATGTATACACTAACAGGAAAACAAAAACATCAACATTAAGAAACATTTGGTTCATATGTTTCTCTATTAATAATTTTATGCATATATTTAATACTGGAAAACGGACAAGACTCCCGAAAAAAGAATATTCACTTTGCGTAAAATAGCTGTCGACATTCCACACTGCTGCACCCCTCTGACCCGCTTCAACTACCCTTCCTCTCTAACCTAGTGCGTCCTCGGTAGAGTCCCTAGATACGAGGATACTGGTGAACGTTGGGAAGACGTCGCGGATCCTCCAGCACTTGGTGCGCAGCGGTAACTGTGTTGGCGAGGCCCTCGTCCCGTACTTCCGACAGATCCTGCCGACGCTCAACCTCTTCAAGGAACGGAACGGTGAGTCGCTCGCAAATCGCCGGTAAAGTCCTGTGACGACCGTAATCATTTCAGTTAATTGCGGCGAGGAAATTGACTACTCTACCCAAAGAGGCGACAACGTCGCTGATATAGTTCAGGAGACACTCGAGGTCCTCGAGGCGCATGGGGGCGAAGATGCCTACATCAATATCAAGTACATCATCCCCACCTACGAGTCTTGCGTGAAAAATTAGGTCCGACTAGCGGGAGGAAGCGTATTATTGTGTGTAAATAACTAATCATTTCTCCTTGAAACGAAATCTCTGTACAAGCGCTATTGCTTTGTAAAGCTTAATTGCACGCACCTTAGCTTCCATCTAAATTTAATGAAATACATTCAAAATTAGAAATCATGTTTGAGTATAGTGAAGATAATTGCTCTGTTTGAATATTATTTTTTTGTCGTAGCAGTTTAACAAAAGCGATCTAACAAAACTATGTTGATAATGATTGATTAATCAGAGTATAAGTAAATTATTATTTGGATTGAAATAATAGGTATACTTTAAAAATGAATTTGCAGTGAATTATATTTGTTTTTTCAAGTAATGAGAATTAAAAAGATAACTATAAAGAAATATTAGATAAGATTTTTCTAATTGATTAATTTTGTATAATAAATATTTACTGTGTATAATAATATTTTCTAATGTCTCACTTGTAGAATTCAATAATTATTAAAGCGCAAATTAGTAATTAAATGATGTAAAGTATAAAAAGAATGTTTTTAAAACAGTCGTATCTAGCAAAATAAGCATGTAGTTTTATTTTAAGTATAATAAGGGGACAAGTAAATTTGTAAATCCAATTGTTAAATGGTAACACTTGAAACATACATTTAATGCACGTTTATTTGTTATAATCTAATTTTATTTCGCTTGATTCATTTTTACCTTTTTATAATTTTAATAATAATGTTAAGTCTAATAATTCTTAATATTTTTATGTAAAGTAAATTTTTAATCTACAATTAATTATCGAAATGAATTGCTTCGTTAATTCGTTTATTTAATTGTACATAGTTACAGTTTAATTCTTTATATTTTGTCTATTTTATTTCTTTTCTTTTCTTATTTATTATTTTAAATATGATTTTTATTAGATTGCCATATACTCGTGAAGTTGAAAGTAAATCCGAAATTTACAAGCTATCTTAAATAATTGACTATACTAAAACAATTGATTATAATCTAGCCAGTAACTGTTAATCAAAACATTTTTTCGGAAATATTATGTTTGAATATAGATCATATATTCCAAATATATATAAGTAAGTTAATTATGAATGTTAAAACGATATTTATTATTCATAAATTATTATTCTTATATTATTGTTTATGTTACCAAATTGCTTACTATGCTTTGTAAAGACAAACGATTCTTATTTTCTTTTGAATAATTAATACATTTTATACAGTCCTTAAACAGTGTTTGCCAAAAAAACCACAATCTTTTGCTGTCTATGTAAAATATCTTGTGATCAATATATAAATAAATTTATTAAAAACAAAAGACAAATATTTGATTTATCAATTAAATGTAATATATATATTAAATAATTTTTAGGGATATTGTTTGATTAAAATTGAATTTAATACTTAATTTGCATCTCTTTGCATCATGTATTAAATCATATGCTAATTACATAATGACCTCATAATCTATAGCACTATCTGATTTACTTTTATGTATAATAGGTTAGTACAATGATTCGCGTGTACCACCGCAGCCACATATTATGACATACTTCGATCTAAGTAAAACTATTGCAAAATATACTATATTCATTGATCTAAATTTCGAATACGAATAATCTATCGATGGTTATTAGTAAATATCAGTAGGCAGTCTGCCTTTGTTGATCGCTTTACGTACATCTAGGACACAATGATCTGTATAGTGTAGACCATTGCTGACGAGTAGAGAAAAACTTTAATTTTCTCTATTTGTTTTGTTGTGAATGTTAGATATTTGAATATTGTAATTGTCGACAAGTATAAACAGCCGGGCTACACATAAATTTAAAAAACTTATAAATTTCACGAATTAATTGATACCTGCATATTGTAAGTATACATTTTGGTACTATTATTAATTATGTATGAAGGATTGTATGAAAAAAATAGTGAACCGTCGCCATTGAAATGATAATTTTTTAATTTTTCATAGGCACGATGTTTCTTAAAACACAAATCAAAACTGACCCCGAGCTGGTGGCAATATTTAATAAGGCTCAGAAGTTGCAAAACCGTCTCTGCTGGAGCATTAATCCCGAGGCCCTCCGGCAATACAACGAGTGTCTGTTCCTCGTGGCGATGAGAAGCGGTGATCTCGGAACAATGCAGTTTTTGCTAGAATTGGGAGTAAGTGCAAACACAAACTCTCCGGCAGCGAAATTGTTGAAGAATTATTTTGAGCTCGAAAACGAAGTATACTCTGCTTGGGAGTTCCCGCCAGTCCTATTTTACGCCGTGTCAACAAAAAACATCGAAATGGCCAGGCTGCTCGTACGATTCGGAGCGGATACGAGCCAGAAATGCTGGGGCTATGCAGCCCTAGACGCCGCTCTCCACTTCATCCCGGAGCGCAGCCTTGCCCTCGAGTTCATGAAGTTGTTCCTAAATGCCGGAGTGAAGGAGAACAGTTACTTCTTATGGACCCAGCGCGTGGCTTTCGACATGGCTTTCGAGTCCGACGACGAGGCGCTAGCGATTCTCTTGACTAAGCGCGGTGTTCTGCGGCATTTGAACCTCCTGGGGAATAGTCAAGGCTGCACGCCGTTGCTTTTGGCCGTGACAAAGGGTTGGATCAACACGGTGAAGCTGCTCCTGGAGGCCGGCGCGGACATCTGCAGTCTGAGGAACAGGGCCGTGCTCCAGGTGGCCATCGAACACCGGCACAGCGACATAGCCTGCCTCCTCATAGAGCAAGGGGCGGACGTCCACCTGACGGACTGGCGGGGCCGCACGATGCTGCACTTGGCCGCGGAGGCGAGCTGCACGGCGGTCACGCGGCTTCTCTTGAACCGAGACGCCGATGTTGACGCCGTTGACAAATACCACATGACCCCGCTGTGCCTGGCAGTCAACTACATACAGACGCACATCGCGAGCTGCTTCAAAAAGTTTGTGGGCGCGGGGCAGCCTCACATCGACATAACGGGGGACTGCGAGGCGCTACGCAACTGCTGCGAGTTGCTTTCACTCTTGCTGAACTACGGGGCCAAAGTCAATTACAAGCCCTACCCGATCATCGCGTACGATCGCTTGCCCAGCTGCGTCAATGCCAAATCTATCGAGGAAAGCGCTAAGGAAGCGATCTTCCAGCCGATGATGCTGCTGGTCCGGCACGGGGCCGACATGGAGTGCAAGGATTACGTGGGCGACACTCTGCTGCACATCGCGATTCGACTGTATTACCGCCCGGCGATAGAGTTGTTACTGAGCCGTGGCGCGAACGGTAACGTTTTCAATTCGAGCGACGCGACCGCACTGCATTACGCTATAAGAGCTCCGACCGTTACGGCCAATCGTCTAGAACTTCTCGAACTGCTGTTGGAGAAGGGTGCAATGCTGCATATGGACCCGGGCGCCCACAACTGCGGGTTCACGCCCTTTCTCACTTGCGTTTACGAGCAGCGGGATGAGGAGCTTATAGAGTTCATGCTTAAATACGAATTTAACGGCAGAGTTAAGCCTGATTTACGCGATCAGGCGAAGTCTATCATTTGGCACCTCTGCGGTAAGTTCGATAAATTGTTGCTGATGCACCTGGCTCGTCAGGGAGAAGCGATAGACAACGGATATCGAACGAGCTTATCTGACAGCCAGTGGTGCTTCTATCTGCATTGTTTAAGCGAAGTGCACGAGATGCGCGTGGATGTCTTTTACGCGGACCTGACTGTTTATGATGTACTGACTAGAACAAAATCGAAATTGGTCCCGCTTACAAGGAATAAAAACTTTATTAAAGCCTTCGAAGCGAACAATCTTTTTATAAAGTACCCGATCTACGCGGCATTGCTCAATGATTCGATAAAGGACGCAATGGAATATAACGAATTGACTTTGTCTGCGATGAAAGCGCTTTACATGATTTTCCAGTGTGAATTACCGTATTTGGTTTACTGCAAAATTCTCCAGTACTTACCTGAAATTTCGTTAAAGAGATTGAAGCGTGTACATCTTAATAAAACTTAATAAGAGTTAATAAATTATAGATCAAATTAATTAAATTTTTTGACATGTACTTCGATTTAAAAACACGACTGTTAATCTAGATTTGTATAAATTATTTTATGGTGCATCAGTTTCTGTTTTATACTATTTATTATTGGTTGTTTTTAATAAATGTTACCGATCAAAATGTTATTATTTTTTCCTTTAATAGTTGCAGTATAAATAGCAGCAAATTGAGATAATCATGCAACAAGGAGAAACGTAACTAATGCTTTAGATTAGTAAAGCGTTAAAAAAAAATTGCAATTATTTTTTAAAAAAGCTATCCACCTTTAGCGACTTTCATAAAATATATATTGTAAAACTGTGTAAAGGTCAGATTGTATGTCTTATATGGTTCTATACAATGTATATGTAACTATCCAATTGATGGAAATTTGACTGTTTTTATAGACTGTTAATTATATGAAGCCTTAAATCGATAATATTAATCAAAAAATCCTATGAAAACATTAGAAATCAATATCATCTGTTAAAATATGCCAAAATATATCATACAATTCATATTATTATAGACACAATGGAAATATCAAGAAAAAACTGTATAAAAATTTTTCATTCTAATGAAACTGTTCGTTTCCAAGAATAATATGTTGTATAATTTACTTAATTATAAAAAATAGTCGATGAAAAAAACTATGTAAAATTATTATATTGTTCAAGTACAATATTTGTAATTTTCAAACGGATATGAAGCGATATATTTCTGACCAAAAAAAGTGTAGATGGGAGTAAAATCGTGCCAATTCAGGTAAAGAACGGGAAAGGGAGATCAGGGTACCACCAGGGCTATATTTGAAGAGGAATATGGGACAAATTCCTGAAAATACAGACGGTTTAAAGTACCACTGGATTAATGCATTGAGAGCTGAGTAAAGAGGATCATCAATATAGATAAACGTAATATCAACTCATAGGTGTTTTTAGAGATAAAGAGATGGAAATACAATAGTGATAACCAAGTATCCTTATAATCATAATAGTAATAATGATAATGATAATAGCATTGCATACAGTAACACATGTGTAAGATCTTGTAGCTTACTAAATTGTAGTACCTCTATACAATTTGTTTTTTTGCGATACGTATCTGATCCACCAACTAATTTGTTTGCCTAGTGTTTATAATACATTTAACAATACAGCATATCACATCATATCATAATGATACACGATTTCATTGAAATTCTACAAAAACAGAGAATAAGCCTTTCTCAACATTAATCCGATCTTTTTAATCATTCATTTTAAAAACAGTTTGATTTCTTTTCTCTTCCTCAACGATTCATCAATAACAACTCGATCCATTTTCATTGTTAATTTACGAGTAGCCCAAGTATAGAATTTTCTTTGGTATCGATACAATTTTATAATAGATAATTGTTTTATATAGCGAAAAGAAATAAGTGTCGAATCGCTTTGATTTTTAAAAAAATTGTATCGATTATTTCTACAATTTATTGATTAGTCAGTTCGAGGTTCATCGCATTAAAATTTTTGAAACGAAATAACGAAAAGAATGAATAAGGCTAGCTCAATCGCAATACTAGCTTACCTTTTTCATAAGTAAAAGTCAAAATACAACGAAAAAATAACTTTTTAATGATTTTAAAATTTTAGAATAGTGTTGCAATTAAATGTTTTCGTTCAGTACATTATGAAAATGTCTAAAAACGTTGATAGTTCATGGCCTTGTGATTATTCCAAGAATTTTGAAGTGTGATGAGCCCGAATATCTATATATTATACACTTAAATTATACACTTATGATTATCGTACCACCATTCGGGATTGAAGTCATACCTTGCTAGAACAACATGATTGATAGGCTGTATCGTTTAATAATCTAATGTTTGTAACGTAAGCTTTTTCTCTTATTATCATACATCTTTTTACGTGTTTAAATAAAGTTATTCATTTTTAATACGCCATGTTTTTGTTAATTTTACTTTATTGTTTTATTTTCTGTTATTATATTTATTTCTTATTTTTAAATGAATTTATGTATTCGCATAGTATTCTCCTTTTTAATAATTTTTTGGTAACATTAGAAACTTTCAAAACTTTTCAATTTCTTTTCTTGCCTACGTTATTTCCTGGAATGCAATTTAGTTGCACCTTAAATTTGTATGATTTTAATTTTATCATGCTATACGATATTCATATTTTACTTACATGCTGTGCGTTTGGTACAAGTACTTGAGACGTTATTTTTTCAAAAAATTCCGTATAGTCAATACAAATAACTGACTTAAACTTAAACAATTAACTGATCCCTATGATAATTTTGACAAGTAATATTTCTCCTAAACAATTTAGCCGAGGGTGTCAGCGACTGCCGGAAGTGATATCAGACTACTGATATCAAATTATCAAGAGGTATGGGGTCGGGCGAGGCCGCGGACTGCGGGGAAAGCCGGCGTGGGTGTCCCAGGTGAGGGCTACCCCGGGAGCGGGGCGGCGGTTCAAGGGCGGCAGGTGAGTGGGTGGGTGGGGGGCGCGGGCTGAAAAATCGGAGCGCGGCGGGGCTGCGGGCGGCGGGCGGCGGGCAGCAGTCGGTGCCGGGCCGCCGCGACGATGAGAGCCGTGCTAGCGGCAGCGCTGCTCACCTGGGCGCGCCTCGGCGGCCTCGCGGGCCAGCTGCGTCGCCAGGGCGCCGGGCCCCCCAGCGCCCGCGAGCCCCCCACCATCCGGCTGCCCAGCCAGGGGGCCATCCTCGGTCGCGAGGTTCGTATATAGATATACACACGGCTGCGGAGCCGATACCAGGCCGCGCCCGGTTCCCGCCCCTTTTCTGCTCCTTCGGCGCCTTTGTGGGCGTCCCGGAGCCGTACCAAATGGTAGTGCGACAGACTGGCCATTCAAAGTGTGCGTTTGAAGAGGGATTGTCAATTTCGGGTGGAAGGTGAATGGAGCAGTCGAACCATCGAGATGCTGAGATTCAAGGGGGTTCTGTCTAGTTTTCGATCGCAAGAGGATTAGTAAAAATAGAAATTATTGTAATAAAGCTCGAAATTTTAATAAAGTTCTGCGTATTCTTTGAAAGAATGGATACGGGTTAAATTAACTACTTAACATTCTACGGGTTACAAATGTTGTGCTTTGTTTATATACCATCTTGACAGTAAATTATTAGATCATAGTGCGAGGAGGTTATTATAGTTCTCCAAACTTGTATATTTGAATTCAAATAAGAAACATAATAGCTGTTGTTAAATTATTCAAGAAAACTTTAATATTTCTTTATTCCATGCTAATTTAATTCTAAAGGAACTAAACTGATCTACATTTTCAACAATAGTTTTTTTACATATCATCGAGTATACTTATTTGAAAACGTATACACAAGTTAAGAGCCAGCTATAGGAACGTTTTACGAGGCAGCATGACTGAGCCACCTCGACCCATTAACATTTTGACAATCCAAACAGTAATGTGCATTCGAACTAAAGCGAGCCCGGAATAAATTTCGTCTCCTTAGTTCGACTGCACTTTTCTAAGGCACACTTGGAATCGGCCAATCCATAGCGACTCCACAAAGGTTCTGCGATCATCGTTATCGAGTGACCGAAGCGCCGTCCAAAGATTACATCTCACGGCCGAATCGGCTCTCGGCGCAGCCCCTTTTGCGCGTCCCCCGCGGCAGACACGCGACCCCTATCACTCGCGACTCTCGCGTTGGAATAGGACGGCCCGCTACGCTCTCCTTATCGTCATCGCTTATCAATATTCAAAACGAAGAAAAAAGAAATACAGCGGAATAAGTGTGTCAACTTTGACTGGAATAAATACAGCCGCTATCGAGTCGATCTGCGCCCTTGGCTCGGACACACAAAGAATTCATTAGGCCCAGGTCCGCGGACGGAACTATTCAAATGCGGCTAATGTATGCAAACTCGGTTGATACGCGGAACCTCCTAATTCCCCGCGGCGACTCCACGCGGAGATTCGTCCGCTCGCTAGTTCGTTCGTGCACGCGGTGCACCATTAGCATACTGGCTTATGCGCCCGCGACATGTGTGAGATTCCCTCGAAAATTACAAGGTTCGCCCGGAAAGAAAACTTGCCAGCAAAACTGTTATTGGCCATTTCGGACATTCTATAGCCCTTTCGGCTCAGTGCCTTCACTCTTTGAAAATATTCTTTCATATTCTTTCACTTTGAATGCTGCTCTTTTCCAAAAATCCAAAATTAAATTATCCTTAAAAATTTGTTCAAATTGTATACTGTCTATCATTAAATAAAGTGATGCGATTGGATGTAATTATTAACGATCATAGAAACGAGCAATGGTTGCAGTCCTTAAGAACTTAGCTTCATCATTGTTTGGTTACCGGAAGGAAGTAGACCACTTTATGTTCGATTAATTTATACTCACGTTTACGAACGTTTTACTACACTTTTATTACTAAATGTTCTGTTAATCCTTACTGTAATTTTTAGAAAATAGTACTCCTTGTGCATAAGATTTACGAGGGCTGATTTAATCTAATACTAGCTGAAATTCTATTCTGCACTTGGTTTAAAAAAACTAATTTGCATCATAACAAGTCCAAAAATAAGGATCGTGATATAATCAGAGAAACCAACATTTTAAATTAACGTAGTTCTATATACTCGTATTATAAAATAGTAATTTTCTTGATTTGACTAACTCGTCTCAAGCTTTCTCAGAAGTATGTAGTAATAAAATATGTGTAATACCATTTTTCTTCCGTATAGTACAATTATTAAGCATCGTTAAAAATTGATCTAAAACCTGAGTATCGTAAGCCCCATTCACCTTCCAAAAGGGAATAAAGAATTGTAAGCAAAGTAATGAGTCAGCTTTCGGCACCATAGGCCAGTCGCACAATCCCCTGTTAACACCTGTTCCCGATCGAGGCGTTCCCCCACGCGCGATCAAACGACTCTCCTCGGTACAGGCCACGAGGAAGCCGAGCGATGGTCGATGTGAATTGCTGGGGATGATCTGCGAGGGCGCGACGACGAAGGTCAACGACGAGGTCAAGGGCCGACGCCTCATGCCTTCGCTGAATGCCATTATACAATTTTCCGCGATCATAGTTGGTTCGCGGGTCGGGTTGGAGGCCACCTTGATAGCCGCCCCTGGCGGGGGCATTTACATCGTGCGGTGATAAATACAGCTGGTACGACGGCAGGGTAATTGCTCCCGGGCGCCGATCCTCGCCTGAACATAAACGGTCTTTGTACACGAATCTATGGAAAAGACTGTCGTTGTGGAATTACTTTTGTTCAAACTTTCTCAAACTCTCTTTAAACAAAAGTATTCGAGTAAATCCAGTTTATACAAATACACTGTATTGCTAGTAAATTCTTGCTATGGAAATACAGTATTATATAAGTAAACATTAATTGAATATTAAATACATAAAATCATCTCTGAAAACGAAGAGTTTTTACACTCGAATCGGCATTCCATTGATAGACGGCATTAAGAATAAAGTTTACCGAAACCAGCCAATCGCTAGGGATAACCTTGGGCTAACGCAGTGAGTTTATAGCGATTTGAATCGATAGACTCGAAGAGGCGATGGTTGGCCAGCTAACTATTGAATTTAGAAAGAGTGGCTGCAGGCTCCGGCGGCCCAGCTGCGGAAAAAGGAGGGCGGTGGAAGAGGCGGGGACTGAAGGGCTTGGTTGGCCTCGCAGGTGTTCCTGAGCCGGACGCAGCGGGTGGTCCAGTACCTGGGGATCCCGTACGCCCAGGCGCCGGTGGGCCAGCTGCGGTTCGCGGCCCCGCAGACGGAGCCGCTGCCCTCGTGGACGGGCATGCGCAACGCCTCGAGCTTCCGGCCCTCCTGCCCCCAGGCGAGCTCGCCGCGCAAGCTCCACGAGCGCTTCTACCTGCGGCTCCTGCCCCCGGACCTGCCGGACCCGGGCCTCAGCGAGGACTGCCTCTTCCTCAACGTCTACGTCCCCGACAGTGAGTACAGCCGCGCGCGGCCTACTGCGCCGCGGGTATTTTTACCCGCTGATTTATCGGCCGGCGGACGCTCCCGGGGCATGCGAGCCGGACCCCCGCCGAGCCCCAATTATTGTTCCGCAAGGCCGAGCCGCCCGCGGGGAGCGCCCGACTGACCCCTGGATTCGCCTAGAGCCTCCCCCTCGCGTTTCTGTCCTTCATTACAGACGGCTGCGCGTCGGCTGCGTATAACCGCTGGATTCGCTTTGAAGCGGCCCGCTAATCACCCTCACCGCCACTTCCTTCCCTCACGTTTCTCTTGCACGGAAAAAAGTTTTAATTTAAAGCGCCCCTCCCATCGAGCTGTGGTTGATTAACCCTCCTTTCCCACCTGTGTCTATCGCGCACTCTGAACAATTGTTTTACTCTGTTTCTGTATGGAGAAACGATTGTTCTTAACTTTCTATTTAACTATTTTAAAAAATTGGAACAACACTGCATTGCTGCAAGTAATCAAGCTATGATAGGTTAGACTCCGTGTGTAGTTTCTTACTTGTGAAACGATTTGTAAGAGTGAATACATTCGCGTGCGCATAAACTAAACCAATTTAAAATGAATTCCATAAAAGAAAAAAAAATTTGTTCAAATTTAACCATAAGCCTTTTTAAAGCATCTTATCGAATAAAGTACATAGAATAAATTTTTATAGGAAAAATTACTAAAATTTACTAAAAATTACTGACTGAAGCGAGATAGACTTATCAAGCAATGAAAAATTAATATACTGCATAGTAAAAATTGCGACTTTTTAAGTACAGTAATACAGTAATTTTGATTATCTAACAATTTTTCTCTGCTTGACGTATTTGCCCTCGCGTTAAATTAATTTTTAAAAAAAAATTTCTTGCAATAAACTCAAATCTCTTGTGCAGTCATGTAATTGCGTAAGAATTTGACGCCTTATTGTTCAAATTTGTCTTGAATACGTTGCTCATCCAATTTTTCATATCTGAGTGCTAACCTGCTTTTAGCCGAAAGAATTATGAAAGAGAAAGCTAAAAAAAGCAGAATAGAACGCATATAGTACACTTGGAGACTTTTTCGTAGTGATTAGAGATAAACAATATCAGCCGATCAGTTTTAATCAGCTTTTCGTGTAAAACTATCAAGAGGTACTTAGGCTGTACTCGACGACGTAAAATAAAACTCTAAAAAATAACCCGAGCGAACTATCAGACGACACGTGAAGGGAAATCAATGCCACGAGGATTCGGGGGCGAGGCAGTTCCCGGAAAGCGGCAGCGGTTGATCCGAGATTTCCGCGGGAGCACCGCACGCACACAGCTTTGGCGAGGGAAAAGCTCGTGCGTGCGCGGCCCGCCGGGCTGAGAAATAGCCCTCGCGGCTGGCAATCGAACGGCAACAACAGAACTCTTGGCGTGACTCTTATCGCGCTAACGGCACTTTCATAAGGGAAGGGCCGCGGAAAGGAAAAATCTCGCGGGTCGATTGATCGCGCTATCTCGGGAAGGCGGCGGGTGTTTACGAGCAGGCGCCGCCTTGGGGACAGGCCCGCGCTCTCCTACATGCGGCGCTTTGGAACAATCATTTGCGTGACGCGCGAGCGGCGCTTGCCGCCCTCGAAAAAATCACAAGGATCTTTGGGAAAGGTCGTTCCACCCCGGCCTGTCGCTCGGCCTTGAGAGCCCAAGCCGCGGCAACTGGAGCGCGGCTGTTGATTGCGACATCGATTCGCCGCGCGGATGACACCCGGGGGGATAGCGATCTAAGCGCCCGGCAAAGTGGATCCTTCAGCCTGACATAGTGACCGAGAGGTCAGGGCGCCAACGAGACCTCCTGCGATTGTGTCCTTTCATCCAACGCCATTACCGCGCTAGCTCCAGGTTGACGGCTCGGCGGGAGATCGATCCCGCGAAGGATGCAGATTAACAAAGTGACCGCGCCTCAATTATCGGGCCCGCGGACAATTGCCGGGGAAAGGTTAGCCCAATCTCGGTCACAGAGCCCTCGCGAGCGCCATAAATAAGTTAGCAGTTGAAAACAGTGAGGCCTAACGCGCGGCTGGCATTACCCGCGGGGCCAATCGAGCCGGTGGAAAAAGGAGGCGAACCGGATCGCCTAACGAGCGCCATTCAATTAACTTTCAAACAAGGCGCGGTGCCTTATCCGGCGCAATATCCCTTATCAATGCATTCCGCTATATCGAGCAGGTCACGGCTGGCAACGCAGCCGGTAAGGCCGCGCGTTACGTAACGCGCCCCTTTCACTTTAGGCGACAGGCCGCGGGGAAAAGTCCCGCATGCGCACTGGCAGTGAGGCGCTCGGGCGCGCAGAGGTAAACACTGTGCTCGGGTGCGCGGGCGGCGCGCCCGGCTTTCCCGATCGGCGCGCGGCCCCGATCGGACCCGCGCTTTCGGCCCGCGGGCGCCGCCGCCCGATCGATCGGCGCCCTTCCCGCCAAAGCGCCGCACGCGATCCCCGGGACGCGGCGTATCGACGCGCCGCCGGCGCCGGGGTGCATGACCCCGAGCGAGCCCGTACCGAGGGTTCAGGGAAAATGCGTGAGCCCGGTCAAGAGCACAATGCGTCTTTATTCCTCGCACCAGGTCTACAGAGCTCGGCCCCTTGCGGGTCTCTCGTCCACTAGATCACTACGTTGAGCTCCATGAGGCTGCCCGTCCCGCTAGACGTCTCCTGGTAGAAGGCCACGCGGGCCCAGACGTGCGTGTGCTTCCGGTCCTGGATGATCTTGTTGACGAAGGGCACGTAGGTCGTCACCCGCGAGTACAGCCCGGCCGTTGCCAGCTCGTCGCAGTTCGCCGGGTGGTGGATCAGGACCCCGATTATCGTGTTCTGGTTCATGACCAACGGACTCCCGATGTCGCCCTGTCAACGCGCCTCCGTTAGTCTCGGCATTCCTCTCGCGCAGTAGCGCTGCGCGCGCTCAAGGGTACTTACGTGACAAGAACCGACTACGCCGGTATTTGAGTGGATGTCTTGCTTCATTTGAGCGCAGAGCTGCTTGTCGTTGAACTCAAAGGGGTACAGCTTATTGCACCATCTCTTGTGATTCACCGTAGTTTGTGCGAATTTTAATTTGTATTGGTTGGTCTCTGTCGCTTGTTGATATGACGAGGAACCGTACCCGATCAAGTAAGGCTCTTCATCGTTGTACTTCAAAAAGCTCCTGGCAGAGCGCTTAGGGAACAATAGCTTGGAGCTTTCTTCCATGTCGAATTTAGTCGTCACCTGAAAAACATGGGTACCCTTCATTCTATATCGTGCGTACATAATTTTTGGTTGCTATTCCGACAATTTAATTGTATATTAAAAGTCATTAATCATCGAATTACCTGAACTAAAGCCACGTCCCCTTTTTCTTTGTATCCAACGGTTAGAGGATCTGCATCGCTCCGCTTATACTCTAGTGGTACATAAATCGCCGATACTTCGAACCATTTCGCTGTTGGACTGAGAGTACTCAAGTCAGTAGTACCGACAAGAATTGTGAACTTTTTATTTATGAATACATTGTTCCTATCAATAAAGCACTGTGCAGCTGAGATTATATATTCTTCATCGATAATAGCTCCACTGCAAATGTATTCATCGTTCGCCCAAATTGAAACCATAAAATTAAATTGTCTTGGAAGAGCTATGATTCCACCCGAAATTCCCTCGACGCTCCCTTAATTTCATAGTATTATTATGGTTATGTAATAGTTGCACATTTTAGTTTTACGAAACTACGTTAAATCTTTCCTTATTAATAAATAATAAATGAATCTACGATATAAAACTTACCTGATTGAATACATAGGACAATAAATAAACTATATAAACTTAAAAGTAAATTAAAGTTACTCATGATAAATTTATTAAAAGATCGTCGCTTGAATGAACCTTGTAATAAATTGTGTTATACGTTAAAGTATGTATATATAGTCTTCGATTCTATTAGTCTTTAGAATAGTCTTAATATTCGGATAATTATTTTATCATTCAATGTGCAAATATGCTGATATGTAAACACATGTTCATATTATTATGCATATAGTTTACACAATTGTTCTAAACATGCGACATTCGGATAATTCTCATAATACATAATTAAATATAAAAGAAGATGGATAAAATTGATATATAAAAAAAGAAATACAAAACCAAAAAAGTCAAAATTCGTATGATTTTTTTAATATAAATTAATTTATTAAGTACCAAAATCGAACCAAAATGATTTTCTGGTGGATATACTATACACTATAATTTTTTTATTTCCTGGTACAAAATCGACTAGTTATCTATAGTCAACATGTTAATTAAACCAAACCTTAAATTCATAAAATAAATCTTAATGGAATAAAAATTATCGACGACCAGAACTAATGTATGGAAATCTAGACTAACTAATGAGCACAAAATAGGAACCGAAAAAGAGATTTATAGATTATTTATAAACTTTACAGAAAATTAGACAAAAATTTATTTAAATTTCTATCCGGATTGTATTTCTCTTATTTATTTAACATGCATAAGACTTGGTAAACGTATCAGAATGCGTACTACTAATAAATTGTTTATTCTAACCAGCGAATGAAAAATTTTATACAAAATATCTAACAATAATAATTTCTTAAAGTCACTATACGTGTGAATAATGCACTAGAATTTTTTATGCTGTATTTCTTAGATGCATAATTGATTTGTTTACAAAGAAACTCAGAAAGAGAACAATTTCCAATAGTAGTAAATAAGTAACTGTAGTTAACTACAGTTGAAAACTGTCAGGGAAATCACCCGTCGGTCATTTACACAAAGCGCAAATTCGACTCGTCGAAAGAAAAACCTTCCACGAGACTAGCCGAGTCACGGAAAAGGATGCACGTTCAACCAGGGGCGAAAAACCGTAGGGGCGAAAGTGCCGATCCGTTCGATAAGGACTTGGCGTGTCTTGCATGCGCCCAAAATCGATATATAAATATCGGCTGTTGCCCAACAGTCTGTCGTTCAATCTTCAATTGCTGCTGAGCTCGGAGACGGAAGAGTTATAGCATGGGCAAGAGATCACACGGCAGTACTTATTTTTATCCAGTGACCTTTATTTACAGCCCAGCGCAAGAATCGTGGAATCAAGGGCGGTGGGTAAACGAAACTGGTAGTGAGAACAAGCCAGCACGATGGTTGAACGAAAAGGTTGCAGGACTTTGTTCCCGATTGCGCGAGTGCTGCAGGAAAGCCTGTGCCTTTATCGAACAAACTATTGGGAGTATCCGGAAATCCAATAATGACTGCACCACCGTCACGAGAGAAAATGTCAAGCAATAGCCCTTGATTTGAACAAACGCAGCGCGTAAACGTTTCTGTTGTAACTCGAAAATCAAAGAGTGCCATTCGTATGAATTTAATTTAGACTTAAACAATTAAACAAGAAATAATAAAATCGTATCTAAAACTTGTAGGAATGAAAATAATGAAACCGTATTTATACTATTTAATTAGTTAGTGTATCGACTATTTTACATAAACACGATACATAACCATTAAAAGTAACACGCTACTGGAATCGAGACTGGAATTCTTTAACTTAAAAAGATTATTAAAAAAAGTGTTATGTAAATAATGTTATAATTAGATCTAAATAATACACAATTTAAAACGTTTTACAAGTTATATTCTATTAGCAACGTGAGAACAACCTATATGAATTTTAAGAAGTTTTGTTACTATTTAAACAATTTTTACACAAATATTCGTTTAATTATCATAAATTTATATTTTGGCAACCAGCTGCCTTAAATACGGTACAGCGTAATTGCATGAAAACGTACAAAACACTCGATAAACATCTATACGGCAAGAACTAAATTTGAACCAAATAACATTAAATGTTTGATATTTGACAAGTAAAAAATAATTAATAATACCAAATACAAAAGTAATTACAATACCCAAAATATATCTACTATACAATGTTAGGAAAAGGTTTTAATTAAATATTCAGATATATATAAAATATGCACGTAGAACATTCAAATATATATAAGTTATGCAATTAATTATAGCTAAAATCTTGTTAATAACGAAATATGATTTTAGTAATTAGTGCAGTAACTAGCATTTAAAGTAAATTATTGTCGAACGAGTGAATTAATGATACAATTAAAACGAGTGTGCGGGACACTTATATTCATGGCAACGTTAACGGTCTAATCACACGATCTAATTAGAATATCATATATGACTAAACACATATGTATTAAAGGTGTGCATTTATATTATTCACAATTAATAAAAATCTTTTTAAATGATTCTTAATAATAATATAATTCATTTCAAGAGTTTAAATAATTCATAAAATCATTACTTATACATATAATAATTCATGATATTAGTTTTACGATAAATATAATACATATGTGTCTAGTTTACTTATGAAAGTGATGTAAAGAATACAATATATACATAATTGCAATGATGCAAGATGTTATATATCAAAAGATATACGTCATCAAATTCGTTCTAAATTTCTTAAACTAATTAATGTTCATATATTAATGTCAATAGTATTGCAGGTTTCAAAATACCCTTTCGAACAAATTTTCCAAATACTGAAATGTTGCGGCTTTTTAAAAAAAAACTAGATTAAACTCTCATTATATATATTTAAAATTAATCCGATTAAAAAACTTTTTATAATAATATTAAATTATCATAAAAATCATCCAGAATTTGTAATTATAAATAGTATTTATATATTATGCAATATAAATATTTTAGATACTGTTATTCTATACTTAGTATAGCAAATATACCATCAAAAAATAGCATATCTTATCTTCAAATAAATTATAACAAATATGTAAAACAAATAATAAATGAGCATATACTCTATACTTGTATTATACAAAGCATACAATTGAATACTAATATTTGATTTTTCGTTTCAATGCTTAGCATTGCTTAAATTATTATGTTACGTTCTGCGTACCTAATATAGGTAAAACGAGAAAAAGGAAATCTTCGCGCCTCCATCAGGTTGCCTAATGACACCTACGATCCTATAACAAAAAAAAACACGTATTCACGAGAGCACGGACCTAAAAAATTGGCCATAGTTCTCATCATGACCTAGCTAGGAAAAGGATCAAAGCGTCTTTGAGTCTCCGCGCCCTCAAAATCACGGTCAAAAGTCGTAAACTATGGAATGTCGCGATCTTTCCACCAAACTCTCGTGACTAACTAATTTTTCGACCGAAATTACTCCCATAGATCTAAAAATTGATTTTTAGAGATAGCTAGAGTGGAAACGGAGAGTTTTCCGATCTGCATTCGTCTCCGTTACCCTCTCTCTGCACATTTTTTGGCATCCCGATTTTTGCGTCGAAGAGACTGAGGAGCCTCAGAGAATGAAGCGACCGGTTCGATCATTATCCGAGAGCGACTCCGGCCCTGTAACTTTTAGATCTGACGTAAGTCCAATGCCTTGTAAAAGTTATACCGAGTAGTGCAAGCCTTTAAATAATAATCTCATCAATAGAAAAATGGATTCATCATTTTATTTACGTTTATCTTTCTAACTCTTTTTAAAAATCTATTCTTTTACTGGCCTCTTGAATCAGATCTTATAGACTTCTTCAGGCCTATTGAAAAACTATATTTTCTAGCCTCTCTTTAGCTGTCTGTTCCAGACTTTCCTACTATATCCTATCAATTTTAAAATAAATAATTTAGGTTTGGAAGGAGCTCTTGGCCCTGATATTCGGTCGCAAGACAGAGTTTGAGAAAGATTACTCAACTTATCACCAACAAAACCTGTCACAGTAAATTAAGAAGCCAAAACGTTACTATTTAGAAAAAGGACATATTTAAAGCACTATATTCAAAAATGCACTATAGAAAAAGCGAGATATCATTCATCATAATCATTTATCTACAATTATTATTCGAGTATGTACTCAAGAATGGTAAATTTTAAGACAAAATATTATGTCTAATAGTAACAATAATGAAAATATGTTTTCGTTATTTTTTAAATAAAAATAAATTTGATAAAGTTTTAAATGTAATATAACTGTAATAGTAAATAAAGCCGATAAAAATTTCCTAGTAATCGGTTTTCGTAACATAGCTAATACATGTTATGGTGGAGAATGTTTCCATCTCACTTCGAATCAAGTTTAATACACAAAGTACTGTAATAGATGCATCAGTAATCTCATAGACAGGCAACACCAATTGGTTCCCATTGACTTTAAGTCCCACACATGCACACCAAGCACCTGTCCTGCCAGCAACTTTCTAAGTGAAGTAGCACTGCACCTACGCGTGCAGCTCGGGTAGGCGCCAGGTGTACACTACCCAAAAATCGAGGGAGGCTCAAGGAGTTTATCCCCACAGGCGGGGATCGATGGCATTTCCGCGGCTCCCCAAACAATTCGAGCATACGGTCGTAAGGCATATAGCAAATGTACCGACTCCTACACCTGTTCTTTCTGCGCAGGCCCTCGACCTCCCGACGGCTGGCCTGTGATGGTGTGGTTCCACGGTGGTGACTTCAATACGGGAACGCCGGCCATCTGGGATGCCTCCGTCTTCGTCACCAAACAGAAGGTCAGTTGCCGCGAAGGTTCAAAATCGTAAGTGACTTGATGCCACTTCAGTTTTACAGAAAAATGTAATAAAGAAACTATAAACATTAAAGTACGTGTATGTTTATATTACACGTTACGTTTACGTTATTCTAATACTTTAAATTGCTGTAATAAATACAGAAATGTTTACAATTTTTTCTATCAATCAGTGTTATTAAATCAACAAATAATTAAACTAATATGTGAACATTATATTATTCTGCTTATATATTTTTTACCAAAACAATATATATATATAATTTGCAACATAAAACATTCATGATTCTATTTAAATTTTCCTATCGATCGCTATATTTTTATGTAATTCGACTCGCGGCCAATTAAATGCACTAATGCATACATGATGCATGCAATTCTGCTGACGATTAGTAAAAACAATTATTCACCTGCCAAAATAAATTAACACTAACTATCTTAAGTGCCGTAATTTACTAAATTACACATAAAATCTCTATAATTAAAAAAACAAACTTTTTTCAGCAATTGATTTTCTTCAAAAAGTTAAACAAGCAAAATTCTTTATTTCATTTAAGGAGAACGTAGCTTTACTTTTTTTAAAGAGTAATATATACATGATGCTTTAATTTGCTGCAGTATATCTATAAATGTGAACATCAGCTATAATCTCGGCGGTAATTAGGTATATCACATGTAATTTATAATACTACTGATTAAAGTGTAAAGTACCGAACACACAGACCCACACCGATCGATAGTCGTACACTGATTAGCTACATAAAAATCCACAATAGTAAAGTATGTTTGATTTATACAATCGCTCGTTTGAAAATTGATATGGGGCACGTTTTAACCGCGTCGCGAAGAACAGCATAGTTTAGGGGAAAGGCTTCGTTCGAAAAAGTTGTAAAAGCTGCAGGTCTCCCGAAGCGCAGGTCCGAGCGCATCGGCGTTTCTTGAGGACGCGAGAGCCGGCAATCGATCGGCAGTCCGGCAGCGCTGAAACGGCGATCGTTTATTAATCTGCGGAGAGATCGGAGCCGACAAGCGATTTCGGGGCGGACGGCCTCGGGGCGCAGCGGCCTCGGGTGTCGATCAGGGCCAGCCCGGGGGCGGGGGCATCGCGATACCGACCTGGGAGCGGCTCTCGTTTATTAACTCGGCCTCAGGTGGAAGGCTACCGCGGCCCAATTGCCCTGCTCACGCCGATCCGACCGGCTGCGCCTGTCCTGCGGGTGACGCGCCCCTCAATCTTCTCGGGCTCGCGTCAGTCAGCTTGTTTCCCGCGGGACACGAGCGCCGCGGCCGCTGGATGCCTCCGTCATGTTCAAGCGGGTACCCTTTTTAAGAGGCCTGCGTCGCGCCGGAGTTGAGCTCGTCGGTGAGGAATTTCAAAGGCTAATTCTATGCTAATTACAGCTATTCGGAATTTGGTGCAGATGATAAGGTGGCCGAAGGGGAATCGATAATTATGCACCATTTCGTTGTACAATTGCCAGTTTCTAAACTGCGTTTTTCTCCATTTCCGTTCATATCTCACAAAGTTTGCCTTTTACATGTGAACAGGAAAAACGCTCAGGTTAATTCAAAGAACCTACCTCGAGTTTGACTAGTAATGAGCCATTTTTTTATTTTATTACTATTATCTTGGTAAGACACTAGTATATACTGGTATGCTTTGACAAGTTTTAATTATTTTTTGTCAAGATAAAAGTAACTGTATTAACTTTGCTGATACAATAAAATTGTGATAATAATTTTTAATCCCTTTCTAATACTCTTTAATCCCTTTCTAATGATCTGTGAAAGATGGAATAGATATAACTTATTTATTTACTAAAATTTAATTTATTGGTTGCGGAAATATTGACGTAGAAAATACCTTACAACTCGTTTAAATATATTTACATTTAATTAATTTTTATTAGCATTTTCAATACATTGTTATAATTCAAGATAGTATATAAAACGACTTACAATCGATATTGCCAATAATAACATAATGATATTAAGTAGCAGAGGATAATATTCTTCCAAGTGAAGTTCGAAAAAAACTCTCATTTTACTTAAATCATGTAATGGAAGTAGTCTAAATCTTATTTGGATTTAGGTAAGGGTATGTTTGCTTACCTTGATAGAAATGATTAGACATTGAAAAATACGTTTTCTAAATATAACCTTAAATTGTTTTAACGAGTTCCCATATGTACTTAGAAATAGTACTGTTATATATTTAAAAGTAAATAATATTTAATTGTTCTGTTTTACATTTATGCGTAATGCTTTATATCACATTCATCATCCTTTCTTGAAATTTTGATTAGAATTATGAAGTATTGATTCTGTGCACGTGAAAAAACGTAGCGTAAAAAAAATTACTTTTCAAAATTAGTTTATTTGGTGCATTTTATTATAATTTGAAATACCAATAAATATGTGGCTTACGCATATTGACAATAACTTGAAGATAGGTTAGATTTTCCAGAAAGGCCCAAGATCCTCAATGTGTTCTACTGTGTCATTTTGATATACTTCCCCATATTTTCCATTATTTCCATAATGTAATATTTCAAGTAAATGGTCTTTTTATGTTGTTTTATGATGTACAACCATAGATAAAATTTTTCTACGTAATAAGTTGTGCTAGTTTAATAAATAGTTTATAAAAGTGTTCAAAAAAGATTTATAAATTTTGTGTTTTCCTAAATTTGCACACAAACAATTGAAATTTTATTAAAATTTATATGAATATTGTGCAAGATTAAACAAAATGAGAATCGCAATGAATTTCAGATAGTTATATAAACCAAGAAAAAAATGATTAAAATACAACGTTGCAAAATCATAAAATAAAGACTGTTCGTGTAAAAAGATTTTATATTTGTAATAAATCATAAAATCTTTTGAGGGGGATCACCAACACGTAGTAAATATCATGTTCCATAATTGCTTTGTTGATGTCATCGCATCCCTCACCACACCCCCAATTGTCACGTGAATAAACAATGATTGAAACACTTTGAAAACCTCGGTTTTGACGTGTTGATAGACTTCACGTGTTTAATCGAATGAATGACATTGCAGGTGTTGGTGGTAACGGTCGCCTACCGGCTCAATATCCTTGGCTTCTTCACAACGACGGATGCCGAAGCGCCAGGTAACTACGGCCTCCTGGACCAGGTGGCCGCTCTCGACTGGGTGCGTAAGCACATTGAACTCTTCGATGGCTCGGCCAGCAACATCATCATCTACGGGCACAGCGCAGGAGCCATAAGCGTCGGACTCCACATGATGAGCCCTCTCAGTCGGGGCAAGTTTGCCAAGGCCATAGCCATGAGCGGTGATGCCATCAACAATGTGCGAACGCCACAGGATGAGATGCCTATCGTCGACCAGGTGCGTGCCTTTGTCTCCGCAGTAAGGGAGGATGTCTCCAAATTACACAGATATATCTATATCTGTTAAAAACTCTTATATAAATCATTTGCAAGAATTTAGAGGCTTGCCGTTACTTTTCTTTGCGTTTCACTAAAACGTTTGTTTGCTAAATGCATAACCTAGATGTAAACTAAAGCTTGGCATAGAAACTTTACTTTTTGTAACGGTCTTTTGGACATACTCTTTTGGAATATAAAAGTTATTCATGTACTAAGATTATTCCCCAAGACTTTCTTTTTTGTGCGTAATCAATTGCAATTCGACGATAAATTGCGTTGTTTTGTGAAAACAAACGTCTGAACTTGCAGATATCTTAAATTAACTTTTTAAAATTATAGTTTACTTATACAGTTATACAGTTGTGCTTTTAATCGAAATATCGTACATGGAATTTGAAGGGAAATTATTGGACAATTGTTACTGATCATAGAGCAATTAGTATATTGTAAATTTATAAATTACTCGGTTATATAGAAAGGAAAAATAGTTTTGAAAAGTTCGCTTCGTACGTATAACGTGGAGCAACAATTGTAAAAGACGTTACAAATAGTAACGATGCACTTGTGCGAGTTACAGGTGGCGGACAAGTTCGGCTGCTACCGCACGACGTCGGACCTGATGGCCTGCCTGCGCAACGTCGAGCTGGACATCCTGATCCGGGAGACGGCGAGCATCGAGACCTGGGGGCCGATCGTCGACGCGGAGACGACCAACTCGACAAACGGGCCCTTCCTACCGCGGCACCCGCGCGACGCCACGGCACCCGAGGACTTGTATGCCGTACCCCTCGTCGCGGGCTACACGAGCAACGAGCAGGCGCTCGCCTACATCGAGGCCATCGGCAGTCAAAACGTCGATGGCCGCCTGCCTCTCGGCCAGTTCGAGATGATGGTGGCCGAGGAGAGCGCGGCCGCCCTGGCCCCGCCCGACGCCAACAGCACCTGCGAGCTTCGACCCACTCTCGTTTCCGACGCCGTCCTCTTCTTCTACCGGCCGCACCCGCCCACCCGCGACCAGAAGCTCATCAGGGACCGCTACCTCGACCTGCAGACCGAGAAGAACTACGCGGCGGGCCTCGTCCAGCTGGCCGGCAGAGTCGCCAGGTGACTTACCCCAATCTTGTGTTGGTACCCAAAATGTTTACAAGACGCTGCTCGCTTTCGTGCAGGTCGATCCGGAGAATTGCTAGTTATTTTAACTTTAGAAAAAAGTATTGATTTCATGGCCATTTCAATTGTCAAAAAAATGCTTCTTTTTAACAATATTTATGGCACTTGAATATTAAAAAAACTAACACCTTCTGCATTCAGAAGCCATATGAAAAACGAAACCTACTATTTTTTCGATTAAGAAATATTAAATAAAGGCTTATACATCTTTTTAATGACATATTTTTTATGAAAACTATAACTATATCATAGATGTTTTTCATCCAAGTATTTTAAAATATTTGCAACTATATTTATATACTGAATCTAAAAACTATTCAATCTTCTTTTATACTTTTAAAGCCAGTTTAGTTATTTTTAGAAACGGTAATAATCCGTAGTGCAGAGCGATTCTTCGTTCAGTCAAAACTTTCATTTTACTTAGCGAGGTCGCACGAACATTGAAACTGTAAACAAGTAAGAAGTTCTCAGAGACTAGTCCTGAAAATTTGGTCTACTTACCTAAAACCATTTATATTGAATCGCTTAAATTGATCGATCTATTCTGTTCGACATTTCATATATAAAAGTTAGTTTTTAGGTAAAAGAAACTTTGAAGCAAAGCCATGCTTCATAAATTTAATGAAACTGCTAACATGAGTTTGAATTGTTGTTCATTATGGTAAAAGACATAAGATACTTATCATATAAAATAAATGTTTGTATGAACATGTAATAACCGATGTTACGTTGGTCAGCCACCCGTCGAAGACGCAGGCGTTCGTCTACCGATTCGACTACCGGGCGCGGACGCAGGCTGTGACCCGGGACGTGCCCGAGTGGGCCGGGGTGCCACACATGTTCGAGCTGCCCTTCGCCTGGGGCCTGCCCTACGCCGTCGGCTCCCAGGTTCAGTGGAACAGCGCGGACAAGAAGATGGCCGACGTGATGATGTCGATGTTGGCGGCGTTCGCGCGGACCGGCAACCCCAGCCTGCCGACGATCAAGTGGGAGCCCTTCCAGGTGCGCAACCCGGGCCTCCTCGTCATCGAGCGCAACATCGACATGAGCGACGCGACCGCAGTCGACTACAAGGCCATCGCCTTCTGGAACGAGTACTACCCGACGCTCCTCGAGGCCGCTACCAACAACTGCTGCAACGTCACCAGCGCCGCCGAAGCCGGCCCCGCGGCCCCGGGCCTCGCCCTTCTTATCGCCGCCCTTGCCTGCGCCGCCGTCCACTGATCCGTCCGGACGTCTGCAGCTTGTCCTCAAGTCCAGTCTGCTCGTGTCTTCAGACTCCCCCTTCGACCCTAGGTCTTTCCCTCGATACTAAACTAAATATATTTTCTACCGTTCTTTTCGGATTAAGGTTCTCTATAGAGCTGCGCAGAAAAGATTTTCTCACATGGCTGCGAATCAAAGAGATTCACCCATGAAAACCAGCAGGTTGTTTCAAGCGTCACATAGCTTCTAACAGTCATCTTGAACTAAGTTATATATATTTCTACTGCACCTTTCGCTGATCTCTTTATTTATTAATGACTTGCGTTATCGGAATGAGAGAAAATATTGAGAAAAGCTTCAGAGTTGCAGAGGTATAGTAACGTTAAATCGTAAAGTAAAAGAAAAGTAAAACTACTGTTTTACCTAACATAAGCCTGAAGGCTCAGAGTTACTCTTGGTACCTTTACAGTTAATATAGAATTTAATAGATTTTTTCTCTTTACACGTAGAAATATAATTTATATCAATAGTAAAGAGCATACGATTCAATTTACAAGATGTAATCGATGATATGCTATTGACTATAATATACCCGGGTGAAAGTCTTCTATTTTTTGCTAGTTATGCTACTTTCTGGACAATAAGACGTACATTAGAATTCGCATTGTGTTTCTAGTAATGCAGCATAACTGTACAGAAAATAGAAATCTATTTTCCAGGATATGCCTGTAATTTATTTATAAGTTGATTCCAAAGATGCGGGAAACTTTTCTTTATTAAAGCATAATTTTTTATCTTTAAACAGATACCAGTCATATACTACAGCTCCTACGAAGAGTGAATTTACTGCTTTATTTAGAGATTTTTTAATTAGTTGCTTTTATGTCACTCAACTGCCTGAACACTTATCGCCGTTCGATAGCTTTATGTTTAATAATAATATTTACAATAGTTTCTATCTCATTCTCTTTTATAATTCATCACAATAGCTTAAATAGATTTAATCTGTTTTCATTTAATAGGAACAAAGGTTTTTCATCTTTGCTTTTCTCGAAAATTTATTAACGTTTATGTATACAATATATGTCGACAAAGCGATATTGATTTCTTGTAATTTTACAAAATCAATTTAATGCGATAGTCAATTTATGAAAACATAGTTAAAAGGAGACACTTTTGTACTAAAAGATGATAAACGAAACAATACTATCAATGTTTCTTCGCAAACTTATATATACATATATATATAAGCACGTAAATAAAAACCAATCTTGTAATTAATACTTTAAATTTAAAAAATTAATTATGTTAAATGAAGCTACCATTTCAAGGTACACATAAACTTATTGCATGATTGAAATAAGTAACTCGTTAAACTCTTTAGAGTTCATTTTGTACGGGTCATTGTAGTCAAATACAAATACACCACAAAAACAAACCGTTTTTAATGAAATATTTGCCTTATTGTTAAACATGTGTATGTGGCATTTAGCGAATATGGTAACAATACGGTAGTTGTTGAAATTTGAGTGAAGTATTTTACGAGGATATATATTCAAATGAGATTTATAATGAGACGTCTGCTTCTCCAGATAGCAATTTTTATTTCAATGTATACATTTCATTCAAATACGCATTTTTCAGTCAATATCAAAATGAATAAATATTAAATTACCCCGTACATCATTGATTTTACTCGATGTTAAAAAATATTTTAAAAATTGCTTTCTGAATTGAGACTACTATTTATTTAATTTATTATTTATTTATCTAATTCATAATATTTATATAATACTGTAAACTTAATAGTTATATAACCTGTAAATCTATCTTGTGAAAGTATTTAATGCAGACTTATCTGTAGTGATACTATAATAAGGTTCCAAAGTGCTGGATCACATTTATGATGTGGAAAATAAAACGATTGGATTTGTTACGAGAACCATCTCCTAATTGCATACTAATCAATAACAAATTTAGTACAATTACTTATTTCGTCCGTTTTAAATAAAAAAAATTATTTATTGTCTAGCACTTTAGTATATTACAAAGTGAAAAATTTTCAAATTAAACCAAAGGATGATTATCAAGGTGATGTAAAAAACTTTTTAGTTATTAAGCAAAAAGTAGTTCGACGAAAAATTAATTTTATTATTTTTACAAGTTATTGAACTAGTTTTAAATTATTGCAAATCTTTTTACACATGACATTAACAAATTATTATGAAAGTCGTTGATTATTTTAATTACTTTTGCTTCATTTTACTTTTAACAATTAAAATAATCAATTCACAATTGTACAACTAGCATCGAAATAAGCAGAAAGTTATTTAAAATTTGCATGGAAAATTTGTCGAAGAAAATTCGATTATCGCTACTGATTTAACAATCGCTGATTTATAAGATTGTAATGTACAAACATGAACTAAAATTAAAAATATAATTTTGCAAAAATGTTATTAATTCCTAAAAGTTGATTCAATACATGACATTTAAAGTAATCATATATTTTAAAAATAAAAAATTGCTATAACACACAAGGAGTATTTCTAGATTCAAAGCTTGAAACTTTTATGTATCTATGTTCCTACACCTAAAATCGAAAGGCCACAAAATGTGAATTTGAGAATTTTTCTAAAATTATAATTTGACGACTTCTAGCAATAATGAGATTTTCTAACAAGCTTAATAACATAAGATTAACATAGAAAAGTTCCATGTTTTCTAAAAAATTCAACTTGCTTCTTTCATTAGATTTTTTTTTCAGATTTCTAATTTGCCCAATTCAGTATTGCTCTAGTAATTTCTTTCATTAATTTAAGATTAGTAAACGAGTATAAAAAAATACGTAAAAAGGTGTAAAACTATTCAGTTTTTCCATGTACCTAATGCATTGTAAAAACTAATATTAGAGATGAATTAGCTAATATATTTAATTATTGTTTGTAATTTATTGTAAAGTTTGTTAGACAGTTCGATGTTTCGTGAATAAAAACAACAATCTATACCAAAAATGTATTTTTCGATAAACCAATTGCATCGACACTAAGTATACGAAACGTTTGCATCATTTTTAATATAAAGCCTTATATTATGCATTAGAATAATAATTTAGCGCTTTGAATTAGATGCGCAAAAAAGAAGAAGCAAGAAAATCTTACAAGAATATACAAACATTGCTACTAACAAATATGTTCGGAATGCGATTAACTCCACTTCTACACGTATTTAAAATTTCATCATATTTTCATTACCCTTCTTCATTTCTCACACTGATTATATGAAATTGAAATATCATAAAGTACAATTTTATGGTTTCAAGTCATTACAAGGATCAAGCAAAACATCAAAATTCATCTACACAATAATTTGAATATTTTTTAAAATTTTTTATTTGCATCCACAATAAGTGATTTTCATTATCATATTGTTCGCCTCATGAAATATGAAGTAAAGTTGTTAGTAAATCACAAAGGTTTTTCTATTTTACAATGCAAACTAAAGCGATAAACTGAATAATATAAATTTTAAAGATGAAATAATATTTAGATAATTAAAAAAGCTTATTATATATTTCAACAGTTTTCGCTTATTGAGCTATTTTAATATTCCACTCGATTTATCTTAAAAACCAAAAAATGCGAATCATTTAAAATCATTTAAACATTACATACTTATTAATACAATGTCAAAGGAATCCTTTAAAAACTCTGTTACATAACTACCAAAGTATTAAAAAAGACCTTACATAAAAATCTTTCTTTATTATTTTTCTTCTTTTTTCTTTAAAAAAAGGCACTTAAACAAGTATATGACTTAAGGTTCGCTAGACGAAAGCCTTCATCGAGGGGTCAGTGTTTGCTTCGGAAGGTTGGGGGAAATTTTAAGGAAGGACACCAAGTGCGATATAATTCAATTTCAATTATATTTTTTCAACACTTACTGAATTTTTATTACTTGTTTTAATATGGAGAGATATAGAAAAACATATATTGATTAAGAAACAAACGGTCGATAACTTATGAATATTTTGATGCTTTGATAATAATAATAATCTTTTTCTTCATGGTATGTATCGTCTATGTATAATTATTATATCATATAAGAGGTGCGCGCGATGCTAATAGTCGGGGGCATGACTGTTTGGTGGCCTCATTCTGCGCACGCGCACTTCTGAACATTTTTTGTTTTACCCTCTTTTTTATCTACTTTGCGTTGACCCGTCTTTTATCAACTTTCTCATTTTTTTACTCATTCGAATTAGTTATTATCGTCGCCATTACTTTTTGCATCTTTTAAATATGATACCGTTACTGCTTCTATACACACTTGAAGACATTTAGTGCACCCCTATCTCATCAACCACAGTCAGCACAAATGTGATATTTGCAATAAAAAGTGCGCATAAACATTTACTACTTTGCGCGAATAATTTTTTTATTTAATTCGCGTCTCACTCGCTTCTTATAAAAAAAATAATGCAACATTTTTACATTTTTAAATACAATGATACTCTTAGTAATCTATAATAGTTATTTACAAAATATATAAGCATTAAAAAAGGTATAATATATACTACCCATAACATATGAATTTATAATGCTTCGTCTTTAAACAAATTTTTATGAAGTATTTCATGTGATAAATGTCGAATTTTTTTCATTACTGCAAATTTATTCTGCATGTTTAATAATAAACTGACCATCCTCATAGTCATAAAAAGTATTGTCCTGGTACCTTGCCATTGATAATGAACACACTAGTTACCAGAAGAATGGATTAAAAACTATTCAGAAACTTTACCAATCTTTGTATTGTCAAAAGGATTTATTATTAAAATTACAGAAATGTAAGTGTAGTTTTATCGCAAAGATCGCACGCGTGCAGACTGGGCTACGAGTGGTTTCCCTTCTCTTCTGCTTCTACCTGATTAGTTTCGCCCTAATCAATTAATATTATCCCCGCTACTAATAATAATTATAGAAAAAAGAGTTGATCAAAAGAATAGTCTTGGCGAGAACGCAAATAGTCCACCGGTGGCTGCGAATCGTGAAAAATGCTTTTCCCTATTACAGGTTAGATCTCTGTCCCTAACACGTCGCTATCTCTCTCACTCTCGTCACTTTTTTACGTCGTTGTGAACGCGTGCCACCGCGAGACCAAATTGGGTATATACAAGTACTCATAAACTTCCCAAGCTCACCACACACGCATTCCTTCCACTCAATTCTTCTCGTTCCTCAGCTTGAAATAACCTCACCTCGTTCTCCACCGTTATTCTACGCGGCATTTTATCATCTTCTCGTTATTTTTCCTTAATCACGGTTATGCACGTTCTTTTCTTTCTCTCTCGCTTACACACACATGCACATTCTCTCTTCCTTTTTTTATCTCCAACCAGCCTTTTCTTATTCCTTGGGTAGCTCTCGTCGTCAACTAATGTATGTCGCGTCCCTGCTTCGTCTTTCTTGATATTTATTTTTGTCTGTTTTTTGTCTTTCTTTTTATTCTCCATTCATTTACTTTTTCCTGTATGTTTAGTGCACCCCTCAACCGACACACTGGTATCCTCGGCCTCGTATTATTTACTTTTTTATACTTTTTTATAACTTTTCGCTTTGCTCTTCTTGCTCTGCTTATTTTATCTCTCTCCTCTTTATGCGCGAAAACACACGGCATCGACCCCGTAGCTACTTTACAGCACTATGCACAATGATTTCTTTTTCTGCTTCATTTTCTTTTCCGGTGATTTTTTGTTGATTTGCCGGACCAGATCGTAGAAAATCTGTAAATAAATACAATAAGTTTTACTCATGTGTTAATTAACCAATAGATTATTATTTAATTAAAAATGCGACTATTAAATATGGGCTAATTGTATCGCTTACAAAGAGGTACAGACAACTCTCATTTTCTGGCAATGATTTGATTTTAATAATGATTTTATAAAGAGAAATATTTTTGATAAATCCACAGAAATTAAAAACTCAAATCGATAATATTTTGTGTAAATTGTATATCGCTTTGATTTCACAACTTTCAGTTGATCATTTCAGTTTGCTTCGATTATTCTTAAAAAAATTATTTTGTACAAAGAAGTGAATAGAAAAACTTGTACGATAATGCATTAAGTATAACATATAGTCATTGACCTTTTATCTGTTCTCTGTATTAAATGGGCTGTACAGTACTCCTTTTACTTCATATTGTATGTTAAGAAGCCTTTTTCGAGATCTAAATGCATGTATTCAAATATCTAATTACATTTCAAGCCACAATTAATAATAGATAATTGAAACAGTGGAAATGCATGTCACTGTCCTTAAGGATGAACGTTTTACCGGCATTCCCAATATAATTATTAAAATGTTACATGGAATTCATTATCAGAGATGCTTGAAAATGGCTATAGTTTTTAAACTTTGTTCTAATATTTTGACTTCAGCATTTCATCAACGTTTCACATAGTATTTTCTAAATAAAAATATTGGAAACCATGAAAATATGATTTCAAAATAATTAATTCATCATATTAATTTATATTAATTTACGATATTAACTATAATATTAGTTTATAAAGCAAATATGAATTTAAATAAAATTAATCGAAGACCAAAAAATGCAAGCGATGGTTTGAATGAGTGAATCAATCGTACATCTCTCATACTCGAGTGTTGGTCTTTATTTATCATATTTTAGACAATCGTTAAAAAACAAAAATATAGTTTTAAACCGTGCAATCTAATGCGACTACATCTATGCACTTTAAAACACCAATATGACGTTCGCGTATTGGAATTTGTATCGCCGTATACTAAAAACTCGAGAACACGGCTAGTCGCGGGAAAATGCGAGTTGTAGCCGACTATAGACTTACGTCGTTGACGTTGATTTTCGCTTTGGCGGAGGTCTCCATGAACGCGCAGTTGTACTGCCGAGCGAGGTTGACACCCTGGTCTTTACCAACGACCCTCTCATCTTCGAGGTCGCATTTGTTGCCGACGAGGACCATAGGCACGTCCTCCGTGTCCTTCACCCGCAGTATCTGCTCCCGAAGGTCGTGAAGGTCGTTGAACGTCGACTGGGCCGTTATCGAATAGACGAGAACGAATCCCTGGCCGTTCTTCATGTAGAGGTCCCTCATCGCCGTGAATTGCTCCTGTGAATTGGTACACACTTTTAATTCGCGCGCTCGTACTTTGCCCGCCGCGTCAGGAAATTAATTGTTACTATAAGTTGTTAGTATTCTGCGAACATCAGTCGGGCATGTTCGAAAGCGGTGCCAAAACAATAGTTATTGAACATTTGAAAAAGCGATAAAGTACTATTAAATAATAAAGTTGTATTTATATATTGTGCATCAAAGTCTCGATCAAAGTTTTATATTCATTCGATATTTTATCACTCTTACAAAAATTCAACTATTTAAATATTTCACCAGGATGGTAGCATAAAAAATTTAAAAAGCGTCACGCACCTAGTTTAAAATCAATTTCAAAATGTTTTTACAAGTTATTAAATTTATATATTTTTTTAATTACAACATACAGTACCGTAGAAAAGTATAGGGGTATTCATTAAAAATTTAAACTTGACCTAGCTAAATCTATGAATTTGAGACTAATTGTCAAATCTGGGTCACTAACTGATCGATCTATTTTAATAATATCAGAACCCTATTTCCGTGAATATTTTTATGTAATGAAATTTTTCGATAGTTTTACTCGCTGCACGTAAAATATAAAAATTTCAATTTCAAATGATGTGTATGTACGTATATTAGTTAGGATTCTTTACGTTCCATATAAAAGTCGCGTTGCCATCTGAAATTTGAATCGATCCCACGGGAATGCCTTCTTATTAATTCGAACACTCGTTGATAAACGTACAACGAGCTATAAAACCATCTGTGAGATAAACCCTTCATGACTATAAAGTAAAAACATGTAAATAAGCTTATTCGAGATTTTACTTTGATATTTTGCTTTGAAAGATCTCGCAAATATCTGGCTAATTACCTATAATTACCGAAAATAGGTTACAACACTTTACGATTTTATCCGACTTACACGCGAAACGTTTTTCTGCCGCCGGAATCTATAATATTTCATGTTTAGGTTCTTTAAAAGAAATTGTCTTTGTAATCTGCTCGAATTGGCGATTAAAGCAATTATCGGAAAAAAGAAGTCCGACGAATACAATTTATTGGAACTATTTGCGTTTACAACGACGAAACTCTCTCATCGGAAAATTTCACGGATTTGCATTCCACTCGGGTGCTTTTTCAAATCCACAACTGTCAGCACTTGCGAATGCTCACGGTGCGATTCGAAATCAAATCCTGTGCCGCTTCAGCTTCGCGAATTGCGTTTTTCACGCTAAAATAGCTCGTTCGTCAAGTAACCTGACCAATCATCAGAATCGACTCTTCGTTCTTCAGTCTACCCGTTTTCCCGAGTTCCCTACATCGATCATTGTTCCTGAAAGCGACAAGAAAATAAGTGGATTCAAAGACAACGTAATTTGGTACGGCACAGGCGTTTATCGAAGTGTTGCCTCAATGTACATCACAAATCTGTTAGTTTGACCGCGCATGCAGCAATTAGAAAGAAGGGACCTGCGAGGTATACATACCGTGCCGGCCGTATCCAGGATCTCGAGCATGCACTGCTGGCCGTCGACCTCCACCTGCTTCCGGTAGCTATCCTCGATGGTCGGGTCGTACTTCTCCACGAAGATGCCCTGGACGAACTGGACGGTCAGGGCGGACTTTCCGACGCCGCCGCTCCCCAGCACCACGATCTTGTACTCGCGCATCCTGACTCGCACCCTAGGGGGGCTTGTTTTGCCTCAGGAGAACAGTGGCCAAGTCACGAGGAACTCCAGACGGGGGTCACCGAATCCACCACGTCTTGCCTGCCTTCCCACTCAGCAAAACGGCGCTGCAAATAAAAGAGACCACGTTAGTTTCCGAGCATTTGTTTATGCCAGCCTTGAAACTATCTGGCTATTTATTTTCATTTTAAAGCAATTACTAACTCGGTTTACTTTTTAATTAATTGGATCTATGAAATTTTAGCATAAACGTCGAGGGCGTAGGATTAACGGGGTTGAGGGGGTAATGAAGTGGACGTGGATGACAGATGCTGTTAAGTTTTTGTTTCACTGCGTGATTATAGCGATCACCTCAATTATTCGTTTAAAGATAAATTTCACGTTATAAGTCTTCATGCAATGGACCATGGAAAAAATAATTAGCTATTCAATAATAAATAGATTAAAATTATTATTCGTTATATAATTCTTATTTAAAATGCGTATTCTAAAAGTATCCTAAACTTAACCTTGATGTAAACATTTACAATTCAACTTGCAGAGATAGACACTTGCATAGAGATTCAATTATCTAACTTTTACCTATATAAACATCATGTGGGAACGTGTGCCTTTGTTCATTCACAAAGTGTCAAGTCTCATCATTCGCGAAAATGTCGCGTTTATTTTTAGTGGGTAGCTTCGAACGAACACTGAACGGGCTTTTAACAAACTTACACAAACTCGTAACTTATTTTTCAATAGCTGCGCACGCACAAAAGAGTATTTAGATACGACCTCACAATATATTTCAGCGCGTCCTTGCGTGTAACTGGTCACAATGAATTATTCGAACCAATGGAGACCCTTTGTAAATATTTCACGTAATGCATCGCTAACGCTGTAGGATATCCACTTTATTAATTATGCCACGCAGTAATGGGTGATCAATAAAACCAGCCCCGACGGCGCCAGTTATCATCGCCCGGTTACATTAATGGATGATTCCAAAGGGATGCGGGCCCAGCAGGAAAATCGCCGCAAAAATGCGGCTCGCGTTTGCCGTGAATACCTCGCGGGTCAAAAGCCGCGCAGCGGGAATCGCTAATTAACGCTGGCTAATCCCAGGAAGAGCCGAGCGCCTCGCATAGACAGAGTAAGCCCGCGAGCTTTCACGTCGTCGCTCAGACGCCGAATGACGGTTAGGAAGAAGTTGGATTCGCGCACGTCTTGAACGGTATAGTCAAAGCTAGAAGATGACCCAGCCAAAGCTCGCTCCTTTGACGTCTCGAGCAAACAGAGGTTTGCTTTAAAGTTATCCTTCATTTCCTGATTATTGGATGCGCTCGTTGAAAGGCGTATAATACAACTTACTAATGCTGGTGTACAAGACACAAATGCAAGAGACTTGTAGAGCGATTACTCACATGACACGTGTCAAGATAAACGATAAAGCATTCCGTTTGATCTTTCACTTTCATAAAACTTTGTGAGTGTTAACATTAATACATTTCTTAAGTGCCAGTATATACTTTTTCGGCAAGAGACATTTTATGGAAACAAATGCATGCAGAGTAATAAGCCCATTGTGCCGATTACACAACAGGATATTTCGTACCGATGCACAGACACGTATAGTTAAAATACGCTTTCCCACGGTGAACATTGGAAGATTGTTATAAATACAAATTAAGAGGCTACTTTGAAATTCGCTGAGCCGGTGTCTGTTGTCATTTACAATTTTCGAATGAATGTCAAACAGTAGAAGCCATTGTGGCATTTAAAAAGAGACGCGTAAACAGAAAATTTATGCACATATGTATTTTTATGCGGACATGGGAGAAAATGCGATCGTGCGCAGGGATCTGTAGGTGCTCCCTGGAAATTAAGGTCTTGGCTTACGTACATGAATTAATTAGATCCGATTTCCTTTAAATGCGGACAAGCGCAAGAGACCGAGGGATAATGAAAGCAGCCAGTACAATAAAGCTGGCTCATCGGTCCGGCCCTGCGCGCAATCTACACGACACACGCGAGCGCCGCGCATCAGAGGGGGATTTGAAAAGAGCCGAGTGCGCGGATAAAAGATAAAGCGGAAACTTGCGGGGCGAGCTTGCGTAATGCGGCGTGCAGTGCTCGGGAACGGCGCGCTCGGCCCGACATTCGTCGATGCTCCCGGGCCCGCGGGGACCCGCCAGGAGCTTGCGCAAGCCGCCCGGCCGACTAACGAGCTCCGCTCCGCGCGCCGATCGTTAGCAGGCTTTCCGATCCCGCGGGAGCCGGCAACTGGGTCACCGATCGCCGCCGCGGGCTCAACAAGTGCACGGCGATCGCCGGCTCTTTGGCCGCCGTCCGAGCCGAGGGGCCCGCGGCCAATTCGCTCCTCTTCCGCGCCCGTGAGCCAAGCTCTTCGCTGTCTTCGCTTATGCATTCGGGACGAATTCCTTAGGAAGTTTTTTCATGCATAAACAGCTAGGGATAAACTCAAGAATGCAGAAAAATCTACTTATGTCCAGCATTTCCATTTTCTTTTGCAATCCTACTCTTATCATTCAAATTTTACTACATAATAATTGATTATTCTAGACTATTACAAAGTGAAGTAACATTTACTAAAAGATTTATCTACAGAGATAGAATCATTAAGCATTACTAAATATTTCTTCTTTAGCGCCCTTTTTAATACAGCCTCGTCAAATGCCGTTGTCATTTTTATCTGCCAATTGTAGAATTCTCTCAAATTAGTGGCAATATATTGGAAATTGGTAATATTTGCTAGAGAAAATTGAATTCATCTCGGACAGTATGTACGACGAAAATAAAATCATTTGACTATTCTGCAAATTCCAAACTGCTTTCGATTTAATAAATTCGAACACAAAATTGACGAGAAAAATAGCATGATTGACGCAGACGGAATAGAACACACGAGACTCCCAACAGGCTGACTTGACCCTACAAAAAATACTGCTTCTGAGTTATTCTCCAGTTATGCGCAGGCTAGCATATAGGTACAGGTCACGATCGCTAGTATTACAGCTATAAACGACTATCAAAGCTGAAAGACATTATCCTATAGCTACAGGAGGAATCTTGACGACACGTATAACCTGCTCTGATCCTGAGAAATTGTCGAATAGTCAAGAACACGTTGAAGACTTCTGCGTATAAAGACATCAAGGTATCATCCCTGAGGTGCAGTTTCTCACACTCGTAGGAATAATTATCTGACTCAGACACAAGCCATAGATCCGACGATGTTCATGCTTTAGTCAAGGTTTTCATATTACTACTACGACTATGAAATATTCTATTTACGCATTTTAATTAATGAGTAGCAACCTAGGACAAGTTGTATCTATTTACTTCACCTCATAAAATACTCGACATATTACCAGTTCATCTAAATTGAAAACTAGTTATCCATGTAGATCAGCAGCTGCTTTACAGACTATTTTTGTGATTTATTTTGTACCGCAAGTTCTAAATTTCGAGCTGCACCGTAAATCATCGGATTGCTAAAACTTTAGACTAGACGTTGTAATTCGTATTGATTCATAATAATAATTCTTCTATGAAGAAGCGCAGTATAAAAATGTTCCAAAATCGAAAAGAAAACCGTTATCCAACCACAAGCCCGTGAAAAAAAGCGGGTGCAGAATGTAATAAAAATTCTTTGGAGGGGCAATATTGCAGTTTGCTGAGCCGCCGAGTTACCGATTTTCGATATTCAAATAAATTTTTCAATTTCGCTTATCCACACAGTGGCCGCATTGTTTATCCTGATCTCCGCATCGCCGGGGCCGTGACTCGGCCGATCGATAAAGTGCAACGGCCACTCGGCAACCGCTTAAACCGATCGCTTACCGATACACTGACTCCCTCCGCGCTCGGATTCGCGGCTCAACGCGCCGGAGGCCGATTGAAAATTCCAGGGCTGCCGCGCGCATTTGTAAATATTGTACTTGGCCCTAAAAAGGAAGCCGGCGGACGGGCCCTTGGGCGATTGTCGGCCGCAGTGTTTGCGCTCCGCCTCGGCTGGCGGAGAGCCAATGCCGCCGAGCTTGGCCCCGCGATCTCCCGCGACCTTATTGAAAGAGGATAGTGAACCTATTAATCCGAAAAGATATCGCCGAATAATGGGGCGCATTAGGGTCGCGTTCCAGATATCTGCGCCGGGCCGAATTGTCCATACTTGCGGCCTTCAAGCTGACGCAGCTCAGTGTGACGACGGCCATTGTCGTTCAGACATCCGGAGAAGCCTTTCCTTACTTAATCAAATGCTGATCGCTTAAAGTAAGTGAGTCATATGAGCATTATATATAAAAATAATAGAAATGTTTTTACAGTAAATTAAAAAGATTCGGTTACATTTTTCAAAAAGTGTTTGCATTCTTTTTAAGTCGAAAGTATTCTTAAACCTTGTTTCTTCCAAGTATCAATCTTACAAATTTTTTATCTTCTTTGTGCAAACTGAGTTGCATATTACTTTTCTGAGAGCATCCTCTAGAAGAAACATAGATGTCTCTCCAGGTCAACAGTTACAATAAAACTCTATGTCATATCACTTAAATTTTTTCACTGAAGATGAAAATATGCCAAATTGTAGACATTTATTTTTTTCTTTCCTTTCTAAAGGTTCAATGACCTTTTTACTCTTTAAATTAGCCGCTTCAATAAATACTCATAGACAAAAAAATCTAGTTTGACTTTTGAAACAAACTTTTGTTTTTTTTAAAAAGTTTTAGATTTCTCCTGCGCAGTTAAATTAAAAACATTTTTCTTTGTCAGATACACGTAATAACTATTTAAAAGCCTGAACGTGCAGATGTGTATTTGTTACGTTTAATTTTAAAACATGGATGATTTGCGGTTCTTTATAGCTTGTTTCAAGAAATGCACTCATCGTATTTTATTGGAATTACTATTAAACGTTACTAGCCACAAGTTTAATAAAGAATCAGATGAGTATAAAGATAAAAAATATAAAATATGAACTGAAAATAAATTTCTTTGTATTAGAAAATACTTATTATTTATCGATCATATAATTTTAATTTAGTATGTACATATTATTCTCTAAACTAAATATTACGATTTCCACTTTTATATAATCGATAAAATCAAAACGAGTTACATAAATCTTTTAACTTTAATTTTTTGATAAAATGTTTAAGAATTTTTTTTTTATTTTACTTAAAAGAATTTAACATTTCTTTAAAAGTATTTCTGAAAATACCTACTATATAGATGTATTATTCACAAGTTTTAGCACTATACTTCACATTTGCTTCGAGTTTCGTTTCGCATTGATAGTCGGCCAAAATAAATACTTTTGCTGTCGAATGATACATTGTTTTGCGCACTTGGTATTAATTCTAGAATGCGCACTTGGATTTAATTCTGAATTTTAATTTATTAGAAGAAGGACCAAGATCGTCATCATTTTATTAATTTAAAAAAAACTCGGTATATTCCATTGAATTTTACGCGAGGGTTCAAATTATACCGTGAAGCATGAAGTGTTTGTAGATTGACTACTTTAACAACGTTTGGGTGATCGCCCGTATACGTGACTCGGCTGCTCATTTCAGTCGCTTATAAATAGCTCAATTGATCGATTGTAAAATAATAAGCGAAATACTCAATTACTTCGTCATTGTTACAGGACGTTCTTTACACTTGCTCTTGTTTGAACTTTGTTTTATTTAGGAGGACTTGTCGTGCTCAGGCATAGTACAAACGAATTCGAATATTAAAATAGGCTGATGAAGTAGTGAAACTAAATATGTTTTAAGTAATTTACTTCTTGAATATTTTTCTTATTGAATTGGACATGAGACAAAAATACTGATTATAACAAATCTCCTTTTGGAACAATCCGTTGCAACTTTTTTTGTATTTTCTTACAAAGATAAATTAAATGTCAATACAATTGTAGCAAAAATATTATCTTTCAGTATTTTTGGAAAAATTTGATGGAATGCACAATATGAAATTCGCTCGCGAATGGGATTGTTCAAATAATAAGCGCGACGAAAAATGTCAAACATATTGACCATCTTATGCACGTTTCAATAAAAGCTTGGAAATAAGGTATCGACTCCTGATTTTCACGACTTTCATCTGTAGAATGAGAGAAAATTGTATCGCAAATGGTTACACAGAGTAATGAGAGTTAGTGCAAAGATAGAGCAATTTAAAAAGAAACTCAGTCATTGATACATGTAAAAATAGTCTCTATGATTCAAACAAAAATGCCGAGTAAATATAGCAACGATTCGTGGACCTATTACAGTATATAAGAGTTGGCAGATATATATAGTTCAATAATGCTTATTGAAAAAAAAATTACACTTCCATTCTATGATTTCAGCTGTTAGACAAATAACATCAATTACAATAAAGCCGGTTATAGTTATCTTACAGCGTGATTATTTTCACGCGTCTAGGCTTTACCGGAATTATCATACCAAATTATAAAGTTACAGTATAATTGCTGCAATTATGGCCAATCTCTCAATAAACGTACTACAATCAATTTTTATAGACACCGCAGACTACTTTCTTGACCTAGCTATTAACTTATTTCAATGACAACACGAATAACAAAGGCAATAGAAACGAGCATATGAACAGTATGTATAGATACAGTCTGCGTAGCAACCAGCATTCGCAAACCTTGGAATCCGCGCGGTATAACGTGATCGTAAAAACCGATGTGTTACAAGCGACTGCACGGATTTCCGTTTGACCCGTGTCGCGAAGGTTAAAAAGGTGGAGGGCTAAGAGGTAGTAAGACTGAGGACGAGGACCGAGGCGTAACGACGACTCCGGCGTTCTCGGAGACGGCGCGTCGCGGAGATCTCGATCGGCCGCGGGATCGGGGCCGGGCGCGCGACTCGTGACGCGCGCGGGCATCGCTCGTTTAATCGGGGGAAATTGCAATTACGCGGCACGGGGGCCATTGTTCCGAGGCGGCTGACGTACGCTGCGCCCCGCTAATTGTCCAATTTGCCGGCGGAGCCTCCGGCGGCGGAAAATTGCGCTCTTCTTGAGGGAACGCGCTCGCGCGACTTTACGAGGCAGCCCAAGCGGCACCGCAGCCCAGTGGGGAAGACGTCCCGATTAAGCCGGGAGATCTAGGGGTCCAGAGCCCCGGTAATTCATCCGTGCGCGCGCCGTTGCTCGGGAGCCGCGCGGTACGTACGTGCGCGTGGAGCGACGCCAGCGGGGAATAATATGGCTGGACCGAGCGGAGGCTGCCCCGCGGGCGCGCCGCTGACGGCGTACCCGCGCGCACCTGCGTAACTACCCACCGCCGGCCTGGAAGCGGGGGACAGTCCGAGTGAACGCCCAGCAAGTGGGTCGGCGCCGCGACACCGCCTAAATTCGCGGCCCCGAGGAGTAGGAGGAGGGTCGCGAAAAGTAGACCAGGAAGGCGCGGAGCAGCGCGCGCACTTTCGCCCCCCCCCCATCTCGCCCCCCGCCGCGAGTCCGCAATCGAATTTGCGACCCAGTTCGCGGGCCCGATTCGGGCGGATGACCCCTTATCCGACGCGTGAATAAGCCAAGAGCTCCCGTCTGGCCACACAAGTTACTAGCTCCTGCGTGTACGTAGGTCGGCCGGGGCCGAGTGCGTTCCAGGGCGAGGAAGTCAGGTCAAAGAACGTCCCACTGTCGGCGAGAAATAAAATCCTTTTATCGGGTCTGCATCAATCTTTACACGAGTATCTCGCACTGTGAATGATATGCTTTGTGATAGCCTGTTCCCTATCTTTCCAAAATAGATTGCAGGCTTCACTGCGATATAATAAATGTTGGAGGAGATCGTAAGCTCATAGCAATAATCAAATTATCTACCGGATCACGAACCATAAATGTAGCTGATACTTTTTTAAATTTTCTCTTTGGATAAACTTTTTCTACCTCTCGGGTAGAAATTTCATTTTTGTGACCAGTTATGGCTTGAATTTATGGTCTACGTCAGTTGTCGGAGTCCCATTCCAGATTAAATTGAAATCAAATAGAGATTAAATACAAAATTTTACACGTACTAAAATCCTAACGTTTTAGTTATAGCTTACCTTTGTACATATTATTGTTCATAAAGATAAAGAAACTACCATTCTTTAAGCTAAAAATTATTTTATGTAAAATTACTATACCTGATCAAAAATTAACATTGTGTATAGTAATTTTAAGTAAAATAAACGAAAATTTCACTGTAAAGTATATTCGTTTTTTCTATTTGAGAAATCTATCCCCAACTTACTTAGAATTACAGTAAAATAATTCTTACATTCCTTGTCTCCGTACACAATCGCTTTATACAAGTTCATCTATATTTTTTTCAGTTACCAGTAGGCTAACGATTAACTAACTTTAATGCGCGTCGATGCGCTTTTACTCATCCGATAGCCACGTGACCCAATCTCGCGTGTTTCCGGCGCGCGAGTGTCCACCACGGGAAGAGAGAGGAGAGGCTTCCCCTCCCGAAAGTGCGGGATCGATGGGGAGAGGTCGCATGCGCACGCACGTGGGCCGCAGCTGCGGGGGATGATCCGCGCCCGGGTGCTCGTTAACCAGAGCGCCGCGCAGGTGAGCCGCTGATTCGGCCCCGCCGCGGGGGTCCTTTGCCGCTTTTAAGAAGCCCGCGCCGCGGCTGCCGATCGATCGAGAGCCTGCAGCCACTTCGCTCCCCGACCTGACTGGCATGCGGGGAGGGCCGCGAGGTTCGCCCTGCGCCCCCCGGATTATCCAGGCCTGCCGTGCGTTCTCTCCGACGGCTCGAGGCCGACTGGCGATGAATCGGCGGACTATCCCGCTGAACCCGTTACCCCGCACGAACGTCATGGCATGGCGGTCGGCAGTGTCGGGTACTATGCTGTGCAGATACAACCGTTCCCTGATTCAGATTGATAGTCACGTGTATTCTGCGCGGTAAAATAGTTACATGGTTGTATCCACGCGCCAAGAATCGTTTCTAAACTTCGGGTTTGATATACCGACATCTTGGAATACTATTTTCGACAGCTCGTTATCCATTGCCACTCACAATAGGACAATTACTTGAAGACATCTTGTAATTATTTTGGTATTCAATCTCAACACATAACTGAGTTTTCGGTTTATAATACAATTTGCATAATGTGTGTTGCATTAGTTTCGTAGATGATCAAGTTAATCTCAATGATTCAATAGTGAACAAATGAAATTGCATCATAATAGATTTAAATGGAATGGAATAACACCGTCCATCTTTCTTCAAAATAAATATTCAATATTTGTCTCTATTCAGTAAAAGGTCTGGAGGCGTTACTCAAATATTAAAACGAACTTACATACCAAGATAAATTCAACCCGCACCACGGCAAAAATAAAGCTCACCTGCAACATAAAAGAAATAATCATCAGAAATATTTTAGTTAAAAATAATATAACAAGCTTCATAATAAAATATAAGATAATAAGCGACATGGTGTGATGTATCCCTGACTAATGATATTACCTAGAGGAAATAAGACTCGGTTGCTGCTTGAGTCAACTTAACGCTGCCGATAGATGCAGCAATGACGCTTGTTATATCGTAACTTATTACGCAATGCAACTAACTGTAATGAATTATGGATCGAAGCACTGCTCCGGTGGTCTTTTGCTTCCGATGCAAATTCGTTAATAAATGCGTTTTCTAATCGTGTTATACACATGCAATGACATGCGTCTTCACATTTAAAAGTCGAAAAGAGAGCTAATTTCCCGGCGCTGTTATTGTAAAGAGCGGACACTCAGTCACTGGACTCCCCGCGCCTTGGATTCGAATTGTAAAAGGCGGTCACGCGTCCTAGGCCGGACGGCCGGCGGTCGCGCGTCCAGTTTCCGCCTGGGCAGCGAGGGGCGGCAGGTCAATCGAGCCTGGGCGGCCGGCTGCACAATCGTGCCGGTACACTGCGGACAAAAAAGAAAGCGGCGTCGGCGGCTGCGCGCATGCGGCCCCGCTCGGCACAGGTGAGCCACCTCCGCGCCTCCTCCTACGCGATGATCGACACGGCCGGGGGAGGGAAAAAGTATGCCAGCAGCAGCTGCGCGCTCGGGAGGAAGGGAGTCGATAATCAGGCGGCTCTCCGCTCTCTCGCGGGGGCGTGAGCTCGCCGCGGAGCGCACTGATAAGCGCACCGGCTGCGGGAGCGTCGCGCGCCCGGTAGCTTTGTAGATCGTTTCGCTTTTACGATCTATGAAAGTAACCTCGACCCGTGGCACTGCGTCGTTTCCGCGGGCCGCGCTACTCTCGCGTAACTTTGATCACCACGCGAGAGGCACCGCGGATTTCCGGATTGCCCGAGCCCACCCAGAAAAAAGAAAGCCTATCGACCGCGCGCAAATGTGTACCTTTACGGACTGTTAAACCCTTATCCCCTTTGCTCTTGGCAATTCCTGCGAGAATCAACACATGTGTACGCTTTGAGCACTCCAATCGTTTATGGAAAAATATATCTTTCAACCAATCCACATATATGTACATATTGATCTCTTGTTATTACTTTTCTCAAACAAGCTCGTTTTCTGTCTCGTAAAGAAACTTCAACGTCATGACTCAATGTCTCACACTTTTAGTTTGAACATGAGAATGCGATAGAGATTTCAGCTATTCAAAGATTCTTGAAAATGCTTCCTCTATAAGCATCATCAAATTTCGCCGAGCATGCGCTTGAAGCCCTATGCAATTCAGAGGGACTATTACTCACGATATCTACACTCACGAGAGGAATCCTGAAAACTGATTCGAGCCAATTGTAATCGAGTTGCAAGCTGCGGTCGATTCGTTCAGAATCACCAGCAAATTTCAGCCAAATAATATAATTGCCCTTATTGATTTATTGATTTTTAACGTCATTTGAAAAGGATATTTGAAGCACAATTTCGTGTTTTTACACAAAAAAATATGAGCAACGTTTTCTAAAACTATAAAATTTACTTTTCCATGCATAGATCATTAAAAGTGCTTTTGAAAAAAGAGCAACTTCCTTTTTTAAAGCATCAGTAAAATTCGTTATTTCGAAGAAAGTTAAAGATACTTAAAAAAGGAAGTTACTCCTTTTTCCAAAGTACTTCTAACCTACGCATTGAAAAGTAAGTTTTATACTTTCTCTTTTAAAGTTATTGTTACCCACAAAACAATAGTCAGTACTTTTATTTCAACGTGGTTTATGCTGATTACTTTATTAAGAGTGTATGCGATTGTAGGCTTTCAGTGTAGGGATTCGATTGTTGCATTGCCGGTTTCTGTTTACAATATTCTGGATTATACTGCAGTTTTTGTAACCAACATACATAAACATGTTTCCATTGAAAGTAAATGGTATAGTATGTAATTTATGCATTAGTTTATAATAATTCTGCACTTTCGGCCCAACACTTTTCAGAATCATGTGTAATAAAAAGTAATTGTTGACCTTCGGGCTTTTCTGAGCTGGAATACGTCCATGAGTCCACAGAGTGCGTCAGCCCGACTTGGAGCCAACCTCCCTGCATGCCCCGATCAATCCGACAGAGATTTCGCGGCATAAACTCGAGACGCAGGGGGATGGCCCGCGCTCTAAATCATCCCTGCAGCCCGGACGCGGGCGGCAGAGAGGGGCGCCACAAAATCGACCAATCGCCCTGTTGCTATCGTGACTGCATTCGGGAGTCGGTGGTCGATCCACGTGCTGCCGATGCGGGGGTCTTCATCTCATCTCCCTCGCGCGCCAGTCCCCATTCCCTCTCTGTTTCGCTCCCCCCCGGCGCGGTGCCCGCTATTTTTAACGTCGGGCGCAGTTTTCATTCGCTGAATCGATGTCTCCCGCGTCTTTTCTTCGCCCCGTCGCCTCGTCCCCGCATCCTTTCTCAAAAGTGCACTTTGCCAGCAGCGACGCCTGCCCTGGCGCTGCACTGACGGGAGCTCGAGCTTTGGATGATCGCCGCGGTCGTTGCGCGCGATTGAACGAGAACAGTGTAGTATGTAGTTATGGATGAAAATTGTTTCTCGGAAAATCACCAAGAAATCGGTTAGTGTTAGGCCAACGGCAATAAAGAGCCTGGCGAATCAACAACCTGGCGGCATTTATTTTGTTTCGGAAATGGTTGCAAACGTTGTAAACCAAAACTATTTAAACTAAATATTTTGAAAAGGTTAAACCAGTATTAATCTTCGGAATAGTAAATTAACAGAAAATCTACGTACAGGTGTAATATTTTAGTTGAAAAACTAATGCTTCAAGTCTCTTATCTAACTGATAAAAATGCTTAATTTAATATTTTCATGTATAAATGACTTTCGAAAAAACTGTATTAATGTGTCCATTTTAAACGGATATTAAAGAATAATTGCTTTTTTCAAAACTAAAGTAATATGAAATAGTGTAACCGCCGTATAAGGTTAATATTTATACTTTTTTAAATATAATACTACCCATACAATGTGACCGATCATTGTCAAAATTTATACATATGAACTAATATTAATAATTTAAAAAAAAATAAAATGAAAATAATATTATTAAAGATACACGGAGAGAAATTATAAGAATTTTTTTACTACACTTTCGAATGAATTAAGAACGAATGAGTCAAAATAAATAATTTTTCAGTGAAAATTACGATTGTATATCAAAATTACTATAATGGCTAGTAACGCTAGAACAGACTCGTCAAGTAGAGAAAAATTACTATACTGCATAATAAAAATTGCAATTTTTTTGATAATTTGAGCTAAGATTATAGCAATTTTTACTATACAATATGGTAATTTTTTTCTTCGTAATAAGTGTGTTCTCGCGTCTGAGAATAATTGAAATTTTACTGTAAAGTGTAGTAATTTTTTTGATTTCAAAGTCTGTGTCAGTTGATTCATAATAAAATTTCTTATGATACATTTCTCAGTGTTATCATGATACAATTTGTACTCTAAAAAACTCTAATTTAGCTCTAAATCAGTTGTTTTCATTAGTTTAGTTCATATTTAAAATATGTACGTATTTTTGTTCTTACTGACTGACATTATCACTGCTTCAAGAAATAGTACTTTCCGCAATTATGAAATATTTTTCTTTCGTGCCCACCAAACAGCGTATGGTTAATACACGATTTTAAAAATATACAAAGTCCTTCACCAGCAAACAATTTACCGTCGAGGAGAACCCTGATTTCGCCAGGGTGCGCACAAGAGTCCGTATCTAACGCTTTTCAAAGAAAGTAAGGCGTGCGTTCTGAAGCTCGCCCTGTAACTAGCACGGCGGCTTTTATCCCCTTGCCGCACAGCGGGCGAGAAAGTCCGGCCAGAGAATGCACGAAATGGAAAGTAATTAAAATCCGTCCGAGGGATCATAAAGCCTCTAAGATAAAAGGGCAACGAATGTGGGCCGCGCGCTCTCGCTACGGACAATCCAGGTCAGTAGAGGCCCCGCTTTTTACGAGGGTGAGGAAGAAGCGCGCACGTAGCGTACCTTTGCGCTCTCACCTCCCGGTTTACGCCCCCCCTAGTCATATCTTTGAGGGGATGCGCGAGCCCGCACGCACGGGATCCTCCATCTGCGGCTTAATCTGTTTACGACTTATGTGTTCGGTGTTCCTCGTTTCCCGGGGTCGACGCCGCGGCCCCGTGCTTTTCAATTTTCCCGGGGCGGCAAAGTTTTTCCCTCGACTTTGTTAAGAAGCAATCTCTTGAGCGTCTGGACGGATGGTTGCACTGAGTGAACGCCGATGATGGAGGTGCTCTTACACAGATATTCTCGTAAACAATCTGCACTTGGCGAGCGCGTGCATTTACTCGCGCAATTATTGGCCTCGGGAGACTGCAACTTTACGAAAAATCAATCGCGAGATTCTGACCTACTTTCGGATAAAAGACTACCGCGATGCATACCAAAAGCTAAAGATTCAATTCTTTTATGTGTTGTCTTTCCTAAAAAGGAACGCTACATAATAGCATTCAAGTACGCAAAACGTTAGTCCCAAAAAAGTCGCAAGATAAAGGTAAAAGTTTAAAAATTCAATGAGCACTCAAAGATATGAAAATACATTGTGCAGATCAACCAAAAAGTTCTGACGCAAATTGCTAGGCTATATAATTATTTTGCAATATATAATTGTTATCATATTCGCAAAATTGAATACAAAGTCTCTAATGAGAAAATCATCTGTTTGTCATTTTTTTATTACCCATCATCAAGAAAATGTTTTACCACAATACAGTGCACTTACGACTTAAAATAATATTCCAATTTTTTATAAAATACTCTAAGTGTTATGAAATTTTCCATACATAAAATTATTAATCTTGATTTCAAACATACTCATACGTCAGAATTCAATTTTTTAGGGACCCATCATTTTGTCATTATCATCGGCAATAAAACCTTGAACAAAACCATAATTGCAAAATCCTATTTTAAAAAATCTATCCTAATCGCTAATGCAATCATCTTCTCAAAAGTTGAATGTGTCTTTCCATCCGTCAAAGTCCTTATGTACATAAAACCAGTCTAAGAAATGTTCATCGACTATACTCTTTAAAGTGCACATTAACCTGCACCTACGAAAGTAGAGGCAGAAAGAGGAGGGAGGATTGCGGAGAGCCTCGGTGCGTACGGGATAGCCGAGTGAAAGAGGATACCGGACGCAGCGTCACGCTCGGCTTCCGGCGCCTCTCCCGTTTCACGCCATTAGCATTGCGCTCGCGCGGGTCTCGCCGCCTTCCGGCTTTTCCCCCTTCGAGGAGCCGAAGTATTCGCCACTGCCGAAATGTGCAAGTTCGGGACTGTCTTTTCTCAACTGGTGCAAGCTCGAAAATGCATCGAGACCAACCTTGCTCTCAAGTCAGATTTATGTTTCAGCGCCTAAGCAATTGGAGGACTTGTCGTCTGTACGCACAGAATAGAGGTACAGCTTTATTCAAAGGGCATTAGAAGTAGATGATTAGGTTTTTTTATCGACATATTCGCCGTTTCACGTTTAGTTGCATGTGTCGATAAACGAAAGTCTGGTCGTCATGCTGCAATTCAACCTGACGTGAGTCGTTCGTAATCGTTTAAAATGGGAAACGACCGCATTCGTGAATTAGACCCGCCTGCAGTTCATTGCATGGCGACTTGAAATTGAAACAGATGATGATACATTACAGATTTATGACTTTTCTCTATTTTATCATGTCAAACGTTTCAAATAAAGTTTCCGATAAAGTTGCAAAATACGCAAATTGAGTCCACCAAGACTTTTTGTTTGAATTTAATATGCTTATACGTTGTCAAATATTCTAACAACATATTTTATAAGGTTGCTATTTTCACAAAATCTTTTATTACAAGTTGTTTACATGTACGATTAAAAAAGCAAAAACTTTTTTATAAAAATCGAAATACACGCAGCCTATATTTGCGCAACTTTCGACGCAACTCTAGAAATCTAACCAAATTTGACGATTTTCAAACCGGATTTTTCACTTATGTCCCTTTTTGAATAAATCTGCTTGCAGTTGATTTTCCACTTATTTCGTTACGTCACCAGCAGATATCTTCGAAATCCAGCAATTTAACGGTGGCACGCGCAAACTATCGATCGGCAGATGGCCAGTTCACGTCCACAGCAGAGTTGCCGCGTCGAGCCATAAATTAACCCACATAGTTGCCAGGACTCGAGCGATCGATTCGCTTTGTCACAGAAAATATATATGCAAGAAGACATGGATATCATCCATTGGTAATTTTTGAGATACCAATGAGTATTTTAAGCATTTATAAAGTCACTAAATATTTGAAAAATATTTGACATTTCAAATTTACAACGGTTTATAAATATAAATTTACATTAATACAAGCTATAGTTTCCTAAATTTTCCAAGATTTATAAATTACAATGTCAATACAAAATCCATATACTATCATTACTTTTACAAGAATAAATTTACACAAGGTTTAGAGCTTCATTGATCTTAGCTAACAATTTCATTGACCGTATCTGTACATATATAGCCATAATTTACTCATAGTTAAAAGACAATCTATATGTACTAGCTATATCGTTTAAAATATAAACAATAATTTACTTCTTACTCTAGAAATGTATAAGCTTTATAATTAATACAGATATTGTCACAATAAAAATTAAGTTTAACCGAAATTTGTAATGAATATACAATTTTAATTTAATTATTGCAATAGTGTTTTTCCTCCCCTGAACAAGAAGTACTTGAATTTAAGTGCAACAATATATAAAAATCCGAATAAGGTCATATTTAAGAAAATTCTGAGACTAAACTCAGAAGTGGTTCATTTTGAAGTGGTTCTTTAGGAGATAAGAACAGTTATCTTGTACATAAATTTGTATTTAGTTTGCTGGGGATGCCAACAAACACGTAAGCTCTAAGGTAAGGTCACACTGTGTGAAAAAATCAACATCTTTTATAAACTTGATCTTTAAAAAATTTGATATTAAAATAAAATGAATTGCAGCAGAATCAATATAAGTATTGAAGTAGTTATCAATCACTTAATGAGCTTATACACGTTGTGACACTCTTAGCATGGAGGAGGAGCAAGAGCTCAACTTATATTTAGATGATGATACCCGAGACGGTCAACTGCAATACATCGCTAATAATTAGAAGTGGTCATTTAAAAATAAGTAGCTGCACAATTCACCCCTGTAGTTACGAGGCCACACCAGCGGCTATTGCTTCCCTCTTCTACACTAAGGATAATTAACTCACCCTCGTACCTAGCGCCTCCATCACTCGGCTTAATAATGTGAAAGTCATCGTCAGGTTATTCTCGTTAGTACCGTCGTGGCACGTAAGGAAGAACCCCTCAGTACAGTTCCTTCAACGGGATGAGCTTTTCTTAATCTAATTAAGCTTTTAGAGGTATTTTTTGGTGTATCCTAATGTATTTTATAATGATTTAACACGGTTTTATGCTTTTATGTGGTCAAAGAGGTGGATAATAAAAAAAGCCCATAGTTATGCTCTAGTAGTATCTTAAAATACTTCTTGAACTAAAACTGCAGTTCTAACCAGGTTTTCCTCCTCGTTTCGTTTGAAAGATATAGTAAGTTTAAACTATCTTAAACCTTAAGCTAACTCAAACGAATCTCTTTACAAATTTAATCTTCTTCAGTGGTTTAAGTTTGAATAATTTACTTCTACGACTAACTCGTAAATTAAAAAATAAAAATCAAAAGTTTGATGCAGATTTAACTTTACAACTCTATTTTGTAATAATAGCATTAAGAAGATTTGCGTCAATTTTAATTGATATACAATTGATTGATTGAGCTGTAAATGTTTTAACCTCCACTTACTATTTATTAAGGGTGTATTATTAATTGAAAATAAACGGTTAAATATTGTTAGTTGTCCCGATTTTCAAGTAGAATTAACATAACAAGAAAACTATGCTAGTGCGCCTTTTCATAGCTATGATGGGGACCATGACACAAATTGACTCGCTTTCAACGTTTACAAAGTTGGTTGGCTTTTGCACGGCATATTATCGATCTACGCCAGAATTACATTAATGACAAGACTTGGCTGTCTCGTACCTTTTCTACTTTAAACTTTGAACAGGAGTACATTCGTTTTATAGTACTATAAGCTTACCAAAAAATAAATGTAAAAAGTTCTATAATTAATCTTATTTTTTCTTTCTTATATACAATGACCTTGATTTATTTAGTTAAACTGATAACAATTTTCAAAGTATTACTATAAAAACAACTCAGTTTTAATAATTTTATTTTATTAATTTAATATTAATATATTAGTTTAATATTGTTTAATTTCACGACATAGTGTCCTTTCAAGTTACACATTCATTGAGAATTCTGCGAGATGTACAAGAGTTTAGTGGCAATAAAATCGAGCTTCTCGTTTCGGTGGCGCAAATTGGAGAATTACAGTGTACCCGAGTGGATTACAGGGATATTCAGCATTAGCCACTTTATTTTGCCGTAAATTATCACCTCGACTCCCGTCATTTCTTTCGCTTCTGCCTTGCGACAAATATGTTTCATTATTTACAATTATTTACTTCACAGATTGTCAGATGTGAGAGACAGTCAAATGTGTTTAATTAGACAATCATTGATCGTAATTTATTTCGATATACCGAGAGTGAGACAGAAGAAATTTGTAACCACTGAAGTAGTTCTTATTTGTTTTTCATATCGAAGAGTCAAGTTCCTGCATCATCCATCATTATGTTGTTGCATTAGACGCAGAATTCCTAAAAATAGCTTTCTTTACTAAAAACAGATTTACTCTTTCTCTCAAAAAATAAGTAAATAGCATGTTCCTTTTTAGTTTGGACAAGATAGATTTAATTTAATTTACCTTTGTTTTTTTCTGCTACTCTTTCTTTTTTACTTTAACGCTTCCCAAATATATACCGAAAAACGTGTCGAAATGAATTGAAAAATTCATGGGTATTAATTAGGTCAAGTAATTAGGTTCAGAGATATGGTGGTGACAAAAGAGCTTAAAATTAAATTCGGTCGAAAGCGATAACACGCTTGAAAAATTCTCGCTTTTGTTTAGAGAAATAAATTAAAATTCTTTTAATCATGAAAATAGTTTTAAATATTTAAAAGAATGTTATAATTTCTAAAATATTAGTTTAGGATTTTACAAAATACTTCAGAAAATGTATAGTATGACTTTTAAAACTAATATTTAATGTCTTCAAAGATTATTCGTTCCAAGTTTTTATTACATAATCTCTTGTAGAATAATAATTAATTTGACATATTAATGTATTAATAAACAAAACCTTAAAGCAATAAAATCATTCTATCACTGTTATAAGAATCATTGATAATCGTTACTATAAACAATTCGGTTTAGAATTTAAAGTGACTGACTTTTTCAAAAGTTGTATGTGCATGATGAGTAAGCAAGTGAGACTTGGCGGGTGGACCATCCTGCGAATTAATCCAATTCATAAACTCTAGACAATTTTTCTACTACACCGCCTGTAGAAGGTATAAAAATCTCAGAGTTACGATTGCACAACAAATTATACGAATTAATTGAAGCAAGAATTCCTTGGCTCCACGTGCATCAGTTTGTGCTGAGTTTAATTCCTATATCTGTTTCGATTGTGTATATGTTTCCAAAGAGAGAAATTAAAAATTTTATTAATCTATATTTAATCTGCTAATCAAAGTTATAAATTTTCTTAAAATATTCAGCTTTATTACCTGTGAAAAATTTTGTATCGAATCTGATTCAATGCCTCAAATTTATTATTGCAAAGTATTATGATATTTCTATTAAATCTACTCACGATGTCACGATATGCATAAAACATCCAGGACTATATTAATAAAGTAAAAAATTAAAAACGATCTGTTATCTGATAGTTACTCGTTTTTATTTTAATATTTATGATTCTGTGAAATTCATTGATGTTAATTTTCTCGTGCATCTTGTGTAATTGTACTTTCTGTATAAAGGATTCCCCCCTGACTCTCCAAATACTAAGAAAGCAATTATGGTGAATTATGACAACTTTATTTTTCGTGCCTACATTAATTACCAGAATATTTATTTTTTAAATTAAAGTTTTTAAAAACAACTGTAAATTTGTTATCAAATAAATCGTCAAGTATTGTACTTCAGTCATTATTTTATTATAGACGATTTTATAATTTTTTAAATATTAGATGTTCTCTCAAAAATATTAAGATCTTCATTGTAAGGCAGTGCCAAAAATTTTTTTTCTTTGCAAGTTTTGCTAAAAATAGTTTTAAACTTTACGTACAGAGTATTTGTAGTTTCCTGAAAATATATTGATTTAGAACTTTTGGCCATTTATTAAGTAATTTATGAAACGAACTCAAAATTATGCTCGATATTACGCGGTATATCTACACGTATTTGATTTCTCTTTGATATACCCGAATATTTCTAAAAAATCATTATTTATTTACAAAACCTATATCAAATATGCACTGTAATACTGCAATACTCTAATACTGTAATGCATTTTTTCAATTAATAAGTTAAAATTAGTGTGTTATATCAATTCCAAGGTATATTACTTCTCACTTAGATTAATAACAGTAGAATAAAATTAATTGTGCAACACACTCAGATTAATTTTAATCTGTAATTAGATATATATTAATTGAAATTAAAAGTGTACAGTTTAATAGATGTACCGAGCATATCGTGTCAATGTTGTTTTCAATTCAATTGCTTTCAATTGTTAAATAGGCCGATGCAAGTAATTACAATATAAGATAATAGTCTCATTTTAGATTGTTTATTGGAGAAAATAACTTTATTGAACACAGAAAAGTCGATAAATTAGTAAAAATAAGCACTACATTAGTATATAATATTATAAGGTAGTTATAAGTTATTGAACTCCGTATACATAGTTGAGACTCTATTCAAGGTGTATTTGTATTGCAAAACATCGATAGAAAAATCCTGTTTAGTGTTTACATCGAAAAGCACGTAGATCATTTTACTGTTCTTAGGTATTAATTAATTCTACACCAATTAAATTTTTATGATTTATATACATTATAAGCTTCTTAATTTTCTGAATTAAACAAATCGAAGTAGTGGTCGAGATATAGTGGTATAATTCGTAATCCCGATAAAAATGACATGAATTCTGCTAAAAATATCAGCATATTATGAAATAAAAGCTACAGTGCATTTTGTTGAATTTTGATATAGCACAATTGGCTCAAAAGTAATTTACGATTTTAGTACGGTTCGAATGCAGTAGCAGTGGCGGTGGCACCACAAATATAATTAATTGATTCCGTAACAGTACCAAGAAGTTAGACTTCTTATTGACGTATTCACGAGCGTATTCACGTCATGACTTTCCCGACGGCTTTCTAATTTTACATAGAGATATCTTATTTCGGTCTCTTTAATCTTTCCTCGAATTAAAAAAAACTTTCTACCCTATTATAATATTGGAATAGGGTATCGTTCTTACGCCAAGAATAGCTATTTAATAAATCGAATAATTAGATAAAGCGTGCAGGTAACAAATGGGATGATCTTCGGGCAAGTTACACCAGTGGGACCTATAGCAGTAGGCGCACAAATGTCAACTGAGTACCAATTCTAATTAATAACAGGCCGTTGTCGCACCGGACTACAAGTCCGAACGCGGCGGTCTAGATGTATTCGCACCATAGTTCCTGCTGAAAGCAGAAGTTCAAAGCAGAAAAGCCGCGATACGAACTGATACATCGGCCGCGGGCGTCAGTTCAGCCATTGAATGTCCGCGTTGCCAACCCCCAGCGTCGCGGCGGCGCCTCAATGCCCGGAGAGTCCGGGACCCTTGGCAAAAGTCGAGCAATCGTTGTGCGCACGGAGAAAGCTCGCGCGGTCGGCGAACTCGGCGCAGTTCCGAGAAGCGCCGGCAGAGAGAGAGAGAGAGAGAGAGAGAGAGAGTCCGAGTCGTATCGTGTCAGCGGGTCATGCGTGCATATATGCTGCCACTGGACAGAGCTTTTCTCTATGAGGTGCGCGAGATGCGTCGTGTTCGGAAAAAGAATCCGATGCCGCTGTGAGAAGTTGGCGGGAGCGCCCAAGTTGAAGCCGCTTCGACTACTCGGCCTCACTGGCTTCTTATTGGGTTGTACACTCGCTCGGATCCGTTAACTCGGGGCGCGCGCCTATCGCGCCAGATGGATCGAGCCCTCATTGAAAGCAATTGCAGAGCATAGTACAGACAACGATAGCGATGACGCGTCGGGGCAAATTGCTCGCTCAAAATCTTGCGTACGAGGAACATTCGAAATGGTCGCGATCTTACGAAAGCGGCGAAAGTCAACACTGCCCTTGGATGAGCTTAATCATTAGTTGGACAAGTGGCGAAACTCGTGTGTTAATGCCAGGATTGCTCTATATCGCCGTAGGTGCTTCCGAGTTAAATGAATTAGATTCAATTCGCTGCAAAAACAACGACATTTTATTCAATCCGTGGGATTATGTGCTTTGCAGCTTCTCACGAACAAACTCCTCCGTCTTATTACCAGGCGGGCAAGGAGTTTCGTCGAAGCGACAGTAGACTGCAGCAGAATGCACATATCTGCGAGCGTCTTAATCCCGGCGATTGCAAGCTGCGCGGGCAGCCCACGGAGGCACCACATCCATCTGGCCGCGTAGCGTCAATTAGCGGAATCGAGGCGCACCCGAAGCAGCTCCGACTTCGATAACAATCGCAGGGGCACAGAGCGGCCGTCTCCCACGCCGGGCCCGTGTAATTCGTCCGGGGCGGGGCCGATCGATCGGCGCCGCCCTGCGGAGACTTTTCGCCGCATCCCCGGCTGTTCGGGAATCAATTAGTCGTCATCGCGGGGCGCGGGAGGTTACGTAGCTAGGCAGATGCCCCGCCCGCGAGCCAGATAAGACGTCCCGATCGATGCCGACGGCAAACTTTTCCGCCGCCCCCTGCAAATTGATTGCAGCTTCGCGGTCCAGTCGCCCGGAGAAGCAGCGCGGAGTCGACGCGACGCCTCTGGAATGAGTCATGCCACGTCCTCGATCGGTACTCCATGCCCCTTTGCCCCCGGGTAGTGCCCTGAGGATGTCGTGCAACCCACGGCTGGACGGCTTTCGGCGGACGGAGAAACCGGAAAGCGGCTCTGCGGATATTCGTCTGCGAAAATCAATGCACCCTCTCTCACCCACTAGCGCTCCCGCGAGGCATTAAAAGAAGCAATACATCACGATACAGTGAATGCCGCGAGAGGAAAGAACCAGGGGAACAAAGGGAACAACAGTAAATCGCGCAAGGAAAACAAGATTAATGAACTTTACGCATGGTCTGCACGTCAAGGATGTGGGTGAAAGCGGCGCGAGCGCTGCGTTTGGCTCAGCGAGACCCGGCCGACTGATTCGACGACGACGACGAGACCTGCTGCTTGATAAATGCCCCTCCCAAAAATACAATTATTCCACTTTACCTAACCTCCTAGATTAACCGATTTTATTTCTTTTTCCAAGCAACAATTATTACATTTGATCCTGATGTGCATTGGTAATGAAGAACAAGTCAATCACTGTGCCTTGGCAGCTTTTTTTACTACTACATACTAAGTCTCCATGTCAATGAGTTTTAAACTCTAACAAAACTTTGATTTATCACAGATATTTCCGCTCATATTTATGTAATAATACAGAGTATCTGATGTAGATAAGAACATCCATATTAATAGGACGAAAGAAAGTCTTCGTGAAAGTCCACGTTGTATCTATGTATGAAATTTAGATTGATAAAGGATAGTTTTGTCACTTAATTACGATTAATTTATCTTAAAATAAAAGGCTATTTCGCTTTATACTATGTAAACTTATGCACCTTACAGACTTATACCTTAGATATATGCACGAGCGATTACAGTATTGTTTATGAACTTAACATTGAATCAAAAAGAAAAAAATACAATATCTGATTCACATGGAAAATACATTTAAAAATACTTAGAAATTAATGGTATACAATCTGTCTTTTAATTCCTTGTCTCTAGCTATATCACAGAATAGCTGAGGAAATTCTAAACATTTTTTTTGCGGTCGCGAAACTGTTACATGCACCCCTGAGAAGATACATGTATTTAAAAAATGGTAAAAATCCAGCCTTCGCGGCCAAAAAATGCGTTTTGCTCGCCGCAGCGCAGCCAATGAGAGCAGCGGACAATTTCGGCAGTCGACAAATGACACGCGCCTAAGCCTAGAGGGCGGGGCTAGGCCCGCTGCTTGCCTTGCGGCCCTGACAGCTCCGCCCTACTCTTTCGCATTAACTATTTCCTCTACTCTGATTGGCTACACTGTGGAATTTTTATGATTTTTTAAACATCTGTATCTTCGCGGAGGTGCATCTGATAGTTTCGTGACCGCAAAAAAAATGTTTAGAATTGCCTCAGCTATCGCGTGATATATCTGGAGATAAGGAATTAAAAGACACCTTGTATAAAGGTCTCTTCATGCTATACAGTGATTGGTAGATCAAGAAAACCACCAATCCTTGCGTCAATCTCAAATCTAGATTAGAACTTAATATTCTTTAAATAGGGATTTTTAAAGAATAATAAAAATATTAAGATAATTTCTTCGAAAAAATTGACTTTGTATGGACTCTACTTACGAATTAATAGAAAGATAAAATATAGCATTCACAGCATCACCGAACAAGATCAGATATAGTACCCACCTGGAACATAAAGAAAGATAAACAAATTAACAGAATGATTGAGAATAGATATCGCGAACAATACAATGAATCCACCAGACGTATAATCTTAAGCAAACACCTTTCGTAATTGTCGCGAGATTATTAAGCATTCAAATATACGTCTGCATAACTTGAAGACTGTATCAGACTATTAACTTTCATGGAACAGTATCTACATTTTTCTCAGAATAGAAAAGACTCCCGAGCAAACGGTGCGCAATTGCACTATACTATCCTACACACGCGCTCTATGAATTTTTATACGCATATGTCGTAACACGGCGGATAAGGTATGGTTTACTGTTAGGTCGACCATGGTGTTGTTGACGGAAACGAATTTTCATGTCTCTGCAAAAAATTATTCCTTCAGCTTTTACTCGTATATAACCCTTTTACTAGAATTAATGTAAATGAGTCATTTTTAATTTCTGGATGGAATTCCAAGTTCACTATCATACTAATGATAAATAATTTTTATTAAAATCAGTTTATTTACATCTGAATCAGAATAAAAGCATACTAGACAACTGTAACTTACAACTCAAACAAATTGCAAATTTAATTAACAAGTGGTACGAATAGTAATCCCATTTAATTAAGAAAGATAATTTTAATTATATACATTAGAACAAACTTTAAACAGTAACAAACTCTATGTAAGAAAATCTAAAAATTTTCTGAGCACGTCTACCAAAACAGTAGCAAAGGTCAACGGTCTACATCGGGCGCCACACCCTTAACTGCACTTCACTATATAAGCTGCTTAAGCCGAGGCTCAACTGTCCGCTATAGTTTATTGGAATCCCCATTATTTCTCGTTTCGTGCAATAACCTATGGTAAAGGGTACGCATTAATAAGTTTAAAAGCAAAAGAGAAAGAACAAGGGAGGGGATTTTGTGTGCTCTTATCGTAGCCTCAGAATCATCGAGGGTTCCCAGTCTCCGCTTGTAAGTGACTGTGCATAGTCACGAAAGCATGGTATACAGGGAAGGAAGGAACGGAAGACGCAGCGTCTGTTTATATATACTATCACGATGGCGCATCCACCTTTGATAGTTGGAGAGGGTAAGTCGAAGGTGTGTCGGTTAGCGGGCGTATATGTCCCGGTGTGTGAGTCTGACGAGCGCAATGCGTCTAGCACATCGGTCTTTAACTTGTCGAGGAAGGTGGGGGAAGGGAGTGCGCGGGGTCGGGAGGGAGAAACGGGTGCGGCACATGAAAGACGAATCGAGAGAGTTAGTAACAGAGATAGTTCATGAGGAGAAAGAAACATCGAATTAAATAAACATACTCGAATGTCACTCGATTTATGCTTATCTGAAAATAGATCTAAATCTATTATACATTTTATCAAATTGAGGTCGTCTGCATATGTTAATGCATTTTTCTTTTTATGAAATAATATATATGAGAAAATATACTAGAAAATTTCTAAAGTACGGTACCCTATTCAACTTTTGCAATGAATAGAATTTCACTATTTATAAATTCAGATGCGTATTATTAGATTTTTAATAAATTAATATTTAACTTCATTATTCTGTTTTATGAAAAGTTTTAATTATAGTCAAGACAAAAGGTGCACAAGTTTTGAAGCTTTTGTTACTTGAACAAGTAAACCCTCGAGTAAACCTAAACATTACAAGCAATATAACAAATAGGAATAGACTATCGGTAAATTAAGTAATGAAAATTTAACGTAATGCTTTATATATACTTTGTTATTATCGTTCTTCTAACGCTGATTATACAATTAAAATGAAAAACATTACTTTTAGATCAGATTTCATGGTATATATGTATATATATTATTCAGACTAACATTATAAATTAACTTTTACGATGAGAAAATTAATTGAATCAAATAACAATATGTACTTTACTGCCTTAGGTAATACAAATTAAATATTCAAAATGTTACAAAGAAAATCAATCAATCCTCGATAATCATAACTAATCTTAATGACAGATATTAATTCAGAATCCTGTTATCTACACTTACTATTATGTACATAGCGTTAATATTTATTCATTGTCTTTTAATATGATTTTTTAATAATACGATTAATCGAAGATGTGGTACAGATCCCTCATTCCCCAGACTTAACAATGTTTCCTCCTTCTTTGTCGACCTATTTTGTAATGTTCTCCCATAAACCTCTTATATATTCATGCGAGCTGCACTTCGAACTACTTTATCTTTATCTCGCAGCCAAATCCTTTATCCTTTTCGTCTGACCATTCATTTAAAACTCCTCTGTAGTCCCTTGAGCATCGATCATCTACGACTTGTCTACCTCTCTCTCACAGACCCAGTTCGCCGTTCGGATTCTAGACACTTTATAGTACCATTACTCCCGCAGACGTAGATAATTTTCATGCAAGTCAGGAATATACTCAATGTGGTAGACGTTATGTAAAATAAACTTTAAAACCTACAAAGATTCAGTAGTATATTCAAAAGAAGATTTATATTTTTTAAACTATTATTCTATAAATTAATATTTTATATTCTTAAGACATTTTTTAAATGATTAACTAAATATATTAAAAATTTTCAAGAATATTAAAATAAATTATTTTTATATACATTAAATTTTAGATGGTCGTTTATTTTCGTTTTATTTTGTAAGGATAAGGTACTTTATTTTTAAATGTTCAAATTTTAAATAAATTTCTTCGAAAACTAAAATTTTTACAAGGTATTTTCTGAGTGATTCTGAGTGCATCATTTTATATTATCTTTTGAATTTAGTATGTTTTTAACTATATTTGATACCGAAATATCTATAACATTAAAATAAACTATTAATTCTATTTTGGTTTATCGAATTTTATTCTGTAATCGGGAAATGTATAGTTCAATGTAAAATTTACTTTCGTTTCATTTTAATAGCTAATAAAGTAGATGATGCGAGACATTGTTCATTTTTATTCTTTCCTGTTCTTACAATATATTAAATGATTAATTTTAATTTTCGAATCACGTATAAGACTAAGGAATATCTGGTGTCCGACGATTCAGTAGTCATAGTCTCAAAACTGCAATGCATTTGGGCAACAATAACTGCTTACCCTGCCGCCCGCACTGACAGAAACCCCGAGGTCAATGGATTTCCTTTCACCCCGCCAGTTACGGTAAACGAGATGTGCACAAGCCCACGCACACGGACTTCAAGTCGCATTCGATTCGGTTATCTGGTATCCCAGTTATGGTTTCCCAGGGCACACTACTTCCGGCCCTATGCATGCAGCTCATTATATTACTAGACGATGCCAGTCTAACCTGACATGACCTATTTATCTGGATGAAATCAGAAAGAAAGACAGAAAATTATAGAAACACGCTTAGGTTTGATTCATCCAGGTTTCGTGTCGACGCTTTGTTAATTGTAGGGTTACGTGAGGTAATATCGGACAGCTGGCTCACTGGGCTGTCCTGTACAAGATCCTGCAGGGCAAATGTAATTTTTTGAGCGCTGTTATTGGATATCTACTTCGATTTTCAAGTATTCATATAGGACAATGTTTGAAGTATACCATTGGAATTGAATTTAAACGAATCGCATTGCATTGTAAAAATCAATAGACTTGCAAAACAGTAGACGGTGTGACGTATTATTTAAATAGGAGTAGTTAATAAGCCCTCGGTGATGATTATTAAACTCATTACTTCAGAATTAATTAAAACTGTTTATGATATATTTCTAACAAGAACAATTTCTCACTTTCTTTACTCATAACTGTGCACGATCTCAACATTGATGTGATCACTTTTACCGTACCAAATCTGAACGACTCTTGACAATTCGAATGTGTTTGCTCAGCACTGCTCGTAAAAATGCATGTGACGCTCCGCCACCTACGCCACTCCCCCGCGATGGATGTAATAGAACTTACAAATCAAATTGCTACGGGACGAATTAGTTGCAAATTCCACATTCTATACTTAAGTTGTACGTATGCGTTAAAATTGTAGTAGTCAAAATAATAAAACACCTGCAAATGAGAATCAATCATAGTATTTTACGATTACTAATTCTACGAAAATCACTATTTCTATTTATTTAACAGCGTTAAATTTATAAGGGCGTCCCTGTTGGGCAATGAAACATCACGATCTTCGTAATTCTTGTCATATTAACAACATGATTCATTTGAAAATCAGATTTTTCTAATCTTTTTTTTCTTTCTTATTTTATTTGTCAGTATGTCTCGATAACTAATGAAGTCTTTATTATAGCTACAAAGCGTATCATTGATTTTAACATACGAGGAAATGAAACGACATATTATTGTCTTTTTATCATTTACTTCCATTCAATAAAAAAATAATTTATGCTAGCTGATGCGATACTATGATAAAAATTTGCCATTATGATCAAGGGTATCTTTTCATAGTAGTGAACTAATTAAACAGTTTCCTATAAATGCCAAAAAATGAAAATTTTTGCTTGTCAAGGATAAGGCTTAAGTATTTTAATTTTCATACAAAAAGGAGTCAAACCTAACGGAAGTTATCTAACCCATACTGCTGTAACTTTTCTTTCGATTTTATACGTCCATACGAGAGCAGATATTATAATAATTATTGTAATAAAAATCAGAAAAATTATTCAATTTAATGCAAATATTAGAGAGTTAAACACATAAAAAAACAATTTTTGAACTAAACGTATTTTTTATTTCTTATACTTTCAAGATTGCTACAACTAAAAGGCAAATTAATTTATATGTTCTAAAAATAAAAACTTCTATCAAGCGATAGTTTGCAAAAAATAGAAACAGAAACTGAGTGAATCTATCATGAAGTATAAAATCATTTGTAACATATAATCATCAGTAGTTACAAAAATATTCAGAAGATGGTAAAGATTCACAATTAATTTTTCAACTTCCAATTCTGTATTAGTATCGATAGAAAAGATACAATTAAAATTTGTTTGTTCCACAAGTTTATTTAAAAAAAATATAACTTTCACGAATCATTTATTCCGTTATTATCTATATACAATTGACGTATAAACTCACAAAATATATTCAGTAGTCGTCGTTGGTTTTCTTCCTTCGGTAATCGAGAACAATGAATGTCGGCGCCGCATGGCATCTTTTAAAGCCTAATTTCGTGGGTAGTGAGTTTGTGCCGTACACTCATTGTTTTCGGAAAACCGTTATTGCCTTTACGAAAGCGGGAGAAGGAAAGGGAAAAAGTCCCACGTGCTTGTAATTTTCTTTCTCGACTCTACGAAGTTCCTCATTAATGGCGACGCGCCGCATAGACATGAGGAGCCAAGGTTCCGGCAAGGCTTTGTTATTGTTTTTGTAAAAACAAGAAAATAAGCTTCTTAGTCAATTTCTCTTTTCCTCTGCCTTTTTACTCTATGTACGCCTACGCCCACTGTGTAAGTAGACTTAATATAAAGCTATAACAGTATGTTCAAATTGAACATTGATTTATTCCTCAACTTTTTTCACACGGCTAGTTGTGTCATCGTACATTGTCAGAATGTTTATTATGTGGTCAATGTTAAACATCTACATACTTAGGTCTGAAACAAAGATTTTCTGAGTTTTCTTATATTAAATAATATCAGATTACAATATCCCATAAAGGAGTTACAAATTATAATGTTTATATTATGTTGACCAGTTATTCAACCGATTTTTAAACGGATTATTATAATATATAACAAAAGTTTATGAAATGATTAAAAACACGTTTCAACTATTAAAATTATTATTATGAATGGATTAAAAAATTAAAATACATTAAAGAAGTCACTAAAGTTTAACGTTTATCAACGTGAGTAGTCAGAACAAAGAAATATATTATACTTTTAAGCTAAAATTTATGGATTTCACTTGTCTTCGATAAAAAGCACTGCCCGAATACCATAATTTAAAAAAGTAGTCGTTACTAAGTTTTATAATGCAGTCTTTTTAAACTGATATATTTAGTTATATCATTTATTATATCATATCTTATTTTGTGTGAACTATTATAGAAATAATACTTTACTTTTAAAAAGAGTGCTATTAACGATAATGACAATTGCTTTAACAGTTATACTAAGGAATCGACAAAAATAAGAAGTGAAACATCGAGTGCAGCAACACGAGTAATAATAGCGAACCGCTAAGCTGTAAATAAACTGTAATAAGGCCATATTTAACATGCGTGAATGTCCAATTTCTAGTGCATTATATATATTCTTAACAACGTATCTGACGACTAATATACCGAGATGCGAGGAAGAAATAATAATCGTGGTCAGTTATCGGCGGAATGAGATTAGCACCCGTGGGCGGAGCAGACGTTGTTTGAAGTCACACAGCATCTGCGGACATTGTCGTTTGCCTTATACAATGTGGTGTGAGCGATTGAATGTCATCAACAGTAGTGTGGATTTAGTGGTACACCACAGCTAAGAGAATCTCTGTGATTAAAGCTTGCAACTGGGCGAGCTTATGACTGAGTCAAAAATCGATTTACGAGATTTGTCAATATTAGGATATTGTCTAAATGAAATATATATGCTCGAAAATGTATCGATGGTTTCTTGATATACTTATTTATTTTATAAAATTTATTTCTTATATTACGTTTGAAAGCTGTAGGGCTTTTATTGTTAGGAAGATTCCTCTCTGAAGTACAAAGAATCAGAAACATCTGAAAAAAATTTCCACGAATTTTAACTCTATAACATTTGGAATCTTTATTTGTTATGCAAATATATTACTCTACAGCGTTCTCTGTAATATTTTTATTTTTTAGCTTTTGTTATTAGCGTGCCTTGTTTTATAACAGAATTCATTGCAAAATTTTGAAAAAGGCAGGATGTTACAGTTCAGAGATTATTTTCCAGTCCAATTTTAGAGATTAGTTTCAGTGAACTGACATTTGAAATAATTAAAATATTTAAAATACTTAAAATATTTCAGTATTTTTTTAATTACTAAAAAAGCTCTCATATAATTTAAAATTAAATATTATTTGTAATTATAATCTAGCCAAAATCATGTATACAGCCTAAAATCTTTTGAAATTACCCTTTCGAGATTGTGTCATACATCGGTTCGGAATGAATATTACTACAATAATCTTTTTGAAAGTACTGCATAATTATAAACTTCAATGAAAATCGTACTATTGTAAAATCATTTGCATGACACTACAAAGACTCGCACATTTGCCGCCTGTTGCGAGCATTGATTAAATTGTAAGGGAATTGGCGTTTAATGCCCTTATAGCTAGACAATGATCAACGTATGATGCGGGGGCAATGTATGCAGAAAATAAATTGCAAATCAAAAACAATCGTAATTGGCTCTATTATTTTATTGGACGCGCGGAAGGAGAGAAAACGATATTGGTCTCTGAGAAACTATCGGATTAATTTTTCTCGGAAGACTTATGCTTTCTCCAAATCTTTTATTGCATAATCCGTTTTATTGATATACTATAAAATCTCTCAAATTAAAGATAGATTGATTACATTATAACATTTAAAATCAGAGTTTTTATACAAGTAAACACTTAATTGTAGTTCATTACTATTGTTACGCATGTATTGATTTATATTCTTGTGATATTTGTAGCAGCTGTACGGAAAAATCAGGCATATGTGCTCAAATCAGAGTCTATTAAAATATAAGTTAAAGCAATTAATCGATCGGACGTTTAATATTCGTTAGACAATATATCAATTTGTCCAGCATAATATATAGAGGAATCCACGAACTAATAGCAGCCAAACGCATGAGAAATTAGATTTAAGCAACTCGCCATCTACCGATTGATTATCAGCAATCTATACCATTGCAGCTAATCGGAAGGACACGCGTCAATTATCGCGAAAGGAAGCTCTACTGCACAATAAAACACTTGAATTCCACGGGACAAGCGTGTGTAATTACCTAATGGGATAAATGCTGCGAGTTCTGATGATTAACGAATCGTTATCGCATTAAAGTTTTCGTATTTTTATTAGTTTTTTCGCACAATTAAATTGAAAATGCACGATTGGGCAAAGTTCATTTTTAAAAATAGCTGAAACAAAATGGAGAAAAAGTTGCATTTAGCGATAAAATTAATCGAGAAAAAAAGATTAAATTCTAAATAAAAAAAATAATGCTACCGGACGAGGCAGTATTATTTGAAAGTTGACGGTTAAAAGGGAGCGACAACGTACAGGAACAATCTCGACTACCAACCAAAATTTTATACCGCTCGTTTTTCACGCTTAACTAACCGGACAAATTGACAGGGATGCTATGGGAGAGGTGGCCGGCTTCTGATGCTCCGAAAATCCAACTCGTCACAAGGCAGCGTCAACAAAATTCTTTACAGAACGACGGTGCACCGAGAAGAAAAGCAGCGAGCAATCGAAACCGTCAAAGATCGTCGTAGACAATTACACAGGCACCTGTGCCTCATGTCGCACGCTGGTTCAATCAAAGCAACTCGAGAGAGCCACTCTAGCTCATGTCTCCCCGGCCCCCCGATGTGTCTTCGGATCACTTGTGCCGCAGCTCGAGGGCCACTTATGTGTATATACGGCTGAGTCTACATTGCCCGCAATGATTCGGTCAATGGTTTGCTAAATAAATTTGTTTGTCCCGGGTTTGATAGCTCGATGTTTACGACTACTGAGACAGAAATCTATTGAAATTAATGATTTTTTTATTCAAAAATATTGATTCAAAGCAAGCCTTCATGGGCAATGACTCAATTTAATCAACGATGTTTCATTTTAGTAAAACATTTGTTGGCCTGGAACAAATTGCTCATGTAGTTTGGTCGAGAGTTTGAAACAAATAATAATGGCGAAGAAAATAGCTAAAAAGCAGTTATTATACGCGAAAAAACTAAAGCCTACGATGCATGATGGAATTTTACAGTGAATTCATTATATTATAATGATCCACACACTAACTATCGATTTATACACAGTTACGAAACTTGAAAAGAATGATGAATGGATCATTGAAACGCTGACTCGAAGGTGCAATATTCACAAATTGAGTTGTAAATCAAATACTTTTTTTACTTTGAATTCACTTCGTTATTGCGTACCCAATATACAAATAAAAATAAGTTAAAGGATGCTCGCAAAATGCATTTCCATAAATAGCCACCACCGCATTAACGGAACGATAGTTTCAAAGAATTCACATTAAATGTAACTGTAACATTTTATCTGCCGATTTTACTTTTCCTCTCTAGAGGTGCAAGTGTCGCGATATTCAGAACGCATTAAACGCCGTACTCAAGTCAACTGCGTAACTGAACGTGAACGCGCACTAATTACGTGATCAAGAAAGGAATAAAAGAAAAGCATACGAAGCAACATAAAGCACGATTTGATTAACTAGGGAAGCTTTAGCCGCAACTTACACTACTCGTACTTCGCGAAATCAACTTTTTTCTCATATATCCGCATAATTATTGGCGATACTTGATGAATTTCCTTGTAAGATAAGCAACGCTTTTTGTTGTAACATTAATCATTATTTAACATTGATTCATATAGAATGATAAAAATTATTCTAGGTAATGCAGGAATTACTGGAATTCTGATGTAATCATCGATAGAATCGTTCAACTGCTTTATATATATGTATGTGTTACTTTTACTAGCTAAGATATGGCAGTTTTACTCTTGACATTGTTTTGTATTTATTCGACAAAGCGTGAATAGAAAATATCTTCAATATACACTGTACTATATTATTTTATAGTATATTTTCGTAAAAATTGATTCATTTTAATGAAAAATAAATAGTATGCCTATCTATAATTAAATAAAAACTTTCTATGTGTAAAAACGTACACACATTAAGCATTTTTATATACTATACGCTGCAACATTAGCCAGTAATGATAGCCAGTAAATAAATTTTTAATGCATTTACTGGCTAATTTTATAAATTTAAAACTCCATTAAAATGACAGGTTAACATTGACCAATTTTTAACTACAGTGATGAATTGTTACGTGTACTAGATACAACTTATTTAATATTACTGTAACACTACTTTTTACTTTCATAATATTACTAGAAACTTACTAGAATTTATATTACTAGCTGTAAAAAGGAACTTATAGTATGTAATAAGTACAATTGGCAGAAACCAATTATTGAAAATTCATCTAAGCTGACATAAATGCACTTCTTAAAAATTTTAATAAAACTAGAATAATTAGATTAGTATTCGAAAATTTACAACAAACCAGTAGAGTATCAATAACAATTTAGTGAATTGTTGTAAACCAGTACATCTACAGATAAATATAACAAGACAGGACGTCAGGCACTAGGCAGCTATCTAAGTGTACGTGCTTTAAAAAATCTCTGCAAAGCGAGCTACAATTTTTTAAGCAGTACATGGGTCATTGATCTGTTTTCTCACTTCATCCGGAAATTTCAAAAAATAATATACATGCAATCTGAGAACTATTGCTATATTATGCACAAAATATCAATTTTAAAACAATATTTAAAAAATACAGAAGCTACCTCGAAATCTTTGATTTTTTCATTTCATTAAATGTAGTATGAGAGTAGCCACATTACATGAACTATGATCACTACATTTCGTAAACGATCGTTATCATGACGCATTATGTTCGTTAATCTATATAATTGAATTACTAATTTTTATAAAAAATTTTTCCGTTTCTTTTCCAATAAAATTGACTATTGAGGTTTCTGGTTCAACTTCTTGAAAGGTCGAACTGAACTACTAATAGTCAGTGCAAGTAAGAAAAAATCGGTAGGTTTAGTTAAGTGTTCCTTCGATTGGCGAGGTAATTCGCTGATCGTTCGGAGTGTAGGCCCTAGTGACGCAATAAGCGGCTCGATGTGCGCGGGCGCATGCAAAGCTACTCAGCGCGCGGCTCGTTACCGCCGTTGACGCAATTTCAGGCAGTAGGCGTTGGCCGCGTCCGTTAATCGAGCGCGATTGCCGCGGCCCACGTCCCCATACGGGTGTTCACCGGAAGCCGCGGTTCGCGCGTCACGTTTAGCCCCAACGGCTCAACGCTGCAGCTGCAACTGGGTCAGCGAGTGCGCCGCTTGCGCCGGCCGCTGCGTGGATGTGAGGTTATGTCACTGCAGCGCGCGATTGTCCGATCAAGTCGTTTCGCACGACCATTGCGCGCCCGGTAGATCTGGAATTCGTTCCGCGCACGAGCCGCCGCGGCATGTACGATCATTGCAACTCGATGGGCCTTCGACGATTTTCGCGTTTCTATTTTTTGGAAGCGTAGTGGATCGATTAGCTCCGCTTTGGCGCCCTATTGTATCCCTTGGACTCGATTTGGAACCCGTTTATTTAGATAACAAAATATCAAGTAGACAATGTAATTTTTTAAGTTGCTATAGCTTCGATCGTTTGTGAAAAGTGATAAATAGTTATATAATAACAATTATTTAATTATATTATGCTTACGTGCTATTTATGATCCAACGTCCAATGTGTAACTTACCTGCAACAAAAAAAAAACGTTATAATTAATATGTCTATATTGTACTAAACTTTATCGCTATCACAGTATTTCATTAAACGCACTAATGCGACTAATCTATGTATTTTAAGAAAAATTAGTTACGTAGTCTCTTTCAAGTCGATTCACTACTTCTTGTTTTAAATCATTTTTTTAGAAAAACTAATTGTATCTCAATAATTACTAAAATTGAGAAATTTACAATCTCTTCAATTATCTACATATAATACAGTTGCCTAAGTATTATTACTTTTTACGTAAATAGTGCCAATTTCAAATGTATGAGAAGTTTCATAAAAGGCTTACTAAACCTATTTTTAGAATACATTATATATCTTTCTTAAATTCTTTCTCCAAGATCTAGCAAATTAGATAAGAAAAAAATTCACGAACAAAAATTACAGACCGCAATTGCGTGAGCACTGAACCACGACACACGTTTTCGACTGAGTATATAATAAGGAGTGCAAATTGAAGGTAGATTGGGTTGAGCAGGGAAACGACGCGTTCTAAGCGAGAAAGCATGCACGTCAGCATTGTATCCCATTTTGTCTCATATCTTTTCTTTTTTTGGTCAAAAGTTAGTTACTTTCTTTAAAAAAGCTCGAAAATTTTATACTCGAAATGAATGACCGGAGTTATATGCCTTCTGTCAGGAAAAACTATTCGAAACTCGATGACAGATCTCAAAGAAATTTTCGCTAAGATTTCCTCCTTTAATGCTTTGGAAATTCTATTTAATACAGTCATTGTATTTATTTTACTTGTATAAATGCAATTTTTTAAATATTTCTGTTAATAAAAACATTATTTTGAAAAAATTTGAATGAAAACGTATTTGTTGATTGACACGTTCAATTACAACAAATAAAAGAAGGGAATGCCTGCGGTGCATAGGCAGGGAACGAATTTATTTTTACCTCTTTGTTGATTCGACATTGCGCACAATGCTGCGTGCAACTGCTTTTTTACAGTAGTACATCGATTTTTTGGTATTCTCTCAACCGACTCGAGTAAATTCAAAGGATTTGGCATTAGAGCCTCTGGTGTTTATTTCACTCGCTTAAGTCACTCGCTCATCGATAAAGCGTTTAAGCGCTCTACTCATTCAGATTTTTTTTAATGAAAGCACTCTCTTTTTAATCTTTAAAGCCTATTCACACTATATTTTCGGTGGAAAAATTTCATTACAAAAATCATTACATCTTATAATAAAATATAACCATATCATATTCATACATACATAATGCAAATTTACAAGAAGCATTCCATGATAGGATTTTGAACTATTTTTCTGGTTAGTTTTGAAGAAAATTATGGATTTTAATCTGTTTTTAAGTCCCTGCTTTTACTGAACCTCAAACTCTTCATACGAAAATACATTAAATATGAATATTTATTTTACCAGAAGTTATTTTGTAGATATAGTGTTAGATTGAATGACTTGATAGAAAAATTAATTTTTTAAAACTCAGATCATTGAACGAGTAAAATCAGTAAAAAAGTAATTTTTTAGATATCGTTATTAAATAGATATGTCTGGATATTGAAACTCAATGGTAAAACTCCAACGAATATTTCGTTACGCCCGTGGCTTTCAATAAAAACAAACGATCGGGAAAAATTTGAGTTCGGTAAGTTGCTGACTCAAGCTTGACCGCGTCCAAAAGCATGAAGAACGAGGGAGAAGAGCTGCCGGGCCGTGACTCACTCGGCCCGCACCAGGCCGCACGTCCAAGTCTTCCCGAATGAATTGAACGCTCGCGAAGGGTGTCGGGTTCGTGCTATCGCGTTTCATGCTAGCTGCTATGCTGATTCATGTCAAGCCATATATTCCATACGCGCTTTCCTTCCACGATACGATTTTCCCTTTCGATTCTAATCTTTACTCTATGCCATAAGATTTTCTTGTAACGATAGTTTTAATGATTTGCTTCATGAATCGGAGTAAATCACTGAAGAAATTAAATCAGTCTATGTATCTAAAAAATATACACTGTTGAAGTCATTGCAGTATTGAATAATCATCTTATAATGATGCATGTCCTCCGTACGAAATGAAGCGCATCAAATCTTAGAATCTGCATTATCAGTTATTATTCATTATATTATCGGTTCTGATCAGCACAAAAGTGCTAGTAGATGCAAACTTGAATTTGTGTGCATACACAAAAGAGATTATATTTTAAAGGAGACTTACACTTACCTCCTTCTTGAACTTTAACCACATGTTATAAACAATACATTATTTGTGAAGTTTCTTTGATAAATGCTTCAAAATTTATAATTGGGTAAGATTTTCTACCTACTAGATTTTTTATTTAATTTAAAATATAAAAAACATTGATATTTCCACGAATATACAATTTTTTTATATTTTTACATTGGCTCTGATAAAAACAGAGTTACAGTTAAATGGCACATTAAATACTTACAACTTAAGATTATTTTTAGAATAAAAGCGATGGATTAGCTAAAATTTTTTAAAATTAATAATTTTTATTATTAATCCACATATATCTAGTAAGTGTCATAAAATACAAATTTAAGTCCGATAAAGTTCAGAGAGATTATATATTCATAAAGAATTCTACAAAACGACATATCAAGATCATCTCTTTATTTTAATGTAATTTTGAAATATTATCATTATATGTTTAATCAACAGAATTTCAATCTCATTAACATATTATACCTTAAATATAAATAAAATTACTATGTTTATCATTTTTGTTTCTGTAAAAATTAATGTTATAGGTACAGTATTTTTTAATCGTTGTTCTTACGCTTACATTAATTAGTTGGCGCTCATGATTAAAAATGTCAAAGGAAATTTCAATATTATTTTTGACTAACTATAAAATATTTTTTATTATCCATTCAAAATAATTACAGTACTTACACGTTGGATTAAATTTAATATTTAAGTTATTTTTACAGTTAAACAATTTCAAACATTGAGTTTTATAAAAAGTGAGTCATTTTCTTTTTGTAAAGTAGAACTCAAGCACGTAGTAATTTGTTGACTTGCAATAATAACATAATTTCACTGCAATAAAACTCGTAGAAATTTACTCTTTTTATACATACATGTGCAATTAAAAGCATTTTTATATGGTTCGCTAAACAACGATGACTAAGAAAAAATTCCAAACAAAGTCTTGTGACTCATCCCCATTGACATTCGAAACACAGATTGTAGCAACATTGGTTTTTTAAAGACAAGTACTTTTTAAAGTTCTTTAAGTAAGTTTAATATATGAATTTCTTAAATAAATTTATTAGACTAAAACAGAGATAATAGTTTAAGTTTCAATTTAGCCTAATATAATCAATAACATTTGATCATAAAATAATTATTATCTTTTTGTTTCAATTTATTTAAATTTCAAGTACAATTAATGCAGCAATGACAAAAAAAGACTTTATATCAATAATTGAAACAATACTATTATAATGTAAGCATTATAGCTTGCAGTTTTACTTCGTGTGTAGGGATTTAATATGGATGATATTGACAAAAATGACTATCATTCTAAGTTTAAAATGAACACCGTTTGCATAGTTCCTCGAGTCTTTAAAATAGAAAGTATTCTTTTTTGTTAATAAACCTAAATCCTTGCAAAGAATAAACGACCTACAAACGCTCGTGCTTGCTTCATTTAAATACAGTTAAAGTAAGAAACAAATTGTCATGATAATTTCACGGGTGGACAACTAGCTTGAGGTAATGGACCTCGATTTAGAAAAAGACAATTGGAACATTTATTTTTCTTTACAAAAGCTGGAACCTACCTTTTTTAATATACTTATCAAGGTGAGATCCCATTCTAATATTCGTGTGCGTTCTTACAATACTTTAATAAAGTAAAATCAAGGAATATTGTGTAAATACAATGCTCGATTCATATATTTAAGGCAGAAAAAAACATAATTTCAATCTTCAGTTTCTCAGTCTCATCGTATTGACGACTCAATTAATCCAACTAACAGGAAGTGTTTCTCTAGTTGATGCAAAATTAGTTTGACACGAAAATGCTCTTGAAACGTTCAGTTGTAATTGAGATGTGTGTTCGAGCGCGCGTGTGTATTGAAGCATGAAAGAATTTTTCATCAAAACTTGAATTTGGAGATTTTCAGGAGCACATTTTAAAATTTAAAGACAACGTTCTGGATAATATTCTCTTAGACTAGATATTGCAATAATCCTTTGATAGAATAATTGTTATGTAAATATTGTTCATTCGACTTCAAAATAAAACGTTTCATCGATTTATCGCGATTGACTTATAACAGTATTAAATAATTAATCTCATGAACAATAAAGCAGCATACAAACGTACTTCTAAGTCAGCACAATTAAAGAGAATATAATTACAGCCTCCACGAATTTTGTGTATTCGTGAGAGCGTTACTTTTTAATGAGTTTCTTTGCTAAAGGCCATTGTCATTTAACATGACTGCTTAAAAACATTATTTATCAAATAAGGCGGTAATATTTAAAATGAAATATTGTAAAGAATATGTATATATGCTTACAATCATTAAATTTACTGTGATTGTATAAATTAATATAATATAATTTTATTAATAAATATATATTTTTCCCGTAGTAATAAATTCAGTATAATATTTCTGTTTAATATATTAATTAAATGAATCTTCAAAATAACTAAATACATGACACGTAAAAAAATAAACTACAATCGACACATATCACTGAAATTAATAATGTATAAGACTATAAGTTTTACTATAGTCTAGTAATATTTTAAAAATATAAAATACATTGAAAGTTTTAAAAATATTTTGTACTTATTTTTGGTACATTTTCTTTTTTAGATAATTTATATACAATAGAGAATACTATGCAAACGGTTACCTACTTATTATTTTTAATCTGATAATTTAAGTTTCGCATTGTTACCAGCACATGAATAATTTTCAGAAATTAAAGAGATTTTTTTGAAAAATTAATTTATTATTTGTTAAATAAATTAATCTATTAATTACAAAGAATTTTGGAATAGTTATATACCGCTTGATAAGCGCTGTAATCATCGTTTTCTTTAGTCACGAATAGAAACAATATTTTTATATAATCTTTAGTATCTAAACTAATATTTATTGCAAAAAAAAATAAACAATTTTAAAATAATTCCTTAAAGTTGTAGACATCCACTCGAAAATAAATCCACATTACAGGATCGTCTATAAAATCGATTACTATTCGTAAACTACAAGATTCGAAAGAAAGGCGGGATAGATACCAGTGTAATAAAATCATAAAACTTAAAGAGATTCAATTACGGTACGGAGTAGTTCTATTAACAGGAGAAACATGAATACCGTTTTAATTGAATTACCATTGCATGCATGAATGATATGAATAGCATTTTTACAAATAAAAAACTAAATTAAACAATCGAAAATATTTGTTTAATATTCAAAAATAATCAAATAACAGTTAAAGTTAGTAATTTAAAATCTATTTTCACTAACAAATGTCTTGCTTTCGTACTTATTAAACTGTAACTACTTGGTTTCCAGAGAGATCATTTTGTTGCAATGTACAGATAACACTCTGTGGACTCTTAAAATAGTCCACAGAGGAAGGATAAGAGGATTGATTACGCAGTGAGCACCGATGACCTATGTTTATTACTGATATTCCTAAGCGATCAAAGTAATCGTTAACAGAATATTAGGAGTCGAGAAGAAAATTGAAAAAATTGAATTATAGTTATATAAATAAATTGTTATTTATTAACATTAATTAAATTAATTTCAGCAATAAATTATTTGATTTTATAGCTTAGACAAAATCTGTTAAAAATAATTCTTAAAATCACTTTTTATATTTTAAACATTTAAAAATATTTCAAATAGAATCTAACTCAACTAATAACGTACAAAACTGTTACATAAGAAATAAAATACCATCTAAAAATAATTAATCTAATATAGTATCTAAATTGTAACTGTTCAAAATTTGTTTACTTAACAAATTTGCTATTATGTTGATAATTGCAATTATACAATAGAGAAATTTCATAAATAATTATAGGGTAATGAAACTACTAATAACAATATAAAATAAATGATTGTTGTGATTAACATAATAATTTTTAAATTATATAAACTTTTTTACTGTTGAGAAAATTAACCTTTTACAATAACGTACAAAAATCTTACGTTCAGCACGAAATAAACTTAACATTATAATTTCATAAAATAATGTATTCTCTTTGTTTTTTCATTGATTGATTAAAAATGAGTGCTTATCTGTTTGAAATTTATTTTAATTTTAATAACAATTGTAATCAAAGTTTCAATGCCAGAGTTAAGGTCATTTGATATAATTTCTTGCAGACTTAGTTATCAATTAAATATTAATACGATACTTTAAAACTTTAAGTGTCAGATGATTATATCGTTTCAAACTAAATTTTATACTATCTATTCCCATTGTCACGTTATTTTTAACTTTTTCACTATTCACTACAAAATCAATATTAAAATGTCGTTAGTAAAAGACAGTTAATCAAGTTAAGAACTGTGTATCGCTAATTATTGAACTGAAGTTGCATCAAAGATAAATGATAATAAATGATAATGATAGTTCATCGCATTATAATGGCGTGGAGCAAAGGTTCGTTCAATCAGCGGATTTGAGGCGTGACCCGCGTGTGTCGATTCGATCGACAACCCGAGAGACGCGGCGCCTCCTTCACTTTGCTTGCTGTACGCGCACGAGTCTTGCGTGAGTCATCTCAGTGTCACCCAGTAAAACCGGGGAATTATCACGCGTCGCTTTATCATCCACTTTATTTCATTAAAGCTTGCTATGAGCAAAACTTCATGCCTCTGTCTGGACTATACAGCTATTACTTCCTGTTCGATTTACTTTATTTCAGTTTCGATACATAAAGCCATGTACATGTACATGTATGTTAATTTTTTATTACAATTAACTGACGTATATTCAACTATTTTCACGTTTGCATGCATATTTGTGTGGTATATTATATTGGTTTCGATTTCATATATACACAATACAACAGAGAGATTATCTATATTCAGCTGAAATACATACATTATGAGGCTTAGACGATGGTATAAATATAAAAAATAAGATTAAACTGTTTTTTTGTTCAGTTGATTATATCAATTTTTCTAGAGCAAATACTTAAATACTATTGACACTGAATAACTAATAAGATTCAAACATAAATATTGTATTAAATTACCAAATTAACAAATTGGTTTACTAATACGAAAAACAATGATAAAATAAGACCCATATTTATATTTACTCTAATACCAATATAATTTACTGTTGGTATTCTATCATCTTTATAGATTCAAAATAATAATTTAACAGTATAATCATACATAGCATATTCAAAGAATACTCGAGTTGTTCAATCAATCAAAACAAAAAACATCGGATATTTAATTCCGTTAACATAATCCATGCAGTGAAGATTATTTAACTGATAAAATGCTGAGCTTGTACAAAAAATAAAGAATGGTTGTAAAATCTCTAAATACCACGATTATTCTGGTATTTAATCAGATTCAATTTCTAAATTAGTGTATGTTACATTGCAATTGCAATCAGTTTGTTTAATATTTAGAAAACACTTCTTAACTAGAATTTCAAATTCAATATATCTATTTACGCATCTATAATTCGGTAGATATAAATAGATAGAGAATTCCAAAGATACAAACAATGCAAACAAATATAATGTTCATAAAAATGTAATTTTTTATAATTTTTTGACTTTAGAATCTTCTGCATAATTATTTAAAAATGTAAGAGGTAAATATAGACATATTGCATCTCGTAAAAATACGAAAATATATTTCGAATCGAATGCTCTATCTATACACATACAGCTAGATTGATTGCTGTTACAGAATGTTGGATTTATTATACAGTAACTAGTATTTGCGAAAACACGTGTTTACTAATTATTAGATGAATCATTGGCTAGACTGCGATTTGTACCTTTCATGAAATTAAATAAGATGAAACAATTCATTTTAAATTTATAAATATTACAAAACGAGATCATATACGTACAATATAATTATTAAAAATTACTTGACTTTTCACAAAATGACTCGGAAAATGATTGTTTCTGCAAACAATTAACAGGATTTAAACTTTTTTAAATTAGTGAAATTATAATTTTATAATTTATAGTTCGTTTAAAACAGCAATGTAAAATTTAATAGAGCAAAAGAAAAGTTAAACATTTAAAAAATAACAGCATCATAGAGGCGCGAACCTTTAATCAAAGCAAAGAATTCCGTTGCTGTAGCTCTTGGACAACCGATCAATATGAAGCGGCGCTGTTATAGAGTTAAAAATGATATAGGAAGAAAGTCTTATGGGTATTCGTGTAAAAAAGACTTTGCTACCGATGGGTTCTTCATAAATAAAATAGACATGAACTCGAGAATGAGCTTTAAATATGGAAATTTTTAACGGTAGCATCGAGGGAAGCATTGCTTATTCATGTGGAAAACCGGAAGGTAAGGTGGTATATTAAATAAATGCTAAATTTAAGCGCAACCAACCTAGTCATAGTTATAAAGGCGAATCAAGCTATCATTTTGAGCGATGCGTCTGTAATGTGACTGCACACCAAAATAACTTATTCAATAACTGAATAGACGCACGTTACATGGAAGAGGATCACCTCAAGATTTCAGTTCGTTTGGCGCAGGTAAACAACACATACAGACGATATGCGTAAATTTTCGAAAGCAACACAAATATTTGTGAGCACTGCTCTCTATATAGCCATCGATGCAGATTCAAGCAGTTGATCAAAATAAACATAATAGGTTCAAACGTACTTATGTTTGACTTGCATCAAAATGAAGTTTGCCAAGTCGAAACTTATGCGAAGACTTAAAGCATTTTTGAAATAAAAATTTGTATAATTTATTTCTATATAGAACGTTTTTAATAAGAGGACGGATACATTTTTTAGGATAATTTAATTACATTGATTTAAATTATAAAGTGGGTATACAAATAAGTATACTGCACATTGATTATTTCGTATGTATTTCTATTTGATAATATTTAGATTAATAAACTTTACAGGTGTAAATTTTTGATTACGTATCTATTGTTGACTACGCTTGCCCATATGTAATCAATGTGCGCATTAAAACTATTTAATGTTTTCTATTAATATAACATTATTAGAAAAAATTAATATTTATTTTTAATATTAATATTATACATTATAATGCTAAATATTTTATTTTATTTTCGACACTCGTTTAGTAATCATAATATAATTGTTTTTAATTGTCATGTGCTCTGAGTATTTTTAATTCAATTTTTTTCACGAATAAAAAGCAATTGAAGATAATAATAATTAAAATAGCTAATAAAAATTTCTGTTTTTAAACTAGTTACTTTTCGTAAAGTAACTTTATTTAATTATTTTCTGAAAAACATGTATTATGTGAATCAATTGAGGAATTGATTAATTAAATGATTTTATTTTCGACCTAAAATCCTAAACAAAATCATATTATTCAACTATTGAAGTTGCCAAATTATTATACATTACAATATTTTTCTGTATTTAAAACGTAAAATAACATGATCTAATAAAATGTCATTAGATAATAACAGTGTAGTGGACTTAACAAAACTTACCTTAGTTAAAAACTGCGACGCCGCTGCGATCTTCGGGTCTTCTCAGTGGCAGCTTCTCGACACAGGGCACAACCTGGTGCTGACTATCTTGAACCACGCTGTTGATACCTCGCCTCCAAGTTACTGTGCTAACGGCTCCATGGGCACATGGGAGACAGTTGACAGTACCTGCGGACATTGCTCTCGTTAATTCCTCTTCCTGTATTTTCATTAATTTACAAGCATTCTTTCACAAATAATTCATCCATCCATTCTCGTTTTACGAACTAAACCAAAACAAGGCCAACGAGTAAATGCTACTGGTGCAAAACTACGACCTGCATTATACAATCACAAATCTTTTCTCGAGTATATCTGTATACATCGGGTAAAAATCTTACTATTACACTCGGCGACTTTTATCGGACTTTAAAGGAACATGTAAATATCGGATTCGATGTTCATGTATCAGCATTACAATCAAATAAAACTTGATTTTCCATCAAAATCCATGCTAAGAAAAACATGTAATTGTATAATTTTGTAATTTCTATATCTTATAAAACTTGTCTGAGGACTTGTCTGAATATAATAAACTCTTTTTACGAATGATGTACATACATATTTATTCAAGAAATATTCAAACTAAATTTGAGTGAACAATAGAGGATAATCGTCAGGCTAATCTATAAGAAAGCGATCAAGTATTTAACATCACTTTACGAAGTTTTAACTATAATTTTAATCTTGTATTTATATCTACAGTATTTTATTTCGATTGCCATAATATGCCATTTCTTATTTATTTGCATACAATTTATCACTGCACAAAACTTACAGAAACCTATTATAAATCTTGTTAAAAATCAAAATAAATTTCTTAACCTCATTGTATGGTACGTATAACTACCTTAATTAAACGTGTCTGCACGCAAGATAAAATTGCTGGATTTCTATAGCTTCTATGTAAGTTATTTTCGTATAAACTTGTTTCTGTAGAGTAGTTTGCATGATCAACCACTTCATTGCAGAATATTTAATAATAATAATGAAAATAATCGTGGAAGTAGCCAGTCGGCGCACCGACTAAGTAATGAAATAATATGTTGTATAGAAACAAGTTAGAAGTTAAAAGTTTAAAAAATTACAATCGCGATTCGGTGATGTGATCTTATCTTACACATAAATAACACACTAGAAGCTAATATTACGATAATGCAATGGGAAAAATAGTAAAGTTAATAACTATTATAGACTATTTTTAATCAGTATACTGAAAAAAGGAATAATATGTAATTACAAAAGTCAAATACGGTAGACATAACCTGTGCCATAGTAAGGAAATGAAAAACATCTGGGCTATAGAAACGGCTTAAGATCGAAGTCTTTTTTTCTTGTTGACGCTTTAATGGAACCGCCCCTTTGAAACTTTTTGGCACTTTCTTTTCTTGAAAGTTCTCAACTAAGATGGAAGTTTAAGCGGAAATTGCATAATTTACCTTAGTCTATAATAAAGTGGAATAAAAGCTGTCTTAAATTCGTAAAGATTGATAAAGAACAATTTTCTTTTTTTGAATGATAAAGATAATAGATTTTCAATATATAATTATTCTAATTCCTAAATATTTATAGGGATCACGGACGTTTACGATTCTAGCAGCCTATTTAATTTCATAGGACTTCTGTGTCATTCAAAATCATTTTTTTACAGAAGACTTCCTTTTGTCGCGTCAATTTTGCTAGCGGATTCTCTTTACGGGTCACTTACCCATTCCAAGGTGCTTGTTATGCAAACAACTAGGCTCTTCCTTCCGGTCAAAAGAAAACGAATTCGAAAGCATAAAGAAAGGTGTCATTATACCGAAGCCAATTCAATTCCAAAAAACAGCATGAACCAAATGATAAGTACTTCGGTAAGCAATTGAATATACGTTCGAATAGCGGGCGAACCGCAGAGGTAGGAGTTGAATGCGGATTATATTTTGAAGTAAATGATTGCATACGTTTTATTATATTCTTTATCGTTTAGAAATGTCCATGTCTATAATACTCTTTTAATCTACATCTACAATCAAGCACGTTGAAATGATGTTATACAATGTAGATGCCATATTCGAATAAAAGACAATGACACACTGCTAACACCACTTAACTTTTTGGCTTTTACTGTATAAATTTTTTATTTTTAAACGACAATTATTTTGTCTTTTTGACTATAGAGCAGTAAGGAAAATCAAATATATCCATTTTCACTTATAAGAAATAACGGTATTTCTTTTATAAATCTAAATAGAGCAAAGAGTTCCGTCGGGATAAGCTCGAAGCGCTATTTGGGTTGCTTTAAAGGACACCTCCGGAGAAACGAGTCCCCGATCGCCGAACTCTCGATCGGCCGCCGCAATAAATCCCACACCTGCACTCGTACATGTTCGGGGTGCCGACCTCGCGCACCTGTTCTGTCTCACGGTCCCCCATTGTATCATCTGGGCGATGCCGCGCATAACCTACAAAGACCCTCCCCACCCGCGCTATCCCCGCACGCACGTGTGCCTTCGTAGGTAATTATTTTACGCATATGTGCGTGCCCAAGTGCGTGCCTTGTTTGATGCGGCGGGAGGGACTGGGCACGCGCACTCGCGTATACACTCCGGATGTACGTGTATACGGAGCTCCTCTCACAACTTCTATGTTTGTTCGGTCCTTGCACTTGGATTACTCATCACCGTATACAGACGACGCCCCCTGCTTTTTTGGGAAAGCCACGGCCGGGCTTTTTCTTTATAGTCTTTCGATGTTAGACACTGAACAATTTAGGAGCTTCGTTCGGAATACTGTTTCTCAACTTGTTCTTTCTTAAAATGACCTAATGATGCTCATTATTTTTTTCAGATTGTAGCTGAACAAATTATGTTGATTAGATCAATTAGAATTATTGTTGTACTGTAATAGAAAAATAAATTTACTTGCATCAGATGTATGTTATGAACGATTTGAATTTCTTTAAATTAATTACATGCGTTCTTATTGGATTACTTTTTCAATCAAACTATGAAGCACTTATTAACTAATATCACGTTCAAATTAATTTATTATTAAATAAAATATTTAATTAATACATATAATTCTAGAGCAATAAAATACAAAGATGAATGAAAAATTGATTTTTAATTCGTAATGTGAATAATTAGTTAATATATGAATAAGATAAATCGTGTTAAAAAATATCATTTTTCAATAACATAATCTGTTGATATACCCATGGCTAGATGTAAAAAATGATACACTGAACAGAAATTTTATTCACTAAAACCACGTATGGCATAAATACATTACACACATACAACTGAACATCAACTACTGATTCGCCGGGAATAATAACTGTCTCGAGAAAAACAAAGCAAGAATAGAATAGTAGTGGAAAAACGTCGAGTCCCTATTCGGGCAGGAAAATGTATGAGGCGGCCGGACGAGAGTGCAGAAAATACTTGAAAAAGGGCACACGCAACTTTGCGTATACCTATACACATAAACTCTTTGACTTAAGCTGCGTGAGTACACCCACACGTGCGATGACGCCGCACAATGCGGGCTCGCATATGTGGAAAGCCGCACGTAGACACCGAGTGAAGTTGAGAAAATGATTGCGCGCCGATTTTGCCTCCTACGCTACCTCAATGGCCGAGAAACAATACGAAGATGGGGCAAGTTTGAGAGTACAAGAGACAGAGAAAGGCAACTGGATGAAAAAGAGTGAGATGGAATTTGATCTTAGGTTAGCATTGTATTGTGGCTGATAGATCTGTGTGAAATGACTTATTTATTTAACTATTTGTTCAAGTCTGAAGCTATGCAACAGATTAATGTTTTTATTATATCTGTAAGTAACTTCAAGTATAGAAATGCAGATGATTACTGAATTTTGTGATTGTAATGATTGTTGTCGGACCATTTTTTTGTAAGACTGAATTCAGTTCTGTATAGCTGATTAAATTTGAAATTATGTTTTGAAAGCAAACTTGATGCAACTTGTTTGTACCCTGCATATTATTAATAGATGCTATCAATTATAATTTGATTTGCTTAATAAATATGCGTATGAAATGCCTGTACAATGTTTACAGATTGGATATAAAGACTGGTTTAATAGAATATAGTTCAGGAGACTGTGTAGATACAATACTTGTACAGCAATGTTTGCATAAAATTAAATAAGGCCTAAATACATTATTTTTATTATCTTTTTAATAACAAACTTTTTGGTACTTGTCAAATTTAAACAGTTCTCATGATACTGAATCGACAACATTTTTTAAAACATTTCATCCAATTGAGAATGTTTTAGACTCGAATTAAAATTTCAAAATTAATAGAATTTTTTCATTACATATTAATTATGTATGTTGGGTACTGACTAAAATCTGATGTAATATGCACCTGTCACTAAATTTTGAGAGACTAACTTGGAAAATGGGAATTGACTATTTTTGCAAGAGTTGAAACTAACAGTTGTATAAACACTGGTTCTTGCCAAGATGAATACAATTAAGAGTAGACTAACTCAAGATTACTATTGGTGCAGCAATCCAAATAACGGGCATGCACAGTAGTAACATCAGTCTTTTATCAATGGTTTCTTGAGTGAGTATTCAGAAGGCAGACTAGGCCGCTTTGAAAGAAAGGAAAGAACAATTGGTGCTCTGTGGCAAAGCTTCCATATTCATCGTGGACAGGTTGGCGGAGGCGAGGGCAAGAGAAGAGAGGCGCACAGATTGTCGGGACGGGAGAATGACCTGCTGTTGGAGATTGCGATTACGGGTGTCAGTGCGGGTCCAGGCCGCGGGAGATAGCAGTTGGTCAGCGGCCCAACACCGAGAGCTGGAGTTGGGCGCGAGAGCGGCCGCGGCTGCGGCAGCGGCTCAGCAGCAGTAGTCTGCAGCGGAGGAAATGCACTTGTCCCTTCGCACAGATTCACAAGCACGACACTGGATTATCGGAGGGAAAGCAAAGCACGTATCCCAGATGCGCAACAAGGAGAGGAAGCAGCGGGGCGAGGTGCGTGGCGGGGTGGGGGCGGGGCGGAGAGGGGCTCTCTCGGGGCAGCACACGCAGCGCACTAAAAAGGAAGGAGCGTAAAAAAGAAGCGCGGAGGAGCGAAGAGGAGGTGAGCGGAAAGGCTGCAGCAGCGGCTGCGGCGGCGGCGGCGGCGGCACTGTGCACTGGACGGGCGGTGCTCGGGCGGTCCCCGGCACTTTGGGAGTCGGAGTCTGCCCGGCACAGGGGGCACGGACAGACAGAGACGGAAGTGGCGCGGAATGCCGGAGAGCGGCGGCGGCGGGCCGAGGATAGGAGATAGGAGGGCCCGCCGGGGCCTTGGCGAGCGGCGTGCGCTGCCCCGAGGCTCGCCGGCGGCGCCTCCCCCCTCGGCCCTCTCGCCCACACGGCGCGCAGGAATGCCCCCCGCCCCGCGGCGCCCGCGTCTACCGTTATCTCTGGCGGCTCCTGGTCCCGGCGCCCTCGGCCGTCCTCCGGCCCCTGCAGCGCCCGCTCCACGCGGCTTCCTGGGCGGCTCTGCTCCTCCAAGCGGCCCTCGGGCCTCGCGCACTAGCTGCTGCACAACACCGCGCCAGAGCACCACAGCGCCAAAGACGAGGACACGCACTCACTCGCCCGAGAGAGAGCTGCGGGCTGAGCTGCGCCGACCGAGCTGCGCCCTTGGGTCTTGCGGCGTACCTAGAGCGCGGCCCGGGGGCCCGCGCCGGACCGTGCGACCGCCGCGCCCCCTCGCCTCTCCAGGGGGAGCCACGCGCGCGTCTGCCGACCCGCCTCCCGCTCCCGCTCCCGCTTCAAGCTCAAAATTACAGTGGGCAACGTTCGTCCTCGCTGTCATTACTTACGCTCTCATCAAAATCATCCTTTCAACTCTTCTACTTTATCAAACTGTTATATCTCACGAGGTTTCTAAAAATTCAGCTGCAGCTCCTGCGAGTTTTCGTTATACTTACAGTTACAGTAGAGAAATGCTAATACTTTCGTTAAATATTGTAGCATTGTAAAATCGGGTTCGGAAAATAATAATTCAATGTAAGGCGAGATACACAGATTTATACAAAAACTTAATATGTAAATCGATCCTTTAAAATTATAAATTCCCATATTTCGCCTGTAGCTTTCTTCCGTGCTTTTACCGGAACACTTTTGTTTTATTTCTTTTTTATTTTACTTTTATTGGGACACTTTTAATAAATTATACTTTACAAGTTGAAAGTTTAAAATTAAATCGATAATATATTTCTATATTCTAGAGTCGATTTCTTAAATTTGTATTTTCATTACTGCAGTTTCATCTTGTTGTTGCGTCTTTCACGAATACCTTAAATATTAATCCAAATAAATTATAATAATCTTCAATTTTAATTATTAAACAAATTTATTACTAAAACGGTATTATACAGCAAATTATTTTTTAATTTATACAATTTCTTTCTAGTAGCTCTCAAGAAAATTGACAATTTTAAGCCCGATTCTATTTTTGACAGAACTTTAAGGAATGAAGAGGGAGAAAAAAATTCAAGTCATAGTTTCTCTTATTCGTTACTATTTATTATGAAATGACATAGAAGCACAGGTGCTTGGAGTGAGCCATCAACATATAAAAGAGAACAGTCGATAATACATTTACCGCGCAGAGGCGGTAAAACTGACGGAAAGGGAAGGGCTCGACTTGTTGCCGGCTAGGTCGGCAGCCCTAGGGCCGCGCTCAAATTAAAGTAGGAGCAGCTCGAACGTCGAGATCTACTGAGAGGCGGGGCTGGGGAGCCGCTTCTGGCCCCGGCCGCCCGCGCCTCCCTTGCGTCGTCGCGGGGGCGTATTTACAGGGTGGCATCTGGCCATCTGCCATGCGCTAGACGCCATTGGAGGTGGCCTTGCTCTTGACGTACTCCTCGAGCTCCTTGTCCAGCTCCTCGGCAGTGACGGGCTTCCTGGGTTGGCGTCCGGGCGGCCTAGACCCGGTGCCGCGGCGACCGCCTCGCCCGCCCCCGCCGCGCGGTACGCGACTGCCTCCCCGTGACTGCCCCCGGCCCCGGAAGCTTGATGTATCGCGCCGCGGGGCCCGTGAGGACGATACGTCCGACGTCGCCAGCTGGATGTTCATTTCGCGGCCGTCCAGGGGCACACCGTTGTATTCCATGGCCTGCAAAAATAAAAATGCCATTAGTTTATAGTTATCAGAAGCTTTTCTATTATTTTTTTAATTGATTGGTTTTATTCCATGATTCTGAAATATGTCTTATTACATGACTCTGATGAGTAGAGATGATTAACGGACAAATAAATTTTTCAAAATTATTCTTATAAATAGACAATTGTGAATAAAAATTTAGACTGTTGTCTAAAATGTTTTCTTGTATTGATACATTTGCAGCCGAATTAATGTGTGTTTAAGTATAAACTGATTCGTGAACAATTTGCTATTGTATAAATATTTTATTTGATTTTGACGTTTATTATATACGGTAAAAAGTATTTAAAATTCTCGAAAGTGACGAAGAACTCACCTTAATGGCATCTGATCGCCTCATGAAGATGAGATCGGCCGAGCCGAGAGACCTGCCTGAGCGGTCATAGTGGACCCCGGCTTTCTTGAGGGGACCGAACTCGCCGAAGAGTTCGACGATGTCCGAGTCAGTCACGCCGAAATCGAGGTTGGAAATGATGAGCTTGGTGCCATCGGAGCTGGAGCCCGCATACTTGCGGCTGGGCGGGCCAGAGAAGCTGCCTCTGCGGACGGTCGATCGGCTCCTGCCCCCGAAGCTGCCGCGGCTCCTGGAGATGCCTCCGCGGCTGCGCCCACGCATCACCCCGCCTCCTGGCTTGCGAGGGCTGCGCGAGGACGCGCCGCGCCTCCCGGGGCCGCCGCCTCCGCGGCGCCCGCGCCCGCCTTTCGTCTGCTTGATTATGTCGTCGAGGCTGAGCTCCATCTTGCCGGACATCTTCCTCTGCGTTGCTGGTCAACCTGCCGGTGAGCCAAAGCCCGTTAGTCGCTCCCGCCTCACAGGATTAGCTTGGGGACGTCAGAATCACTCGCCACTTGCTCGTTACTTCCTCGCTCTTACCTCTCCTGAGCGCACTTGTAGTACGCACCGGGCTTACCATGGTTATTTATTGGCCCGATTCAAAAGGGATTAACTGTGTGAGTTCCGTTTCCGAGTATTGAAAAGGTCATCAACTGCGCTTGGTCGCCAACCCTTACTCGAGTAACGTGTAATTAAAAATAGTACCAGTGGTTAAGGTTTCTTTGGAAATGTCAATACTGGCTCTTGGTGACGATTACAATGGATAACAGTCAATAGGATATTGGCAAATGATAATACTGGGGAATAACTTTGGTTAAAGGTTCTTTGGTAGAATTCTACAAATTATCTCACACAGGGATTTTGTAGTACGGAATACTGAAAGGAATTGTCTACAAGCAGGAGCTTTGGGGGGTGCAAGCAGCCACAAGGCTGCGTAGATCCTCGTCGTCAAGATGATCAAGGACGATGCGCGAACAGGCTTCGAGCCACATGGGCACCCTGGACGCGAGGAGAACATCCAGGGCCTCGAGAGCCGGACCCAGAAGCGCCCGTCGGCGTCTGGCGCGGATACACTGCATTCTCAGAAGCGGTGCTGTTACTGGGAAGCGAGCCTCGAGGACGCCCGGAACGAGAAGGTCGCCGAGGCTGCCGAGGGCCCAGGCGAGAGCACGCGTGTCACCCAGGAGGCGGCGCACGCTGGCTCGGCCGCAACGTGCTCCCAGCTCCGCGAGACAGCGCGCTCGGTGCCGATGCACCTCCTCTTCCTCCGCGGCGACGGCCATGACCTCGTCATCTAGGAAGTCTTGGCAGGCCTCGTGTAGCTCCTCCAACGCCGCCCGGTTCCGGGCGCTCGGCCCGAGACCGGCGAGGCAGCGCGCCTCTAGAAGGTCACGCAGGAAGCGATAGAGGGCCAAGCGCCCCGGCATGCGGCTGGTCGACAGGCCCAGGAGGTAGTTGACGACGGTGCGTCCTTGCCAGTCCTCTACATCCATATCGGCTCCGCAGCGTAGCAGCGCCCGTACAGCGGCTGGATTGTGCGGCCAGCAGGCCCGGTGTACGGCCGCCTTCCCCGAGACATCCGGTGCGTCTAGATCGCACCCGTGCACCGAGAGCAAGTTTAGAACCTCCACGTAGTACTCTTCGTCCGCCTGTAAAGTTATGATTTGTTACTCGTCAGTTTAACTGGCTTTCTCAAGTAGTACTAGTAATATCATAGTTATTTTTTAAATTAGAATAACTCAAAATAAACATTAATATAAAGCATTATAATATTATAATATTTTATAAATTCATTAATGTATCAGCATGATTTTCATATTGAGTTTTAACATTTACCCACCTTTTTGATCATTGAATAAAAGAAAATTTAAGTCTCTATTTTAATAACAGACTGCTAAAACATTTAATTATAAAATGCAAAACAAACGAAAAGCCCATGCAAAGTGTACGAATGAAAAAGAAAGTCAAAGAGGAAGTGAGCAGTCGATTTACCTGGACATTCATAATGGTCCTGTGAGCGAAGGTAGTACCGTCCGGCAGGGTTAGGGTGGCGTCGGCGCCGTGATCAAGGAGAGCCTCGAGGATGCTGGGCCGCCTGGAAAGGATGGCCAGCTCGATTGGGTGGCAGTCGTCGGGGCAACCGGCAGGCAGGTTGGGGTCGGCCCCGTGATGCAGGGCCGCCAGGAGGATCGCCCGCTGGCCGTGGCGGACCGCCAAGTGCAAGAGGCTGTCGCCGTGGACGTCCGGGGCGCGGGGGTCGGCTCCGTGGGCCAGAAGGCGGCGTGCGAGGCGAGCGTTCGCAGTCCGGGCCGCGTGGCAGGTAAGATGAAGCGGCGAGCGGCCCCAGACATCAGAAGCCCGGGGGTCGGCCCCATGGGCTAAAAGCATCTCCAGGAGACCGGTACTACGCCGACGCACTGCCAAGTGCAGCGGCGTAGCGCCGGCAAGCCGTGGAGCTGCCCATAGCCGCGCCGCCTCGCTCGCATCCGCCCCGACGTCCAGGAGCCGCTCCGCAAGCGCCTCCTCGCCGCGTAAGCAGGCCACGTGCAGATAGCTGAGGCCCTTGTTGTCCACGGGGTTGCCCCGGGCGGCCGCGAGGAGAGCGTGTGCCACCTGGCTCGCCCCGGCCTGCAGTGCGAGGCGCAGAGGCGTCAATCCGCGGACGGCGCAAGCTGCCGCGTCCGCACCGGCCTCCAGAAGGCAGTCCACGCAGCCGAGGGATCCGCGTGCGCTAGCCGCGTGCAGGGCTGTGAAGCCGCGGGCGTCCGTGGCGCGGGGGTCGGCCCCGCGCTCCAAGAGCAGGCGCACTGTCTCCGGACTTCCGGCCCTGGCCGTCAGGTGTAGGGGGCTAGCGCCGGGCCACGTTGCGCACGCGGGGCTGGTCTGAGCATTGACCTCCGCCCCAGTCTCTAAGAGGCTACGCACCTCGACGGGATCGTCCCGTAGGCAAGCCACGTGTAGAGCGCTGAGACCCGTCGTCGCCAGGAGTCGCTTTTCGTGAGACAGGAGTGCTGGCCACAGGATATCCAGCATGCGCCTGGCTGCCCCCGGACCCAGCTTCGTTGCGTAGTGCAGGGACAGTTTTCCCAGCGCATCCATGGCAATGGGGTCGCTTCCATTCTGTAGAAGAACTGACACTGTTTCCGTGCATCCATTCTTCACAGCGTAGTGCATAGCCGTGGAGCCTGTCTGATCTGCTAAATGTAGTCCGAGCCCACTTTTTGCTTTTGTGCTTTTTACAAAAGCTTCTACGAGACTCGCTTTGTTTTTCATGCAAAATATATGGAAGTGTGATACGCCTTTCTGATTTACTGGGTTGATAATTTTTCCACTGTGCAATAACAAAATCGCTTCAACCACACTTTTCTTCTCGCTTTCGATAGCTACATGAAGAGGTGTCAATCTATTCTCCGCTTGAGCTGTAAAATCGGCATTGCATGCTAAAAGTAATTTGACCACTTTCTCTGAACCAAATTTAACTGCAAAATGTAGAGGTGTTTCGCCTGAATTAGTAGGCAAGTTCACCTCTAATCCAAGTTGTAAAAACTTTTCAACTACATCAATCTTATCATCTATACAGGCAATATGTAAATGAGACAATCCTTTGACATTCGTGGGATTATCCATCACGTTATTGTAAAACGTTAGAATTTTTTTCACGATAAAATAATTTTTTCTTTCAAAAGCTAGATGAAGAGGCGATGATTTATTGTTGTTTTCTTGAATGCAAACATTTGCACCATGTCTTAAGAGCAAATCAACTATTTCTGCATTGCCACTTTCTACAGCAAAATGAAGCGGAGTGTACCCTGGTAAATCCAGTAAATAATCAGAAGGTAAAGCAATATTAATATTTATTCCTCTATTTAGCAAGTTATAAACTACATCCACTTCATGACTCATGCATGCACTGAATAAATCAAACAATTTTTCATTTGCAATGAGGTATTTTCCTGTTTTATTATATCTACTTAATATAAAATGTAGGACACTGCTATTAATTAGCTTTTTATGAATAGCTAATAATAGAGGACTTACATCATTTCCATTTTTGGCATTAATATCAGCACCATGAAGAATAAGAACTCGAATCATATATGGATGTTTACTTTGGATGGCTACATGCAATGGTGTACAGCCTGCCCATAAGGGTGAGGTTATATTTATAGCACTGTTAATACTAGATTTATATTGTAAAAACTGTTCTGACATGTACGACCCAGAACTTACCATGTAATGTAATAATGATAATCCAACATTATCTGTAGGATTAACTTCATTAGATTCTCTTCTAAGAGCAGAAAATAAAACATTTACAAGTGATTCATTATGGTTTTTAATAGCACAATGGAGTGGACTTAATCCAGCCAAATTTTTAGCATTAATATCAGCACCATGTTGAAGAAGTAAATGAATTGCATTAATTGAAGAATATGATGTTGCTATATGTAGTGGTGTATACCCTGCCCAATGTTGAGATTCAAGATTAATATAACTGTTAATTTCTACCCCATTCTTTAGAAAACCAGTTATTATGTAAGGATTATTTATAAAGCAGGCAATATGAAAGCTGGAAATTCCCATGTTATCAAATGAATTAATATATTTAGTATCATGAGCCAATAATAGTTTGTCCAAGATCCGTTTTAAGATATTTTCAAAATAGCTATGCAACAATCTGTGGCTATTGAATAGAATCATTTGCATACCAAGATGAAGTGGAGTCTGTCCTTTTGCATTTTTGAGGCTATAATCTGCACCATGCTTCAATAATATTTGAACTGCAATTAAATTATAGCACTTGACAGCAAAATGAAGTGGTGTGTAGCCTCTAAATGTTTGAGAATTGTCACTAACAGAGCTATTGATGAACAATTGATTCTGTGAAATCCAACCTTCCAAATTTGCATGTTTACTTTTACATATATAAAAAAATCTAAATAATTCATTATCACAGATGAGATCGATACTATATTTATTAATATTCATTGCTTAAAAATAATTGTATATCATGCTCCTTATGCATTTGTTCAGATTGAAAAAATTTCAATTTCATAATATTAAAGTGTCAAGTGACTGCAATATCTTTCTAAATCTTGACACAAAATGAGATAACCATCTCACAAGATTTCTGAAATCCAAATTATTCGTTTGTGAAAATGTACAATTAAAATCATCATAAATCATTATTCACACTTTGAATTACAAGCAAATAATTTAAAAACTTTTCATAATGATTCACCTCTTATCAACTATTTAATAAAATAAATTTGTAAAGATCTAATTGCATATCGTTCTTTTAAATTTAACATTTATACTACACCACATGACGTTTGACAGTTTTGCTAATTAATCAGCGAAAATTCTGCACTACAGTTACGCGACCTAACCTAACTCTTTCCCTTTCGCTAGCATCCGTACGTACAGATATTACGTATATACAGTACTACATAGTATGCTTTGAAAAGTTACAAAAACTTCTTTATGCATTTAAGTGCATGATATAATCCTGATTTAAATAAAGAGTAAAAATATTAAAAACATCTAACAAAAAATAATTGAAAAAAACTTAGATGTATTTCCAATACAAATATAAATGTTAAATATGCAAGCAAAATTTAGTCAAATTAATTTTAAATGATTCTGTTATGTTTATAAAATATAATACTATTATGTAAAAAGTGGCTATTTATGCTCTAATAAGTAATATCAACATATTTTAATATTTTACTTTGGAATAACTTACTCATGTAAATAAATAAAAATTATTTAACCATTGAAACATTCTTTTAAAAATTGAAGATATATTATTTTTATTCATAAATTACCAACCTAATTAATTCAATAATATCAGAATGCTATTTTTATTGAAAGCCAAATCTCTTTATAATATTATCATGTACCTTAAAAATATATGAAGGTACTATGTATAAGTAATAATAATAAAAATATAAATAATATACTTACTGCAAAACTATAGATAATATTATCATTTGTTGAACATTTATAACTTTAACAGTTGATAAAATTGTAGAATAATTGAATATCAACAGACTTTAAGAAAACTAACAAATACATCATAGAACTACAAATGAATAATCATAACCACATAAAATTACTATAATTATAAACATACCAACTTTTTTTATGCACTCCATTGTATATTTAAGATCTGTCACTAAACCTATTTAATTTCTTCATTACTTGGTATATTTCCATTTATATCTATTGAATTATGTACTCAAGACATACTTGCTTAATTAACCTGTATTAAAGCTGACTTAAGAATTTAATTTTTTCTCAAATATATCTAAGAAAATTACAAAAGATAAGACCTTAAAAATAACAAATTACATTTATAATATCACAATCCTTCAAAAATAATGATACAAATCTTAGTGAACTTTTTGAAGGTTATACAGACGCCGCCCATTCAAAGACAATTAAAAGTATATTAAACCTCATGAAAAAGTATTAGAATTTTTAATACTAGTTCATGGTAACAGATTTTACATAAATATAGTTAAAAATTCATTTAATTAAATTACTTGAAAGTATAAAGGTTATAATCAATATCATTTAGAAATTCAATCATACGCATAATATTATAATCAAATGGTGAGAGATTCTGATACGCCAATAGGAATAATTAGTGATTTATTTGTAAATTTAGATTATTAATATGCTGCAATACTTACTGAAAAGTTTTTAACAAAGATGTTTTATCGTTTTTACCGGCAAAAACCGAATTCACAGCCTACGCGACAGTTGCGAATTTGCTACTATATATACTTTACTGCCGTTTACAGGCTGTCTCGTCTGCGGTCCACCGGGCACCGACTCTGACTCTGGTAGTGTGGTGCTTGTGCAGTGTTGCGGTAGTCGCGATGTTGCGATGCTACCAATTCACACAGCGAACAGAATTATGTATATGTATAATGTAACTAAAGGCTGCCGTGCCAGAGAGAATAAGATGTGTTGATGTATGTGTAGTGGCCAGGTGACGGTAAACGTAAGTATATGTACAGGCTCATATATATAGGTAGGCGTCGGTAAAGACTATAGCTTCCACAAACTCAGATATATTGGGTAGATGGTTCGTGCACTTCGATAGAACTATAGTTACACATTACATTTTCTTTTTATTTGCGCAAGTGTTCGCGCATTATGTTTGTCGTACAAAAATTCAACAGCTGATATTACAATTTCAAGGAACTCGGGGGTTGGATTCTGAGTTAAAATTGAGATTTGTGAGGGTACGCATTCAATAAGTTTCTAGTCGTCCATTTACAAATCTAGCTAATTTATTGAAATTTAGTTTAGCATAATATTTGTCACCGTAAGTTCTAATTACCAGAAAATATTGCTGATTACTAGTAGTACTAAAAATTAATCCATGTAAATAAATATAGAACCAGTAGAAACAATTTTAATTTAAAACTTCATGAACGATAAATATATTGCATCTTATATTCGTCTTGAAATTATAACAACTGTGAGGTTAATGGACCTTCTATAAAATGCATTCTAATTGACATTAGATGGTTACAAATTCAACCAAATTTTTCAGTTAATATTAAATTTATGATGAAAATTTTGTATAAATATCAACTCTAACATTATTGATATTAAATTATTTTTTAGGTAAAAATTATTCATGGAAATATTTTTAAAGAATGCTCTCAAGCTGATAGTCAATACAATTAAATGAATAATACAGGTAAATTATAAAAATATTTAATATTATAATTTTTAATATATTTTTTTATTTATGAGTTTATACAGTTTCAATTAAAAGTTAATAAAAACATGAAAACCTAATACAAGTAAAATATATACATAACAAACTTTAGGTAAAATTAATTTATGTTTCACAATTTTCTTAATGTCGAAATATAATGAGCAATGTACTAAAATTTAATGTATCTTAATCGAAAAAAATTATAATTCTATGCTATAAATATTATATAAAAAGTTGAGCCTTTCTTAAATTTTAGTAAATATAAAACTAAACCAAAAAAGGAACTAGAATAATTCTTAAATTGAAGAATATGTGTAATGTAATATAAGTATATTGTATACACATTATATAATATATATGAATATGTTTCAATATGTTATATGTATAATCCTTAAATTAAGAGAAATAGTACTATAGATTTCTTCCTTTTCTTAAATTAACTGTTAAAAAGATAAATGTCAAGTATACTTTTAATATGCAATATAAATAAATTTTTATTTTAGAAACATATTGATTTTTATGTCTTTCAAAAATAATTTAAAATTATAGTATATATTTTAATCAATAAAATCACATAAAAATACATTATCATGATCAGATTGGTTATTGTTCTATGTACGAATTACAAACATTAATTATTAAATTAAATTAATAATTAATTATTAAATTATTCATTGTCAGTTTAGATAAAAAGGGTAAGATTTTAAAAATAAATAGAATGTTCGAGTAAAGTATTAGAGTATATTAACAATTGTAATGTACAAAGCAAATTAATAATAATAAATATAATGTGACAGTTTAAAATTCTGATCAATTATTGATAAGAAGTAAATGATTTTATAGTAAAAAAATTTTTAAATGTATTAAACTTCAATAAATAAATGTAAAACATAAAGATTGTTTTACATACTTATGTAGGTATATTGTAGTTCTCTGGCTTTATATTGTTGGTTATGACATTGAGGCAGGAATCGCAAATTGGCACAATGGTTACAAATTCTGTACCAAAGTCATCTTTGATTCAAATTTTGTTATCCATAAAAAAAAAATAAGAGCTAAACTAATATTCAGAAAGTAACTAATACGGGGTTGCGTTGACTGACCGACTAAAAATCGTATATCCAACCTTGCCTGCAGAACACGTCGAGGAAGAGTGCAGAGTGGATCAGGTGAGCGAAGCACCAGAACTACAGCCGGAAAATGATCTCTGTAATGAACAGTTCAGTCAGTACCTCCACAAGATCGTGGCGACTTTACAGCCTTCTTGCGACTCAGAGAAATACGTGCAGTTGATCGAGAACTACCTCGATGAAAGCGACGAACACGATGTCAATGAACAGGATGAGTTCGGTAGGACGGCCCTCCACGTAGCTGTCCAGTTCCGGAACGTCGAAGGGATTGCAGGCCTCCTCATGAGTGGAGCGGACGTGAATGTTGCGGATGTAAATGGGTACAGCCCTTTCAGCTACTGTCTCGATAGCTACGACATGCGTTTGGACAAGTGCAATCAAATGTTCTACACGTTCCTGGGACACGTGTACAAGCTCCTGCAAATAGGACTACGCGTCTCCGAGGAGAACCGGCTGTGCTACGAGCGTGCCTGCACGCGCTACTCTTTCTATGATAAGCGCATGAAAATCGACTACGATCTTGAGCTTGACAAGATGGACGACGTACGACTTGACAGCACCACAAGCTTGAGATGCCTGCTTTACGAGGGTGTCGACGAAATTGCCACCTCCTCCTTCAAGCGGCATAATCTTGAGGAAATAATCACCAGCCGAGACTTCTTTCAGGAGTTTCCAAAATTCTGCTGCCTACTCAAGCTGCAATACAGGCGTAGTCTCATTAGATTCAAGCTCATGCAGCCGGCCAAAGCGGCTATTGAGATGCTTGCCGGTCGCGGTCTTCCTGACCCTTGCACCGAGACCATCATCAGGCACATCGATTATGAGGGCGACCTCGTTAATTTAGTTGGCCTTGGAGAATAAAATCTCTTTATACTTGCTATATTTCATAGTTGAATGTTTCGTATGTACCTATGCAATATTGGGTACCTGCAAATGTCAACCTTAACAATCTTTGTTTAGTTTTATTTTTTATGTACATATGCAATATTAAGGATCTTGAATGTCAGCCTCAAGACACTTATTTTTCAGATTAATTTTGCAAATGTTTATGGTGAAAAGCAGGAACAAGCGGGAAAATATTTAAACACACACACACACACACACACGCGCGCGCGCGCGCGCGACCCTATTTCAAGGGAGGATCATACTGTTATACATTTTAAAGAATAAATCTATATTTGAAGAATATAAAAGTACATTTGTTTTTTTTTGTAGTTCTTACCCTGGTAGAAATCGGAATTATCATAAGAATTATGGTCGAGATTATGGTTTAAAATTTTGGAAATGGAAAGATGTAGTTTTATACAGTAAAATAGTGTTACAATGCTTGATATTTATATTTTCGTTTTTATTATTTAAGGCTCCATTTGATTAATATGTTCAGCATAAAAACTGGTAAATTTTCTACCAGGGTATTATCTGCAGGTATCTTGTTAAGAATATTATGTTATTAGATATTGAAATGTATATAATACAACAGTTAATAGCTAGCTGTGATACAAGAAAGTTTAAGTTTGGTACTTAATTGATATACGCATACATAGTTATGATATAATAATCTTAAAATTTAATTTTTCATATTATCTATTTTATTATATACTTTTTAAGCATCTTTATAATTCTTTAATCAATACATAATGGAGTTATATATAGAAGTTAGACACCATATGGCAAGAAAGGTTTAGACTTTTTAATGCAATTCCTATATTGCATCATAAGGTTTTCAAATTAAATGATAAAAATTGAATATCTTTTGCTATTTGAATATTTTTCCAATTGAATATACTGTTAAACTGTATCAATTGTATCAACTTTTCGAGTCATCTTAAATACTTCATTAAAAAAATCGATTCCATCATCTCTATGTAACATTTATGATTTTAGTTTTATTAAAGCACAAATCATTCATAATATTTATAATCTCAAAAATCTAATGCTTAATTTAAAGAAAGATAAACCTACCTTTAATAATGAAATATAAAAAATTTAAATATCTATAAAAATAGTGCATCAATATTTTTTAAAGCGGTTTGTAATTCAGTAACAGTGTTTGCCTCCAAAAACAACACTGCACCAAAAGAAATTTCGTATTAATTAATTGATGAATAAAACGTAAACATAAGATCGATTGTTAATTTAGAGCCAAACTAGAATACGATATAAAAATTGTAACGTGCGCCAGGCACTGGGCCCGTCAAGGCCAACTAATAAAAAGGCGGGAAGTCTGCGAATCTTTCGGGTGCGATTAAATTAAAGTTTAGTGTCCTCTCGGCGCATGAAAGAAGCGAACGCCGCGAAGCCGACGCGCGTGTGAGGTTTCCTCGATAATCTCCCGCACATCAGTGAAAGGATACGCGGAGACTGCGAGAGAGCAGACTGCACAGGACTTGTGCTCCACTGCCTAGAGCAGCGACTGGCCCCTGGGAGCGCGACCCGAAGTGGTACCCCCACAGGCAGATTTAGCTCGTCGCCGCAACGCCTGACAGCAAACCCAGGTAGGGCAAGCATAAATAATATTTTATTTATCGCAAGCGGTCGCGCGCGCGAAGAGTGTTCGCGCGGCGCGCCAACCGAATAAAATATCTCGTCGGTGGCGAGAACCGGAATCCCCGACCTTCCTCGCTCTTTTTGTGATTTTAGAAGGAACGAGCGGTTCCAAGGGCCATGCCGCCTCCGCGGGAGTTGTCATTGTCAACTCAATAGCTGAGTGGCCAGCCAGCCGACGCGCTACGTAGGGTGCGCGGTCGAAGGGCAGGTGCTTACGACACTACCCCATAGCACGTAGAAGTGAGTGACACCATCTGTGTCACTCACACTGTACACGACCGGGTCGGAGATATTCTCCCCGGATCTCCCCGTTACAAAGTAAATGTATACCCTCAAATGGATATTTTTCCTTCGATTCATGATTACCAATTCAAATAGCGATTTTCCAACATGTATAAAAGCATTAGATTTATTATAATTCACATTTACATACAATTTAATTTTATTACAGATTATAACAATGAAAATTTGGAAATTAATATTTTGTTTTAGGTATTATTAAATCCTTGTATCAATAGCTAAAGAACAATATTGTCCAAGCAGTTGAATTGTAAGTCACGTATAAATACATTACATTTTTAAGAATATATTTTTAATTTACTTTCTTTATAATTTTAGAATATTTGATAATATGAGTGCATCTAATATACACGATGAGGGATCTAAGTTTTCGAAAGAGTATGAATGGCTAGCTCAATTTTGTTTCGCCGCTTTCACTTATCCACATATACCATCTTTAATCAAAAAAGTGTTGCTCAGTGGGCTCGAATTTATTAATTATCGTATCCCAAGTGATAGTCTAATATGTTTAAAATGTCCAAGTAAATTGGGTTATACACCATTACACTTTGCATCAATTCTAGATGAATGTCCAATCATCGAAAATTTGATTAAATACGGTGCTGATTTCGTTGCGAAAAATGACATTGGATACACTCCACTTCGCTTAGCAGCTGATGTGTTTTTTAAAAGCGATGATCATTGGATTAAAATCCGTAATGACATTTTAGAAATGAAATGTTTAGATTCAATCTTATGTGCACACATTCAAACTGATAACCTTGTAAATCCAAGTTGTAAAAATGGAATAACTCATTTCCACATAGCATGTTTATTAAATAACTTGGAAGTTATTGAATATTTTTTAAATAATGGAGTATCTGTTGATGAAGCTGTTAGTATCGACTCGTTAGTTTTACCTGGCTACACTCCATTACATTTTGCAACGAGGTATTTTAGCTATGAAACTATTAACGTACTTTTGAAATATGGATCCAAAGTACAAGTGAATGATGCCAAAGGCATGACTCCAATGCATTTGCTGATTGAACATGTAATCAACTTAAATCAAATCACAAAACTTATGTTAGTTGATGATCAATCCGAATATGAAGAAAGAATAAAATTATGTGAAAAAATTATAGATCTATTTCTTGAAACAAATAGCAATGGAAATTTGAATCCCATTGATGATATAGGTTTGTCTTATTTTCACATAGCTTGTGTAAAACGTGATACTTCATTGGCTAAGAAAATGCTGAAACAAGGTGTAGATATTGATGCATTTGTTAACACAGACTCACATATTTGGCCAGGTTTTGCTGCTCTACATTTTGCCGCTATTTGTAATTTTGAAACTATTATATTGCTTATAAAAAATGGAGCAAATATTCTAGCTAAGGATATTCATGGTTTAACTCCTTTTGATATATGTATGAAAAGATATAATCCAGAAGATTTACATTGCATTCTATCGACTCAGCCTTTCAAAAGTGTATTTTTTCCTGACACAAAGTTATTAGACATATTAACGGCTGTAAGATCAGCGGGGGACTTTATCAACTTTATTCAAAATTCAAACAATATCAATGCTCGTATTCCTTTGAATTCACCTTTGTGGCCAGGATATACGTTGCTACACGTCCTGGTAGTTTTAGCCAATGACTACAATGATTTAAATGAAATAGATGATAATTATTTGATTGATAGGAATTATTTATTTTATGACTATTATAAAACAGTAATCTGTAAAAAGCTACCTTTTTGGAAAAAATATATTAAATTGTGCATGCATTACAATGCAAATTACACTATTCCAGATGCAAACAACAGGACTCCTCTACAGCTTGCCATGCAATTGCAAAAACTAGAAATCTGTAATATGATATTAAGAAATTCTCAATTAATGGACGTAAATCCAATCATTCAAAATAATATAACACATCTTCATCTACTGTGTATGGTCGACTGCGACTATCTTCTCCTTCGTACTGCTTTAGAATATAATTCAGAGTACAAAAAATGTATCAATCAACCTATTAATTCCGGTATTCAATTGTCTAAAAGAGGCAACGCCATTTTAATTGAAGCAAATTCAACGCCTTTACATATTGCAGTAGCTGTTAAAAATAAAAAAGTAGTCTCTTTACTTCTAAAACACGGAGCGAATCCCACAATTAAAAATGAAAGTGGCTTGACTCCAGTGCACGTCGCATTTTCACAGTGTGGATTATTACCTGTAGCATTAACAAAGATAATTAAAGAATTATTGTCAGCTCCAGGTGCTCTTAGCAAAAATCCTGCAACTAAGTTTGGATTATCCCATTTCCATGTAGCCTGCTATGCTGTTCCGACAGCGGTAGACGCACTCTTGAACCTTGGAGTAGATATAAATAAGTCCGTTAAATGTAGCACCGACATGGATATAGATTCATATATAAATTCAAATCTCATAAAAAAACGTAACTGTTTACAGCACAGTCTCTTGTTGACTCAATTCACAGGATATACACCTCTTCATTTTGCGGTCAAAGGCTGTCAGTTAAAAACCGTAGAGAAGCTAATCGAACAAGGTGCTAATATTTATGCCAAAAATGATGAAGGCTTCACCCCAATACATCTTGCCTTGCAATTCAACAAAAAAAATCTTAAAAAACTTCTCAACCGTCTGCTGAAATCAATAGATGTTAAAGTTTGGAATACTAATAATGTTATGGGTATCACGATACTCCATATTGCTTGCATTAGGTTTGATCGAGCGGCAATAGAACAATTGTTAAAATCTGGAGAGGATGTGAACGCTCGCGTTGGATCTAATTCTCCTATTTGGATTGGTGACACAGCTTTACACATTTTAATAAAACATATTTGCAATAATTATACTCTTAATATAGGACAACAAATTGTAAAAATATTAGTGAAGTATGGTGCTGATGTTACTTTAAAAAATGATAATTATTCAACGCCACTCCACATAGCAGCATATAAATATTTTGATGGTATAAAATCAACTTTATTATTTTAAATATTAAATTAATTTTTAATTATTAAAATAAATATGATTCTCATAAAATAAATTGCTCTTAATATCGGCTTAAAAAGAAATTTATAGTTCTTATAATTATACAATAGTTTTCTATTTTATTCCATTTTTAGGAATAAAAATATAGTGAATCATATTTATACGTAATTATGTAAATACAAAATCTGTTTGATATAGATTCAAATTACGTTAACAAAAAGGCAGAAAAAGACAATGGTCAACCGCTTCCGCGTGAAAGGTCTTTATATAGAAGTTTATTTTTTTTATTAATCTCAAATCTACCATCATTTAAGAATTTTTATAAATATATTAATAATTTCAACTGCAGATTTCATTTTCCAAAAATTTACTCAAGATCAATTCTCTTTAGATGTCCCTCGCTTATCCCAAGAGTTGGCACATTCAATGATTGAACTCGTACGGAAATTCCAAGTACTTGAACCACTATATGCATATTTTGGAGATCCGCGAATCTACCCCGGTGATACAGCAGCGCGTATCTTATATGTTTAATCGCCTTGCACATTCTCTCAGAGTTGTATGTTTAAATTTGACCATTAATAGTTTCTTTTAACTTTCAAATTTCGAAAAGCTATAGATAAACTTCAAATTTACAACTGCGTAGACTATTAGGTGTTTATGTTTGTGTCAAAACGAAACAAATCGCATCAAATATTTTTTTACGAGAATGTTTTTGTTGACTAAATTCTCGTCAATTATATAATACGAATGCCAATTTCAATGTTTAGACTCATCCTCACATTTTGGTACATTATCTTCTTAAAATGAAATAACATTAGTACATTATGATTGAAAAGTAGATACCTTTAAGCTAAATATTTTTGAAGTATTAAATGTTTACTACATATAAGATTAATTTTTTGTTATTATACCTACTTTGACCATGAAGGTAAATTATGTGGATCAGGACTACGCTATAACAGAAATAAAATCATAGATGCATGTATAATCATATTAAAAAGATAGACGGGACCATTAACATTTATAGAATCAGTCTTATACAATAACTTAAATTGAAAATTATTATTGAATCAATGAGTTAAAATATTATTATGGAAATTAGGACTTGAATTAGAATGTATACATACTTATGAAAACTACAAAGTATAGTATTTTATTCATATAATCTTATTAAAATTATAGATCCAAAGTACCAGGTTATAATCAACTTATTGCTAGAGTCTAGAGATATTTTCAAGATGAATCCGATTGATAGCTGCGGATTTTCCCATTTTCATATAGCATGTTTATCAAAAAATTCTAAAATAGTCGTGGGATTTTTGAATCTCGGTGTTGACGTTAATCGACCCACAGACTATTTTAATAAAGAAAAGTTTGCGGGTTATACACCACTTCATTTTGCAATGATCTACGGTTCTGCAAAAATAGTGAAAATTTTATTGGATCACGGAGCAAATGTTAATAGCAGAGATGTAAAGGGTTCGACTCCCCTTCATTATTGTGCTTTCGAAGGTTTTGCAAATGATGAAGCTGTTGACTTACTTATTAGGTGTGTTATAACAAAATTTGCTCATTTTTTATATACAATATCATTTACGATTTATCTTTCTTTTCAATAGATTTGGCGGCGCAGACGTTAATTCTATGGATATAGCAGGCCAAACGCCTCTTTGGCAAGCTATTTCGGAATCAGACTGCCACCAGGCTGCCTATGATGTACAAGCTTATATAAAAAATAACTATCTCAGTAATTCGGAAAAATGTGCAATTAATTTATTAAAACATGGTGCTGTCACAAACATAATTAATCCCTATTTTGGAGAAGGTCTTATAGCTAGAGCTTTTTATAAAAAACGACGTATTTTCAATTCTATTTTACTGTTAGCCAAAGACTTGATTAGTGTTGGCGAAAATAGCTTTAGCACGCTTCATAATTTTGTTTCCTACAATAAGCACACTTTTGAAGAATATCAAAATTGTATGAATGAAATCGGAGAATTACTTAAAAGAGGATGTAAAATCAATCATCAAGACAATCAAGGTAAACATAAATAATGTCTTGTAGAAATGCCAAGAACTAATTAAATGCAATGTGCAAAATCTAAAATTCATACTTTAATTGTTTAAGGAGGGAGATTAATATGAATTTAGAAACTCATTTAATTTTGATACATTATTCAAAATGTTTAGTTTGTTAATTGTCATAGACTTTTTCAAATATACTACACATTTGATGTAAATTTTGAATGTATCTTCGTTTTTCTAATTTTTATTTAATTTAATATATGGATCATATTAAAACTTTTTCAATTTTATACAATTTTTTAAAAATAAAATAATTTTTTAATACTCTAATATTAAAATTGATAAAAACTAAGCTAGACCCGCATTGCACTTTAATACTTACAATTTTGAAGAAAAGTTTCTATATTCTATTTTAGATGGCTACTTAATTGAAACTATGTACATCTCGACTTATATCAAATGATTCTTATAATTATACTATTAGTATTTTTGTTATATTTAATAAGAACATAACTGTCTGTATTTATACAATGTTTTACTTATTTATTTTAATTTTAGGTAAATCAGCTCTTCATTTAGCTGTGACTTACGGGAACCATCAAGCTGTTAGAGGTCTATTAAATTTCGGTGCAGATATAAATATTGTTGATAAAACTGGAAATGTTCCATTGACATTATGCAGGGAATTCGACAGTAATGTTCGGAATCTAATAATAAGTCACATAAAAAAACTTAATTTCTTTAAGCTAGATATTCATGAGCTAAATCGTACACCAGAAATAGCTGACGAATTGCCTACATCTGCCTTTATTAATGAGAGCAACAAAATTTCGATGATAAAAATTCACAAATCCTTCACATTCTATCATTTTCTCCGTGAACAAGGAGTGAGAGATTATCCAACACTTCCACAATCAGGACAGAAAGTAGTTAGTGATCTAGTGCATTCGATTGATTTGTGCAAAAGATTTCCTGAGTTCAGTTGTTTGATAAGGCTGCAATATGGAAAGGCAATAGATAGATTGCAAATAATAAATGATGCAAAAATTGGTTTCGAAATTATCATAGGTTACTGGTTGCCCGATTCTTGTACTGAACTTATAATCGGATATTTGCGAAATTCTGATTTGAGATCTTTAATCGATGTGAGTACTGAACATCCGCACCGCATGCACACAGTTCAGTCAGCGATTGTCAATGGTAACGAAGATAAACCTCTGTAAAAACCTTACACCAAATAAGTAATTGTACATATATTAATTGTCTATACCATATTGATTACATTATAGTTAAATGTATTCGGAGAAGTGTTTTTATAATTAAAAAATAATTGTGCTTAAACTAAATGATTTGTTTTAAAAAGTTATAGAACTTCGTATGTTATTATAAACAGTATTATATACTATTTTCAGAAATAAAATTAATTAATGCTAACATTTCACTAAAACACAAGAATAAAAGAACGAAGAACAGATCCGAATTTCTTGTAATGTTTAAATTATTTGTTATGATGAACTGATTAGGAGTATGTTTGATACTAATATTCATTATTTGGATTTATAATGAAATATATTAACCAAAAATAAATTTCAAAATACAATTTGTTATAGACATGACATAAAAAATATTATCACTTTTTATTAAGTTAATCTCCAACAAAATACATTATTACATTATTAAATCATAAGTCAATTGTCAGTCTTTAATAACATTAAAGAATGTGATCATCTTGTTTGTATATTTTTTCAATCTTTCTTTCTAATACACTACATATTTCAAAATTGTGGTGTATATCCATAGATGTTTTCAATTACTGTTTGCAATGAAATTGCCAGTATACATCTTACCACAGAAGGTTGTACTAGTAGTTTAGATATTTTTTCTATTCCCTTTATTAACAACTGTAATGTTATTTCATCAAACTTATCCTTTTTTAAAAGACATGTTATGATTATATCTTTATACTCTCCCATAATTTTTTTTTCCAAGAAATTTTTTGAAATATTAGCTACTATACTCTGTATTAATATAAACATGATATTTGAGTTATAATATATGTTTACAAATAAATCTTCTAATTTTAAATTTAATAGAGATTATGATGTATTAGAGATTATGATCTTACCGAAAGGTCTTGATTAGGTAATATCAATGGCAACCAATTCCTTTCACAAGCAACACAGTCACATGAGAAAAAAAAATGATTCTCTAAGATTAGCTTTCTGTCAATAAAGTCTGGTGTGTCGTAAAAACTATACAAATAACTATAAAATATCTGCAAACAATTGTTTATAATAATTAAATATAAAGAGCAAACTTATAAGATAGTATGTATTTTATGTTGAAAATATAAAATATAAGGCCTTTGTCCATGTACAAATTGAAAATTATAATCCATTAATATTTTAAGATTCATATATTATGCATTCTTACTTGAGAATGTTTCCTAATTGGTTCTAATGCGTAAATGACTATTTTCTGATCATCTGTAAAACACTTTCTTGAATTGGGAATGCAATTGTTATTGATTAAACTGGCAATTGGTGCAAAGCAAATTCCTTTAGTACAACATTTCTTTATTACACAATTTAAAGGCTTGGTATGAAAATTATTGCAAGCTCGTGACAGATTAAGAATCTATAAAAAGTTACATCATTGTAATTTAAAATAAAAACCATGTATATAATGTATTTAGTATTTATACAAATAATAAAATAATAATATATTTACATCATGTCCATTTATCAAACTTATTTTTATAAGCCTTAAAAGTAAAGCACCAATAAATAAAACATCTTCATTTATAGTTAAGTCACTCAATGGATTCAATTTTAAATAATCTTTTCCAAAAAAATTTGAGTATTTAACTATATAAATAAGTGATTTAACGGTATATTGACTGATTTTTTGTAAATGCTCCTTTGGAATTCTATCCGATAAACTACATATACTTAGAAATTGGTTACTTTTCAATTCAATATCATTTGAAAAAGTTGTAAATTCATCTAAAACAATTTATATGTAAACTAATAGTATAAAAAGTATAGTCAATATTTGCTGTAACAATCATTATTTTCAAATTAGTACCATTACATCTATCAATACTTTCAAGCTGAATTCGAAGCTTATCAATACCCTTGCAATCTTTTATACCCCTAATCATAGTTTTCAAACACAGTTGAAAGTGATAAGCAAATTTTTTTTCAATTTTTCTTACATAAGGTATAACACAACATTTGATACTGTGTTCTTTTTCCCAGGCTTCTTCTAAACATTTTTCAGAGCAAAAAATACACCAACTGCAAAACTGGCATGGTATTCCTGCCCAAGCTATTATTAAACAATTATTGCAATAAATATAAGGAACATCAATATTAGTTGATGAAAATACATATGGGTTTTCTACGAATATTATTTCTCCAGGGCTAATATCTCGAGCAGCAATCAAAAATCTACCATATTTCTCAGAATATCTTATATTGATTGAAGTATTAATAAAACTTTCTTTTCCTATTATTTGTTTTCTTGCTACATTTTTAAGAAATTTATGTTTATTTTCTTCTTTTTGTACTCCTTGTTTTTTAAAATCTAAAAAAATTTTTGTTTTATCAATTAATTTATATAGTTTTGTTTTATCTTTATCATCTGCTCGAATTTTCTTAAAATATTTAATAGCTTCTTGAAATGTAGTGTGATTATCAGATTTATCTAAAATAGTTAAACATTCTACTTTACGACAAAGTAGCTTTATTTTGAATGAAATTGATTCTGTATTATACAATATTCTATTAATATCCTTAATGCTCTCTTCATATTTTTTTAATTGGAAGAGTAAAGCTGATCTGTTTCCATATGCAAGTATTAATTCTTCAGAAGAATTTGGGGCAAAAGCAATACTTTTGGAATAATAATTCAAAATTTTCCTATGTATTAAAGTATTATTATTTTTTCTGCGATACAGTTCATTTCCTTCTAATCTTAATTTTTTAGACACTTCTGAATCTTTTGCATTAGAATATTGTTTTGTTTGTTTAATAAATTTTTCTAAATCTAATTTTAATAATTGATTTTGAATTAGCTGTTTGTCAATATCCATATTTTATAAATACAAATTCTTTCTAGAATAAAATATAAATTTAAAAAGCTTTAAATATTCATAATAAGTAAAGTTTATTGTTTCCTATAAAATTTATAGATGTTTTTATCAGGATAAAGGTGTATTTGTAGAAGGTTATTTATGTTATTTAAAATCATCGAGTATTCATTTACATACCTTTATTTATATATTTTACTAGATTTAAATATGCTAAATTTTCAAATGATATACGATAATTTACAAATTCTGAATTAAATAGCTCAGTTTGAAAGAAATTGCTAAATGCATTTCGAACACTTTTCAAACTGACTTAATTGATATTTAAAATTCAAAATAGAACACGCGGGTTAGTTTTTGCTAAATGATCGATATATCGATCGTACAGATAATCACGTGATTTATCTGTAGTACTATAGAACAATTAATATATATTCCGGTTATTCTTTTGATTATATTGATAAACTTTCATATATTATTGATGATACTTTTTTATATTATTAATAAACTTTCATTACAAGTGAATATTTAAAGGAAGATGATTATAATTAATATGATTTTATTTAATATGCCTATCTTCATCTGTTTTGTAGGGGTGACTTCGAGTTGGCAGACTGATTAACCCATCTGCATTAGTCAAATTAGAATAGGGAAAATATGTGATAAGTAATAGAGATTAATTTTGATGCGTAAATGATAATAATAAATTAATAATATTATTGACATTATATTTAAGAACAAGTGCTTCACGATACCAAGCCAATACACCCCTTAAAACCGATGTAGTATTAAATTATTTGTAATTTATATCTTTATCTTAATCTATATCTTTAATTTTAGATCCAAGTCATAAATTAGAAACATCGTACCTAATGAATTTGGTACGAGATTTTAAATCAAAAACACTTAAGAAATTTCAAACAATTTTTAAAGAAAAATACAGTAAAATTTGCAAAGGAGTTAAAAATTGACTATTCTACAACAGAAAATGACGGCATTATTGATTATGAAAAAATATTATAAAAAAAGGGCAACTTTTAAGTGGGACCAAGGAATTACTGATAATATCTAAATTCACCGATGACTCCCGAAAAAATGGATGTTTTAGCATGGTGAAAAGAACGCAGTACTATATAACGCAATGCGTTTCTTGCATCACACAAAATGCCAACTTCATTTCTTAGGGAAAGAGTCTTTTCGGAAGAATCGTTACTGATTACCAAAAGCAGACTGCATAAAGGCAGATAAAGGCACTTGCATAAAAAGATAGCCTAGGTGTAGCTTACCTGCTTTGTTAGATTGTAGAACAAAATCTTGATCTTATTTTGAAATGTTAGTTTAATATTACTTTATTAAACTAATAAAGTTTAATTTATTAGTTTTATGTTAAATAAAACATATAACATATAACTGTTATATGTTAAATAACATATAACAGTTATATTATGTATAACTAACATAATAGTTAGTTAGTTATATTGGTCTTGAAATACAAGACAAGACGATTATCAAGAATAATCTTAGATTTAGTTCTTAATAATTCTCAGTAAGAACATAAAATTAAAACAAAATTTTATAGTAATAAAGAATGTTATTTGGAAAACCATTATTTTCAAAATGGTAAAAATGTTCTAAAAATATTTGTCTTTTATATTTCCAAAGTTTTTCTTTGAATTATGACTCTTCACTTTACTTTGGGAATGGACTGTGGACACGAATAAGATCATCGCGTAAAATTATTTCATAGATTCTATTTTTCCGTTTCATTCTTCCTTTTTATTCCATAAAAATAATCGTAATAATTTTAATTTTACTTTCTATAAAAATAACAGTAATAAATTATATAATGACAGCGATAATTTAAAAATTTATTTTAAATATTCTTAAATTCTATTGTGTTGCATATATAATAATATTGAATCGAACGCAATACTAATGGTTTTTGTAATTATAAAAAATTTGTTTGTTTCATTGTAGTAAAACTTCAGGATACTGGATCATTAAAATTATTCGTCTTGTATTTATTTTTAATAGTAAAATAATATAAAAATGTCTTGCTATGATCGAAACACAACAATGAACCTTCTCACATTGCGGAAATCTCTGTTCGTAATTTTTTTCTTATTAATTTCACATTAATTGCAGTATCATATAATCATATGTCTTGTTTGTTTAACCAAAGAAATGTAATTGTGTATATTGCATTTTTTCATCTAATTCGTTTTTTTACCAATCAATAATTTAGTTATACTAATTCTTTAATTACATTTTATATGCGTTTTGATAGTTGATTATCACATTAGTAATGTATAACCTCGCATTCGGCTTACATTGAAATTATTTATCCGATATTACCAATTTCATAACTTGAGTAATCACGCAGATATCTGGATGCACTCAAGCAGTCAATACCGAAACCAAAGGGACATAAGCCGAATTCGTGCTTACCGAAATGGACATACCTACCACTTGAGACCAAAATTCCAATGATACCCTGTATTCAAGAGAATATTTGTCTGCTGTCACGGCGTAAGCTCGGAGAAAGCCTCCGGATTAATTTTGTTGATAAAACTCAGTTCGATACTAGCGATCCATACAACTATGATTTAAATTTACCTTATGACGGTCTGCATGACAAACATTTGACACGGTTTTTTCAAGAATCTAAACCTATACAGGAGATGATGATAAAGGTGAAATATTAATCTTTGTAGATTTTGATTTATATATTAAAGATTTGAAAATGTTTATGAAGACTTTCCGTGGTTACAGCATGTATTGTGCATGTATTATATATGTATTCTATTTTAATCATAACTATTGTTTTAAAAAATGTGAGAAAATATGTTGAACATTAATCAAATAAACTTCAATATCAAAATCAAATAAAACTCAAATATATCGTTACTATTAAATATCATAGACGGGTATAATAACACCCCAACTTGATGTAAAATGCACTTTAAAAGAATATAATGCATACAGAAATTACTTAAGAATTCTCCACGGAAAATCAGTTAAAAAAGAACTAGGGAGATTGGATAACATGTATAAAGAGAGAATGATGCTGGAGATTTCAGAAAAACAGGCTTTTAAAAGTAGTCAAAGGTAACTTTGTTATTATATATACACCCTATTGAAAATATACAGACAGATATGTAGATGTATTATCCACATACATATCCATGTGGATTCCTCAAAGATTTCGTATGAATTTTATACAAATCCGCCATAAATCCACACGTAAAATTTAGGTAGCCCTATATGGCGGATTCAGACGGAATCCGTGCGAAAATCATGCAGAATCCAATTAATCCAGTTGGATATCTAAATATCTATCTCATACATTTTCAATCCTAAGTATTTATGTATATTGTACAGGTGTAATAGTTTATATTATTACCATTTTATTATATTTTGAAGAATATTATTTTTGGTATCATTTTGGTTAATATAAAAGAGGTAAAGTACAGTCTTGAATTCGTTTAAAAATTATAAGAATATTTTATATTGCTAGTATATTTTTAAAACGATATTGAGATAAAAAAATCTTACGAATTAACTTTAAACTATAATTATAATATGATGATTTTTGTTTATTATTACAAAGATTGAAAAAAGAAGAAAAACGAGCGATATTAATGAAAGACCTTAAAACTCAAGAAGATGTTAGGTTGAAAAATATTGTTCTAAAACAAAAGAGAGATGACGAAAGAGTAGAAGCGTTATATGAGATGAAAAATCAATTAAATCAACGAAAACAAATGGAATGCAAAGTGCAAAGAGAACTATTTAAACACAAACTTTCTGGATTAGCGAAAATAGATCAACAAAAAGTGCTAAATGGCCTTCAAATAATCCACGAACGAAATCGTAGGTTCGAAAAAACGATGAAACAGCAATTAATAAAAAAAACGAATGAAAAAATGTTGAAATCCAGGAATATGTAACTTCCTTTATTGCATTGCGTATTATTTTTGAAATTATTATTACTTCAATTGTATAAACAAATTTTAGGTTTGAAGCTAAAAAGGAAATTCAACTAAAGGCAATACAAAATGAGAAAAAGTTTAAAAAGTGTGCTGAAGAGATAAAGCAAACATTTATAAAACAATACGAAGCAAAAATAAGGAGAAGTCGGAATAAATTGCATGGTAATATATATTATATGTATTCTTTTAAATTTTATACATTTATCGTCTCGTTTATTGTCTTCATTTCAAAAATATACTATGATTACTATAAATTTTGTATAGTACTTTATATATTATATTACCGATCTGAGTTAATTAATTTTTTGCTACAAATACTGAATTCATTATGATCGTTTTTTGTAACATTTTCGATATACTATAAACTTATGACATAATTGATAAAAAATTTAAATGTACACAAATTCACAATAAAGTTAACACCGTCTATTAATCATCTATTACTTTTAATAGAGCTTTTCCTAGAAAAAAAGGCCGCTTTTGAAAAAGCTCGTAGAACTAAAAAGGAGATTGCCACACCAACTAATTGCCACTGTCTTCTTGACTGAATTTTCATTTTTGCAAGTCAGACATTTACTTGGACATTTGTTAAAAGGTTTACCAGTAATACAATAACATTATATCAAATATTTTTATTTCAATTTATTGAAACTATAGATACACATGTGTAAAAGTAAAAATAATACCTGTCCATTAATTAAATTAACATTTAATATTTACCATATAGATGTAGGAACATAGATATATGTATATCTTTTTAAATCAGAAAAATGAAAATTTTTACTCGTTTATTATTTAAAAGCAGAAATTTAGTAAAAATAAATTTTTGTTATTTTGAGTATATTGTGACATGTATAAATCTTTGATAATATCAACATGTTTCTACTTATTTTATTGATAAATAGTTTTAATTATTAATTAACGATGAATTTTGACTTGTGTATAAGGAATATCAATGTTTCGATATAAATATACATTCGATTTATTATCACTATTTTTATACTCGGCAGTACGTTTAAAATAAATCTTAAGGTACGAGGTGCACAACCATCTTATTAATTTCTCTTCCTAACGTATATATTGTTTGAAATAATCTTAAATAATTTTTCATCAATTTTTTCATTATTTCTTACTGTCATATATAAATAGTACGTATTAATAATAAGTATATGAGCAGAAACAATCAATTAAAGCGAATTAACACTAATAATATGATGTAAAAATTCTGTAGATTTCATAACAAATATGAGTACGCTCAATAATTACTCGATACAAAATCGATGAGAAATCTATAAAAATTATTACATTTTCACATATTAATTTCACATATTAATGTACATAATTCAAGCTGTATTATAATTTCAGTCTGGCTGTCGTATTTTAATGTAATATAATTAAAAATGGTTCAAAATAAACACCTTTAAAAATTAATTTTGTACTTGTATAGTATTTAATCAAACTAATTTGTATATTAAAATTTCTTAAATTAAACTTTGTATTATTATAATAGCAAGTTACGATTACCTTAGTAAACATTTTCTAATATAGATATTTTTTTTTAAATTCGAAATCGAATTTCGATTTAATAAATAATTTTAAAATAATTTATCTTTTTGTATTCAGTTATTTTTTAAAAATGTTTTTCTTTTATAATAACACAATTTTTATTATATTTTTCTGCATATACATTTTACTTATTCTTACAACACCAGGTTGCATATAAAAATACTGAAATTATAAAGGAATTAATAACATTATGTGGTTTAGAAACGCTTTATTAATATCTTGTGAAGTTTTCATTTCTTTCTTGAATTTTTATGTTCTAAACCAAGCTCAGTATTTACAAATTATTTGATTTTATACTGATAGTATATAATGCAAACCTCTAATAGTGCTATTTTTAAACTTTTATATAGGATTTGTAAGTATGACAGCAATTGTGCAATTGTATATAAATACAAATGTCATTTTTGAGATAAAAGGAACATTTTCACACACAAATGAGATGCATAGCAAAATTACTGCTCAGCGACGCCATGCGTATTATATGTAAATATAAAAAGCTAATTTATATTTCATTATGTAATTCAAATGGCTTCTAAAACTTAAGTTCTGTATATATAGCTTTTCAGATTTAAGTGTATGCTTTGTATGCTTTTAACTGAACACAGGCAATATATAATAATAGAACAATTTACGTCAATGACGCATTGTCTCCTTTATGTAGATATTCTATTTCTGCCTGAATGTTTGTCCTCGCCTGCTCTTCATATTTTTCACGAAATTCTTTCGTTGCAAAAATGTTAGGTATCTGTAAGAAGTTCTGTAAAACCTGAAAAATTTAGATATTTATTATTTTAAATTATTATAATTTTGTTTTAGATATAAAGTATAAAAATATAATTAGATTTAGTAAAATGTTCAATATTGTTATGTACTATGATAATTACAAAATAATCTTTAGAAAACCGGTAGTTAAAGTATTTTACCTTTAGTCTAAGGGCGGTATACATTATCTCACTTAGAAATGAATACTCGCCGCGAATCTTGTTCCGGTAGTCGATATACTTTTCTGGTTCCATTCCAAGAACTGACATATCGAGGTCTAGAAGATAATGAGCATCTTCACTTCCGAACACTCCATCAACCTTATGGGCTTCAGTACTGTGGGTAGCAACTGCTTTAAGTAGGGCCTGTGTCTCCAACATCAATTCTGAATTCTATGTAAAATACTAGATATTATTACAGTTGAATATATAATAATTTAAAATTAAGATTTTTAATTGTTTTTATTTAGATTATAAATATAAGCATTTTCTCTCAAGTTCGAAATCTTTTATAGAATAATAATAAAAGCACAAATATATTATTTAAATTAATTTACTTACAGGTGAGATTCCTGCTTCTTCAGCGAAAGTAGTGAAATGATGTAAATTCTTATTTTCTCCATCCAGATCCTTCGGATTGTATTCGAAGCTATGAAAACAATATTTAAAGTATCAAGAAAATATCCGTAAAATATTGACGATTACAGAATTATATCTGTATTTGTTTCTTAAGTGACATTGACAAAATTCTGAACAGATCATATGAGTGATTTAAGCACTAGCACTAACTTCTGAAATAGGAGAGCTAGGAGTACGGCTTTCGGATTCTTGAAGTTCTGCCTGATTTCGTGGTAGCACTTCAGCTTATCTTTCAGAGAATCAAGATTATGATAGGTACGCCGTTCTTGAGAGTAGGACTCTTGGAGTTTGGTCAACCAAGTCTCACAGGCACCCCTATCCAGACCTTCGGTTGCCTGGCGCCAGTTTTCCTCGACCATTGTGATTATGACTCTTGACTCTTCAACAACCTTCCTAAGTGAAGATAATTATTTGCTTGAAAGAAAAACAGTCGAGAACTTAAGTAATTTACATTTTAAATAATTACTAATTATTAAATTTTGTACATTTATTGTTATCTGAATTTTAAACCAACTTTTAACCAGTTTATGTCTATAGAATTTATGGTCTTAATCGAATTTTATGCTTCCAATTTGAATTATAAATGCGCTTTTTAAGTAGATTTTATACATTTTAACATATTCTCACAATTTTGATTAACTAATAATGATTGATAACAATAATTGGCCACTGAATAACTTATAAATAATACACCAGTACATATATGTTAAAAATGGTTTTTTATTTAACATAATAATCATACAGCTTTATTCGTACAGCTTTTTTATTTATAACAAAAGGGATGAAAAGTCTCGGGCTTCACACGCATATATGTGATAGATAGATGGATTTAGTTTTATTGCATTCACCTCATTTTCAGTTAGTACTAATCTTTAAAAGACAGCTGTTAAAATGTCATAAAATTCTATTCATTATTTTGTGAATTATTATGTTAAGAGTATTCGATTTCACAGCATACCGACGAATCATAGGCAATAAACAAGTATAGATTTATTAGTCAAACAAATTACAAATTATGAAGTACTCGAGATCTGTAAAGTGCATATTGCATAGTAATAAATAGAATTCGTGCAAATTTTTATCATCGCACCGCCTCCCTCGATCAAATCATGATTATTGACAGTCCCATCGATGCAAATGCGCTAATTAGTCGAATGAGAACTGAAATCAAGAGAACTTTTGAATTGTAGCTTTTAGTCTGATCCATCTCAAAGTCGTAAAATACTACATCGACTTTCCGATGCAAAAGGATTCTCCCTTTTCAATAATACTAACAGACTGTATTTGTACAACCGCATGTCACTTCTAAATGTATATTGTCACGTTTTTGAAGAAATGCTTTCTACATATATAAGTATACCACTCATTATAAAACCATAATACATATAAATCTCTCTCTCTCTCTCTCTATATATATATATATATGTATGTATGCAGATAAAATACTTTAGTTAAAATTTATTAATTAGTACAGTCAATGTCATTGCATTGATATGAAAGGCCTAATAAATTTAAAAAATCATATCATATGTAATTTATAAAAAAAAATGACAATTAAAAACAGTTTGCTACAACATCAGAAATTAAAACTGTACAAAGAAAAAAGAGTATTACAAAAAAATATTGGAATAACTGTACGTCCAATTTTTGGTCAGTCGTCTAAATGCCAAACTGAGTCAAAGATTTTTTAAATTTGTGATTTAGTAAAGTTTTGTATGAAAAACCAAAATTTATAATATGATAAATTTTAGTTTATTCTTTTTGAAATATATAAGCACGTTATGTATAATGTACAAGTGATACAATAATTAAAACATTATTCATAATAAAAAGGAAAACGTGAATCTATAAATAAGCTTTATTTTATTCATAAATTAAAATAATAAAAGGAATCTTCGTAAAATCTTCGATAATTTTTAAAATCATTACCAGCGATATTATCCCTTGAAAGCAATTGTGTAACAGTAGTATTAATCAATATTATCTTCTTTTCGTATTCTTAATCTTTCCTGGGGACGCTCGAATCATCCGTTTTAAGCACACCACTGACATTGAAATTTCGCAAGATGATCAATGAGACATCGACCGCACGAGAGATCTCAAGCGTACTTTTCGGCAAAGATCTTACGAAACTCGTATAGACTTGTCTGCTCCGTGTGACACTTACTCCCGACCAACTAGTACAGCCTGCGGTACGGCGTTCGCGTCGTATTCCTCTACGAGTTCGTCCGGCAAGGCAGGGCTTCTACTACTTATCGTATTGATCGGTGCGCGCACGAACTTGCACGCGACACACTTGCGCAAGATTGAAAAACATAAGGACTTATTTAGTCACATATTTGTGATCTGTGAATATGTCGATTAGCGGATAAATATGCCCCAAAAAAACTTTATTAAAAATTACTATTTACATCATGTGCAGAGTTACAACTGAGTTTTTAAAATTGACATAACTATTTTGGAAATTGTATGAATTTTTATAATATTTACACTTGATTTTTCAATCTGACACTGTGATTACAAACTACAGACAGTACGGTTATTTTTTTAAATAAGTTTCGTATGTTTCATAAAATAAATTCATCATTAACATGAAATTATACATTATAGGTATAACAATATGTTATGACAGAACTCTCATAAATTGATACTGTAAGTTAAAAAACTAAGCAATAAACAGCATATTTTGTATAGATCAAGATTATATTAATAGTGCCTAATAGTTATTTATGGAGGAATATTAATCAGGGTAGTTACTGAGTATATTAATATAGAATCAAATTTTCGAATTGCAACTAACACAAATCTTTATAATAAAAAATATACAGCTATTTGTAATTCTGCGTAGAGAATATTTGAAATATAAGAAATTAAAAATTACCAAGTCGCAGAGTGTTGAAAGATATAGGAAGATAAGAAGATACGCAAAAATATAAAAATTAAAAACGCGTGTAAAAATCGTGTTAATTGCGTTAATATTTGTTTATCGCGTGTGTGACTTTTATTATTTATAAAACAAAAGAATAATTTTTAAGAGGATATTAATAGCTTATTTTTCACTGAAAAACAAGAAATCTACATTTTTTACGTTCGGTTTTAATACTTTTTCCGTTTAAATCGAATCAGGATACTTATAATTTTACAGTTGTAAAAATTAGCCATAAAATGTAGCTATAAAAATTCAAAGGTTTATAACACACGCATGTATATACACACACGCATATGTACGCATATATATTTAGTTGAATTACAATTATATTGAATATGAATTTTCTACATTTATTCTTGCAAAAGTAAAAAAGTGTATATATTTCTTTTATGATTGAAGAAACATATTTAATATCTGACCTAAAATTTAAACGTTTTATGCACTGTACGACATATCCTACATGGGTAAAATTCGACAGATGCTAATGTGTATGTACATATGCTTATATATATGAATGCATTATAGATCGAGCAGAAGCCGAAAATGGCCGAAAATGGTGGACATGTGGCGGCTTTTGTTACTTGAAATTTAATTCATTTTTAATAGTAAATATGAATTGTCACACCACGAAATTAAATATTCCAAAAAAGCAGTATAACTTCTTTTGTACCAAATATGCACAAAGCATCTAACAGTAATAAATATACACAATATCATACAATTACAGTTTTGTACTTAATTACTTAATAATAAGGCTGTTTATTAATACACAATATAAAAAATGAAGAACTGTAAAAAACAAGCAGGTAATAATAGTTAGCATATATAAGATTAATGTTAATAATAAAAGGAACTTAAGAAAGTAAATTACTACAAGTAAGTATTGTATTTTAACTAACTTTTGCTTAACTACTTCTTTCAGATAATAAAAGTTTAAAGAAAGATTATTTTATATTTAATTATGTGATTGTTGCGTCTATATTTTCTATTTTGCTCTTTCTTTATGGATTTTTTCCAATACCTCATAGTGATGGCCTCATAGCTTCAAGAAAAGACATTCCAAAATTTGTTGAACGCACAAGGTACAAGATGTTGATAATACAGCAATTAATCAAATCCATAATTAAATATATGTTTCATTTGTATTCATTTTTTAGAATAAAACTAGAAGAAGTTTATAAACCAACAGTTAAGAAACTAATAATAATGGTAATTGATGCCTTAAGATGGGATTTTGTAACTGGAAAAAATAATTATATGCCTATCACCAACAGTCTTTTACAAGGTAAAGCTGGTTGTTTATACAAGACAAGAGTCAATCCACCCACTGTTACAATGCCCAGAATCAAAGTAATGTATTAAAATTTAATTTATCTAATTTAAAAATCAAAATTTCAAAATACATTTTGTATTTATAGGCAACGACAACAGGATCAATCTCAAATTTTGTTGATGTAATATTAAACTTAGGGGCACCTGAAATTAAAGGTGATAGTATCTTGAAACAAATTAAGTATCAAGGACATAATATTGTTTTTTATGGAGATGATACTTGGATAAAGCTTTTCCCAGATATTTTTTATAGATACGAAGGCACTACTTCTTTTTATGTAACTGACTTTACAGAGGTTGATACTATTAAATATTTTTATGTGATGAAAAATTAATAACATTATAATAATATTACTACAATTAATGTAAATTTTTAGGTTGATAATAACGTTACCAGAAATGTAGGAAACGAGATTACTAACAAAGACTGGACTGTAATGATATTACATTATTTAGGACTTGATCATATTGGTCACATATCTGGCCCATTTAGTTCTTTAGTTAAATCAAAACTTGAAGAAATGGATCAAATAATTGGTGCCATTGAATCATATGTTCTAGAATGGGTAGATTTTTTAATTATATTAAATTTTTACTAATTATAATAACATATTAAATACTGTGAAGCTTAATTCCAACTATATATTCATCCATGTACATATATATACACATGTAGATTAATTAATAAACGCATTTAAAAACATTTTTAGAATAAAAATGAGGAATCAACTTTATTCTTAATCTGTGGTGACCATGGAATGAAGGATTCTGGTGGTCATGGAGGGTCAACTCTAGAAGAAACTCTTGTACCTCTTATAGTATTTGGAAGAGCATGTTCTGACAGAAAAGCTCCTAAAGAAGAAATTGCACAAATTGACATTGCACCAACTCTATCAGTACTTTTAGGAGTACCAATACCATCTTCAAATTTAGGTTCTATTGTTTTAAATATGATGAGTGAATTAACCTTATCCCAAAAGCTTTTTGCATTGTATTATAATGCTGAGCAGCTGTTTCTTCGATATCAAAAAGTGGCTGATTATCAACATACTGGTGAGTAACATACATTCCTTCAAAAACAAAAGAACTTATTAAAAAAGGATATTTTTGTTTTAGCTGCTTATAAAAATTATGTTAGTGCTATTAAACTTCATGGAGCATGGTTACACACTAACAGTTATCCAAATGAAATGGTAGAAGATATAATTATAATGTACGAATCTTCCATTCTAGATATGAAGAAATCCTTGACCAATAATTTATTAGAGTATGATGTTTATGCTATGTCTTTGGCTACAATATTTCTCGGTCATGTTAGTTAATTTTGTTTCATATTTCCAACTAAACCCAATATTAATTTTATAGAACACCATCAATATATTATTATTTTCAGATTTTGTATATAAGTATGTCTTCAGAAAGATTAACTTCCACATCATATAGACAATTTTTAACTATTTTTGTAATGAGTTATTTTCTATGGATGATTTTAAACCAATTGTTTGATGCTGAATCGAAAACTGTATTGTTTTCTCAAAGACTGGACTTACATTTTGTATTTGTTACTGTACCAATACTTGCAATACTAGTCTTAAATTGTTATTTGTGTGCAACTCGTATATTATCAACTGATAAGGTAAATTAAAAATTATTTATACATGAAACATTTTTAGATTCTAAAACATATAATAGATTATAAAATAACTTTAATTTGATATTTATTTTAGTTAAAGAGTTGGACAAATTTACAAAGTTTGTTAGCTTTTGGTACTTTTGTACATACATTAAGCTTAAGTAGTAGTAGTTTTGTTGAGGAAGAGCACCAGATATGGTATTTTTTTTGGATAACATTAACAATGTATGTAGCATATCAAGTTTTTAGAAAAAGCGTTAATGTTAAACAAAAATCTTTTGGGCCATTCGTGATGTTACTTTTATTAATGATTAGTCATCGTGTTTTAATAAATCTAAATAGTACAGGTGATAAGTATGCACATTTACCTGACATATCAGGATGGCTTCAAAGTCAAGATTCCCAACTTGGAATGACCTTTGTTTTAATTTTAGGTGAATATTAAAATTTAATTATTCAATCTTTTTAAGAAACGTGATTTTTTTTATTTGAAACATTTTTTTCAGGTCTTAGTTTATTAGTATGGCTGGATTTTTTATATGAAGAAGTAGAGAGCAGATCTATTGTATTTTTTTTAGATGGAATCCTTGCAATTTTAATATATTTGAGACATGCAATATCTAACAGTGTCCTTATACCAAGCTTTTATTTTGATTCTCAGTAAGTTGTAAATATTATATTATCATGTACAATTAGAATTTAATTGAAATTATTTTTTGTAATTCAGAGGAGTTATCGAAATGAGCTATTTTTGGGCCTTTACATCAATTTACTGTATTCATAGTTTTTATCGATTATCTGCTACAAAACGACACAATAAGCAAAAATTTTTATGTCTTTCATTATTTCTAATTTTAAAAAAGTGTGTGATTATTTCTTGTATTCTACACCGTCCATACAATGTGATTTTGTTACCAGCTCAATTAATAGCTGGCACAATAATTTTTGATTTGACTCGAACCAAAGAAAATTTTGATCTAAAATTGTACTTTTATTTTTATTTAAGCAATACATTTTACTTTTACCAGGTAATAATTTGATTCTTCTTTTGATTTAATAAACCAAGCATTATCATAAACTATACGTATGCTTTATACAATTACAGGGTAACTCCAACAGCTTAGCTACCATTGATGTAGCAGCAGGTTATGTTGGTCTTGAAACATACCAACCTTTAATTACTGGTGTATTTTTAACCGTCAATACTTATTCAGCCCAAATATTAGGTTTTCTGATGTATCTTTGCGATCATGCACTATATAACCCATTAATGTAAGTATAAAGGAATAGATTAAGCTATGCATAGTTAAAGTTTTACATAAATAAACAAGTGTTATGAATATTATTAAATTGTAGAACCTCTCAGTCTATGTTATCATTATGCATGCAATATGCATTTTGGAGACTGATCCCAATGGCATTTTACACAATCATCACGAGCTTTCAAAGATATCATCTGTTCATCTGGAGTGTTTTCTCACCAAAGCTACTGTATGAAGCAATGCATTGTGCAGTGCTATTTTCTTTGATGTTTCTACTGCAATTCCACTTTATTTATTGTGATTTGGTAAAAGCCTAAACATATTTTATAGAATAAAGAAAAATTAGTTTAAAATTATATACGTGTTTATCATTTCAACTGCACTGTCTGATGTAATTATTCAAAATCCAATTATAGGAAAAAACAAATTATATCTTTACTCACTAATCGTTCTTTTTAATTTGAAAATAAGCAAATGAAGCAAGTATCAATATTAATTAACAGATTAGTTTTTAAAATATTTGTACGAATTATAATTACAGGAACTGACGATTAAAAGAAATAAAGTTTAAAAATGAAATTTTTGCTGAACGAAATATATAACACTATACATTGTATACATCAGTTAAGACTACAACTATTATCAAAACAAAGCGCGCTTTTACCACACAAACAGTGTATGATAGAAACGAGTTTAATCGCGAGTCCTCAGTTAATGTCCGACTTGCCCTTCGGTAGGTCCTCGTTCCGTGGATTCGCGCAGCATATAACGTCTTAGTCAGATATAGACGAGTTCGAGCGCAGTGTAATAAACCTCAAGCGGAGTCGTTGGCTGATTTTCCAAGTACTCGCTACCAGGATGGCTAAACCCAACAAGAGGTTCGGCATCGAGGGCCTCTTTTTGGCGGACCCGAAGAACAACGAGAACAACGTGACAAGTTGCACGAAGAAGCCCCAGACCGTAGGCAAGGAAAACATGAAGAAGGACCCGACGCCTCATCCCAGCAAGTTTCGCGTGAGGAAGGGCTCGGAAGGTGGCCTCGAGCATAACACCCGGCGACTCGCCCTTCAAGGTGCGCGCTTCATCTTTGCTTACGTTTCTCCCTCGCGAATCGTAGAAGTGGCGTTGGTCAGCCAAGGGCAACTTTGCCCGCTGTTGATGCTTGACGACTGGTTCGCGCGAGGCTTACGCGTACAGTTGTATTGTTTTTATTTTTGCGGACGGTATCAGCATTTTCAAAGTCTTGTCTGAAAACTAGCAATCGGCTTTCGCTCGTTCATTATAATTAAATAAATATTTTTGGAATGAAAGCGTTTCTACAAACACAATAGCAAACAATAATACACATTAATTGCATGGTATATCGAACGTACGAGTTCACTGGAATTGAATAGAAAGAATATTCCTGGTTAGTAAAATTGTTGACATGCGAAACACTTCTAAGAACTGCCAATAAAGTCGAAGTGATGTAAGTAAGATAAAAAGTAGCATTTTAATTAGTAATTGTTTAATTGTACGTGAGTACAATTGTCTAAAGTATTTACAAAATTAATTATATGCAAAGTGCAAGACATTAAATTGTCAATGGAAATCTTCCAGAAATTGATCTTACAAATAATGATCGAGCCGTGGGCAGGCGACGGATTTGTTCGTGCGGTGATTCCAGCGCGTACAATAAGGGTAGCATACCGATCTATACAGATGAGGTAGCAAAGGAACGTCATTACGAAAAACGGAATTGCATTAAAAGCGCAAAGGAAACTATATTGGGTACTAGGGGAATTGCAAAGACCGTGAGGATACCTACAAGGGCGACTGTGGACTCGAAACCAACAACTTCTCCGCAAGACTTGCCCCACATTCCCCAGGTGGATGTTACGCATGTGAGTCGATATCCGGGCCCTAGGTAAACAAGGTCGCCGAAAAACTAGAGCTACTTGCTTTCAGATCAAGAAGGAGTACAGAAACCAACAGAAGACGTCCGCCGTGAGGAAGCGACAACCACCTTACGACGTCCTGTCAGTCGCCCTCGCCTACAACATCAACTACCTTAGCGAATACATAACCTTCCAGATGAATACCAACCAGAAGCGAAGGCTCTCTTCGTCGTTCCTCCAGAAGAATGTGACGGCCGACCAGCGTAGGCTCCTCGCCAGCTATCTTATTGCCTCCACGGTAACACTCATAAATCTTTGTTAATAATTCAATACTCGCGATGTTGATTGGTCAAGCATTTCCCTAAAGTGCCTGTTTGATAAGGTCTGTTAAGTAGAACGCGTCTCCAACTCTTTTCAGTCATACTACGAGTATCCCTCTTTCATCCTGTACCAGGCCATCAAAATATTCGACTTTTACATCGACTGCGTCAGCGTAAAAACGAATACGCTGCAAACCGTGGCCCTGGCAGCTCTGTGGATTGCTTTAAAGAAAGACTTGATTAATGACGAAATACCAGAGGTAAATGAATAAGTACTATATAAGGTACTCATGATTTAATTGTTTTTATATTATTTGTTCTACGCTTAGAGCGTTCACAATAAAAACGTTTTTTAACTTTTGTGATTATTTTTAAAGGTAAGAAATTTGTGGAATTTTGTTTATTAAATTGCTTCTTGATCGAGTGTAGGCCTCGAAGATAATTGATCTGGCGCCTAGCTACTTCAAAGGTAATAAGCAGCCCCTGATCGATTATGAGAAGAAGATCCTGGTTTCGCTCGGCTTTGAAATATCCTTTGGCGAGCCTTTCTCTATGTTGGCCTTATACACTGTCCTGCTCGAGGAAGTTCGGGTCCTATTACCCGAGAAAGTGCAAGAGTTGTACTATTTTGGCAGCTACATGGTAAATAATCTACACCTGTGGTCGCTTATTTTTCTATGCCACTTGCAGCATCACGACATGACAAATGAATCTTTCTCATTCTTGTCGACAGATTGATCTCTCGATAATGATGCATAACCTGTGCAACCTTTCAGCCGTTCATCTAGCCGGAATCTGCGCCGAAATAGCACTCAATCTAACCATGTCGAGCGAGGAGCAGTTCAGGTCCTGCAAGTGGTCTTATTGGCGAAATCGCGTCCTTTCCATTCATCCTTTAATTTATCAATATCGGTAAGTTTGCGAGTGAGCTCAATTTAGAGCATCTTGATATTTCTAAAATATGCTTTCATTTCAGTTTGACAGAGTCATACATGAATCTCGTAAGGAATCAATTACTGCAAAATGTCGTGCTGTCAACGGATCCTCAGTCAGATTTCCACACCGTTTACAAAAAGTACAAAACTAAACGGTACGGCCCAATTTCGCATTTATTGGCCTCAAAGGTTCTTAATCTTTGAGGTAAGGAATGTCATCGAGCACTGCAAATAGTTTAAAATTGTTTGGCAGAGATGATATATTTTAGCGTGATGACTTACTTTTTTGAATTTTTTGTATATATATATATAATAGTATTGGTAGTTTCTTCTAAAAGAAATCTACTGGAGCCTTCAGTTTTCTATTCTTCTTTATTATTGCATAAAAAAGAGACAAATATTTTCTATGTAATAGTTTATATGTAATGTCTACGAATAAAAACAACTCCATTTTTTATGCTTAATATGAAGAAAGTTAAAGGTGAATATTGCTATAATTAATAATAAGTGAATTATAAACACAAGAATGTCTTTGTTAGATTTTTTTTATTAATTTATAATTTATGTTTACCAAAAAATAAGGCTGATCTATGGATTTTCAAATCCTCTATTTTAATCATAAATGGATTGGATAAATATATTTGTTATTGTTATTATTATTGATGGATAATAAATATGTACGGGTATTTTTCAGATTCTAAAAAATTGTTAAAATAAACGAATTCATCTCTTGATTCAAACACATGGCAGTTTTCTATAGAAGCATTTAATAAGTCGTATAAAAATGGTTCTTGAAATACACTGATGTTTGTAAGCACATCTAATTATTTTATGTTAAACGTAGAGGAAGGTTAAGTATCAAAGGTTTTTGAAATAAAAAGAAAATAATGTTTCAGTTATTACTAACGTTGTATTTGACTAATTTTCTGGACAATAGTTAGCTATTTACATAAAAATACTATTTCCTAGGTGCACGTTTTATATTTTTCATAATACAAAAAATACTGAAAACAAGTTCCGTAAATTTTTTTAGGAATAGAGTGTAACAGCATTAAAAAATTTCCTTAGCCAATTAAATTGTATACATTAAAATTTACAATGGTTCGGAATTATCTATAGAGCTGTATATAAGATAATTTTTCAACCTCATATGCGCTATAAATGATAGTTAGCAATGATTAGCAATGCGTGGCTAATTAAATTCCAGGGATGCTTTCGATAGCCATACCGATTTTGTTTATAAACGAGGCATCATCGAGGCGCAGGTAAGAATGCGCAATAACGAAAAGAAAAGTTGTTTTTGCTACATACGATTGAGCCCGGAGTAATATCACATTTGACAAATGACTAAATGTCGGTACTCGACCGCTCAACGCCGCTAATTACATATTTACAATGAAGCCCTTGAGATGAGGGCCAGCAGGTGTAGGTGAGTCTGTTAGACGCAACCAAACTCGAGCCAAATATCGTGTCTGGGTTTAGCTTTAGCCCGGGAATGGCTGTGCGTCTCGAGGTGCTTTTCCTCAAGGTCCTCCTCCTTGGGCTCGTCCTCCGTTTCGAAGGACAGGTCGATCGACTTGTTTCTGGAGAAGGTGGATATATCGTGGGCGGCGTGCGGGGCGCTGTCCTCATCATGCAGGGTGACGTCGAGCTCCTCGTTTTCTTCGCTGTTCCCGAGGAAGAAGAGCTCGGCGAGGTCGAGGGACTTGCGGGTGCGCGACGAGTGCAGCTGCTCCAGGGTGCGCTCATCCAGATAGTCGAGGGACTTGCGCGAGCGGGGCTCGAGAGACTGGCGCGGGACGCGGCGCTGCTGCTCCTCGAGGCTGGCGTCCGAATCGGTGCCCCGCGTGTACTCGAAGTCGTAGGAGCGCTCGGCGGCCGGGGCGCTCTCCTCGGCCCAGGAGCGCCGGCTGCGGTTCAGTAGCTCCGAGCCGGCGCGGCGCACCTTGACGAAGGTGTTTTTGACGATGCTGGCCCCGAGGCTGCGCTTCTTGGCGGGGCAGCTGCGGTACTGCTCCATGATCTTGTCCTCGAGCTTCTCCTTCTGGCGTGTGAGGTGGATCAGCCGATCGGTGCTCTTGCGCTCCTCCATGTGGTAATGCTCGCGGTCCTCGAGCGACTGGGTGATCAGTTCGTGGTGCTGCTTCATCAGCTGCGAGAACTGGTCCATGAGGGAGCGTTTGTCACGCTCGAGGCCCTCCTTCATCTGGCCGAGGACCTGGCAACTGTGCTCGAGCTTGGCGGCCCGCACCTCGAGCTCGACGATCATCTGGTTCTTCGCGCGCAGCTCGTCCCCGTGGCCGGCGCGGCTCTCCAGCTCGGCCTTGGCCGCCCGGAACTTGGCGAGGAGGCTTTCGTTGGCCTTGAACAGCCGGCCGAAATCCTCTTTGAGCTGAGCGTGCTCGAGGCGGACGCCGGTGGCTTTGAGCTGGGCGCACTCGGCCCGGAGGCTCTCGAGGGCCTCGCTCTGTTCGCGAGCCTGCGTTCGGGCCTCGCGCATCTGAGCGCGCAGGCCGTTGCGCTCCTGGACCACCTGTTGGTAATCGAGGTTCAGCTGGTCGTGGAGCCTCTTTAGGTGCTCCTGGTCGCAGCCTAGCTTCTCCCGAGCCTTGAGAAGGATCTCCTTCTCGGCGGCCAGTTGGCCGAGGGCGCGTTTCAGAGCGGCGCACTGGTTCTGGGGCTCGAGGGCCTCCTCGGGGCCGCTCTTGCGCTTGCGCACGCGCACCGTGTCCGTTGAGCCCTCGGGCCGACGCTCGGGCCTGCCCGCAAGGCTCTCCCCCGCTGCCTCCTTCGCTAACTTCCTCTCCTCGAGCTTTTGGTTGGCCAGGCTCAGGCTGCGCTCGAGCTCGACGCAGCGTTTCTGCACGCTCTCGAGGAGGCTACGCAGGCGCTTCTTCTCCTTCGTGGCCTGCAGGTGTTTCTTCTCCAGAGTGGCGAACTTGGCGGCCAGGGCTCGAGCCTCAGGCTCCTCCTCGGACAGCCGCTTCTGAGCCCCTTCGAGTTCCTCGTTCTTGCGCGCGAGCTTGTCGAGCTCCTCGCGGAGAGCTTCCACCGTTAGTGAGAGCTTCTTCTTGTCCTTCTCGAGGTCAAGAAGCTTGCTCGAACTTTCGTGAAAGGACTCCTCCTTGAGAGAGTCGATCATGCTGCTGAGGCGCCGGTTCTCTAGCTCGAGCTTCAGAGCCTGCGAGTGGGCGCTGTTGGTCAGCTGCTCCGATAGGCTGCTATCCATCTCGAGCGAGGACTCGTCAGAGTCAATGACGAAGCCACTCTCCAGGGCCTCCTGCGTCGACGTCTTCACCAGATTTTCTGAAACAATGGCATTGTTAGTTATACCCTTCAGGTGCAGAGCTTGGTATAGGTTCCGCGAGTAATTCAGGAGATTCCTGCTCACCTAGCTGGGCGTTCTCTTCGGATAGCTGACGGCACTTTTCCAGGTGGGCCGCGTTCTCTAGGGTTAGATCGTTCACCTGTTGCTTCAGACCGAACATCTGCTGCTCGAGGTCGAGAATCCGGTCGGCCTTAACCTTGTAAGTGTTAACCTGCTCGAGGAGGACTTCCTTGCTCTCGATAAGCAACTGCTTGTCCTCGAGGAGCTCATTGAGCCGCGTCTTGTAGAAGGTCGCGTCCTCGAGCTTTTCCTTGTATCGCGCGATCTCCTGTTCGAGGCGATCCGCGCGTTCGGCCCGCTCCGTCACCGCGTCCAGCATGTCTCTGTAGCTTTTAGCGCTCCGCGCCTCCGCCACTGGAAACGAATCACACGGTTAATTTTCACACTTACAATGGTACCTCGGCTCAATTGGAGAGTTTGGTAATTACCCAGTCGCTTGTTCTCCCGGTGCAGGTCGTCCAGATCCCGACGGTACTGTTCGTTCAGCTCACGGCTCTCGTGCAGTTCATCCGAGCGTTTGTCCAGCTCTTCCTGGAGGCCGTGAAGCCGCGAGCGGGCTTCCTGGACCTCGTCCTCGCGCCGGGCAGTCGGCTCCTGGAGCTCGGGCTCCGCGACGTCCTCGCGGCCGCGACAGGTCAGGGCGCGAAGCTCCTCACGATAGCGGTCGCGCTCCCGGCACACCACGCGCATGTGCTCGAAGGCCAGCTGAACGTTGGTTGCGTGGTTCACCTCGGGCGCCGCCTCTACGACGCTCGCCAAGAGCATATCTGGACTCAGGACTATGTTTGGCACGTATACCACCTGCAATTTCAGTCGTTAACCACACTACTTTCTCCGATATTTAGTCTTAACTGCTAATATTGGTGCTGATTAATATAAATGTTTTTAATATAGTGTTTCAATAATAATGTTAACGTAACGTTTTATAATGTTTTGTGTTTAATGTAATATTGAATGTTTTGGTAATGTGTAATAATTGGTCATCTTTTTTCTCTGAAGATTGTTAACCAAAAAACAAAATAAAATAGAAACTTATAGATTCAAATCTATTCTTTTCTATTATCGGTAAACTAAAAATCTTCAGAATAACCTTACTAATTATCTTTTATACACAAATTAGCATAATGTTATTATTATATATAACTACAGTGTATGAAAAAGTATGTTTTATTTAAGTTTCATTTGTAATATTTAATTATTATTACTATCATTAGTATCGCTATCAATTCAGCGAATTTATGTAGTTTTCATCCCATAAAGATTGAAATAAAATTTATATTCGTTTAATTTTTTTAGAATATTAAAAAATATAAAATTAAAATATGATTTTTAGATTATTGCACTACCGGTTTATCCCGCATGTTCAGTTTTTGTATAGATGGAGCACAAGATAAATCTATTCCACGGACATAAATGTGCCTGAACAAATTTTTGGATCCCACCGCTTTACAGTAATCTGGAGCTTGACCGTTCGAAGCTATATTATTTTCTCGTATTTTCTACTAATTTTTAATTTTACAGCTTCATTCTTGGAATAATCGCTGACAATTTGAAGTTTTACCGTTCACAGTAGGTCCAATATTTCTAACTGCGCACGCGAGTAAGTACACAGGTACGCAAAGTGTGTCAAAAGGAGGCAAACGACTCGGTGCGTAAACGAGACGCGGTCGCAGGTCATGAAATTTAGGGAGTAGGTGTGGCCTAATCTCTCGCAGCAAGACACCTATGCCGAAACCTTAAGCCTCTATTAAGCTAATCGCGCACGTATCGGCTAATGCTTTGGTTTATTGCCCTGCGCCCATCTTGATTCTTTTGCGAGCCAAAAGACTTATACACTGTACAAGTCCGAGTCAAGATTGTGATCTTGTTTTTATCTCGTGTAAAAAAATAATGAAATTATAAAATTGTTTAGCGAGTATATTAAAAAACAATGCTAAAGTACCACTTGCTGTGTCAAAATAGTTCCCTTTGGATTTATTTACGTTATGTGTAAAGCACTGTTTCAAATTATTTTAAAGAGCACTTTACCATAAGAAGATGTTATGATTATTTCATGATTATTAGAGCTTGGATTAGACTGAAAAAGACTCTGTACCTGTGCTATGAGACTGACGATATCCTGTTGCGTCTGAACCTCGAGCTGTTGGATTCCGTCGATGAAGTCGCGCTTCTTTCCGCAATTGACGGCGCAGCCGAGAAGCAGGCAGAGCATCAGCTTGGCCTCCTGCACGTGCGCCTCGGGCTGCTTGGCAAGACGCGCCACATCGGGTGCCCTCACGATTACGTGCTTCAGCTCCTCTTCGTAGAACTGACGCAGATTCTCTACGATGTTGAAGAGATTCCGCGCGCGACGCGTGACATCGCCGCCTGTCGGTACCACATCGCTTTTCTCGTAGCAGACGCTCCTGCGGATTGACAAATATAATTAAACTCGTGCAGTGTAGCGGGGCTGCTTTCGTGAGCGACACTTACGTTTGTTGGAAGACCGCGTGGACAAGGACCCCGTCGACGACATCCTCGTAGCTGAGCTTCTCCCCCGTTGGTGTCTCCAGGCAACTGGCAAGCTGCGGGTAAAAATCACAATCAGTCGAGTGCTAGCTTGCGATTACGCAACCGTGTGCATAGATGCATTGAGCAACTTACCCAGGTAACCAGTGGTCCGCTCAAAAACTCTCCGATCTCCGAGACTCCCATTTCAGTTGCCATTTGATATCACTGCAAATAAATCTTGGTTACCAGACTAGTACTGATTTAGCTGACACCGTGCAATTAAAAAAGAATTTTTGCAGGATCCGCACGTCGGATGAAGGGCGAGGGTAAAAAGGACACAGGGACAGGATTAATTTGCCGCGGCGGAGGAGCTGGATGCACCCGCCCAAAACGGATCCCCGAGCACTCACCATGTAAGCTCGTTAAACTGGCCAACTAGTCGGATTGCCGACCGAAAGCTGCACTGGGGGGTTGCTCTGGCGCTTTACTCGCTCGGACGCTCAGACGGGGACTGCTGGCCCGCACGATCATCGGCCCTGTTAATCGAACCGGCCCCGCCAATCACCATTCGCCCACGGAGCCACGCACGAATCATTGCCCCCCTTCGAGAGTACCCAGTTTTACCTAATGCGCGCAGGTGGAGCTGTCCAGGGGTGGGGGTGTAATGACAAGAATTACGAGAACGCGGATTAGATTCCCTTTGTCAAGGTGTCGGTGAGGTGCAGGTATAGTGCGCGGTGTTGTACCTTCCCCAGAAAGGCTTCGGCGCACATTGCTTTCCATGAAAGGGCCACAGAGGTGGGAGCTTTTGTCCGCAGCTCCTTACGTGCATTCAGATGCGAATCGGTACATAGCACAGGTTCCATAATGTCTTTCCTGCCTTTTCCCATCGCTCGCATTGGCGCACATTGCCTGGCATTGTTGTTGCTTGTTCGGACTCAATACCTATTTATATTCCTGCAGTTTATCGTTTTATGATTTTTTTTAAAAGCCCCGCACTCACTGTACCGTAATAACTTATCATGGGTTTCGTTTCTCTCCATCCTCCCTTTGATCTCCAATCGTTTGTGCTTATCACAGATTAAAATAGTTTTGTTACTTGTTAAATTCACATTAACTTTTGTACTAAAAATCAAGCTTTTATTTTTAAATTATCAATACATTTATTATACGCAGCTTGCCGTGTATATAAATTATAGGATTATTTAATGATATAGAGGAAAAAGACATCTTTGCATTTTGGTTGTTTTTTTTATTGCATATATTCACATATCATTATTGCAAATACGTATTTGATATGATAAACAATTTATATAAAAAATATATTTCTAATAACAAGTTTTATCTTAGAGAAAAGCATTAAAAACATATGTATAATAATAACATTCGCATTTATCGCTTATATTTTGTTCATTGCTCCTGCAACTTAACGAACTGCAGTGGTATTTCAATCAGAAAAATATTTTTTATTTTATAATGCTTTTATTTGTTTGTAAATTTCGGCGGGCGTTTTCCTAGAAAAGCAGCCATTCCCTCTTTTTGGTCTTCCTAGAATGCACAAAAATATAAATTTGATTTTCTATAGTTTAATAATATATTTGTCATTTTTTAGAACATATTAAACACTTACAGTAGCAAAGGTAGACCAAAACAATTTTTTTTCATAATCTAAGCCTTGTTTTAAAGTTGATTCAAAAGCTGAAATTAAGAAATCATTTAGATTAATTTAAAGTAATCAAACATGCATCATCAAAGTATAAATCGAAATAGAAGAAAAATATTACAAATATTCGTGCCAAATTTAAAATTCGCTAATAATTGACACGATTTATATAACTAAACAATGCGTCCAGTAGAGATTGATAAAGTACATCTAGATCTTTAGATAGTTTTAATTATAAATAAAGTCATAATTTTCAAAATATTTTCGTGTCATCCTTGTTTACAAAAATAAAAACTCTCTTGGTCTTAACAGTCTGCAATGTCATACTTTAATCTCTTTTGGCCACACTGATTATATATACAATTTCTGTCATACAACCATACAGTTCATACCTTTGTTGACAGAGTCCTTCGCAAGGCCAACGATGACTTGCGAATGGACGGCGATTCTCTCGGCGAGCTTGATAGCTTCGGGAACAAGTTGGTCCACCGGCAAAACTTTACTGACGAGACCACTCCGTTCAGCCTCCTGAGCCGTGATCTGTCCACCCGTGAGAACCATCTCCATGGCCTTACTTTTGCCGATAGCACGAGTAAGACGCTGCGTGCCTCCCGCTCCCGGTATTGTTCCGATCGCTATTTCCGGTTGCCCAAACTTGGCGTTCTCACCGGCGTAGATAATGTCACACATCATCGCCACCTCACAGCCACCTCCCAACTACAAATCAAAACTTTAAATGCATCTGAAACTGCAAGGTTTGATTTTCGAAATGCGATTCGTGTTAGTGTTAATAAGTCGTTTTTTCATAAATTTATAATTTGACGAAAACAAAAAATTTTCATTGAAATTACACTATTGTCGAAACTGATTTACAACGGCAATTCGAAATTTGTAAATAATTGCGTGAGTAATTATTATATGTTAAAATTATAGTTTAAATAAATTTTGCTGTAGCAAAATAGAACAACTACGCATTTAATAAACATTCTAAATAGTTACATATAGATTAAATTTTGTAAAAATTTATTAAACTTATAATAAATCATTATGAAATATTATTTTTTTATTAGATTATTTTTTATACAAATTTTAAAATCAAATGTTTTTACAGAATGTTATTATAATTCAAGCATTACTGAGTAAACAGTTCTATTAATTTAATATAGTTTAGATAGATTTCATATTCTCTAAGAAAAAATAGAAAAGATTTCATTAAGATATAATGTATATAAAGACAATTTAATTCAAAATTCTTGGTAGAAACGCATATGTGAGAATTAAAGGGATTGTATCTATATGCATGAATGTTTTCCTTTATAAGGAGATTTCTAGTCTATTTTTAAAACGGCAGTTATTCTCTATATAACCTTTGATATGCCAAAGTAATAATGTGACGTTCCTTTAGAGTCATTATATACATCATAAAAGTGAATTAGCTTAAATAAGTAAAACCAAGAACTGGATACAGGTCATCAAACCAATTAGGGTTAAAGAAAACAATCCATTTTAATCGTCAGTAATAATCGTATATTTTTATAACCCATAGTGTTAAATTGTACATCGAACACGCAATAAACTAGCATAACTTCAGAAAAAATCTTTTTACCACAATTTTTACTTATTTTGTTTATTTCTTTAACATAAAAATAAATAATGCAAGCACAGTAATAAGCTACTATTTGTATAAAACTTACGCAGTATCCGTTTACCGCAGCAATGGTAGGCTTGCGCGCGTTGCTCACAGTGTTCCAATTCTCAAGGAACCGTGTGGTAAGATTTTCCGCATAGCTGTTATTCGCCATTTCTTTGATATCAGCACCCGCGGCAAAAGCCTTGTCACTCCCCGTAATTACGAATGCTGCTACCGACTCATCAGCGTCCAGTTCCTCCATTGCCTGTTTTAGTTCGCCCATAAGCTGCCTGCATAACGCGTTTAGGGCTTTGGGCCTGTTCAATTTGATCAGGGCTACATTCGATCGTTCACCCACCTTTTCCACCTTAATGAATTCATAGGCACCACTGCCTGCAGAAGTAAAATAATAATAATAACAATGGTATAAATTAATAATTAATAAATACAAATTAGGTATACACGTATAAGAAATTAGTGCAGTATATATGAATGTGTATAATCTTTAATTTCATGACTTTTTATTAAGCATTATTTATTCATTTTACTGATTTCTTTCACTTGATTATAATTTATGTAGCTTTGGGCCTTAATCCAAAGAATTATGATAGAAAACAAATCTAAGTCCACGCCTGAGTACTAAACAGTTCAGTTAAACTACAGCAAACCAATAATTTTATTATGATGTAAATATTCGGTAACTATTCGGTATAATTTATATATTAAGCATTATATTTTTATTTATAGTATTTTTTAATGTGCACAGAATATGTGCTATTGTTCCAGTAAATGATTAACAATATTAGAATTATACTAATCGGATTAGTTTTTTTAAAAACAAAACATTAATTTAATCAATTTTGTTTTAAAGCTGTAAAATACCGAATGCGTCTTTTTGTTTAAAAAATATCAAAAGTATCAAATAATTGTTTACACTTTTAATAAAATTATAAAGTTATCTCGGGTCTGGAAATGGCAATATTTTTTAATTTTTTGTATTAATTTTCTGCATTGAAATTTGATGAACCCTTTTGGCGTAAAATAAACGAATTTAAAAATTAAGAGCACTATTATGTTTCGAATACGTCGTGAATATCACATTGCTCTCCAAAAGAACGAAGTTGAATCGGAAACAACTTGTACATTTATATGTATTTTTTTATTAAGAATTTTATTAATTCACTTCAGAATCTTTTACTTTATGCAATTTTTATTTAGATCATATTATATTTATATGGAAAGTTATTATTAAATTTTATTTACAAAATGAAACAATTATGGTTTGTGCACTAGTAGAAAAATAAAAATTATTTCATAATGATGAAGAATCGGAAAAAATGTAATTTGGCTTAATAAACTTACAAATATAAGTTACGGTTTTATTTTTTCAAAGGGCTCTGTTGATATTAGGCTCTTTTATTGAAAGGGTAGCTTGTTTTAACTTTAATTTACCAATTATATTCTATTTTTAAATGAAGAATAATTGTATTTGTTCTGCTTTTTCGCAGTCTTTTTAATAAAAACATCTTGTTCAAACACGTTACAATAAATTAAGAGAGTGAATGCTTTAGTTGTCTGATGCTTCCAAATTCTAAAGCACTCAACTCAATTAGTGAGTAAAATGACAATTGTTTTAACAGTAATATAGATTTTATGAGAAATTCTTTATAGTAATCAAGAGCATGATTTATTTTCTCTCAAGACATGATTGGGGTAGACAAGAGTTTGCAAGCAATGGTAAATAATAAATGTTTATAAATATCATTATCAAGTAATGCCTCAAAGATTATTGGCGCGTTATACAAACAAACTTAGGTTAAATTGCTGTGTACTATAAAATGTTTTGATAATCGTAATTTCCTAATTAATTCATTACGATTATTATTATACTTTCACTTCTAAGGATTAATTAACTTTTTGATGTTGCAGTCAATTTGATTTTATTTTTTGAAATTAATGTTAATAATTCCACTAAACATTTGTTGCATTAAGGTACAAGAGCATTGGCAGCATATTTATTACGAGGGTTTGTTAATATTGAGATCAATTGAATTGATATTAAGTAATCGTTCACTCTTTTATACTCATCTTCGATGAAGCGGATTCCTTTGTTTTTAATGGAATATCGATATTTAAAATATGTTTTGATATTCACTTCCATCCAATAATTTACAATGCTTACAAGCTTTCAGTAATTTTTAAAAGAAAGTATATACATATAAAATATATGTTTCGATTAAATTCTAACATACATTTCATAATTTTTATAGCTACAAAAACCTTGTTTTATATATAATATATTTATATTAATTTTAATGCATCATTGCTCTTCTTTCTCTATTAACTAATTGACAAAATAAATTTAATAGAAACTAACATAAGTATACTTATATCTATATATAGATATATTCTTGTCAAAATTATTCCATCTTGATCGAGCCGTCTACTTAGTAGTGTCAAAAAAAGTTTAGTATCAACTAACTCAAGACTTTTATATTTGTTTAATAACATTATCACAGTACGTTTAGTGTTATTTCAATATAAGTGTATCGAAAAATTTTTTTTAGTATGTTCACTAACAATCTCATAGATATTGAAAAGTCGGTATTAAATTATTAAAAAAGTTACGGCCTACTTATTAATTATAGTGCAGATTTGCGATGAATACTAAAATGTTAGATTGTATAGAGTAATCGAATTTCTTTTGTAAACTTATAATGTTCAATTTGTTATTTAATCATTTCTATACACGCAGGAAGTTCAGTGTATACATTTTTAATGGTGACTTTTTTTGCTTTTATTGATCAATCGACCTAACGAATGTTTGTTTTTCTAGATTTTTAAAGCTATACGATTTATCTTATATATAAATCTTCCAAGGAATATTCAGATTACTCTGCTAATGTTTAAAATAGAAAAAATAATTTAAAAATATGTAATTTTGTCGATAAAATGTAATTAGTAAAAAAATAAATCAAAAGCTTGTAAGTTCAAAAAACGACCTACATCTGACTGCATTAATACGCAGATAGTTGCTGCAGGTATTTCTTCTCAAAACTTTCGTAGCTGTTTGTTCGCCCGTACCGACGATTATAAATCTATAGATATGGGTGTATATTATATTATGTATTTCAGGCAGAAAACACACCTAAACCATTTTATAAAAGCAATGGATTTGTTAAAACTGATGCTTCGAATAAAAATTTAGCAAATTATTAGCGAAAAGAAATTTAATATTTCTCAGTCACTCAAAATTTCTGAAATATTATTCATTAACTAACAAGTGTACTAAAGTAGATTTGGTTGTTCAATTTTTATCGCATATTTTATTATTCCACTTTAAATTATCTATTTTTACATTATATATTCTTTAATATTGTATATAATCGAAAATAAGCAGAATAAAAGATTCAATATGTTAACAGTATTTATGTGCAAATGGGAATAGCTAAGCTGATTATAGTAAATATAGTTTGTAGTTCCTTTTATTTTAACAGTCCTTTCATTTGAGTTTTTTAATAAATTTTTCTTAGGCATTTCAAAAAGTGTAGTAATTTAAATTATATTATGGATTTTCGAACATGTATATCTAACCTTAAAATGATTTACTTCAGTTTGATTAACGTGCAGTTAAAAAAATATTAGTTCCATTACTCAACAAATTTTGTATAAAACTTTTGCAGTAGTTTTCTGCTACTATTCTTTACCAGCTTATTTAAATATTAATATTAAACTTACTTTTAATAATAAAATAAAATTAAAAAATTTTAAATCGCTTTACGATTTAAGTTTACGAGTTAAAATAAAATGATATTTTTTTAATCTAAATATTAGTAAAAATATTTAATAATACTTACTCTCACTTTTGGGGGCAAGTGAAGAATATTTTATTCCTTTTAAAAAACTTGACACTCTTCCAGTGCAAATTCGGCTGATAGCTGGGCTCGCCATATTTTTTAACTTTCTGTTCTTAAATCGCTCGAAGATGTGATACTTAGGGATCGCGACGAAGCAACTATGCCTACTGCTTTGCCGGCAATGAGAAAAATATATAGTTTCGTATGCGGCTACATGTCTGACTGTGCACAATCATGCGTAATTAATTGAAGGTCACCGCCATTTTCTTACAAGTAATTATCTGTCTCACTTTCAATTAATCAGTTTTCAAATGTAATTATTCTAAATTTGAAATTATTAGTACTTATTACGAATGTTACAATTAAATCGTATTTTATTTGTTAAAAACTAAGAATTATGATTCATTTGTTGTTTATTTTATAATAAAACAATTGAGAATAACTATTGTTCTACGCATTATTAACGCAACTCATTCTGTAACATGCTCGGTTATACGTATATATTAAACATTATTTTCTTCATTACTTGTTATGCATGTAACAAATTTTTTCATAAATTTCAAATTTTAATAAACAATAAATTGTTTGCAAAGTGTAGTCATTCATGATATTTTTTATTGATCGGTAAATAAATGTAATGAAGTAATATGATATAAATTTTAGCCTCGATTACTTATCATTATAAATATTTAATTAATACAATATGCATTATGATTGTCGTAATCAAAATTAATTTGTTTTATCATACTATCCGTTTCATTTTCGCGCGGTTTAAAGATGGCGCTAGCGTCTATCTGTATTTCTATGGTTTTTGGTATTATATGAAAAAATAATAATGTTATTTGTTATAAAAAACTTACACATAAATTTAAAAAAAAAATAATAAATTTTCATGTTCAATATAATATATTTATGATTGGACTGATTTACAATTTCGCTGTTTTGTTATCAAAATTCAGTTTCGATTTTTAGTGCGTCCAGTGTCTATTTGTGAAGCATTATAAGCAAACTGAAGAGCGCACGCGCAGTAGAGTAAGAGAATCGTATGGGGTCGCGTGGGTTTTAGGAAAAAAGAGGAAACTTGAGGAACCGATTCTGTTTTATGTAAGTATATTCTAAAATTTTTTTATTTTGATTGTATGTAATTATAATATTGTTAAAAGTGTGTCTGAAATTTTAATTAATTGTGCAAACGGGAAGTTCGTTAATCATTAATCTTTTGGTAAAGCCGGCCATAACCTTAACAGGCCGCTTGCTTGCTTGTAACCGACGCGTCTACATTGACTCTCCTTTTTGGACAATGGAAAAGATTTCATGCAATGATAAAATGCATCAAAAAAGTTTAGTTTTCAAAACTTTGTAGTGATTAAAGAAGTGATTTGTTTCCAAGTAGTGTTTTGTTATAAGTTGTTGCAATGAAATGACCTTCGATCACTGACTCAGCGTCGGTTTTTCTCACTTTCTCAAGTCTCCAACTCTGTAGCTTCTCCGAGTGAAAGAGTGCGTTATATATAGTGCGTTGGTCAGTGCGAATCAACGATTAGTTACGTCAAAGCGGCAGAACACGTTCCCTATTCATTTATTAAACGAAAAAAAGTAAATAATATATTTGTACTCGGTATAGGTTAAGTGAATTAATAATAAATTTATTCAATTCGGAAAATACGCTACACTGTGTTTATAAAATTGATACTGTAAGATATAGTATTAGCATTGTTTGCATCTGGATTTGTAAAATTTTTAGAAATTGAGTAAAAATATCGAAGTAAAAGTAAAATTATTGTAACAAAATTATAAGACATTGTTATTATTGTTCAAAAGTAGTTCATATGCTGACTTTTTGAATCAGTAATGTAAATTTATATACATTATACTGACTAAAATAATCCACACATTTTTTATGTGAATATCTTATGTATTGAAATAATCTAAATTATTTACAATAATAGTAACTGGTAATAACTCAAGTAATCAAATATTTTAAATTCTATAAATAGTTACATTGTAGCATTTAAAATAAAATAATACATACTGTAACCAAGTTATTTAATATAGTCAAGTTCACGAACATATTTTTATGTTTAAGGAAACTCAATCACAACAAAAGAAATAAGGTTTCTCCTACAATTTACCAAAGAAAAACTTATTAGTAGACTACCAGAATAACAAAAAGCCAGAGCAACAATGACAGCTAAGATGGAAATGAGTCTAGATGATATTATCAAGCAAAACAAAGGTAATAAACGCAAAGGAACAGCAGGTGGTAAACGAGGTGCTGCTGCTGCAGGTACTGGAACACGTAGAACCAATGGAGCTTCACCAAAACGTGCCCCAGTTCGTGGTGGACGTAAACCTGGTGGTGGAGTCATGCGAGGGCGTAATCGTGGTGGAATCTCCAGGAGTAGCGGCAGTTCTGGTTTTGGCCGATCGTTACCAAGCTATAAGCGCGACGCTTTCTTAGGTAGTAATACCTCTCGTAGATATGGTTCCAGCTCTGATGCCACTAAGCTCATTGTATCCAACCTGGATTTTGGAGTCACAGATTCTGATATTCTTGAGCTTTTTAGCGAATTCGGACCTCTTAAAAATGCTGGTGTCCATTATGACAGATCTGGCAGGTCACTTGGCTCTGCTGATCTCATATTTGAAAGAAGAGCAGATGCTATTAAGGTTAGTTTAATAGAATTTATAAGAAAATTATATTGTATTATTTTACATAATATTACATTAGATTGCATATTATAGAATATAGCAATTATTAAAATAAGAACAATAAATTTTTTTTCAGGCAATGAAACAATATAATGGTGTTCCATTAGATGGCCGTGAAATGAATATTCAATTAGCCACATCAGAGATACCCGGCGTAAACCCCGTACGGAATAATGGCACTGCACGACTTGGCAGTACTTTCAAAGCACGCGGCTCGACGAATCGCAACCGGGGTCCACGAGGTGCCGCCAAAACTCGTGCCGCACCTAAGCGGAAAGAAAATAAACCTGCTAGAGCAAAAAAAGAAACACCAACTGCGGAAGAACTTGATGCTCAACTTGAAGAATACGTCAAGAGCAAAGTCTCTAACTCGGAAGGCGCATAATTATATTTTTGTGTAGTTCAAGGCGAAAGTGTTTTATCTATTTTTTAAGCGGTCAGTCGTAGGACCCGATTGTATGGAATTTCTTTTCTATAAAGATCACGCAACTGCAGATTGAGTTTCAGAGGAAAACTTGGAACGGGATTATATAACGAATCGTATCGATATTTGTCTTTATAGCATATTAGATTTATCTAGAAAAGTTATAAATATGAAAATGATAGTTACAATTTGTGGAATAAATCAAGGAATAGGTTTTTCTTAATTAAAATATATATCGGCGTGAATTTTTTAGTTAGCAGAAGGATAAATAAAAGATTGGGTCATAAGGCTATTATTTCATAATGAAATAAATTTCTCTTAAGACAAAATTAATGAGCAAATGTATGAAAGTAATTTTATTTTTGATTATCAAATCATCTCTAAAAGTTAATTACTGTATGCACATTCGTTTCAAGATATAATTTCTAAAGTAGTTCTTATAATTCATTTGAGTAACTGTTGCAAAAATATCTTAAATTTCATAAGGCTTTGACTTCGATAAAAATTAGACCTATGTTTACCTTAGTTAGATGTATGTAAGCAACATTATTAGAAAGGTACAACATTATTTAACATTTTTTTATTGTAAATAATCAACGACAAAAGTAGATACATTTTTATTTTATACAAATAAAACATTTGTAATTTTTGAATAAATTCTTCAAAAATAAGTAATAATGTCACTCTTAAACCAGCACAATCTATGTATATTTCATTTTTTACCTCGTAACAATAAAATGAAGTTTTGAAAGTAATGTTATTATATGTTTTATCTTTATTATTATCGTTTTCTTAACCATTTAAGGTGTAGTCAACCTAATGGTATGACTAAAATTATTTGGTCTTATATTTGTTTGAAAATCGATTGGGTTGAAACTTTTAAACAAGAATAAAATATCTTTCATATTTAAGAGTAACTATTGTATTAACTAAATAATATAATAATTTACATATATTTAATAATCAACTTATTTTAAATAAGTATGCCACATAAATTTTTCTCCCAGCTTAGAAAGATTTCGACTTAATTTATTTTGAACTTAATTACAAAATGTATATTTTTAATTTTCAGTAAGTATAGAAAACATTTATTTTCGTTTTAATTTAACAGGATCGTCATATTCCAGTACTCCAATTAGTATCCACTATGTTATCCAGTGATAAAATGAAATACGACTTACAACTAGCGAGTTGCAAGTCACGCAAAGGATGGGGCGAATCAGAAATCTATATACCCCCTTACGCCAGCCGAGTCAAATATTTGCAAAAAAAAATATCACCGTAAAATTCGCTTTTTGCTCGGCTGGCATAAGGGGGGTCTATATACGATCAGTTTATTATGCGCGACAGCTATATACATCAATAAAGAGGTGGCCGGTATATATATGTATATAGGCAAACGTAAAACCTCTGCTCACTTCTGTCTGCTCTTTAGTATTCACTGATATTCATTCGCGACTATTCACTGATCACGTTAATAATCAAAAGTATAAGACAAAATATAAACTTTTCATGTAATTGTAAATCAGACGGGTTTTTTAAGTCACGCTAATAATTCATAAAAACTTCTAATATATATTAAAATTAGCTAAAATAATACAAAGTTGTATAAATGTTTTGTGATATAGTGTTTTAGAAAGCCTATTACTTATTTTTTCTTAATTAACTTTAGCCGGTTAGTTGTCAATGATCTAATATATAATTTTATTATTTTATTTATTATAACGCTGTTTTCATGTGAGTGCTATGTCGATTGTTCTCAAACGTTTGCTAATTGCACAAAAAGTATGCAGCAAAAATCAGTTAACAACAAAATAAAAGTTAGGTTACATAGTTTCAAATCATACAGAAAAACGTTTAAAAATAAAAATTTTAATTAACAGTCTTCAAGATATTTCTTTCAAAAATTTTTGTAAATTTTCGAGAATGTCAATGATTTTGAGAACATTTTTATGGAGGGAAAAGACTTTCTATTATTCTCAAGCTCATATTGTTTTTAAATATTATTCTTCACAATGTGAAAAGCCAGTTACAAAAAAAAGATACAGTGATACTGTCTTATTACCCAAAACAAATTTTCAAGCAAAAATCAATGGAAAAAAAAGAATTGAAATGGACCAGTATTTGCAAGATGTACATAATTTTTTAGTCTCATACATTTATGATTAAATTTTTAAAATAAATAGTGATTTTTTTAAATTTAACTTTTGAATGTTTTCATTTTTGGGGTTTAGTAATCATAGATTATTGTCTTGATTTTCAGAAATGTGGTTTTTCAGAACTTTATAATTGGCAAAGATCAAATCTAGAATCTCCTGATTTTGTTCTTCATGATGGTCCACCTTATGCTAATGGAGAACCTCATATGGGACATGCAATTAATAAAGTATGTTCGATAAATATGTTAATAATACTAATTTGTTGTATCATTGAATGTGAAATTTATATATTTTTTTTATCATTAATAGATATTAAAAGATATAACCATTAGAAGTAAAGTTATTAAAAATCAGAGAGTTCATTATGTTCCTGGATGGGATTGTCATGGATTACCGATTGAACTTAAAGCATTGAACAGTGCTAAATTGCGGGCTAAAGATTTAACACCTATTGAAATTCGTGCTAAAGGTATGTTTATCACGGAAATATTATCTAATTATCATTTTAAGTTAAATAAATGGAATTTGTATTAAAAAGTATACTATTAAATATAAAAATCAAGCTTTTTAATTTAAATAATTATTTTTTATTGAAAAATCATTAATTCTATAGCCATAATATTTTTATAAAATATTTTATTTTTAGCATTGCAATTTGCTGAGGAAGCAATCCATAAACAAAGAGATGTTTTTGCTTCATGGGGAGTTATGGCTGATTGGAAAGATAATGGATGTTATTTTACAAAAGATTCCAAATATGTTATAAATCAACTTCAGCAGTTTTATAATTTATATGAAAAAAATCTAATATACAGAGATTTTAAACCCGTGCATTGGTCTCCTTCTTCGGGGTAATTATTTTGTGAATTTGTAAAACATTTGTTCTCAAAAAGTATAGAAGATGTGTAGAAAATACATAGAATATTTTTTATTTTTAGAACTGCACTGGCAGAATCTGAATTGGAGTACAAAAATGATCATAAAAGCAAATGTGCTACTGTTCGACTATTAGTAGTTGAATTATCATCAGATCTAATTGCATGTAAAACAAAACCTATATATGCTCTCACATGGACTACTACACCTTGGACTTTAGTTGCTAATCAAGCATTAGCTTACTCACCAAATATTAATTATTGTTTAGCAGAAGATACAAAAGGGAACCTGTACATACTTGCAGAAAAATTGCTGGAAAGGAATATTGAAAAAATTGGACAGCTAAACATTAATAAATTCTTTATTGGTTTGTACTATATAATTTTAACTTATGCTATTACTTTAAGACTTTGTTTGGTTGGATTATTATACTTTTAAACAAATTATGTAAATGTAATAAAAAATAATCTTTAATAGGAAGTGAATTAGAAGGAGCACAGTATGCACACCCAATCACTGGAGCGACTTTACCATTTTTGCCAGGAGGACATGTCAACACAGAACAAGGTACAGGTTTGGTGCATACTGCTCCTGCACATGGGCAAGACGATTTTCTTCTTGGATTGAAATATGGATTACCTGTGGTAAATGAATACCAAATATATCTTTATAAAATATGACTTTTATTACATAGAGTAAATTAATTAATTTTGATGTTAAAATGTAATGTCTTAGATTTCATTAGTCGATGAGGAAGGTAAATTTCAAGTTGAAGCTGGTCCTGATTTCCATGATTTACGAGTTTCAGATCAAGGAACTGAAGCAGTACTTGAACAAATTCATGAAGATGTTCTTCATGTTGAATTTATTACACATAGTTACCCATATGATTGGCGAACAAAAAAACCTTTAATTGTTCGTGCTAGTCATCAATGGTTCATTGATACAGATTCTATTCGAGATAGAGCAATGGTAAGAAACAATTCAATTTAATTAAAATTTGTGAATTAAATTAAGTTATTTACCTATTTTTTCAATTGACATAGGAAAGATTAGCAGATGTTGGAATATATCCTGAACAATATAGGGCTTCATGGAGCAATGCATTACTGATGCAACTAAAACAAAGACCATATTGGTGCATATCACGACAAAGAGTTTGGGGTACTCCAATACCAGTTTTATACTATAATGATAGTGGGAAGACTTTTATTTCCCGGTATACTACATCATTTTATTCAGGAATTTTATGTATTATTATGAGCTAAAAAAAATAATTATTGCTTTTTAACATTCTAATCCATATTTCTTTACTGTAGTGAATGGATCGATAGATTGTGTAAGTTAATAGAAAAACATGGTTGTAATTGCTGGTGGGAAATGCCAGTTGATAAACTGATAGGAAAGAAATTGTTAACTGAATTGAATCTTACAGGTACAGAATTAGAGAAAGGCAAGGTAAAGTATAGTTTGTTCAGAGTATCATACAAATTTTGTATAGATTATTTTATTATACGAACATTTTATTTGTAATATAATATTAATTATAATGTTAATTGTTATAATGTAAAATACTTTTTTAGGATATTATGGATATTTGGTTTGATAGTGGAATTTCCTGGTCTTCAGTATTGCCTGATCATAAAGCCAATCTTTATATAGAAGGGATGGATCAATTTAATGGATGGTTTCAATCGTCTTTACTGACATCCATAGCTTTACAAGACTGTCCTCCATATCAGTAAGTAACATTTAATAAAGTATAAATGTCTAATATAAAATATCTTTTTATTAATTTAGTATTCTCAAGTATAATTTTTTATATTTATGAACATATGTGTATATAGGCATTTATTTGTTCATGGATTTGCTGTTGATGAAAATGATAATAAAATGTCTAAATCTATTGGCAATGTAACTAATCCAAATACTATAATTCAAGGAGGTAAAAATTTTAATAAAGAGCCAGTTTATGGAGTTGATGTTTTAAGGTAGAAATTCATAAAAACTTTCTAAAAAAAATATTTGTACTTAATTCATGATTTACATAATTACATTTAACAGATGGTGGGTAGCTAGTCATGGTACTCAACATACTCAAATACCAATAAAAAAAACACTTCTAGACGGAAGTGCAGATGTAGTGAATAAACTCCGCCTAGTTTTTAGATTTCTTTTAGGAACTTTGCATACTTATGATGAAAATAAAAACATTACAACTGAGCCACAATACAGTTTTTTAGATAAGTACATGTTACATCAATTATACCATTATGATAAAGAGGTAAATCAGTGTTTAAATATAAAAAATAAATCAATGGTACTTTTTTATTAAATGAATAACGGATTTTTTTAGATTCAAATGTTATATGAAAAGTATCAGTATCATAACGTTTCTAAAACGATTATCAACTTTATAACAAACGATGTTTCAGCAATTTACTGTCACTTGATAAAGGATAGAATATACTGTGAAAAGATAGACTCTCCTTACAGATTAGGAGCTCTTGATGTTATTGGCGAAGTTCTTACTGTAGCTGTTAGATCTGTAGCACCTATTCTTCCTCATTTAGCAGAAGAAGTATGGCTTCATCATCCAGAAAATCTCTGTAAGTTAATATAATTTGATAATTCCTAACATGTCATTGGGCAAGTAATATCACATTCACATATCGTAATAAATCTTTATTATTCTTCAGCCTCAGTTCCATTATTTCATACAAAGCATAGATTGCTGGAAAGATGGAATAAACCCGAAATTAAAACAGTTATTGAGAAAGCATTGGATGTAAAAAGTGAAATAAATAAATTAACTTCAGAAAATACGTGGCTATTTAAGGCTACAGTTAAGGCGAACGAAAATGATTTCGAATTATTATCGGTTAGTACTGTTTAATTATTTTTTGCTATATTAATACAATTTAACAATTATTAAAAAAAAATTGATTCCTAAAATATTACATTCTTCAGCTATTGCAGAGAATCGAAACGTCAACATCCTCGGAACTTTGTGATATATGTCAAGTGTCGTCAATAACACTTCTAAGGGACATATCAAGTAGCTGTTCAAGTGTAACTTTAGAAAATGCTACAAGACAGCTTTGCAAAAGATGCCGTAGACATGCAGAATTGGAAGATGAAGAAATTTGTGATCGATGTACAGAAGTTCTTGGTATTGTGTAAGATAGCCATAAAAAAATCAATCCATCAGAATTAAGACGATTTCAGAGTCTTATGTTTCCAGTATATGTATCAGTTATTGCAGTTTAGTGTATACATTAATTCAACATTAATTCATAAATAACATTCATCATTTAGGTGTAGAAACTGCTTAAATTAAAAAGCAAGTATTACTGCTTGAATAATTTTTTTTACTAAAAGTAAAACTTAAATTTTGGTATATGACTTTTTTAAATATATAATTTTCGTTTAATATTATTGAATGACATAAACTTATCTATTTAGAATTTTATTTCTGAAAAATAAGAAAATATTCAAAATTTTTAATGCATTTATCATATTTTCAATGAAATGTGAGAATACGACTGTTATCTTGTTTAGATTAATTCTTCTTTATTATTATATTATGAATTGTATATACAAATGTACATAATAAATTAAACATAAAAAATTTAAGAAATTTAAGCTATTTTTATATTATTATTCCAAATATATAATAAAAATTAGATTGTATTTAAGACATAACTAATTTTGTATTAGTGTACATTCTCTTGTTAATTGTATTTTTGAGTCATAAGTGAATTACTGATTATACATAATATAAATTTTTATTATAGATTTTACATACTTATTATTAACAGATTTAAACTTATATTTTCGTAATAAATTATATTTCCACATAAATTTTAATTACGGAAAATTTTTCAATTATGTTTTTTCTATTTTTAATGTTATAAAACGATATGTAATTGTTTTGAAAGCGGAAATTTTCTATTCAACTATATTTTAATAGTTCTTGTTATTAGTTTTATAAACGATAGTTTTATATTTTTGTTGTTTGATACCACTAATTTATGTTTATTTTGTTTGATTTTCTTTTTTTCATTGTTATCTCAAAAATGGAATTATACTATTTTTTTCATAAAATGAACTGTATTCAAAGAAAAATTGTAAAAACAATTTTCTTCAGTTTATACTTTTCATTTTAAATTCTTGATAATATTTATGATTACCTCTTTAATGTGATAAAACGTGCTTCGGTAATTCGTTTTCTTGACACATGATAATGAGGACTGTTCAAAATAAAATTGAAATATATAAATTAAATAACTAAAATTAAGTTCTTTTAAACTATCGTGTGCATGCGATTGTAGTATCAAAAAATACGCTATACAAATCTATTAATGAAAATATGACAAAAGTTCTTGAGAAAAAATTTTTATTACTAGATTTTTTCAAGTAAATGAATTGTGGATTCTATTTCAATCTTTTACATCAGTAATTTTTTCAACCCATTTATCCTCAATTAATGTATCGTGATGCAGCAACATTTTCTTTTTCCACAAATTCGATCGTTTTTTTCTTTATATCGTTATTCAAAAACTAAAATCATGTGCGCATCCATAGTATAGCCACCAGGTGAAACTATGTTTGCTTTTTTCAAGATTATATATTCTTCTCATTAAAACTGTCATTTTAATTGGCATTTCGTATCAGGATACGAAATGGTAAACTGACATTTCGTCAATAGTTATTAACTAACGGAAATCTTGATTTTATTATAATAATTGCTAATTCGTACACTTTCAATATGAACCATTTGTGAATTTTTTTTTCATAATATTTATTACGGTGTTTATATTCACTATTAGTATACAGCCTAGTTTTTTAGCCTGTCATTTAATACCGATTAAAGTAATCACTATTGCAAATAAAGCAGTAGTCTTGCGGCATAGAATTCAATGAAGCTTTAATATTAGTTGGACGGGACTCTCGGATGATGATGTTGCAATTTTTTCTACACGAAAATACTCATCATTAATTACTTTTAAGTAAATATTTAACAACACATTTTTAAATTTGAAACTCAAATTTTATAAGTTTGCTACTTAATCTGATTGTATTTTTTCTTATGAACAACGATCATCATGTCAAATCGTTTTTTTCGATTCTTTATCGCATTATAACTCGATAGTATAAATTCATAAATGCGTATATTTTACATATAATTTTTTTAAAAATCGTATGGATAAGTGGTTGAACATAGTATAACAAAGAGAGGAATAACCGAATTAATTTCCTGGGGACGAGTGAGGAAAGAGTTCAATTGGCTTACATATTTTGCCGATCACGAATTCGACCTATATAAAAAATGCAGTTATATTTTCCGAAATATTAGAAAAGCTACGTGGTAAACAAACACTAAGGCCATAAATTTAAAAAAGTTGGCACACGTATGGACAATCGTCTATTACCAAAGTATCTTGATCTATCAGCTTCCCCGCAGAAGGCTAAACTTTCTGCAAGTACACAAAGAAACGCGGCGGTCCTTAGCGCCAACAAATGTTTTACCGCTGCTCGGGTCGTCCGACGAAGGTGAGCTTCTTGTCGAGCTGAGTGGCGAGCCTCCGGACGTTGCTGCCTTCCGAGGCATCGCCGTCGGGGGCTTCCTCGTCGGCTTCCTGCGGAAGCGAGAGTTTTGCTCATGCGTGAGGCCTGAACTGACTGTGCGTGCGTATACGTACGACGGGGGTCTGCTCGCGCATCATCCGGGACCTGCGCAGCGTGGCAACAAGCTCGCTCTGGAGCCGAGCGGCGACGTCGGAACCCGCGGGCGCGGACGCCTCGGTCCCCAGGAAGCGCAGGCGGCCTGGGCGCCGCGGCTCCGAGCCGTACGCGCCGATGGTCAGGGTGGCACGCCTCGCGTTCGGCTGCTCCGCTTCGATCCTCCGCGCGGCCTCAGCTGGACCGGCTGCTACGGTCCCGCACCTCGGCAGACTGCGAGAGCTGTCTGTTAGTCGGGCGAGGGAAACGCGCGGTAAAATACCTGCAGAAAACTAGTTGGGCTTCCGGACAAAGGCCAGTTAAACCTGGCTAAAATGTCAAACTGACTGAAATCAGCTAACTGTACATGTGAAGTAGTTGTACCTTTTAGGGTATACAAATAGTCTATATCATTTTGCATGAAATTTAAATATTTTATCGAAATGGAGTGGATAAGCTACAGCTGAAATAAGCAAAAAAAATTGTACTAGTTATACCCGCCAAATAATTATATAAGAATCAGATAAATTTTGTGATTATTCCGAGTCTTATTTATTTAAGAGATAACTACCTTAAAACAATTATTTTGATAAGGGTGATAAGTGTACAATTTAAATTCAAAAAATTATTTTTTTACTTTTTGTTTAATTATTTTTCAGTTAGTTTAAGCATGGTTTAATTGTGGTTAAACCATATTATTGAACAATGATTTTCTTAATGCTCTAGCTATCTTTTCAGCCGGTTTTCCAACTTGGTTTTTGACAGGGGTCGGTCGCCAAGGAGTCGTTATGACAATTATGTGAGACTTATATTCGTTAAACAGTTATGCATGATCGTTAAACGTATTGTTTACGAAGGTATTGCATCGTACACGTTTATCGAGATGTTAAACTACTTGTGGTTTTCCGTATAATATACTTAACACTGCGCTTCGATAAATCTCTTGCGTTAAATTTAGTTAGTACATTTAACGAGTTCAGCTTATTATGTGTTGCGATAGCACTACATATTTCATCCCGGCTTACGAGTGGTCTTTTCTACAAACAGAGCTGGACCAAAGCACATGCCACTCGAAAATATGGAATCCTGCCGGCAGCAAGTCCATACACTCCGTCTCTGGGACGCGCGAAAAAAAAGTACTCGGGAGCGGAATAGCCGCACGCGGCATTGACATATTATCGGCTCGTAAAGCCGCGCGTAAACGGCGGGCGGACGGAAGCGCGGCCGTCGCGTCAAGTTGGTTGCGCGGCTCTTTATACGGAAGTTTAACTGCTAATGCGCATTGCCGGTGAAAAAGCGCGACTTGGCCGGGGGCGGACACGTGAAACAACGCGGGGCTCCGGTTCTACGTGTACCTGTTGTGCCGCTGGGCCGTAGGTGGAGGGGCTGCTGCCAGCCGCGGGACGGTTCCCGAGTCTCCTGGCGCCGACCAGCTGCTTGCCGGCTTCTTCCTCGGCGTCCTCGTCCGCTTCTCCTGCAACGAGGTGTCCTTATCGCGTTATCACAGGTGCTCGGAGAGACTCCCGTGCAGAGTCGAGCCGCGGAGATGAGATACTTGTTTACAAGCCTCATTGAACAATGCCCATTATATGCAATCGTATCGGAAAATAACGGGCAGGACATAACGGCTCATCTTTCGTTAGGCGTTTTTTATTTTCTCAGAAACGAGATTCCGAAAAGAGTTCTGTTCCACGTATCTACTTCATAGCCAACCTTATACCGATCCGAGCATTTTTATGGTACATTTAAAAAAGTAGTGTATTACATTTTAGTGTAGCTCTGGCTAATGAGGGATGTATTTGCACTATAGGTATATATTTTCGTAATACATGTATAAATAATTGTAAAAAATATGGTATCAGTTAGTATATTCTATAGTAATTTTAATGTGTATTTTTTATTATTTCTGCAAAATATAGTAATTTTCACCGTACTAATTATCTCATTATAAATCTGAAAGATGCGAGATTTAATAAGAAATTGTTGGTGTAAACCTTAATTGGTGCGATATATGATTTTAGAATTAAAGTAGTTCGATTGATTGACAGATGTAGAACAACGTACGATTAGACTCTTAGAGCGCGCTAAACATTACATTGTTTTTATGCATTATTCGGAAAGTGCGACAATAGATATGTATATAAAACAATTGGAAATGCGTTTGAATCAAGATTAGTACATTGAGAGGTACACAAAAGAATTAAATATATTCTTGAAGAGTCTTATCTGCAAGAGAGCTACGGATTAGCGAAAAAGTGCACCACTGACTGGATTTCATTTGATTTTTTTAAGCGAGAGTCCCGTAATATCTTGAAAAAATGAGCTCTCGATTATATAAACAATGGAACATAACCGATTCCCCGCGGTACCTTGAGCCGCGCCAATTATGACTTTACATAATAATAGAATAAAACAAAACAGCACTCGTTTCTCAAAAAATGGCTTCCTCCGGGAGTGAACGACGCTACGTTTCCTCAATCAACCCCCGGCGATTTCCCTGTGCACGCGGCCAGGAATTTTGCCGCGGAGGAAGCAGCGGGCGCTCGGGAGGAGCGGCGGAACGTTATCCGCGCGGGCATATAATTATCTACCGGATCGGCCTGGGCGCGCGACCTTGAGAGGCGGTACTCACGCCGTAGGCGCCGATGGAAAAGAGGACCTGCTTCTGGGCTGGCCCGTTCCCCCGGTCCATCGCTCGGGCTCAGGCGCGCGCGGGGCGGATGCCCATGTCGGCCTCAGGGCGGCCCGGAGGCCCTCGGCGGGGACATGGCTTCCCGGAGCTGCCTCGGCGAGCGCGGACTTGTCCGCGAGCGGCGCACCGACTGGCGAGCGCGCGCGCCAGGTGCGATAAGCCCCCTCTCGCGCCGCCGCCGCCGCCGCCGCCGCCACCGACGACGATAAGCCGCCCCACGCCGCCGCTGTCAGCCGATCGGAGATGCGCCAGATAGCGCCTCTCCTGATAAATGCCGCTCGAGCCGCGCCGCGGCAGCGGTTCGTTCTGTCTTGCCGCGCGCGCTTCTGCTTTTTGCAGGGAACCCGCTGACTGCATTCCAGGGAGCCGCGAAGCCGCGCGGAAGCCGCGTCCTGGCGCTCGCGACAATCAAATTAGCGGAGGAGTTGGCGGTTCCAGTTGCCTTGCGAGGCGGAGGCAATGTCGCCTACCCGCGCCTCGCTGCTCCCTCCGACTTTGACCGCCCACAACAACACAACTTATTTGTTTATGAGCCCCGCTAAGAGTACACGCGTCATGCTCAAAGCCTCGCCTAGTAAAGATATGTAACCAGGCTGCGCACAGTTTAATCTTCGATTTAATCGTACCAAGTTGAGAATATACCCGCGGAGATAACAGAAGAAAACGATTTTTCTATACTGAGCCCCGACATTTACAGTTTACTGGATAAGGTGATTTTCGTGGAAATTAAAGCGATTTATAAACCAATATCCAATTAACGTTCTACTGAAATATATCACTTTTGAAATCAGTATATTTTTAAAAGCCTATACCTGAAAAAATGGCAAGAACGTCAGGGATTCAGCGAGTCATTTAAAAGTAAAATTTTTATAGTATTATATCCTATGATAATATATGCAATATATTCAAGCTTAAAATCATTAAATTGGCAACGTAGACATTTAGATGTTGTCATATTTCAAACATGCTTTATTTTTATTTTAAAAATTATGTATTTTGTGTACAAATTTGCATGGGTTGTTGTGTTTCAAAATATCTAAGAATACCAAAGAAATTGGTAGGGTGAATGAATATACAGGACTGTTTACAGTAGCCAGAAGAGGAAAGTTCATCAAGAAAAATTGATACATCGAATTATTGAAGAAAGCTAGCAAATAAATGATATATATCCTTAATGATCAAACTAATGCATGTATGTAATCTACAATATCTGATTTTATGTTGATATTACCTAGTGTGGCACATAGATAAACGTGTTGATAGAGCGACTTCAACTTTTTATCAATATATTACTAAGGGTTTTATAGAGCAATGAATCATAATAATGAAAACATATACAATGCATACGTACATTACGAATAATTAAACAAGTGCAATCTATAGAATTTGATGCTTTGGTGTCATTAGATATTAGAGCGATACTTCAAACACAATTATTTCTTATAATACGAACTATTTCAAGATACAATTACTTTCACAATAAACTTAAGGTATTATACAGAAGAATATATTTTTATTTATCATTAATGGTGTCGTAATTATAAATAATTTTAAATTACACCGCCAGCTAAGCTAATAAAAAAAATTTCTGCGAGTTTTGACACTTATATACTTTAATATGATCGACTTTAATATATATTATAGGTAAGTTTTTATTAACTTTATGTAGAACAAATTGTTCATGTCTTTTATTTTTCTGTAATTAATCTGCTTATATTTAATGCATTTTTACAAAACATACAATATCAACTAAATTATTGTTTTGTAATATCATAATATAGTACAATAATATATACATAAATGCAGATATAAAAGTTTTTTCAAGTTCATGACATTTAAGTTTCAAGATATATATATTTTTTAGATTTTTAGTTTGTTAAGGCAATAATAAACAACCATTGGTTTAAATGGCTTTAAAACTTTAACTATTTAGTCCCAATATCTGTTATTTATTCAGCATAAATTATTATATATAAACATGTATAAGAATATGTAATTATGTACAAGAATAATACAGTATAACTTTTTAAAAATAATATTTATATCCTTAATTATATAAGTACACTTCTTGTAAAAATATAATAAATATTAAAGTGATGTTATTAAAGCTATATGTATATACGTATATTTTTCATTAAAAATAACGTGTCACGAAAATCGTGTTTTTTGAAGTAATAATATTTGCAAATATTAAAAAATTCTTAAGTCCAAACGATATTATAGGAACTATAAATAGGATAAATATTCATGTTTTATGAAAAGTTAATAATTTTTTCTTTGAAGAAAGCTTAATTTGAATATAAATTTGGGAAATCGGCGATTAAAACTCCACTAAAGTTTGCTAACGGGTCAGTTTGAAAATCAACCTAAATTTTTATCGCAGCCAAACATCTGAAGTTCTTGATTCAAGTACGTCTCATCTGTAAGGATATCAATATATCACTGTCTCACGGTAGAGACGGTTTTACATATCGGTTAATAAAGCTAGAAATGATCTTCAAAGAAAAAAGACGGTGGAACCCTTTACTATTGATCATAATACGATTTTCCAATAACCAACCAAATTAGCCATAATCGGTTAAACGTGATATATATCGAGATTGCCTTGATAGTCCATCCTGACGAGGGCATTTTTTACATTTTCGTTATGCGACGATAAATGTAGCGTAGACGGCAGCGCAATTACTTTCGTGTACTAGTGCGCACTCATGCATAAACCGAAGCATAAGCGTCGTTCGACCGATGAGGCGCGACCTGTGGCTGTGGCGCGAAGACGGATGCGGTTATTCTTCGTTCTTTGTTCTTTCTTCATATGAATTTACAAAACTATTGAAATCAAATGTTTATTACTAATTATGAATTATTAAACAATCAAAAAAGTAGAGTAATGATTATTTATTCGGATTAGTATAATCAAAAACGATAAAACTTGACTGGATACATTCCCTAACTTTTAACGGACTAAATTCTATATGAAAACTATATGTAATCAGGTAATTAGTCTCTAGAAAGTTAGGCAATGAGCTTACTAGTCTCGGTAAGTAATCATTACTATACTTTTTATTCCCTACATTTTGTATGACACAGCTCAGATTGGTGCATGCTTCCTTTGTTCTGCGTTTGTTAAAGCTAACATGATATCTAAGCAAATTAGAACGTTTCGATACAGTCTTCCATATTTATATTGTTTGACACAAGGTTAGACAGCTTGACGCCTAGAATTAAGTTGGCGATTACAATTCGCTATCGTACTTATAACTATAAATTTTTCTTTTTGACGCAGTTATACGGTTCACCTACTTTTACAAGAATTGCAAAAGCTTCGTTTTATTTAATAAAGTGCGTATATTTTTTGGTGTTATCTTTATTTTGTGACTTTGATAAACATTTTAATCCTTATAATAGTACAATAATAACTATACTAATAACTCGGTTATAGTATTACTAAAAAATATTGTATCTAACGCTGATTCAGACAATGTATTAGTTAACGAATTAAAGCAGTATGATTTATTATAATTAAATGTATACATAGAGTTGATACTAACTATATGCCTTCTTTATACTTCTTGAAATATTTTTAAAATGTCGCTTTGAGTAAGAGTAGATATTAATTGAATAAAATAATATACTATTAAAAATATAGATTTTAACTGCTTATAAATGTGCATTAACATTTTTTATTAAAACAACAACTAAAATTTGCGCCAAATATATATTACAAGGATCCCACGCGGAACCCAGAAAAAATTTCATAAGTAATTTATTAAATCCATTTCAATGATACATAATCCACATATTGTTTTAAAAGTAAAATACTGTACGTGGGTCTCACCTGGTTCTCACGTGAGCATTGCAAGTAGTTCCCATGCGAGTGCCACATAATTCTCACCCATGCAGTTCCGCTTGGGTCACCTACAATTCTCGCATGATTTCAAAGTAAATAATAATTAATATATTCAAAATAACGATATAGTAGCTTATTGTATAGATTTCAAATGCGAAGGTAAGTAATTAAATGAAAATGTGCTTAATGGTTTTATTTTCTCCTGAAACATTAGAGCCGAAGCTGAATTCTGTTTACAGAGTTAATAATATATATGTAAGAATGTGCGTCGATAAATTCGTTATTTAAGATTACAAATTCTACATGTACATAACTTTTTAATACGTGATGAACTGTTGCCTTTGCCATTAGAGGTCCACCCGGTACATCGATTGATAATAATATCCTATATATATATATAAACGTCGAAGATGCGTTAATAAATAATATAAAAAGACGCGTATGTATAAAGTATATATAATACATTGGGTAAGTATATATAATGTATAAAAAGAGCCTTCGCTAAGCTTGATGTCGATTTGGCTTGTGTGTTTTTTATTGATCAAATTCGACAGCAAGTATCTTATGTCGTATAAAAAAATGTACAATATTTCGTCGTATAAAACGTAAAAACTACCACTATTCTTTCACGCCAATTCGCATTCGCGCATGCCTCGTTATCGACAATTAAAATTTGCACCCACTTCCTTAAAAATATAAGTTTTAAGGAAGCACTTAGATGGTTTTAACGAGTCATTGGAAGATGTATATACGAAATCTAGAAAAAGAACTACCTTAGAAAATCGACGCAACACAAGGAAAATCAAACAATTCTTTTGCGCGAAATTATTTTGTTTTTAATAATAGTATTTTTGAAATAAGTGAAATTATGAGTTAGTTACTGACATAGTACAAAAACTGTTTATCAGGATTCTTTTTTGATTTTCCTGCAGACAAATGTCTTATAAAATCTAGTTCTAATTAGTCACTTTTTCTGATCTTTAGTATTTTTACATATACATTCAGTAAGAGTACTTATTCGTTGTTTGATTTTCATATGAAATAAAAGATAGAGTTTATAAACATCGTAGTTTATATGAATGTAATTCAAAGTAATTCGTACTTATTACACTAATGGAAAATACAAATAACGGTACAAGAACGCAAATTTTCTAAAAATATTAGTGAACAGCTTATGTAAGGTTACGACTATATCCACTAAAGTTAAGTAAGTGTGCTCTGCAGAATCTTTAAGATTCTTTTCGAACTAAGCAGCCTTTTAACAAGTGTCAGATGAGGATTCTGCTTTTAAGTACTTGACATTCAGTCGAAAGTCGAGTTTTTCTGTTCGTTGCGAATAGAAGAGTAATCGGAACGTCAGGAAAAATTAAATGAGAGAAACAACAAATTCTAGACAACGGCACTATTGCTCAGTCGGTAAAGAATCACTTTGGTTTCGATCGCTTGGCGGAGCACGCAAAAACCGATTCGCGCGATTGCAGCTCAGCTCCGCAGAGCGCCGAAACAAATTGCCACCGCCTCTCTATACGGATTATACGGTAAGGTAGGCCTATATTACACGTGCAAGACGCTATACTATCGATAGATTACTCTTACATAATATTTATGTCAATACTGTAACAATCGATATAAATCATCTACGGCTCCCAAGCTCTCGCCTCTTCTACGTAGCTAATCGGACGATCCGGCAACGAGAGGCGCCTATCGGGCGCCGCTTCCCTCGGGATTCACGCGGATTGTCACCTTGTTATTGAGGCTGCTGGCCAGCTTGTCCACACTGTTTTGAGCGGTGCCGTTCTTGCTCGCCTCGTCCGTCGAGCTCGAGGATTCGCTCTCCTTGGAACAAAATAGATATCTTTTTAATTTCAGTTACATATTTAGTGGTCGGACTACTCAAACTGGTTTCTACACAAACATTTATACTATTTGTTCGACAATTGATAAACAATTGTCAATTATATTTATGCTCTACTTTATTCGTTTACCAAAGGATGGAGAAATAATGATAACAAGTGCTTCTTACCGCATGAATAGAAAATTATTTAATGAATTTTGGTAACATTTTTTTATGATAATAATTATAAAAAACTCAATCTAAATTATTATTAAGATTCCATTATTCCATGCTTATTTGTATTTTTTGACTTTATTATTTCAAGTCTTGAACACATTAAGTGTTTATGAAATGACAAACTGATTCTTTTATACTTTAACAATTTATGTAGGAAATTATATAAAAACTTTAAAAAGGTTATCAGATAATTTAAAGCTTATGATATAACAAAAAATTTTTTGAATCAGTCTACATACACCATGGAAGAAATTAATGGTTAAAAATTAAAAGTAATTTTCTATTTTTAATCACAATTATACATGAATTTTGAATGAACTCATTCATTTCATTGAGAAGTAGGTAATACAACGGTTTTATTCTAGCACTGTTATAGAAGTTGTGTATATTTGAACACATATATAAGTGTTATTTTTAATACGCACTCAAGTGTTATTACCTTAATTGGTTCAGTTCATAAAACTTCAGCACAACTGAGATGAGCACATTGAACTCAACTACAATTTTACAACTGGGGTGTGTTTTAAGTTCAACTATAAAAACTCGTACTGATTACGGTAGTAAGTAGTACGGAATATTTTTTTGCATTCTCCAGTAGTCGTAGTTTGTTGTAATATAAAAGTACTTGCCCTCCGACAAGTCGTAATGGATAGTTGAAGAAAAAATACTATTATCACACATTTCAATCAATGATTTCTAACGACTCTATTTTCTTACAAACCCTACGGTTAATAATAAAAAAATACAACTAAAGAAAGGAAGCAGCAAACTAAGTGTAAGGAAAGTAAAAGAACTAAAAAACGTGCAGCCACCACGCTAAATCGCCAACAAAAGCAATGTTACATCCCACGCAGTTGGAGTTGTCTCGCGCCACCATTAGCGGACTTAGCGTGGCTTGGCAAACTGATAAAAAAACTCACCCCCTCAGTCTTTTTTCGCAAATTCGACCTTTGCAGCGTGGCGACGAGCTCGTTTTGGAGGCGCGAGGCGCTCGGAACCCCGGAGCCCAGCTTGCCCTCGGCCTGCAAGTGGCCGAGGAAGCCGAGCTTCGCGGGCTGCTTCGCGTCGACCTCGTAGGTGCCGATTCTAATGGCGACCTTGCTCACGGCTTGGGCCGCCGCGCAGGTGGCGCTCGGCTTCGGCTTGGGCGCGAGTGGCGCCCCTGCCGGGCAGCCATTTCGTTTCGCGCCGGGACTGGGGAAGTAGGTGGACGGGGGTTTCGGCGCGGACGCCAAGGGCGAGTCCTTCAGCTTGAAGGACTCGATGCTCTGCATCTCGACGGCCTCGTCGGCCTTGATCCCCGGCTTTCTACTCGTCGCCGCCGGACTCGCGCGCTTTTCCTCGCTCTGAAAATCCCCATTATTCTGCGGGTTAGAGGCTTGACTGGCTCTCACCAAGCTAGCTTTGCAGATGAAAGAAGCGGATGCACGTTGAACCTTTGCGGTTTTTGAAAAATGGTTTTAATCTGTAGATAAGTGACAGGAGTGAAGATGAAGGAGTACTGTAAATAAGTGTATCAAACAAAGGTGCTGCAGTAGATACTTCGGTACACTACAGTAGGTACCAGAATAAAAGAATTTACAACCAACTTTTGCTGGGATTAGCCAGTTTATTGGGATTGAAATTTAGATTGACAGCATGAAAACTATTAAGCTAAGGATTACATGTTAAATGAAATAAGCAGTGATAGGTATTTGAAAAATGAAGTATCTTGAAAAAGGTTGAAGAAAAGTTAATTTATTAGAATAGGTACTTTACAGAAAACAAATCGCACCTTGACCCAATGCTATTATTATCGAAGTGCACAAAAGAAAACCGTTATTATTAGTACGCTAGAAGCATTTACTTAATGATGAATTCTGTCTTTGAGACCTTCAATTGATTAATGTAAGGTTTTAATAGAATTAAGGCGTAACAAAAAAGATGTGAAGAGAATAAGATGTAAGATGCCTGCGGTTTTTCTGTGTCTACTCGTTTTGATTACGTTTATAATTAATTTGCTATATTATGAGCTGCAGTCTATTAAAAGTAGCAGTAAAATATTATAATACTAAAAAGAGCGACGGATACAAATCTTTATAAAAGGTATAACGAAAATAGAAGAAAGTGTTTCTTGACAGAAAATAATCACGATCTTTTTTCCAAAAAGGTAAAGCGCACCAAAGCTGTTTGATTAATTCTACATAATACTTTAACTGGTGCAGTAAATGTCAAAGTCAAAGATTTAAAAAGAGACTATAAAGTCTTCACGTACAATAATTTCATATTACGAACGAAGAAAAATACGCGCAGGCATGAATAAGTACAAAGAAGTCGTGAAGAAAGTGCTACAATTCTTTTTCATTCTATACCAGTGATTAAGTGACCTTGTTTGTGAAAATGAATATTTACAGCCGCAAATAAGTGCGCGCGTCATGAGAACATAATGTGTCTCAATCTCTTTATGCGATTCATCTATTTCGATGGCGAACTTTCCCTCGTTATTATCGTCTTAATCAATTTTACCTCGATGACCGAGAATACGAGTCGAGAGCACCAATTACTGCTTTCTTCTTCCGATGTGAATTCGCGAACGGGCAAAATTGCTTTGCAATATCTCAATCCGACGTCGAGAGAAGGTTAAATAACTCGGTTCCCGCAAATATTGTCATGACCGACAAAAACGATAAGTAAGCTTTAGCGACCGTTGATCCCACTTTCCGTCGATAACGATTATCCGATAAATCAATACATGTCGTTCATTTATGAAAGCCGAAGTTCCCTGCGATCGTTACGTCCTGTCTCGTATATAATTGAAATTAAATTAAGTTAATTGTTCTGTTAAAATAAAGTTTCTAAATAAGCATGTATAACAAAGCGCATATTGTAGATTTGTAAGAAAATTTCTGTACACGTACAATTAATAACAAATTGATTAAGTAACATCACAAACGCATTGCTCCTCTCCCAACCTGTTCATAGCAAACGTTTGTCTCAATTTTTCATTTCGATTGCCTACGTATGACACGCTTAACCAAGTTTTTTTTGCAGTTTTAACATCCGAGCGATTAGCTGAAAGGATCGCAGTGACTGCTGTAGCGCACTACTTTAATCCTGTCGATTTCGCGATGGTGCACACAACGAACGATACGTTCCGGTGTCGACGGTATGAGATGTGCCAGTATGATTAGAGCTGTTCGAGTGCGTTACAGAAGATCGAATGGGAGTATGTACATGTCGAGTACACCGTTAACGGTGCGGGCTCGTGGCCACATAGGCTGGCGTTGCGCGCGCAGTGAAAGCGCCGGCTCTCCTACGCGCGCAAAGTACCGATCGCCGGTCCATCGCGGTGGGTGTCCCGGGCGGACGGACTCACCTGCTCTGCCTGGCCGCGCTGCTGGGCGTTGCTGAACATTCGCTGGTGGGCCCGCTTGAATTCTTCCATGAGCTGCGTCAGAGAACAGAGCGTGTGAGTGTGCGTTTTGCTGGGCCTTACCTTTTGCTCGCAGAACACAGGGGCTGCTTTACCGACCTTGTCATGCGTCACCTTTTGCTCCTGAGCGCGCAGGGCCTCGGGGTTCGCCGGCTTCCTCGGCTCCTGGCCGCCCGGCTTGTCCGCTCCTTCCTGGCCTGAGCCACCGTTTGTCACCCTCTGCAATGCGGAGATAAAATTGAATTCATTGAATTCACTAGTAGAACCAATCTGATACTTATTTAGGTACTAGATTTTGAATATTTATTCAAAAAAATACGTTCAGTAAGGATATATTGACATTGCAATTGAATTTAATTTAGGTATTTAATTACTAATTTAAAAATTACTGTCACCCTTTCATTTAGATAAAACTACTGTATTTTATAGGAGAAATTGGTCGATCTTCGGTATATACATTCTATATACATCTCCACACGTACATATTGTAATAAGAAAAGAAAATGACGCAATCGAGAAAAATATAAAATTTTTTAAGTAGAAATGTATAATTCCACGCATTTGAAAAATAATCAAATTGATTGATTTATATTTTGTGCGCGCATTTATTATCTTAGCTCTGTGATAAGACTAATAAATTTTAATGAAATGTGATTTGTCAGTGATATATATTTAAATTTATATCGAATTTGACGTGTTTTGTAAAGCGGTTTTCCTCGAAACTTTATACTACTGTTGTTATTGGATTGTAAATTTGGTACCTGCATATAAATAAACTTATTCTATTTAAAATCTGTAATCAATTTAACTTGGTAAGAAAAAGTTTGTACCCTCTTAAAACAATCGAGTACGAGGTAATGTATAATGAATAATTACAGGGCTTTGATAGGTGCTGTGAGCGGTAGGACCGACCTGCTTAGCTCGCCTCTGGAGTTCCTGGGTGATGGCGGTGCCGAGATCGATGGGCGGTGGTGGAGGCGGCGGTGGCACGGGTGCCCCGAGCATCCGGGCGCGGGGCGGACCGGCGGCCGTCTCCTGGGGCGGGGGTGGCTTGGCGGCTGCGGCGGCGATCGAGTTGGCGAAGAAACTGGGGGCCGCGGGCTCGCATGAGGAGGTCGACAAGGAGGAGGAGGTCGAGGCGGTATCCTTGCCTCCGCAGGAGGACTCGAGGCTCGACTCGGTCTCCGTCGAGCCCGTACTCCCCATGGACATAGTGCTGCCCATCTGCATCCCCATCGCGTTCATTGGCTTCGAGTCTGCGGGCACATCGAGATAATCAGCTAGGACCTCCAACACGCTCCAAGATGATCGTGCAGTGCATGCTAATGATTCGGCTTGGATCGCACGTATTCGATGACGCGAGACAATGACTCTCGGGGTTTGTCAGCTTGACTCACGAATGACCTTCCGTCAAGGGCGGTCCAGACGCACGCGGCGTTGTCGTTGGCGAACTCACCCGTGGTCCACTTGTAGGGGAGAGGCGGCGGCATCGAGGGCGGCGCCGGTGGACAGGGCTGATGCACCTCCACCGTTGTCACCGCTTTCTTCTCTGCTGGCCTCTGGTTGTCTGGTTGACTGATCCCGTTCTCCTGCATCTACATGAATAGCAGACAGTGTAAGCAAGTCGCTCGGTAGACGAATTATTTCAACTGCTAGTTTTAAGGTGGCACATTAAGTTGCGTTAGTTTTTTAAAGAATGGTAATTAATTTATACAGTTCACATGAAATGTTAACAAATAAATGTACGAACCGAATCTCTTTTATCGATATTTATAATATTTATAAGCTTGATTCTATAATGAAATGTACTTAAATTAATTATTTTTGCTAAAGTTAAAATAACGTTTTTACAAATGAATATTTAATCTATATTTTTTCGTTTCTCAGGTAATTTAAATATCGATCGAAACTTGCAATTTTGATTAGTATATGTGAATTTTGTAAGTCTGTAATTTCTGTTTGACGGCATTCCTTAATTATAGTTTGGAAAGTATTCCTTTGAAGAGCTCTACATTGAACAGAGTTAACCTTATTGGAATTTTGGACGATATGTTCAGTTTCTACGAGGCGAAGTATCTAAGTGGAAACTGCAATAACAGATAATAACTTTGGTAAAATTACAATTACAAGTAATGCTTGTATAGAAACAAGCTTTTTTGCGATTAAATTCAATACCTCAATAGTTTAACATCACATTTCTTGTTATGTAATTTCAAATCAATAGGTGTTGATTAAAAGTATCGCCTGCTTACGTAAAAACACGCATTAAAAAGCCAATACAATATTAAAGAGGTTCGTAAACATTTTTCAACAAGACAATATTTAAAGAATAAATCAGAATGATCGGACTACCGAGGTAGTATACTCAACTGGCGAGTTAAGCATACTTTTTCTCTTCTATTTCCAAATCGTTTAGTGCTCATCTCGGAGTGGCTAAAAGTCTTTTGCATCTATTTAGAGAGAAAAGATGCATTCTTGCAAGCTGCAAGTGCAAATGCAACCTACTGCACGTCCGCGCCTCGGGCCGCAAGTACCGCGCATATTTCAGCCCACTAGACACACAATTTGAAAAACAGCATTACTCCGCGTTAAAACGCGGCGCGAGCGCACGCGATGTACTCTCCGCTGGGCATGTAGAAAGCGCGCGCGCGGACGGCATCCCCATACCTGTCAATTAGCCCGGATGACCGGCGCGCCATACGCCACGCAGACAGGCAAATTGAGTGCGCCAGTCATCCGAGCGGAGCCGTCGGGAAAAGCTGGCGAAAAAAGCCGCGGGCGCGATGGCCCCTTTTTCGCCCGCTTTCTTCCGGCAAAAAAGGGGGCGGAGGGCTGCGGTATAACAGAGCGCTTAATGCGAAAATAAGCACTGCCGGGTTAATCGCCCGGGCGAATGGCGGCCGATTAAACTGCCGTTTATCCGAGGCTCGGCCACGCGAGTGTCGAAAAACCGCGCGTTTAATTGCGCCCGGGCCGATTTGTCGGGGGCAGCCTGCTTTTTTTACGGAGCGCGCGCTCGCGCAACCCGACCTTTGTTCCCCGTCCGAGGAGTATTTGCGCGCGCGCGAGGAGCTGCGTAAATCTCCCGGGCGAAATTGCGCGAGGAGCTTTCAGATTTCGAGCGGGCCGTTGCGAAACTGCGTGGCCCTCGAGGGGCCCTCGCGACGCGGAGGATATGCGCCGGGGCTGCCCGGAGATGTGCGTCCGGAGCGCGATATTCCATTACCGGGGAGACTTTGATTACGAGATATTATTTGCGATCGGCGGATGACGGAAGCTATATATTCCAGGTGTTGAAGTTTTAACGCTCCGTTACGCGCGCCTCTTCATTCTACGCTATGTCATTATTGTTATTGTGTTTTTACAACATTGCTCGAATCGCTTAATGATTTACAACTTCTATAATCTGCATCTACATTGTGGTATACTCGGAGCCACTCGATACTTTTTTCTAAACGGAAAGGTAGAAACATAACCTCGGTGGAGTGACTCGTCGTTCCCTGATCGCAGTCACTTTAATCAAAACCGTTCGGTTTTACAGTGAGTCCGATCGTTTTATCCCAGTTTTTGTCCGGTTCTACATTTTTTTCCATCGCGGTTAAAATTATCATACGTTTTGCCATATCATCTTCTTCGAGCGAGAATAGAAGACAATTTTTTCCAACTAAATTTTTATTCATAAATTTTTCTCTTTTTTAGATCTGGTTTCGAATTACAAAAATCAGTTGGAGAATTCCCTCGCACGTTCGTAACTGACTACAACTGTTTGGTAAATCTACAGGAGTGAATATTCAATTAGTGGACATTTTAGAAAAGGTTTTAAAAAAAGTTTTAATCTGGTGTTATTTCGATTTATTTATTTAATAGGTCTATGGATTATACTTTTAATCGAAAGTGTTTATAGGAAAATTTAAATCAGGATTTTATACGTATTAGCTATATCGTCTTATTTATTAGATCTTTAAAAGTATATTATGTTTAGTTTAAAATTTTATTTAGCATCAAATATAATGATCTATTTTGTTATAGCAAAATGCATTTACTTAAAGGCTGCATAATTATAAATTAAAAATGTATTAAAATCATGTAATTACATTAAATTTTAGTATAGCATAAATTTAATAGATCTTTGGATTCCTTCAAGCTTGAGTAAAGAGTGAGCCGAACACGCGTGGGAATGTTAATGGCCCTTTGTCTGGCTCTCTTATTGTCAGGTGAATTGTGACTTGCAAACTTTTCAATCCCGACTGCCACTTGTACGCGTGTATACCTGCACAAAATCTCCTCACGCGCCTACACCTGACATAGAGCTCGACTACGGAGGAGCCGGGATAGAGGAGTCGGACTGACCTTGATGAAGAGGTCGTCGCTAGGCGACTCGAAGGCCGGCTCGCGGATCCCGTGCTCGCGCCGATACTCGGCCCTGCGGTCGATCTCGTCTCTGGGGTTGGCGTCGAAATCGTGGCACTCGTAGTCCTTGGGCGGCACCGGGTCGTACAGCGGCTCCTCGTCCAGGTCGGCGGCCTCGTCGTAGATGCCGGAACCCCCGCGGACAGGCGGCCGGGGCGCCCCGCGCCTGCACTGCTGCGTCCCCGCCCCATTGTACTGCTGGCCCTGCTGGCTCTGGCTTATCCGGATGACAGTCGTGTTGTTCGGCTTGCGCGTCCACTCCTGCAACCGAACAAACCCTCACAGCTTACCGATCTGCCTGCCGATACTCCTCGACCGCGCGTCCCATTCCACTAAATATGCTAAATCGGTTCGCGACGCGACCGTTTTCTCGTCGTAAGTGGTCGACACCTGCGGTGATTTTTTTGCCCGCAGCCTCTCGCATAAATCCTGGGTGATCTCGAGCTATCGCGCAGGTGGAGCCCCCGCCCCGGGAAAAAGTCATCGCTAGCGGATAATGGGACGAGCTGCCGAGGAGTAATAGTGGATTGCGCAATCAACTGGACAAACCTGCTCCATGTGACCCCAATCCGATGGTCCCGAGCCGTTTGGTGGGCAGCAGTTTCTGAAAACAAAAAGTCATTCGCACTCATAAGGATATTGTTGCATAAACCTTGCCTGATAACCGCGGCCGTTTATCAACTTTATTTAAAGCCCTGTCGAACCCGCACGGCCCCAATGCGGAAAAGACTGATTTACTCTCGAATTCACTATTCGCGTATGGTTGAGGCAATTTTCGCCGCTTGAGGTCAGGGTTTGGGAACTTCTTTGGCAGATTTCTTAGTCTGTTCGAGACACATATTTCAAACAGTCCAAGAGAATCTTTCGTCTTCGAGAATTGCGCAAAAATAAACCTTTTGACTGGCCCAAAAGGTTGAGAATGTAGTGCATTCTTTTTTCTCCATCGAGAAAGTTGCATCCTCTTGAAAAGTTTACGTAAAGCTACATCTTCGCGGCTTACGCGCACGGTAATTGCAAAGCGGATAAGACTTTTTAATGCGGCATTATTGTCAATCGTAACTCACTTTCGAGAGTAAATTCTATACTGCTTTATTGTACATTGTATATTATTAGACACGCGTCGTAACATTTTTGAGCCGTATACAGCCGCTGCCGAACGAGCTACCTCTACAATGAGCTCCTATTTTTAACAACTCGTGCGCACATAACCTAGCTAAACGCCCTCGTCCTACCGGATAAAAAAATCCGCGGTAAGGCGCACACAGGGGAAAGGCTGCCGGATCCTTCCCCGCGAGGGCCAATCGGACGCGCATTCAAAGTGCCCCCTTGGGAATCTGAAGCGCCCAGGATACTCTTCCCTGAGGCACTTGCTTTCACTGCGGCGCTGCATCCGGGCACAAAAAGAAGAAGAACAGTCGAATCAGCGTCCACACTTGCTATTCCTCGGGTTTTCGAAGTGAGCTGATACCGCGGTTTCTCATCCCAGTTATTATTATGGCTTGGAAGCCACGGGAACAGTTATACTTTTCCAAAAGCGTACATATATCTTTAGTTCTGTTGGAAACAGTGAATAAGTGTAGCCTAAGTTCCCTGTCCGTTCTCAGGTTTTACAGTACATAAACGTCATGTGAAAAAAATAAATTAAGATTTTCTTGTACGCTCGTGGACAGGTTACTAAGATGATCTTTCCGACGTGCTCAGAAAAAATGAGGTTCCAAAGTGTAAATGCTGTTCGCGCTTAGCTTTACATTCATATATAAAGTGCCACATACGAATATAGTATTCTTTCAGTTTAAGCCGAAGTTTAAGTAATACGACTATTTGCAGTACAGTATGTGAGAAATTCTTGCGAGATTTCTTCTCAGGCAACTATTTTTTATTTTTAAGAAGAGGAAGAAGTTTCATGTAGTGGAATTCGGATAATAAGATAAAAGTAGCACCAATTCGTAGAACACCTATTTACTGTTTCACAGTTACCAAAGAGTTATATCAATTCGTTGATTAATTTAATCGATAATTATACCGCGTAATGCATACGCCTGTCTTGCAGGAAATCGATTTCTACAGGAAACACTAGCCACGACTTTACTACATAATCGACATTTGTTGAAAACTTTTTCATACTTTAACGTTGAATGTCCTTTAAGCGTTAAAGATTGAGATGTTTACTATCTCCATAATATCTTCCTAATATTCACTCAGCGAACGACCATCAAGATGTTATGTATTTGATTGATCATTTTCTGGGTAATGATCGTTTTAATGGGGTATCTTGAAACTAAAATATAGTTCTGACAAAGTCTCCAAAATATATTCGCCATAATTATCCTCGACTTGCATTATGGTAATTTCGCGTAAAAAGAAATGTATAACGAACATTGTTAATTCATTTTTTTATTTTTACAACATTGTTCCGATTCTTCACCTTCAAAGGTTATAAAAACAACATTAATGATTGTCAGACCATTCGGAAATATAATTAGGATCTTTTGTAGTCAAAGGTTTGTTTGTTCCATTCACAAAAATGACCTTATAAGTGATAAATGACTTGGTGGAAATCTTTCTATCCTTGAAATCTTATTTCCGAAGATCATTCTCATATTCAAAATTTATCGAAAGCCTCATATAAAAGTACATTATTGAATTGTATCATTAAATACAATTCTCAATATTACAGGGCAAAGACTTAGGAGTCTCTTACTTCACTGTAGATCCCACTTGATTCTTCTTTGTGTGAGCTGTCAGTCAATGATGATACACGAATAATTTGATTGCAGTTTTTCAAACTCTTAACATTGCCCAATAACATTACGTTTTCCTTTTCAGTAAGGTTTTTTTCGTCCGACTCACAATTTGTCAATGATCCTTAGTGCACTGCTCTATTGGCCTGGAAGGAACGTGTTTGCCAAGTCGTTGTTCGCAGTTACGATAGCTGGACTAGTTAACATAGGTATATTCTAGAAGGCTCGGCATCGATGTGTGTATAGTAACCGGTATAGCATGGGTATCGCGGCGTGCGCGAGCCGCGAGGCGATCCGAGGCCTCGGCGAGTGCACATCCGGCCAAGGAACGAGCTTCCAGGGTTGGTCGTTGAAACAGAGGCCGAGGCCGGCGTATCCTTCGAGGCTGAGCTTGGCGCGTCTCAAGGACAGTCGGTCGACAGGCTTTCTTCTCTCTCCTGTCTGCGGGCGCGCGGCCGCCGATCCCGCGGCTCTGTCAATTTCTCCGCACGGAGCTCCGGAGGAGGAGCTTTGCCAGTGATTTCGACTGACTCGAGCACTCGCTTGTATTTTCCAATTTGAAAACGCGATGAGGTTGTTTTAAGCGCAGCCGCTGGCATTCGTCGTTTGTTTATTATTTATTCATTGCCAAGAGTTATTGCGGCATAAGGTCGATGCAAAGAGACTGTGGCAGAGCAATTATATACCTTTCATATGTGTTTAATTATTCTTTTTAAATTCAATTCTGCAGTATACAATAGGTATAAGTACGGCTACCTGTCAGTGAATATTTGTCGACATCATACGGATTTCGATAAAAAATCAGGAAAAAGCTAGATTTCAAAGGACCGGTGAGAATTTCGGATCAACGAGATTACTCCACCAGTGCACATGTATGTCGCAATCTAAGAAATTAAAAGACGATGAAAAGAATTTTCGAAGGGGCTTTTCGGGATGTGCAACGCCAAGGTCGGCGGCCCTTGTACTCGGAGTTGTACTGGCTCGTGTAGCACGTGAGAACGGCCCCGAGGAGATCGTCACACACGCGACTTTAATCTCTCCGATATGAGCGACGAAGGCGCTCGGTGTGTACCTAATCGATTGCGCCAGTGGAAAAAGGTCCCGGCGGCCCGTTTCGAAAGGGAGCCGCGCGCGAGCGATATCCCTCGGGCTGCCGCACGGCCTTCCTTGCCGCGGCGCGCCGCCGCCTCGGATGAGCCCGCCTACTTAGCCGAGGACTCGCCCCGGGCTTTGCGCAAGGCTCTTCTTTCGCGCTTCTTCGCTTTCTCGCCCGGTACGTACATGCGTGAAATGTGCTTTGCGCCTTAATGCCGGCCGCGGGCCTTTTTTCCCCTTTTCAAAGAGCCGACATGACGAAAGCCGCCGACGAGTGGAAATTAAACATCGCGCCCGGGTAATTGGATTATCGCGCGCGAGGACAATGGCCGTCGGGCGGCGAAGCTGTCGCCGAAGAAAGTACCGGGAAACTTGCGGCCCGCGATTGCCGGAATTCACTTACGCGCAATTAGAATAATGGTGCGTTAGAAAAACAAATGCCTAATTGTCGCGCTAGGCGCGTTGGGCAAACGTCAATAGTGCTAGGAAATAGAATAATGTAACTTGTAATAATGCCCAAGCTTATTGTGGCAATGCAATGTTACGTGTCGCGTTCGTGGCTTCATTATGCCATTAGCTTTCACTTTCAAAATTTCTTTTACATTAGCTACTAAGTGAATCTAAGTGGAATCGCTGTTTTATATTTTGCTTTAAAACACTGTAATTACCCGAAATTATTTATTGATAAAGCTTCAGATTGCGCGCCTAGTGGTATGTAGTTTGTCATGTTTGAAATCATTTCTCAGTATAAGACAGTAAAACCAATCAAGTGAACTGAGTAGCAGTTGAACGGCTGTAATTCGTCCCTAAATAAAATTAATTTATAAATTATACAAACATATACATTGCATTTGATTTACAACTCTTTTAATTAGAGTTAACCCATTTATGACGAATTCCTATTTCTGAAGTAACGCGGTTTAAACACTATTGCATCAGTACTGAATCCGGTTTAAAACTTTGTGACTCGCAAGGTTTGACTTATTAAAAGTACAAAAAATTGTTGCATACAGTGCACTAGTTTTGAAAGTAAATTAGTTTAATGCCTCGCGGTTGAAAGTAGGTTATAACATTTTAGTGCATATGAGATGCGATTGTCGAAAATGAGAATCTCTTATTGGATTTTGGTGTCAAGGCAATAAATGTTATATTTTTTATCATATGTGGTATGAGCGTTTCGTACGTTCAAATAACAAAGCACAATGTGGCATTGTGAAATAAACCTTTTATAAAAAAACTAAAACTATTAAATTTTCATTTTAAATTTTAATTATCAAAAACATTTTTACTGTATAATCTATTGGATTTTTATTGCAGTATATATAATTGAAATTACTAGCTTATATAAAAGTAAGAATTATAAATTCAAATCTCAACTATACGTTTTTTTGTAATGATGCCTTATTTATGTATATTCAATCATTTGAGTTGCCGTTTTAGACTGCGTACTGTGCGCATTTAGTATAATTCTCCAACTATTAATAGGTAATGGTCCCTAATTCCCTATGACTGTTAGGGTTTTTTAATGCCGTAATAGCACGCTTGAATACAAAGTTTAACGCTTGTACACGCGGAAAAAAGCCTTTCTATAATTCAATGTCTAAAAGCAACTTGAAAAACTTAGCCACTGGCATTTTCGCAACTTTAATATGCACAGGTTGCAGGTCACTCCCGTCGTGAGCTGAATCGTTTCCTTCGATTCGCCTTCGAAGAGAGCCAGCTCGAGGACTCGCGGAAAGAAGAATAACCCGCGGGTCGGACTCCGCGGATCTGGGGCCGTGGCAATCAGTCAAGCCATGCAGGAGAAGAAACCGCTACTCACCGTCTATTGCGGGGACAGGTCTGCTGGCGTGGGAAGATGGGATCGGGCCAGTGCTGGGGCGAGGCCCCGGCGAGGGGCGGCGGCGGCGGGCTGGGGCCCGCGGCGCTCGAGCCCTCGGACTCGTAGCCGCTGCTCCCGCGCACCCAGAGGGCCTCGGGCCGGTCGTAGACGTGGCCCCCGGCGATCCGGTTGACCACGAGGTCGAGGACCGCCGCGTTCCGCATCACCTCGATCGCCCGCTCGAAGGGCAGGTCCGTCAGGCTCTGCCCGTTGCACCAGACGATTATGTCGCCGGCCTTGAGGCCCGCCGCCCGCGCCGGTCCGCCTTCCCTTGTGCCCTGGACAGAGACGCATACTTGTACGCCGAGCTCTTTGTTGCAATGTTATTCTCGCGATGAAGCGAGCCACGCATTCCTTCGAAGCCCGCCAGCTGAAGGATTTACTCTTTGCGTACTTAGCACCGCCAACAGAAAAACACTTATCACTCCGAATCGAGTGTGTTATTGTCACGAAGCAGGCTTTCTAACTACCGCTCAGCAAAGGATTTTTCGCTTAAAAGTGAAATCGGTATTATTAAGTTAAAGGCGTCGTCAGTCGTTCGGGTTCCATGCAGATCGTCAATCAAAAAGAACACGTATAATGAAAAAATAAGCTAATAAATCGGCTGGGATCTAGTTTAGATTTCTACTGGGAGACTCGTGTGATTTATCGCCGCCGTCGAATAAAATTTCACCTCACTGTCTTTTACCGAAGCTGTAGCTATAGATGCTCGCGTAAATTATGGGCGTCTAACACGACTCGGCCATTATCTACTTGGACGCACGCCCGCAAGGTGCACCCGAGGGAAATTCCCGCTCTCGTGGCAAACCTTTCAAAGTGGCAAAATAATATTCGGAGCATTCGAGGGTAGATACCTGGACGGTGAGTCCGGGGACGATGCCCTTGCACACGCCGCAACCGAGCCTGCCTTTCTCGCCCACGAGGATCCGGATCCTGATCTCGTTGCTGACAGCGTCGCCGTACTGAAGCTGCTGCTGCTGTTGCTGGACCATGTGCCACGTAACCGGATCGTTTGGATTACTAGAGAGATGAAAAGGACGTTTAAGTAATTGCTGTAGGGAGTAGGAATTAAGAGTGTGGTTGACAAACTTACTCTTTGACTGGTATCATGCCGACACCTGAGAATAAATGTTTTCATTAGTTATTGATACTGTATATACGGAATTATAAAGAACTCGACGGATTAACTGAAAATGGAACCTACTTCTGATTTTTAGGACGAGCACTTGCTGCGAACTGGCAAGTAGGGCAATCTCGTGATGTACAGCGTCTTCGACTGGGTAACCGTTTACACGAAGAATCTGATCTCCAACCTGGAATAAGAAATGGAAGTTGTTGAAATCATATATTTCGTAGGTGAATAGTTTAAAAGCTTTAATTTCTACAACAAAAAAACACTCAAAATATAGTTTGTTCATTTAACTCGTTGCATGTGTTTTCACAACGAGTGGGCATCGCACATTCAATTCATATGAAAAATTTGATTAAAATTTTTGGATTAACATTTTTTACGTATGATTTTTGCATAAAATTCACAAATGCGTTTACTTTTATATATATATTTTTTTTTTTTTGCAAATTACTCGATTTTTTCTGACTCTAGCAGTTAAACGGACATCGAACTCGATCTTAGCACCTACAAATGGACGTAGATCCGGCCAAATGCACAGACCAATTTTCTTTTGTGTATAACTACTGCTCTAATCGTTGACATTTAAACTCGGGATGATAATTTAAAAACAGCTCGAAAATTTGAAAAATACTCCGGAATTTTGTAGAAAGTCGCCGCAACGGCGCTTGACCGCAAACGAACAAAAGCAATTCGCTCACAAATGATAAAAGTAGAAAGCACTTTATAACGCGGAGATACTCCGCAAAAAGAAAGCCAAAACAGAGTGCGGGGCGATCTAGCAGACAGACAAAAAACACTCACCCTGAGGCCATTCCTGTGGGCCTCGCCGCCAGGCACGACGTCGCTGACGTAGAAGCCGGCCGCGTGCTCACGGCCGCCCCTCAGCGAGAAGCCGAAGCCCGACGCGACGCGCCGGCGCAGCTTCACGTTCCTCGTAACGCCGATGACGGCCATGCGGGCGCCGCCGCCGCCGCCAGCTCCAGCTCCGCCGCCCGCCATCCCCGAGGAACTCGAGGTGCACGCGCTCGAGGCGCTCGACGAACCGCCGGTCCTGCAAAAAATCAGATAACGGGCCTGTTAGTCCTGCTCGTAGGCCGTGTGCATGGGTCGAGGTGGGACCGGCTGGTATTCGGCTGCTTTCGCTGGATTAAGTCGCTCTGGAATTGTGGGGCATTCGCCGAATGCTATTCGTCTGCGCTTATCATTTAGAGCTATAATTCGTTCATTATCTGAACCGGAGCAAAGATTATACTTGGTCCTGTTTCTAATCGTCGATAGACTTATAATAGCCTGTTGCTAAAGCTTATAATACGAATCCCGCCAGTAAATAGAGATATTACGTAACGATTTTTACAAAACCTGCTGCTTGTCGTACAAGCAATGATTTCTAGCAACGCAAAAATAGTTATATATTGTCCTAATTAATGATGGCTATTATGTGACAATAATGGCAAATTGAATTAATCAGATATAGACATGCATGTTTAAGTATGTTTTTGAAATTTTATGTACGTGTAAAAATGTTAGTTTTATGTCTTTACTAGGTTTTTGTTAATTTACTTGGTATATAGTATTGTTAAGTTCGAGTCGCAATTGCATCCAGCGATGAAGAGTTTCGTAAAAAAGCTATTAAAGTCATAAAACTAAAAATATCTCAAAATGAATAATTAACAACAGTGCACACTTTAAAAGAAATAATATGTAAAAATTATTTGACATTAGTCAGCGTTCATAATGATATCTACAAAAAATGTTCCAGGCGCATAAAATAAATTTACCAAAGCTTTATTGCTTAACTTTGTACTAAATAGTGAGTTTCGAATGCACATGCTCGGGGCAAAAACATCTTATCCGGTGAATGCGCAAAGAGTGCGGCAAAAAGCCCAATGATGGTATAATTTTTCGCTTAGAAATAATAATTGTTTACGTTTTAGCGAAAGCCGAAAGGTAATTTAGAGAATGGCAGATATTACCAATCCAACTGCGGTATTTACCGTAAGTAAAACGAGAGAACTTTTCATTCCGGTGCGTTATTGCAACGAAAGTAAAGCGAGAGATCTGTTTGTGGGCAGGTCGCCTCACGGTTTCCTGGAAAATTTGCTGAAAGTGTGCATTACGATGCGGACAAGTGAAACACGTAAACACAACTCCCATTCTCTCTAATTTTTTCTCAGGGGAAAAAAATTTGAGATGGTGATGTTCAATTTTATAAATTGAGATAAATAATTTTGACAAGTCTATTATGTCGCAAGCTGCAAGAATTGTTCTAACGAATGTTGTGCTAAATTTAAATAGGTACTTTTACTCAAGCGAGTAAGCTTTTTAGTCTATTCATAAAATTAGTTGTCTTAGGTTAGATCATTTTTGTACATGCGAATAAGACCTAATTAGCACTAATTGAATGATATGTCACTGAACTACCATTTGCAGCACAAGTTAATTCAAATTAAAGCGTTAATGAATTGTTCCTAATTTATTCCACGTATACATTAACATGTAATTGAAATAAAATAACAATGGTTTATATGCAAATGATGGAATGCAACCTTGCTCAGTATAGAATAGTCTAGTCACAACTTTTGATTTGAATAATTATAAGCTAAGAATTATGGATATTATCGGCTGTTAATAAGATACTAACAAGGAGTGTAACTTGTTTGGTTCTTTGAGTTCAGTGTACCCTCACCATTCTTGGGAATATGAACGCTCAAGTTTTTTTATATATATTCTTGTAAAAAAGATTTTATGACTTCGTAGGATCTATACTGCAGGCGAGAGAAAACGACTTACATTTTTTTGTTTTTTACCTGCGACCACACAATATAATTTCGAATCTTACGTAACAAATGATGCACATTAAAAAATGCCATTAAATAAATGTCATATATAGATCACTTTTACATCGGGGGACCTTCACAGTGTCGGTAATTTGTACGAGTTGCATGCGCATTTTCTTGCTTACAGCCGCAGGAAAGCGAAGAAGATAGGAACAACGGACGCGATAAGCGGACGCACGTGAAATGGCACCCGCCTGCGGTCATTAGAAAATGGCGCGTTAGCAGTGCAAAGTGGGATGGGGAGGGCAAGGGAGGGAGAGCTACCAGCGTAGCAGATAAGACGCGCACTCGAGCACACGGGCATTATTACCCGGCGCGCGTTTCTCTTTCGTGCCGAGAGTTGCGAAATTGCGAGGAGCGTCGAGTGTCCCCTGCACTTGTCTCGTCCCCCGGACTGGAATGAGCGGAGATGAGTCTGGTGTTTTCACTTTCGAGAGGCCCCACCGAGCGGCGACACGGAGCGCGATGTGCTTTTTACAGGAAATCAAAAGGCAGCTCGCCGATGCACCGGAATTCATTGGAGGTTATTTATGCGCGTCGAGCGCGCGCAGGAGGAATTCCGGGAGTCTGAGCGTCCTATAAAACCCGCGGCACGGCCACCGAGCCATGGAGAACGATCCCCATTCTCGCAGCGAGTGACTCGGCGTTCCAGTGCGCCGCGCACGCGGCCCAACGGCCCGCGAGCCATGAAACCGGTAAAAAGCCGATTTGTATTGATGCACGGATTACAAGCCGCGAATTTTCAGAAAATTATACGCGCGGGCCTAAGTATGTCCCCTGGGCCTCGATTATCTCGCTGCGGTACCGTTGCGCCGGCCAGCCCCAAGCACAAGGCGTTTCCCCCCGGCGCGGAAGTGAATATTTCATGCGGTACCGCCTTTTTCGAGGCACAATCGCGATCGAGCGCACGCATTTGCTCGACGCTTGTGACCGGCATGCATTTTCGATTGTTCTCCGTTCAAGTATGCCTTTTGCGCGCGGCGGTTTAAATTGCCCACGAATTGTTCGTGAAGCTGTTCCGAGGCAATTGCAACTTGTTGCTTGTATCTATTTCGGTAAAATTACAATGACTCTGAAATCGGTATGAAACTTCAAGAATGGAGGACAAAAAGTAGTTTGCATCTGAAATCAATATTATATATTCGAGCGGCTAATTTATGTAACTTTAATAAATTTGTACAGAGCTTTAACGGGTTGGGTGAAAGCAAATCATAATATGTCATTCTCGCGGTAAGACGGAGAGCCAGCAAACAACTGTCGGGCTCTAAATTTTGTTTCGCTGTAAGTGAAGTGGTATTACGTCGCACTGAATTATCTCTCTTATCCGCCTATTCGTCTCGTCCCATTTTCTCGAGGGCACATGGACGCCTTGCAGTATCAATCTAACTCGGCTATCCTTTTTCCTTTACGATATAATTGAAAAGGCCGCAGGTACATGCAGGTGCGCGCACGTGTCGATTTATTGCGCAATCGCGGGGCCCGCGCGGCACGCGGCTTTATCAGCGGCGCTCGTCGTGGCACTTATCGCGACTCGCGCATTTCTCCGGCCGATCCGTCGATGCCGACCGCATATAGAGGAGTAAACGGCGGCTCCCCGCAATCGCTTGAGGATTAATTCACGCCGCGCGCAAGAGATGCGGCCCGCTTTTTTTTTCGCGGCGCCGCGTTGTTCGACACCTCCGTGCTCGTCCCCCCCGCAGCGCCCACGTAACTTAGAAGCCGTGGAACCGCGAGCGATAGCAGGCCTGGCGGTGGACGGAAGGAATGGCACCGACGGGCGCGCCGATCTTTCCCCCGAAGCGGGGCGCGCGAAGCCCTGTTGGCCGAGATCGCGCGCAGCGGAGTTGGCGCGCGCCGCGTACGTGTGTAATTGGCGGCCTGGCCGTAAGTGAATTGCGCACGCGCGTAAACAATTTATTGTGCAAAGGGTCGTAAAGCAGGTGATCGGCGGGCCGTGGGCTCCGGGGGTAGGAAAAAAACCGCCGGTTCATTCATATTTACGAGAGGTGGAAGCCCCGCGCGCGCACGTTAATTTCAAGAGCGGCGCAACGCGCGCTCTCGCCGGAGAAAAATGGGGCAGTAAAGCTCGGGCGCGCGGCGCTTGCGACACGTCACGGCGAAAGGAGGCACTCGAACGGTACAGCGGCCCTCGCCGCCAGGGGAATAATGGAAAGGGAACGAGGCGCCCATGCATATTCATGCCGAAATGCGCGGCCGCCGGCGGGGCTTCTCGGAACCGCGCCCGGGCCGCCCGGCGGATTCGCCCCGCGCGCGCACCGCCGCCGCGGATTATTTACGGGCGCGGCGAGAGGACGCCAAGGTCGGGATCGGCCCCCGCCCCGGTACCGTTACCCAAGCTCGGCAAGTGCGCGCGCTCCAGATACCGGGCGGCAGCGCCCGGGATTCTCCCCGTCTAATCGGCCCCCGCGAGCCGCGCGCACAGCCCGAGTCCCGAGTCCCGAGTCTCGAGGGAAACCATTCGGCAGAGCTGCATACCTGCGCTGCCCGCGGCTCAATATATATCTCGCCACTTTATTGCCAATTAAAATAATCGCTGCCGATCGCGCTTTAATGCTCGGCGCTAACTTGATTCTCGAGGTTTTTTAGCTTCGGAGCAGCCTTGCACCGCGGGCTAGATGCTGGGCTTTTTCAGTGACTTTAAGTTCCGTATAAAGAGTCGTAAAGCTCTGGATTCGCAGAGGTCTTTGCTAGAACCATAGGTTTGACGCTGTTTGCCGCGAAAATCATAACATTGTTCACTCCTAGTGAGAAGTGTGTTAGGAATTACGCAGTTGCTTTTTAGCGCGGCTAATGGACTGAACCGTATCGCGTTTTAACAGCTAACTGCATAGTAAACGGATCGGTTTAGAAGCTTTGAGAGTCCCCAGTTGCAAGCTAGTTTCATCTTAATGCGAAAACCGTTCCAATGACTTCACACGGCTGTGTTCGAGGAAAATGTTGTAATGCTGCAATATTATGATTCGCCGATGCTAAATTTAATAAAGGGTTATTGAAAAGGCATTTCTCGATGTTTAATGGCGAGTAATTTCATTTCAATTTCTATCGAGAGTAATGACTCGTGAAATACATATTTTATTTCAGATGCGAGATAATTAGTTGGGTTAATTAATCATTAATTATTTTTATAATACGATGAGACGTCTCTATATACGGTTCAAGGTATGATTATCTAACAAGTAAATATGATGTACAAGATCTATTTTTTGTTCAAAGTACGATTAATTTTTCACCAACTAATTGAATTTGGAAATTCTGTGGAAGGCAAGTTCGAAAGTGATTAATTCCAGTAATTTCCTTTCGCGTTACTCAAACTAGTTCAGTGATATTACGAAGCTATCCGAATAATATAAATTTGCATAAATATTAACCGGAATAAACGACACTAATAACCTGTACATTTTTTATGATCTGTTACAGGAAACTCTCGTGTCATTTATTCAGATCAGAGATGCAGGTGATTACTTGTTTGAAACTTTCGAAATTTCGAATTTATATTTATTTTCTTGTACGAGAACCTATACATAATAAAATATTCACACATTACATGATGTTGTTTAATAATTAATAAATTAAAATCAATCTGGACCCTTTATCTAAGGCAATTATGCAGCTGCGACTAGAAATGTTATCCGACTCGAATAATGTACGACGTTTGATTGCGCTTCGTTACAAAACGAAGCGTTACGACCGGGAATCTCCCTCTTCTCGTGTCGGGGCCATTAGTCGGGTACAGGTGACTTCTCCATTCCCACTCGCCTTGTTAGCATCAAGCTTGATTATGTCGTCCCCGTTCTCCGAATCTCGCGGCCTTTTATCCAATTATCTAACGAGTGATTACTTCCGAGTAGGGCGATAACGAACCGCGTGCATCCTCTGATTGTGGGTAGAATGTTTATCACGCGGGGCCATCTTGCGGGCGCTTCTATAAGCCGGCGGTAGCCCCAAGATGCTGTTGAGCATCCACGAAGATTGTCATTTGCATTGAGCCTTTGGTGTGTATTTATACACGGGGGCGCCGCGAGAATGTGCGCGCGGTTTGTCTAGCTCGTATTACGCAACAGCTTCGCTACGGTACCGCTTGGGAAATCGGCGCACTTAAACGGATAATAAACTAAAAAGTATGGATGGGATTGAAAAAGTGCGGTGGAACGCGCGGATATTATGGCCGTTTGCCAATCGCGTGATTTGCATTGAACGCGGAGATGTGGAGCCGCTGGACAGCTGATTAGTTTACACTTTCTAGACGCAGACTCGGGCGAATCCGACGAAATGGCTATGAAATGGCGGCGCCGCGCGGCCCACGTGGGTATCATGTATTGTCCGTCCGGCCGTATGATTGATGCACGTTCCCAAACTAAAGGCACTTAAGGCGCGTCCGCGGCTTTCTCCGAGCTGCCGATCTTTGGGTTCAAGCTCGGCACATTCATCAGTGAGAGAAATTCTCCAGTTTTTACCACGGTAGGAACGATCGCTATTGGACCGTTTTTTGGATCATAATGCACAATCGCCAATGATTATATGGTCAGCGTATGAATAATGAAAAAGAAATTGACTCGGTGACCATTTTGGTAGCTAAACTTGCTTTGTGTTTTTATTATCTTTTATAGGTCCTCTATATACCTGTCTGATCTAACAATCATTGAAACCTAACACAATGTTCACAGTGGCCAGTCGAGCAAGAAAGGAGTAGCTAATATATAACTATTAGGCTTTGTACTTGATTATTACGCATTGGAAGGTATTAAATATTGCACAGGTCGTTTACTCAAACAACGTGTCATTCATCGTGACACTTATTGCTGTTATTGCCGCTCGAACGCGATATCTTACTCAAGCGATTAACTAAAACAGGGCGTTTGCCTTTGATTACCGTATGGAAAAAGGAGCCATCGCACAACAAAGCGAGCGTGAAAAGGAAAGAGTCAGCGGGGGATTCCACGCGGCTCGGCGGCGCGGCGTCGACGTTGGGATTTCCGGCACGTTGGTGTTACACTGCGCGCCGTTACGACAAATGTCGGGCGCGCGTCTTTAATGCACAAGCGTGTAACACGTGTACATTCATCGCGCGTGCAAAGCCGTCCTGTTATACTCTCGCGCACGCGAGGAGAATGAGGAAAAGGCGGCCGCGAGAGGCTAATTGCGCAAGCGATGCACCGCCGGGAGTCGCCTTGCCTTTCCTCGTAGGCACCCAATGAGTTATTTATGGGGCTGTGTCACCTCGAGGTGGGCGGAATGCGCGCCGATTTTCGTGCCTCGGTCGGCTCGGACGCTGCCTTCGGCGATCGGTTCATGTTGGGTTGCGAGTTCGGGTGCGAGGCAGTGACAGATCGGCGCTGAAGCGACGAGTGCGCTTTCCTTCCAAAATCTCGAGTGGAAATCAGACGATGCCAAGTCAAAACTAGCCATGCACGGCTCTGTAAGGATATCGAGTTCGGCATTTACACTGTGCTCGGCCGCAGCGAACAATTCAATCTTCGGGTTTAACGAGTGGAACAGCTGCGGTACAAATGTCTGTCCATCATCAGCGCTTTATATACCTTATGATTTGATTACACAATGACAAGAAAAAGAAAGTGGAATAATTAATCACTTAGCGATAAGTCACAAGGCTTGTATTCTTTTACGACTTTCTTTCCGCTCAAGTGACTGTATTACCAGAACCGTTTATAATGGTTCGGTAGCTCGCAATGGTGCACCGGCATTTTTATCACCGAATAAGCCAAGTTTTTTGCATGCGCGTTACCCAATGGGCCAAGAAAGTTATTATTCAATTCCTCCTGTTTGTCTATGCGATACATCATGTCCGGCGAGTCGTTGAATCGTTTTGGGCCGCCGAGCGCCCGAACCAAAGGAGATGAGTTGATCGGAATAATTTGATAACTGCGGCCAGCCGCGGATAACAGCTGTGCCGTCGGTCGAGCGGTCCAGGGCGAGCGAGCGAGCGCCTCGGTGATCCCGAGGCCATGATCGGATGACGCGCAGCATCCCGATCAGTGGGCCACGGGTCGCCGGCGCGCACTTTGTAATTATTGTCACCGCACCGCGGAGGAATTCCCCGGTGAGTTATCGCCCCGCGTGACCGCCGACGCGCGCCGTAAAGCCGCCCGCCGAGATTAATGGGAGGCTGCTTGTGTTTATCATAAAAAGCAGTTTCATAAATTTCGCCGCGCGGCCGGGTTGTTAAGCTCCCCTGTGCCCGATACTTTTTTACCGTATTTGTATAACCACATGCGTTTTTTTCCATCGATTATTTATGCGCATTCTTCGAGCTTTCACAGCCGCGCTCGCGATCTGCGCAGTGGCGCGCGCGTAACACCGGGCCCTCGTGACGGCTTTTTAGAAGAGCCGTTCAACGCCGCCACCGCGCCCTCGGCGCTAAGCAAACTCTCGGCGGCGCAGTCGACGTTGCTCCACTGAACTCCCGCGGCCGATAAGTCCCGCGAGCGTCGCGCGCGCTTGCGTCAGAGTCCGCCGGCCCGTGACTCAGCCGCCGTCGGTCTGCCAACGTTTCAATTAGCGAATCGGTGCCCGGGCGCCGCCCGGTTCCCCGTAAAACCGGCCCAAAACCGGCAAGCTTAAGCCGCGCGGACGTGCGCAGCGCGGGTCGTTCACCCCGGGCGAGTGTCACGCGCGGTCGCCTCACGAAAATCAGGGTCGGCCGTGAAAGTGAATCTCCCGCCGGCCGCCCTTTGTCGCCCCCCCCCCCGGCCCTGGCCTGATTTCCGGGCTGCTCGGGAGCCGAGGGCCGGCCCAGACGGTTTAACGAGTTGTAACAGCTCGGGGTAGAAAGTCCGCAGTTTTCGCCGCCGCCAATGTACGGGGATCGTTATCCCGATTTTTATTTATCAAGTGTAATACGATCGATTGATAATCGCTGGCTGTGTATTGTATAGATTATCGTAACATTGGGACATATTCAAAAAGCGTTTATTTGTGTGGCGATTTACCGCCAAAGCTGGCCCGAGCTTGGGCAAGCAAAATTCTGCTATTTAAGTTTTATAGTTGGAAAATGAGGGGAAATTATTTTGATTTGTCGATGCAAAGTTCGTGAGAAAAAGTGTGCCAAGCAATGAACGCGCGGCGCATGCAACCCGCGCATACACTAATCCGCGTGTCCGAAAAGATCTAAAGAGAGGAGAAAAAAGCCTGGGAATAACTGCCCTCAAATTTTTTGTATAATACATAATTAAACGGAAAGAGTTTATAAAAGTTAATGCAAGACCTTCGTAGGTTAATGTAACAAGTAAATGGCCCCGCTTATTTTAATTTATCGACAAGTTTACGCATTCTTGAATACCTCGCGATCGTAAATGATTTTCGAGCAGAAATTTAATGGAGCATGAAAAATTTATACATATATATATATATATGTATATATATATTATATGTAGTAATATTTAGTTACGAATTTGAGGAATTGCATTCTGCGCCGCTTCTCAATGAGACAAGCGCGCCGATTTACGGTCAGTTAAACGCTTTTTAAATTATACTCCGCGGCAGAGTTTCAGTGAAATCATTCTAATACAACTCACTCAAAGATTTGCAATCAATATATCACAATAACAACAATTACCAGCTCGCGCTTTTTCCCCCCGCTCATATAATGACAACGCGCAACGATAACTCGTGCGCGCGGAACACGTCATCACCATAAAATGTTGAGAGGATATAGTTAAACGTTTCGTAAAATTTACAGGCGGTGTCAAGCGTAATTTATTTCGGTGCTGGACTCTTGCGTCCCCATACGCGTCTCGGACTATGCAGTTCGAAAAACTTCCATTATCCTTTAGCGAGGCTCTAATTAAAATTCGGCTGAAATTTCGACCGTTTAATTATTCCAATGAGATAAGAATTGCCCCATCTCTCTATTATTATCTGCGCGCGTTTAGGCAGCTCACGGCTCGCGCGCCCCTTTGCCCGATCCTTTTTGACAATCGATTTATCGCAGGCGTGCGCGAGATCGACAGCTGCCTGGGTTGCCTATGCTAATAGATACAAATTTTCACGAGCCGTAATGATAGATCGGGCCAAGCCGTTTCAATCGTTTGCCACACAAGCATATCCCTGCACCTTTTTTCTCTCCCCCCGATAATTCCCCACAGGTTAATAGTAACTATGCGAGTTTACGCGGCAAGAATTACAGGAGCGCGTCCGTGCGATAAAAGTCTCACTAATCGGCCGGCATAGTTATTCTCAATAATAACAATATAATGGCGATGATTGGGAACGAGATAATGGCGGCTTTTAATTACCCTAATGAGCTCCGTATAAGCTAGTCGATAATTCGCCGCGTAACAGCGAAGGCAGGTCGCGGGGAAGCTCACGGGAGCCGCGCACAATGGCCTGTAATTGGTCTCGAGCCCGAGCCACGGGAGGATGCCTCGAAAATCGCGCAGACTTTCATCGATGCGGCTCCTAACCTCAAAACGCCGCGGGGATCGCGCTTTCCCCTCCCTCGGTCGTCGGCTGCCGGCCTGCCGCGTTAGCTCGGTACCTTTCTCCAATAAAATCGCGGCGCGTAAACGTTTTCTCCATTACGCGCGTCTTGTTACGTGCGGCGAGGTATTGTCGCGGCCGGCGGCCGACGAGGAAGTGTCCGCGGGGAAAATTGCCTCCCCTCCGAAAGTTTGCATACTCTCTCTCTCTCTTGCCTGTTGTTGCTTTGCTTCTTGGTTCCGATACCAGTCCGGGAATGCACGGCGTTTTGCCTTTTGCAACGCACCGCGCACTTTTACCCTAATTATTTTAAACGCCCGCGATTTACGGCGCTCCTCCTACGAGCCACAAAAAATCGGTTACGTCACGGAGCGCGAGGGGGTCGCTCCCTCCCCACCACTTGCCCTCCCCCTTTTTTCGGGGTCCAACGTCATAATTCCCGTCGAAATAAATTCGGAGCGAGGGGATCGTTAAGTCCGGCTGCGGAACTTTTAAGCGACGAGGGCAAAAAAACAATAGTCGCAATGGCGAAACGCTCGAGTGGAGCAAGCGAGCGGTACCGATTTCGAACTTGCACCGAGCTTTGGAAAATCCGCTCCGCTGCGTAGAAAAGTCCCATGAAACGAAAATATACACCCGACTCGAATGTGTATGCCCTTGCGAGCGCACCGGAAGGACTTGTCCATTTTCTTGCCTTTTACAAAAGGAGTATTTTTTACTCTTTTAACGGCCTCACGAACAGCCGATCTATTCTCGTGGGGTAAATTTAGTCGACGGTGTATTGCTGGGATTTTTCAATCGGCCGATCAAACAGAGGTTGCACAAACTTGATCTCCCTATGAGTTATCGCCACTTGTCCCGCTCTTCCGCGTGCGGCGGCGTATTGTTGTGCGCCTCGTAAAATCGGCGCATTTCTCCCCGCTGTACACACATTACGATCGTTAAAAGTATGCTCGCGCGCCCGCAGCCCGAGATTTCTCCGAGGAAAGTCGATCGACGCACCCGATCAGCCGTAGTTTTATCTCGCGCCCGGGCGAGAAGAAAATCGAGAGCGCAAGCCGATTTATTGACAGGACCGGCGGACGCGGCAGTATCCGCGGCACCGTCGTGCGCACGCGCGTTTCTTCCCGGGAGACAAAAAAGCCGACGATAAAGTTAATAACCGGAGGAATGCGCGCGCGATACTAAACCGGAGAAACTCGGTGGCGACGTGTGGATTTTCACTTTTCTTCTGCAAGCCGCGAGCGCTGCCTCCGATTTTTCTTTATGGCCGTTGGGCTATTGGCTCTGCGCGCCCGGAAAAAACGAGATCGAAATCATCGTCGATTTTGCCCGAGTTTCTACTCGATCTCAGGGATACGCCAATTCGAGAAATCGACCCGCCCGATTACTCGCTTTGAATGCACTCGGACGTTTCCTCATTTTTGAGCACCTGCCTACACTATAAAGCTCTTTTTTATGCTGATCCGCGGCAGGAAAAGTGCGGAAACTACAGGCCGCCCGGCTTGAATTACTTTCCGTGTAAACACTGTTTGACACCGGGGCCATTGCATTTGTGCACCCGAGTTTATTAACCCGAAATTCGTTTTTCAATGTTACGAAAGAATGGACTAACGATTCTTCAACTTCAGGCCCCGACAATTAGCCTGCGTTTAGCCGCGTTACATGATCAAATTGTTCACGCTTCGTTAGGCTTGCTCGTAGCGGAAACTACCGAAACTGCGTATTTGCTTAACTTTCGAGCAGGCCTAAGTCCGCGGATTCCTGCGGACCGGGAATGGGAGAAGCAGCGCTCGGGTTACTCTCGGATACGGTGGCATGACAAAAAAACGTTTCCCGGGCGATCGTGCGTGGAGGGAAGAAACGCAGGCGTCGACTCATCCGTGACTCGGATTAGAAATCGATCCCCTCGCGGGACCCGTGAAGAAATAATTAGCTCGAGTGCGTTACTTTTAAGATGGCTTTACAGTGTACAATGTCATCGTGGGATTATCTTTGGACACCTGCTGAGTCGCTGTACTATATTTGACTTTGATTAACGCGTAGGGAACAATGATTGAATTCCATTCTACCGGCGATGTGTAATTTTATCCAAGTGTACAGTGTACAATCGGTTATTATATCAACGGTATACGGCTATAACTACCGGGGTCATAAAAAGCCAGTTGATTTCGTGGAACGAGTGTCGCGTAGAAAAAAGATAGTCCCTTTGAAAAGCGATCAGCTGGTTGCGCAACGAGAAACATCTCAAAAATAGAACGCGGGCGCAAGCTGTGGTCGCGGATGGATTGAGAGTCTTTCGCCGAATCGGGCACTAAAAGAGTGATCGCGCTCATCGACGTAAAAACGGAGACGGTTTAATAACGAAATAGTCGATTAGCTTTACAGTCCAATTTGCCTAGCGGCCGCGGCGGCGCGCGCCCAAACCTCCATTCCGAAGCGCGGACTTTACGGCGACAATAAACTTGACGCGCGGACTCCTGCAGGCCGTTGCCCGACCTCGGAATCGCCCGGCGATTGCTCTCGGCGGTGTCGTAACGGAAAAAAAGCCGCGATCGGCGCGTCGCGAGAACAAAGGCCAAGTGTCCGCGAGGGCGACAGGCATCGACCGCGCGCCTGCTGAGGTGGTTCCTTTCGAAACGCCAAAACCGCAGATCGTTTTTAAAAAATTTCGCAATGTCCTTCACGTTTTGAGCCATATTTCGAATCTTGCCCAGTTTGGATTGTCGAACTAGGTGTTTTCAAAATAGTTTAAAAGGGCGTATTTTTACACGTGGCCTTATGAAAATCATGGAATTAAAAAGCAATGGTCTTTTACTCCAGATAGTGAAGTGATTCTTCGATAAGATGTTTCTAATAAAAGATATTTTTGTATCATAGCGTACAATAGTAAATTTTCGTAGACTTTCTAATGGTGTTTAAATAAGTTTAAATAAGTATAACAATTTCAAGTAAAACAGGATATAACAAGATAACAGTAAAAATGTAAAAATGATGTATTTTTATGGGTTTTCTCGTATATCTATATTAAGCGACTTATAAGTACTTGTCTATATAAGCAAAATTTTACGCTTTATATATAAATTTTTTATCGACCATGCAAGATGTCCAATTTGTTAAAAAAATTGTTGTACATTAATAATTTTTATTTGTGATAATAAAAGAACTTATATCTCTTTTTGTCTGTTTTATAGACACAATATTCTATAAATACACTCTATGAAACGTTATAATAATTTTCACTAAACTGTTTAGTAAACTAACGACATACTGGTCAATAAAATAAAAATTACATCCATGTTCTTTCTAGTAAAAAAGTGTGTCATTAGCTTAGTAAAAATTACTATATTATATAGCTATTTTTACTATAAACAATAAAGTATAGTAATTTTTATTAATAGATCAGCTTTTAATCAGTTTACTAGACAATATATCAAAAATTACTGTAATCTTTCCCTAAAAATGGCTGTTATACTTTGTAGTAAGCTGGTAATACATTCAATAAAGTACGCAAATAAGTACATGTTATTATATAGAACCGTTTACAAAAAATATGGAAAAATTTGAAAAACTATAATTACAATTATTACTGTAATATTTGACAATTTGTTTCGATTTGCGTGTATATCGCCCATTATTACCATACCAAAGTCCTAGCTATAAATTTCTAACTAAATTTTTTGAAATGTATAATATAGGGGTAAGTGAGTGTTTATGTAGAATTATAGTTTTATTTTGGAAATGAAATAAAATCTTAATTGAAGGCATGATCTTTGAATCATAAGGAATGCAGGTTTGTGCTAATAATTTGAATTCTATCAAGCTAAATGCTGAATTTTAACATTAGACATTGCAGTTTTTCATTATCATTCACTTAAGAATTTTAAAATAATGAATGAAATATAAAGTATGTACGTATATGTTTACTCTCTTTCAAGATTTTGGGCCATTTCGAGGGCCATTTCCAAATTAATACTGGAAATGGTGTGTCTATACAGTAACAATCAGCGTTATATATTAAGCCTACTTATTACTGTTTTAGATTGAGGATGCCCTTTGGAGCGTCCTAATAATCAACACGCTGATGAAAAGTCTCACTTGGTTGGTTCATTAAACTCGGCAAGTTCGGTATGCAGCGATCGGGGGCTCCTAGCTTCCGCGTCTCGGAAGCGGAGCCGCGCCCCGGTGGAGCGCCGTCCTCGAGGTCCGCTCAAGGCCGGCTCGGTCCGCGGCGCTCGCATCCTTTCTCGATTAAAGCGCAGACTGGGTTAGCCGCGCGTTCTCTTATGTGTGTCAGGGGGTCACTGACTCCTCGGCGTTTCTCGGCGGCGCGCCGTAGCGCCGCCGCCGCTGCCGGATTCGGCGCCGACGGGCCGGGAAAGCCGCGCGCGCCGCTTCCGCAAACTGTGGAAAAATATGGCGCCCACCCGGATTTTTGCGCGGCTGGCGCGCGCTTTGGCAAGCGCTATTAGCCACGGGCGCACTTTTTCGCAAATTTTCACGATGTTTGCCCGGTTTTCTAGGAAACGAAATAAAAGCCAGGTCGGCCGAGCCGCGCTCAAAAAATCCTTCCTGTGCCCCAGCTATCGTTTATTATAAATCGTGCGCGTGCGAAGGTCTATTATGAGCCAGCTGCGAGCTAAACCTTCGGTTTCTCAAATCGACCGTTCCCAAAGAGAGAAAATTCGCGGAAACAAGAGCGAACGGACATTGCAATTTTTAATCCTATTCCTGGCTCGACTGCTATTTCTTTGCCTTTCGTACTTTCCAGATCGAGGGCCGAAAATAATCCTAATTTGCTCTATGCTTTGTATCTTAGTTTTACAAAAACACCGCGGTACAAATGTCTTCGTGTTTTTCTCCTTGGGAATTTCAGCAGTCTAAATTTAATACGATTTTCCTATATTTATGCAGTCTACGTGCATGACGGAACATTTTATTGGTTCAAAACCGCAGAAAACCCATTCAACTGCCTATAGGTATAATTAATCGAAATTTTCAAGAGGGTTAAATTTGTACAGCAGTGGGAATGCAATTGATTTCCACTTCGCAATCCGTCCTATTACGATAAGATAATTGGATCAAGCCGATAGTCGAGGGCATTTTTAATATGGAAATTTCTGAAAATTACTGCGCGTTAGAGTACATTTATGTCTACTTTTACTGCACTCTCGTTGCAACGTATGTAGTTTATGATAATTGCTAATGCACATTAATGAAATCGTGGAAGCAGCTATCAATTCCGAAGGATTTCCATGTTTTGTTGCAGACACACAGTGAGAAACTCTTTCGCTAACCCGCATGACTGTTTCACCAGTAAAAATTGTGCGTGTAAAAACTTGAGAAACCGATTTACGACAAAGAGCCGCAGCGATAATTAATCCAATCGATTTCACGACCGAAAGGCAGTTTCTCCAATTGCAAGTTTTCTAGGTTGCCAGAATACCCAAATGATCGATCTGCAGTCCGAGATTGGAAGCAGCCTAACCGAGCGCCCTCCGAAAAAAGGCTCGTCAGCTATTCAGCCCGCAAATTAGATGTAAACGCTAACGGCAGTTCACGTTTTGCCGCGGCGTTCAATTTTTGTGAAGGGAAAAGCTCCGGCATACAAGAGGAGGAAAAGAAGGCGCGGCTCTAGGCCAGTGAAAAAAGTAACGGGGCAATCAGAGGCGGAGAGCCATCGACAGGGCGGCCGAGGCGACCGGTTCTCTCCCCGCGAGAGACGCGGGAGATAACGCGTGATAGCGAGGGCCGATCCCGTTGGCGGCTGGAGCGCGGGCGCGGGCTTTGTTCCCGCGCGCGGCCCCTTTCCGCGGGCATTATCATGCGAGTCGCGCGCGCCTCTTTGTCTGGAGCGTCGCGCGGCCGGGGATGGGCCGGCAGGTATGCAGGTATGGCTATTGGGCGCCCGCGGCGTGCGAGCGGGGACAGCTCGGCTTCGACAATTCCCACTCGGTCCCCGCGTAAATCACGGCTTTTTACGGAGGATCGCGGGCCGGAGGAAGTGAAAGCTTCCCAAGGTAGCTTGGCAACGCCCGCGAGATCCGATTGACTTTTCAAAATGAATGCTTCATTGTGCGCTCTACATTCGAGTGGGCTGCTTTGCGTTCCCAACGGCACGTAACGACTGGCGCGTCCTCCGCTGCGGGTCTGCCCGCGTGATCGTTAGCTCGCGGGAGGCCGGTCGGGCCCAGCGCCGGGAGCGTATCAATCGGCGGCCCTCGGACGTAAATCCAGCGCGACGGGCGGGCCCTAATTAGCGCGGCTCCTACACGCTTGACTCCATTGTCCTCTAAAGGCGCATCCGCGCCGCCCGCGGCGACTGGGAAAGGAGATCCGCGCGCGCATCCGGCCGGAGTCCATTTTCGCGCTTCCGCCGGGGCCATTAGTGGCCGCGCCGGCGCTTCTTGCCCGCGGCTCCCGGGAAGCGCCGAGTCGCCGGTGCGTTGAACCGGCGCGCGCTCCCGATTTTTCGAGCGATCGGCGCACAACCGTTGCACCGGCCACGCTGGCTTTTTTACCCCCAATTGCCGGGCTCCCGCGGCTCTTAACGGGACCTAGGCGGCATTCCGAGGCCCGCGCCCCCGGACAAAAGAATTCTCCTCGCCCGCTCCGCGAAAAAATACCCCGCGGCTTTTTCCCCGATTTTTCCGGCCCGGAATCTGGAGCGCCGAGTGGCTCGCTCGGGTGGAGCCAGATCGGTAAGGGGATCGGGCCCGGGACCCGCTCGCCGCATAAACACCCGACTCCACTTCGATAATCTGCCCTACTTCATTTGCACTAAATGGATAAATCCAACTGGGGCTTGCCAGATCGCTGCCTTCCATTTAGAGAGCTTGCTACGTGAGATAGGCCAGATTTATTTCTTCGCTGGTGTTGAAAATATCACTGGAAATTCAAATACACAAAATAATAATCCTAAAAATAGCTTTGAAACCAATGGAACTCATTTAGCGAGCGAAAGTTCTCCTGGCTTTCGAATGTAGTTTTTTCACGATGTTTACCGCAAATGTATAATATATTCCTTAATATATTGAACAAATATTCACAAGCAATTAATATGCATATTGATTGTCAATAAAATTCTCTTACACTTTTCTAAACAAATTCAATAAGACAATTAACGAATGAATGTAGATTACTGTACTTATATGTAATAGAAGAATATTAGATAACGTGTTTATTTAAGAATTTATTTTTCTAAATAGAAAAAAACTAGCTATACAATGATACGTCAATAAAGTTATGTGGTAACTGTTTTCGTTAGTTTCTTACTAATATATAAGAAAATATTGAGTAAAGACCATTCTATTTTTACTTACCTATAATGTACTTTATCTAAATTCGTTAACTGTTTGATTGATACGAATCTTTCTATAAGTGCATGCAATAATATAATAGATAGTGTATTCGCTATGTGTTAAAATTGTATTATGCTTTTCGTTATAGAAAATGAAAATCTTAAAAACTGAAGGTAACATTAAAATCTACCAGGCCTCATTACATAAAACCAATAAATTAAAGTAACGTTATGTACATTGGTGTCCACAATAGTCTAAACTGTAAAAGTAGAGAAATAATGGCGTTGGGTGGACATAAAACAAAGTCAATTACTTATACATACATAGGAGTCAACCTCCGAAAACCTAGCGGCTAACTGCCACTCGATAGCAGGCTATAACGATGAAAGAGATATAGCGCATATACGGCAGACGGTTGTTCCAAGTATATGTGTACTTCGATTTAATGGCTTGGCTAGACTCGCGTCAGGAAAATCCATCGATACACCCTTCAATCGGCTGACATTAAATAAATCAATGAACTTTTATTCTGTATCGGCCGGTCAATCAGTGCCGGTGCACTGATTAATAATCGCAGCTGTGCGCGGCACGCGTTATTTAAATCGGTGACTGTTCACCGCGACGATCGGTAGTTGCGTTCGCCCGATACTCATTAAGTGAGTACAATTGCTTATGCTGTACAAAGTGACCGCTGTCGATCGGCCGGTTACACGAGTGATCGCTGACCGTTAATCAAAGCCGGCTCTCGATAGGCCCATCCTTTCGTAACGAGCCGTAAAAAAGCCAGTCAGTGGCGGTTCTCGTGCAGGTGCAGCCAGACTCAAGTCCAGCACCCCGGCCGCAACAAAGAGAATCAAACATCTCAATCGCGGGAAAAGTCGGTGGCGTTTCCGCGTTATTAAATAAGAAGCGGCTCCCGGAGCGCAGGATTGCGCAACCGGTTGCGGGCAAAAGCTCGCGGGCGCCGATTGATTCCGTGGCTCCTCGCGGTCCCGGCTAATCGGCGAGAAATCGGCGCCGCAGGGAACGCGCAATTAGAATTGCCAGGCCGGCTCGTTAGGGGGAGTAGTCGCGAGTTACCGCGCGCCTATGTAACTCTGCCGATTTTTTGCGCTGCGGCCTGCAGAGCTCGGGAAAGGAGCCGCGTCCTCCCGTACGTTTTATGATGCGCATGCGCCAAGATGGACAAGCCGGCTTCAGTAGGAATCTAAAAGTTCCCGCGAAGGAACTCCACAACAATGTACACCTGCTGTTCTTTGTTGGAAGCTCGACCGAGGAGTGGGTAAAAAGCTAGCCTTTGCCGGGTTTAACAAGCTGTTGTTAGATTGGACATCTTCTATCAGGTGAAGTGGCGGAAGTTTGTCGGCCGATTTGTACAGTCTGACTGGAAAAAACCTTGCGGAATGCTTGATCGGTATTGGATTACAAATTGATTTATCGCTGACTAATTATTTCCTCATAATTGCAGTGGCGATATGTATTCGTGACGGTTAAACGACTAAAAAGTTTCGGCGATGGATTTCTTCCTTCGGACATATCTCGCATCATTTGACTATTATGTAATTATGTATAAGCTAGGCGTTAGAGCAGAGCCACACAGGAAACTGGTAGCCGGGTGCAGCTCAAGCTGGTCAGCCGAGCGGGATCTGGTTCTGCGGGAAGTGAAGATCCCGCGGGTAGTCGGTAGCAGTCGATCTGGGTAGGCCTGAACAACGGCTCGGAGGCTAGGCGAGGATCGACGATCGAGGCGGGCCGAGTCACCGGCGCGGATGATCGCGCGCTAGTCCCGGTGGCGTTGCGTCAGCCGCGCAGACTCTCCCTTTCTCACACTCGCGTCTTCGGCAAACTCCCTGTTTACATAATAAATAGCGCGGTTATTGTCGGCGACGCGCGCCTCGAGAGCCACGACGCACAAAGATCGCGTGGGATCGGCACGGCCTTCCCCGATCCTGGGTCCGCACCCGGACCAATTAGCCGCCCGGGGTCGACGGCCCCGGCCTTGAGCTGTCGCCCCCGCGGCGCATCTCGCGGAGCTGGACCGAGCGACACCCGCTTCGGGGAAGCTGTGCCCCACAAGAAGCCTTGTTTACAGTTGGGACTACGGAGCGTGGCGAGGAATCCGCGCAGTCTCGCGAAAAACCCGGGAGCCGGGGGCATTATCGCGAGGCGCGTCATCCGGCCGATCGGCCCAACGGAACCTGTCGGAAAGGCTCGCACCGATCGTCCGCCGATTATTAATCTTCCAATGACAGCCGCGTATACGCTAGCCGCGCGCGGGAGGAGTCATTAGCACGCGGCCACGCGTTTCTCACGTTTCCCCCCGTGGCCGTTTGATTTCACGAGTTCTCGCGGGGAACGTCGCCGAGTGTACACATGCGGCTCTGCGTGAAAGGCGACATTTCACAAGGGGCCGAGTGTCTTTTTGTGCGAAAATTTTGAATCTCAATTTCCAGGTTAGGGTCGCGCGGCGCGCTGGCGCCTATTGTTCCCCGGGCGCGCCATTTTTCCCAGATGCGGGAACCTAATGGGAAACCCGGCTCTCTCGCAACGACACCGGCGCTTCGTTGCGCAGTTAGGCCTTTGATGTCGCCTTAATTGCCGTTAACAATTACTTACTTCGCCCGTTACGCGCTTTTTCACAGCGCGGGGCCCTTTTTTATCGAAGCGAAGCGGCGCGGGAGCTGAATCTGATGAGCAAACAACCGGCAACCGATTCTTTCTCACATCGTACGTTATACCCTCGCTCGACAGATGTATTTATTTATAAATTATCGACGCCGCTTCACTTTGAGAGGGATAGGAGAACTTGTGCAACTCAATCGCGTTCCTTATTGCACTCGCAATAGAATTAGGTAGCGAGTCGTAACTTTTATACGTGTACCGATCTGTTGTCAAGGTACTCGTATTAGTCGCTTCACCCACGGCAATTATCCCGTCGCGCACTGTAATATTTTGGCACGTGACTTTAAAGGATCTAGTTTACTATCCGACCGGCTCACAGGGGGAAAGTGAGTTTTTCTATTGGCGAGTTCGTATAATTACATTAGGGGGGGGGGCGTATCATGAGCATTGCGACACGACTAGTTATAATTGCGCACGACGCGCTTGTTAATTTTGGAGACTATAAAAAGCCTCCGTGGGTCCGCGTGTCGATAAAAAAGACTGCGATGTATTTTATGCAAGGTGGCCTATTGCCCACGAGCAGCCGCTGGCACTCGTCGTCGACAGAGAAATCCAACGGTGCTCGTCCCGCGTTGCGTCATTGAGACGTCAGGGGGTCGCGATAGCCGGCGTTCGTGCTCACGTAACTCCCGCGGCAGATTTATCATTGTAGTATCGCGCAAGCGCGTCATTGACCGGTCGATCGAAAATCACCGGGGATCCGATCGGCCCGCGATTGCCCGCGACCGACGTCCAGGCGCGAAGCCGTCGCGCGGGCAGTGCGACCGGCCGCGCCGTGGCGAGACGCGAATCGGTTGACGGCGGACAGGTGCGCGCCGCCTGCACCCCGCGACGGCTCATTAGCGTGCGAGTGAAGGGTAATTGCGGCCGGTGGTAAGTGTGCGTGCCGCCCGGGAAGCGTGTCAAGAACGCGGGGCGCGGCTGTTTTCGAGGGGGGCCGCAGCGGGCGCGAGCGGGATGCCCCGGCCGCGGGGCCGAAGGTCGCCGGCGGCGCCGATCCGCTTGCGCAACCGCCGCGCCGCTCGGCTTTCACCTGCTCCTCTCTCCGGGCGCGAGTAGTGAGCGGCGCCGCGCGCCTAGAGCCCGCCGACCGATCGAATTTCGGCTTGGCTAACGGATCCGCGCGTCCGGTGGCCTCGGCTGCCGCGCGCGCCTTCGCCGACAACCCGATACCCGCCGATCTCCAGTCGTTGGGCCTCTTTTTTCGGGAAAACGCCCCTTGGAAATCGCTTTTACGTAATGCTGTTAAAACGCTGCGAGTGTATATTCCCGGTGAATTAGTGATCGGCCGAGGGAAACGGCATTGCTCGCGCTCGCTCGGAGATATAAAGCAGTATATATATAACTCCTCTTATAGCTGGTCGGAAAGTTTAACGGCCGATCGTCCTAACACAGGATCGCTTCGCCCATTCGGAGAAAACTTTTGGCGCCGTAGAACGATTCTTTAATACCTATATAATACTGTCTATAAAACGTACTATATTTAACTGATTTACAAATGAAATCCGAAAATGATAGTACCGATTCACTGCATAAATGCACACAAGACCTGCTTTAGTTCAAAATATTAGTTTTTGTAGTCAACATATTAATCGAATGGGCATCGAAGCATGATGGGAGAAGAATTTAAAACATTAAACTTTTAAGAACAAGGATCCAACATTCGACTAATTCTGACCTAAACCTCGTGCACACATTATGTCTTCCCTTTTCTTTGTTTATAGTTTATAGTTTGTACAGTTTTAAGTTGTTTACGGATAATCAAAAAGTGTTCGAATGATGTATACATATATAAAACAGTGATTGCACGGTGGCATATACAGCGGCCAATAGGTGAAGATTTTTCGGTTGAGAGCAGAGGTTGGCGCGCCATCGACCTCCGATAGTTTTCACGCCAGACCTCGTATCAGACTCTACTGTTTGAATAGCAACAACTTCGAAACTGGGAATGGAAAATTCATCGAAGCCGGTGTACTCGCGGCATTTCTCGGTAACTGCCTGGCTCGGGGTGACTGGCGCGATTCGGCCGAACGGCCAAATGGCCGAGTTTTGGCGTAGGCCTATCTCGACAGCGATTTCCGATAGTTTGCGAGCGCAGGTGCGGCCCCTTCGCGCCTTCGGTGGCGAAATCCCCGGGTGCCGGCGAGCGAGCTTTGTCATCGGGGCCGGAAGCCCAGCGATTTTCCCCCGGGGGTCGGCGAACGCTCGGCGCGTTGCTGCACAGCACGCGCGATCGGCCTGAGCGCGGGAGGCACCGCGAGGATGACAGGTGCAGCGGATAAGGCGGCACAATCAGAGGCTCGGCCGCGCTTTCCAATCAGCGACGGGCCTAATCAGGCGAGCGCCGGTGACCGGGCGTTTACGCAAAGGAGCCCCGGAGGAGGAGGAGGAGGCGCTTGCGCAACGCGCGCGCTGCCTTTTTCTCACGCGCCCTCCGCCGCATTAATTTCGAGAAAAGCCCGCGAGCCGCCCGGGATTCATTAGTCGTCCATGGCGCAATGGCGCGCGCCTCTGGGAGCGCCCGGACGGATTCTTCGGTCGCATTGTGGCGGCCGGTGCTCGCGGCCTCTTCGCGTGGCAGGCTTAAAGCAAGCACAGCTGATCTGGCAGAGGGACTCATGCCCCGGAAGGAGGGCGCGGTGAGCCGGGACGCGCCGCGGCTCCCTCGAGCGGTACTCACCTGCAACAGAAAGACAAATTGCGATTAGCCCCGAGAGCGGCTTTGACGCGCCGCCGAAAAATCAAGGCCAGGCAGCCGCGGGGCACCGGCGTCCCGGGAACGGGACATGGCGGCGCCGCTACTCGCCCGCCGCGGCGCGCATGATAATGTAAACATTGAGACGGCGTCGCAGGCCGCGGGGCCGTTTTTCACCGCGCTTTCACCTGCGACGCTCGCGCCTCGGATCTCGGCCGGCGGCAGCTTCCGAGCCGGGCGGGCGGCAGAGGACCGGCGGCGCGCGCCGCCTTCATCGCCATGGGGATTCGGGCGGGTGTCCGTGCCGCCGCGAGCCGGCAACGATCGATTCTCGGGCCGCAGACGCGAAAGAAAGATGGCCGTGTCCGATTGCCGGGGCTCGGAGCCGGGGACGCTTGCGGTACACGCGTCGCGCGGGCTCCGGACCCGCCGGCTAGGCGAACGCGCGCCGTCATCGCGACGCGCTACTCGCCTTGCGGCTCCCGCCGACGGGACTCTCGGCCCGGCAGGTGTCGTCGCCCGCGGGCGCTGAACAAGGCCGACTCGCCGAGTCGCCTGATTAGCCTCCGCGGCCTGTGTGCGGCCGGGCACCTTCCTCCCGGCGCGATCCCATCTTCCCGCGTCCGTGTCCTCTTAACCCCGTTGCCAAAGGGCCCTGAGTACCTTATTAAGGCTATCTCTTATCGCGAATCTCCATTGTCAGCTGGCCGGAAAAACCGAGCCGCTCCGAATGAATCTCGCGGTGGAGGGCGTTGATCCAGCTTGTCCTGCCTTCGAGGCTGCCTTCCTACGCGTATTTCATTTCGCCCGGGGACGAGCCCCGTGGCTTCGTGCAGAATTACCCAGGCGGACGGCCCGTAAGTCACGCCCGGTTGTTATCGCCTTCTGACTCACCGGCGTCGCGGCGCCGCTCTTTATCGATCTCGTCCCGAGCGGGGGAGTTGTTTGCGCGAGACATTTGGACGCTTCCACACGCGGCCCGTGCTTTTGCCAATCAGAATCTCCTTGCCAACTGCCCCTTTTGTCAGACGATTTTAATGCTTTGCTGACGCTGGCGATTCAGCTCACGTAGGTATAATGCATGATGTTAACTTTAGAGCTATGCAACCGGTGTATCCTTACCGTGACGAGGCCCTGCTATTTGTACAATTTAACCGAGCGTCGCCGTTCGACAGTGCATTAAAACAAATATTTATGTTTACCAATGAATTTTGTGTACAAGTTCCGCCACGTAATACAACAATAAGTCAAACTTCTTGCCAACAAAAAACAATTGTACATTAAACAGATGATAAAGTATTTAACTGCTACCAGCAGGTACGTATGATGTACTTCAAACTAAAAACCATGCAATTAACAATGTATAATTTCATTCAAAATCTTAACTATAAAGTTATTCTTACACTATGTAAGAGTGATAACCGATAGAGTTAACGAGATTTCTTAAGAACTGGCGTTTTCAAACAAAAGTTGTACGTCTGAAAAATTTGGTGTAACATGTTAGCCGTTTGAACCATGTATTCCTAATGGTAGTCATTTCTCTTTTGCTATGTCGACATCGAACTTATTTTTTTAATGTATAATGAATTGATGTTTTTTAACATTCTTTTTCGTTATAAATCAAATAAAAATAAATAGATTACTAAACAGATAATGAAATCCACTCATTAGTTTAAGCTGCAGTCTATTCGAGAGTCAATACTTTGAAAAATTAATGTGTAAAAATAACAAAAGGGGCTACAAAATCCGTGGTTGATTTCAAAAAAAGGAATTAGGATAAACCCTCTTAAAAAATAATGAATTAAAATTGAATATCGCCAAATTATAAAATGACGGAATATTAATATTCATAAAAAAGCTATTTTCAAAATAGTATCCGTATATATTTTAGAGAATATGCAAATTTATTTTCTAAGATTAAATACTAGCTAGCGTGAAAAATGTGATAAAAGTCTGATATGACACACATGTCAAACTCAAGAGAGCATTACACAGCAATCTTGGCGACACTCGTTCACACGTTTATTGCGCATGAAAACTGCTAGCGAAATTGCCAACTACTGCACATTTATCGCGATCGTGAACGTTCTCAGGGAAATTAAAGGCTTATTACGAGTAAACTACTTTTCTACGTTTTCTCAAATTTTGTACTACACCCGCCGTTACTTCAAGCGACCTCTAAACATAACTTTGTGCACCGTTTAAATGTAAGACAGTAAACTCCAAGTAAATAAAATCCACGATACTGTATCGCTATATACAAAACAAATATTTTCTTTCATTAAGTAACATTTTCTGCATACATTTTTGAATGTATATGAACTATAATTGTCGACAATGAAATGTTATATAAACAATACGTATAGAATTTAACATTACACTAATTGCCATGTTCTCTAACTGGTTTTTGTAAGCTCTCTTCAAAATTCTGGCAAAATAAAACCGTGTGGTACGTAGACTATGACTCACAAGACAAATGAGACCTAATTTATTTGAGAGGGAAGTTACGCTGTTTTGTTTAAATACCAGTTCAAATGGTTTGTTTATTTACCACACGCGTGATCTACATACTAGATAGTTTACTACTTTGATCTCAGTATGAAAATCGGTTTATCGTCATTTTATACAGTATAAAACATGGGAGCGATCTGCACTCTGCCATTCTCGACAATCTTTTACATATTTATTACAATAATTTACACTAATTTATCTCTTTCTGATTCTTCATCATCTTTATCATCATAATTAGCATTGGACGTTGGAAATTCGCTGTACAAAAGCGAATCCTTCTAATTTACAGATAGTCATTCCAAAAGGACTGGCAACGCTTGCGAAAATCGCATTCGGATTCAATGCAGCTGTACACGTCCGCATCCTGGTACAGATTCCCGCGCTCGCCTAGGATATACAGGCAGGCGCGTACCTGCGGATAAAGTGCGTTGTTCCACATATCCGCACCGCAATGCAAGTGTATTCCGCGAAACCGCAGAGCTGCGTGCGGCGCCCAACATCTCAAAGCTTCTTTATTTGAATAATTTTTTCTGGCGCGCACCGACGGAAACAACGAGTCGCGCGCGTATACTGCAATAGTAAAATTTATGGGGGGGAAAACTCGAGCGAGCGGTTTTACTCGCCTCGGAATGGAAATATTAAAGCGCTGCGCAGTAAATATAAAATAGAATGTGCGTAGATTGAAATAAAAAATGTAAAACTGCGCTGTTCGTCGAAGTGGTGCGAGACATTGGTATGGCCAGTTAATACGTGCAGGTTGGATTTTGTAAGGTATGGATAGTTTGTCCGTTTTTGGACGGGAGATCGCAGCGCTACGGCTTTATGGTTTTTTTCTTATTGTTTTTAGTATTGTTAGGCGCTGGGAATAAATATGGGAGTTGCGTCGATCGTTCCTCTTAATTTTATGCGCTAGAGTTGTTTAAAGGTCGTAATTGTTGCATTAAGATTAACGTTATCCCGGTCGTTTGTAACAATTATATAAATGAGATAATACATGGTTACACGTACTGCAGTACGTGAGTTATGTAAAAATTTTTGCGAAAAAAAGAAACTTTGCCGGTATCTTGGAGTTAATCGGTGTAAAACTATTTATGCTTCTTTTACATAAAACCAAAACTCAAAGAACTTTTATGTAGTTTCAGCTACCATCGTGCTTCTTTTTGCAACTGCATAAAAATGTACCGCATAAAGCAATTATCAGATGACAGTATAATATAGAAAAAGATATCATCCATCATCTCGAGTGCCATAATCGCACGTAAAGATCTTTCTAGCGGTTGAGTACGGTAAAAAGATTTTACAATTATTGTTCTCACATAAATAATTATTTCAGCTGTATCAAGCACAAAGCTGCAGAATCAACGTGACGTTACATTTTGGATTTTTCTCCTTGTGTTCGCGCGGTGTAAGGGATCTCGTGTATGCATAATACACTCTGCGCTTATCTACACAAACTGCACCGCAAGTCTCTTGGATGCAGCGGGGAAAAATCCGTTTTCGCACGAACTCGGATTAGACGCAGATGCGCGAATGTACCGGTGTTTCGAAAGATTCACTAATCCTTTAATAATAAGCCCAGAGCGTTCGCCCCCGGTGATAGTTTCGTAAGCGCGCTGTCTGCGACCGAGTTGCGCGAGTCGAAGCCGTGCATTATTATATGTTTGCTCTATGACTCACGGCCGGGGGAAAAAGTGTGGCCGCCTCCGGGGGCGAGGCGCACCGATCGCCGATTCCCAGAATATCGCCCGAAAATTAGCGTGTTTAGACCGATTGAATCGAACGGGAGACAGATCGCCGACAATCAGTGTCGATTCATTCGGTGCTGACGGGCTTTAGCCACCGGCAGGTTATTTCACTACTAATTCCGTCGATAATTAGACTTACGGGTGGCTTTGTTTCTAATGCGATTGTTGTACCGTTACCCACAAGGCGAACAAGCCAATCATGCCTACAGTTTGTAAACTCACTGCGAGTACAAGCAGTGCAACTGATCCTTGTTTTACCTGCAATGAGTTTATGTAGGCTCTTAAAATTTCATAAATCACTCGAAGCAGTTGGAATATCACGCGTTTAAAATATTTCATATGTGCATAAATTTAGCATTGCTGCCACGCGTGGGTTTTCAATATTCACGAGAGCGAATGAATACCGTACACGCAATTATGACTGTACGTGTAGGTGCTTAAATATTGAATCTGCTAAATGAAGTAATTAATTAGTCGGACAGGAAAAATGTTGTCCTTATTTTAATCTTTATTGTAAATATTTACGTTGTTGAGAAAGTCACAGCAACAGTGCGAAAATCTTTCGAGCATCTAATCAGCTAATATTATACGATTCTTGTAATCTTATAATGTTTGGAGCTAAAAAATCTAATATATATTATGCGCAATCGTAATCGGTTCGCCTACTACGATTAAATCGAAGATGTTAGCGTAATGTTCCTTGTGCTCGTATATATTTTCAATTAGTTAGGACATGGTAATTAGATAGTATGAAAGATCAATTGATCGGTCGGTATCGCAAGCGAACCGATCTCCAAACACGCAGCGTTGGAGAAGAGAAGGTAAGCAAGCAACGCATTGATCGAAAGATTTGTAAACTTGCCACCGACTCACGGGAGCTTTGAGGAATATTCTCGAGCTGTTATCGGCTGAGAGGATGCGCCAAATCGGCCGCCCGCAGCAAGTGGATCGAGTTGCGCCAACGACTCGGCAAGTGTGCGCCGAGTGCGCGGCCGGCGCTAAAAAGGGGGCGAGCACGGACGCCTAGGCAACCGCCTCCGATGATAAAATCGGAACAAGTAGCTCTCGGTAGCAGAGTAATTACCGAGGGCCGCGGCACTCGAGCCCGCAGCGACAACTATCTCGCGCTGCGGTTCGCACAGGCTCTCCGCCGCTCCGCTGCATACGGACTCACTGACCCGCTACGTACAACGCCTGCGCCGCGAGAATAATCCGCGCAGTCCCGCGGGCTACGCGATAGCAGCTGCCGGCCGACGAAAAAAGCGGTCCGGGTGGGGCGCGGATCCTGGACAGCGGGCCGCGCGGAAAGAGGACCGGTAACTGTACCCCAGGCAGTCCCCGCTGTCTCCGGGCGCAAGATATCGGGAGGCGATTCAGCGCACTGCACCCGCGTCTGGCGACGGGCGCGCCGGGGAGGCCGACTAGGGCCGAGTGCGCGCAGCCGGAAGATGGCCTCGCGCGCGTCCCAATGACCCGCGGCTAATTAGCGCAACTGGTCGGCGGCGCGGGTCGTCTCCGGGGGCGGCGCCCGGCCCCGCATCTGGGCCGCCCGGGAAAAAAGGAGGCGGGGAAAAGCCGGCGGACTTTCTAATCGGCGGCGAGTCGCGCGCGGGCCCCGCGATGCGAAACGCCGCGCAAAAAGGAGGAGGCCGCCGCGGCGCTTTTCACTTTCCGAGCCGGCCGGAGGGATGGGGCGGTCCCGCGGCCGCGGGACAATTACCCCCCAAGCGGCCTTTCCCCTTTGTCCGCACGCGCGCTTTGTCCGCGGCGTCGACGCCCGGAAGCCCAGGACGCCGCGAGATCCGAGGTTCGTGGAGGTCGCCTTTCGCCCGAAAAAAACATCCCCTCACTTCGAACTAATGCCAAAGTGCCGACTGCCTGTCACTTCAGATCGAAGGTCGCTAGGATTCAGTTGAAATGACCAGTGACAGTGAACAGCAGTTCCTGTACGCTAAATGGGTTCATCGAGTCGAGCCTAGCGCTTGGACGCACATGTTTCTTTAGATTTAATTATACGAGTGGGAGGTCAGGAAGTGGTTTGTTCAGGAAGCAGAAGTCAACCGAGAGAAGCTGACCAGAAACCGATTTAAGTGACTCCAAGCCAGTCGAGAACTATTGTAAGCAATGCAACGTATTTAACATGTGACGCTAAATTTGAACGAAAGTTGTAAATCAATACTGGATACAGCAAAGCCAAAATCGGTCTAATTTCATATGAGGCTTTTTTTCTTAGGCTAATATACAACTGGAATTCTGTGTGCAACGAGCAAAGGCGTAATCATCCACTGTTCGCGGCGCTTCCGAGCAAACCGCGAAATCCCGGCGCAGCTCGGTTGCGCCATTGTCGAGGAAAAGGCGGCGATCGATCCGCGAGCGGTGCAAAGGTAAACACGCACTTCATTAGAGGGCCGGGCTGGCTTGGTGTGCGGTAATTGCGCCGCGGCCCCGGCAATTAGCCCCGCTTGCGCCACGCGCCCGCAAAAACCCGCGGGTGGCGGGGCTCTTATTTCTCGGAACGGCCGCCCGCGCAATTAGGGCGGGGGGCGCTTTTCCAGGGAGGGCCGGCCAAGGTCAAGCCTACCCGATCAGAGCCCAAGCCTCCTCCCCGAAAACCCGGCGGCGATATACCATGGGCGCGCGTCCCCGCGGCGAGAGGCGCATTCCGCCGGGCGCCGCGCCCGGGAGGCTTTCGTGCGCGTGTGGGAACGCGACTAGAAAGCGGCCGAGCGGCGAAAACCAACATCCTTGATAGGGATCGAGCCGCGGAGTTTCAACAGCCCTACGCGTGCGTGACCCGGGGGACGAGCCGCGGCAGCTCGGACAATGCGCGCGGCGGAGGTTCATTGTGTCCCCTATTGTGACAGCTCGGCAGAGCGCGCCGACTTGGCGCTTTTCCGAGCACCGCTCGAAAGCCAGGCTGTCGCGCTGTCCGCGATCCACGATCGGCAACCTGCTCTCTGCCGATCATCGACTTTCTCGCGGGCCTTTTAGGTTAAGTTGCGCGCGGGAGCCAGGCGCGGTTCGGCCGATTTTCCGCGATGCGCTGGAAACGCGGGGACCTTTAGGAGTACGCGTCGCGCGCTTCCGGTTCACTGTCTGCGCGTCCGCTTTGACGCACGGCACAAGCACGAAATAAAGCACCGGTAGCTGGGCTTTAATTGAATTCGACAATCCACGGGTCGCCGGTGCGCTCGGGAGCTCCGCTTTGGGAAAGGTAACTCGACGCCGGTCGGTCGGTTAAGGAAAACGAGGCGCTGCGCAACGGCACGTATAGGACTATCGCGCCCGAGAACAATGCCACTTGCCCGACAATGCGGCGCGCGCGCGCACCTGCGCCTTCCTTCGCCCGGCCGCTTGCGTGCACGGGCTGCCGCACGGCCGCGTCGCGGACGAAAACCGAACCTCGGCGCCTCGTTACCCTTCCTCGAAGGCGCCGTGCCGCGAAATTCAATGCTCAAAGACGAAAGTCGAGCTAGCCGCAGATTTTCGGAAGCCCCGACGTAATTGGACGTCTCCGAGCACCGTGAATGCTGATCAGCCTGCCCTTCGATATCGGCGGCTCCCCTCGCGTCCGAGGAAGATCTGCTACGTTGCTTGCACCCGCGCCTGATTATGTGACCGAAGACAATCTTGTAATTGTATAACACTGGCATCCGATCGGATGGGAACCGACAAGCTTATCAGCCGAACAGTTGACTGCGACTAAAAATCGGCATTTGCACTAGTCATCAAATCGCTTTTCCGTTCAATCGGACTCACTCTTAGACTTCTTCAAGCGCATAAAAGTTTAATATTATTACCATTGATTGATTCAGAATTTATCAGAATTCGATCAGATCGAACGGGTGGACATTTCACCGAGTGCAGAACTCGTTTCGCGGTGCGTTACGCACATTGTCGGGGTAAAGCACCGATCGCACTTTTGACGATCGATTAGAGAAACCGCCCACGGGAGTATCCGGCTAATTTTCTGCAATCGCGCAAATCGGGCTGGGGAAAAAAAGCAGCGAGAAGGCGTTAAAGTTGTTGTTCCTTTTTTCATTCAGACCCCCAGCAGAATGGGGCTGCACGTGCGCGCAACATTCTAGGCCGCGCTTTCCGAACCGTTGAGCAGTTTCAATCGGGATTCAAAAAATCGGCGCGCAGCCATCGGTCCTTGCTAAGGGAAAAAAAGTCGTGGAAATGGCATAATGGCTGCGAGTGCTCTGCGAAGCCAATTTCGACATTGTACGCCTCGAGATAAATTTATCGTTGTTTCGCTATGGCCCCCGGTAAGAAACCTCGCTCGTAATTTCAATCGGCAAATATGCCGAGTCCACGACTTCAACTGGCTGCGTCGTTTTCAAAAACTTTTGTTTTTGCTTTTTTCGTTCGTCGATTTTTTACTAATTTTCTTGCAATTTGCGATCGTTGGGATGAAACATTCTAAATTTAGGTTAATTCTTGAGATACGTAGCGACCTCGATTTTTACAAACAGGTTCAAAAGGAGTGACAATAGTTTCGTATTCTCGCGTGTACTGAAATCACAAGACATGAGAGTACAGTCAAAATATATAGTTATACTAAAACGATTTAGCTTAGCCAAGTTTGTACAATATTTGAATGGGAAGTGTTTAGTTTTCTCTCGAGAATTCCCAACCTAAATTTGTAAAGAGTTAAAAAGTTTAGCAAGCAAGATATTACAAAATGAGGTAAATATGAGAAATTTGTAAGATTTTGGGTACGGTTCACCTTGAACTATTTAAATTGACTGTTCGGGCTTATGGTGTTAATAAAGATGTTCTCTTATCTCGAGTGAATGTAAAGAATAAAAAACAATTTATTTAAATAATTCACAATATAGACGCGTCACCATATTATGGTAATGAGAAACCGTATTGTTGTCACAAATCGTGATTTTCATCCATTGGGACTATAAAGCGATTGACGTAAGATTTCAGTATACGGACGCATTAACCCCAGCATCGATTACTTTATAATGTTGGGAAGCACGCGGCTCGGATAGTTACTCGCAGATCGGCAACGATAGCTCTTAATTTATTTTCAATCCGAAGCTCGTGGAGGTCTGTCGACCTGCGGCCAACAGTCGCAGCCGGTAGTCGGTGCCAAGAAAAAAAGAAGAGTCGGCCGTCGGAAGGGGAGCAAAGAAAAAGCCGCGAGAGTCGCGTATCGGTGAGGTCTTCGATCGAGCCGTCGTCAAGGAGGGGCCGCGACGGTGTTATCTGAATTATTCGACGCTGGCGCGGCGCCAGAAGTGCTCAGCGGCAGTTCGAGTCGCCCGGGGGGAGGATTTGGCCACAGAGCTACGTGCAGGAGGCGAGAGCCGGCGCAGAAGGTGGAACCGGTTTCCCGGCGCTGGAGCCCCGCGATTTTTGGAGAGCCTCGGTGAAAGCGACCGAATGACTTACTCCGGACGCGGGTTCGGCTGGGTTTGTGTCCGAGGAAGGGCCGGGGGTAAGAAACGGGTCGACGAACGAGGCGGCCCGACCTCGAAAGCAAGAGCCGTCGATCAGGTGTGCCGCCGCGGCGCTCGGCACTTTCGATCTCGGCGCCAAATTCGCTATGCGCGGGGGGCTCGCCGGGAGCATCGATCGCGCCGTTCCGCTCCGCGCCCGGGGCTCGCTTTGTTTACTGCCGGTTTGTCGGTGCAGCGGCCAAGAGCTGCTACCCACGTCTAACTCAAGAGCCAGGGCAAAGCTTCGCCGTACCGAAAGAGGGCAAGTGGGAGCAGGCCGGTTCTCCTCGTCCCTCTTTGAACCTCCGCTGCGCGCATGCATGCAAATTATTGCTTCTGTCAAAGCGTAATTTTAGATTTAATAATCTCGTTCAATCGACTCCCTTTGCCTATATCCCCGGTAGATAATTCGCCGGGTTTTAAGACGTGTTAATCAAATATCTTAAATCGAAGGCCGCGATCTTACGATGAAAGATAAGCTAACGAATGCACGCAGATACATCCTTTGTACCTTTGAAATTTTTCCGATATTTCATATAGTTATCTCGGGTCTAGACTCTTACCCATACAGTATCTATCATTCAATATATTATACAGATCTCAATACAGATATGAACATTTCGATTAAACTTTATATTACTAATATTATATGCACTATTCGTTTTTAATATAATTTACAGTAATGAGAATGTTTTAGTTGCCGTATTTAGAGTTGGCCATTTGAACTATATGGTACAACCTCCTCAAACGATAGTCGAATGAGAATCGAATTTTCCTGATTGTAAGAGTGCCGGGGTCGACTGAACCTCAAAACTGTGGTCAAAAATCGGCTTGACTTTTCCCTAGTCTACTTATCCACAAGAAACATTCCTCTGGAAACCAAATCTAGAAATGGAAATTATTTCGGATAGATTTTCTTCGAAATAGTTGAGGCCGAGGCATTATAGAGGTAGATTATACGGAAAGAGTATTTTGCGAAAGCCCCCTGTTCTGCTGGTGGTGGTGCAATGGCATCGGGCAAATTGTCGAAGAGCGGAGAACAAAAGCGAGGAAGGCCGTGCGCGGAATGTCCGGGGCGGAAGGCCTGGGCCGCGCCTCGGTGGCAGGCGGCCGCGCGCGGATGCGCCGATCGAACAAAGCGCCGTCCGCCTCCGCCGCGGCCGGGCAGCCCCGGGCGGCAAGGGCGCCCGTCACTTTCCCCGCGGGCGTCGCGGCCCCGTCGAAAGTAAAACGGGCGGCGGCCGCGGGCCCCGAGGCGGCTGCTACCCCGCGGAGGCGTCGCCGACGGCCGCCTGGAGGGGGCAGCCCTCGACCGGCGCGCGGTCAATGGCTGCCGGCGCGTCAGGTTCAAGGAAAGGGAGCCGGCCGCGCGCTCCCCGGCCTTTTTGCGCGGGAGCGCCGCCGCCGGGGCAGCGTTTCCCTTTATTTTCCGAAAAACGACGAGCCGCGCGCGCATTCCTCGGACTTTTGGAATCCCGCGCGGCCGCTTTTCGAAACGCGGCTGCGCACGTGCATGGGATCGGCGCGGCCGATCGGCCGATCCGCCGATCGCGGCTACTCTGTCTCGGGGGGCTGGGGAAAGTCGATTCGCCGATGCCGCGGATCGCGCTGCCGATCTAACGGGACCGCACGTATTCCTCCCGTGCGGCCCGTGCGGCCCCTGCGACCTATGCCGATTCTAGAATGGAGACCGATCGAGCCTTGCAGGGCGAGTAGCAATTTTCCCTGGGGAATCGCCTCCTGCGCGGAGACGCAAGGTGCAAACCTTCCTCGCCACTTATGATATCCTACAGGAGCTTTATCCGCTTTGATGATGCAAGAGGAATTCTTCTCGAAGTAGGCGCAGAGCCGGGTTCTCTTCAAGGCAAAAACAAAACCTTCTCGGATAAAATTCCTTTCTTTATCTGCAATGGGATTACGCTTTTTACGACTAAACAACCAGCTCCTATTATTACAAACATTTTTATTTCGAAACGGCAAAATTTATAGAAATACGCTGGCTTTTTCAGTTTTTCTTTTCGACATAATATGCAAGCTCATAAACATTAGTTTAATCTAAGCAAGGATTTTTATCAGCGAATAAATAAATGTGGTGCAGGCTCCGTGTGTCTGTATAATGTTTAAAGCCAACGTAATATATAACGTCCTTTTGTGGATTAATATAAAAATTACGAAATTATCTATATTTATATAACTGTTAAATGCTTCACATTAGCAGTCAAAAAATGTTTAATATTTTTTGCATTCGATATCTATGTATGAACGAATCGAGTATCATTTTATTCCAACTGTAAAAAGGTGACAAAAAATTGCCCGGGGCCTGGTATTTCTTACTGTGCCGATCTGACACAATCAAATGACCAATTAAAAATAGTCATCCGGAGAAACTCCACTTAATCGATTCATGGATTCTTAAAAAATTAATGGATCAAAGGCCCTGATTGAATCGTACTGTACTCCAAATTATGAGTGATTAGTGCATGATCCTAATCCGGCATATAATCAAGATCTCGATTCAAATTTATGACTCAAGGAGGATTGCACTTGATTCTAGGTAAACGCTATATACTTTCCCTTTAATGGTTTCACGCTGTATATGCTTGTGATCGAAATGAACTTTAAAATGTGACCTACTCAACCGCAGCAGGGCTTCTCTCTTTCATACACACTCTGCCTCTCACGTACATCAGCTTGTCGAGTCGTTAAATTGTTTCAGAGTGGGGTAATAAGATAAAAGTGACGGTGGGCCCAACGGCTATCCCCTGAATAAATTTGTCTTTCACTCTAGTCTCCCCCGAAGTGAGGTTCGTGGTCTCCTTTTGCCGGCCACCCTCGAGACTGAAGGACGCTTTTGCGCCAGACTCGGCAATTGTTCTCCGGTATGGGCGAAATCGACGAGACCTCCGACACTTAGAGGAAAGAAGGAACTTTATTATTTTGTCAAGTGGTCGAAAGGAATCGTAAATTCCGGGGTTAATTTCCCGCGGACAGTTGAAAGTTTCGATTATTCCCTCGAGATTGATAATTGTTTGAATATTCACAAAGAGGCTCGCATTGGATATACGTTTTACGATGAGCGATAAAAGTCTGCCTTTCGGGATGCCCCTGCACTGACTTTAATTTAAGCGACGAAATCGCGCTCCCCGTCTAGCGTCACGCGACAAATACAATACCTTTAATCCCCGCTCTAAACGATGTCGGGCCTCATGTCTTGCATAGTAAATTCTTTGTTCTACGAGTGATCCGACGATTTTATGTGAGCCATTATGTATTAAAAGTTATGATTAATTATATTTAAGTTACCTTTTCATAGAGCATTATTCGTTTTATATTACAAAAAGTATAACAAGCTATCGAATTAAATTTTATAATTAAAAACAAATATTTTTTAAGGCAAAGGATCAAAGATTTAAATAAACTAACGTTTGCTGTAATATTACAAGCAAACGATTCCTATGATACGTCGGATTTCTACGTACTAATGTTCATTTATTCAGATAATACAACATAAATAATTAGACGAACCACAGATTTATAATAAAAGTTAAAATATTATTTAAAATTAGCGCATTTGATCAGATAAGTATCTCGTTCTACCAAGAATTTGTTTCAACTGGGTAATTATTCTTTCGCATGAAGAACAAAAAAATAAAATAAGCAGTGCATTCCAATTCAGCTTTCAACGCGATCGTAAGTGACATCCACTTCAAGGTCTTCCAGTGCTAATAAATCAGGATTTCGGTTCATCCGCAAGGGGTTATAAATGAAAAAAGGAACAAGGGATCGATATAAGTTACAAGGATAATGATAAGTATAATAAGAAATAAGCGCTGGTGTGCATGTTCTGCGATTTTTTTGGTCTCATAAAATCAACAAAGCATACAAAATACTGCTGCAAGCAAAGCAATAAATACGATTGAACTTATAATTTGTACCTATGAAGAATAATTCAACTGTTTATTTTATAAACTTTATGGGTAAAAAAATTGATGTAAAATATATAGACGTTTTCGCTGTGCGAGCAATAGTAAGTAATTGGACTCTCGCGAACGTTAATCGAGGACCGCTTTAGGAAAAAAGAAAAGGAGGCACACACAATATTAATGATAATGAAGTCTACAGTTGATGGAATATTGAATTTCATCTTGATATTGTTATAGAATTTATAATACATATCGTAAAAAATGCTCAAATAAATAATGATTGTATTGTTTTAGCAAGAAAAACAAAGTAATGTCTACAGTTGCAGAAATAGAGTATACATAGGATTCTAAATGGAGTCTTTACTATGTTTGTAAGCAGAAAATGTACAATTTACTCAAAATGAGACGGTCGTATTTTCTGTAAACGTGCCCGTGTGTGTGTGTGTGTACGCGTAGTCAAGGGGTCGGAGTACAAAGCAGGAGTCACCATGAGCTGCGCAGACTTTGGCGCACTATCGTATCGAGCTATTCCACGCGAATTTTCCCCAAGCAGTACAGTTTGTGTATAGTCCACATGACAATAAGAAACGCGAAACGTGGTTCTGGATATTCTGATTTTCTGCTTGCAAAGAAGGGAGGATATGTACATTTTAAGAATATTCTTTGAAATGTCGGTCTATTTTGCAATTATCAGAAGATTTGCGTACGTGTACTAGCAATATTGTTCAGTTCATTTTCGATAGATTTAATCGTTTCCTGAAAATTCATTCTATCCTTTGAAGGCTAGTAGTTGAAAATAGAGTTATTAAACCCTAATATTCAACGCGTAATCTTTTATATAATCAGCAGACCATTACCAACGCGCACGATAAAAGAAGCGTAATGAACGTGTCTACAAATACATTTTTTATCATGCTTCATTTTGTGAAAAACCTTCATCTTTGCTACTTTGTGACTAGGCGTCGCCTAAAATTTCACAGAATAAAAAGCGTTATCGACAATTCTATCCTTTCCGGCTAGTCTTGCAGTATAAAGCAAGCTATTAAATAAAGATCTTTGAATGACGAAGAAATGCGTCTGCATGAATGTTTGGACTTACTGCTAAAAGTGATACGAAAAGCTGAAAGCCTGTAACGTCGGTATCCGGCAGGCGCTTAAGCCGTACAGCCTTTTCTTACACTTTTCATACTCTCACGGGTCGCGAATAATTTGACTTATTGTTAGAGACTTTGCGGCTTGCCGATAGGATTGAAAACGCTAAGCGCATAGAAAGGCCCGCGCATTCGCGAATACTTCGGCTGACAAAGGCCAGCAGAAGGACGTTTCCCCGGGTAAAAGAGAATAGCAGCGGCACGGCCGCCTCGACGGGGGTGAGCTGCCGGGGCAGGGCGCGGAGGGAGTGCGGGCGTCCGGCGGGCCGCCGAGGAGCGGCCCCGACTGCCGGGGCTGGGCGCAGGGCGCAGGGGCGCAGGGGCGCGGGGCGCAGCGGCGCGTGTCCCGGGGCGGGCCGGGCCCGGCGGGCAGGTGGCGTCGGCGGCGGCATATCGATCGGCGGCCCGCGCCGGCTGCCCATGGCGGCGCCCGCCCCGCCCCGGGTGCGCCGGCCGAGGACCTACCGGTGGGCGTAGGCCGCGGTGGACATGTTGCTATCCGAGGGGCCCAGCATGGAGGCCTCGCACTCGCGCACTCCCGCACGTCCGAGGCTCGCCCGCGGCGCGGCTCTCACATCGGGCTCGCCCACGCGCCCGCGGGATCGATAGGATGCGCGCGCTCGAGCTGCCTCGGTGGCTGCCGCTCGTCGTCCGACCTGCTCGGAGCCTGCCGCGAGACTGCCGAGCGCGAGCGCCGCCGCGGCCAGAGTCCCCCCGCCACCGGGCCGCGCTGCCGCGGAGCCGCGGGTGGGGCGCCCGCGCCGAGCCGGCCCTTGCCGGCCCTCGCCCTGCCCGGCCCTAGTCCTGCCCGGCCCTCGCCCCTCGGGGATGCTGCCCGGCCGCCCCCGGCCGGCTCTTGCGCAAGCCTCCCGCCCTGCGCCCAGCGCGGCCTCGCGCCCGCCGACACCTTCGTAAGCGCCTGGTGAAATAACGCGCTCGCGCGGTATCAACTTGATTATCGAGCGGCCCAAAGGAAACGCTAAAAATATTCGCTATTAGTTCGTTAATCGTCGCCCGAGTGCTTGATTTAGTCATGCGCCACTTCGTTTACGGCTGACCTCGGGATAGCGCCGCACACTTCTCCAATAAAGCGGGGGAAAAATCGGATCGGTCAATTTGTCGAAAAATTTGCCCGGCGGTAATTAAACCTTTACGCAATGGCGCCGCGAGTTCTTTTTTAAACGCTTTTAGCTAATCAAATCGCCTCCTGCTGCGCTAATTGCTTCAAAACATTTTCATCTGCGAGTTTAAGCGGCGGTTAAACAATGAATTTCAGGTGCTCTTATGAACTGTTTTTTACAAATGTGTATATTATTTCGGGAGCTCCCTTGTTATAAAACACTCTTTTAAACTTCAAACAGATCTATTATATATTAATCGACCATCTTGCTAATAACTGCTGCTTTGAAAAAACTAATTACAACTAGAAAGTTAGTGTCCATACAATGAAACAAAAACTATTAACAAGGTTTTTCTATATAACCCTCTGAAAAAGAGTTGCATTAAATGTTTCGTTTCAAGTAGGGGCTTATAAAGTATATAATTGTAAAAATAATTAATATCTATTATCAAGAATTTCAAGACTTTTTCTTTCAGGATAAAAATACTAATAAAGAACAAATATGTCACCAAATTTCTAATCAAGAAATTAATACATAAAATGTATCTGTAGTGTTAATTAATTTTTTAAATGTTCGCAAAGTCAACTGAACTGAATATAATCTAAGTTTAAAGGTTAAATTAAATTCAATTTAATAATATAAAGCTGTAAAATAATATAGTGATTAATGAAACCGCACATAATCATTGTAATAAGTGTATTTTTTCTTTCTCCTAAAGCTAAAAAATTATTCTCTTAAAGTAACTTCTTGATTACAATTAACAGTCACTAAAGTTGCAGAGTAACGACTGTTCTTTTTGATTTCTAAAACCATTGATGTTGTATTAATGTTTGTCTACTTTTGTATAATATGCTTCAATCGACATTAAACAAAATGTTATTTTATGACAGATACACTATATAATACGAAGATAATATTGGATAAGGAAAATGTAAAAGTTATTTTTATGTACTAAAAGGATATTGACGTAGAAGTAACAAGAAGTCGAGGCCTAACTAATCAAAGTGAATTTCAGCAATAATGTTGATTGAACATTAAAATGCTATATGTACAGTCATGCCAACACTTATTTTTAATATGTTTTAATACTATCCAGAAACAAAAAGAAAGTACAGTAATTTAACAGAAATGCTTGTATATATTTCAATCATCATATTATTAATATTATTTATATAGCATTATACATATAAATAAATATCGATGGCAATATAAGTATAAAGTATCAAGTATTTGCAATTTTAATAATATGTAGAGTATGAAAACTAAAAAATGGAATTAAAACTAAATAAAAATTTATTCAACGTTAACGAATCTAATTGTTTAGATTCGCATTGTATATTATTTTGAATTTAAAGTGTACTCAAGCGCTTATGCGTGTGAAACCGTTCATTCTTCCCTCTAGTGCGTACGCGTAACCTTCCGAGGGTGCACTTAGAACGTGCGCTCGTTCAAGTGCTATTCTTTACTCTGAATTGTTCGCACGGGAGGTGCGTACAAGACTCCCCCAGCTCTGTACTTAAAGCGTCCCTCGAGAGTCAAGAATGACCATTTTTTTTAATTGGCGGCCTCTTTAGTATAGGTACACTCTTAAGATTATGCTATCTTAAGATTGTACTCCTGATAAAATTTTGGTAGAATAATCAGAAATTATGATGTGCGATAATAACATGAAAAAACCATATTAATATTCATACGCTTTCATTTAAATAAAGCTTAATTTCAAAGAAAAAAATATTGATTTAAAACACATCTTAAGATCCTAATGCACTATTGATGCACGTTCTAAAACTAAACTTTTAAATGTGAATGTATACTTGATTTACGCGCAAGAGCTCAATTTTCGCACTTTCACTTACGTTTTATTCTAATTCTCCCACAATTTATTTTTAACATATTTATTGCAAAGGCCTTTCTTTTTATGTCGGATACTGCTTGCATGAGTCGAAATAAAAGTTGTATGAACATATTTGAGGAAATTTTCTTCTAACATTCGTAAACTTTAATACTATACACATGAGAATTATGTTCGTGAATATTTTTTCTCAAACAGGTACATCGAAAAATACTTAAAAGAATAGGCCAAATTGCAGAAACTATTTGTTAATGGTAATAAAGATTAAACGATATTCAATGATATTGAATTTTCACTATAATATAAATTTTAGATTGTTTATTATTATATCAACAGATGCAGACTTTTTAAATGCAGATTCAAATAATAAAGAAATATTCGTTACTTACAAATTTATTGTAGACAAAATTAATTGTATATTGAGTTTACAAAAATCTAGTTAAATATTAGTTGGCTAAATCGGTATTGAATGTAGTTATAAATTCGCAGAATTTTATTGATTTCCTTTGGCTGAGGAGGAAGCACATAAATAAACGGGGAGCGAGGCACAGAGGGTGACTCATGGCGATGTCTCGAGGCGGAGCCAGAAGCCGCCCTTGGGGGTGGGCGCGAAGTTGTCGGTGCAGTACTCAAGGGGCAGGCAGGTTTTCTCGCAAGGCTCGAGGCTACACTTGGCGAGTAGGTGAACGAGGAGCGTCTTGCACAGGAGGATGGCGAAGCGGTTACCGATGCACATGCGCGGGCCGAGGCCGAAGCCAAGCCTCTCGACGTCGCCGAGAGCGAGATTCCGCCCCAGAAAGCGCTCGGGCCGGAATTCCCTCGGCTCCGGGTAGAGATCCTCGTCTTCGTGGATACCGGGCACCGGGACCATCAGGCTCGTCCCCGGGGTCACGCGGTAAGGCCGGCCGCCGGGCACCGCTGCCGGCAGGTCGAACGCGCGCGAGCAGCGCCGCGTGAGGAAGGCGATCGGGTGCAGGCGCAGGGTCTCCGCGAATACGGCGTCCAGGTAGGGCGTGGCCGTCGCAACGGCCTCGTAGTCGGGCCGCCCGCGGCCAGTCACGGCGAGGATCTCGGCGCGCAGCCGCGCCTGTACCGCCGGCCGGGCCGCTAGCTCCTGTGCCATCAGGCACAGGTGGTTCGTCGTCCCGTCGAAGCCCGCGAGAAAGAAGAGGAACAGCTGAGCCGTCATCTCTGGGAGATCGAAGTGTGCGGCGCTGCTACTCGCCCGGGCTTCGAGCATCAGCTGCAGGACGTCGGGCCGGGAGAGGCCACCTTTCTCTCGCGCCCGCACTCCCGCGGCCACGGCGCTCATAAAGAATTCCGTCACCTCCTTGGAGACGACGCGCATGCCCAAGGTGCGCGTCACCCACGGCATCAGCAGTGCCAGTTGCAACTTCAGCATCGTCCAGCCCTGTTGACCCGGGCAAACTGGAATGAGCATGTGTAGACGGGGAGAAAAGTAGAAGAATGATCACCTATCGGGATTAGTAATCCTAAAACGATAAAATTCTATAGGAGTCATTCGCAAACTTTTAAGGATTCATTACTTGGCTGTTTTCATAGATGTTAGATAATCGACTCCTAAAAAGTTATAGAATGAGTCCTGTCGAATTTTATAGTTTTCGGTTTAAGAATCCTGGTACAACCTAGCCAATCTACATTTTTGAATTACAATACCGAGATGACTCTGCTGCCATTATTATTGCGATTTACGACTCTTAGATAAAAACTCTTTTTATTTATATTGTAGCTCAGAGTCATTTACTCAGATTTGTGGATATAAAGCAATAAGGAAAAGTCTCTAAAGATGAAAAGTCACCATTCATTAAGATCAAATTCCGAGCAGCAAGTTTTTACAATACACAATTTAAATTGTTTAGTATATTAAAAGAAATTTTCACTTTCTATAAAACTATAATTAAAGCATAATTTATACACTTAGGAATATTCAATTGTTTCAAAAACAGATAATAATTCAATTAATGTTATATCTTCTTTTTTTATAGGTCCGGTATAGCACTGCATTAAAATTTCTAATATTACTTCAAGGTATGAAAGGAAAAGCGACCTTGAAAGTAGTGGTCTTCTTGACCTGAAGGTAAAATTCGTTCTCGGGCTCCTTGAGGCTGTCGATGTCGATTCCGAAGGTACAACTCGTGAGGGTGTCGTTGACGTATCTGCCGAACGCGTCCTTCATGTCAACGGCGCGACCGTCGCCGTGCGCCTCCAGGAGTCCGCTGACGAACCTCTCGGCGCAGTCGGCCATGAGTACATACATGGCGCGCAGCTTGCTCACCGTGAAGGCCGGGCTGAGGACGTTGCGCACCTCGCGCCATCGGTCCCCGTTGAGGAAGTTGAGGTTGAGCCCGAAAAGCGGGTCTGTCGCCTCGTCGACGAAGCCCTGGCGCTCGGCGAAGTACTCGAAGTTCTTAACGAGCACGCTTTTGATGAGATCGGGATCGCGCAAGACGATCGTTCGACGCAGGAAGACGTGGCAGCCGATGTATCGGGCGTTCGCGTACGCCTTGTAAAGGCTGCTCATCTGTTGGTTGATATGCTGCCGGGGCAGGAAGAGCGAAATCGGCGAGCCGACCAGCGGCCAACTCGGCGGCTGGGGGATGCCCCGAGAGGGAAAGTGCCGGTGCTGGCGGTAGGCGGTCCGCGCCACCGCCAAAAGAACGGCAAGCACCAGGAAGCAGCACAGCCACATCGCGTCTTCCGCTTAACTACGCAGCAAGATCGCGCAGTACTTCAAAAGTACAGAGACTCATCGTCGATACGCGCACATGCGTCAGACTCGATTGACTGGTCGATTTATATAATTTATCCATAAACGTACAAGAGCATTAATTTAATTCTAAATTTAAATAAATGCACTGTTTCTATACCATCATCTTGTGATGTTATATGTATAATGAATTAGCATTTATAAAAAAAATAACTTAACTGCAATAAAAATAAAATTAAAGCAATTTATTTGCACTTATAATACATGAATAGAAATTGTATGTCCGCATAAAACACAGTATCGTGAATTTGTAAATGACATGACTTTTTGCTGCAAAGTGATCTTTCTGAAATGCATTTTTATAATTCATTGATTAATTCTGTTGTACGATAAAGAAAAATGTTAATAATATAATAAAACATTATTAATATTTTAGGTTAGCTAGATATAGTATTTATAATGTCATGTATACGATAAAAGACAATTTTAGGTATAGTACCGAGAATAATAGTGTACGGTATTTTGCAAAATGTCATTGTTGTTTTGTAACAGGACATGACTTCTTTAAATATAAAATATTTATGTTGAAGTTTCGTTTTACATCTTGCATGTGTAAAATCAAATGTTTGTAACTTTTGTGGTTATAGTGAAGTTTGGATTTAGCATTTGTAACGAAATCAAAAGTTATATCAAAGAAAGCTGTGGAATATGATAGAAAACTTGTTTTAAATTGCAGTCTAAAAACAAAAATATGACTGTACCGGACAAATCCGAAACGTTTCGAGTTTTTATATTGACTTTCGCAAATATAGACTGCGGAAATCACAAATATGAAGTATGCGAATCCCTTTCACAGTGCAGTGAGAGTTGTTTTACAAATAGCCGGTGATTTTGCGTCGCATCTTGTAGAACGAATAAGGATACGTATATAATGTTTTTACACCACGTGCTATGTATTTATTGTTACGCAAATGCCGTACAAGGTAGCCGCACAATTGTAGCGAGTGCGCTGTACGAGGAAACGTATGCCCCCGTTTTAGACAATGCACTTATATTTTTTCAGAATTCATGGAACAATTCTGCTAGTAATCGAAAGTTCTTGTGAAATGAATGGAATATTTCGAGGAATATTAGAGAATTTACTTCGGGATTGTAGCAACTTTGTATAAGAGTTTTCATAAAAGTTCAAAATATCTACAACAGGATTGTGTTTTAATTTATAATATTACTTTATAACAACAATTTGTTCACAAGCAAATCATTGAATTTAAAGTGATATTAAGAATATTACCTACACTATTAATGTACCAGCAAGCAACGTAGTATAAAATATTCTGGCGGATTATTTACTCGATTATATAGATACATGTGTTTATTGAGTATTTGAACTAAGCGCCATCTGATCGGTCACTGTCAGTTAGGGAAACTTCATTGCCATTTACCGGCTGCGTCGTGCGCGCAGCCTGCTGTATCTGCACTTGCCAGCAGTCCAACCAAGTCCAGCACCTGACCGCTGCAGCCTTCACGACTTGCGGATTGTGACTTGTGACTATTTGTGACTATTTCATACTGATCTTGATGGTCATTGTTCATTTGACAGGAGTCAGGCTCGGAATACAAAAATTGTGTTGAGAGTTGATGGTTGTTGATTCTTAGATTCCAGCAGTGACAGACTACTGAGTAACTTAATATTATTTTAGATATACTTATTTTCATACACGTTTATATAAATCTATTGTTTATTTTTCAATTAAAATTCTCATTTATTCTAAGAACCCTGACATGTCAATTCAATAATTATATGAATAATTGTTGTAAACATATTTGGTTACTGGAATTTCGAGTATTAATATAGCAGTAAAAATACTTTATAAATTATACAGAAATTCTGTTTTGAATTTGCATTAATGTATTCAAAAAATATCTACAGTAGATTTATAAAGATAACCTGCTTTCACTAGCCCTAGAATTACATGTCACTGAAATATTAATGTACATAATGTACGAAAAAAAAATGTTAGTAATGTATATGCAGTTTATTTAGGTTGCTAAGTATTATGGGCTCACTAAATAATATGTTGATTTTATAATACCAATTGACCAATTGATCATACAGATAAAATTATAAAATGTTGAAAGTAATTGTCAAGCTCCAGAAATTGAAATATAGAAAGTGTTCACATCAAGAACTTCAATGCAGATGTAAAGGAGAAACTTAGAATTGATCAAATTTGTTTTACATTCCTTTTTTTTATGTACTTAACAAGACACAGACAGTTTAATGTATCGATTAAAAAGTTTATAATCGTATAAGCTACTTAATTATCAAGGTAGTCTTATAACGCAATACCTCACATACTAAATCTTATTCTGATTGAAATAAGAAAATGTAAGAATGAATGGTTAGTCACATATTCTTGATTATAAAATGTGAAAATATGGAAGAAACTATAATGTTTTTATAATTACTAAATTTAAAATTGGATTCTTAATCAGAATTTTTAAAGTGATGTCGTTTAACTTTTTGTTTTTAACTAGTCGTTAAAAGTACTAAAGTCATTTTAATGGAAAAATTAATTTCTAACCTCACATTGTACTTATTATAAAAATATAATATCTACTGCAAATAAATAGGTAGTCAAAATTAACATTTTATATAAAAACAATATAGATAAATATAATTGAATAGTATTAAATTTGAATATATTCTTTAATTTTTATTGAATTTGCATACTAGATTATAATTCAACAATTAATTTAAAATATTAAAAATTTAAAATTATAAAATATTTCTTACAATGACAAATTTTTCATGATATCAAAATCAATGAAAATTAAAGCAACTTGGAGTTAATAAAAAATAAAGTCACACTATAAAATCATAATATATATTTATGATTAGATTTCTGATATAAAAAAATCCATTGCAAGGTTTTCAGTCTTTAACAATTTCAATATTTTGAAAAGTTAGTATATCAAAAATAAATCAATCCACAGTTTTTTGTTGACTATCTTTCGAGTATATTTTTTAGTATGTTTTTGCTTAATATAAAAAATTACGTACGTTCGTTGATATTGATTTCAAACTTAAATGGTATGGTATAATTATCTTAACTAAGAAAGAATTGATTACACTTAATTATAATTTAATGAGGACGTAGGTACACGATTGTAACTGATTTACAAATAATCTTGTAAAACAACTGTTAATTTGTTTCATATCCCACGTAGCTAAAATGCAATCGAAGCTAATTGTGTACTTCTACACATTGCGTAAGATGTCAATGTAACTCGAGATCAGTGCTGAGGGCGAAACATTTTATAAATATAATCAGTTACTCTTGATCACGATTTTAAAACAACATAATTTGGAACTGATAAAACGTTTTTTACCCTGACATTGAGATAACATTGAAAAATGTTGATATTTACAGTTCCGATAGATTCCAATTTAAGATATTTTTTTACATGTACAACTATAATTAATAAATATTATAAAACATTTATTTACCTTGAACTATAATTATCATTTTACAGGGATCACATGTATGCAATAATATTTTATTTACATTATGTGATACTCACATACGGGTAAACAATGAACCTGATGTAGTTGAAATCGGTTTACTGGCTTAGCGAGATGCATAGGAATTCCTTTTTGTCGAGTTAAGCCTTTGCACAATCTAGTTATTTCAAGTTTAATTTTGTGATCTTTGTATGAACTTTTATTGAACCATGAAACCGAAAAGTTTGATAGGTTCAGGTTAGTTGTAACAGGCAAATTATTATGAAATGATCGAAATCTAATCTTTGCCCTAAGCTTTACATCATTGAATTTCTTTTATGAATTTGTACAGTGTAGTACTATTCAAGCCGATAATATTCTTTGTTATAGAAATGAAGTATTGATAGTAATTTTATAGCAAAACATAGTAAATTTTGATAATATTGATCATTTTTTTAAATATTTTACAAGTTTTCTTTGAGTCTAAAGTTTATTTGTATCTGCGAGGATAGTTATCTATAATTTCATTTTATTACATATAACATATCAAGCTGGATTTTTATAAAAACATTAATTTATTTTTTAATTATTTAATAATTTATTGAATTTCTTAATTTGCAATTTACTAAGTAACAAATGACTCATTATATCACCCATTCTAATTATATATCTTATTGCGACTTGAGCGTTGTCAGGTGCTTTGGTTAGTATCTCAATTTTACGTGCATGGGTTATATATGATCACAAATGCGTAATCCCCATTTCTCTTGACCTCGTTCTATGTCAAGTATGAGATGAACCTAACTACTTCCTCGACTAAACAGAGGAGACGGCAGTCCCTCATTTATGGTCTTATTGTAAGCTTTTTCAAATTTAGTTTATCGCATACGTCTTGTACTATTTTTAGCATATTAACGCATAACGTTTTTTTTTCAAAAAGTCCATTGACTAGTGGATTTTATTTTGAAAATTTGATTAATTAATAATAATTATTTTCAAATTTTAAGTTTTACATTATTTATTTTTTATGTATTTAATAATCTTATATTAACAAATATATATACATACATATAAATAATTTTAATACTAAATATTTATTTACATAATGATTAATAATTCACTCTTTGTGCACTTATATTCTAAGTTTACGACGCCTCTTTGTCTTGCACCCTGGTGTTGGTGGGCTGCACGAATCGCATCGCGACCTTCCTCCACGGCTGAGGTCGCGAGATGCATCGAGGTGGACTCGCGATGGTGCGCAGGATCACCGTCGCTCGTGCAGCTAGGCTCGCACGGAATTGGCGAGCTGTTTATTTATTGGCGATCATCAGCTGATCGACGCTACATTTCGGCGTTGATCGCCCTCTGACCGCCAGTCCGCGTGGCTACGGAGCCTTGGGCACTTGTTTGCAAACGCCGCCCGGCCGCGCGCAAGGCCGCGAAAAGGCTTCGTCACAGTATACTGAGAAATATTTCAACTCTACTTGGATCCCTTTGATCTATGAAAGGGATCTAAACCGTAATGTTTGAAGGGTTTTTTTCCGAGAAATCACTGTAAGTGTTGGTATTGTATGAGTAAGATTTATTTAACTTAGGCATTTGAAACCATGAAGAACACATAATACAAAAAGGAGAAAATCCTTATCGATGGCGAAGATTTCTCAGTTGTCCGGCGAATGTCGTCCAGGATTGTGACGACATGTGTTATCCATCGTAAAGCCGGCACTCAATTACTAAGCCATTTATTTTAATGGCAATACAATCGAAAAGTTTTGATAACCGTAAGTTTTATTTCATTTGAATTTTACAAAGATTTTTACATATATGGAATTAAGTGCAAAATACAAGAACGTGTTACAGTATTTTAGTGCACGTGGACCATAAGCAATATTGTGTAAAGTGAAATTGGTATGGTATGCCAGACGTAGTAAGAAGTTTTGTGAAATTTTGATCGAAAGATAAAGTGTTGGAGTGAAAAGTGCAAGAATAAAGGGAAATAAGTGGCTAAGATAAAGAAAATGGAGACGGCAGGGTGCTTAACTACGAAGTTGGAGGCACCCAGTGATAGCGGCGGCAGAATAGACTACAACCTATTCGACTGGAGCCTGCAAAAAGGTATAGAGATTCCGAAATTCAATGACCCGACGGCGCAGCTGCAGTACCAGACGCTGCAGACACTGCACCTACAAGAGGCGCAACGACTCAGCAGCGTGGCTATATACGCGGACGATGCGGGCACCTTGAAAACGGACCACGTAGTGCGCTGGGTCCTGGACCCGCACTACCGGCACTCGGTCACCTGCGAGCTCATGCGCTCGCGGCGCCTGAGCCTCCCGCGCGACCTGCCGCTCCTCCGCGCTGAGGCGAACCTGCGCTGCGAGTTCTGCGGAGACTTCCCCATCCACGTGGCCGCCCTTCTCGGGGACTCGGTCACCCTGGAGGCCCTCCTGGCCGCGGGCGCCCAGGTAAATGCCGTCAATTGCAACAGGGAGAGCGCCCTCCACGTGGCCTGCGGTGGCAGCGACCTAGAGTTCGTCGGCCGCCTCCTGGCCAATGGGGCTAACGTGAACCTACGCGACAACTCGGGCATTCTGCCCCTGCACATTTGCCTGGCCAAGTGCCACGGCGCCGGGAGTGGAGGCTCTCCTGCACCACGGCGCCCGCCACGATCTTCTCCTCTCGGATACCCTGGGCCTGGCGCCCCTCCACCTAGCCATCAAGAAAGGCTTCGGGAACATCGCCCGCATCCTGGTGGACCACGGAGCGGACATGGATCAGCGCACGAGCCTGGGGGTCACACCCGTTGCCCTGGCCGTTTTGGCCGGCGACGAGAGCATTCTGGCCTACCTCCTGACTCGCGGGGCCGGGGCCCACTGGGTCCTCGCCAAGGGCCGCACGGCCCTCCACCTGGCGTGCGAGTTCGCCCGGGAGACGGCCGCCAGGCTTCTCCTGGAGGCGGGTGCTCGCGCCGACCTGGCCGACGAGACGGCCACGAACTGCCTGCACCTGGCGGCGCGCGTCGACTGCCCCGGCCTCGTGAGGCTCCTCTTCAGGAACGGCTGCGACGTGAACGCGCTCGACCGCTGGAGCCGCTCGCCCCTCCACGTGGCCCTCATCTCGAACCAGCCCCGGACGATGAGAATGCTCCTCGACTACGGGGCTCGGACCGACGACCTGGCCACGCCCCTCCAGCGCACCGTGCGCTGCGGCTTCCGCGAGGCCGTGTGCCTGCTGCTCAAGTGGGGCATGCCCGCCGACCTACCGGATGCCCGCGGGCAGACGGCCCTCTGCGCCGCCGTCAAGTGCGGGGATCTCCTGTTGGCCAGCGACCTCCTGGGGGCGGGAGCCGACCCCAACGTCCGGGGCTCCCGGCCCCTTGTCACCGAGGCAGTCTTGCAGGCCAACGCCCCTATGGTGCGCCTCCTCCTGTCTCGCGGGGCCGACCCCTGCGCCCTTGATGAGACCTTCCGCACGCCCGTCCACCACGCCCTGGCCCTGAACAATCCAGCTGTCCTGGCCGTCTTCCAGGAGACCGGCATTGGCCTCGTTTTCGAGGAGGCTGCGCGCGTCAGTCTCGGACTCTACGGTGCGGCCTACAATGTTCCCGCGCCTTCGGACGGCTCCGAAGCCCCACTGCCCGTCTGAGGCGAGGTCTGACGCGTATCCCCAGAACTCATTGCCCGATTTTATTCCCATGAAATGTACTGACTGTGGGCTATCCGTGCTTCCCTTTTTTCGTGCGTTTATAAGTCATTGATTACCGCATTACTGTATTCTGGGCATTGGGCAACACCGGCGTTGTACTCTCCAATTAGTTTGTACGATTACGGTTGATTTATGCATATAATTATTACGTAACCATATGTAGCGATAATTATGTAATGATAACAATTATGTAAATATAGACAAATATTAGAAAATGATGTACAAACTAAAATACTACTTTAGGCTATTCAAATCGATCATTTCAGCTTCATGACTATTACGCTTTTTACAATAGGCGTTTCATTACCAAAACATAAAAGTACAATAAAAGATCATTACCTAAAACTCTATATGTTTTTTCACTTTTCTTCCTAATATACACATAAATACAGTTAATATATTCGGATAAAAGGTAAGTTTGAAATTCTTTCATCCTTGTATTCGTAAACATTTTTTAACACACCATTGAATTCTATCAAACAAATATATATATATATATACATACTGTTTATTCGAATCAAAATAGTTATAAACAGTTGATATTAGTAGGTCTTTGTATTATAATGACTAAATGGAGACAAAAATATGAATAATGCAAAACACAACATACTTTTTTTTAATTATATATTCTGTTTTATTATTGTAAGTCATTGTTTCGATGTCGACAGAAGCGCATTACATTAAAATTAAATAAACGCGATTATAGCGCAGTGTCCAAACGTATTTACAAATCTTAACTTAAAATAAGTAAAACTCTGTAGACAAATGTAACATTTTCATCACTTGGTGAGATAAATGACGGGGAATATATAATTCGTTATTTGTGCGCGCTGAGCAGCGTTAAACATGTCACTTACAGTAGTAAACCGAGGTTATTACATATAATACGTCGTCACACTATGATTTCACGGTTGTTACCTTAATCTACGATATTTACGATTCCCATCGTTTGTATTGTAGCGGTTCAAACAAGTACAGTAATCAAAATGAAAAATTGTAGAAAACTTACAAACATTATGATTGTATAAAATTTGAAGACCTCGATGAGGAATTGTAACATACCCGATTGGCTAAAGTACACGTTTCTAGGATAGTGTACGTTCGATTCGTTAAATCAAATTTGTACTCACGTTAGTATATATAAATATATATTTCTCTCGTAAAAATAAAAAAATAAAACCCATATTTAATGGAAATTCAGCTCCGTAAATTACTGGCCAAAAGACGTTTATACGAGTTAATCTAAAAGATCGCCTTCTACCTATAATCAAGATTTGAATTTAAATCGGTAGGTTATAGAAAAGTGGGTTTACTCAAAACATCTTTTATTGGTCCTGCGCTCGCATGAAGTTTTACGTAGCTGCTTTTGGCTTATGTAAAATGGCGTAGTAACGTAATGGTAACTTTCGTTGTTTTTTCTTTGCACAACGTTCAAGCTTCGCCCAAAAGTGGAAAGAATTTAAGCTAGTTTAGCTTCTTAGTTTGCCTCTAAAACTTTTAGTGCATAAGCCTCGTTTTCTCCCATGTACGAACGGCGTTTTAACATCAAAATTCTTGAGCTATTGGATAACTTTATAAGCGACATCATATATTAGTACCACACATATAATCGTTTTCTTTGAAATAAAGTCTTTACAATTTGTACGAATTATCTTATTCTTTAACTAACTATAATTGCATTCCAAGAGTCATTAGATTTTTGCAGAATCTAGTCCAATAAACGAAGAGATTTCAAATAGAGATTTAGATCTTATACATTGTATAGTTACGTTTTTAATGCTTCTGTGGTCGAAAATCCAGATGTACACTCATTTGTACCGATTTCGGAGAGATACTATAAATAAATTATGCAACTCGGTACGTCGCTCGCGAAGTTTTACTTCCTTATCGTTATCATATGAATACACAAACGGTGAAAGAATAGAAATTTACAATAATGCTGTGGGAATAAGAAAATACGGTGCGAAATCTTACAAACAATACGTAGTATTAATAGCTAGCTCTTATGTCGTTCGTCGAAAACGAGATTCGTTTTCCTTCCGCTAAGCGATCTATAATATTAATGGCTGCGACTGCCGGTCCCACCGCGTCGTGAATATCGGCTTATCCACGGCAGGATCCGCTCGGGTGAATTATTTTATTTCTGCTTATTAATTATTGCTGAGGACGGATTGGACCACTTTGTTTAGTACCTGTGTAATGTTTGTTTGTGGGTGACTGTGTGTTGACATGTGTGTATGTGTTTGTGCGCGTGAGTACGTCATCGTAGCCGTTGACGATTTCGATTTTCGACGACTGATCTGTTTTTCGATCTCACATGTTGCTCCAGTAGATCGACATCAATGTATCATTTTAAATAGTGCACAAGAGAATATTATCCCCAGGAGCTGAAATTCATACATATTTTTATTATTATAGAGTGCTGATAAAGAATCATTATTACAGATTACAGTTCTTTTCCTATTTTCTTTGACTGGTAACGGCAGTTAATCATACTAATAACGGTCGTAAAATAAAATATGCCTTTATGTACTTTATTAGTGTTTGTGACGCTTTAGTTTAAAAATACTACAGTGAAATACGAATGACCTTATTTCTTATATAAACCGTGACCATTAAACAACAATTTCAATCTACTTATTTTACTAACTATGCAATAAAAAACGTGCAAATTAAAAATAAATTTCCTCTAATTTTGAATTTTATTGATTCTATTATATTTTTCTAAATATAGGAAATATTTCAATAGAAGCATTGAAACAATAATTATTCAGTGTGGAGAAACTTTTTCTCTATAATCTACTGTTTTGAAATTGCATTAATGTTCTTTTGAATTCAATCAATATATTTATATTTGTAAAATTTCATAAGTTGTTACTCGAATGCATCTGTAAATTTTGACAGTTCGTATTTGGTTTCTCAAGAATCCTCGCATAAACTTGGCAAAAAGGTTATATGAGCTCATGATGTTAGACTTCTTTATAGAATTCCAATAATCTGCTGCCTATTTTCGAGAAAACTATTTCAAGAACGATTAGCTTTTTCTAGTAAAATTAACACTATATATAAAAATTAAGCTAGATTGAAAATTAGAATTTATTGCGTATTATCAATTGTATTTTGATCAATAAATTAATACATGCAAATGTGACTTTTTGGTCTATAAGAGAAGCAGACCGTTATTTGTAAAATGTCACAGAGTAACATTGAATAGTTTGAACTTTATATTTTATATTAGAAAAATTCAGATGTATTTTCATGCGTTATGCGCGTCTAAGTAGGTCAGTCATGTTTTTTAACTATTAATATATAAGCTACGTACTAACGGAATGAACTTTATGCATTCTCTCCATGCAATATACGGTGGAATTTAATTATTTGATAACTAGATCTCATAAAAATATAGCGATAAATAGTCCAAAGGTTCATAGCTAGATTTTTATTCAAATGCCGTGCTAAAAATATAACCAAATAATAAGTCTGAAGATAGGTGCTTGGTATTCAATGGGGTATGAGAATCTAACAAGTAATGCTTGGAATGATAATGATCTGTCATAAAAAAATCAATTAAATTAGAATTGAGTTTTAGTTGTGGCTACTTTTTTTAGCCTGAAAAAGATATTTAAAGCCGAATTTTAAAATAAAACAAACACGACCTTAAGAAGGAAAAGTCAGGTTCAAGTTCTCCTTGAAGACGTACGAATAATAATGGAATGTTGTAACGTAACCCGGTCGTAGCAATTGATATTCTACAGGACGGGAGGAAAATAAGGTAATCGAAGGACATTTGAAAGCTGTCAATTAATATGAAGAGCCGAGAATGAAGAAGAGCGACGAGGAGAAAACGTTTTATTATCCGTAATCAGAGACGTAAAATTAGAAGGAGTGCCAAGTTTGGAAAATGTACACGAACGCGAGCACGAATGACTAAGCTGGCAGGCGTGTATTAGTTAAAAGCATCGGCGCTGCCTGGGCTGGTGATCAAGTGGCTCCGGAGGCGCGTCCAACCACAAGCATAGGATCGGAACTCACCATGAGGGCGGCGAGGGCGAGGCCGGCACCTCCTAGTGCCGCCGCGTGCTTCTCCATGAAGGCCTGGGTGACGGCCAGGCAGCCGTTCATGTAGGTGTTGTACTGGTTGTTCGAGTCCGGGTACCGGTTGCAGATTATCGGCTGCAAGCAGAGGCCGCACGTGAGAAAGCCGCTCGGCGGTGAAAGCGCGGCTCGGGCGCGGGCGCCGTGGGAGCGGCCGGCGCCCGGGTGGACGCGGCCCGCGCTTACGAAAGGGATTGATATAATATCGGGCGGCGCTTGCGTCAGGCGTCCCTCGGCGGGATTTTGGCGAGCGAAGGCTCCGTGGGCCGGACTCTTGCCGCGCGCCGCCATTGGCCGGGGGCTCGGGGAAGACGTCCGGGCGTCTCTGGGCCGCGCGCGCGCGCTCGGATCCCGGGGCTTATTATGCGGGACGGAGAATAGTCGGCGTCCGGGGTTTCGCAACCGCGCGAAAACCGCGTTGTTTGCCTCGGCGCGCGCGCGCCCGCTGCCTCGGGGAAAAGGAGCCGCGGACAATTTTCTCTTAAAATGCTCACGCGCGCGGGGCATTAAAACAATTTCCCGGAAAGGAATAGACTTTCTAAATTTGAGTAGAGGCTCGCGCGCGGCGCAAATAATGCGTCTCCGGGGGCCATTTAGTCATTAGGAGCGATGGGCCGCGCGAGTGCGTTGTTATTAGCCATTAGGAAAAAATCGATGTTTCGAGGAATGAAGCGTTCCCTGACCCTGTCGCGCGCGCTCGGCGACTCCCGCGGTCGAAGGATAGGCCGCCGCCGCCGCCGCCGCGCGGGGCTTCTGCAAGGCTCCGAGCGATGGTTATCAAATGATTGCCGGGGCGACGTGAGAAATTTCTGCTGCGAGAAGGCCGGGCGCCGAGCGAGTGGAAAGAGGATTACTGTGCTACGTTACCTTCCCCTCGTACATTTCGACACAGCAGCTGAGGGGCACCTCGTTGTATCTCGACCAGTCCCTGTAGTTGCGCACGCCGCAGCAGTGGAGCTGTAAAGGAAAGATCCTCGTGTAGAAAGTCGCCGCGGCGGAGGAAGCCTCGCGCGTCTAGCCCGCACATGGCTATAAATCGATCGCGGCCGCGGGGCAGCGCGAGCCTACCTTGGACTGGACAAAGTCCCAGGCCTCGGTGATCTCCTTCTTGCTCCTGTAGAGCTGCATCGAGTTTTGCATCTGCTCCTGCAGGCGCTCGATGAACTTGTCGCGGAAGACGTAGCCCAGGATGCCGCCGATGAGGATGGTCACGAAGAGCAGGAGGACGATGATAAAGTACTGCAAGCGAGGGGCAATCGGTATGAGCGGGGCGGGCGCGCCGGGCCGGGGCTGGCCCGGGCTCGGGGGTTCGGACTCACCATGAAGAGCATGCACTTGATCTCGCGGATGGCCCCGACGCAGCCGAAGAAGGCGATGACCGTGACGATGATGCCGCCCACGAGGAGGACGTAGACCGTCCCCGTGAGCTGGTTGTTGCCGATGAGCTCGCCGACATAGTTGACCTTGTCGACGAGGGCCCAGATGGAGAGGCCGACGATGAGGACGCCGCCGATCTGCAAGTGCGCAATCGTTCCTTCCAGTGGCCCGGGACAAAGCGCTCGCGCGGCGGCTCCGAGCGACCTCCGATTCCGCTTTTTGCCGGCGTTAAAAAGCCCATGATTCACGGCCGCGGAGTAATGTCGTTAGAGAACGAAAACACGCGACGATTAGCGCGAGCCTCGGCCAGTCAAGGTGGAGTCAAGGCGGGCCGCGGCGGGCGGCCTTGACTCCCGACCCCGCTGGCCGAGCGGCCGGTTTGCGCCCGGTAATGGCGCCCCTGGACACGCCCCGCGCGCCGCGCTAATTGCCCGGAGCTTCCGCTTTCGCCGGCGGAGGATCGGCGCCGGCGGCTCGGCGGCCGGGCGCGCCGGGGCTTTCCCGCGAGCCGTCCGAGCCGCGCGAGTCGCGTGAGTCACTCGCCGCGGCACACTTACGAAAATGATGAAATTGACGATGAAGAGGGAGTACTTCATGCACCGGCCGCAGCCGTCCATTTCCGTGTCGTAGCCCATGGCGGTGGCAGGCTTCCTCGGCTCGCCCTGCAACGGAGAATCGGTTAGGCCGGAAGCGGCGGCAGGTGCGCGGGCCGATCTGGCCCCAAGGCCGCCGGGATTCGGGTCGGCCCGAGCGCGGTGACTTCACGCCCGCATTTCCCGGCGCTCGAGCCGGCGCGTTTCCCAGCGATTGCCAGCGATTGCCAGCGATTGCCAGCGGCTTCCCAGCGGCTTCCCAGCGCCTCCCCAGCGCCTCCCCAGCGCCTCCCCAGCGCCTTCCCAGCCGGTCCCTGGCTCCGGGCGCGCGCTGGCCTCGGGCTTTCCCTCCGCCCGCGCCCTGACAAGTGACCCTGTCGCGGAACAATCGGGAGCGCCTGGTGCACTCGACCGAACTGTCGATGAGCCGCGCGCCTCGGGCGCTTGGGATATTTATAAACTGCGCATATTTCTGTTATGCGCATATTCGCATGGGTGTGACCGGGCGTGACGGGTACGGCAATGGCTCTGGGCTTGCCAGGCCGCTCGCGTCCACCGCGGATGAGGCGAGCAAATCACGCATTCCGATGGGAGCGACGCGCCGCGCGCCGCGGCTCCCCGAGATTCGCGTCGGCCTTTCCGATTTTCCTCCGCGCGCCTTTCAACGGTCTCGATCTCCGAGCGGCCGCGGCCAATTATTCCTCGTCGAGGCGCTCGGACGAGATCGTGAAGACTCTCACTCGGGCGGACTAGGCCGGGGCACGCGCGTGACATAATTTTGGCAAGGTCGCCGGCGGCACGGGTCGACGCGTGCGCCTGATAAACGCTCGTTAATCTCCTGCGCGGGGGCTCGGCGGGGGACCGCCGCGCGTCCACCGCGCGCTACGTGCCGGCGAACAAAGTCGGCGGTAAATATGGATCGGCCGCCGGCAACTATAAACATGTTTTTCCCGGCAGCGTTTTTCCCCGGCGCGGGCCGAGCGGCTCGAAAAATTGAAAGCGCGAGGCCGGCGGCTAATGCGCCTAGGACAAGGACGCCGCGCGCGGGTTACGTGATGGTACTCCGCCGGCCTCGGCGCGCCGCGCAGGCGTATTTTTTTCTCGTAATTGCGCCCGCCGCGAGCGGACAATCGGGAGCGCGGGTCCGCGGACGAAAATAGGCGGGCGCCGCGGCCCCGCCCGCGCCGCCGACTTGTATCGGGGCCGCGGCCGGGCTATATTCGCGCAGGACGAGGGCCTCGGAGGCTGCGGCCGCTGGACCGGGCGGCGGCCCCCGGGAGGCCGGGCCCGGGCGCGGCGCCGCGGGACCGGCGCGAGGCCGCGCGCCCCCGGTTCGCGGAAGGGGCCGCGGCGACCCGATTCCGCGGCGCGGCGTTATTTTTGCAGCGCGCGCCGATCGGCCCGCGGGCCCCGAGCTATTTCGGCCGGGTTCGCGGTACCGCGGGCGTATTTTCGGCCGGCGCGAGGCCGGGCGCCCGCGGCGCTGACGTCAGGCCGGGGCGCCGCGCGCCCTCCCAGCCCCCGAGAGAAAGCGCGGCCCCGGAATGCGCCGGCAAACGGGTTTGCGGGCCCGGCCAAGGCCGCGGTGAAAGGGCCTCGGGGGAGCCGCGCGATCAATCCCCGGCGTCGCCCGCGCCTATCGCCCCTCGCCCATCGCCCATCGCCGCTCGCCCTCGGCGGCCGTCCGCCGCCCACGGCCCGTCGCCCGTCGCCCGTCGCGCTCGCTTCCCACGCCCGATACCATCGCCGCGGCAAGGGGTGAGGGCCACGCGAGGCCGCGCCCATCGATCGCCACCCCCTTTGTTTTCGTCGCCGCGGGGTCGTCGGACCCGGGCCCATCGACCGCCGGCAAGCGCGCCGGCACCTGTTCGCCGCCCTCCACCCGCCGCGCGATTAACTATTTACCACCGGGGGATCCCCGGGGCTGATAAGCGCCCACCCCGCGCCCCCTTCCTTTCCGGCCTGCGCCTTTTTTAGCCTTCCATGGGGTACGCCGCCTTTATAATTACTAATTGTGTCAATGTCGCAGCTAGGCCACGCTGCCTTGTTTGTTTTAGAAATTACTGCTTCACTCGCGCTCTAACGATTTTTAGCCGATCGGCAAGCAAGTGCACGCGCGTACTTCTTGCTCGTTCCGGGGCAATCCTCTAAACTGAAATCTATACACGTACACGTAGTAACGCATTTCAATTGCGCCGTGTATTTATCGTGCATCTTTCATTTTTGAAAGTTTTTTGATGTCTGATAGCTTCTAATCATGATTTTCCGAGGGAAAAACAACCTACTTTCGATTTCTATCGCTGCATACATATACAAACTTTGCACGAAGCCGTGTATTTTAATAACAACCTGGACGTAGCCAACAGCTTTAAATATTTTTCTTCCAAAAGCGCCCGTACACTTGACCTCGCACTTGACGAGTGCAGGCGACTCGGTGCATAAGCTATTTCAACGAACGTGTTGTTGGAAATGTTATTTTCCATAAGTCATTCGACTTAATGAAAAAGATCTTTTAGAGGATCTACACGATATTATTCTAATGAGCCTCTGTCCTTCGTGCCGCGTCTCTGGAGTAGCTGGACTTTGACCTCCCATAAACTCGAAATCCCATTCAGAATAATCCGAAAAGAACCGTGGAAAACGGCCGAGCGCGCAATCGGTACATCTCGCGCTCGGTTATAATGTTATAATGCATCATGCAAGTGAAACCAAAGCACCGCGCAACCGATCCCACCTACTCCAGTTACCCAGCGAACTCGGATACAGTCGCCGACTCGCCGAGCAAAAAGCTAACAGCCACTAATCGCGCAGGCTCGCGAAAAGCTAACAATCGGCAGGTAATCGCTCCCGGTCTCGAGCGCCGAGGACGAAAGTCAGCGGCGTGCAGGCCAGCGACTTATCGCGCGCGTGCTCCACCGGTGCATTGTCCAGGCTCCGCGAGAAACAGAGAAAGAGAGAGAGAGAGAGAGAGAGAGAGAGAGTGAGAGGGGAGGGACGCACTCACCGCCTGCGAAGAGAGTCGGCTGCTGGCTGCTGCTATCCGTGCGTCGCGTCTGGGCCGCGGCTCGAGTCGGACTGACTGGCGCGCAGGTGGCCACCGCCGCCGTCGCGAGCGCCGCTCCCCTCTCCCCGCGCGGCCGCAGGTGCAGCGCGCCCGCGCTTTCTTCGAGGACGATGATGCGCCGGCCGCCGCGAGCCGCCTCCTGGGGCCCGCCTTTGTGTCCGGAGCCGCGTCATCGCCCCCACCCGAGACGACTGCGGGGAGCGGCTAGGTCCCCGCGCGGCGCCTTTGCCACGACGCTCGGATTGCGGGGCTTGGGCATTGCGCGCGGCTATCGCCGCCCGCGGCCCGTTCGGTATCATGACCGGCAGATATCGTGCGGATAACGCCGCGGCATTACGTCGTCGTTTCCCTCATCAATTTTCTGCACGACTCCAAAACATTGTCCAATGTATACTCTGAGCGATATAATGCCGTCACTCGCTACGAGTACAGATATAAACCTAATGAGAGGGGGATTTTCCCGATACATATTCTCCACTTTTTTCAGACGTTATCAGCCACTCGAGTCAACTTCCGATTTTCGTCATAGCTTCTCCTTGATTCTGTATCATGCTTTGACTACGTTGCTTTTTCCAACTTTTCTGTTTTCTAATGCGTTTACTAATTGGTAATCTGCGCCTGTCATTTGTCCAGTAGTATAAATTAGAATCACCTGTACATTATAAGCTTTGTATCGAAGCCATGATCGTAATGGCTACCCTACAAATAATTATGTTTTATGTGCAAACATTATACTACTGCCCGTGTTCTTGTATGAATAAGCTATTAATATTATTTACATGGATCAATGAATTTTATTATTGAAACTTTAACTTTTTTTAATTACTATAAATATCATCTTATCAAGTTATTTTGATTAATACATACATTTTATGCGCCAAAATATCCGACTGTTTTTTCTAGTTTTTTTTTTAATAAAGTTAAATTGTTTTTCTCGTAAATATTATATACTCAACAATTTAACTAATAGTTATGACATTTAAACACGTATTATTTATCGTGTTATTCATTTATGTGTTTTATTCTCCGACTCACTAATAATAAACTCATCATCAGGATATAAAATAATAATAAAAAATTTCTAATCACTCTTAGAGTACTACTGGTAAAATATAAGTAAAATCTTGACCAATTATAGGAACTTCTATCATTAGTTTCTGACAAGATGATAATATGAACTATATATAGATATATAACGTGTACTGATTGAATCCAGAACCAGATGCAAAATATGCGATGCGAGGTGGGATGTTATTGCTCTGCCGACTATGATACGCGACGGTTTAAATTATTTATTTCATGTAATGTTACATCACCGAGAACAGGTCTTTCATAATAATTTATAACTATTCTTATATTAATATATTATTACAGCTACTTTTAAGAGAATTTAAATTTATCATTTTAATGTAGTAATTTGATGTATAAAAACTAATAAAATATTTATTTAAGCAGATATTGTTAACGGGATTCTGTAATACTATTGTTGATACATTAATTCATTGATATATTAATTTTTTTTTGATACATTAATTTTGTTTGAACTAGTTCAGTAAAATTATCAGAAGCCATATACAGTAAGGAATAATTATTTTATTATTTTTTCATTCAATGATATTCAGTTTCTTCAATATTACGTGTTGTTTAAGTATCATTATTATTTCACAAATATAATGAATGCAATTAAGAGATGCTCGAGCAGATATTTCTACAATTATAATATCCATTCATCTACATTCATATGTTATTTCAATACATCTTATATATGTGTTTGCGTACGTGTATATGAATACATGCTCATACATATCAGATAAGTTTTAGTATTATACAAAAGCTAATAACTTAATAATTAACTGTACTTAGTTCATTTCAACCCTCAGCGGATCTGCAAAAATGATATATATTGAAACACTTGCGGCATCAAAAACTTTAATAGCACGTAAAATATAGGCACATTTCTTGCAACATTTATGTTGCGCTGATTATGGAAGGAGTTTGATGTATTATAAGTGATCTATTTGTAACGATTCATCAATATATTTATGACCTGATTGTTTGAACAAAGAAATAATTTTTCAGATATTTCATAATTATATTAATTATATATGTATATATATAGTCGGTAATATATATGGCTGGTCAAATTAAATTAAAGTAAAAGATGTTTTTAAAATAGTATAAATTCGTAGGCATGATAAAAATCTGTTATGAAATTTTTTTGGAATTTTTGTCTAGCAATGTATAGTACCATAAAAACGACTTTTGTTAAGTAAAAAAGTTAAAAGCGAAAAAATAATATAAAGTGCACTATTACTGCAATATTTAAAATTTTTTAATAGAATAAATACTATGAGTGAAGTCTCTTCACTTTAAACATAAATTCATCCTTGCCTAATTTTAACGTTGGTTTTAATTTCAATATTTCTTATTCCTATTCCTTTTACTAACTATTCGCAGAGTTACCTATGCAGATTGGCACTTATCAATAAACTACGCATGTCAAGGACACATTTCAAATTTAAGGCAGTAGAAATTCCATTAAATTAATTCAAATATCCTAACATCTTACATAATCTGCAAGAAAGAAAGTTAAAAATTAAAATTAATAGCATATTTATTAAAATTTATAATATTTATTGATGCATGTATTATAATTTAAATTAAGTGCAAAGCATAGTCTAGAAGTGTTTGTATATCATACGATATATCGTTTGCATTATATCATATTGCATTGTATTGTACTGTATTGCATTAATTAATCACTAAAACGTTGATGTTGAACTAAAAGCAATCCGTGAAAAAAAATCTGTATATGCTCTTCTAACGTGAGACTAGCTGCTCGAGCTGAAAACATAATTTTACCAAGAGCAAGTCCGTCAAATGAATGATTACCTGGATAAAAACATACTATACTGGGATTTATATCGGTGCATCTATCCTGAGAATTAGAATGAGACTATAAAGAGGTCCCAGTATTCTTGTGCAAGATACGTATAATAAGTACCTCATTGGATGGATGCATAGCGCTATAAACGCAGAATCAATCAATGACCCTTTATAGACAAAACGACTTGAATGATCGGCTTATTCCTATTTCTGATCTAACTCCTTTGTTATGAGAGTAATTGTACACAAAGTGTAGACTAAAAACTCACTATAAATGAAGAAAATATTTTATTTTAATTTTCATTTAGTTTATTTTTTCAGATTTAAAGTTTATAAACTATTATTTTAATATCTAAATAAATGTATGTTTTTTCCTGCGTGTCAAATTACTTATATCGCTGCCACTTTTTCTGTACTATTCCACGTAGTGTCCTATTATTCTCTCTATGTATTTGTGTACATATACACTAAAAGATAGCGGCTGATCATTGTGTTTTTTAAGAGATACTTCGGGAACTTCCCAATTCCCGGATAAGAACTAACATTTGACTATAATTATTTTTCTTGGTGAAGGGGGCTCATCTATAGAATGGACTACCCAAGGCAATGCGTAGCTTAAGCACTTTACCATCATTTAAAGTGCAGTCATTAAGCACTTTAGAGACCTCGGCAATAACATTGTCAGTGACGAACGAATTAAATACGGGGTTTCTCCTACGGTTCATACATGTTTGAATTGTATACTTACTATCATTTTTTTCTATTTTTGTAATTTTGTTCATTAGCACATACGCTGATTGTTTATTCTGATATTTTTTTAAATATCCGCAATAAGTTTAAATTTGTCGTTAAACCAGTTTTTTAGTATTATAATTACGTATTATTAAAGTCTCGCGATAGTATCCATGAAACAAAAATCTAATTTTTTAACTATCATGGGATATAGAACATATTTTATATTGCACTTTATAAATTATTTTCACATAGGCTTGGAAAATATTTGAACTTACAACTTTCATATCGCGAGGAAACCTATAAGGCGTAAATTATTTTCGCGTAAAGATAATAATTATTTATGCTTTAAAGTTTAATATCTAGAATATAAACGCACTTAGCCATATTGTTACTTGTAATATGATTATTTACTACATTAAAGAATCAACCATTTTCTGATTCTGTCATATAGCTTATTCACAATGCACTTAATTAAATCAACCCAAGTACATTACTGTGAGATACGTTATGTTATATGCAAACTATTATTTCTATATTTTTCATGCTCACTTTTAATTTTTAACAATAGAGAGATTTAGGACTTTGAGTCTATTCAAGGAAAACGAAACAACGCAGGCATTTATCTTCTTGCGTAAGTTCATGTTCCAGTTGTAATTTTAGTATGCGTTGTTGCATATATGCATGTACAATACAGAATTAACATTCAACGACATTCTACGACACAGAAAGGCATACAAGGAGTTGTTACTCGATCATCCTTATACTTATGCATTTTTCCTTGATTTGTATACAGCCCACAGTGGATATATGCAAGCAATCTATTTTATCCATAAGGAAACCTTTATAAGTATTATACTTCGAGATTCTCGTTAAAATATGTTAAAAATATAATTTAATTATTTTAATTTGTATAATTATTTATTTGTTAAATGGTATTATATTATTATGCTGTATGCATATAAGGTTAATATATATGCAAAATGTTTCATTGGGTTGCTTTAAATGATAAATCTTCTTATTTTATTGAAATAATATTTAATATATACATATAAATATTATTATAATTAAAACACGTGTATACATTAAATCATATTTTTTTATAATATTTTAAGTCTTTTTGAGACACACAATACATTTTTGAATAAAATAAGTAATCCATTGGCTAATTTACATTTTTTGTTGAGATGTTGAAATTGTAAGACAAAATTTTTTTTTGTAAGTAAAAGCAGTCTCAATTTTGAAAAAAATTTTAATATGTTGAGGAATAAAAGTCGAAATTTTTTAATTTACATGAAGTACAATATGTTGATCAAGAAGACTAAGCATCAGCGTATAGTCATAGTTGCGCAGTAGTTATATCATTACTAATAATGTCAAAGTATAATTTTCATTGTTAAATAATAAAAATTCTGTATACGTTTTATTTCATTCTAATAAATTTTCATTTCAATAAAAGCGCTTAACGATTATTTCGTAAATAAGGATCACATTAATTTTAATTAATTAGCTATTTTTTATTTCTGTGAATCACTAAATGCATTATATAGTATCAATTTTTTATGTATAACTTTTTGTTTTTTTTTAGCATTTAGTTTGCTTTTTATTATTTATAATTTGGTAGTTATTTATACATTAAACTATTATCAAGACCACTCTAAATTTTATTTTGTTATTCAATTATCTTCCTAATTCTGAAATAAAAACTAACTGAATTCTATAATATTTGTCAGATCAACATTTTCAGAAATTTTTTCATAAGTATCATATATACATTGTGTCGTTTATTTTATTTCTGAATTATCATTGTTAAGTATTAAAAGATAATTTGTTATTTTAATTAGAACACATGATTAAAGGATATACTTACAAATTGTTGATTGGTTAATAATTCTTAAAAATGTATATTATTGACTAAATAAATTATTAGTTTTTATTTTAAATTATTACCTTAAAACTTTTAGTCAACCCATGAATCGTAGAATGAACGTACTGGAAAAGATAAGATTAAAAATTAAAAAAGATGCGTGCCAAAGTTTTTGTGCATCGGTAGTAATTGTAAATTACATTTCAATTATGAATGTCTAAATAATTATTTAAATTTTTTTTACGAAATACACATTTTTAATGAGTTAATGTTATTCCTTTGTATTTTTAGTACGCAGTTGTAGGTAGTATTAATAATAAATAATCTTCAAGCGTAATGACGCGGTGACAGTATTAGTGACCGTAACCTGGTCTTTTTTTAGAATAAACTAAAATGGCTGAACTCGGTCTAGAGATTTATTTACAGTTCAGCAATTCAGTTACATTCTCTGAAAAGTAGTGAGACAGGCTCAGTTTATTCAAGTTTCGATCGCGGGATAAAACTAAGTGCACCCACGTTTGCCACCCTTGATATTCCATCACTGCAAGGACTTACGACGACATTTCACCGCTTAGTGCTTTAAGCCATTGACGGTGTTTGCGTTTGTTGTCCTCAAGAGATCTTAACCAACAAAACCCGTCAGCTGACGGAATGTTTACGCGAAGAGGTTCTACCTCGCCCGATTTTCCGGGGTGAGGTGAGTAAATTAGCCCGGTTACTGGCCTTCGGTTAGAAACCGAAGATCGACGGATTGCAGTCGACGGATTGTAGTCCTCGCTAGAACCATGACCATCGCCCTCGTTGAGAAGCTGCGTGAATGCGGCTGGTGAGTGAATACTCTCACGGATACTTTCGTCTTGCGTAGCTTTATTAAAAAACTATTTTTATTCTTGGCTCACCTTAGAAACTCGCTTCGTGTTGATGTTTTTCCCTTTGATTCCTCCCTGTTTTTCGATAATTCAAGTATTAATATGTGGTACTCTAGCAATTGCAAAAATATTATTATTTCATTGCAGTTTTATTGAGTAAAAATCTTAAATTATTCAATGCATTAAAAAATGAAAAACTGATCCTTTTTCTTTATATACATTATTTTTTGAGCCTTTATTTTTTGTATTATAAATGTATTGAGATATTTATATTGTTTTGACTCCAAGAAGAGTCAAATGTATTCTTATGTATTGGTATTGGTCACATGAATATAAAAATCATAGATAAAGTTCCAATAGATATGTATAAAACTGCCTGATATTTTTTATTAATTTGTTTTAATAAACTTATTTCTTGCTACTATCTTTTAGTTAACTGAATATTTAATGTATTATTGATTTTATGTAAATTTCTGTAATATATTACAGGTTTTTAACAGAGCAAGGATTTGATAATGTTAGTAATGATGGTAGTATCGTTGATTTACCAAAAATAGTCAAGCGGGCTGTTGATGTGAGTCATTTATTTGTCAATTAATTGAATACTAATGTAAATAGTAAAATAAAGTATATTTCTAATTTTTTGTATTATAGTATGATTTAAAGGAAATTGGAAGTGGAGAAGGAAATTTGAGCAAAGGGGATGTTGTCTTACAAATTCAAAAGCTGCGCAATACAGCAGCTCCAAAGAACAATGAGGAATCTCGAGGAGCTCCTAGAATGCTAAAATTCTTTTTAACTGATGGCAAGAATAGTTATCAGGCAATAGAAATAGAAAATATATCTTCCATTAGGTAATATTTTAAAGTAAAATAATATAAAAAAAGTTAATAGTAATATTAAATATAAACTAAAAATATATAAATATCATAATTAAATATATATTAATGCGATACAAATGATTTCTTTTCAGTTTAAATACACCTCCAGGTACAAAGATATTAATAAGAGGAGGTTCGTTATTATTATCACATGGAGTTATTCTTTTAAAACCACACAATATTATAAAAGTTCTTGGAGGTAAGGTAGTTCATCTTATTGAAAAATGGGAATTAAATAAGGTAATTTTTTAAAGCAGTAATTTCTTTATTTTCTATTATGTATATTTACATTTAATAACTATTATTTCAGAAATTGGCTATTCACAGTCGAGTAAGATCTATTGAAGAAGGTGGACCTCCACCATGGATTTCATTTGGTAAAAAGATTATAAAAATAGCAGAACAAGCAAAAAATTTGAAAACATTAGCAGAAAAAGAAAAACCTACTGAAGAAAATGCAGAATTTGAAACTCAACGTAAGAATGCCATTGCAGAAGCTACTAAACAAGGCAGTAAAAAAGTATTTGGTGGTGGAAATAAACAAGTAAGGTTTTGAAGTATAATATATTCTATTTGGAACATTTCATAACATAATCTGTCATATTCACTTTTTATATAGCTTTTGGACCATAGTGTTAAAAAAATTGTAGATCAAGGATTTTCAGTCGAACAAGCTGAATATGCTTTAAAACAAGTAACAGTAATGTCAAGAAATAAGGTAAACCGTTTGAATGTCGACCGCGCTGTTCAATATTTACAGAAAGGGGACAATAAATCTAATAGGTATACAATGTATTTTTTTAAATTTATTTGATTTAATTATCATTTTGAATACAAGAATAAGACTTTTAATTGTATTTTCTTTGAATGAAAAATTATGAAAAATTGCTTTCAGTAATACAAGAGAAGCACGTGAACCTCGTGAGCCACGAGAACCTAAGGGAAAAAGAGGTGATAAAAAGATGGAAGAAGGTAGTAGTAAGCCAAGTAGTGGAAGAATATCTCTTTTTGATTTCTTGGAAGATAAACTACCAGCACAAGTTGAAACTGTAACAAATAATGTACACGCGAGCGATTCTTACGGGAAAGATAGATCGGATAATCATTCCGATCGTTATCATTCCAGAAATAATGATCACTCTCAAACAGGAAGAGGTGGAAGGTAGCATTATTACTTATCTATAGTTCATCTTTTTATAAAAAAAAGATATTGTCAATATTTAATTTTAGAAATGCAAGAGGTTATCAAGTTCCGCCGAGGCATTTAGACGAAAATAGATCAAATAAGTTTTCTAACACTGCAGGCAGTCATGGCAATTATGGAGGTCAAAATTCTCATAAAGTTAAACCACCAAGATTCCAACGAAATCAAGAAAATCAAAGCCAAAATCAAAACCTAAATCAAAATTATTTTAATTATCAACAAGAACCAATCGGCAGTTTTACGAAATTTCCGACAGTAAGCGAATTCAGAAATGTGTTACCTAATGTGGCACCATTTCCTCAAACTAGGCAAGACGTTGCAATATCTCGAGATTTTCCTGCTAATACATTTAAATCAAATCATCAGGATTATCAAGTTAAAGTAATTAGATAATAAATTACAATTTTTAGTTTTAAGAAAATTAATTTTTTACTAAATTTCATACTGTATAGTTAATTATTATTTTTTCTAAATAGAATATACATGAGTATCAAACAAAAATAGTTAGTAATAGTCGAAATCAGAATTACGAATCGAATCATCTTCGTCATGGCCAAATACATGAGATGGATACTGCGATGTATCAACCAGCTGCAGTAGTTGACAGGAGCTATAAAGACAGTCATATAAATCGTTTTTGTAATCCAATCGATGACAACGTTGAGTTTCAAGCTGGTGCCGGTATTAATACTCAAAAAACTAATAGTTATTACAATAGTAACAGTAGGAATGATGATTCCTTAGGCGGTACATGGGTATGGCGAATAGGAGACAGATGCATGGCCAAATATTGGGAAGACAATATGGTATGTTGTTAAATAGTTAATAATTTTTGTAAATATCTTCGTATTAAACGTTTTTTAATTTATCGTTACAGTATTATAATGCCGAAGTAACGGCTGTGTCCAAAACGACCTGTGTTGTGCAATTTAAAGAATTTCATAATTACGAAGAAGTTCTTCAAGTAGATTGTATACCGATAACAGAAGATGTAAGCAATTGTTAATAATACATAATCAGTGTTTTTTCGATTAACTATTGATTTACTTATTTGTAGGAAATGCCAATGCAAGATTTCGGACAGGATAATAATAAACGAGCAGATCATCGATCTAATAACAGACCACCAAGATTTGAACAAAATCAAAACAACTCGAATGGTAAGATCTCATTTAAGCCTTTTTCGTTATTATATTACTGGTGTTTAGTATTGATCTAGTTAAAGTCATAGATATTGATTTATTTACAGCGACAGAATATCGACGGGGCGGTGGTTTCGGTAATAGTGGAAAAAATTACAGAAAGCGTGGACAGCAGCGCAGTGCGCAGCCGATTTATCAGCCGCCGGCTCAACGAGGCGGTGCTGCTTTCCTACCCCAAAATACATAGAACTTATCTCTATCATTCAATGATAGTACCATTTCTTCTTTTACGAAGGCAGTTGTTTTATGATATTCGTAAAGACTCTGACTAAATAAAAAAACTGTTTCCGGTTATGAGGACTAAGTGTTAAGAGAAGACAGAAATGAGACTATTTCTCTACGTTTTGATATTTGTTATAGATTTTTTTAGAATTCCAATGTTCAAAACATTTGATTCAATTTAACATCACATCAACTTACCGATTTTAGTGAAGGTTTTTGTGACTGTTGTATGTAATCATCAAAACGAAGATTTTTGTATTTCGATTAACGTTTGATATAAATTATTGAGCTAAGGTAATTAAAAGTGTTTAACTTTTGAAATTTGAAAGGTTTTTATTAATTTATTAGTAAATATAAAAACTTATTTAACTCTGAAGTATGATTCATTTATGCATTTAAATATCAAACTTTGCCAATTTTTTGAACTAGAAAAATACTGTGAAAAAAATAAAATAGAAAAATAAAAAATATGGTTGAATGAAACGTTTTAAAATAACCTCAATATTAACCAAGAATTAACATTCAATATTATAACGAAACACTAATTAATTATTTTAATCAATTTACCGCTGACTTGTTGCTGTCTTCTTTTAAATAGAAAACGATGATTTTCAAAGTGATTCAATAAGTTAATTGTGAATTTTTTTCTAACCGCCATAAATGATTAATGATAATAGTGTAGCCAGTGATATGTTAAATGCAATCATTATAATAATAATAATAATAATAATAATAATTATTATTATTATATCAAAAAGAGTGCGTTACAGTTAGGTACAGAATCAACAGTAATTATTTATATTCTATAGTTGCATCTTGCCAAAAGCAAACTTAAAGTAAAACTAAGTGCGCATTCTCTCTATGTACCTTAGCTGTTTATAACACGGCGGTGGTCTTTGTAATATTTATTAATGCGTTTCCACGTTATAGCTGTATGTTTTGCATTAAACTAGCAAAGTAAATATACGATGTCTATAAGAATTTATTTTATATTTATTATTCTTTTTATTATGTTTCCCTGTTTCACTTCACTTTTTATTTTTTCATATCCAAAATACCTGATTATTATTAGTATTTTGCCCTAGCGAGATCACATGAATTCCTGAGTGTTTGATTTATTGCCATCTCAATCCTCGAACTTTCATTGCATGCTTGTTTGCCATTGCAATTTTAAAAACGAATTTGATTGTATACTGCACTGAAAGTTATGGAGCCCTTTATGCTATAATCCAGACGAAAGATATAGTAAATGAAAATTGAATCATGAATTGAAAATCCCTTGTTCAACGGTGCATGTTCCCGCCTCGAATTCAATGAGATGGCAAGGATAAGCTCGAAACGGGTGTATTACTGGGCACCCTAATAAGCTCTTACAATTCGTCGTAATCGCACTTTTTTATCAAAACCCGGGATGATCGGATCATCCGTCCTTTCATAGACTTCTTTCACCTCTACAGACGTCTACATACTCGACTTTTCTCTATACTCCAGCAGGTATAAAATGTGAAAATATTTTCTTAAAATCAATTTTATATTTGTTTGTTTATGTCATAAATAATTTTGAATAATTTTATTATAAACAATATATGTTTTAAAAGCATATTGTTATAATACATACTAAGTAAAAGAATTCTTTATATCAATTTAAAAATAGTGCAGTATCGAAGAAGCATCGAAATAACACTGTTAAATGGTGGACCCATGTTTTGTCAATGTTCACGAAACGATACAGGAATTTCTTTGGAATAAATACGCTTGAACAGGGTCACATTGCTCTCAAGTGGTTTCACAATTGCGCTTGATGTCCGGAGTGAGCAAATCCGCGGTATCCACCGCGCCGCCAGGTTTCTCACGTCTAAAATTTTATACAGGATATAAAATGACCCATGTGGTCTTTTGAGAGATATACATTCTCAGCTATTTCGCGCGTCTTCAATTGGTAGTCTGCTAATATAAAATCATGGGTTTTTCACGTTATTCTCCTAGTTGGCTGTTTTTGAGGCACCTGGGTGTGGCTTATCAAAATCAATGTGATATTGCACTTTTTACATTTTCTTTAAATTCGAGAAAACACTCACTTTCACACGCGATAAAACAAAGCTACGCATCTGATTTGGCTAAAATTTCAACAGTAGTGCACGAGAATGTACTACACGATTGTAGATTTTTCTTTCACCCTAGTATATTAAGAGAATCCAGTCTATTTAATTATTTAAGAAACAATAGTATAGAATGACGAATATTGAATATGACCAGCATAAGTCCTCGAGAAAGTTTTATTTTCAAAATTTTTAGATCTTTCTTTTATAATAAATAAATGTTACAAAACACATTTTATTGGATTTGCTTGAAATGATATTTGTGAAAATTTTTTCAAATCAACCGATATAACTTGCATGTTGTTTATGTGTGGAATAAGAAATCAACTATATACTATAATAATTATTGTATATGTAGACCTTATTAAAATATTATATTCTTCTGAATCGAAGAAACAATTGTAAAAAAATTAATGAAAAATATACAGAGGATAAATGGTGGATTGCGTTTTACTGACATGGCTTGTCATTAAAAATTAACTATACAATTTTTTTATAATGATGAAAATTTTATAATGAAAAGAAATTTTGAAAAACAAATATGACATTTATTCATTACAGATAGATGCTTGGTTCTCAAGTTATTTTCAGTCATTCTACGGTATTACCGTATATTTTATCTAGATTCATTTTCACATAAACATAATTAATGTATTGTTAACAGTTTATAATGATTTTTAAAGAAATAAAATATTATATTATTTGAAAAGCAGTATAATAATAGTATTATATGATTAACGACACATTGATTATTTTGAGTATATCTTTTGTTTACATAAACGTTAATATTTATACATAAATTTTTATATAATTTAAATCTAATGATCACCTGTATAAATAACATAAGTGACTATTCAATAAATGTACCCTAATCTTCAGTGAGTGTAAACAATAATGATACATATATATATATGTATATATTTATTATATATATATAAGAATGTACAGAGAAAAGTAATGGGCACTTTTGTAGTTTTTTTGAATTAAATAAATTGCATGAAAAATGGACTATTTTAATTTAATTTTACTACTTCTAAGTGTAGTGAACCTTTGTTATATTAATAATGGTAAGAAATTTGTTCTTTAGTTTAATCCATTTTAAACATGCTATATATGTATGTTTGAAATATTTTTATTTATAGTTTCATTTAAAAGCTATACGCAATTAAATAATATATAATTTGAATTTTTTATAGTTTAATAGGTATTATCATGTATATATAGATATTTCAAAAATATAAGATTTAATGACAGGTTATTTATTTACTATACAATTTCGTATATTGTAATTTGCTTTTTTTGTATAATATGAATTAAGGCAATATTAGGATCATTTATTTGTCAATTTGATATAAATAAACACGATATTTTATTAAGTCCAAAAATAGATGTACACGAATTACATACGAATACATGTGTTACCGTTGGGCTTAGGTGCCATGATTGCAGTATTCCTGTTTTAAGTACTTTTTTTATCTCTCTGACTGGTCGAAAATTAACGAGTTCGGTTAAGCGCTTCGCTAGTAACTCATGAGGTCCTATAGCGAAAATGTATGCACTTACTCAATCAAAAATCGGTAAGAACCAGGACTACTCATATGTACGTATCACTGCGCATGCTTGTTTCGGCGCTCTGTCGGTGCAGACGATACACGTACAGTAACATATACAGAGTGTCATACCGTTATAATTTAGCGTAGAGTAAATGAATTTTATGGTTAGAAGGTTACAAAACATTGCTAAAAATTGATGCAAAAATTAATTACGATTAATGCTAAAAATTTGCATTAACTGTTTATTATTACATTTTTATAACTTTTATATTACAATGGAAAAATAAAATTATTTGTTGACTTTAGCAATAATAATTAACATTAACCTGGTAATATTGTTGTTAATAATATTCTTTATATTATTTATTATTAAAATAATTGATTGGGATATATTCACTTTCATTATTTTCGTCTGCAGTCTGCGCAGGGCGGCAAATTAGGCACCGAGTAAGTGTACGCCGGTCGCGAGTCATTCGGTATTTTTAAAAAAATTCGGTAAATACTCGTGAAAAAATCGTGAAGATTTCTATCAGAAAGCCCCTTTTTACGGAAAAATGAAGACACAATAATATTGATTTCACTCAATGAATATAGGCCAGAGAATCTTTTGGCGCGGACTTCTAACGCTGATCTAAGCAACGCGTCCTTAGTCACTAGTATGATATCTCTTTCGCTGTAACTGCTCAATACAATTCATCAAATCGGTAATTTACAAAATCATGTATTTTAGGTAAAAATCATTTTCTTTTCTTTGTTTTAAAGCCAAAGCAAGATTAATAAACGAAGGAATGGTTGGTGGATACGAGGCAAATTTAGGTGAATTTTCGTACATGACTTCTATTCAAGAAAATACTATTCACGTTTGTGGCGGAGGAATTATAAGTGATACAATAGTACTGACAGCTGCTCACTGCTTCTTAGACGAGACTAACAACTTTAAATTGGCTGAATACTCAGTTGTTGCTGGAACTGTGGATTTACTAGGTCCTCCTATCAGTATGGATCGGGTAGCTATCGAAAAAGTGTCTATTCCAGTAGAATTTAAACTTTTTCGTATCAAACCTGCTAACATTAAATACAGAGAAAAAGCAGATATTGCAGTAGTAAAGGTAAAGTTATAAAGTTATTGTAAATAGATACTTGTTTTTATTTTTAAATTTTGAGAAATATTACATTTGTTATAACTATATATATTAAGAAATACGATGTACATTCATAAAATTAAGTTTACTCACCTGAAAAATAACATAAAACTATGTATGTACATCATGATATGTATAAATTTAATTTTTTGTACAAGGTGCGCAACTTTGTTTCCGTCAATTTTTTTACAAAATTTGAGGCTTTATTTTTAAAAAGTGATTACCTGTTATGATATAAAGTACTGTCCGTGACTAGTTACTACTTTTTATCATCTCGAAAAAACGATGCGTCTTTTGAGTCATTGTTTGATTTCTTCATAACAACGGAACTACTTCTCAGCTGGTCCATGTGCCATTGATCAAAACAAATTGTAGCCAGAATGAATAATGTCGAGCTGGTCCTTGAACTGGTTCCATCAAATGTAGAGTATAACCTTGACACTAGTGAGTATTCGGTCTGGGTGTCGATATGGAGGCATGTCCGGGCATTCCCTATGATTTTCTGCGTTTGGCATTATCGTAGTGAACCCATTCTTCGTCACCGGTGACAATGTGATGTAAAAATCCCTTTCGATTTGTGCAAACACAAATTCACTAATTGGTGCTGTCGTTATGTTGATAGATGTCTAGCCTTACTGTATGAAATTTTTGATCTTTCGACTTCAACCGGCACTTACTACTGCAGTCATCTATCGAAAAATGGCGGAAGCAAAGTTGCGCACTTTATGTATCTATAAGAATAGAAATACTGATAACTATAATATAATAATGATAAAATCATTATTTTCATCATAAAACTTCATAACGATTATGTTTCTAATATTAATTTTAAATATTATTAAATACCATGCAAATTCAACTTTATATAATAATTATAATCAAACGTCATAGAATGTCTGGATTGGAGTTACTTTAGTAAGCACTCGCATTACGCTCTTTTCCATAAGAGACATTAACCAAATGTGTCAATTTAATAAATTTGAAGGTTGTCGGAAAATGCTGATAATATCTTTAAATTTAACTTATCTTTAAGACAGATATGAACTAAGAATATATATAGAGTTACATAATAAATATTTCGCTTTTAATAATTATGTATATGACACTGAAAATTTTAGTCTTATTTAAACATGTACTTTTTTGCATATCAACCACCATTATTTACGTCAAATAATATATAATTATTTGTTTATTTGATAATTTCATTTTATAATTACATAATTATAAATATATTGTGCAACGTTTAATTTACTATTGATATGCTGTCTATCAAAAATTATCTTTAGTTAAGTTTTAAATTTATTAATATATACTATTTTTTCAGCTGAAAAGAAAATTGACGAGTAGCTATCCTAAAATAACTTACTTAAACTTACCAAGCAAAAATCAAGCTACTTCACTCTATTCGACTTACGAAAACGAAAACTCAATTATAGCTGGTTTTGGTGCTGGAGATGTAGAAGTGAAGAGGGATGAACATGGAGCGATAGTTGAAATTCCAAAATTCTGTAATTTTAAATTAAAATATGCTCAAGCCCTAGTTCTTTCTCATGAAGCCTGTTCATCAATATTTAACAAACCCGGAGCGATCAGTATTTTTTATTCTCACTTGTGTGCCAAATTAGAGCAGTCAAATCCTTGTAAAGGACAAGGAGTCGGTATTGTAAGTATAATTCTTCTATTTGTTTAAAAAATAAAAATAGTAATAAATGAGATAAAATTTAATGTCTAGTGAGGAAAAAATAAAACTATATGGTGATTGCAATGATCTTTTATAAAATTGTAAAAATATTCAAACAAAATTTTTCTAAGTATAGTTTTTAACATTAGTTTCATATTCGGAACCATTCATTTCCTAAAATAATCAACCGTAGTCTATTCAGTGTTAAAAAATAGTTTTTAAAAGCATTCATTCATTTTTACATTAACATTAGTATTATGCTAGCCGACATCCATATAAGGTAAGGTCTCTTGGTAATATCATATATATCCACCGTTGGACTTTCCGTATATATTGTAAAATAATTTTAAGCAAACTTCATTTATGTTTGTTTTTTTCATAAATTGTATCAAAATGGAATAAATTTTTTGATTATAGGGAGACAGTGGTGGTCCTCTTGTTGTTAAAAATAATATCGTTATCGGCATAGCAAGCAGTGGCCCTGTCGGATGCGATGAGAGAAAGCATCCTTCAGTATATACGAGAGTATCTTATTATAGAGATTTACTCGATAATGCCATAAATGATGTATTATCGCCAAATATAAGAACACATAAATATAATTGATACGTGAGAAACAGAACATTTTTTATACTTTTTTTAATATAAAAATATCGCACTGTGAATAATAAAGCATACTTATTTTTAATTCAAAAATATGCTTTCACTTGTGACAAGTATTTAAATACATTATACACTTTTGTATGAATTATTGTAATTTCATTTAAAAACTATTGTAATTCAATTAAATCTTATATCATTTATATAACTGTAGTATAACGCATGCATACCTATAATATCTCCTTCTTCCTTAATTATGGTAATACTAGAAAACTCCCTCAAATAAAATGACTTTCGTAACAAAAATGAATATTGATGATAGTGACACAAATACAGCATTACCTTGTAGATTCTCACTGTCAGTGTATATGTTATGTCGGTATAATTATTATTAAATATTTTAAAGTTTCATATACTTAATTGTATTCTTTAATTCTTTCCAAATGCACAGTCTAATTATTAATTACTTTCTCTAACACTTGTTGACAAATATACCGCATGAAACTCATTGGAACAATCATCCTAGGATATGCTATGATTGTCTTCTTCATTCTCATTGTTGATATCGACTTATGTACTATTAAATTGCGTACTCATACAGCATACTTGGTCATTTTACACTGCCAGGGAAACGGGTTTATTAGTATGGACGTTAACTTTGCTCGTAGTTATTTATGTACACTACACTATTTCGCAATAAGGTTCTCAAGAAAATAATCGAAAGACATGCCAGACAGGAGGTGAAGTCTTATATCTTTCTGGACGGTACTACCTACCTCCATTCATTTCAAGTAAATATTTATCTTACTTATAATATTTATATATGAAGAGACAAATATGACAATGATTACCTATCCAGAATAGTAAACTAAAAACGATAAAATTCGATATGATTTATTCCCTATTATTTAGGTACTGATACTTAATATCTATTAATCATGATAGAGTCATCGGTTAATGGGGAAATCTATCTCTTAGAAGGTCTCGCCTAATTCGATGATCGTTTTTTAAATTGGACTTAGATTTACAAAATTCTCATTGCTTAAAAATTAAAACCATTTAAAATACGATTTGCACTGTAAGTGTGCGAAATGAAATAAAAGAAATCGCAATTTTTCCTCGAATTATACTTTCGAAAAGTTGATTACTAAGAAGAATGACTCCGCGCCTGCCTCCTGCTGTATTGATACAGTATATAAAGTATAATTATAGCATGGTTTCAAAATATCTTACTACACTCCAAGATGGTTTGCACCTGCGAGTTTTCATTACCACTTGTTACGAAGAAGCACTAGACAGCCAACGAAAAAGCTTAAAAATCTGAAAAATAATCGAAAGCACATGATACCATCGTCCACACTGTTGTGCTCACGTTAGTCGAGTGCCACTTTGGTTTTTTCCGAGTTAGCAGGGCCGTGAGTTGAGAAGTCACCTGCATCAGTTGCCGCGGAATATCATTTACATGACTATTGCGGATTCATAGCCAAAATTTCGGTGGATTAATGCTGGCGGTTCACTGTGTCTAAAAAGTGGAGTGACGTAAAACTAAGTAGACGTAGGCTGAGAGTCCGCGGCAAGGCGGAAATGCCAAGGAGCCTCTGGTAGGCAGGAAAAAAAGAGCAGTGGACGGCGTTTACCAATTTGCGCGTGGGTAGAACCTATGATAATGGAATACCAGTGATAGAGCACTCAGCAGATTGAGTTAGCGGCTTTGAGTTACCGAGCGAAGCGCCGTCTAACTCGATTGTTCGTGCAGAAAGCCTCACCACTGACCTTGTTACTCTGCCCAGCTGATAGGTAGCGCTGGTACAGCAAGAATGCAGCATCCGAAGCAACAGCAGCAACAGCAACAGCAGCCAGAGAAGAGACGGCTAAACCTCCTCGATCTCGAGGGCGGTCAGAGCTTATCCTTGCCGCGCGGTCGCTCATCTAGCATGCGCAGACAGAGCATCGCCCTTAATGCCGTCATCAGCCAACGCAGAGCGCTGTTAGGGTGACCGTTTCTTAATTATTATTTTTGCCGAATCTTGATTCTTAGCTTAATCTGCATCTACTATAACATTTTCTTTCCCTCAATCAAAATGACTGTCCCATTTCAGATTTGATAGTACCCGTATATATAAAAAAATAAAAAAAAATTTAGGCAATGAATGTATAGTATATTTACAGGGCGCTTTTCTCGGGAATCGGCAGCAACGTATCGCTACCTTCCTGTGTTACGCAGGAACAGGAGACTACCACTCATGCTCTTCACGAAGCTACGGATAGTACAGCGCGTTGTAAACCATTCCTTCTACGTCTGACGCCCGTAAGCACAGCTGCAGCTCCACTAGTAACCCTCGACACATCAAGCAGTATGTCCGTTGATTATTTGTCACACATTATTATAAATACGAAACATTCAAATACTATTTTAGTAGAAATCTAACCCAGATTCTGCCTAATTTAGGGTTAAATTTTCTATAAGTTTTTGATTTATAAAGATATAAAGTATTCGTTGGCTTTTGTTTTTACACATTCGCAATTTTTCCATTGATTTATATAATATTAGTAGCTATGTTTCATTGTTTTCAGGGTCCGTTTGGTCAATATGTTTCAGAATTCATACAGTTTTTATTTTAGTAACGAAAACAAGCCAACAGAACTCGTAATTATTTATACGAAAAAACTTCTTTAACCTTTAGAGGATAGGCGTTTGGTAATTTTAATTCCTCTCAGAAAATTGATAAAAATGCTATCTCATATCATATATTGATCATAGATTGTGTCAATATATTGGCATTTCGACCCCGGACGGTGAAGCGTATATTAAATTATATTAAAAAAATGGGAATTTGGGAAATTAGCGATTTGTACAATTTTCCCAACTATTTTTATGCTAATATTTTGATTGGCCGATCCTTTAAAGGTAAACAACTCGCAAAGAACTGTAGATTATTTTAATTATTCAGACTATAATATTCATCAATACTATATTATTACTTAATTAGTGCGATAAGCAGTTCTGATGAACACAGAAAATATTTCTTCCGCTTAAATCTTGCATAGATAATCGAATTAGCTTACTTTCTCATTCGTGTAGCAATGCAACCTGGAAAAAAATTGCAACAGAGGACATCAGTGTTTAATCTTCACCGTCGACGACAACATGCTGAGCTAATGTCAAGCATAAGTACTCTCTATGCAAAACTACTTGTCGTCGTCGGCGTAGCTGTTCCCGTGACTGCAAGTGTGAGTCAACAGGTTCCTGCAGCCCTTAACCAGGTATGATTCATAGCGCTAAATCTAAGATTTTCTTAACGTACATTAATTGAATTAAAATTAAGAAAAATTTAATCATTTTTGCAAAATATACTATTTCGAATTTTACTGTTATAATTTAATTTTGAATTTTGGAATAATTCAAAAATGAAAGCATTTCACCTTTATGTACTTTTGTTACACAATTACAAAATCGTTATAATATGCTGAAAACATCTTTTTGATGTATTTAACATATGAATATAATGATTGAAAAATTGATCTTAGAAAATTACACCTCTATCGTATATATTCATCGGTCAATCTGTATTTCGAGATTTATTTCTTATATTGGCTCATCCATATTGTAAATCGATGTGATATAATCTAAACACACGCATGGAACTTTTCGCTCTAAGCCAAATAAAATTATTATTATTTTTGTATAGTTGATGTATATTTAATAGTTATATAAAAGGTAAAATGTAGCAAAAAATATAAATAAGAAGTTTTCTAAAAAGTTTTTTTCGTTTAATAATGCATTTACATTTTACTAAAATATCTTTAGAATCAAAAAAAGCATAAAAAGCTTTTTAAAAATCTGTTTCATTATATTATGTAAAATTTTCAAATCTAATAAAAAAATTTCAATTGAATCTTAATTTAAATACCACGTATTCAATTCTTTAATATTTAAATTTTTTATTTTTTCCTGTAAAAGCAGAAATTCGTCAATGGTAATCAGTAAATTTTGTAGATTATATACCTCACTATACATGGATCCTTTTTGTAACATGCCAAACTCCTTAATATTTTATAGAAGACATATTTCTGAGTTTCGCTTTTTTGCAGTAAAATATTAATGTGTAAATTTATTTCAACCGAAAAACATTTTCTAAAAATATGTTGTCTACAGTTTCGAACCTGCAACTATGTAAATAGTCAAATAAACTATCAAGAAATTCACACATTGCTGAGATGATTTGAGCTGATTTCGTAAAAAAGTCAAATTTTCGTAAAAGTAATATTATATATAAATATTATCATATCACAGAGCCAACGTAACTTTAGGAGTCTAGCCCTTTCTGTCGAATAAGTTAGCTTTCCGTGGTCTAGACTTTTTTAATGACCTATTTAATATACACACACACACATATATATATATATATGTATGTATAACTGACTGAACTATCATAGGGGTTCTATCTTTACTTATATCTGGCAAGTGTTGCCTTCGTCGTAGTCATGTATACTACACTACTCCGCGACAAGGCTCTCAAGAAAATAATTGTAAGACATGCCAGACAAGAGGAGAAGACATATAACTTTCCGGACGGTAACACCTACCTTCAGTCATTTCAAGTAAATATTTATCTTACTTATAATATTTATACACTAAGAGAAAAGTATAGTAATGATTACCTACCCAGATAGGTAAACCGAAAATAAGAAAATTTAATAGAATTATCTGTTCTGAATTACCTGTAACTGTTTAGGTACTAATTGCATAATTTCTATGAAAAGCGCGTGTATGATTCGGGTAAATAGTTCATAAAAAGTAAGCAAAAGACTATACTTTTCTCTTTCTATTCCATAATGCGAGCGCCATTAATCTATTCATCAAGTCGCTATAAAGTTATTTGGCTAATAATTAGCTTGTGCATAAGAAACATCGCCATAACAATCTTATGAATCGTAAAAATACGGTATAATCGAGGATATTATTCTCTCGACAATTTCTAAGATCAAATCCATTCAATCTCTGCTACTTGCAATCGTAGCTGCGCGGAAAGCAACAGCCAGGCGAGGAGCTGTGCCGGTACAACGGTGAGGATAGACCGGAACGTCCGCACAGCCAACACGAGACGAAGCGACGGAGGCCCGTTGCCCAACAGCAACATGGGAGCTTTTGTCTACGCCTGGGGACCGTCGGCTTCGGCGCTGGCAGTCTGGTGTTCACTGGTTTGCAGATCGGGGCGGAGGTCGCTTCAGCATCGGGACCCATTCGAGCCGTCATCCCAGCTGCCCGACTTTTTTTGGTCACTGCCCAAATGCACTTCATTTTTCTTAACAGTAAACATCTCGTTCTAACACGACACGAAGCTCTTGCTAAGCTTGGTCTCATGCACCTTATTGCCACTAACGTCTGCGAGTGGCTCCAGGTATGTTCAATCTTTCTTTAACTGTATTTTGCATAATAGAATCTAGTATTTGGCAATATAGCTCTAAATTCTAAATGTAGCTCTCTCTAGTAATATTCACATATACCTTCCAGATAGGTTTGAAATTGCTATTTAGAATCATTTTGAAAAATTTCAGCTAACAAAATCATTTATAAAATTGTTTTATTTTTATTATAAAATTTTAATATATTTTTCAATACATTATTTTTCACTACATAATTTCTCAAATTTTTAAAACAAACACAAAGGAGTTGATTAATCATACGTACATATTCTGCATGTATATCTTTTAAACGATTTTTATTAAATTTGTTAATAAAACCTGTGACGTGGTGTCGTCGGGCCGCGGGCGAGGGGCGTGGGGATCGGCCGTGCGAGCGGACCCGAGCCGATGATTACATCGGCGGGCGCGGTGAGGAACGCGCGCGAGGGGTGGAGGCGCGAGGGCCGCGGCAATCAGAACGGGCTGGAGTTTTGTTTTCCGGAGGGAAAACCCTCAGTTTTGGTTTTGGCCTCGAGCACGTCCCGAGGCCGACTCCTGCGCCCGCGATCTCGCGTGAGTTTTTAGGCAGCCGCCCCGACCCGAGCCGTGCCCACGACGAGGGCTCGTTGCACCGCCGAGCCCCGTCGTTGCCGAGCCGAGAGGGGACGGGAGAGACAGCCCGCGAGGACTCCGCCGACGGCCAAGGTAGGCCTCCCATCCTTAATGCGCGCGGAGAGAGAGCGCGGCTCGAGCACTTCCCCCGGTTAGGCGCGAGGGGTGCGGGCGACTCCCTCGGTACCCTGCAGAGGCCACCTAGGTGCCTCATGGGGCGACCAAAAATCGCGCCGGGAGAGTGTGCGCGCGGGCCCGAAACTCGCCCGATCGGCGTGAAGGCACGCGCGCGGAGGGGGGGTTGCCCGGTCAAGGGCGACCTCGGAGGAGCGACGAGAGTGCGCGAGCCCGGGACGGCCCCGAGGAGGCACGTGGGTGCGCGCGGGGTCTAGTGGCCGCTCGTAGACGCGCGAGCCCGGCGCGCGCCCGATCGGCTGCGCGGGTTCGCCAGCGGCCTTAGAGGCGCCAGGGATAAGATTTTCGCGCGCAAGTCCGCAGAGCGGCCGCGTGGCCGCTAGGGCTTGTGCGCGGGGAGAACCGCCGCCCGGCTGGAAAGTATGCGTGCGCAAACCTGGGGCACGGCTTCTCGGACGTACAGGCCCGCGCACAGTGATTTCTCCCTTTTCCCCCCCGCGTAAGTGCGCGGCTCCGTGCGGCGATCCGCGCGGGATCGGTGTGCGACGGCGCCGTTGAAGGCGTCAGCCGGGTGCACAGCGAGATGCGGCGAGGGCACTGTCTGGGGATGTGCGCGGCGGGGCAGAGGGAGGGGCAGGAGGGGAAGTGAGAGGAGTCGGTGGGTGGCGCGGTGACCTGGTGCGCGGTGCCTCGGCGCGGCCTGGCAGCCGCGAGGCGCCGAGAGGACAGCCGTTGCGACCGGCAAAGGGAGGGGGGATGCTGGCCTGGCACGCTACTGCAAAGTGGCGCGGGCCGGCGCTCGCTCCCGCGGACATCGGCGCAGCGAGAGGAGACGCGTGGACCTGGGGCGCGGCTGCACGGCCGCGCCGGACCAGCGCGCGGGCTCCGCGGGCCGCAACAGGCGGTGGGAAGTGATGGGGCGAGGGGGGAGAGCCCGCGCGCCTACAGCCCGCGCGGCGAGAGAGCGCGCGGCGCGAGCCCAGGGCCGTATGCGGTACGCGCCGTCGCCCGCGCGGCGGGAAATTCAAATTCCCGCCGGTTGCGAAAGCGTGCGGAGGAGGGGAGGAATCGCGGGGGGGCAAACGAGCCTGGTTAATGGTTCGCGCGCCCTGTGAAACGCGATTCAGTAATTTTAGGCAGAATTATTCCCGTCCGAAATCCCCGGAGAGCGCCGGTGGGCCGATAATAAGGCTCGGGCGCCCGGCTGCCGCAGGCAAAGGGAGTTTCGCGGGAAAATTCGAATTTTAGACTTGCCGAGAAGCCGCGAAGGCGCACTCAAGGGCCGGATATATGGTTCGGGCGCCCGGGTATTACGCGACTTATTCGGCAGAATTTGGGGTGGGAGGGAGTGCTGGGCCTTTTTAGTGCTAGCGCTCCCAATTTTATTGTAAATATTAGATTTTTCTTTTTAGACATGAACGATCTCTGCCCGAATGACCTGGCAGCGAGAAGGCGGAGGAAAAGGGGGATAAGGGTGGGTGTTTTGTTGTTCGGGATATAAAGGCGTGTTTGTATCGTTTGATTGTTTACCGGCAAGGGGGGACGGAGTGGTCGCGGCCCTGTAATGTTTTTTTTTTGTTATTAATAAATATTTTGGGGAGGATTTTCTTTTTTCTTTATGGGGATTTACGGTCGGGCAACTCCCTCCTCCCTCTGTCGGGCTGTCTTGGAGGTGGGGGATGCGATTCCGGAGTCGCGCCTCCCGCACCCAGCGCAGACTGTGTCTGTCGAAAGGCGTGTTCCATCTGTGGTTTTCGGCCCTTCTCGGGTGTTGGGGCTATGAGCCCAACGCCGGTTCGAGAAGCGAAACACAGGTGAGGGGCGACAGTGGTGACCGAGTTGGACCAAGGCTCACCTTATCCCTAACCGCGAGGGGCTCGCTAAAGGTCTTAGGACTAGGGGTGGGAGAGGGAAGAAAGGGAGGCCAAAGAGGGAGGGGACAAAGCGATCTCTTCCCGTCCTTTTCGGAGACGTAGGTACCAACCGGCAGTTGGATCGAAAGGTAGGACCCCACGCCACCATGACTGCCCAGTGCTGGCCTAGTACGGACCCTTAAGGAGTCACTGCGACCGGCGACGTTGCCGAGCTGACGTGTTAACAATTTTCTCTCTCTCCGACTAATTTAATTATTATTGACGACTAATATTATATATTGTGATTATTATGTATGTTTTTCTTGGATGGGGGGGCTATAGGAACCAGAGGGGAGTTTCAGACAACGGAACCGAGCAGCACACGGTGTCAGTAGCAGTTACGACTGCGAGGGGGGGGGGGGTCTGAAGGGGGGGGCCAGCGGTGGGGCGTTCCCTAAAAAAAGGGGCCCGAAGAAAACTCCTGTTCATGGAACCGGCCCGGTGAACAAGGTGGTCTCTCAGTAGAAGACTACCGGACCCGAGTCAGGGCGATGCTCGGGAGTAGGACGGCCAGAAAACTCCGTAGGGAAGTGTTAGCACTGCCCTACGTCGAGCTGGCCCCCGCCCTAGTGGCCAACCACCTCAACTGTAGGGGGGGGGGAGGCTGAGTTAAGGGAGCGGCAATGGCGCTGCGCGGTCCAGGCAGCGAAGCCACATTGGACCGTTCCCTGGCTCTCAGGATACGATAATGATCCGCGTGCGGATCCCTGGTCGGAGCCCCCCTGCTGCGAGGAGCTGTGGACCGTCCGCCGAAGGGCAGGCCGGTCCGGTAAAGCTCCGGCTCGCCAAACAGAGAGGGGTAGCCCCGAGTCATCGCCCAGATACGGCAGCAGCGAAGGCGAGATGGAGGAAGTGCGGGGCTCGACAGAGAGACCTGTACCTCCGGTGGGGGAGCCCGTCAAGGGGCTAGAGGGATCGGAAGGGACCCGGGCCGTCGGGGGAGTGCCTCCTGCAGGAGGCCTCCTGGCAACCGAACGAAGGGCCCCGGTCTTCCAACTATCAGGGGTGGAGGCCTTGCAATCGAGGACCATTCTGGACGAGCACCGAATAGTGCTTGCGGATTTGGCTCCGATTATCTCGGCCTTGAGCGAAGCCGTTAACGGAATCCAGTTAGCGGCTCGGTCTCAACAGACCTTTACTGGGCTGGTGAAAGGCCCGGTCGAAGGGACGTCAGGGTACAAACCCCCGCAGGGGCCAGTGCCGCACGTCCCGGGGATCCCTCCCCCGGTGGCTGTTTCAACACCGAGACAATTGGGCGGTATAGGGGAAGGAACGGGAAGTTCGGGTGACTCCAACGGGTCCGCGAGCTCAGCGCTGTCGGAAGATAGTGTGTTCCGGCCGGTCCGGTTACCCAAACCCCAAAGGAAGGCGACGAGGAGACAGGGAGTCCTCCCGGCCCCAGCACGTAGCCAGGGGCCGGCCGGGAGGACACCCGAATATGAAGGGCAGGAGAATTACCCAGCAGAGGGAGAGAGGGGCCAGGCTAGCGGAGTAGTCCCGGGGGCATATGGGCCGACGATCTGGCCAGCGCCGTGGACATACCCGCAGGCCGGTATAACGCCCTGGACCGTTCCAAACAGCGGTGCTAAAGATGATATTCACTGTGCCCGGTCGCTGCGGGAAGCGGCTCTCACCTTCTCAAATGGTGAACAGGAGGATGCGGCCCACTTTTTAAGAGGGCTGGACGTCTTCCGGAAACGTCGCTGGTTTTCTGACAATGGTCTGACCGGGGCCGTTCACTCTGTACTGCGTAATGAGGCCCGCGACTGGTACGAGAGTCTGGAACCGACGTTTGTAGACTGGGCGGCCTTCGAAAGGGCCTTTCAAACCAGATTCTGCAGACGCGTGCAAGACTCCGACAGACGCCGAGAGCTGGAGCAAATGCAGCAGGGTGCGACGGAAATGTTCGGCCAATTCGTCAGCAAATTCCAGGCGAAGGCAGGGCGTTTCAAACGCGCAATGCGGGAGGGAAGATTGGTGACAATGGTCCTGGAAAAGTTGAGACCCGAATACCGCGAGTACCTAATGGACAAAGACGTCCGGTCATTGGATGATACTGTCTACCTTGGGGAACGGTGAGAAAGGATGAACCTCCTCAACGAGCGGTATTACGCCACCCGAGGGCCCATTGCAGCCAATAAGGGAGGCCTTAAAGAGGTTAGCGCGATAGAGGAACGGGGCAGGAAACCGAAGTCGGGGAGCCCAAACAAACCGTCTGGTAAAAAAGGGACAAAGAAGTCCAAGACGGTGAGTTTTGGCACAGCTAGTGGTAGCGAAGGGGAGATAGTGGCGATCGGGAGGGCCGAAGATCTAAGCCGGAACCGTTTCGTCCCGCCCGCCACTCCACCACTGAATCCGACGGGGCCGAGGCCCATACATAGGCCGGGGTGTGGGGGAGCTCCGGGGCCTCAAAGGCCCGGATCAGGAGTAAGTGAGCGGCAGCAGCAGCTCGCCCGGCAACGACACCGCCCCGGGCGCCAGCGGCGCCGCCAGCTGACCATCGACGACTACGAGTCATCGACCGTCTCCGAGGTGGACGACACGGCCGGGATGTTCTCGGCCGTCCCAACGTCCCAGCCAGCACCGCCATCAGCAGCCACGGTCGTGGGGAGCAGCGGCTCCGGGTGGGCGGCGAAGAACCCGGGTGGGGGAATGCCACCACCCATTTCCAGCCGGATTCCGAGGAAGCCCCGGACGGGGTTGGGAGCGTCCAAAGAGGCTCGCAAGAGCCTCGAGGGAACTCGCAACCCGGGGGCATCCCAGCACGGGCCGGGGGAGGACCGGGACACCGCTGGAGTTGTACCAGTGGCGGGAAGGCTGGGAGGGGCCTTCAGGCGGGTGCCGTCGATTTCGGCGGACCCGACTGTTGACCCCCCTCCGGGAGCCTGCTACCGCTGCTGGTGCCAGGGGCACCCGCAGGGGGAGTGCCCGGCGCCCCGGGTGTCGGTTTTCTGCCGGAACTGCGGAAGGATGGGGGTGCGCATTGGGGACTGCGCGCATTGCGGGGCCACCTACAAAAGGGTGGCCAAATTGAAGAAGGCGCGCCAGAAGCGGAAAGCCCGCGATGGCGTGCCTACGAGCGGAGGAGGAGGGCCGCGACGGTCGGGCCCGGTATCCGGTGCGGCATCGGGGGGGGGGGGGCAACCCCCCCACAAGGGAACGGGTGGGCGGTAAGGCTCCCGCGAGGGGGCCGTCCGCAACCCCGGCCCCGGCAGTCAAACCGAGTGGGCCCGCGGGAAGGGATGGCCGACGACCTCCGAGACGGCCTCTGGCACCGCATCCGCCGATAGCGGAGCGCATGCGAGCGGCCGTGGAGCGCGAGGCCCGCAGGAGGGCTGAAGCGCACGGGGTGAGGCCCGGAGCCCCCATGGCCGAGGTCAACCGCGTGAACGCGGAGTTGACCGCCCAGGTCATGGCGGAGAGCCAAGCCCGGCACGCTCGTTTGGAGGCAGAGGCGGCGGCCAGGTGCCGGGTCCCGGTGACGAGGCCCAGCGCTAAGAAGGCTCCCAAGGGCGTAAGCGGACCCGGCCCATCAGGTACCGCAAGCGGTAATGGGGGTCTAGGCGGCCTCCACATCCCCGGGCTGACCCCCGCGCCGACGGCGGAAATCACGTTCATTCAGCCGGAGGCGGACGACATGGTGGAGCCGAAGGACGACCCCATCGGGCCTCTAAGCTCGGAGGGAGTAGTCCCGAGTACGGCAGCCACCAGGTCCGTGTCCGATGCCGGGATCGAGGACGGTGCAGGCGCGCTGAGCGCCGCAGCGGAGATGCTCAGGGAGATCTCCGCTACCGTTACCTGCCCCAATAAGCAGCGGGAGCTGCAAGGGACAGTGGCAGCGTTCTTGCGCGCGCACCGTCCCCGGGACCAGTAGGTGGGTGAACCGGCGAGGTGGAGGGCCTCGGGTAAACTGGGAATCCACGGGGGATGCCGAGTTTAGGGGGGAGGGGCTGTGACGTGGTGTCGTTGGGCCGCGGGCGAGGGGTTTTTTTGATTTGAATCAAAAAAATGTTTCTTATGTTCAAAAATAGTTTATTTGCATTTCTTATAATAAATAAAATTAATCCAAACTAAACAAGTTTGAAAATTCGGATAATTTTTTTTAAAGAGTGAACACACTTGTATCATAACTTTTCTGCCGTCGTTTACTTTTTGGAATTCTTTTAGTTCCATTTTTAGGATTGATTTTGAAAAAGACCCTATGAAAATAAATAAAATCTGTATAAAATCTGAAAATAGTTCAAATTACAATTCTATTTCTCACGTTTATTATTAATTTATAAATATGTCTTCACTTCGGGTTTATAACAATATCTAAATATAAAATATCCTAGGAAAGTAATTAGAATACCTTGAAGAGCGTTTTGACACTCGACGATAATTTTTTGTCCAATGACTACTGTAGATACTGAATTCATATCGTACAAAGATTGTCTTGCAATATTTAAATTTTAGTAATATGCACAGACTATTATATTTATAATATGTATATGCACACCTCTAAAAAATTAATAATAAGTATCGAACAATCTTTTTCAACATAGTCCATTATTTTTTGAGTTTCAATATCACTCTGAATAAAAAAAATAGTAAAGTTAAATAGGTTTTCTGATTAAAGAGTTATAATTTATTAATATTTATAAATAATTTTTATAATTTACACTTGAATTTAAGATCGGTTTTTATAAATATAACGTAACATTAAAATACACAATAACTTTAAGCAATAAAATTAATTTTTTAGTATTACATAATCAATAAAAATTAGAACAAAAATATTACTTGCTTTTGTATGACACCTGGGATATTACTGAATCATTTTGAATGATGCCTTTTGCGCTTTTATGTAATTAATTTTGGAAAATAGCAGCTGCAGTTTGCAGTTGAATCTTACCGTTATAATTTTTCACTACGGAATCCAACGGGGTCTACAAGTGTCAATAAAAAACACGATCGCGCATGGTTTGTAGGCCATGGACAGAAAGAAAGAGTGAGGTAGCGGGATGAAGGCAAGTTCTTATATGCATAACTATACAAAACTGTTAAATGTAATTCTGATTGAAATAGGTATATTTCAAGAACCCATTACCGCTATTGTAGTTTCAATCTTTATAACCAAATTATATATAATATTTTCGTACGTATGCTAAACATTTACGATCTTTTTACATGACTGTTCTTGAATTTTTACATTAATTTCATTTCAGATAAGAAAAACTGAAATTTCAGTTACACTTGTAACTAAATTATACATTAAATTTAAGATTTTTTTTAATACATAATAAATCAAATCGAACATAAATAGACGCAAATTTTCATTAACTCAATGAAACTTATTTTATAAAAAGCAAGTATCAGATATTTATGCAGATAAAAAAACTTGATATTACGACGTTTTTACGTTATGTAATTGAGAATTACGTTTTTAACAATTTAATTAAACTGATGCTATGATTTTGAAAAAAAATTGAATTGTAAAAATAGGATGAAATGTGAAGACAATGATGGATTGTGGATTACTTAAGATGTCAGATTTAGATCTATAATAAAAATTAGAGAGTATGTTCTCTTATTTATAATTAACAAATATGAAAACAAAATTTTAGTTTATTTTGTAAACATTGATTCTAAATTCAAAGTAATGCAAGAATAATTTCGTCTCGAATCACATACATTCAAGACTTTGGTGGATAACGCACGGATCTCGAAATATAACCAGTGGATTTGGATATAGGCTCTCGTGGAGGAGACGCGCTACGAGATTGAACAGCTGAAACACTCACACGAGGGAGAAGAGGGCATTCTGCGCAAATTATTAAGAGACGCTAGTCCTTTTCTCTTTCCCTGCACGATTGAGTTTAGCCTCATCTGCGCGGTAATTCTCTTTGAAGTATGGAAGCGCGTGGACCAACGGCACAGGCCCGAATCCGTCGCTACGCGGGCTGTTCATCAGCTGAGCATCGACTGCGGTAGCGCCCACAGGTCAGCCTATTTGAACAAAGCGTTTTTTTTAAATTAAACAGTGATTTAAAATATAGGTGTGTGGTGAAAGCGTTTTACAATAGTTTTGATATATACCACATGCATGCATTCGATTATGTTCATTAATTGAATAACATTTTGTACTTGTACAACATTTATAAGTTAACATACATTCATATTTTTAAACGTGCTGTAAACAAAATTTTAACAAATTTAATTTTATGTTGATTAGTATTTTTAATTAAAAATTGTTATTTGTTCAAGCTAAAAGTAAAGTAAATGTTTATCTATAAACTCAAGGCTAGATGCAACGTTGGAAAAGTTGTATACTTGCAATATTGATATTGAAATCTTCTAAGACGCAAATTATTTTAGTTAAAAAATATAACTAAATTTGTTGTGAAAAGCGGTAACCATTAATATTAATAATATCATAGAATTTTTATTTAATAATGTTAATTGTTAACGGTTATAGCTCTTAAAATTGTAGTAATACAATTTATTTATCATTAATAAACTGATATTAATATAATGTAACATTCAGCATAAAAAATAAAATATCGTTTCAGAGGATTATTCGGTGGAATTCTAGTAGTCGCAGCCACAGTACTCAGCCTTATAATGTTTTTCGTCCTGAAGGAATCTAAGCCAAAAATGGCCATTGAGCAAGTCACATCCCTAGAAGTTGCTATACAAACTTCAGGTACAGTCCCAACACAAAGATAATAAACTAGATATTTAAAATGATAACAGGCACTGCTCGAACTTTATTTTTATGCAAATAACTAGTCTCCATTAACCAAACGAATCAAGAATGTAGCCTTGAAGGAAAAAAGTGGTAATCACATAATCTCTTGATGAGGGTGTCTTCTTTTGCACAATCAACTGCTCTCGTATTGTGCGGAATCAGATAAAATTACGATTGAAATCTCAAAGCAATCCTTGCTGTTTCATCATTAACGTTATAAATTCAATATACCTTAAATGGAGTCATTAAGTAATGATTGTTGTAGGTCGCGATAAAACTATTTATTGGAGTAATTTTAATAAATATAAGTGATAAATAAAGAACTAAATTATTGTTTCAGATACAGCAATAAGCGTACATATTGTTACTATATGGCGCGTTAGTAGTTAAATATAGAACAAGCTTAGTAATGGCTTCAAAAGTTTATTAAGTTGAGTAAACTCACCGAAATGATTTCTGAGATTATGAGCTATTAAAACAAATGCATGTATTAAAGTAATTTTAACCCACATCATATCGTAAATTAACGCGACTATATATGAAAATATTTATACAAATAAGGATATTATTACGTCTACTTTGGCAATAACGGATAGGGATAGACAGAGAGATTCAGAAATAATTTGATTAATAGATGTTCCACTCTAAGGCCTTATAATAGTAAGGAGTTGCGTCCGCATAAACAATAAAATGAACAATTGACTTTTGATGTTAATACGTGCTTATTGTTTATTGATTAAAATAATATTACAACAAAAGGTATATAATAATTACTTAATGCGTGTGCTAATAAAAGTACGATATACAATCTCGCTTGTTCCATTCGGATGGCTCCCGACGCTTTACATATGAAGTATTCGCGAATATAAGATTCGGTACAGTGGCGCTTTGCTCTGCAATCGAACGGCTAGTCCAGAGCGGTATCCTAATATAACGGTTTCCACTAGCGGTTCTCCTAGACTGGGTGTCTGGACCACTGCGCTCGGTCAGAACTTGGATGACTCAATTGTCGTAGTCCTCGTCTCAGGTACGTCCTTAGGCTTAGTATACTGACTAAAATCTGCCTCCAATTTGACTTTGATCTTTGGATTCTCTTCTTTTATGCTCTAATTCCTCTTACTTTGAACGGCCTTTTTCCGATGAAATAATTCCGATCAATAGTTTTATTGCGACCTTCGCATATTTGTCTTTGTCTTGGTTTTTAGAAGTCGCACCGGTATTCATCGTCTTTTCACTTTCCTCTAGGCCGCTTCCTTGATTCTTTTTATTTTTTGGTATTCATTAGAGCTTCACGCGTGTTCGTAATGGACATCATTTTGTTCATTAGAATATGTTCATACCCAATGAAATATATTTAAATAACTTTTCATATTTTAAAAAGTAAATAAATTATTAAAATAATAAATAAAAAAACTAATAAATAAATTAATTTAGTCAAAAGTACGTTAATATCAGTTGGAAAATAAGCCTTTACAAATAATATTTACCCTTTTAATGGCTGGTGTTGTTCACTCAGAATAGAATGCCTTTATTGGTGATACGATATATACTGTGCAGGAACGATTGCAGCAATAGTGGGTGCATTAAAGCTGCGAGCACTCGAGTACCGGGAAATGAAACCACCACACCTGGATTCAACTCTGCTCGGAGCTGCCCAAGCGGGCGTTTACCTCCACTGTCTCTTCGGGGCGGTAGGCAGTATTCTTACTCGTGGACCAACCTGGATTCTGTGTCTCGCCGCTGACTTTCTCGCGCTACTTCAAAGCACAACACAGACTATACTCATTAAAGTACGTAATTGTTTTAATTGTAAATTATATATGTAATGTCTTTATCTAAATATATTTCAATAATTATATTTATATGGAGCTAAAAACTAACTTTAGTACATATTTTAAAAACTTTATTATCAGTTGTACATCCAAGAAGTAAATAATACGGGAAATCTTTAAATCTTAAAAACCTCAAATTAAAAATAATAAGTATGTAACATTGACAACTCTTTAGATAATATTTTTATGTTACCAGATTCTTAGTTCGGTTCATTACAGATCGCGTGGAGGCGACGCTCAGGTTCAGAAGAAGAAAAGCCCGGAAAAGAACTTATCACTTTCCTCATTGTTGTAAACATTGCAATGTGGACAGTGAACACCCTGGAGAAGTCACGAGCAGGTGTTCGCCCCGACCATCTCGAGTTCTTTGGTGTATGGGCTTGGACTATCATTACTCACGTTTCAATGCCTCTTGCTATATTTTATCGATTCCATTCGGCTATATGTCTTTTTGAAGTCTGGAAGAGCTGTTATAAGTACAGACCTTCGCACGTTGGCTCGGGTCCTGGTCATGACTGATCGTTTTGCTGGACTTGACTGAATGTACATGTAATATTTTATAATTACGACCAACTTCTTTGCCAAAAAAAAACTTCTCTGACAAGACGTAGTTTTGAAAATTTTGAAAATAATTTAATGTGTACCAGATACTATAATAAATCTATATAGTAACCTTTAATGCATTATTTTAATAATGTTAAGCTAAAACAAACATTTTTCACAGCCCACTGAATAAGAAATATAGAATATAGAAAATTAAACAAAAGCATTGCAAAAGCAAAAGCACAAATTATTTATTTAAAATTAAACTTAATTTATAAGTATTTTTTATTTCAACGGATAATACATTTTCAAAACCCTCAGAAATTTTTTTAGTGGAAATATAATTAATAAACAAAATTGTATTTTAAATGACTCAACGCAAAAGAAATTGTAGATATAATTTTTTCTAAAGAAGGGTTTACATTAAAAAATTTTCCAAAAATCAATTTTTTTTATTTTATTTTTATTTTTGATTCTTGATATTTAAATAAGTATCAATTTCATAATAAATAAGGAATAAAATAAATAAGTTAAAACAAAAAAATATTAAGTAAGATATAAATTATTCCATTATCACTTGTTCAATTATAACATTTTTAATTTTTTTGTTATAATATTAAATTAGAAATGGCCTGTTGACTATGTAACATGGATCAGCTGCAGAAACAGTTTGCTAAATTATTTTCCGGTCCGGGTGCAAGGAGCAGAAGATGAGACGGTGGAGGAGTAAGAGGAGGGATGGCCCTCGTTCTTCACGAGGGTGTACTTCCAGTATGTTCTAGCGTTAAAAAGTGTAGTGGGCTCGGCATATGCGTCCGGAATTTTTCTCCCGATAGCAGCCTTGGGGCTTCTAGCCAGTGAAGGCACGGACGTCGTGAACAGCGGCTCGGCATGCCTTCCTACGCCTATATATGCGCCAGCGCCTTGGCATCGCTTCTGTCTGTGTGGTCCATCAATGCCCATGGCCGATATCGGAATGGCCTCGCTCGCGGACGGCCGTCATTTTATAACGGCGGCCGTGCGACAGCTTCAGTGGATGGGGGAAATAAATGATTCGAGTTGCCCAACTTAACAATCTGGCCGATTGTTAGACAAAGGACGATTTATTTTTTAGTGTGATATGGGGAGCGGGAAGAGGTAGAATGAGAAAAACGGAGGCAGCGGATTGGACCACGGCTCTCTTTGGTGACAACTTTTTCCTTTGCACGATTCGAGAGCCCGTCGTCCGTTGGAGCTAATGTGTAGTCCAAAGAATAATGTTCTTTACATCGGTGGTAAAAAATGTCTTTATTTTGAGTAGTCCCCGGTTCAACTCCACCTCTCGCTGGACGGAGAACGAGTACTGCGAAAGTGTTTGTTTTTGATGTAGTAAGCAACTGGGTGGTTAAAATCTATAAAAGCCGACAGGACGGTGGTGGCAGTCGATCGGATACGTAGTGTCGGCTTCTTATCGACTAAACGCTTCTCCCAGATGAAGGGGCTCCAGGTCAACGGTCTCTAATCCCAAGAAAATTTTGGTAAGTAGAATAGAAATAGGGACTGAAGCAGGGGGGAGGAGATAATAGTGGGGAGCTGTGTAGCACCCACAATACGTAATGGGTGCGAAGCGAAAAAGAACCTAGTAACTCAGCTTGCAGAGTCTGGTTACCAGGTTATAGGATTTTGAAATACCTCGTATAGTTGAGGCGGGCCTGTACCCCCAAAATTGGGGTGGTTGGCTAGGAAGTTACCACGAGTAGTAGCGCGGTTGGTAGCAGCATAGGAGAGAGATGGGTGTCCTTATTGAAAAAGTTATTAAAGTTAAATAAACCTACAGACTTCTAGTTTATTTCATTTGACTATAATTTTAAATATATTTTACTAAAAAAAATTCTGATTTTTATTCATTTCATATTTTGTTACAGGTATTATTTCCACTGCAAAATAAGAAGTGCTGAATAAACAATTTGATCATCATTTTATGTAACTGTAATAAGGTTATTTATGTACATGTATTTAATTTCCGAAATGTAAACCTCCTTCGAAGAGTATTAAGAGGAACGATTTTAATCTATCCATAAAATATCATTTGGTCATCGAATTTTGTGAGCCTGTACTCTAGTTAATAATCTAGTTAATCTAGTTAGTTTAAATCGGAGTTTAAATCACATGAATATAGTTAAATCGAATTTAAATAATAAAATTAGAAATTAATCTGTTGTAAACTTATGTTTTAGTGTGTATAAATATAATTTTATTTAAATAAAACCAAATGATTTTGTTGCAATAATTCTACATAAATGTTTACCTAATAGTTAAATCATCGACTGTTGGTAAAATACAAGTGGTGGCCGTTGTTGGTGTGGTACAGATTCGCCTGATGTGCACTCACCGAGAAATTTCATTACAGTACTGAAGAGGCTCTAAGTCAATCAGTTAGGCTCTTTACTCGCGAAAAACTGCTGGGCAGCTTCTTTTTCGCTCTAATACAGTCCCCTGCATATGCTATTTATATCTAAAAATATATTTATTCAAAAACGAAATTTTTTTGATAAAACATGTCAATATTTATAGTTGAATTAGAATTATGTCAGCACAAAATGATGACTACAACGTCTGTATTAATGACTTTATCAGTTCCAACACTAAACTGAAGAAATTCATCATTTAATAAATGAGGCTTTTAATTCATTAGAAATAAATATAGATTCTTTATGATATATTAGTTCAGCTAGATATATATATATATAAAAATTCTGTTTGCAAATGTTTATATATATATATATGTGGTGCAGCTCACACCGCATGATACAATATTTACAATACAGTATGTGTGACAATATACCGCATCAGAATTTTTTATAGTTATTGTATAATTATAATTATTTCTAATTTCTAAATGATTATTATTAATTATTAAATATTTTAACAGTAAGGTATTTTTGTTTAAATTTTGTATTTTTATATAATCTAGAACAAAATTGAAGCTATTATTTCTTTGATTTATTTTTATTGTAATTAGTGGATCAAAAGCAGTGATATTTATTAAGAGAAAAACATACAACCGTCTCGGACGAGCGATCAACTCAAAGTGAAGACTATACAAATAAAAGAGCATAGCGCCTCTCGGGCCCAACAGTCTTACACCAAGCACACACATACGTAACACGCACACGTGTGCGGAGCAGCATAGCAGCACTCCACAGTGCCGCAACGGTCATTGTACAAGCTACAATTCAAACAATTTTTTAAAATATATGGATATTAATTGTATGAATATTTATTATTATGTATTTGTTTCTAAGAACTGAACTAGATTTATTTTTGCGAAATCTTAAATTCTCGAGCCGCACTTTGTAACGAAAGCAACGCCTGTAGAAGTACGCGTTATACGGGAAAACTCACGCATACCATGAAAGATGTTTATAAAGTCCTTCATTTATGGTCATATAATATTATGACCTTGTATAATGATATATGAAATTTTAGTACTAACTAGTATAGGAATATATTTTGCAATACAGGGTATTGCTATCATACCGATTTATTAGAAAGCTTTAAAAATATTAGATTTTGTATAAACATTCTTTCTTTGATGTGAAGTCTCTTCTATTTTTTTTTAAATTCAAATACAAAAAACTTAATTGTTAACGATTTGTTTAAGCGCAAGATATCGATATATTGTTTGGAAATAAGTCAAATGACTAGTGCGACGCGCTATATCTACTATACGCCTTTCTTTGTCTTTGCATTTGATTTTAATAGAAAGGAAGATTTAATTGTCCATTCTTCGGTCTAATTTGAAGCATTATATCTTGAAATAACACAAATATATGAGTGATCTTAATAATTTACGTGACGTTATCAATAACGTGTTATGTCCACCTCGCAGTTGTGTCACATATACTTCTCGGTTTTGGAGTGTGCCGTGTGTTGCATCTCCCTTTTAAGCTATTCGCGAGAATACTGAAGATTCGGGCTGAGTTTTCCTACGATTCTAGAACCAGGTTACAGGAGGCATGAGCGCAATACACTTGCGGAAATGGAGGTAGAAAGTAGCGAAGCTAGAAAAATGGGAAGGATATCGCCCATTTTAATCGTTTACGTAGAAATCGTGAGACTTCTCACTGTTTACTGCATTTACGGAGTAGCAGAGATGAATAAAACAAACGAAGAAACAAAGGTTTTATAAACTCTGCTAATCATTTGCGCAGAAACCGCGAGAATCCTCACTGGTTACTATGCAGATTAGCAGGAAATGGCAAAGGGAATAATAATGAGGAATGGTAAAGAAAATATAGTAAAGAGAAATGGCAATGGAAATGGTACAAATAGCAATGGGAATAGTAGTAAAGAATACTTTTTTTTTTATTTAAGCAATTTTGATCTCTTTTCGAGATTATTTTGCACAAATAAATACAAAAGTTTACAATTTAATATCACAATTTACAAGAAGTGTGTAGAACGGTTTACAAACAGCATTTGTAAAGTTACATAGTAACGCTTCTGTATTAAGAGGTATTTTACGATTAAACAATTTTACTATTAAATGATTTATTATTATAATTATATGATCTTAAATTAAAATAAATATGATTAAATGATCTTATTTATATTTAATTTTAGAATTATTTTTCATGAAAATATTCTTTTAAATGGTGCCAAGGAACTAATTATTAACATTAATTTCGTTTGCATTCTAATTAGTTCAACTCTTTTTGGATAATATTTAAATGGTCAAAATGGTCGCTAAGATATAATAATTTTTGTTCAAGTGTTACAAATTAGTATCACCATCATTTCACCGTAAGAACGACAGGATTAGGGTTTGCCCTAACCTTGCATACCTTTTATTGAAAATATTAAATAAAATTATAAATAAATGCATTAAAAAATCTTTTAATTTTACATATTTTCGGGTTTATCAAGATTCATTAATATCATATTTTAAAAAATAGTACATGAAGATTGGAAAAATTTAAATTGTAAATTCAAATATTTTTTATCGCATTAAAATAAAAATAAACGAAAGTAATAAAAATCTCCTTATTTTTTTAAACGCTTTAAATTGCTTAATTTGTAAAATTTGAACATGTCAGATAAAATATCAATACTTTATATTTTTGGCGGTTACATACTGTATTAATTGTATATTCTGATAACAAAAACGCAACAGTAATATATAAAAAGTTTGGAGATGCCGGGGATCGAACCCGGGACCTTTCACATGCAAAGCGAACGCTCTACCACTGAGCTACATCCCCGCACACTTGTCATAAAAAGGTAAATCTCAATTTTTTCATTTCTATAAATTATGATACACATTCAAATAGATTAAAGTTTAATACAATGTAAATAAATCGAAGTAGATTGTGAGTCATCAAAACAAATTACGTGAAGAAGAATAATAATAATAAATGTACCAAATAAGATTCAGTATAATGCATCATGTGTAAACATATGTGTGTGCACTTTATAATCACTTTATAATCATTTAGTAAAAAAGAAAATTTCACATGACAAATCAATTTTTAAAATGTTTAGATTATCTAAAAATGTTTAAATGTAATAATCTTAATTTATTAACTTTATTTCGCTTGTAATATATAACAAAAAAATATTATACTTATATTTTACGGTAATCAAAATACAATTTATTAAAATATTTTGATTAATATAGTGTAAAAAAATTACGGTATTTATTAGAATGATAATGGTAGGAAATTGACCCTAAATTATAACCTTGCGACTAACTTATGTCCAGATTTCTTTAGATTAATATGTTCTATTATTTTAGCATAAAATGCCCAATTTGTTATGGAGAATTCATAACCTGAAATTCACGATATCAATAACATACGTTATCGGAAGATCGTATATTATTTTAATAGTTAATGAATGAAAAAATTGTTCTTACATAAAAAATTGACGTAATATTGAGTGCACTATCCATTACATTTTTAAATATTAGTAGTATATATGTATATACGAGGAATAAGTACATATATGTCACTTATCTCACTCTACCAGCTGTTTTCCTTTTATAGTCAGTTTATAATTGAAACTTTATAGGTTACATAAACATAAACCCCGAAATTTTGGAGCATGCTAATAATTTAAAACATTATAGTAAAAATAAAACTATCAGTGATACGAATGACTTAACACTTAATTATAATATAATCCTAACTTCTTATCCTACCATGATAACACAATTGAATAAGTAGTGTGCCGCTTGAAGAGAAAGAGACAGAGAGAGTCAAAGAGAATAATCTCACGTCGTCTAACGAAAGCATTCTTTCCATCTCTTTCTCCATCTCGCACCAGGTGGCCCTTGCGAGTCTGTATGTTTCATGTGTAATAGAGCGAGAAAGTGATTTGAAGTTGTAACTCAAAATCATTCTCAACATAATTTCAGCATAATTTTTAGTATATTATGCCGAGCTAACGTCATTTCCTAGAGGTGATGGGCATGATATGCTACATAATTTGTCAACAGTACATAAAATTTAATATATATTGAGCAGAAACACCTGAATTCTCTACCTATACTTGTTAAAAAAGATATGAAATTAATGTTTTAATCTGATTAATTTTTTATAAATAAATCAAACATATTCATAATCAATATTCATATCAATATGCTAATATACTTCTCATCGTAATTTTCTCAATTTAAAAAAATGCTTATTTATATAAATTATTAATGTGCTATTATTGATTTTTAGTTTTTTAAACTTTTCCAAATTTTCAAATTTATGATCTTCAAAAATTCATGTTTTGTATTATTTAGTGTATTAGTTAATTCAAACAATTAGCAAACTAATGATGACAATTATCTATAAATTTAATTATTGATGTTTGTTGTTTAAATTTTTTTTTATAACATAAATAGTTACATTTACTTTTTATTTAGTTTTATAAGTATGTCTTACGTCGAATGAGTAACATATTAATATTTTAGATTATATCTGAATTTAATGTAAATATATGTAGAATGTAGATGTACCAGTCAGTGTTTCTAGTATTTACTTTACTTTCTTTATATTTTGTACCCATTAAGGGATCTTCGAAGTCTAACAAAGTGCCTTAATGACATTCCGAATTTTAAAACTAAATTAAGAATAATGATCATACTGTTATGTGCTCGCCTGGGGGAGCGTGCTTGGGTGGCTGCGTGCGTCTGTCAGTGAGTGAGTGAGTGAGTCAATGAGTGAAGACGGTTGGTGGGAGTCGAACTCTCGACAAGGGCTGGAGGCTGGAGGAGTAACGAGGAGATTGAATCACCAGGTTGCCGTAGAAGTACTTGCTTGTACTTTATTAATCAGACTTATAGATTATCGGGAAGACGAGGCGGTGTTCTCACGTGTATCGCTCGGACGGACGATAGATGACAAACGACCCCCTCCTTATTGATACCCTCACTTTTTACAGCCGCTTGGCTTCGCTTTTCCCCACCCGTGTCTTCCCGAATTCCCCGTATGCCTCCGTCTTGGTTGGAGTTGCCGATCTTGCGAATCCTCCGGGCGCCTTGCTGTTGCCAAGCGGACGTCGGCTCGAGGCCACGAGTTTTCGTCGACCGGGTGCTACCTGAGCTGCCGATGTCGCGGATCAGCTCCGAGCTTCCTGTTGCCGTGGCCCGGCCGCCGGTGGGGCCCACGAGTTTCCTTCGATCAGCGGTTATTCGAGCCATTATCCTCGAGAATTCGGCGCGGCTACCCTAAAGGTGACCCGTACTACATGTGCGGGGCCCCTGGTTTCTCCGCGACAGAGGATATCGGAGCCGCTGCCTTCGCGGCTCTGTCGCGTATCGCGCCGAAGGTGTGTACGTAACAATACTAAGCAAAAGCTTTGGTTATCAATAAAATACCGTAGAATATTGCCTCTGATTCATATAAAGTAATTTTATTATACAAACATCAGTTATGTAAACACATAACTGTAACAATAAACATAATATAAATACATAATACTCGAGAATGAATTGTGTTCAGGACCGTATTTCAATAGCTATAGACATATTTCTGATTTTTTCATGCCATTTTGTTAATCGTTTTTCTTTTGACTGATTTATAATTTTGAAATCTAAGTTACTAAATAATTATATTATCTCTGATCATTTTAGTAAGATATTTGTGTCGTTTTCTTTAATCCGATGTTCATTATTCTCAATTTAATTTCTAAAACCGAAATGTCGGTAAGATAGATAGTTTGTATAATTCTGGACGACCCGTAAAGGTAATATTTAATGTCTACAGGTTCTTACGGTTCTTAAAAACATGTTTAAAGGATCTCTATTGAAAAAAGCTTGAATCAAGGGTAGGCCTTCAGAGTGACAATCCGGATGAGAGTGAGGTCGGGCGGAATATTGCTGGGGTGGTACATAGGAGCGCAATGACACCAGCTTAATACGAAGCTTAAATTCAAATATATAACGTGCAAGTATGTTGAGTATGGGAAAACTGTTTAGTTGCGAAATAATTCAAAGCGCCGAAGAACAAAATTTTTTTAGAACATCTAAAGTCGCTGTAGTTGTATATGCATCTGCTCGAATAGTATAGATTTACGCGCATTTAGAACTTTAGACTAATGTACTCGATAGAATGCATTTATGAATGAACCTCGTAATGTATGCAGTATGCGCTGTGAAAACGAAGGCTCAATTGTACGATTGTTGTTTTTAGGCTCTTGACGACGCTGCTGCCAATGAAAGAAACTCTTTTTCTCAACCGTTTAACGCATTATAAGTACAGTAAGATCATTCAAAGGGTTAACACTCCGCTGAATTATTACGTTCGAAGTGCACATCGAGGAAGTGTTCTATGAAACATTTTAATGCTTTCTTTATTTATTTACATTAAAATCATAAAAGCTGTGTGTGTGAAAATCAGTTACAATTTTTGAAAAATATGTAAATAAAACAATCTTTTGCCATCACAAGCGCTTACGCTTTAAAATACGGATATGTATATATCCTTATTTTAAACTTTATATTATATATTTATTACCTTATATTAGTATTAATATTAACGATATTAATATTTTAGTAGATAGAATAGAATCAATATTGTTGCAAATAAAAGATGCCGATTAAAATTTAATTCAAGTCAAGTCAAATATTAAGTAATGAAGTGAAAAGTGATTTTTAATTCAAAATATGTTATGTTGGACAATATTATTTTATTATAATCAATAGATTAAGTCAATTTATAATAGATCTCTGAATATCGAGAATATTACAATATTTTCAAAAATAGATATTGCCTACATTTTAATATAGATAAATGACGTAAGCTTAAAATTTACATTTCAAACAAAGGAGTAAAAATCGATATAAATACATAACATAGAAGAAAGTGTATATATAATATTTAAACTTATGCTTATAATACTTTTGCTTCAGATAATTTATAAGCATATATTTTTATAGGTTATTTAAGGAGGGCCTACACTACTTCTTTACTTGTAATATAAATATCTACATGTAACAAGAGATGTAATGTAGAACCGAAGTAAAAAAAGCTTTTTTACAAATATTAATTTTTTATAATTTCGAGAAATAATTAGTTTCAATTGAACTAATTAATAATGGATTTTCATGATTTAATGCTAAAAAGAAAATATTTTTATGTAATTTTGGGTTTATTAATTGTTTGATACTAGTTTTTAAATAGAAAGATTTAAAAAATATTATACGAAGCTTCAGAACCTGATTAAACACGTTTTTAATGCAGTACTGAAAATAAAGTAATTATTTAAATACGAAACTTTGGTATAAAATTAAAATGCACTTATACTCAAACGCCGATAACATCTAACGATTATCTTAACAAGAAAGCGAATCTACAAATTTGCAGAAGGCGCCCAAAGCCTAGGTACATCGGACACGATATAAAAGTACGCGCGAATCTCAAGTGAGCCGAGGGCCCGAGGCGATAGACGTACCGGCCGATAAGTCCTGAGCAAAAAATGCGGCTTTTACCTCGTCGGAGAAAAAGGCAACAAGGCACAATTATTCAGTTCGCGAGTTTCACAGGCGACTTTTTTGCCTCCACTTCCAGACCGGTAACGAGGCTAATGACGAATGGCGACGGCGACGGCGCTCGATTCGTCCGAATCGATCATTCGATTTCGCGCGGCAAATTGTGCTCGCCGGGAACTCATATCCGGGCGCCTCCCGGGGGTCTGGTTTTCGCCCCACTGGAGATGAGCTAGCTTCCGGGAGGTCGGCCTCGCCGAATTCGGCCGGGCCGAAGGATGGCTCATAGGCTATGCACTTTCGATACGTTCGACCTCGTGCCAACGCTTTTCGACGCTTGATGCATAGGAGTTTACGTGAGCGATGTGGCAGCTGAAGTGCAGCGGGCCAATCTTCAGCCGATAACGAAGTGCGACGCTTTTTTTGATTCGCGATTTTAACTGATTGATGTTTTGACGCACTTCTACCCAGCCAATGTAGGAACAGCTCTATTAATTCTTCGTTTAGATAAAGGAAGGAATCCGACAGATGGAACTCGGTAACTGGTTGTATAACGTTCTTGGAAAGCAGAAATCGATTTTATACAGAAGAATTGGTTCTCATGGTCAAAGTTCATTCATAACAGATCTCGCACTGTTTAGTTATCAGACCTTATATTGATATTACAATTTTTATTCTTAGATCAAATATTAAAACTTAGATTTCGGAATTTATTCCGACTTAAAATAGTTTTTATATTTTTCATCCTTTAAGACATAGTATCGTATAGGCATACAATTAATTTGGTATGGTATAGGTAATTCTTTTAATTTTGAAATACAGAAAGTATGAAGTAAGAAATAATTTTAAATACAAGGAATTATAAGCTATTGATCACAATAGTATGCTTATAATAATAATAATACGAAATTACTTTTACATGACACATGAGACAAACATTTTGGAGTTTTTTAATTTATAAAAGTTGTAAGTGAATTGTTTTATATGTAATGATTTGTAAGAAATATCAATGTAATTATTAGAGTTATGGATTTATGGATTTATTGATGGACTTATCAATTTTTTTAAATTTATTGTAAGCATTGTAGTATTTTACTTTATGATTTTTTTGGAAAATATATAGATTATGTCACGAAACTATTAAAAATTTTAATAGGAATAAAAGTTCTCAATTTTGTTCATTGGACAGAATTTAACTTCAATACTTCTTAATTTGATATTATTTCAGATCTTATATATTTCAGATTTGATTGTTTCAGACAATCAGAAATTTTTTGATTAGTTAGTATGTTTTTGAAAGTGAAATTACTTTAACCGGTGTAAATTGGAGATATTACAGTTTAAACTTACAGCCGAGCGCGGCTTCAACATATATTTCTTAGGTTGTACCATTTAACTGTTTCAATTTTGATCAATATTAATATAGACATTTTAAAATTATCTACATATTATTCTCACATAATTTTATTATGCATCACGAAAGCGATAGTAGTTTTTTATTCTTTCAGCTGTTGAACAAGACAAACTTGTAAGAACATATAAAACTATTATTATTAATGTGCAGAAGAATAGGACATCAATCAAACGATTATACTTGAAGAAAAACCAACTGTCATGCGTATAAATCACTAATCGATTGTTTATTTTAACAAAACCCGATGTGACTCGATAGTGTGCGAATTAGACAACAGGAGAGAAGTGGTTTTTTTAAGCGCGCACTTCGGACACGCGCGCAGCACAAAGAATATCAAACATTGATATTTTTTTGAAAGCGCGGACCTTTAAAGCCGCACGTCCAAACAGAATTAAAGTGTTGGCTCACCGAGGCGTCACCCTTTTGCCGACCCTTTGACCGGCCCCGAACAGCGAAAATAGATCAAAGTAACGAGATTCTGCGAGCCCCTTAGAGAGTCGGCCCCAATGCAAATTGGGGACAAGCCGTTCCGCAGACGAGCGGCAGGGACGTCGTCGCGCTTCGGCCAGTGTATCATCCGCTATATTATGCTCCTGAGCCCGGCGAATCGACGGCACATTGTCAGCGCGCGCTCGCCTTTCATTACGCGAGTATCGGGAGAAGCGTCGCGGGCCTTCCCGCCAACTTCCCACGACATTTGCAATTGGTTTTTTCGCGTCCGTGTCGCGCGTCGGGTATAAGCGGAGCGCGGTTTTCTAAGGCGTCGCATCATTAGTACCTGGAGCCCAAATGCGGACAGCACTAAATAATAAGCGACTGCTGTTGAAACCACAGTTACTGCTTTCGAAATCTTACACAATTGCCGTGTCATACGAATGGAAATTTGCACGAGTCGTTTGCACCTGAAGTTCTTGAGAGTTTTTACAATTGGGATATATAATACAGCATGTGGTAGATAAATGTTTTTAATTCATTTGAAGACAACATGTTTAAAATTATATAATTAAGGTCCTTGATCTCCCAGAGACTTGTGACTATAAAAGTTGTTATGCATTTATAAAAAGATGTTAAAATTATAAGGTTGCCATTCAATAATTGTAAAATTACGTAAAAAATTTTTGCTTTTAAAATATTGTTATTATTAAAAAAGAAAGTAGTTAGTTACTTTCAATTTTCAGAACTTATGATCTGTCGAAGAATAAAAGAATTTTCATCAAAATGGTATGCATTAGATTTTAAAATGAAATATAAATTTATTTTACAGTTTATTTATGGTCAAATATTTCTTACAGTTTATGTAAACACAAATAATAAGCCACAATCTCATGTATCCGAACAAATCATATTTATTTTGCATAGAGTGCATATTATTTTTAGAGTCTCGATTCGCTGAAACTTATATATCATGTAACGTTACAATTTTAATTTAATTTTATCTTATATAATATACATCCATTTTTTAAATGATTACTGTTATAGAATCTCCCTCCATCTGCCTTCTTCATTCCTATTTTATAAGGAATTCTCTGTTTTGTAGATACTTCTCTGCAATTATTAGTTTCATTTATTTCATATATGTTTCAAGACATACATGCTTTAGTAGTTTAGAAGTTATTACAGAAAAAGACATACCTGTCGATCGAGCTAAAAATTGTCAGGGGTAAATGCATTGTAATTTAATTTGGCGACGAAATTTCTGCTTCCAACGCATGCGAAACTGCATTCAAATTTTGTTATAGACATAGATTGACCGGAGGGGGAAGAGAGAGAAAGAGAGATATCGGCGCGGGCGAATCGAGGGAAAAAATAAAAAGCCCCCAGCCCCTGTGCTGCACGTCCCATTGGAAATTTATTCCGATATTTTCAATTAAAGTTGGACAAAGGAGCTATGGATAAGCCGCGAGCTGGGCGCGAAAATAATAGAGCACGCTTGGCCGCTCGTCCAAGAAGTCGGACGACGCGCCGACACTGTGCCACTGCCTATATGCCTTATCGTCTCGACTCCTCGCTCCCCCCAATGGCGCTTTATCCCTGCCGGCCCGTTCGCGCGCATCGCAGCTCTTTACAAAACATTTCGAAGCACTCGTTTAGTGTGTGTATGAATTCGACTATAGGCCTGCTCCCAAATTGGTTGGAATTAATGGCTTTTCTGTCGGATAAAATTCAGAGACCTCGTCAGAATCATAGCAGTAATATTGGTTTATCAATTGTATATTGCTTAAAAATGCGTAAAATTAAACTACGCCAATAATTTCTTTCAAATGGTATTCTATGTATAAACTATGAATTTATTTCATTTAAAATTTATTTTCACCGATACAGGGCTTACCGAGGGATTCGGATTCAGATAGCTAACAGCCTGTGTGTGTAATTTACTTTTTGTAAATTCAATTTTGTAAGCTCTAAGTTTATTGTAGAATATTTGTTTTGAGGTAATTCATTAACATATTTTTCTAAATTATGTAACAATTCAATAATTTGTGCGAGAATTTCCGTAAGGTAAAGATATGTTCCATATACCGATAACATCTCGATTTAAGTAACAAACTTTTAATAGCCTAAACAGTGAATTACGAATGTAATTGCAACTCTTGATGGTATTTAAATATGAAAATCTTTTCAAAAACCGATATTTATTTTTTCTTATCTTATAATAAAAATCGATATCGTTGTTCACCATTAGCTGAATACTTAAATCTGATTGGTGTCGAACTGTTATATCATCTGGATCTTAATTGCAATCTCATTTACATTGAAGGCATACGTACTCTCATGAATATCATTCTTGTATACGTTAGCCTAGCCATGCTTTAATATTCATTGAGCTACCCGTAAACATTGACACTTCACGATGTAATGTATAGGCGTGAACTATAGCGTAAATAACGATGGATTTCAATAGCCAACAAATATGCTGAATTTAATTCGATTTATGTTAGAATGTTACAAATTTTAAGCAAAATATACTAGGGTTAATACATACATCTGCAGCAGGAATTTAATCAGCTCTACTGAATAAATCTTTTATCAGATAATAACATTAATTAGGATTGAAAGTTATTATTTGAATCAAAGCTACCGTTACTTTCAATAAAGAACTTCAGAAAATGTTGAGATTCTTTGTTTTAATTCTTGATACTTAACACTACTTTTAAATGCTACTTTTATATTATTTTTACTCGTAATTACATATTAAGCATAATATTTATATTACTGGTAATTAAACATTAATTAAAAACTTAATAATAAATTAAATTTAATAACTTAAATTTTTTACAAACATTTATTGTCTAAGAGTTATAACGAATCTTAAAATGAAGTTATGCAAAGAGAATGCTATGCAATGAGTGAGCGTGTGAACGAAGGGAGATTCATTGGAAGCCTAGCTACCGAATTGTCGATTGAGTTGACCAGAATTTCTGTGTGAGAAATGTAAAGTAATCACTGAGTGAGGTTTATTAATAATGAAAATAATATTTTGTATACCAGCAAATCTTCAATATTACAGTTCTTATTATTTTATATAAGCATATTTTCAATTCGTATTAAAAATTTGTAATATAATAAATACGAATCATCGAGTTACTATCAGTGGTAAGAAAGTAATAGCACTAGCGAAATACGATGAGGCACATTTGTGGTCTCGAGCCTGCGTGCATTCGCTTTGTTTAGCTTTTCTTTAGGGCACCATACCGTTCCAGTTCTTCAACAAGTGCGGACGCGTTCAGTATACTCGATCAGAACTTTCAGTAACTCCGTTATTGAGTGAATTGTTAAATAATTATAGTAAAAGTGTGGGTGTTACCTTTGGTACATGACTTCGTACTGAGCAATCTAAATTTAGATATAATTTAAAAGTGAAATTTCTATTAGTTAGAAAAAAGCAGTTTTAGTCATAATTCTTATTTGTTCATAAGCAACTGCAGCACACAGCTAAGTAATGTATTGTATGTATGTGTGTGTGTGCGGCAGAGATTCAGGTGACGGGTTAATTGATAAACAACATTAACGATTACGTTGTTGCTATTCGCGGTTGCCTTTATTAGACAATACAACAATTCCAGACTGCATACGTCGTCACGTAGCTTCGTTTCCGAATGGATTGACCTTTGAGGGGGACATTAGAGGGCATCAGTGCTATTCCTTCCCTTCAGAGTTGCACGTCACCCGCAATGCATGTGCACCTCGATGCGCACTCTTGCAGTCTCGTTCGCATGCACTCCCTCTGTTTCTCACTATCTTTCACTCGTTCATATAATATATCTATATGCGTGTGTGTGTAAAATCTAAATAATAATCTAAAAAAAATATATAATTAATAAAAATATGTAATTAATGGTAAAAAGACATCCTACAATAATATTAATTCTTACGGTCCATCACATGTACGTACACACTCGCAGGCGTACTAGACGAGTGGTTCGGTCAGCAGCCCGACCGGATATCAGCTTCGTTCTCGCTGCCACTGCCACAATTAATGCAATGATTAATAAATAGTCAATAAATAATATATATATATAATATTATTAATTATTCATTTATTATTAACTTATTTATTATTTATTTATTTATTAATTAATAATTAATTAATTATTTGATCATTATTCAGAATACTATGAACATTTTCAAATTTTAAAACTGTATTGAATGGGATATTTAAACTATATTTAGTGCAAAATTAGTCTGTTCTGGTAATTTTTTTGCTTTATAATTTTGCATTTGTGATTTAAAGAAATTAGATTGTTTTTAAATTTTTTGAACTTGTTCAGCTTTGTTAACACCAATAATTTGATTAGTCTATTACTTTTTTTTCTAATTAGATTATTTGACGGATAATTTAAAATTTGAAATTGAAAATCAACAATATTTTCAGTATCAGTAATGTGAAAACAGTTTATAATTGTGTAAAAATCAGAATTTTAAATTTTAACGTTATTATATTAAGTGTTACGTATGAGCTGGGGGTGCGTGTGTGTGTGGAGAGTGGAGGGAGTCGATTCACCCGTGGATTCTTGAACTAACCGATCTGCTTTTGCCAAGCGCCCGTCGGCTCGAGAGCCTACGAGTTTCTTTACATCGGCGGCTACCCGAGCTGCGAATAAGCCGTGTGGTTTGCTGTTGCGTTGGCCCGGGCACCTGCAGACTTCCTCCTACTCCCCTCCTCACTGACTCCTCTGCCTCATTGTGTGTGCGTGTGTGTGTGCGCGCGCTTGTGTTATTATAATGTTAATGTCTGTATTAACTCCTTGTTAATTTGCGCGCTTTCCCTTCATTAAGGGAAAAACGCAGAAATTGGATTCAAATGTTTATTCCAAGGTTGTCCTGGTCCAGTCATCGTCGCTTCTATTCTAACCGGCGGGCTGTTGTTCCCGCGGTCCACTCGATCACCGGTGGTTCGTTAACGCCGACGATCACGGTGAGATCGACGGTGGTGGTGTCTCGAGAGCGGGGCAGACGTGGCGGCGTGCAGCTCCACATGTCGTGGTGAGCTTCTCTTCGTTCTCTACGGAAAATGCCCATATGTTGGGGCTCGTCATCGAGCTCCAGTAGCCGGTTGCCATTTTTAATGGCCGACTCATTGAATGGAAACTGTTTGTCGGGAATCAACTCGCAGACCTTTCCCTACGGCTAACGCGATTAGCCCTGGACTCACTATCGTTCGTTTTAGCTTTCCTTTTGCCGTCGCTGACATGCCGACTCAGCCAAGATAACTCGTCTAGAGTTCCGAAAATGTAGTGGCTCAACCGCCCTACAAACCTTTGCCTTTAGTACAACTGCCCTCTTGATCTTATCGACATGTGTGATTGTAACAGTATCTCCTTTTACTAGTTTCACATTTTTGCTACCTGCCTCCACTGCGGCGATTTCGTACGGCCCCTCATACTGCGCGTCGAATTTGCTTTTATTATGCGGTTCCTTCAACAGGTACACCATATCTCCCTCTCTAAAACCTTTCGTATTTAATCTTTTATCATAGTAGTATTTAGAACGGTATTTGAATGCACCGAGTTCATGGCTGTGATTGTTTGTAATTGGGCCCAGTTCCTGTTTTAGTTCTTCTAAATATCCGCAGTATGTGAGTGCGGCTGAATGAGTATCGAAGCTTGTTGGTATTAGTGCTTTTACCCCTGTTGCTTTGTGTTGCGTGCAGTTATACGCATGTTGACACAGCGGCAACCAGCGCTCCCAGTCGCCGCTCGATTCCATATTGTTCTTTAAATACTCCTTACGATAATTCCGTTTGATTGAGGTGATAGGCCATTGTGGTGGTATTTGTCTATACTGAATATCCTTGCGAACTCTTCCTTGGTCCATTTGTAGCGCTCGGGGCGGCCCAAAGTAGCATATGAAGTTGTGCCATCATATATCCATGGAGATTTTTTCGAACGCTCGAGCCGCCGTATCGGTAATTGTCATTGGAAGTCTGGTTTTTCTTGGCACCAGTTTCTCTGTCTAGACACGCTCCACAACCAGTAGGTAAGCAAAAGTAGGGGTTCTGGCCCATTTTGGGCTAGAATCCCTAGGGATTCTAGCCCAACTGCGCCTGAACCCCCTTTTCGCGTAGTTGTACAACTAGACCAACTGGGCCAGAATCCCCTTTTCGCGCAATTGTACAACTAGACCAACTGGGCCAGAATCCCCTTTTCGCGCAATTGTACAACTAGACCAACTGGGCCAGAATCCCCTTTTCGCGTAGTTATACAACTAGACCAACTGGGCTAGAATCCCCTTTTCGCGTAATTGTACAACTAGACCAACTGGGCCAGAATCCCCTTTTCGCGTAGTTATACGACTAACCCAACTGGATCAGAATTGAGGTGCGCTTGAAAGTAGCGAGATACCGCTTAGATGAAATTTTTATGATTACCTACTTCTACTTTACATCTAGATGAACATTTTTTTTTTTTTTATAATCAAAAGCTTTTATAGTTATTAGATTTAGGAAAGGATTTCGTATTGGTTGAATACGATTTCCACTTTGATATTTCTTTCATTTTCTCTTCTTCTTTTTTATTTTTAGAATTTGGAAGTGCTTTGTAATTAATATTACTCGAATTTGCACCCATTTTTTTCTTTATCAGTGAGGATGACAATCACGACGATGTTCAAAATGCAAATGATGAAGTATACTTCAATGTAATGATATTTATACTCTCTCATCTTAATCATTAGTACAAAGCAGTTTAAACGAGTTTAAACGAGTTTAATCATTATTTAAGCATTAGTCAATCATTAGTCAATCACTTGTTAACCATAAGTTTAACAAGTTTAAACGAGTTTAACCACTAGTCAATCATTTGTTTAAACTAGTTTATACGAGTTTTTTCACATCACCGTTGACAGGATTGTATTGAATGATGCGATCATGCAGAATGAGACAGTAAGCGGACGTATTTGCCGGAAAATTATCTCGTGATTCAAATTCCAAACGTACGTCGACGGGAGCATTCTTCAATACTTCGTTCTGCTTAGAACAGTCAATGACATAGAGAGGGCAGTGAGTGATGAATTCTTTCTTTTTCAAAATGGGTTCGGCATTTTTATCATAGTATGCTCTTTGGAAATTAGCATACATATCGTATAATACTGCGTATTGTTCACGATTGATATCGAGATTCAGATTACCGTATGGATAATATTGTGAATTGAGAAAAAGTTTTACATTACTTAGATTGCAGTGATCGAAGCGACTGGCATTAACTGTCTTAGAATTTTTTTTATTTGTTTGAAAAGCTAAAACGATAAATCGTGGTTTCTCCAACTGATTCGACGTTTTAACTGTCCAAACGTGTTTAATTGAAGATGGCAGTACTGGATACTCGTATAGCTCCCAGCTTCTGAAGCTCATACTGATTGGTTTATTCTTCGATATGTAATTCAACAGACGAATTTTGTAAATATTTGATGCTATGACGTAGGGCATCAACCACTCGATTCTCGTTAGTTCTATTTTGAATTCTTCGAAAATCACTGCATTATTTTCATCTCGCGCTCCAGTTTGAATAACGGCATTCAAATCATTTCTCGATCTAATTAATATGAGTTCATGCTTGACATTCGCTATGACTTTTCGATAATCTTCGGCAAATCCGAGAATCATGCTCAATGGAATTGTGACGTCAAAGTATCCCTGATCGTTTGTCAAGCTTTGAGTTTCAGCAACATCGAGCCACCCAGCATTTTCCACTAAGATGCTCTGACTTGGACAAAGCGATAGCCATCCTTTCATGAGAGTAGTTAAGCCGACATTTTTACACTTGTCGATTTCTACCGCATTAATTTCATAACGTATTTCCTCAAACATGTGACAGAATGCATTGTTTACAAATGCAGTATGCGTTGCGATAGTTCCATCCAACTTTGTGAGTCTTCCACAAATATGTAGCATACTTTGCGAGGGAAGAAGATATAGATCTTGATGTTGAATAGCAATTCGAATCTCGTCGCTATTATTGTACGATGAAGCGGTATAAGGCTGATGAGGATGAAGTTCGTAATGGGCTAGAGACTCATCGAAAGTTACGGGAGACTGTATGTTTAGAATTTCGTCCATGTTTATTTGTCGAAAAACAACACAAGAATATGCAGATTACTTTCCACCGAGGTTGCCGACTACTCTTAAGTTTAGACTTTTTAGAAACTGAATGTTTATCCGTGTTAATGCTTTGGAAGCACTTTGATGAATGATGGATCGATTGCATGTCGGTCTGCTTATATACCCTCTACCAACTTTAGTATTATAAACGATCCCCATCGTGTTACACTTGTTTAAGATGTAATCTAACGGTAATTATTTCTCCACGAAAATTGATCAGCTTTCCGTCCTGATCGACTATGCGCAATTGTAGATAACTAATGCTACGGACGGTGACTGGAAGATAAATGACATGAGACGGTACTTCAATGATCTTATATCCTGGTGGTACTGCAGGAAAAAACTCGTGTATTGTATGGTCCTGATGACCGTTGATATAGGCTCCTGATGTGATATTGCACTCCACTCGAACAGTGTTGACTTTAAGAATAGATACAGGCAGGTCTGAGCTATGTCTTAGATTTCCTCTGAGCACTCTTTGAGTGAATCCGAGCAATGGACCAATAGAATCAATGGGTTGAAAATCTATGTCGTGATCGCACTTGATAATGGTACGCAGTGTATTATTATTAGGCTTTAAACTGAATGAAACACCTTTGGGAAGGAGTATCTCTTGAAGATAAGTATCTATATCTTCGATTTCGTAACTACCTGTAGGTAAAACAATTACTTCCTTACCGACGTACAATTTATTAGCATCTATATCAATATTAGGTATTGAGTTGAAGGTTAGAAGTTCAACTAAGCCGAGAATGTAATTTTTATATGGTGATAACTCAATTGGAGGAAAGAATTCTGCTTCTAGTACTGAAGCTGCACCTGATAGAGTTAATGTCAATGAGCTTTCCATGATAGCTCGCAATGAAATGACTAAATTCTTCTCTTTTCATGCTTTATATAATTTGTTCGATAAAAACTTGAGACAAAGATGTCCACAATTGAAGGTATTGTAGTCTTGATATCTTTCATGATTATACTTGATTTCATCAACTTTTAAGTACAATAGTAAATCTAAAGGTGGTTGCAGATCTCCAAAACTATCAAAGTAAACTACATCATTGCCACGTTTGCGATACGCTACCCAATGTGTTCCTGGACCATTAGCATCATCTAGATTTACTACAGCTGATTCTCTATATAGCGGTCCACCAGAGGGTAACGCATTTCTCATAAATACACCTCGAAAGTAAGGAATTTTTAGCTTCTCAGCATATTTTAAAATATCAATATCGGTGAGAGCTCGACGTGGTAATCTTACATCGAGGATCTTTTTTTTTTTTCTTTTCTTAATCCACTTCCTCGATAAGGTTTCAAATAAAGACCTAATCCTCTCTTGTAAGGTTTTAGAAACAAACCTTTACCGAAGGAAACATCTTCCATCTTTTTATTGTGTCTTCGTGATTCCTCCAATTGCAGCTTTGCAGCGCTAGCATCATTAATTGTCTTAACGATACTCGCTGTACCACCGGCAATTGCACCAGCTGCACTCAGACCAGCAAAAATTGGTACGAGAAAAGGTAGAAATCCCCCAATTTTAGAATTAATCGGTAAGACTCGTGGAATAATTATATTGTTTTTTCCACCAGCATTTTTAACAGCAATGCGAGCATCTTTTAAGGCTGAAAGAATAACTTCTCGAGAATTTTTACTCGAGCCAATCGAATCAGAAGCAGCCTTGATAATTTTACTGAGCTTCGTAGTTGATCTCTTCGTTCTTTTTCTTACACCCATCCCAAGTTTAGACTTTAACTTCATGATATTCGATACAGAATAAGCTGCAACCTTTTCACCAATATCAGCGTCTTTCGCTAAAACTCTCTCCCAAGCTTGATTAGCTAAAACTTTATCGGCAGCTTTTCGAATTTCGCCGTTTTCACGATTCTGTGAATAAGCTATGTCGTGCTCTTTGCAAGCTCTATCAAGAGAATTTATTCCAAGATCACCTCGGGCTAAGCGTTTAGCTAGTTTAGTACCAGGTCCGCAGTATTGATATCCTGGTAAATGAAGTTCAAATGGAAGTTTATTAATTAGAGAGTTCACGATACCACGACCCCGAGGACGATGACGATGTTGATCACGGTGTGTATGTATGATCATCACACCTCAAAGGCTTGATTACAACTGAGAAAAATTATATAAGCATTCTATTTATAGTCTACAGCTCAGTTAGAAGCGATCTCTCGCAGTGAAAGCATGAACTTCAAGGAGCAATCCGTTAAGCTTCCGATAGTCAATTTTGACAG